>CP073651.1:31185000-32578824 GCA_018223645.1 Jasminum sambac
GCAATGCAAGCATCGTGCCTTAACAATTGGGCTTATATATACAAATATAAAAAGATTTTTTGCAAAAGTTGAATGAATATTTTATTCCGTAATTGAAAATTATAATATTTTTATTACAACATTGGAAAGGTTTTTGAAAATTCTTTTTAAAATATTTTATAAGTTAAATTATAATTATTAAAATTTAATTATTGATGCATTTTGTTAGAGAATTTCTAGCTTCCTTCTTTTAAAATATGTTTTTGCTTCACTAAAATTAATTAATATTTACACTACATATTTTTAAAATAAATATCATATATTATATACATTTGTGAGCACATATTCTTATTTACTAAAAATAACTTAATTTTTTAATTGTAGAGATTAAATTGGATTTTTTTATTAGTGGTAAATAAACTTCTTATCTATTTAAAATAATAAAATATTAGAAAAATGTTTTACTTAAAAATTTCATATATAATTTTTTTTATTTGACAGAACAATATTTTGATTTTAACTATGGTTCCTAAAGTAATTTTTTGTTTCAATTTTTGCTAATTTTTTTTTTATCATTAATAAGGAAGTTTGGTCTAAAAATATTAACGATTTTAAGTTCATGCTTATCTATATATTTTTCGTATTCGCAAGATTACTATAACATGTAGTTCACTTTCTCACACTCAGTGCTTCATACTTTCTGGAGACAACACTTATCTAATTGGGAATCAACGAATTAGTGTTCAATAAATTTATTCGAATTTTTGAATAAATTTGTTATATATCTATTAATTATCTTACAAATTTTATTAGTCTTAATGCAAGAATTTCTTCAAAAGTTATTCACCCTTAAATCCAATTTCATTAATTGTCTTGCAATATTTAGAGTTGCGAGTAGCGGGAGATTAAAAATATTGATATGTAATAAGGATTGAAGGTTTATCATATATCAATATTTTCAATCTCCCACGAGCACAACCACCAATATTGGACATAAGAAAATTTTAAAATTTGTAATCATTTGTAATAAGATAATGAGATTAAATTACTTTTATTTCATGACTTCCATACTCTATATCTCAATTCATTTTTTATAATTAAGAAAAATATGTCTTTAAGCAGTAGAAAATTCCCGTGCATCGCACGGGTGATAGACTAGTGAACGACAAAAGCTAAGAAGGATATTATATTATATAATGTTCGAAAAATATTCGAAAGATATTCCTCCCAAATTTTTCAATACCTCATAATTGATTATTAATTTATTAATATGGAAGTTTGTTCTACAAAAATATTCGAAACATTTTCTGCAATGATGGTTCGAGAATTTTATTTAGACTGAACTAAGGTGAACTTTAAAAATTGTACAATTAAATAAAATTCATATATAACTATCATCGTGTTAATCAAAATTGTGGTGGTTTGAGTCTAAAATCATGAAAAACCATTTAAAAATCACTTTGACCATTGCGTTTACTATGAGTAATAAAAACAACAACTCGAGAATTAAGGGTGTGTTTGATTGGGCAAACTTTTTCAAGAAAAATCAAATTTTCTATCTTTTTTCTGTTTTTGGTCTGTTTGATTGTATCTTTTTTTTCCAGTAAAACGTTTTTAATTTTTCTCGAAATCCGTTCTTTTCCTTGACTTAAAGAAAAATGTTTTCATTGGGGTTGATGTGGTTTTTATTTTTCGGAAAAAGTTTGTTTCTTTTTTTTTTAACAAACAATTTGTTTAACCATAAATAAAGATAAGAAAATTGTTCAAATTTCATAAAAAAAAAACCACAAAAACAAGGAAAACAACATTATTTTCCAACTTACAAAGTAAAGTAATCAAACACCTACAATTACCACTGTCACTGGGAAATCCGGAAAACGTTTTCCTTTCAACAATTTTTCGGCTTTACAATCAAACCCACCCTAAGCACTATACATAACATCAATAATCTAATTCCAACAACAGCCGTACACATACCAATAATAATTAAAGAAAAACAATCGTAAAATTCCAAGCTCTAAGACAATATGTCAATTTTTTTTTCTCAAACGAAAAGATAATATGTCAATAGTAATATATCAATAGTATACATGATACGTCCAATGGATTGGTATAATGGAAAAGATACTCCCCTTATCAGGTAATTGATCCGGGTTCAATATCGCACCCTAACCCCTATAATTCTCACCATATATTAAATTAAAAAACCCACAAAATGATTTAAACACGAAAAGGTTTTACCTAATCGGAATTGGTTGATATTAGTTAAGTAAGTGATGAGGAAAAATGACAAAAATAATAATATTGAGATCCTAATATTTAATATGTATGTTATTATTAGGGGACGGCTAAATGCACCAGGGATAATTACTGAGTACACCCATTTTATCGCATATTTCAATTTTATTCTCACCCTCTTTGAACTTAAAGAAAAAAATTGTTCGCATTTATGGGGGCGAACCCATTTTTTTAAAAAAGGAAAGAAATGAAGAATTACGGGATGAAAAAAAATTTTACTATCATTTTTTATTGAAATTTTTTGCAACCATTCAATTTTTTTGAAAAATAATTGTATTCAATGCTAACCGGATAAAGCTAATTACTATATCATCAAAAAAAATTCGAAATTTATCATCAAAGTGATTACAAAAAAATTTAAAAATATTTTAAAATTAATGGTTAAAGTGATAAGCAAAAGCTTGTTTGCAGTGAATGCAGCGAACCAGCTTTTGCTTTGTTCGCTGTGTTGATAGGGAACAAAGAAAAAAAAAGAGGGTATATAAATCTTTTTGTATTTTTTTAATTTTAAAAAAGTGGGCATACTTACTAATTGGTTTGGTGCATTTAGCGTACCCTTATTATTATTATTTTTAAGAAAAAAAAAAGGAAAATAGAAAAGAAAAATGCAAAAGAGGGCGTGGAAGGCGAACGTTTGTCCATTAGCCACAAGGGTGCAGACAACAGTTGACGGTTGTCAGCCACGTTACTTTGTTTGTGACGTAAGTGATAACTCGATCATAAACTAGCTTTCAAAATCAGTCTATCTCACCATTTGCCTGCGTCCAGCTCATATCTGACAATTGGCAAATGACATTTTGCCCCACTTCCGTCCTCCGTCGTCGCTGTCGTGTAAACACGGCGTCGTTAGTCACAGCTGGCTCCTCCGCCGCCGCTTCACATCACCCCACACAAACATATATATACCCCTTCCTCCTCCCCTCTATTTCGCCTTAATTTGCTTTCTACGGAATATTCCGAATCTCATTGAAAAATGGAAAACTACTATTCTCAAATTTCAAAGGGAAAAGAAAATTACTTGATCGTTTCAGCTCTAAAGCACCTAATCAGTGGAGGATCCGACGGCGGCGGCGCCTCCAAGTCATCACATTCCGAACCTCAGGAGAATGCGGTCCTGTGCGTCCCTGATTCACCCACGTGTCCTGCATGTAACATCGATGGCTGTTTAGGCTGTGATAATTTCGAGCCAGCTGGAGGTTCAAGGAATACTAGGAAGAAGGATAAGAAGAAGAAGAAGTACAGAGGAGTGAGACAGCGGCCGTGGGGGAAGTGGGTGGCGGAGATTCGAAACCCGCATACGGCGCAGCGGCATTGGCTGGGGACTTTTAACACGGCGGAGGAGGCGGCTAAAGCTTATGACATGAAGGCGATTGAGTACAGAGGTGAAAAGGCAAAAACTAATTTCCCATTTTCTGATTATAACTTTGATCAGACCCAAAACATCATGCAAAATCAAGCCATTATAAGCCAAGAAAACAGGGGAGAAACTAGCGGTGGCAAAAATTCCTGGCACTCGACTGTGTACAAGGCACTACTACGTAGACACAAGGACCGGATTATTCATTAAGGCCTGGTCTGTCTCAGCATATTATGCTCTTGCAAGTCCCATATATTGGGAAAGTCAAGAATTGTAGGCGCCCTTAAAAATAGAGAGTGGGACACATGTACTTGGAAAGTAAATAATACTAGTATTATACACGGGAATAATTAAGTTTATGTATAATAAATAATTGATATAATATTATAAATATACCGAATATGAATGTTTAATTACATAATTGATGTAATTAATGTATAGGAGATTGCATAATTGTAAACAATTATTAAAATTTATAATATCGTATATTATAGTCAATGCAAAAAACGCGGAGTAAATTCGCAATTATATATTAAAAAATTCACGTTCATCGCATAATTAAGAAGTTTATCAAAACATGTAACTTTAATTCCAATTGTTGGGCATCGCATTGTACAACAGTGATTGGGGAGATTAATAAATTGTAAACGAACCACTGGGAATGAATATATACAAATTCTTTGATTATCAAAACTTGCCTTTTTCGTTGGTACAAATAAAATTTATATTGAACACTTTTTTTTCTTTCTGAAATGGATATTACGCACTCTAAATTTTATGATTTTATACATTTTTTTAATGATTAGCTGTAATTGCTACTTAATTTTAACTCTATTATATAAGAAGTATTATACTTAATTTTATGTAACTTAAATTTGTAGTAATACCGATAATTTTTCACATCTTCATAATTCATTGGACTTCTTTTCATTTACGTAGACTGTATTTTATTTTTAGAAAAAAAACTTTTTATTTTTAATTTTATATACTTAGAAAAAGAAAAACGCATGCAATGTGAAATCCAATTAGTGAGCATATCACATTAGCCATATTAAAAATAAAAAATATCAATTAACTTTTTTCGTTAGAAATTGCGTGTCATATTAGCACTGCTAACAGGGCATCCGCCAAACGTGGCACTTGAATTGCAATAATATAAAGATTAATAAATTACTATTTACTTAAAAAATGATAAATTATACAACATAAATCCAATTATAATTTTAACTACTCACAATTTGATTTAAAAAAATAAAAAAGTAAAAAATACCCACTATTTTTTAATAGTCCAATTCATGTAACCAAGCAAAACTATCAAAACCTACAATTTTAACACGATGAAAATAAATAAAAAATATTTATTATTTAATATTTTGAATTAGAACTTTAAAAAATGAAGTTATATTTAAAATCTTTCCAAAACCAATTTTTTCTCGTTAAATGTTAATTTTCTTTAAATATTGGTTTATTTTTAATTACTACTAATTAATGTTGGATTATTTCCAAAACTAATTTTATCATTTTTAAAAAAATATTTAATGTGAGCCATGTTGATATCTTTGCTAGCTTGACACTCTAGTTTTTTCAGTATAAAGAAAGATTAATAAATTAATATTTACTTACAAACCGATAAATTATTAAATATAAATCCTGTTATACTTTTAACTACTCACAAGTTGATTTTAAAAAATAAAAAAATACCCATTATTTTGAATGGTCCAATTCACATAACCAAACAAAAATATCAAAACTTATAATTTTACCGCGATGAAAATAAATATAAAATATTTATTATTTAATATTTTGAATTAGAACTTTAAAAAATGAAGTTATATTTAAAGTCTTTCCAAAACCAATTTTTTCTCATTAAATGATTTCTGTAAATATTGATTTATTTTTAATTATATTTTTAATTACTATTAATTAATGTTGGATTATTTCCAAAACTAATTTTTTTTTAATATTTAAAAAATATTTAATGTTTGCCACGTTGGCATCTTTGCCAACGTGGCACTTCAATTATTTTAATATAAAAATAAGGCTCAATTTTGTTAAATGCTGGATGGAGCAAGCCCTAAAATATGGTTCTATACATATGGGTGGATAGTGTTTATTAGCTAAGAATTCTGAATATTTGGTACTCCTAGAATATTATAAGCCTTTTGATGGAGAAATTTTGAATTAGATTAAAAAAAAAAGAAAATTTTCTATTTTCACCCTCTCCGTATTACTAAAGTCGAATCTTCATTTCCCTCTTATTTAAGAGAGAGAAAAGAAAAGAAAAGAAAAGAAAGGGTCCAACCTTCCTCTCAAAGGAGTGTATGTACATTTGGTATGCCAATAATGTAATTTATATGAGGGTGTCAAGTATGTTTACAGAGATTTTTGAAGAAAATGATTGTACAAATTGAAAAAAAAAAATATTAAATCTCCAAAATAAATACTTGGATTTCAAAGTTCAAAAATTTATTTTCTCTCTGCTGTAACATACAAGCAAAGAAACCTAAATTCAATAGTACTATAACATCACAATGCTAACCAATATCGAAATATTACATGCCTTGTGCAGTAATCTATATGTCCGATACATAATAGTAGAGATTCATTGTGAAGAGTGTTTTGAAAAGCAGACTGATAATCAAAGTAGAAAATGCGTCAAGGGCAAAGGTTAAATCGGCGTTTAATCAGTTTTACTTTAGTAATTAACATAAGATTAATTTTAAGTTTATTTTTAAAACACTACTAGTTTTTTTCACCCGTGCATTGCACGGGAGGCTAATATATCAACAATTTAAAGGTTGGATATACATTAATACTATATTAATAGCACCACCAAGATAATAAATCGAGTACTCGTGAACATACAAAACTTCTAAATTAATACAAGTAATGAGAGAATTTTATAAAAAATTCAGCAGAGTTTCCCATATATATTGTACAAATCGTTCTTGTAAAATATGCAAAGAACAAATATACAACAACAAAAAAAACTTGATTTACAATTCTCATCAACAACAAACATAATATAAAAACAACACCATCAATACCAGAATTGAGATAGTTAAATCTAAACCTCAATGCTAACTTTCCCCAAGAATATCAACTTTATGTTAATTGTCAAATGTATCGTAATACGATAATAACATACATTCTTATCTCACGCTTCAAATATACCCAAATGCTCATGGCCTTATATGACAAACTTGTAAAAATATGAAGATATAGTATCAAAAGTTAGACATAATCAATTTAACTTGCTCTTAATGGTGGAATTTGCAATAATGAAGCAAGCCTACTTACCGCAGTCCCAGCTCATCTAAACTTTCATAGAGCCAATGATTGTTTCTTTAACATCATTCTACATTCTATTATATGCAACTACAAATTTTGAGAGGTATTAATTATACACCGGTGCGATGCACGATACTGATAATGATTATGTGAATAATAAATTTTTAAAATCTAATTATGAAATATAATTAACATATATATATATTATATAAAATGACAATGTATCGAGTACAGACTCCAATACCCTGTTCTTGTCTCCGCTTGGAAACACTTATCCTCACCCCCACCGCATCCTCATTTAATCGAGGCCGACCAAAGATGATATAAGAATTGCAACAGGATGGAGACTCCTACCCCTTGTCCCCATCCTGTTAGAAAATTCTCATTCCCATCCACGTTCCACCGTTATCGTTTAATCGGATACTTTAACTGCTAGCAGTAACCCCTGTGCGCAGCACAGAGACATATCTATTGATACATAACTCCCATAAATATAAATAGAATAAAATTAATAGTGTTAAAAATAATTACAAAAAGTCACCACAATCTAGAACATTATACGATTTAGGTAACACACATTCAAATTTTGTAAAAATTTTGATATAGTTTCACTTGTATTTCGAACAATTCCATCATGCAAATATCCAACAATTTCACTTGTGTTAAAACTAATTACAAAAAAGTCACCACAATCTAGAACATTATACGATTTAGGTAACACACATTCAAATTTTGTAAAAATTTTGATATAGTTTCACTTGTATTTCGAACAATTCCATCCTGCAAATATCCAATAATTTAGGAATTTATTTACTGTTTAGCAATATAATTAATTTTGATTTATTATTTTATCACACAAAAATTAAATTTTGGCAGAAATTTTTAGTTTTAATTAATCTTTATTTTTTAATTAATTTTATTTTAAAATAATTAATTATATCTAAAATTAATTAAAGGGTCCAATCTTTTTTTTTTTTTTTAAAAATTAATGTCACACGTTTCTTTCAATTTCTACCCCGAAATTAAATCCTAACGAAATTCGTAATTTTAATTATTTTTTATTTCTTCGCTAATTATTTGTAAAAATAATTAAAGGTTATTTTCATAAACTCCCCAAATATTTCAAGTTTGTAACAATTGCAATCACATCCCTTTTTTCAATGTGGAACCCCCCTCCCCAATTTTTAGATTAAGTGTCACTAGACCTCCCACTGACCGATTCCATTCAATTCAGTGTTAAATTAACTTTTTGTCATTTTCTACACTAAAGTTTTGGGGTAAAAGTTGAAACAATATTTTATTTCACAATTTTAAATCTTTTTAAAATTCATAAATTTTAACATTAATGTACAATTTAGCTCTAAATCTTGTTCAACATTAATTACAATTTTAACTTTATTTTACAATTTAGTCCTAAATTTTTTTTCGTTTACAATTTCAACATTTTTTTTGAAAAATTGGCGGAGATAACCATAAATTTTGCGATTGCTAAGAAATTGGTGCGAAATACAAAAAAGGTAGCGCTGTATGAATTTCGTTCAATTAATTAATTGATACTAACTTTATTTGGTCTGCAACTAATTATATTGAATTTATTTGACACCTATTAAATAATTTTTATCGATGATTTTCAATAGAATAATATTTCTTCATATTAATATCTAATTTTTCAAACTTTTCCTTAGCATTCGAAATGTGTATATTTCAATTTTAATTAACATTTAATAATAAATATAATTATTTTATCTCTATAAAATTTTAATATAAATTTATCGTTGTAAAACCTATACCGAATATAAAGAAATAATAAAATAAAATAACAAAAATTAAAATTAAAAATTAAAAAGCCTAAACATGACAGCTATTTCGCCGCCGAGAGACCAGAGAAAAGCCTCTGGGCTTGAGATTGCTTGTTATACCAGCAGCTCAACGGGTTTTCCTTCTGATGGGCTTTCCTTCGGATTTGCTGATCAGCAATCGGCTAGTTGTGCCATCAACAATTAGCTGGTTGTACCAGGTAATGGTACAATTAGTAGGATGTCTCCTGTCGACGACTTGGTTAGAGGTGGAGTTTGGTGTGGCTGGTGCGGGCTTGGGGTTTTTGTCTATTTTTTATTTTTTAAAAGTTTTTTTAATTATATTTAATTATTTTTCTATATTCGAATTATTTTTTATCGTGATATATTCCTACTGAAATTTTATAGATTACATTTATTATTAACTGTTGGTCGAAATCAAAATATACATGTGTTTAATTCTAAATAATTTATTTAAAAAATTATGATACTAATGCCATCAAATTCTACTGTGTTGAAAATAGTCGATAAAAATTATTTAATCGGTGTCAAATAAATTCGATAAAATTAATTATAGAGCAAACGAATTAGTATCAAATTAGTTAATTTGATGAAATTAATATCACGCTACTTTTTTTATTTCGTATCAATTTCGCAGCAATCGTACAATTTATGAACCATTTCCACCAATCTTCCAAAAATAATGTTGAAATTGTGAAATTAAAAAATTTAGGACTAAATTGAAAGTTAGAATTGTGAAGTTTAAAAGGATTTACGATTGTGAAGTTTAAAAAGATTTAGGACTAAATTGTACAATGTTAAATTTTGTGAAATTTAAAAAGATTTAAAATTGTGAAATAAAAATTAACAAATTATTATTAATGCAAAAATTACCATTAATAATTTAAAAGAGCGTGTTTACTGAACTTAGTGGCATAAAGGATTAATGATAAAATAATATCGAGGAATATAGAGAAAAATGATAAGTTAAAAATAAAAAAGTTAACAAAGGAAGGATGCAAATTAATGATAGAAAACATATATGGAGGAATATAGAGGAAAATATAATGAATAAACAAATAAAAAAGTTAAAAAAGTCAGGGTGCAAAGGCGGGAAAAAAAGTCTTTTTTTATATAGATATATATAGATATATAGATTTTTAAAATCTCATATTTTTTTACCGTTAACCCTATTTTTGACTGATTCTGGTTTGGTATTCTACCGTTCGAATCTTGGGGTGAATTGGACCAGACTTTCAGTCAATTTTTGATTTTCCCCTGTTGAATTGATCGCTCGTGATCCAGAGGGTGTTAGCGGATAAATTTTAATGTATTTTTATGAGTAGGAAGAGAGAGAATGAATGGAGTTGGATGGTGGAGATTTAATGATTGGAGAGATATATGAATTTGATTTATTTGACTAAATTTGAAATTTAAAAAGAATGCATTAAAATATATTTAAATTTGTTTGCAAACGAGATCCCAATATTCAAAACATTGAGATTGTGAGGACGTAAACAAGACTATGGGACGCACGTGAGAGCATCCGACAGAAAAGGATTATTAATATGCGCCACAATCCTAGATTGTCAGGCTATCAAATGAGAATTTCTAGAATCTTTAAGAACCGCTTTAAGAAGTTCAAACTTCAAAGCGATTTTCATAGGGAATTTGACCAGTGCACTTTTGAAAATGTCAAAATCCTTTAAATAATCGCTTTAGATCAATAATATATAATTGTTCCCTGATGATAAGGGACTTCACAAGCCCCCACAAATTTTTTCCTCAGAGTGTGGGCATTAGATCATAACTCATAAAATAAAATGCACTAAATTAATTAGCAACTTCAGTTGAATCTCGACAACAAAAATAGCTTTCTTTTTCTCTTTACTTGTAAGAGATGCACGTACACAAACACAAATTATTTTACCTCTGTTTAAAAATGTATGTGACGAAAGGCAAATCGAGCTCTATTAATGTAGATTTCAAGAATATGAGGGAATTATAATGAACACGATCAGCATTTGTGCGTTCATGTATATATTGACATGTCAATTAATAGTTTGAAAAATATTTATACGAGAGTGTGACTATCTAAATTTATACTACCTCCGTCCCAAAAATATAGTACACTATTTCTTTTTCGTCCGTCCCAAAATATAGGTCACATTCCTTTTAAAGATATAGTTAAAATATTACTTGTATTTTATACCTTCATTTAATATACATTGATATCCTCAAAAAAAAAGGAGTTGAAATAAAATATTTAATAAATGAGAAGGTATATTAGGAAAATGATCTTGAATTGTATTTTTCCAATACCATTAATTGCATTTTTCTTAATCTATGTGAAGATAAGAAAAAATGTATAATTTTGGGACGGAGGTAGTAGTACTCATTGTGGATGCAATTGACAATGTTATTGTTGGATATTTTCTCAAATTTATTTTCATTTATATTTTTGCAAATGATTTGCCGCCTTGATTATTGTTTGCTGCTTCGCGATGGGGTCGAGGGGGCGGCACCCTTTTCCATTTGAAGAGATGTGCCTCCTTCCAATAGCCATAACCACGCTTATAAATGCATTATTTTCCGACCAGTTGCAATCAATCCAAAAAATAAATACCATCACGCGTTCATATCTACATACGACATCATTAGTTTCAAAACTTGAGTTTCTCTTCGGTCTGATCAAACGAGTCATAGTTTGAATCAAACGAAGAACTCTATTGTATCCTCGAGAGAGAATTTCTATATACCTGAAGTGACATTGGTACGGGAGCAACATCTCTTAAAAGATAGAGTGCAATGCGTGCCTTGAAGTTATTACTACCCTTAATATATTATCCGAAATTTTTCCCAACAAAAAAATAGAATTGAAATTAAGTTACGAGGTTCTAAACGTCTTTATTCCAATCTCAAGATGAATTATACCAACCACCACTCTTTGTATGAATTATTCTGTAAATTATATATGGACTATTTGTAATCACTAAAATTTTAGAGGATTCGATTACACTTTTTTAAAAGTTAAGTTATCAGTTGAACTTTTTTTGAAGGACAAGAGCTACAATTATTAAAGTTGATTGTGTGAGAATTTTAATTCTCGTTTTGATTTCTGTTATGAATAATAATTGAAGAATAATTATTAGGTGTTATGAATAATTGAGAATAATTTGGTGGTTATGAATTATGAGGAATAATTTGGTTGAGGAATAATTTGGTAAAAGATGTAATTATTATATGTGAATGACTATTATACCCTTGATGAAATTATGTAATTACGATTGTGCCATTCGAAGTTTTCCTATAAATAGGGCTTCAGTTATTAATGAAATTCATTCCTGAGAATTCCTTCAAATTCATTCTCTCTAAATTCTCTCTATTGTTTCTATACTTTTATAACACGTTATCAGCACGAGTCTCTAGCCATTTGAGTAATATGAAAGAAGTATGCTCTACACAGATCTTATAGATGATCTTTCAGACGTAAACCTGGATTATTACCAATGAATTAATTCATCCTCATCAATCCTAAATAACTCTCTTTGCAAATACATCATTGAAAATTCTCGCTTGTTCATATTTCTCTCCCACAATTCCTCATTCTACACAACCTCGCTGGAGATGTCTCAAATCCAATTAAATTATGGAGTCTCCACCGTCGAGTTGATTTTTCCTTCATCATGATAATAAATGCTTTGTGCACTAATTACCAAGATTCCATGTGGATTTTTAACTTTGGGAGATGGTGAGCAAAAGCAATAAGAAAACACGAATCAGAAATGGACAAAGGTAAAAATATATATATGTATATATACATTACTTTAGAATATAATAATATATTAAGCTATAACATTCGTTTTATCGAGATATAAAGAGCATACAGTATCAAAATCAAATTTTCTCGACTCCATTATACTCGATTTAACGAGAGCTTCGATTTGACACCAACATTGATAGGGTAATAACTCGTTTTGAAATATGTTATTATCAAACTTTCAAAATTTACAAATCAGTACACTAACTTTTGAAAAAGTTACAAAATAGTCCTTGAATATTTTGATATTGATAAATTGAAGTAGAAAGGAGATAATTTTCAAATCATAAAACATCGATAAAATATTTTTGACAATTTTACCTTTATTTAATTGAATGGACAATTTTACCCTTAGGTAAACCGACCTAATTTTGACGATAAGTGAAAATGGATAGAATATTCATGAAGAAATTCTAAATCCATTGATTATATAAAATGGCTTGAAGTCCATTTGAGTTAAAAGATCGAATATTATTTTAACTCCCCAAGAGTTCAATTACATAATGTACTTATTCTAGAAGGATAAGTGCGCTCTAGAAGTAATGAGTATTTGTTCTAGAAGAACAAATTTGCTCCCTTAGAAGCAGTAATTATTTAATTCTCGCACTTTATTTATCGCAATTTAATTATCGCAATATCTCCTACTTGATGATGGGTTCAACCGTCACTAAACGGAAGGTTTTATATATTTCTACACTTTATATGCTAAGTGATGGGTAATACCTTCTACTAAGGCATCCTACTCCCAAGAAGTAGTTAAAAATTATGCAATTTAATTCTTGCTATTTAAATTCCGTAAATTTATATTTATTGCAATAATTCCCATAAGGTAGGTTCGACCACCTATTGGAGGAAATTTAATTTCTGCAATTTAAATTTATGCACTTTATAGTTTGAGTATATTTCCAATGTGGTGGGTAATACCACACGATTGGTGTGCATATTTCCAATGTGGTGGGTTATACTACACGATTGGTTATAAATCTAATCCTACTCCGTAAGAAGTAGTTGATCAAATATTCTAATCATACTCTCAAGTAGTAGACGATGAGAATAAAATTACTTCCCCATATATACCTAATATTAATGGAGAAAATTAAGTAAGTGGTACTTGAAGTCACCATTGGATAAATAGATGAAAATAAAATGCTCAATAGATCCCATGTTGATAAATCAAAGATAATATATCGCATGGAGAAATTATATGAAGTAATCTCATCGATGATATGAGATTGTATTAATATGAGAATAAAATGCTCTTGAAGAAGCAAAATCACTAGATATCTGTATTTGAATAAAGCCAATATGATATTATTATTACTCCGTAAGAAGTACAAAACAAATAAGTGGAACATATTGAGAATATCAAAAGATGGCATTAAACACTAAAATATAGAAATGCAAAAGAATATACATACCTAATCCATAAATGAGGGATGCGTCTCGAGAGTATAAATACTCAGAACTCGCCACCATCAACATTAGGATTCATAATGAAATATTTAAAGGATCCCTAATTTCTTTTTCGCTTGACACCAAGGGTCTGTGACTACGGACCGGCTTCCACTGCATTCTTGAACATATGCATGAAATTTGATGAGTAGTTCATCAACAAGATTTAGCAGAGATAAGTATTTTTCTCAATAATGAGAGATAAACTTATTATTTACACTCGATCTAGAAACGCTAGTAAGCCATTAAAGAAATTGTTAATATTCAACAAACCTATTGGTTTGATATGAAAGTTCCACTGTGCCAACGAGGCTATATTGAATATTTCCTCCAGTGTGTTATAGCCGCCTGGAAGGACAATGAAAACATCACTATTATTCATCATATACATCATGCAGTTGTGGATGGATTGCGCTTGTAGCACCAACCCGCTGACCCATGGTAGAACTGCTCCAATTCGAGTATTAGATCCAACTAGATGGAAAGGTATTACACTCAAACTCTTATTCCCATGATGGTGCGGCCATTATAAGTCTAGCTAAAAGTTTGTTGTTGGTTCCTCCATATAGTATATTGATTTCTTATCTCCCTAACTCTTTTGTGAGTTGGTTTGCCATATCCACATATTGGATATGGCCTACCAGTTTAGATCCACCAAGAATACATACGGTTTTAATATGGCGAGGTAAAAGCTGACTTGTATAAGATGATTCTAAAATCTCCATATCCATCTCTACTCCTATCTCTCTTTTTCCACTATACTTTTAATGTATGAACATGAGAGATATATGAATTCCTCTATTTAAAGAAAAATTTTTAAACCAATAATTGAGTGCACTATTTACTTTTTGACAAATATGAAAGAGAAAATGGTAGAAAAAGTTTAGTGAAATGACATATACCTGTCGGTGATTGAAAAATAATATATATATACATATATATATATATATCTTAAAATCGAAAAACAATATTTACAATTACAAGAAAAACATTGATCTTCGTTATTACACCGAGCTTCCTTATATTAATATGAGAAAATTATTATACTAAAATTTTCTACTAAATTTACAAACAGGATCTTCTAAAGTAAGTTTTTCAAGATCTGTAACGCTGCTTGTTGATCTTTGAATTTGGCCCATAAGGCCATTAGCTCACCTTGTACGTGTCCACTAGGATGTGTCTCAAGAGCCTCGTTGAATATCATCCAAAGGCTCCTTACTCAATCCATCTTTAATAAATGCTATTTTATCTTCTCGGTTCTCGGACAAGTACCCCACAGATTTACATCGAGTGTCACATGTCCACCGAGCACACTTGTAGCATCCTCCTAATCTTTTGCTCTCCGTTTCTTTGAAAAACTACTTTTACCAATACCAGGCATGTATTTAGAAGGAATTGAAACCTCACCAGATAATTCGAACCTTTGCTTCAATCAAGTATCGGATATCTTGTGGGATACCCTTATTCATTAGCATCCTCAATCTTTTCCAAATTTACCTCGATAAATCCTTTTTAGGATTTTGACTCAGAGTGATGGATAGTATTTTCAAGATTTGAGAGCATATGATCCATTATAATGTATAGACTCTTGTTAGGATAAATTTTGCAATAATTTTAATGATTTATTTATAGAATAATACGACGCAGATGAAATAAGACTCGATTTTAAATAAATAATATGAAGCGTAAGAGCTACGATTTCTAATTAAATAATAGCCTGATGTGATGCGATGAGTCAGAGTCTGTTTGAACAGAGTAGACAATAATGTCACCAAAAGATGATGGAATATGTCGGTGAATTGTTTCTATGATATCATGTTGAGCACTATACGATACTAGTGAAATCGATATAAGAATTTCATCGAACTAGAAGTTCAATAATATCGTTTGCAAAACCGGATTGACCATCCCTGCTTAAATAATTATTGAAATTAATATTTCAAGTGAAGAATTAAAGGAATTCTTCAATGATTGTTCTCGATAAATGATGAAATCATTACTAGCCAATATTGGGAATAAATCCCAAATATATCCGGGAATAAAGGATGAGAAGTATGGGCCCACCATCCTCCATGTGGACTACTAGATATTATGATATGGATCCACTAGATAGTCACATGTGTATATGATTTGTAATTTGAAATTTATTTAAATATTTGCTCACGGTATGAGCATGATTTCCAGATTTAATGATAAAGCTAGTAAATGTATATCCCAATGATTTGAATAAATCCCTGAAGGATTTGAGTATGCGCATACAAGTGGGATATTATATGGCAAATTATTTAAAGTCCTCAAATAAATTGCCGATATCGAGAATAGAATGCAAACGGTCTAAATTCCCATATTAAGGCTGAATGATGAGAACATATATGATTAAAATCATACCAACTGTATGAGTTTTGGTGTTCTAAATTTTCTCAGCATGAGGGGGAGTATTAAAGGTTGAAAATAATATGTGAAATGCATCATGTTATATCCTCGAAATTGAAATACGAACTTGAAGTTCAAAGATGCATAAAAGATGCTATGAACAATCACATATATCAGTTAAGATGCTTTGATAAGTTAGCACGCCAGAAGCATTGATATTATGAGATTTCCCCAAACATATATATCAAAGCAAATTATAAAAGATGGTCTTAATAACGGAGGCATATGCTCTTGAAGAGTATATAGACATAACTATATTGTGTAATCCTACAAGAGGATTGATAATGAGATATCTCGATAAGTTATGTCGATATGGGGAAAGAAATGAAATTGAAATGTGTCGACACGATATGAAAATGTAGCGCTACATATGATCAATGATAATGAAAATATTGAGATATATTGAAGATGATAAATGGTGAATGTGAAATCCTTAACTTATGAGATGATGAGATGATGATGACTATTGCTCAAGTTTAAAGATAAGCATGGTGGTCATTATATGTTGCATGCTCATGAAAGTTAAATTACCGATCGTGTGTAAAAATTTAAAAGGAAATTAAAGGATCCGTGAGCTAAGTCGTGTTTATGAGTACCCTAAAGGGTGAGCTAAGCCCTGGGAATGAAATAACCTATTAAGTGAGTATTAAATGTTAAATGATATATTTTAAGTGTTAATTAGTCATGAAGGTTTACTTATATGTTTACATGTTTTTACGATGAATTTATATGCTTTAAATTGTGTGTTTGGAGACATGTGTTCATGGTGAATGTTTTGTAGTTGTGTACGAAAATTGATGCACTCTAAATGAACGAAGAGTATAAAACCAATGTATATGATACTCATACAAATGTATGAAAGATTTTGAAATGCTTGAAGATAATTGTATAAAATACGCTGCACTCTTTTTCCTCGATCGAGGTTTTATCCCATCGGGTTTTCCTAGCAAGGTTTTTAATGAGGCAACTTTAAAGGCGTATTCACATGAATAATGTACTTTTTTCCTTCATTAGGTTTTTCCCACCGGGTTTTTCCTAATAAGGTTTTAACGAGGCATATTCATTGTATATTGAGAACGATAGGAGAAATTGATACAAAGTGTATCTATTGGATCAAGTTATAATCGAGCTAATGCTTTAGATCCAAACGATGATGATATTGAAATCATTTACCGTAAGTAAAGATATCGCTTCAAGATATGAAATCAAACTGAGCAAATTGTGACTTTTTCCTTCGATCAAGTTTTTTCCCACCGGGTTTTCTTGACAAGGTTTTAACGGCGCAAAGACGTGAATACTCATACGCCACCGATAGACATCGTGGGAGCAATGTTTTGATGAAGAAGATATAACCACTCCAAGCTATCCCGCAATCGGTTTGGAAGTTTTTTCCCACCGGGTTTTTCTCCAAACAGCGCCCGTAAAATATTCAGATTAATAGTCATTCAAGTGAGTGTTATGAATAATAATTGAAGAATAATTATTAGGTGTTATGAATAATTGAGAATAATTTGGTGGTTATGAATTATGAGGAATAATTTGGTGGAGGAATAATTTGGTAAAAGATGTAATTATTATATGTGAATGACTATTATACCCTTGATGAAATTATGTAATTACGATCAAGCGCTTATTCAAGCTTTTCCTATAAACAGTGCTCAGCTTATTAACTAAATTCATTCCCTAATTCCTTCGAATTCATTCTCTCTAAATTCTCTCTATTGTTTCTATAATTTTATAACAATTTCTTATATATTCAAGAGATTGTTTATTATCACTTATCAAGAATCTTGAATGAATTCTATTGGTGTGATACAAATCGAGGTTCGCTGAAGGAGTTTAACGGGTCCAATTTCTTTATTGGTCAAACAAATCCCGAATTTGATGTTCCTGAAGGTTTATCGAATTACGCAATGTCCCTCGACCATGTGGAGAATTCTAGAGTTAAGACTTATTCTAGAGAATGAACTATGCTACTTGGACTAGACTTGACTTCATGGGCCCATTAACAAATTACAATTACTAGCCCATAAAAATTGGGCTAAATCAAGTTTACCCATCAACACACTTTGGAGTTATGGGCGTAATATCCTCAAATATTAAACTCCAACCAACGCCGCACCCCCTCAAAATCCACCCTCCAGACCCCCAAATTGATACAGTACAATGAATTATTTTCAGAAATTAGTCCATTTAATTTTTCCTTTCTTTAAAAGCTGGTTCAAGTCCAAATAATACTGGTTGGATGATCTTGGTTTAGTTTGTATGACTGATGATTTGATGCCCACATATGGGCAGCTCATATGAGTCGATAATTGACGCGTGCCTCTTACAATTATGGGGTGTAACTACAGGTCAACCGTCAACCCATATGTGGACACCTTGAGCATCGGATCTTTAGTGTAGTTTGTACAACTTGTTTAATTGGTTCAAAGCAATGCTCACTGCATTTGTTTAGTATTCAAAATTTCAAATGGATTGCTGGAACTAGATTGGTAGAAATAAGCCCTTTTTTTTTTTTTTTTTTTTTTTTGTGTTTGCACATGAACAGTATAAAATCATTTCTACAAGTGCAGTGCATTTTTAGAGAAATTAGTCTAATTAATTTTCCCTCCTCATTAGAGCTAGTTTAGGCACCAAATGATAATAGTCGGAAGAATTTGGTTTAGTTTGTAAATTGTAAAGCTTGTTTAATTGGTTCATTAATGCAGCAATGTTCATGCATAGTGCATTTGTTGTACTAAAATAGATTGCTGAGAATTTAATGTTCCAAAACAGATAGAATTGAAATAAGCATTTTTTTTTTTATGTGTTTCAAATAATCTGTAATTCTGGACAAAAGTATTTCTTCAATTCCTTGAATTTGACTCATTTTTTGGAAAAATCTGTTGAGTTTTCAGTTAGATCTACACCTTCATCACACACCCACATAATGTAATTTCCTTAATAGATTTCTGTTTTGTTCTTTATTTTCATTTACATTATTTACTTTCTTTTTTTAAACCATGAAGACACAAGTTTTCACTTTGTTCACCCTACGCAGTTTTGGTAGTCTTGGCCAAATAAACGCAAGTCCAATTGTGTTGCCATTGAGGAAAATTTTCAGTAACCATTTGATCGAATTTACTATGTCAAGTCATGTTTATTTAGTTGTCGCATCTAATTATAATAACGGTGATGCTACAGGGACATAAAGAGTTACATAAAGACTAACATAATCAGGTAAAATAATTGTGTTGCCCTTACTCTTTCTTATACAATATTAAATAATCATTAAGGGTAAAATAAGACTTTCACCTCGAATATGTCACATATTATGGCAATCATTACGGATATATATCTAGCTTTATCCTTATAATAATGCATATTATTGAATTAATTAATACTCTTAGTTGTACATGAGTTATTGTTTTATTAAATGGACGACTATTTGAACACGAAATGAATTTGAGTATGTATAGAGTATAATGTTTATTTGATATATTATTCACACAACTCTCCTTCTACTCATTTTGAATCTAACGATATACAAAAAGGTGTTCATTTTTAAATTTTTTTTTATAAATTTATTTACACCAATTTTCAAATGTTTGTATAAATTTCTTTACTTTTTCAACTACATTTTTTGATAAAATATTACTTTCACAAACAAGCTACGAAGTCACATGACCCACTTGGAGCGTGCATGTCAATATCGTGTACTTATTCATGCTTGCAAACACAAAAATTTGCAAAAGCAATCCTCGATATTCTTCAATGCGTAACAGCCTCCACGCTAGATCACCCAAAAATAATGTTACATGCAATGCACGTTAACTTCCCTAGTATTTATAGACATGACATAGGAATTGGTAAAGAAAAAATGGAGGGAAAATGAGGTAAAAATGAGAAAATAATTTTTAAAAAAACAAAAATTTAAATTAAATAGCGAGGGAAAACACACATAACCATGCAAACATTTGTGTCTTTATCATCTCTCCTATACAGACATTGTCTAAAAAGAGATCATTGAAGATGCTTAATAATGGCCAAAATTTTTAAATGAACTAAGGAAACTTTATTTTTTAAACGGTTGTTAAAAAAATTACACTAAATTCAAGCATGTACATTTGATAATTATAAGGCAAAAATGTTATTGTTTATTGGAATGAAAATTAGCAAAGACGTAAAAATTATCTATGACAATGACAATTGTAGATTAAAAAAAATGTTAAAAATATCAAATTAAACTACACTAAATTCAAGCGTGGACATTTGACAAGAAGGAAAAGGTGTTTCTATTTATTGATAAAAAAAATTTGACAAAGATGGTGAAGAATTATATGAAAAAGGGCAGAGGATGAAAAATCGATCTGTAAGTTCAACTCGTGGCAATTCAATCATTTGAAACCAATGGAACCTTGACCAACTAATTAAACTACACTACTAGCTGTTTATTTTCCTAGACGACAAGATAATATATAATACCATGTTCAATGCAATAATGTGTACAATATCCATATATACCATAAGAGAGATACAAATATAAAGAGAGAGAAATATTATTTTAAGTGAGTGAATATGGATTATTAAAAAAAAAAAGAGTAGTCAAAGTGAAAAAAGAGGAGAGAAATACCATTTCAAAAAAGTTAATAAAAAATGGTTAGGTGGTGTCAAGTGGAATGTCTAGTGGTACACTGTGTCAAGTGGAATGTCTGAAAAAGTAAGGAGAACGAGATAAAATGTGGAAAAAAGAGAGAGATAAAATTGATACTCTTTTCGTCCCAAATATATAAGCCTTTATCATTTTTTATGTGGATTAAAACTCTTTTTGATAAAATAAAAAATACAAATACTTTAAGGTATAGTCATTAAATGAGGGTATAATAATAAACGAATAGAAAAATCCCTATATAAAATTTAAAAAATAAAGATAAATACCATATACACAAACGAATCTAAAAATAAAAACGCTTTGCATTGAGTAAAAAAAAAAAACTCACACACATGCCCCCCGCGCGCACACACACACACACCCTTTTTTGCATGAATTAGTCCACGTCAATGCATCAAACTTTGATAGTAAAATTGATAACTCGAAACAACTTATAGTTTTTTGTGGCAAGAATGCTCCCGTGAAGTTCAATATTCATGTTTGCCTATTCTCAGCAAATCACCCAAAGAAGTGGGGGATAGTTTTGTCCAGTAGAAAGGGAAAATAGGAACCCAATTTTAGGGTTGATGAAAGTTGGTCCCTATAGTTTGTGATAGCATTTTATGTTTAATTATTTGGTAACGTTTAAACGTTAGGGAGCCAAAAATATCCCTTTTATGTTCCATATTTTTTGTTTGAGATGAGAACCCTTAGCCATCGTCTTAGGTGGAAATGTTACAGGTTACCTAATTATGAAATTATTTTTGTCCATCTACTGCATCTTAGAAACCGATATTTTCGATTTGTTGTAGCACGTGCAGAGAGGATAAGATATGATTTAGACGCTATTTTTCCTGTCACTGTAACACAATCAAAATATCGTTTTGATGCTTCAACAATCCCTTTCAGGAAATAAATTAATATTCCTCTCATCTTTTCGAATTTTGAATACTCATTTTAAAATATCCACAAAGTGAGAGAGTGCTGATAATTATTAAATTTTGCAACATTGTCAAATCCTTTGCAAAGGAAAATAAAAACAAAATATAAGAAAAACATGGACTACCCACTTTTTATTTTTCGAAAATTAAATGTAACATATTATACCTAACAAGAAATTACTTCTCAAAACTATAATAATAAAAGAAATAGAGAAAAATTTATGCATGGTAAAGTAAAGGAATTAGTTTATTCTTCGTTATATTCAAAAAAAATTAGTCACACATCACCAAAATATATTCATAATTACTATTTATTTATTTATTATTTATACAACTCTTAAAAGAACTATGCTAATTTTATAATTAAGTGAAGTGTCACAATATTGTAGAGTGGGATATAATTATTATTTTATCAACCCTACACAACATTGTGACATTTCACAAAATTATACAACTAGAAAAATTAATGATTTCAACCGCTTGTTCTCTGAGGTTTGTCACTCGAATTGCATGAAATCGCCCAGCAATATATATAGGACGAAACATTTTGGCTTATATTACATAGGACAATTCCATTCGTATCCCATCTACCTTCTACCATATACACCTGGTTATACTAACAAAGAAAAAAACATACATCTACACCTAAATCCTCAGATAGAGATAGAGATAAGCAGATAACGAAATAGATATAGATAGAGGCTGTGATAGATTACAAAACATCTCAGTTTACTTGATATGATATATGCTGTTTAATTCACACGATTTTTCTTTTGAGCTTTTCACTCAAAACCCTTGTATCAATATAAATTGTGATTTAACTTATAAGACAATCTTACCTTTCTTCTTTTTTTTTTCCTTTTTTTTTCCTTCCAACAATGTGGGATTATGGCTACTAGAGTAATCCTATATGAAAGTTTCTAACATCGTCGTTAGCTACACTTCTGATTAGGTTTAAGTTTTACCAGAGGCCATGACATTTCATTGTAGTATTAGATTGTCCACTTTAAGTCTTGCTCGTATAGTTTTGCTTTTGGCTTTTCCAAAGAAGGCCTTGTATCAATTGAGAATCATCATTTCACGAATAAATCAACCTAATTTTCCTTTCCAAAAACAGGCCGTTGTTGAGAAAATGTCACACAAAAAAAATCATCATGTTAAGAGATGGTATATGTTGAAAATGGAAACAAATATGGGTTGGTGAAATGGCCAAGTCAAATCCGGTGGTTGGAATTATTGAAAATGGAAACAAATATGGGTTGGTGAAATGGCCGAGTCAAATCCGGTGGTTGGAATTATTGAAAATGGAAACAAATATGGGTTGGTGAAATGGCCAAGTCAAATCCGGTGGTTGGAATTGTTGGTGAAATGTTGAAAACTTGCCCCATCTTCTCCTATAAATTGAGAGCTTTCTCTCATTTTATGAACACACCACAATTGAGTGCATTCTCAAAGAGTGAGAGATAAAGAGAGTAGTGAGAAGTTAGAGAGAAAATTGTGAGTTTCTCCTAATACTTGTAGTATCTCCTTTATCTAGTGGATGTGTGTTTTCTCCTATTGTAAGAGAGAGTTATTTCATTTGTACTCTCCTTATATTAGAGAGAAGAAGTTGTAATCCTTTTGTTATAGTGGAATCCTTCTACCGTTTGCCCGTGGTTTTTACCCTGAATTAATTTGGGGGTTTTCCACGTAAAATGGTGTTTCTTGTTTTTCTCATTTCTACTTGCTTGTAATTGTGTGTCCAGCCCACAACCGATCCTAACAAGTGGTATCAGAGCTTTGGTTGTGATTTTTCATTAAATTCTTAGTATGCTCTGTGGTTGCAGTATAGACTGATCTTCCACATCAGAAACGATTTTTTGAGAAAATCACTAGATCTATAGCCGAGTTCGTGCTAAGATCAGATCTAGTTAGTGGAAAAGAGGCATCTATAAAAATGGCGACTAAATATGAAATAGAGAAATTCAATGGGAATAATTTCTCATTGTGCAAATGAGAATAAAAGCAAGATTGAGAAAAGATAACTGCCATGCAATTGGAGAAAGGCCCGACGATATCATCGATGATAAATGGAGCGAGATGGATGGCAATGCTATTGCCAATCTACATCTAGCACTAGCCGACTGAGTATTGTCAAGTGTAGCGGAGAAAAGACAAAAAGAGATTTGGGATACTCACAAAATTGTACGAGGCCAAATCACTACACAACAAGATCTTCTTGAAGAGGAAGTTATACACCCTTCGATGATGGAGTCAATTTGGTGATGCATCACATCAACACCCCGAACACTCTATTTTCACACCACAACAATGGGGCATAATATAGAGACGGTGAACGTCTTTGAAATTCTACTTGAGTCTACCCGATTCAGATGATCAACTCATCATCAATTTGACCAACAATTTGGAGATACTAGTCTTTGATGATATTGCAGCTACGGTTCTTGAAGAAGAAAGTCGGCGCAAAAATAAAGAAGACAGAATTGGGAGCTCACAGCAAGCCGAAGCTCTAATGGTGACGAGAGGTAGATCAACGGAACGTGGCTCCAGTGGGAGTCAAAATCAGAGTAGATCAAAGTCGAGAAGTAAGAAAAATGTCAAGTGTCATCACTGTGGCAAAAATGGGCACTACAAAAGGGAGTGTTGGCAGCTCAAGAAGATTGAGGAAGCAAAAGGAAAACGACCTGAGACATTAAATGCTCAGGGTTGTGTAGCGAATACATCGGATGAGGGCGAAATATTATACAGCGAAGCAACGACAGTTGTTGAAGGCAGAAGAAGGTTCTCCGACGTGTGGCTTGTGGATTCAGGAGCTACATGGCATATGACCTCTAGGAGAGAATGGTTCCACCAATATGAACCTATCTCATGAGGATCTGTGTTTATGGGTAACGATCATGCCTTGGAGATTGCTGGTATTGGTACCATCAAATTGGTGATGTATGATGGTACTATTCGCACTCATCCAGGAGGTACGACATGTGAAAGGCTCAAGAAAATCTATTGTCACCGGGACAATTAGATAGTATTGGGTGTAGTACTCATGTTCGAGATGGGATCATGAAGATTGTTAAAGGCGCTTGTGGTGATGAAAGGTAAAAGATAGCAAAGAATCTGCACATGCTTAAAGGCTAAACACAACAAGAAGGAGAAGCGCCAATCGCGACGGTGAATTCGGGAGAAGATCGTGATTTACGATGTGGCACCGTAAACTTGGCCACATGTCCGAACGAGGTTTGAAAATTCTCGTAGAAGAAAGCTTCTTCCAGGGCTCAAAAGGTATCTTTACCATTTTGTGAGCATTGTGTTACTAGTAAGCAAAGACAGATTGAAATTCAGCAGCTCAACTGCTAGAAGTAAAGCTATACTTGAGTTGGTTCACTCGACGCTTTGGCAAGCACCGTTGTGTCCCTAGGAGGTGCCAAATACTTTGTATCATTTATTGACGATTACTCGAGGAGATGTTGGGTGTATCCAATTAGAAAGAAGTCGGATGTGTTTGAAGTTTTCAAAATCTTCAAAGCGGGTTGAACTTGAATCTGAGAAAAAGATCAAGTGTTTGAGGACGCATAATGGAGGAGAATATATCAAGGCGATGAATTTGATAACTTCGTAAACAAGAAAGTATCAAAAGGTAATTTACGGTGGCACACACTCCACAACAAAATGGAGTAGTAGAGCGGATGAACGTAACTTTGTTAGAAAGGACAAGAGCGATGTTGAAAATCTGCAGGTTGGCCAAATCGCTTTGGGTCAAGCCAAGACCGCTCGTTATGTGATCAATCGTTACCATCAACCGCAATTGATCTCAAGACTCCTATGGAGATGTGGACTGGAAGCCAAATTCGATTATTCTCGCTGCATACGCTTGGAAGTTCTGCGTATGCTATGTACAACGCCCAAGAAACATCAAAGTTGGATCCAAATCCAGAAATGCATTTTCTTGGGGTATGCTGATGGTGTTAAGGGGTATCGCCTGTGGGATCCCACTGCCCACAAGGTTATAATCAGCAGGGACATTGTATTTGCAGAAGATAAGTTGCAAAGTGATGATAGCATTTCAAAGGAGAAACCAGAGACTACTGTAGTTCAAGTTGAAGATCAACTAGAACAAGAAGTTCTAGATTCTTCTGAAGCAGTACCAGAGCACGAAGAACAAGAGCAAGCTGAGTTTGTGACTCCACAAGTTAGACGGTCAACTCGGGAGAGAAGAGGACCAGCTTGGCACTTAGATTATATTATGGAGGGTAATATTGCATACTGTCTACTAATAGAGGATGGGGAGCCATCAACTTTCATGGAAGCTATACAGAGTCAAGATGCTTCTCTGTGGATGACAGCAATGCAAGAAGAAATGGAAGCTCTTCATAAAAATAAAACTTGGGATCTTATTCCACTACCACATGGAAGGAAAGTCATCGGAAATAAATGGGTCTACAAGATCAAACGAGATGGCAATGACCAAGTGGAGCGGTATCGTGCTAGATTGGTGGTGAAAGGATTTGCTCAGAAAGAAGGTATTGATTTCAACGAAATATTTTCTCCTCGTTGTTCGACCGACACAGCTGAGTGGTTCTGGCGATGTGTGCTACATTTGATTTGTACTTGGAACAGCTTGGATGTGAAAACTGCATTTCTTCATGGAGAACTTGAAGAAGAAATTTTTATGCTCCAACCAGATGGTTTTGAAGAAAAAGGAAAAGAGAACTTGGTTTGTAGGTTGAACAAATCTCTATACGGTCTCAAACAGGCGCCGAGATGTTGGTATAAGAGATTTGATTCCTTCATCACGAGCCTTGGATACAACAGATTGAATGCGGATCCTTGTGTCTATAACAAGAGATTTGGTGATGGTGATTTCGTTATTCTCTTTGTTGTATGTTGACGACATGTTGGTAGCAGTGCCCCAACAAAGATCGTGACATGTAATTGAAGGCTCAATTGGCTAGGGAGTTTGAAATGAAGGACTTGGGACCAAAGAAACAAGATTCTAGGGATGCAAATTTACCGAGACAGTAAATAATAGGAAGATTTGGCTTTCTGGAAGAATTACTTGGAGAAAATCTTGACGCTCAATATGCAAGATTGTAAGCCAATCTCTACCCCTCTTCCTATTAATTTCAAGTTATCCTCAAGTATGAGTCCTAGCGGTGAAGCGAGAGGATTGAGATGTCTCGAAAGCCGTATGCATCAGCAAGTGGGTAGTTTAATGTTCGCTATGGTTTGTACAAGGCCGACATTGCACAAGCGATTGGGAGTGGTTAGCTCGGTACATGGCTAATCCTCGGTAGAGAGCATTGAATATCAGTGAAGAGGATCCCGAGATATATCAAGGGTACCTCGATGTCGCATTATGTTATGGACGATCGACTTTATTGTTAGAGGCTATGTTGATTGATTATGCAGTGTGATCTTGATAAAAGCAAATCCACCACAGGTTATGTGTTTACTCTTGCCGGAGGAGCGTTGAGTTGGGTTTTCAAACCGCAGCCTATCGTGGCTACGCCAACGAGGCGAGGCGAATACGTGGCGCCTACACAAGCCAGCAAAGAGGCAATATGGTTGCAAATGTTATTGGAAGAGCTTGGGCACAAACATGAGAATATTACTCTATTTTGTGACAGTCAGAGCGCTTTGCATTTGGCAAAGAATCCATCATTTCATTCAAGGACGAAACACATTCGGGTTCAGTATCACTTTGTTCGTGAGAAGGTGGAAGAAGGAAGTGTGGATATTCAGAAAATCCACACGAGAGACAACCTAGCGGATATGCTAACAAAGCCGGTCAACAATGACAAGTTTTCAATGTGTCGATCTTCTATTGGCATAGTAGAAACGTAAGCAGCACGGACATGGCAAGCATAGAAAGGATTGAAGGGTTACTCGGAAAACCCACATTTGTCTCCAAGTGGGAGATTGTTGAAAATGGAAACAAATATGGGTTGGTGAAATGGCCAAGTCAAATCCGGTGGTTGGAATTATTGAAAATGGAAATAAATATGGGTTGGTGAAATGGCCAAGTCAAATCCGGTGGTTGGAATTGTTGGTGAAATGTTGAAAACTTGCCCCATCTTCTCCTATAAATTGAGAGCTTTCTCTCATTTTATGAACACACCACAATTGAGTGCATTCTCAAAGAGTGAGAGATAAAGAGAGTAGTGAGAAGTTAGAGAGAAAATTGTGAGTTTCTCCTAATACTTGTAGTATCTCCTTTATCTAGTGGATGTGTATTTTCTCCTATTGTAAGAGAGAGTTATTTCATTTGTACTCTCCTTATATTAGAGAGAAGAAGTTGTAATCCTTTTGTTATAGTGGAATCCTTCTACCGTTTGCCCGTGGTTTTTACCCCGAATTAATTTGGGGGTTTTCCACATAAAATCTGGTGTTTCTTGTTTTTCTCATTTCTACTTCAGTTGTAATTGTGTGTCCAGTTCCACAACCGATCCTAACAGTATATAAGACATAAGATTTCTTACCTTGTATAGAATGATTTAGTATCCTAATTTAGCACTATATTATTTGGTTTCCTAATTTAAGATTATTTAGTTTCTTAATTTGGCACTATATGTATCTAAGAGATAATAGCAAGAATGTCAAAAAATAATTTATAAAATACTAAAAAGTCAAATGAAATTTATATTTGCAAGAATAACAAATTTTTTTAAACCATATAAAAAATTTATTAAAAACCCCTACCCAACCCAATCCACCCCCACCCCATCACCCCCCTCTTCACCATGGTTCTCCATGGCCGGTGCCATGGAGAACCATGTTTTCCCATCCAGATTGGTTCTCCATGGATGGATTCGAAGGTCCTCCATCCATGGATCCATCCATGGAGAACCAATCGGTCATGTGATGGAGGCTAAATCTCGCCGCCATCTATGGAGGACCTTTGAAGGCTCTCCAACGTTCTCCATCCATGGAGAATTAGATTTGGTTCTCCATATTCACTAGAGATTTGGTTCTCCGGCGAAGATGGAGAATTTGGTTTACCAGGAAAAAAAAAAAAAATTAGCCCAAAAAATGGCGTGTCTCGGAGAAAACGACCGAGCTTGCCGGAGAAGATGACCGGAGTTGGTCAATTCATTAGAGAAGGTGACCGGAAAGGAAAGAAGTAATCGAGTGAAGAGGAATTATGCATAATTTCAAGGATAATTTAGACATCTTCAAACTTTTCTTACTAATCTTGCAAATTGAATTTTTCTTTGATTTTTACGCAAATGTAAATCTAATTTTGTAATGCTAATGCCCTAATGAAATAGAAAGGCATTCATTATTATCCTAATATTCTTCTTTATTTCTACATGTCGAGTTCATACAAGTTTTCTAGTTCCACTGTACAGTGAACTTGGACAATATCAATGGCAACTGTATAAAAAGATCAAGATTTTCTTTAGTGATATCTTGAAAGTAAAATCTTTATGGCTTTAAAAACTTCTTGGGGATTTTAAATAAACTCTGGCCCAATTGTGTTGCGATTGAAGGAAAATTTCAGTTGCCATTTGAATTTATTGTATCAATTAATGTGCCTTTAGCTGTCTCATCCAATTATAAGAATGCATATTATTGAATTAATACTTTTAGTTGTACATGTAACTTATTTTGCTACACTACTAACTGTTTATTTTGCTACATGGCAAGATATATAAGAGCATTTCGAATACAACAATGTGTGTATGACCCACATGTAGTGTGAGAGACATAAACACATAAAGAAAAATATTGTTTTAAGTGTGTGAATATAGAGAGAAAAAAAGGTGGTCAAAGTGAAAATTGAGGAGAGAAAAGCTTCAAAAAAATTGTTAGACGGTCCGGTGTCACGTGGAATGTCTAGTGATACACGGTGTCGAGTGTTGAGTGGAAGAAGAAAACGAGAGAAAATTTTTGAAAAGAAGAGAGAGATAACATTGATATATGAGATTTTATGTACTATTTTCCTCATTCTACATGTGCACGTATATATTATTGTATTGGAGATGCTCTAAAAGGTAACAAGAAGAGATTTTTGTACACTTGATTTCTCTAAAAACTGGTTTCTTTTTTCTTTGATTTATAATTACATAACTTTTTTTTAAAAAGAACACACAGCACACGCACATAAGATATAGAGATCCAGCATACCAATACTCAAAACCATGGAAAAACCAACTTAATTTTGTAAAATCCTCAATTTTTTTTTTCAATTTTTTTTTTCTAAAATCACTCCTAAACTCTGGTAGAAGTGTAAATATCCCTAAATTGTAAAGTTGTGGTCTACTAAACGAGGTCAAAGGCTTAACATCCTCCCTTTTTTTGAACTGTTGTGAAATCATTCCTAAACTCCCGTAGAAGTGTAAATATCCCTAAATTATAAAGTTCTGGTCTACTAAAATCAAAGGCTTAGTCTATTGGTTAAGTAACAATTTTTTTTTTCAAAAAAAAAAAATAGATGGAGGAGCAGTGTGCGCCATAAAAAACCAAAAACAAAAAAAAATCTGTAAGTGGGGTGCAATTGCCAAAAAAATTAAAGATAAATACCATAAACACAAACAAATCTAAAAATAAAAACGGTCTGCATCAATTAGTCCACGTCATAGCATCAACCTTGATAGTAAAATTGATAACTCGAAAGGAGTATCAATTTGTTCACCTTCACAAAATGAGGGTTATTGTGACCCATACTTTGAACGGTTAGTTATACCTCTAAAAATTCAAAAAATATAAATTTTTTTCGCTTCGTGTTACTCTGTTAATTGAGAGGTTTGATATGAGTATAATTTTGATATATAATTTTTTCTATTTTAAAATTTATTTATTTTTAATAATATGTTGCTTATTTTATTGTTAAAATAATTAACTTTCAAGATAACAAAAATTATATATCAAAACTATACTCATTTTAAAGCTTTCAATCAGTAGTACTGTAATATGGAGCAAATGACTGTCAAGTTATTTTATCCATTTTTACTCCTCTCAAGAACCTGGTCCGTGGGCTACCAAATATATACTGGATAATATTAGAATCCTCTCTTCCAAAATGACCATCAGGTTTTTGCACATACATAGAGAGGGGAACTATGCTGCTGATTGTTTTTGCCTCTTTAGCTCACTCTCTTAGACAGCTCACTATTTTGCATTGTAATGACTTACATGGTTTTATAAAAGGAATCTTTCACCTTGATAGATTAGGCTTGCCTAATACCAGAGAAGTTGAGGTGTAATTTGTATAGAATAGGATCCTTTCCTTGCTTTGTTTTCTGTACTTTTGGAAGGTTATGTATTAAACCCCCATTCCTCTTCTGTATTAAGTTTTTTACTGTTAGTAATAAAATTCCACTCTAGACCTGGATTTTCGAGTTAGAGTGGTTCCCAAAAAAAAAAAAAAAAATTAATATGGAGCAAAAAAAAAAAATCACAATTTTTGAATTTTTAGACCTAAAGTTTGCCCCCTAAAATAATGGTCACCATAACCCTCATTTTGTGAGAGAATAAATTTACACTCACTCAGAAAAAGGTATAGTTTTTTGCGGGAAGAATGCTCACGTGAAGTTCAATATTCATGTCTGCCTATTCTCAGCAAAGCACCCAATGAAGGGATAGTTTTGTCCAGTAGAAGGGGAAAATAGGAACCCAATTTTAGGGTTATGAAACTTGGTCCCTATACTTTGTGATAGCACTTCATGTTGTTTATTTGGTAACGTTTAAATGTTAGGGAGCCAAAAATATCTCATTTATATATGTTCCATATTTTTTGTTTCAAATGAGCACCCTTAGCCACCATCGTCTTTCCCCGAAAGGTACGTTACGTGTTACCTAGTTATGAAACTACTTTTGTCGGTCTATCATGTCTCAGAAACCAACAGCTTTGGTTTGTTGCGGGTGCAGAGAGGGTGGGATATGATTTAAACGCGATTATACCTATCACTGTAGCACGCATGTGCGCCCACACACACACACGTCCAATCAAAATATCGTTTTGATGCTTCAACAACTCTTTCAGGAAATAAATTAATATTCCTCTCATCTTTTAATTTTGAATACTCATTCTAAAATATCCACTAAGTGAGAGCTTGGTGAAAATTATTAAAGTTTGCAACATTGTCAAATCCTTTTCAAAAAAAAAAAAAAGAAAAGAAAAATAATAATTAAAAATATAAGAAAAGACATGGACTACTTACTTTTTTTTTTTTTTTTTTTTTGACCGGGGTTTAATATTTTCAAAAAATGAAACAAATTATATATACTCAAAACTAAAATCAAAGAAATAGAGAAAAGTTTATATATAATAAAGTAAAGGAATTGTATTCAAACAAATTAGTCCCACACCACGAAAATATATTCATAGTTACTATTTATTTATTACTTATACTACTTTGAAAATAACTATACTAATTTTATAATTAAGTGTAAGTGTCACAATATGAGTGATGCATAATTATACAATTAGAAAAATTACTGATTTCGGCCACTTCGTCTCTAAGGTTAATTTGTCAACTCGTGAAAATTCTTCAATTCTTCTAGCTCCATTTCTTCTGGATACGATCTTGGATTTCAAAATGGTCAGATGGCCAGAAACACCCCGAGAGCCCGTAACTACGGAACACGGGGCTTTCTACATCATTTTTGTTGCACGAAATCGATCACCAACAATACAGGTGAGGTGGAGCTGAAACAGTACTATGCAATAACAAAACTTTTTGGCTTATATTACATGTAGGACAAGTCCATTTGTATCCCAGCTACCTTCTACCATATACACCTTGTTTTACTAACCAAGAAAAAAACTAGCATCTGCACCTAAATCCACAGATAGAGATAGAGATAGCCAGATCATAGCGAAATAGATATAGACAGAGGCAGAGATAGATTATAAAACATCTCAATCTACTTATGTGTATATATTGTTTAACACTTTAACTCACAGCTCATCCTATCTTAAAGTTTCTAACATCGTCATTGGCAACACTTCTGATTCGGTTAAATCTTTACCGTTCGTGACATTTCACTCCAAACATTTCACTCCAATTAGTATGATATCATCCACTTTAAAGCTTGCTCGTACAATTTTGCTTTCCACTTTCGTCCAGAAGGCCTTGTATCAATTGAGAATCATCTTTTACTTAAATAAATAAGTCTTATTTTCCTTTCCAAACACTGGTCGTTCAGAAACTATCACACAAAAAATCATCACGTGAAGACATGGCGCACAACACGTATAAAATCTCTTACCTTGCAAAGAACGATTTAGTTTCTAAATTTAACATTATATTATATTATTTGATTTTCTAGTTTAACATTATTTAGTTTCTTAATATTACACAACTCAAATTATATATATATATATATATATATATATATGTATATATATAACTAATGAAATACAAGACATTCATTATTATCCTAATAGTCTTCTTTTTTTCTTCTACATGTCGAGTTCCCACAAATCTATACTATATTAAAAAGTGGGGATATGTGGAAATCTTTTGATTTTCAATAATGTCCCCACTAATATTTTGTTTAGTCCAAAATATCTTTATTAAAGAAATATATTTAATTATATACATAATTAATGGGTGACTTTTCATATTACATTAAATAAATTAAACTACAAATATTTTAAATATATTTTGATTTTATTCAATGTAAAAATAATTATTAATAACTAGAAATCTTTTACAGAGTTATGTAGTTGTATGATAATTTTTTGATTTAAAAATATGTCACAAACATTTTTGCAAAGGCAATAATTAAAAATATAATTATATAACTAATTTTTGAGCGATTTTTAAAATTACTTTGATTTGATCAACCTACAAATATTTCGATATATAATGTATTCTTATTCAATGTGTATAATTTAAAAATATATATTGATTATTTTTTTCTATAACATCTTTCACAATTTTCTAATTAGGATATATATCATGCTTTTATAGTTTTAAAATTGGATTACTATCATATTTAATCAACTTTAATATATGTGACTAATCTTATTGGAAAAGAAGTTTTTGTAGATTAGATATTTGGACTAATTTGGTGGAAAATTGAGATATTAATATTTTTTCTTAATGTATAAAATAATCAAAGTGTTATTTAACTTACACGTATGAGTTGCTAATACTATATTGATTTAATTTTATAGCTTTTTAAAAAAAAATTAAAGTTAAAACTTAAAAATTTATAATTAAAACTAGTCATCATTTTATACCACGTGCGAAGCACGTACTCTAAACTAGTTATCTAAAGTTCCACGGTACAGTGAACTTGGACAATATGAATGGCAAACTATATAAGAAGCTCAAGATTTTCTTTAGTGACATCTTGAAATTTAAGCTTCATTATGGCCTTAAAATCTTCTCTAGTTATGGACCTTAAGTTAGTCAAAGTGAAAGACAATTCCCATAAAGAGCTCTCTTCAGACCAACAAAGTTTGTCCATCTCCGAGGTTATAACTTCTCACAAACCTTAGATTAATCCTAGTACTGTTATTCCTTTTATTCATCAATTCATTTAGTTTGTCACTAAAATTTTCAATTTTTAGGTGATTGTAGAGATCAAACTCCTTTACGCCATTGCGTTTCCGATGATCATCACGGGTCTATTAATCTACGGCAAATCTCTGATATCAATGCTTTTCATGGGAAGATTAAGGGAAGGAGGGGTTTAGCCGGTGGCTCATTAGCCATCGGCATAGCTAACATCACTGGTTACTCAATCATCTCTGGTCTCTCAATGGGAATGGAACCTATTTCTTCTCAAGCTTTTGGAGCCAAACAATGGCCTTTAATGGCTCAAACATTAAAAAGAACCATCACAATTCTTTTACTTTCTTGTATTCCCATATCTTTTATTTGGTTCAATATTGATCCTACACTTCTCTTTTTTGGCCAAGATCCAAGTATTTCTTCCATTGCTTCTAGTTATCTTTCTACTGTCTTCCTGATATTCTATTTCAGTCCCTAATATGTCCTCTTAGGGTTCATTTGAGGTCACAAAACATCACTTTTCCTCTCATGTTTAAGCGCCCGGTGGCACTTATTTTGCATGCACCCATAAATTATCTTCTTGTCAATGGCGGATCCAGGAATTTTAGCCGGGGGGGCTGCAATACAGAAAAAAATTTAATTCGACTAAAATTATGTATAAAAATTTTTTCTTCTATATAAACTTTCGGAATTTTTTTTGGGTCGGGGGGCTACCACCCGTGCCGGCCCCCCCTAGATCCGCCCTTGTTCTTGTGTACTATCTTGATCTTGGCATTAGAGGGATTGCATTTGCGGTCACAATGACAGACTTCAATTTACTTGCGACTCTCATCGCCTATGTTTTCTTGTCGGGCGTTTATAGAACAACACGGCAAGTTTGGCCTTTGATCAATGTTTTAATGATTGGAAACCCATTCTTGGCCTTGCATTGCCCAGTTGTGTTTATGTTTGCTTGGAGTGGTGGTGGTACGAATTGATGATACTCCTTTCGGGGATCTTAACAACTGCCCCAGAGGCTGTGGCCTCCATGGGGATTCTCTTGCAAGCAACTTCTCTCGTGTACATCTTTCCTTCGGCGCTCAGCTTAGCCGTGTCTACACGTGTAGGTAATGTTGGTTTTCATAACATTCTTTCAAGTACTATAGTGTGTCACAACTGCTAATAGTATCTTCAGGTATATGGGCAATAACAAATTGGCTACTATTGAGCAAATTGTATTATTAATTATGTTGACAGTAATGTATTAACTTTTGCTGAAGAGATTATAAGTCATTATCTTTTGTTGATCCGATTTAATGTTGTTCGATAAACCTATACAAACAAACAAACAAATGTGCATGTAGGGAATGAGTTAGGAGCAAATCAACCGAGCAAGGCAAGAGCATCATCCCTCATAGCATTGTGTTGTGCCATTTTGACAAGTGTCATTGCAATATCATTCATGGTAATGATGACGAACACGTGGGCCCGTGCTTTCACAGTTGACCAGACTATTCTGTCATTGACCTCCTCGGTGATGCCTGTGGTTGGACTGTGTGAACTAGGAAACTACCCACAAACCACCGGCTGTGGGGTGTTGAGGGGAAGTGCAAGGCCAACCCTAGCTGCTAATATATATTTGGGCTCATTTTATGCAGTGGGTTTGCCTCTTGCTATTATTATGGGCTTTGGAATGAAAATGGGCCTATTGGGTTTGTGGTTAGGCCTACTGTCGGCCCAGATTCTGTGTGCACTTCTTGTGGTTGCACTCCTGAGGAGAACAAATTGGACAGCACAATCTAACAGGGCCAGGAAGCTTACCGGAGTCGATGTTAATCAAGAATGTCCGGTGAGCAAAATGGAAGATTATTGCCAATTAAACTTATAAGTAGTATATTTTTTTAACCAAAAAGTTTACTCTAAGTAATTTTGTTTTGATTTTGTAATTATGGTGTAGGCGTGTAGCACAAAAGAGTGTTAAAAGTACAATTGACAAAAATAAAAATTTTAAATTCAAGTAACTTTTTCATTCATGGTTTCATATCTTAACTTATTGATAATATTGGGAGCACTTACCGTTCATAACAAATGTTAAAGAAAAAAGTGTGATTGTATATGCCAAATTTATTCAAATGTCCATAGTGACTCAACGAGCACATTTTAATTTTACAATACTCATCACCAATATAGACTATGTAGTGCTGCCATGTGTTACAAATTACTGATAGTTTTTAATATGGGGCAAAATCACATTAGCGGTGACATTATAAAATGTACTTATTTTAAAAATTTTGAACATGTCTTGCATTTTATCTAACAGTTACTTGGTTGATGTAAAATGATCTAAACTATCTGTGGCTCAAAAGAGAGCGAAACTCTCCAACTTATAGCAAGCTGGATTTTCTGTTAGATTCCCTGAATTTATCTCATCTTCATGTTTAGTCCTTTATACTTCTATGATTTGTTTAATATTGCCATTGAACTTTATGACTGTCAATTAACTTCAAGGTCCTTCCAATTTGACACATGACACATGAGTGTCCTTTTGATTACAACATTTCAACAATTAACTACAACACTTCAACGAAGAGAAGTAAAAATCCTTTCATTAGTATGTTAAATTTGAAGACAAAGAATTTAGGGGATCACTTTCTACGACTTCCTTAAAATTGTACAACGATCTTCACCATGCAAATAAGGTTCCATTGAAAAAAGCCTCTAGAATATTCAAGGGAGTTGAAAGATATTGTGTAGTGTATTGCAGATATTTCTAGACGGCAAATTGGGACCGATACCATTAGATTGAAATGATCACAACCGTCGTTTGAATGAAAGTGAAAGTCTAAGTAGGAGCCGAGAAATTCATTCTGTTTCATCGAAGAGATCCGAGAATTCAAATAAGTGACAGTCTAGTATATGGGAAGAGTTACACTCGTGTGAATACTAGTCAGAAGTGTTATCCACAAAGTCTTCGCAATATGGAGGGTTAATCCAAAATAATGTATTTGTCTCAAGTGTTTCATATGTTGGTTTACCCTGTTTAGGTACTTTTGTAATGGTTATTTCGACGGACATGTCGTTAGCTTATGTAAAGAGGTATCGTGTAGCTTCTATTTTTTTATTTTCTGGGACAATATTCAATGGCTCATTTCTCTTGTATCCATATTAGGTAGGTTCCAGAAATTCTCATCTTTTTAATTGAGTTAGTGTCCATTTGGGATGACTAAAACAACTTCTAATAGCCACAAGAGTAAACAAGATTGGTAATTTCTAACCCTTTTTGGGGTTAAAAGTGCTTCAAGAAATAGATTCTTAAAAAGTTTTATTAGGAAGGCATGTTTCTTAGGGTGTGTTTGATTGCAAAGCCGGAAAATGGTTAGAAGGAAAACGTTTTCCGGGTAAATGAATTCCGGGAAAAGGTTTTCCAGGAAAATGGTAATTGTTGGTGTTTGATTGGGTTAATTTGAAAGTTGGAAAATGATGTTATTTTCCTTATTTTTGAGGTTTTTTTTAATAAAATTTGATCATTTTCCTTATCTTTATGGTTAAAATAAATTGTCTATTAAAAAAAAGAAAAAAAGTCAAACTTTTCCTAGAAACAAAACCACTCCACCCTACGAAAACGTTTTCTCCAAAACAAGGAAAGAAGCAATCGAGAAAAAGGTGAAAACGCTTTTCAGGGAAAAAAGTCGAATCAAATCGGCGAGGATGGAAAAAAAGTTCTGAAAATGAATTTTCGTGAAAAAAATTGGTTGAATCAAACACACCCTTAGTGTTTAATTACTTTTTCTGTATTCTCCCTAATCTTCACTACACATGCCTGTCTTGCATGTCGCTGTCTAGTAGTTTGGTCTGTGCATGGGATTCTTGCCCCTTGTCAATTCATGATCCCATGAGCCGACCTATACTTTCTATTTTCACATCCTTCTTCGCAGTAAAATCTAGCAGATTTAAAGTGGGGCACCTGCCCCCACTGCCCATTTTTTAAATTTTTTTTCTTTAAATTATATACATTTATTCTCAGAAAAATTTAAAAGATAAAGTTGAACCAAATGCTATTTAGACAATAGAAACCTCATATAATCGTGTATGTTGAGAATGATGCTTTAAAAGGAGTGATAATGCAATTATTATATGTCATTTTTTTCATGTAAAAACTAAACTTTTAAGGGCGACATGCCACCCCTATAATCTTGTCCCTATACACTTTTAGAGGCAATATACTGTTATGTCGCCCCTAAAGGTCTGTAAAGATGAGATTATAGGGATGATAGGTCGCCTCTAAAAATCTTATTTCTGGTAGTGTACGAGTGACTACAAGAAGGTTTTGACATTTAAAGAAAGAAGAATACATGTTCCTTTATATTTAAAAAGTCTCGCCCTACTTTCGCAACGTCAAACTTTTATCTTTCATTTTAAAATGATGAACTTTCCTATCTAATTTTTCATCCCTATCAACATTGCGAACCCTTATAGTTGAATTACAGGGGAAAAAAAAGTTCTAGTGTATCATATCAAAATATCTATTTAACAATCTTTTCCAAATTTAGAATGTCCCTCTAAAATTATTGAAGTATTTGAATGCAAAAACTGGAACATTTTTGTCATCCTCTTTTTCTGATCTCAGTGTAGGAAATAGATGAATTTCAAAACAAGTTATAATTTTAATAATTGTTTCGAACTATCATTTCGTTAGTACTTCTCTTTATAGGCTGTTATTGCTATTTAAATAGGAGAACAAGGAAGAATCCTATCGACGTCCTCAAACGAAAATGATAAGTTGCCACAACCCAAAAGAAGAGTACAAGAAAAAGACAACTCTATTGAGCAAAACTATTTAGGTAAACTTCACATCTCTAGTATGTCTAAAATGAAGTATTTTGTGATTATATATCCTGTCTAGTTCCACTTATTTCACTAGTGCATTGAGTTTCAGTGTTGAAACTTTAATTAATACATGAAGAAATATAGGTAATGACTAATGATTGCTATCTTTGTTTGTTGGCGAAGGAATCAAGACTTCCTCAGTTGAACCATCGCAAATATAACTTCAATGTAATTATGCTTACTATATACCAACAACTTTTCTGCTAATAAGGAAATTGGTGAATGTAGATTTGGTAGTATCTACGAGGTACTTTAAAGAATATAGTTCGAACTCGAGGAATATAATACCAAGTTAGCGCATTCCTGGTTCCTTATAGTCTATATATAATCCAATTTACTAATTAGAGTTATGTTGTTTATTAGAAATCATAATTGAACCAATGGCTACATGGCACTATTTCATGCTGCGATTTCATGTATCAATATTTTATAGCACTAACAGAACCAACTAATTTTAAAATGCTTCATAATTGTCAATGTACCCATTAATACCAGAAGATAATAAATAGCATGTCATTTCTAATGTAGGGTAGTTTTCTCAAACGGACAAGAAATTGTTGGGGAGGGACTTTCAAAAGGTTTAAGACAGGCATAAAGGAATTCAAGAATGAGGTTGTTGCACAACTTCAACTCTAAAACCTAGTAACACCACTTGGATTTTGCTTGGGATGAGAGGAGAAGATAATTGCATATGAGTTTTTCAATAAAAGCCTTGATTATTTTCTATTTTAGTAGTATCAATCTTGGTATCCTTACTTATTTTCTCATTTTTAATTGAAATTCCTATAGGTTGGTCGATATTGAAAATGAATTCACCTAAGAAAGTATAAACATATTTAATTTCTCAATAGAAATTTAATTAAAGTAGTTGCGTTTCTCAAATTTTTGGAGTTGCCACTTTAAAAATATGTTGACAACCAAGCTAATTTATTTCGATTCATTCTCTTAATTGATATACAAATCCCAAAAAAAGACAAATGTTGGATTGGTCAAAACGCTATAAGATCATAGGAGGCATAGCACGTAAGTTTACCTACTTGAAGATTCTCGTATATGAATTATGCATCGTGATCTGAAAGCTAGCAACATACTATTAGATGAAGATATATGAATCCAAAAATATTAGGTTTCGACATGGAAAGAATTTTTTTCGTTAATGACGAAATTCTCAAAAATTCTTTCCATGTCGAAATCTGATATTTTTGGATTCATATTTTCATCTAATAGTACGTTGCTAACTTTGAGATCACAATATATATCATATATGAGAATCCTCGTGTAGGTAAAGTAACTCAAGTGCCATGCATCCTATAATCTTGTAGCGTTTCGACCAGTACAACATTTATCCTTTTTTGAAATATGTACATCAATTAAGAGAATGACTTGAACTAAATTAGTTTGGTTATTAACATATTTTTCAAAATGGCAACTCCGAAAATTTGAGAAATGCAACTACTGCATTAAATTATAGGACCTTGCTACATCACCATAATAGATGCCATAATGGATGACATAATGGATATGTGGCATGATCCTACAAGTTCAACTACTCCACCACTTTTAGATGGATGGTTATTAAATATGCCAACTTTTATTATGTCAACCATTATGACATTCATTATGGCAGTCTAGCATTTCCCTAAGTGAATTCATTTTTCGGGCCGACCAACTTATCGAAATTTCAATTAAAAATGAGAAAATTAGTAATGATACCAAGATTGTTACTAATGAATAGAAAATAATCGACACTTTTATTGAGAAACTCATATATATGCAAGTATCTTCTCTTCTCCTTCCAAGCAAAATCCAAGTAAGCTTACTAGGTTTTAGTATTTAAGTTTTGCAGCATTAACCACAGACTCAATTTTGAATTCCTTTGTGTCTTCCCTTAACCTTTCATAAAATCTATCCACAATAATTTCTTGCCCGTGTGAGAAAGTACCTCACAATAGAAATGACATGCTATTTATCATCTAGTGTTAATACGTTGACAATTACAAAGCATTTTAGAATTAGTTTTTTTTATTGCCATAAAATACTGATTCATGAAATCGCAGCATGCATGAAATAGTGTCATGTAACCATTTGTTCAATTATCACTACTAGTAAACAATACAACTATTAGTAAATTGGATTATATATGGACTATAAGCCACAAAGAATACTCTAACAAATTATGTTCATAAAATAGAATTAATTTAATCAATAGGCACCGTCGTGTGCAAATATTTCATAATTGGAAAAATATGAGTATTATAAATACTCAGTAGACTCCACGTATAACAACCAATATATATTACAACAAAATGCACATAATTATGAAATTGTATTCTTAGATAAACCTATTAATGCCGTTACACAAATTTCTTCGTAAATTGAAGCACTTCTTTCTATTTCTTTCTCGTGCTTATGAAACAAACAATTCTTTCTCATGCTTAAAAGAAAGTAATTTTTATGCACATCAGCACATGGCACATACTTCCAGTGAATGACATTCTTAGGTACATATAATTGTAACACCACATCAATCTATTATGCATTGTTTTCAAAAAAAAAAAAAAAAGTTCTTAGAAAATGAATTTACCTTAATAATGTCGAGTTTCAGCTTTTGAAACTTCTGCACCTCATCTGGTCCTATTAAGACAAAACAATTAAATAAGTTAGGTTTAAAATCTTGAGATTGAGGGTTTAAAGGCAAGTTTCTGAAATAAGAAGGGTTGAAATGGTAAAGGGGGAGAGATACGGAAAATCAGTAAGTTTCTGGTTTAAAGTCAACTTTTCAAAAACTTGTGGCCAACTTAAAAGGAAATTAAAAGTAGAGGGGAGACTTAATTGAAAAAGCACTTTGGCACTTCTTCTCCTCGTTCACTGGTTCGAACAGAGAAGCAAGAGGATGAAGATAGCCAACAGCTTCGCACAGTTAGCTCCATGGTGGTGGCGCGTGGTGAGAGGCAGGAGAGAGAGAGACAGCCAAACCACACCTCACCACCACAGTTGGCTGTGTCACGTGTCACGTGTGTGATCGGCTGTGCGCACGTATCTCCTTTCGGTGGTGACTGGTGACGGTGGACCGGTGGTGATGGCTCTGTGTTAATTTGTGACTCAATATTGAAAGGTACAAGCTCGAGTTCTGTATGAATTAATTAATTAAACGTACGGCGAATTGTTTGGTGTATATATTTTTGATGGAAGCGAAGGTGAGTTTGTGGGACTAAATTAAAGGGAACGAACGTATTTATAATTAGAGAGATGGAAGTTTGCAAGAAATCAAAATCTTTAGTTAAATGAATCGCATTTACGTACGTAACTTTCTTGAATACGATCGAATTTACGCTATTAAGGAATCGACGTCGACACGTTAATTTTATTAGCGCAAGCATTACTTTCTTGAATACGTAAATGCATGAAGAAGAAAAGGGAAATTTTTTTCTTCTAGGCTAGAAATTCGTTTTGGTAAGTATTTGTGTAGTGTTTATGGATATATTGAATAAACATAATTGTTGGCCTTTTTCTTTTATAAAATGGTATATGTGGACACCTCCATGTATCATGGAGGGTACTGTAATACTAATACTGGGAGAAGATATCACATTACGGTAGACGTTCAAGTGTTACACTATCAGAAATAAGACTTTTAGGACGGTCTGTCGTTCCTATGAATTCGTGTTTGTAGACCTTTAGAGAGGACATATTGTTATGTCGCCCTAAATGTCTACAGGTACGAACCTATAGGGGCGACAGTCCGCCCCTAAAAGCTCAATTTTTATAGTGTCATTTTATGTCTCAAAAATCTCACTACTCTCTTTCAGTATACGATGCTTTTGAAATTACAATACGTACCAGCAGTTTTATTGAATTATAATTTCTATATTTTATGGTAGTATTTTGTGACATATAGAATAAAACTTTCCTTTCCTTTTGATGTTTGTCACATTATTTGTTCAAGTTGCAGACTCCTATTCCTTATCGATGTAGGTACAATATTGTCAATTGGCAATCTAATTAATTAGTTTAACGATTAAGGTTTTCGAACGCCCTACAAATCTATAAAAATAGTTCATAAGACAAAATATGAGAACTATCGAATGTTGTGCACGACAACAATTAAATAAAAAGAAAAAAAAAATGACTGAATAAGAAATCCTAGTTTTTACAATAAAGTTGAGCTCTATGTTTTGGTAGAAGTTAGAGGCGTTAATCTTTCTCGTTATTCATGAAGTTCATACTCAACACGCCAATGATCTATTGCCAACCTTATGCTGCCAACATGGTGACGTGGCACCCTACGAGGGCGCCGCGTCAACAACCATTTTTTTTTTTTTTGAAATTTACGTTCATGAGATGAATAATATATAACTACTTCCTGATGGTTTGGGCTCGTTTGGGCCCCACATTTTTAACCCCAAAATGGGGGTTTTGACATGATATATTGCCAACAATGTTGGCAACATATCATTTCTAATACTCAACATTCTTGAAAATGCTCTTTTTAAGAAAGTTGGGCAACTCCAAATTCCTGCTCCAAATTGGGTTTGAAAGTTGAAGACGTGAAGATTGTTCCAATTCTGTTCGCGTATTTTTTTAATTAAGTTTGAAATTTTAAAATTTGTATATATTCTATATTTTATCTATTATTTTTCAATTTAATTTTAGTAGTTTTGATCCAATCACTACTAGAATGCAGCGTATCAACAACGGAAATCAGCAACCGATTGTGATCCGTTGCTAATTATAGTACAAACAGATACAGAATAGCAACTGATTTGGTCCGTTACTAATAATAATAGCAAATAAAGATCAAATAAGCGAATTTTCATTACATATTCTATCATGTATGCTTTGTATACATCTTCATGTACGACTTGCAAAAATTAACAAATAGAAGGCCACAATATACATCTAGCCAAGTCTAGTTATAAATTAGTATAGGGGACACATATTACGCAGAAAAGTAGATTTTTCTCCCTTAGAGTTTTAAATCCAATGGCTATTACAGCTGTCGTGTCATCTGTGAGAAATAATGAACATAATAATGCAACTATCTGTTTCCATTATGTGCCTACCCATTTTGGTCATCTACCACCACTTTGTGCGATGTAGTAACTTTATGTAAAGAAACACAAGATTGATATTTTAGAGCCGATTTCTTGCATCAAAATTGTGACATTACATAATTTTGAATATATAGACTCTGATTACGAGCTTATGCCTCTATACAATGAAAACCAATCACCACGGCCCTACAAGAAATTATTTAAATCTAATGTTGAGCATGCCCTTTTTCTAGTCTAAAGTGGCTATGAGTATCTTCATTTAGCTAGAAAAAGCTATAGGTTTGAGAAAGCTTGATTGAGGGCCCAATAAGCGGCAATGGCGTCCTCGACCTTCAGCTCCTGGTGCTTCCACATGTTCTTCACATAATCAAGCTCCTTCCAAGATGACCCTGTACAACCTGGGAATGCTGCAAATTGCAAGTAATGAAAACAAGTAATGACTGGAGAAGTTAATAGCTTTAAAATTGGTTGCCTTGATCTCTAGCAAATAGAAGTGTGTTTCTACAAATTATTATTATTACTATTTTTTTGGCACCACAATCTAGTTTTCCTCATGCATCCAAACATGCCACAAGAGTTTAAATCCCATAATGCATCACAAATATACATGAAGAGGACATCATATTTCTACATCTATTTAATTACGACACATCATAAAATGAAAGGTTTTCAAAAAAACATAGGAGAATCAATATCTACCCGATTAAATTGAAGTTACTAACAATCCTCATCTCAAATGTATGCACATATGGTTTCACGAAGTAAAGATTGCAAGTGCAAGGTAAACATACAAAACAAACCTGAAATACCAATATAAAGAGCTCATGAAGATAAAATTACAAGATAAAGTGAGGCCAGCAAAATTCATCCACCATCCTGATATACCAATATAAAGAGCTCATTAAGATAAAATTACAAAATATAAGGCCAGCAAAATTCATCCACCATCGCTATCACTAGTTGTGAAACACTTATCTGCTTCTTCTACTTCAATATCAATTTCATCGTCGTCTTCTACCCTTTCTTCGGCATCGACGGTTGGAGAATTGATGTTATTTTCAATTTCTTCTACGTGCACTTCTTCAAAAGAGCTATCTTCATGCACCAATAGTGATTGTCTAACTGAGTTAACCGAACACGTTGTAATGTAATTTGTGGAGGATCTTCTTGAAATGGTAGTTCCAGCCATAAGTTAATCCCTTCATTCTCCGGTATGGTCCCTTGAATATCAGCCACATGTCTTGCTTTTGTTTTCACTACTGCCCACCAATCACGTTTATCTCTGGCCTTCGAAGGGAGTGTTGTATAGTATACTTGTCGAGCTTGCTGAGCTAGGACAAATACATCACTTGAAACTAGTTTTCATTTATGATTGACCTCAACAAGATTGAATCGGGGATGCACCTGAACTCCACCATCATTGTCAAACCAATCACATTTGAACAACGTAACTAGATTTCCATCCCCGATGTATTCAAGTTCCAGTATTTCTGTTACCATGCCATAGTAGTCTATGGCTTCTTTATACCATTACATTCATGGATGGTTCTTCTCACGAGTCAAAAATTTCTGTTAGTTTGCTAATTCAATGTTGTTTGATATCTTTGTTCACTTTATGTAGTTTGTCCTTTCAATGGCCTTGCTATTGGTCGAGTTATTTCTACAGCTCTCATTTGTTCAAATCCATTGGTGTGAAGCCACCAAAGGAATTTTGCTTTACGGTCCTCATAGATGGCAAGACCTTAATTGCTAGAAATTTGTTGCTAATGAAACAGTGCTTTCTTCTTCTTGATTAATGGACACTGAAATTATGTCCAAATTGGCTAGAGAGAGTGAAAGCAATCTTAGGAAGGCATTTGAGGAAGTGAAAAGAATGCACCATCTATTATTTTCATTGATGAACTTGATTCAATAGCACCTAAGCGAGAAGACTCATGGTGAAGTTGAAAGGAGGATTGTTTCAACTATTGACTCTCATGGATGGACTTAAATCCAGTGCCCCATCGTTGTCATTAGGGATGAGTTGTACAATAGTAGAAGTATGTATATATGTCGCTGCATTTTCCTTTTGTCCTTGTATTATTACTTAAAGAGAATTCTGGCGTCTTGACTAATGGAAATCTTTATCCATTTAGAATTATGAAATTTTCCATTTCAAAATGATTAAATATTGAAATGTAAATAATTTGTCTATTCATTATCTCCTTAATGGTTTTAAGTACCATTTCGTTGATGGACAACAACATAAATTTTAGTTGCCATTCATATGTCGGAAGGATGGTCAAAGATTCATTAACAACAAGGAATTTGGTGGCTACTTTAGTTGCTAAGCATTGATTTTTACAAATGAATCTTTTGTAGCAATTTTAGTAACTAATTTTCTCGATTGAAAGCAGAAAATCATCACCAATTCCGTTAGCCGTGAAGAAAGCGAAAACTCTCGTGACTATTTCAGATCTAATTATTCTTATTTGAAAGCGAAAATCTTTGTTACAAATTCGTTCTGGTAGAGAATATTAACAATGGACATTTCTGTTGCTATTTCGGTTTCTAATTAGCTACGGAATATACTTCCGTTTCTAAGTATTAGATACCTAGGTATTAGCTACAGACTGTAGCAACGGATACGTTCCGTCTCTCATAATTATCTGCAACGGAAATGATATCTTTAGGAACGGATTTGTCCGTTCCTGAAGCGCCTTATTCTAGTAGTGAATGCCCAATTTAGACATCTTAAGATACCCAAATCCTACTGTAGCAGTATATCACATCATGATTTAATATATAAACAATATGTCACGTCATATTATTAACAGTTTTGATCCAATGCCTAATTTGAGCATCTTAATGTGCCACAATCGTGATGTGACCATCATGATTGGGGCAACGTAATGATGTTCAAATTGGACACTTGATCGAAATTATTAATTTTAGACATTGTAAATCTTGGCCATCCTATGAGCATATAACTAGTGTTATATATTTAAAGAGTATAATGGTTAAGAACATCTTCAACTGATTCTTTAAATGTAAAATGCTCTTTATTTTAACATTCTTAAATAGAGAGAGAGAATTTGACTCTTCAAATTTTAAGAGCCAAACACACTCTCTATAATTTAATGGCCATAGAATTCTATGTTATTTTCTTGATTAAACCAAACCACAACCAATCCTATTGGTAAAAGACATTTAAGACAACTAATATTTTATTTATGTCATTTTATTTATTGAATGTTTTATTTCAATTAATTTATTTTGGTAATAACAATAACAATATACATTAAATGGGGATCATATAAGACAACTAATATTTTAACTACATCTTTAAAAGGAATGTGGCCTATATTTTAGGATGGGAGAAAAAAGAATAGTGAACTATATATATTTATGGGACGAAGGTAGTAATTTTTTCTTGATATAATCAAAATAATGACCACAAATAAAAAAAAATTATTGGAGTGGAATAAAATTTTTACTCTCGAAATAAAAAAATACTCTCTATAATGTGAAAAATATCCTTTAAAAATAGAATAGCAATTGGAAATGCTCCAACATGGTCCACATTATTTTCCTTCGTTAGCTATCGTGTAGTTTTGCCAATATCTATAGGCTCCTTAATTTTCTTTGTTCTGCATATAGAAATATAGGATAATTCTTTGGTATTATTCGTATACCTAATGTTTAAGTTTAATGAGTATGGATTACAAGAATTGTACTCTACAGGTTCTTTAATTTCTTTCTTCCACCTACAGCAAATAGCATAATTCATTACTATATATGTATATGTATAAATTTAATGAGTACGGGAAAAATTTTATTATCAATTGGTGAATCAGATCTATTACTTTAATAATTGATGATGTTGAACGTCTCACAACTCGTTAATGGTTTGCCACGGAGCGTTATTTTAGACCATATAAAACAATATAATATCATTAATAATAGTCCAACTTCTTTTCCTCAGAAAAAATCAAAATAATAATAAAAAAAGTCCAACTACTTTTGAGGGTGTTAGCACCCAACTTTTAATTCATTTTAATGTATTTTTTTTAAATTTCAAATTTGATCAAACAAATCACATCCATATATCTCTCTACTCATTAAATCTCCACCACTCAACTCCACTCATTCTCTCTCTTCTTACTCATAAAAATACATTAAAATTCATCCACTAACACACTCTTACTAGTAAGTAGTGTGATAAAATAAATTTAAAATCGCACATTCATTTCCCACTGTGATTTCAATACGTACGTATAGAATTTTTTACTCGTAATGCTTACGTTTTAGTGGCATTTAAATTTTGTAATTAATATATTTAAGATGTTTAATGTGATTCTTTTGCATCGCAATGGTAGTCAGTACGCGCTTTTGCATGTTTTATGCAAAATATCAATACAAAAAAAAAAGTAATTTTTTCCAACTAAAATTTTTGTTTGAAAACATTTTCCAAAGATCATTTTTGAAAAAACAATCGAAAAATGGATTTTTTCCGAAAAAAATTTTGTTGTTAAAATCAAAATTTCTTAGTGCATATAACAAAAATTACAAATATTTTAAAGTACTAATATTCTTCCTAAAGGTAATAACAAAAAATGAAACTAAAAAATTTGGCTAAAATGGATTATATAAATAAAGTAGTGTTTATAAAATTATGAATAGATATAGGCTCCTTTCGTGGGGGGATTTTTTTTTTTTTTTTTTTTTGGTGGAGAAAATTACACGGTGCACCTTCTCAACGGCATTTTCATTTTATACAAACACAATGAAACTTGGGTGGTTGTCATCTTCTCTCAAATTTGGCCGGAAGGGAGGGAAGAAACAGTCAATTTAATTTACTGCTTCGTGTCCCTAAAAGTTGGTTTTTCCTTTAATTAAAATGAAAAATCCAGCATTAATTTGGGCGGTGGTTGTCAAGTACCTCACCTTCCCTCAAATTTGAACGTACGTAATCAATCAATTTACCAAAAATTGGTTTTCCTTTTAAAAGGAAAAATCCAGCATCAATTAATTTTTCCTTTTTTCCCCTTTTAATCCTAAAGTAGGATTGTTATGACTTATGAGAATTTGATTTTTATGGATAATTGTTATTATCAATTTAAAAATCAGAGTCATTATCACTATTGGGCATTATTGGCCACGTGCATTTATTTGGTTATTTTTTATTTTTTATTTTCAAGATTCACACACTTCTATGAAGTTCTTTCAATATAATATGGTTTAGATGTGCAATTGGGGTACAAGATTAACTACGTAACAAATTTTGTTGATAAGGGTCAATTGAAATTGCGTAGCAGAATCGTTGCCAAGGTTTTAAAATCTTGTTAATTATTTTGGTTAAATTTCAAATGTTTACGCATTGGCCCCTTCAGGTAAGTCTAGAAATATTAAGAAATGGAAACAAATTGACGTGAAGAAAACTCGAAAGGTTCAATTTTGTTAGAATACAGATCGTCTCACGATTTTTTTTTTTATTTTTTATTTTAATTCTAACCTATATTCTTGTTCAATTCGACGGTCACAATGTATCTTAACATCTATGGAAACAATGCTCCATTTCATGTTAAAATTTATTTCATTTGTACTTACATATAGTTGAATGGAAAATTATTTTGTTAAACAAACACTAGAGGTTTTGTTTACCAGGTGACAAAATTTTTTATGGAAAATGTTTTCAGTTGTCTAGAAAATTTTCCCACCCACTTAGGAATTGCAATTTTTGTGGAATTTGAACTATAATCTACATTGAAGAACCGGGGTAATGTTATGTTCCCTACGGTGGGTACGTACCCACAACACAACTGAAAAAAAAAAAATTGTGTGGGCTCCACTAACCCCTACTATCAGAGGATAATTATGTATTATTCATCTGGCTCAATGTAGATACTTTTTTTTTTTTTTAAGAAAACAGATTTATTCAATAAACACATCATAAAGAAGTACATTATAAAGCAAGGGCGGAGGATTTCCAACCCAATCAAACGAGCCTGACAAAGAACCAACAGCCCTACCCAACATATGGGCAACTTGGTTCGCAGACCTACGGACACAAGAGAAACGAACATTTCGAATCTCGTTACAAAATAAACGACAATCTTCCACTACAAGGCCAAAAGGAGGCTCAATGTAGATACTAAAAAAAAAAAAAAAGTTTCTCTGGTGACATGGCGCCATCAAAGTTCCCCACGTGGGTGTGAATACGTACCCACGTGGGGAACAAAGCATTTCCTTGAAGAGCTGTCTCTTGAAAATGTTCCGTGGGAAAGATTTTCTTTTTTTTCCCCCTGATTTTGATGTTTTTTCCATGGAAATTTTATGCAATTACTCATAGAGAATTAGATTGCGTTTAATCAATTTAGTTTCTGAGGTCAGTTTTCTTATCTAAAATTTCGACCATTAAAGATTTTCATCTCTCGTTGCGATGCTTCTATAACTTCATATATTTTAAAGGGTGGTATAAAATTTCAATTGAAGGTGAGCTTTGAATGCAGTCAACTTTGGAAGTCCTTGTCTTCGTGAGGTACATTTGCCAAACGAGCTGTGTGGCCTAGATTTCTAGTACAAAATGTTTGCAGCGTAGATTCGATATTAATTGGCTTAAAGGCATGTTTTCTATACTAGTTTAAAACACATGCTTCGCATGTGGTATTATAATAAGTGTTTTACTTGTGATATTGATATATTATACTAATCTAAAATATTAGATTCATCATATTTATTTTTTGAATCTAAAGTAATTTTAGAAAGTAATTGTATTACATCTTTAGTGATTATAAGAATTTAACATTAAAGAAAGCATAAAAAATTTGAAACTGTGTTTATTTTTTTTTTTTTTCAACTGATTTCCATCTATATATAGAATGCTTGTAAAATCAAAATGAAAAATGAAAACATCAGATAAAGTAGAGATCTTAATATAAAAATAAAAAGATTAAAAAACAAATATAATTTGGACTTAATTTGACGAAACATCATAAACTTCTTCTTCTTCTTCTTTTTTGGAAAATGCAAAATATTAAAACTAATTGTTACCCGTAGTCTTTAGTTCCTACAAAAAATCATATGTTCAAATTAGCTTTTAAAAGGGAGCTTGTATTAATCTTCCAATTGAGACCTTTAGTTTAACATCCATATTACATATTTTTCACATAACTATAATTTCAATTTAAAAAAAAAAAAAAAAAAAAGAAGAGCGAGAGATAAAGCACAAAAAAAAGAACAAAAAATCAAATGAAAATGAAGAGTTTTACACGGTAATGTTCTGTTACCCACTTGTGGGTACGTTACTCCATGAGTGGGAAAAAAATTGTAGATGATGCAGTGAGCTACCATCAGAAGCGATTATGTATTATTGATAAAATAGAAAAATAAAAAGTTTCCAACCATCCACCCTTTTATGTATTAGTGATAGTAATTAGCGATTAATGATAGTGATTAATTGATCCCAAAATATAACGTAAATTTAACAGAATGGACCGTAGATTTCTATGGGTTTTTTTTTTTTTTAATAATCTATTGTAATGTGAGTGAGTGCAAGGAAATGAAAGTGACATTTTACGTCCTCTCTGAATTAGTGAACAATGTAGAACATTGCCGCCAAATACCAATTCAAAATGAGTCATGATCTGTTGCTTTCTTTGCCAGTAATGGGAACTGTTACTGCAAACTTGGAAAATCTGCCTGCCTCTTACATACATTTATCTCCATCTTTCCATACCATTCTATGTCGTCATCCCTTTTCAACAAATTATTATTATATTTACATAACAAGTCCGACTGCCATATGTCATCTAAAACAATTTCTTGAATTTCATGCTCAATCTCAATGTCAGACAATTTTTTTTTCTTTTTTTTATTCAGAATCGACATGTGCAACTGGGAAGAAAATCACTTCAAACCCAAAATTATATATCACTAATAATAATAATAATAATAATAATAATAATAATAATAATAATAATAATAATAACCTCAGTTCAAAAAATAATAATAAAAAGTTTTATAGTTCGAAAATAGATATTTTTTTCTTATGACAGGATGGAGCGAGGCGCCTCGTCCCCCACTTCAAACACTTTAACTTACCTTGGTAATGAATTGTAAATTATGCTTGCAAACAAGGTGGAATAAGAGTAAAGATATCCAAGTTAATTGGAATGAAAATACTGTACGTATCTCATTCAAAAAATCAAAATAAAAAATATTGTACATATCATCGCTTAAAAGCCATATCTTCTTTTTCTGCACAAAAATGACTTAAAAGTGCATACTGATACAATTTATTATACTTGTGTAACACAATTTACTTTAATATTGAACAGCGCAAAAGTGATTACCTTAATAGCATGAGACACGTAGCTATAGTAAATTTTGTTTCTATGTTGACACTACATTGTTCCCGCTTCTTTATATTCTTCCTTGCCCGCAATGGCACGTAGATTTTTTGAAAGCAAAAGATATTTACCTGTAGAAACCAAAACTAAAAAGAATAGTATTTATAAAATAAATTAAGAATAACAAATCGAGCAGGTGTCCCAATCTCCTCAGCTTGACCTGAGCACGATGATGGCCCCATGACATTATCCACGTGATGCACCCGTGACCGTGATATACCAAAGTACAAATGTACAAATACATCCACTTTGGACATCCCCTTTGGACTCAAGGAATGGGGTTAATTAACATTTCCGTACATTTTGAGCGCATTCTGTCAGCGCATTTCTATTGCATAAAAGCATCTCCAACGGTTGCTTTAAATAAATTTAAAGAGCACCAGTGCTAATGTCATAGGATCTTTCAAACTTTGAAGTTATTTTTCAGTTTTTCTTTTCTTTTTTTTATTTTAATTTTTATGATGTATTATAAAGTAAACAAAATAAGTCACATATCATATGTTTTTTATTAAAAAATTTAGTTAAATAAAAAATTTTTTAAATATACTTATTACTCACACAATCAAGAAGGAGATATTAACATGTCAAGCATGACATTCAAAACTACAAGGCAAGCAGGGACAGAGTTAGGATTAAAGGTTATGAGAACTATCATTTATCAAAATAAAATTTTTAGCAAAAAAAAGTGAAAAATCAAACACAAAACATAAGATTAATTTCTTCCACAACAAAATAGCAAGAGCCAAGATGATAATAATATATCATATAACACATGTCAAAATCTCTCAAACTTGCACATGAGTTTTTCAAATATGCCATAACCTATTTTCTAAAGATTTTTTTACCAAAATGTCTCATTACAAATACTCAATCCCAAAAATATCTCAAAATAATATTAAATACCAAATTGTCTAAATTTAATGTACTCAGACCATAATACCCTTCACTCCATCTCTTACCTCATTAATGATTTCTAATGTCCTATCAATATTAAAACATTAATTGATTGTACTTGTTGTCTCACAAAATATTAAATTTATCCTCCCAATTCATTTACAAGAAATTGATGTTCTCATTTTTCTTTTTTGTTCCTTGTTCCTTCTTCTCCTCTCCATTACCCACTTCCACCATCAATGCTAGCTCCACACTATTAAACGTCAAATTTAACGCAACAAATTTGCTCATCAACCAATCATTTATTAGTATAAAGACATCCCTTCTGCATAGTTGAACTGTCCAATTTATGTCTATACAATTCATCTACGAGCTATAGATAATTTGCAATTCTCGATAGTTGAACTGTCTAGAATCTAAAGTTATCTAGATAGTCAGATAATTGAACTTTCTAGATCGTACAATGCAAACTATATAGATTGTTTTCTATTTTCGACGGTTCTTAAATGACAGGATCATTCTCACAATGCTTTAAACTTAAACATTTATCTTAATGGTATTATTAAAGGTATCGACTATATGGAATAAAGGGTTGAATAAAATTAAATTTCAGAATAGAAAACCTTCTACATAGTTGAGTTCTCGAATTCATGTTTAGATAACTTATATATGAACTGTAGATAATTTGCAATTCTTAATAATCGAACTGTCTAGAACTCAAAGTTATCTAGATAGTTAGATAGTTGAACTATATATATCGTAGAAGTTGATATTATACATATGTAGAATGCAAACTATGTGGATAGTTTTCTATTTTCAACAATTCTCAAATGTGTATTATTGTAATTGTGTAGATGACATTCATGTGGGTTTTTATTCAACAAACATGACCACTCTAACATTATTCTAAATTTAGGTATACATCTATAGTGGTAGTGTTGGAGATATCATTTACGAAGTAGATGAATTTAACGTCCTAAACAACTATGAAACCCTCTGCATAGTTGAACTGTTTAATAAAAGTATCCCATCTAAATATTTTCACATATATAATATATGAACTTTTTAGATGGTGTACTTTAAATACACAAATCTAAATAGTTTGTGATTCTCGACGATTCTCATCTACATAAGTAGCATTTCATTGATGTTCTATTTTATTCTCATTTTAATATGTACTTGTGTGGATGGATACATTCATAAATATATCTGTCTAGAAAGATAGGTCAATCTACACAGATTAATTGTGCAGAAATGTTTAGTTTCAATGTGAAATTGAACGAAACAGTAAAACTAGAAAACTAGTACGAAACCAAACACATGTTATACAAAAGTTTGTATCCTACATGAGTTGAGAAACTTCTACAGTTTTACTCATTTGTTTTACAAGAGTTGGTCTTACATGTGTTTGTCAAAATACATTAAAACACGTTGTAATTATTTCATTACTTAAATCCAATATCAAATCTTTCTATTTTTAAATATTTTCCTTCAAATGTGTGATTAATTAATTAATTAATTAATTTTATAGATGGAGAGAGAAAAGAGTCATTATTGCACTTCAAATTGATAAGTAAATTGATGCAAAGAGATATATTGAGATTGTATATCAATTAGGTGACAAAAATATGATCTAAAAGAGTATAATGTAATAATACCCTAAATATAAATTTCGTAAACTTTAAGTGAAATACCTTAAAAGGCACAAGTTATTTGAATGTTCCAAATGAAAATTATTTATTTACACAGTTTAGATAGTTCAATCTATCTAAACCGATCGATCTGTCTAGTCTAGATAGAATACTCTAAACCCCAAAGCTAAATGCAATATCCTAAATCTGTGAGTTGTTCTAATACGGCCGAGTGAAGATTATTTATCTACGCAGACTAGACAGTTCGAAAAAATCTAATCAAATCTATCTATGTTGTTTAAATAGAAGAATCTATGTGTGCCTTGTTAACTTGTTCAAAATGGTATAACATGTTGGAAAATAGGCATGCTTGAATGATAGAGACTAAAACTACTAACTATGTGTTGGAAAATGTGTGTTTGTGAGGTTAAAAAATTCAAAAAAAAAAATTCTACCACATAAGTACAAAAGATCCTCAAAAGGTGTGTTAGGTAAGGATCTTCAAAAGATCCTCACTTAAGTACAAAAAGGAGTATTTTAGTCCGGTTAAAATAATTTTAGAAATTTTGGTAAATTTATTTTTTTTTTAGACATATTTGGTTTAATAGGTTTTATTTTGGACATTTTGATTAATCCCTCTTTTCTAAATTTAAAATTGCACAAATTACTTTTCCATTAAATGAATCTTGGATATATTTGCCTCAATCAAATACAAAGTTAACGTACTTAACTACTCTTGAGTTATTGGAATGTTAAGTGGATTGATGGTATTATTTTGTAAAGTGGGCTTCTTCCAAGAATTGAGCTATGACTATGTTTGGCTAAATAATAAACTAATCATTTGAAGCTGCAATGGGCTACCGCCTATTATAGCCATTAGTTGGATCCGTTCTCTAAAGCGACTCTTGGTGATATAAAACAAAGATGTGTATATGATTTTATTTTATAATTGTTAAACGTATGTTTACTCCATGATATCATAATTATGCGAGTCAAAATATATTTAAACAAATTATTTCAAAATGACGTGCAACGTACATTTCCATAACTAGTTTATGTAAAAGTCATGCGTTTCTCCAGCACACTAAACATGTTGCTGTGAGATTGGACTTTATATGTCATATTGCGGTCGTCGACAATGCTTGGCAAAATTTGTGGTGCAATTGTTATTTGACGCATTTGGTTGGCCTGACATCATGTTAAAACTAAAAGAGAATTGTATTATTGAAATGAAAATTGAATTAGAAAATTTAATGAGAAAAGATCTTTATATAGATCCACTAAGAATACAAAATCTACTATGAATAGGAATTTTATTAACAACAGAACACGAATTACTGAACAAAGAAACAATCTAACATCTACCGAAATTTAAATAGGTAATACTTCTAACAATCGTGATTGATATAGATTTTAACTTTTACTTTTTTTAATATTTAAAAAACATTATTCCCAAGATTTTTCTACTCTAGTTGATATAAAACAATTATTTTATATTGATATAAATAATTGTGTTATTTTATTGTTTATGTGTATAAATTAAAATTTTATTTATTAAATTTAAATAAACTTTTAATGATGGCAAGTTTTGTGCATCTATAACTAGTTTAAATTATAAATAATAAAAGAGAGAGAAACTGTGGGAAGTGCCTAGTATCCATAGATCTCATTAATTTGGTTGGTAATGATCAAACACCAGTGTTGGTATAATTTTATGGCATTAGCGCTGATAAACCACATGTAATTTATTGTGAAACACAGTAAGTTACATACAGTTTGCTAGCGTTGGTAGTATTAGGAAATTCCTTCTCAGTAATCAATTACAAAAAAGTTAAAAATGTTAGCCAAATGATATCTAGCAAAGCCAGCAATGTTCCCGTGCACCCGGGTGTGCCATAGCTTATGGCACACCCGGGTGATTTTCTCCCTCGTTTGGATTTCGTTTTGAAATCCGAAAATTTTATTGGATTCATCACGACGAGACAGAGCTCCAGCAATTTGGAAAAAAAAATTTTGGATACCGTGGCGGCCCGTGGTGACCGGTCAAAGATCGGTCAAAGTTTTTGGTTAATTTTGGCCAAAAACTTTGACCGATCTTTGACCGTCACAGTGTTCTGGCCCAAATTTTTTCCAAATCTTGAGCTCATCTCATCGTGATAATCCAACAAAATTTTCTGATTTCAAAACTAATCCGACGAGAAAAAAATCACCCGGTGTGCCATAAGCTATGTTTACACACCCAGCCTGTATTATCACTAGCAAAGAATTAAAGTTGAAAGATGCAGAAAATGTCAAGGAACCCAAAGCTGGCACAGTGCTAGTGTTGGAAAATTCCTGCTTATTAATCAATTATAAAAAATGTTAGCCCAATGATGCCTAGCAAAGAATTAAAGTTGAAAGATGCAGAAAACGCCAAGGAACCCAAAGATGGCACCAGTGCCAGCATTGGAAAATTCATGCTTATTAATCAATTAGAAAAAATGTTAGCCCAACGATGCCTAGCGAAGAACTAAAGTTGAAAGATGCAGAAAATGTCAAGAAACCCAAAGCTGGCACCAGCGCTAGTGTTGGAAAATTCTCACTTGCTAAACAATTAAAAAAAGAAGTTAAAAATGTTAGCCCAACGACGCCTAACAAAGAGTTAAAGTTGAAAAATACAGAAAATGTCAAGGAAACCAGAGCACAAAGACTGGTTGAAGTGACAAATTGGCTTCATTCTCAAACCCACAAAACAAAGGTCCCGTCCGGATTCCATTCAAGATTTGGTTTAACAAACGCCAAAGGACCATGCCGTGCCAAAAACCATCACATCTTGTCACCAGCATATATGAAATAAACAATTAATTAATGTAGGTCAAGATACTCTTCAGTCTTGTACGTTGGACCATCGGAAGCATTTTTTCTCTTTTTACATTTAATTTTGTGTTTACATTTATCTTGGATGTCGTTTCTTATATGTAGTGGGCTTTGTACTTTCTAGTGCCCTTTTTTTCCTTTCATTTTTTTTATTTTTATTTTTTTTCCTTATTTCCTTCTTTTCGTTTTTATTATCTTGAAATGTGAGGCATTGGTTCAAATTCAAAGCTAGTGAGAGAAATGATAATAGAAGGTCTCAATTTACAATATCAACGTTATGAAAAAATAATAGGAAACGAAAAGAAAGAAAAGAAAATACAATTATGCTTATTGTACTACTATGACTTTCAAGAAAAACTTATAAAGAAAGATAATTATATAACTTATAATAAAGAAGATAATTATACAGCCTTATCAAGTAATCAACTCAAGAACATATAAAAACTGAATATTACAGAAAAAAAAGAGAGATATTCGGAAGAGATAATATATATTCTTCCTTAATAATAAAAATTTATTCTTTATAAAATTTGCGACTTGTGTGCCTTTACTCTTTTGTGTTAGCAATCCATTGAAGCTTTTACTATATATATGTTAGTCTTGCCCTCGTGCGATGCATGAAAACAATTAAGGTGGTAAATTTACACAAAATAATATTACAAAATTAAAAAAAACACACATTATTCATGAATACACAATGAAAATAACAAAGTATATGTAATATTAAAATATATTTCAATAATGTTTTACAAATTTTGATCCAAACTATTATCTAGCAGAAAAAATTATCATATCAATTATTGTTTTAGCACTTTACTAATTTTATAATTGTTTTTTATGATATTTTATCATTGTTTCAGGACTTAACTAATTTTAAAAATATTGTGACGTTGAGGAAAATTAAAAATTAAAAAAAATTATAATTTCTACTTTTAATATAAATTTATTGTTCTTTTCTAACTTTTGTATAAATTTATTTTGAATATGTTAAACATTTTACCTACACAATTAGTTAGAACACAAAAAAATGCACTTATAAGAAAAAAATTATGATGCCTAAAAATAAAAGAAAAATCATTCCTTAAAAAAAAGAATAATTTAAATATAACAATATATGTCTCGAGTATTTGCCTTGTAAAAAGAAAAATAAAAAAATAGCTACATTTTTGTATATATAAGTCAATTTTGCAACCTTGAATTATTTTTAAAAAATAAAAGATAAAAATAGATCATCATTTATGAAATCATGTTTAAATGGAAATCAATTAAAAAACAAAAACTAAAAAAAGACAAAAAATATATATATATATATATATATATATATAGGGAACATGGTTCCCATAAATTTAGGAAACCGTGTTGCCATTTTTCATAATTAACTTGGTTCATAGAAATCGTTTAATAAGAAAATAGTAGGATTTAATTAAAAATAAAAAATATGGCATTTAAGGGGGAAAATATAGTATTAATTATGGCAGCTACTGCTTCTTTTATATATATAAAGATAAAGATATCTCACATCAATAATCACTTATTATTATTATTCGATTAGAGTTTGATATGGTTTCAACCGTGGCTGTACATTGTTATCATTAAACAAAAAAAAAAGGATTTTTACAAAAAAAGGGATTAATAATAATAATAATAATAATCAAGTTACTTACAAAATTACATATATCTTCTGCCCCAAAAAAAAAATTACATATATCTTTATATAATTTAAATGAAACTAGTATTTTCTCCCGTGCGTTGCACGGGAAGATATATAAGAGTTCAAATTCTAGAAGAGGAATGAAAGATTGAGTTGCAGATTTGTGATCATCCGAAGTGTGATTTTACAATTAAATTTTATTTTTTTAATTCAGAAAATAAAACTTTTCGCTGAAAAATTACCTCATATTATATATTATATGGGAGATATATAAGAGTTCGAATTCTAGAAGAGGAATGAAAGATTGAGTTGCAAATTTGTGATTATCCTTTTACAATTAAATTTTATTTTTTTAATTCATAAAAATGAAACTTTTGGCGGGAAAATGATCTCATTTTATTAATATATATATTAATATATAGATTTCAAAACTTTCATATAAAATATTAAAAAATTTAAAATGTGGTGGAGTGGTGGCCACCCATGCACCGCTAGCTCCACGCCTCCACCTCTGTCCACATAGTGGACAACGGGAGTAAGGGTAGTTTATTACACCAAACAAACAGGTAGATCCATGTTGGTTTTTGCACGGCTGGTCATTGTTTTCCTCTAGAGAAAAAATAGAATCTTGGACCAGTCAAGTGTTCCACGAATCTTGAGCATTGGATGGAGCGTTCCCATATCATAAATTCATAATAATAATAATAATGATGATAATAATAATTAACATAATAAACAAAATTAGAAAAGCTGAAGTACGTACAAGAGAGAATGGTCACCCCGCAAACCCCCCCAATCCTGTTAACATCTGATATAAATACGAACATCTACTGCTGCCCTGTTAACAGTAACAGAGGGTCCCTCAATTCCCTTCTCAAATTTATTATTTGACAGAGAAAATTCAATCTAATTTCCCACCTTATGTAATTGCAACCTAGTTGCCATTTTCCATGGCATGTATTTTGGATATTATGTACAACCAAAATTCTCACCACAACAAAGCCCACCTTGGAGTTGGAGGAGGCCATCCTCCAATCAGCCCAAGAATTTCTTTCTCAAATGACTTTGTTGAATCCACCACCACCACCACCACCACAAGCAGCCACCACGGCCGACTGCCGCCGCCTGCTGTGTCATCGGATTTTGAATTCTCTGTTTCCAATTATACTATGATGAGTGCTGATGAGCTTTTCTTTAAGGGGAGGCTTTTGCCGTTTAAGGAGAGTAGCTCCAGCCAGAGGACTACTACTCTGAGAGATGAGTTGCAGAATGATGATGAAAATGGAGAAGATGATGTGGGCTTTTCATCGAGGCCCCCCAAGAATTTCAATAGATGGAAAAAGGGCCTTTTGGGGCTCAGAAAGTCTCACATTGGGTCCAAGAAACCTGCTGAACATACTACTCAATGCGCCAAGAATTCACAGGTACCTGCATTCAGTCTCAATCTTTAATTCATATTGTAATTTGTATGTAAGAGAATTTATAATTATTTATTTATTTATATATATTTTTTGTAGGATTCTGTGGAATGATGATGATGGGAAGGAGTGTTAAGTGGAAAGAAATGGAAGAAGGTTGAGTTTGTGCTGTATCTGTATTTGAGGTATTTTTGGGTAATTTAGGGAAATTGGGATGACTTCTGTTTTTAGATGAGGTTTGGGTGAAAAAAATTACCATGTCAGAAGAATCTAATTGTATTAGTTGAGCACTTGAGCTTGGATTTAACTTTTGGTTCCTATTAATTTTCTCTAGGTAAAGGACTAGTTATTTATTAAATTAGTTTTTCTATCTTTTTTGTTTATTTTATTATTTTTCCCTATTGTCTCAATCTTGTAGAATTTTGTTTGACAAAGTTGTATTTTCATTCTTTCTATTTTCTATTTTCTATTTTCTTTTTCTAAGAAGAAAATCATTTTGTGAAAGACATGATTGCAAATGAATGTAACAAAAAATGATTTGTAAAATGTCTTTGTCAAATGAACTATCCACAACTCTTTACAAAATTGTTTTGAGATCAATGAATATTTCGTTCATGCGATAGATGGCGTGAAAGCGTGTTTGGTTAGTGAACAAAAACTAAAGAATCATACAAATAAGATTTCGGATTGGATTATGCTACTACGAGCATCTCCAAGAAACTCTTTAAACTCCTTCGATTGAATTCCTTTTACTCTAAGAGCTTGTCTGATGCAACTATAAAAATCATTTTTTTCATTTTCATTCTTCAATCGCTCATTATATTAATTTGACATCTTTTATATTTTTAATAATTTTTTTAACTTTTTAATCACGCATCCAATCGAACAATCATTTTTCCAATAATCTCTATCAAACAAAGGCCTTAATTTACTCCCATCAATTCAAAATTAACCCGTTACTGATAAGAGCTTACATTATTTAGTTAGTGATAGCTCTCACGTGTAATTAGCTAGTGTTTTTCAAACTCCCAGAAAAAAAAAAAAAAAAAAAAAGGAAAGAAATCTTCTTCAAAAGAACAACCGGCACCCTGAGGAAAGATGCTTACTGTCACTGATCAAACAAAACTAATAATGCACAGATAAGCGGTTAAATCTAGACAGATAGTAGACATTGTCTACTTTTTAAAGCACTATACAAGCATTTCTTTGTCATTGATATCATATTTTCACAATCCACTGTCCATTAGAGACGCTCCCACTACTTGTGATCCATGCATATTAACAAATTACTATAAAAACTTACATTTTCATGTATAAATAATCGGTGATTATTGACATAATTAACCATTTATTTTTTTTTTTTTTGGCAATCTTCAAGCCAAACATGGGAGTGGCAAATACACTTTATTCTCCTACCCACGTGAGAAGGAGCTACACATGATTAACACTTTAGTCTATTTTCTATGTCAAAGATTGTATCAAATTGTTGATGGATCAATCCATTTGGCTTTGCTCCAGTAGCTATGGGACTCCCGGGTGTTTTCAAGTCACATACGATATTCGTTGGAAAAATCGAGACCACATACAAAACTAACATGGTAAGGTGAAACTCTAGCAATTTGGACTTTTTTTTGGCGACGCTGTTTGATCAAAGTCAAAGTTTTTCCAAAAAACTTTGATTTTGAGAAAATGGCATCGTCGGAAAATTTTTCGAATTGTTGAAATTTCGCTGCACCGTGTTAGTTCTGGATCTGGTCTTGATTTTCAACGAAAATCAGATGACCTAAAAATCTGATACTGATAAAGAATAAGCCTCTGAGTCTTATTTGGAACAAACTTGTCAATCCATATTAACAAGTGGGAATAAAAACACGTGGCAAATAAGGGTTCTTTTTAAACCTTTTAAAGTCTTTTCCTCTCAAAAAAGTGTGCTCTCTGTTGAGCTCGTAAGAAGACAAAAAAGGAGTGTGGCATGAGAGAGTGAAAACTGGATCAAAAGGGGGCGATTTAGACATAAAATAATATAAAGTGAATCTTGGGAAAATTAGAAATGCTAGTCAACCGTCAACGTGACAGCTAATGTGACAGCTGGTTGCTATGAATGGGGTTAGAGAGGAAGCACAAGACCAAGATTCAGAAAAACAAAAAATAATCTGACAGTGCAAATGGGTATTCTTACACAAATCTTGAATGGTGCTAGTCAAGTACCTTGTAAACCCCCACCCCACTATCTAGATCATCCGTTTTCCTTTTTCTGTTTCGGGTATGAAAAACCTTGGCATCTCGGGCACGCCCCTTAATGGAATCTATTTGTCACATCACTAGTGATTATGTCGAAAATATTATATCGTATAAAAATATCTGTATCTACTATCGAAATGACATATATCTTATCTATACAATAACTAAGCCTGCATTATGAAGAAATTACAAAACGGTAATTTCTTGCGTAGATTTTAAAGATTGAACTACTCTAGTTTTCGAAGATAAGAAATTGTATAGATGAGGAGGTGTTTAGAACTATATTTAAAGGAAAGAAAGATTAGAAAAATTATAATAAGGTCTTCGCCATAAATTTGCCTCTGTTCGTTTAAATTTTTTTCTACTTAGAAGTCAACCTTTTCCATTCCATTGTGGTCAAAATCAAATTAACTACACATTTTATACAATCCCTCATTACGATTCACACGTTTCATTGTCTACAATACTCAACCCAAGTCCTAACTATCAACTTGACAACTTCTACGTTTCAACAATTCCGTCACACATTTATGAAACTTATGAGGTCATTATTATCGACATCAATCTTAATTAATTAATGATTGTTTTTCCTAACCATCAACTTGTTTGAACAATTCCGTCACGCATTTATGAAACTTTTGAGGTCATTATTATCGACACCAATCTTAATTAATTGATGATTGTTTTATTTCCAAATAAGGCACTTGTTAGACAATAATTGGATGAATGCAGTTCAATAAGGACAACCTTTGCGAAGTAAGTACAATACATGTTTAAACATTTTTGGGTTTGAGCATTCTAGGCTTTTCAAAAGGATATCATAAATAGGGCTGATCCCGAGGTGTGGTTCAAGAAGTTCTAGCACTAGAATGTTGTTAAAGCTTTAGCGCTTGATATAGCGGCTATTTCTTACTCTCATGTGGCAGCAGGATATAGCGGCGATTTCTTACTCTCATGTGGCAGCAGGATCCACTTATCAGTTCCTACTGCTATGTGACGACCCTGGAAAGATATCATTTGTGGCTGGCCATAATTGAGAAAAATTAATTTACATGCATTAAAGAGTTATATTGACAACATCAAGAGGGTGGTAGACGTAGGTTTTGTCATTTTTACTATACTTCCCATCAGGGTTCGGGTTTAGGTCCATCCTCCTCCTTTTCCATCTTTTTTTGTGTTTCTTGTTAAAAATCATTTCCCATCTCCATCATGTCCCTTATTTAGTTTTGAGATATTTACTTTGATATCAACTTATTATTATTGATATACATAAAAGTCAAAATATAAATTAGAACTACACGTATGTCAACATTTTAAAGTGCCCTAATTAAAATGCCCATTGATAACCCTAACAATACGTGTTTTATTATCTCACGTCCGAAATTACAGAACAATTGTGATGGTTTGTATGACTCTTAAGATTAATATGAAAACCAGATGAGTTGGACGGGCACCAAAATCATTCATGAATCAAGAACAATAAAAAATTTCCAAGTGTTTTGTTATCTCAAGCTCGAAACGATATAACAATTGAGATGAATCACATGACTCTTAAGATTGATGAGATATCTCCGATCGCCGTCGAAATTAGATAAATCAGATGGGCACCAAAATAATTCATGAACCAATAGACCCAGTTGTGCGGCCGGGGCCAGTTCCAGGCCTGAGCCAGCACAGAACAGATTCAAATTTTGTTTGTTTTATTTTTTTCTTTTTCATTAATTCCTTTTTTATCTATAAATATCCCTCTCCATCTTCTCTTATTATTTGCACAACTCCCAATCTCTCAACTCACATTCTCTCAACTTTCAAGTTAGTTACATTGCATACTTACATTTGCTTACATTTTACAATTTAGAAATTTCTATACAGTCTTTACAATCCAATTCTTATTACTATACTTTCCATACTACATTTTTATTTTATACTACTAAAATATCGAGCTTTAGTGAAGATGCATCAAACTCGTACTTTTGTTTGGGTTTGGGGTTAGGGTATCAATATTTTTATTATGTTTTTTTTTAAAACGTTGAATCGACAGTTAAAAATCGGCCCGAAAGAGTTTTGTTTTTTCAAAACTGGCACGGAACCGTGCTAGTTCCATGTCGGTTCAATCCTGCGGTGAACTGTATCTAGGTATATGAATCAAGCACATAAAAAAAATTCCAAATGTTGAAGAAAACAAAATCTCAAATGTTCATATCCATGGACAAAATGTGGTGGGTAAAATCAGACAAATCCATTTTACTATTCATCTTCTTTGTTTTGTATCGCGTCCCAAAATTCGATCTGTCTGCAACACTAAAGAAGAAATACAAATGATTTTTTTTCTTCTTCTGACTAAGCCACCATATTTTCGGGGCCAAGTTTTCTTCAACTCTGATTTCATAGTCAATACTGGCAATTATGGCAGTAAAATCTTTTGGCTAACACGTTGCTTTTCAACTCATTTCATCGTTGGCAATTAGAACAGATGACAAATTTCTTGCCTGAGGTATATGATTGTTCAAATCCTTATAATCCAAGTCATAGGAATAAATGTTCATTAAATAAACATTACGACCTGACCGTCATTTTTTAAGTTGGGTAAGGGCATTTTGGTCTCCACAACCTTAAATGTTGAAGTTTATGTAATTTTAAATTAGGCTTGACTAATCAATTATTAGCAATTTATATTTTCATAAATCAGTAAATCACTCTTTAGTTGTTTGGTGAAAAATTATTCCCTTTTCTCAGTTAAATAAAATTGGAGTTTCATAGTTTTTAATTTCAATATGCATCATATATTAGCAAATCTTTGATATTAAATCTTTAGCTTTTATTTTGTCATCTAGTGCGTTTTTTTGTGTTGGACTGTTGGAGGGAGGACTGCCGTAACCTAAAAATGTAGGTCTTAGAGTAGAATTTTAATTTTTGATCGAACGATTTTCAAATTTTGTGATTTAAATTATTTATTTTATATAGGGTTATGGTCCAAAGTATCTTTGTTTTTTTTAAAATTTAAAGTAATGGCACCCAAATTTGGTGCTACACTTCTAATGGTAAAAATACAATTAATGACCAAATTTGAGTCAGTCCCAATATTGAAATTTTGTTGTAGTTTCAGCGCTCGATATGGAGCTATCCCTTCCTACCATGTGGCTGTTAAACCCTACTTATCAGCCACTTGCTGTTATATGATAGCGTCAAGATGCACCACATCAGCGTTGGAACTCTAAGAAAGTTCAAGCACTGAGACTAAAAAAGGGCTGATACAATGACACCTAACTTTTACCATTAAAAAGTTGAAAGTTACTATGATTTACTTTTCTATATATTCTTGTTCTAGTATATAATTAAATTTATTGAACTAATTAGATCCCAATTAAACAAATTTAACAGAATTTTTGATACATTAGTATATAGACTTATACTATTGAAAATATGTCATATGTAGCAAAAAAAAAAAAAAAGTAGAGAGAGAAAGAGGGGGGAAAAAAAGAAAGTCAAATCCACCAGGTACTCACTAGAAGAATTTTATCCTTCACGACAGAATTTCCGCAAATAAATTAAATTTTATAGCTAAAAGTTATTGTTCCCCACAAAAAAATAAAATAAAATTTTGTAGGCATGTGATTTTCCTTTCAAATATTTCACACACGAATTATAATTTATAGTCAAATAATATCTTTCACCACAAAAAAAAAAATCACGGGGATATGATTTTTTCTATAAATTAAAATTTGTAGCCAAATGTTACCTTTAAAAAAAATTGATTTTGTAGGTACATGATTTCCCTTACAAATATTTCGTACACAAATTACAATTTGTAACCAAAGAATATCTTTCGCCACAAAAAATAGGTTTTGTAGGCATATCATGTTTGCTACAAATTTAAATTTGTAGCGAATGTTATCTTTCCCCACAAAAAAATAATTTTATAGGCATTTGATTTTCCATACAAATTTTTCGTAGGCAAAATAAAATTTGAAGCGAAATGATATCTTTCCCCGCGAAAAATAGCATTTATCGGCATACGATTTTTCTTACAATTTTCTATATTTGTAGCCAAAGGTTACATTTCCGGGGGAAAAAAAAATTGTCTGCATATGATTTTCCCTATGAAGTTTTTTTGTAGACAAATTAATATGATTTGCTACGTATTACAATTTAACCGTTGGAATCCTTTATGAATTTAAAGATATTTTATTTAAAAACTTTTATGAATTTGTATAGAATTCATGTGAGAATATAGCTTACCATTTTGCAAACTAAATAGATTTATTTAAATATAAAAATAGAAGTCCGCTTATCATGGGTTGAGCTGACTTTCCCGCCTAAATACAACTTCTATTACGAGCTCTTTAAGAGCATCTCCATTGGGGATACGGAGTGTGGGTATATATTGGAAGAGAGAGATAGAGATGAAATGATTATTTTAATTTAAGACAAGTAAAAAATGTGTAGAGAAAAAAAGAGGAAAATATGAAAATGAGGAGAGATGTAGAAATAAATTTAAAAATAATAATAAAATAGTAGTGGGAGATGTGAAGTTGAATGTAAGAATGTAGAAGTGATATAAAAATTTAGGAAGAAAAGTGGAGAAAAAGTAGTAAAAGTGATTTAAAAAAGAGAGAAAATATATATATATATGGGACTTCAAATAGAAGTGAGCCTTGGAGATGCTCTAAGAGCGAGTACAACTTTGGGGAGCTCCCTCAGCTCGTCTCCCTCCTTTGAGAAATGTGTACGTATGCACATCTAATTGGCGTGCGCATCTAGCTACTAATTACTCGATTGAATTTCCTTTTTTAATAATTTCCTTTTTCATCATATAATACGATTGTTCATTCAAGATTGTTTATTTTTATATGGTATTGTTTCTTATAAGTGCATTTCTTGAATTCTAGTTATATGCAAATTAAATGTCAAAGATATTCAAAATAAATTTATATTTTTGGTTGACTTGACATTTGAGATCATGCAAAATTCTCAATAACCAGTGTTGCCCCCGTGAGATGCATGGGAAGTTTGAAAATTATAGGATTCAAAAATTTTTTCAATATAAATTAATGCACGAAAGTTTCAAATATAAAACACATTTGAAGAACTAATGAACGAATTTAGCTATTCCTATTGACGCCCATAATTAATGAAAATAAATTCATAAAAGGAATTTGATGAATTTAACACTTTGATAGAACCATACATATTTGTCGAGTATGCCTACGCGGAGCGAAAAAATATGTGATATACATGCCTCAGTCTTGACTTTTAATTTTTTCATATTTCATATATATATTTTTAAATATTTTTATCATTGTATTAGGAATTAAATAATTTTAAAAAGATTATGATATTGGAGAAAAATAAAAATAATAAATTATAACTTTTACATTTAATATTTCAAACGATTTTATGGATGAAATGTTTATAATTAAATCTTACTTAGTTCATATTAAAATTCTCATTGAGTAGTTTTTGATCTAAAAAAAAAGGCAATGATTATATTCAAATGGCTTCATTGATGACAATAAATAGTCGCACACTCAAATACATTGACAAGTTCATTTTTTATATATATAAAATTAAAAATTTCTATAATGTGAAGCTCTCCTAAATGACTACATTTCAATTATTTTAGACTATTATTTTCTCATATACATATATATATATATATATATATATATTATAGGCTATTGTGTGAGAATAAATTTTAATTCAACAAAAATACAAATTTATTTTGGATATCTTGAACATCTAATTTAAACAATTAGTTGGAATGCAAGAAATGTGGTTATTAGAAAAAATATTGGTACTATGTAAAAATAATCATCCTTGAAAGAAAAATAATTTAAAAATAATAATGAATATTCTCAAGTATTTGCATTGTAAAATTATTATAAAGAAAAAGAAATAAGGAAAAAATCAAAAGGCTAAACTATTAATTTTCTGATTGAGATATAAGGCTTAACCTAAAATGACATAAATGTGATCTTTAAAAAAAAAATAATAATAATAATAATAAATAAATAAATAAATAAATAAATAAATAAAAATAAATAAAATGTGCACGTACTTCCAAAAAAAATGAAAAAGAAAATGTGCATGCTTTCGCAGTATCCAAAGTCACATTCCCAAAGCCCATTGCATGACAAAAAGCGGGCACATCCCAGAGCCCCATGGCGCGCTCTGATACAGCCAGGCGAAATTTTAAAACAAAAAATAAAAAAAAATTCGTTTGGGTAGGAAATTGCAATGGGACCCATGATATATACAGTATATATTGTGTAATGAATTCATTGAATGGATTTGGGATAATCATGAAGGACTTGGATAAACATGAATTAATGAGCTTCTATGAATATGGTCATTGCAATCGAAAACAACTCAATGAAAATTTTAATATGAGCTAACAAATGAGAATAAATCATAAAACTTTTATCCACAAAATGGTCTCAAAATAATAAAGGTAGAAATTATAATTTATTATGTTTATTTTTCCTCAATATCACAATCTTTCTAAAATGTTGTAATTCCTAAAATAATTATAATTTATTATTTTTAGTATTATTCAATTTTTAAATGTATTATATATATATATATATATGAGAACTTCCGCACATCAATTTTATATTGTAAAAATTTTGTATAATAGATATTTTCAAACATGTTGTGTATCACACGGAGGACTACACTAGTTTTATATAAACTTATTGAATTATTTATTGAATCACTATATAATTATTTTGTGACTTGTATGTTAGTCTGTACAAATTCTTATCCTTACTACATTACAAAGTGCACATCTATGTAAATCTTTTGTTTTCCATTGATTAGATGACATTAATTTTCATTAAGAAGAAAGAGAAACGTTTTAGGACTTTGTACTTTCTACGTTTCATTTATTTAAGATGTAATTTTTTAAAAAATATATATATATGGACATGTTACAAGAAATATTAGTTCCTCAAAACTATATATATATATATATATATATATATTGATTAGTCAAAGAGATGTATGTAAGAATAAGAAATAAAGGACTTTGTCACACCAAACATGAGCTCCAAGATTTCCTTGCTTATCTAAAGCTAGACCCTAGTAAATTAAATTCAACTGTCTAGGCTTCACCCATGTCTTTAGTGTAATCACTTTTACCCTAAAAAATTGTCTTCTGATGTGCTTGAGGAATTTCAATGGAAACAATAAATTTCAAGTAGAAAATAAAAATACAAAACTGTATGAAAAATGAACCAAAATATCATATATATATATATATATATATATATATATATATATATATATATAAAGAAGTTTTAATGTACCTTCATGTTTGCATTAAATATTATCACAATATTTTTACATCTATAATGTAAACAAACTATTCTTCCACTCATTTGCTTTCTCTGTCGCTAATATCTTCACCTTCAATATAATAGTTGATGAAAAAACCTATTTAATACGCGTTTATCATTCCTTCCACCTCTACATACAACAAACTAGTACACGATAAAGAACTCATACTAATAAATCCATATTATTGGTCAAAAGCCCTTAAATTTTAAATTAAGAGTATTCAAGTTTTGATCTGGGCTTCGGTTATTAAAAAGGAACCAGTCGGTTGACGATTCCTTACTTTCTGGTTTTAATTCTCAAATTTTGAAAAACCCTTAACGGTTTTGCTTTTTCCGGTTTTGTTCGGATTTCGGTCAACTAGGGTTTGATTTTTCTGTCCACCCATATGATAAAAGTCTTTTGAAATCTCAATTGAATACATCTTTCTTAATCTAGTCTATGATTTACGAGTCAAAGTGTCAAACCCAACAAAAATCATAGAAGTTGTGTTTAAATGGGGCTTCTTCATAAGTTCTTACCCGGCTGCTGGAGGAAGTTCTAGTTGGAAAATTGTGAAGACAATTTGAGTGGACACTGGAATGAATTCGGCCCAAATTTTGTCTCTTTCTTTAATGGATCAATCTTGTGTCTGATTTCATGATGATCCTTAAAGTTTGGGCCAAAGTTCTCCTGCAAGATCAATCGTGCCCAAGTATGAGGGCCCTAAGAAGTTGGGGATTTGGGCGTCGGGCCCTCAGTAACCGCACCCTTTCCGGCTTGGTGGTAAACAAATACTTAGGTTAAATACAAAAACACTCCACATTTAAAAAAAAAAAACAAAGTACAAATCTATATCATAGCAACGCAAAAGCACATAGATACATGGCGGATCCAAGATTTTTAGACGGGGGGACTGTAATACAGAAAAAAATTTAATTCGACTAAAATTATGTATAAATTTTTTTTTCTATATAAACTTTCGGAATTTTTTTTTTTTTTTTGGTGAGGGGCTACCACCTGTGTGCCCCCCAAAAGATCCACCTTGGATACATGTTCTAATTTAGCACAGTGCAACTAAAACCTCCTTCCTAGCACGAGAGAGCCGCCCTACTTATGAGAAAACAAATCCACACAACACGCTGTTGGCATTTGGTGGGATTTAAATATGATACCTCTACGTTTTAGGGCCTCACCTTTTGTCCTCTTAACTAACGTGACAAGGCCTCATTGGGTAAAACTCTCCACTTTTAGTATCACAACTAAAACTTACTTTTTTAAAAAAATAAAAATAAAATTTACTTATTTTATTTTACGAGGGTAATAGCTTCATACTTTTCATAATTTTTTGAAAACTAAAATTTATTTAAGTATCATAATCATATACTTTTTAAAAGTCTAGACTATTAGTATCAAATTGTGATATTTTAGAATTTTTTTTAATGGTACTTATGATATTTTTTATGAAAAATTGAGTAATTTTTATTATTTGTCCTCACTATGAAGTAAAAGTCACTTTTAAAGACAATTACTTCCAAGACAAATTCATTCTTTTTTGGCCTCTGAGGTAACAAATTCATTCCTTTCAAGGAAAGGGCAAAAAATCATTTGCAACCTCCCACAATACTCTACAATTTTTGTGAATGTTCCGCTGATTTTAAAATTTAAAATATACGACAATAATTACGGTTAAGCATTGAGGAAAAGTATATATAAGTGTTAACATTTGAAGATTAGATATGGACAACATTAAAATAGTGGGTCCTACTCAGGGACGGATCCAGAATTTCATCCCAGCTAGAGCGGACGTTAAACATGGTCCATCAATTGTCGTTAACCCAGTAACATAGTGGTCTAAATTAATTTAAAGCAAAAAATTTCTAAATAAGTTCATGAAAAATAATAATTTTTTAAAGAGGTATATTTTTGAAGCGCTTTCAAGGTTCTAAAAGGCGTGAGGCGTGGAGAGGCTGCAAGGCCGAGCCTCAAGCCTTGGAGGCCTAGGCGTGCCTAGGCGTCAAAAGGCGTTTTCAATTTTTTTTTTTTTATTCTAGAGTGATAAATAAGTATAAAAATGTATATTTACGAAATTTCATACACAAATCAACATACATTGACTATTATATATTTTCTAAATTTTTTCCAATAAAAACATAGTCCTTAAAATATTTAAAACTAAAATATTGCTTACTATTTTCTATTTAGTAACAACCGCGTGCAATTGAATTTGAAATGAACATAAGGAGATAGTTGACTTTAACAAAAAATAAAAATAAAAATACAAACATGGCCAATTCAACTAAAATAAGACATGAATATTGAATGCTAGAAATTAGGAATTACCGAAATTCAATTAAATATAATCTTCATCCAAATTAATATTTTGATAGTTAATAAAAAATAATATATTGAAATCTGAAAAAGAGATGTGATCTTGTAAGTTAATATTTTTAAACTAAATTTAAGAAATAACCAGTAGAACAACTAAAATGAACACGTCGTTATAATAGTACACACGCAAGAGGCGGTCAACTTTAAGTTGACCGCCGTTTTCCAAGCCTTTCATGAGGCGAGGCGTTTTGGTCAAGCCTCAAGCCTAGGCGATGCCTAGGCGAAGCCTAGGCGGGCCTTTTAGAACAATGAGCGCTTTTTGTTCATTGATTTTTTATTTTTATTTATTTTTTAATGACAGCTCTTTGATAGAGTAATATCATATTTACATATAATAATATATTATATTAATTTAAATTCATGTTTGTCATATTTTTTGCATAGATATATTTAGAGTGACAAGGAATAAATTATAATAATTTTTAAAGATTTTTAATGTAAAAGAGGAGAAAGAATGAGTAGAGTTAAGTGATGGAGATTTGTAGATGTGATAAGATATGTGAATGTAATTAATTTAGGATAAATAAAAAATAGATAAAAAGTAATAAAAATAATTGGTTAATGGGAAAATTAATATACAATATGATCGATATATATATATATATATATTAAAAAAAGAAAAACTGAATCTACCTACCATCCACAAAATGAGTCTACATTTAATTAAAATGTCGTCATACGTTAAATTATTAGTTTTTTTTTTAAAGAATGTTAAATTAAGTCAATATTTAATAACAACCAATAATTATTGAAGCCAATATTTAATGATACTTCTTTGATACATGATATTATTAAAGTGTTATATATAATAATATATTAGTATATCTGCCAAAGTCAAATACATAATTCATTGGGAATTGGGAATTGGAAAATGTTCATCTTCTCAATTGCTTCTGTCGAAGCAAACTCTATTTTTATAGAATTATAGCTTCAAAGAAAAATATTTTTACAATTTTCGAAAATAGTATTTATTATTATTTTATTTTACCAACTTGGAAAATTTTACGGATCCAGCACAAGCGGCCGCGCCGGCTCGCCACTAGCTGGATCCTTCCATGGTCCTACTTCTCTATATTTATTATTCTTATTTCCTTAATTACATTTTTTCCCATTTTATCTTCACCACCTCCCGTGCCATTTCTATATTTCTACATCCAACTTTACATCGTCCATTATTATTTTATTATTATTTTTGTTTTTGAATGTGTTCCTACCTCTCTCATTTTAATTTTTTCCCCTCTTTTTTTCTTACATATCTTCTTTTTGTTTCAATTAAAATAATCATTTTTTCACTCTCTTTGTCCTCCAAATCATCACAAATACACAATGTCTCATGCAACGGAGATGCTCTTAGGGGGTTATTCATTCGTAACATTTTGAGTTTTTGCAAAAGTAGATCATATTTTATTACTCCATCTATCTTACAAAGATGGGTTTGGTTTGAATTTCACACAGATTATGAAATTATAATTAAAATTGGGCTTATTAGCGCCATAAGGACCCAACGTTTCATATCGCTGCACACTAATGACCTATGGTTTATTTCTTTGCATTTTAGACCTCAAACTTAACAGCCCATGTGCATTAAGGACTTCCATTATCATTGCACCGTTAAATCAACCTATGTGCACCTCATGTGATGGTTTTCAATTGCAAAATGGTTCGAAACATTGAGCATCATTACAATCAACTCCAAAAATTTGAAAAATGTATACTTTAGTCCCAAAGTTAGTTAAATTTGATTAAATAGTCCCAAATTTAGTTAACTTTAGTCTCAAATTTAATTAAATTTATTGAACTAAGTTGATACTGATTAAATGGTTTTTATAAAAAGTTTTCAACACAGTAGTATTTGTTCGTATTAATATAATATCACAAATGTCCAAAATTTTCCTTAGCGCTAGAAACTCACATTTTGATTTTAACCAATATTTAATAATAAATATAATTATTGTACATAAATAAAATGTTATTAAGGATATATTACTGCAAATAACCAAATCAAATAAAAAAATACAAAAAAATTAAAAATCAAAAATTTTTTTAGCATTAGAGACACACAGCTTTTGCTTTTAAACAATAATTAATAATAAATGCAATTATTATACATATCTAAAATTTTATTAAGAATATGTTATAGTAAAGATAATACCGAATGCAAAGAATTAATCACTAAAAATAGAATAAAAAAACCCGCCCCCTCAAACTCGAAACCATCACTGCTGTCGTTAAAGAAAATTTTCAAGAGACCATCAGCAGCGGTGATGGTTTCGAGGGGGCGGGTTTTTTTATTCTATTTTTCGTGATTAATTCTTTATATTTGGTATATTTTTTACTGTAATATATTTCTAATAAAATTTTATATATGTATAATAATTGCATTTATTATTAATTATTGTTTAAAACCAAAAGCTGTGTGTCTCTGATGCTAAAAAAAATTCGATTTAAAAATTTTTTTTTGTATTTTTTATTTGATTTGGTTATTTGCAGTAATATATTCTTAATAAAATTTTATTTATGTACAATAATTATATTTATTATTAAATATTGGTTAAAATCAAAATGTGAGTCTCTAGTGCTAAAGAAAATTTTGGACATTTGTGATATAATACTAATACGAACAAATACTACTGTATTGAAAATTTTTAATAAAAACTATTTAATCAGTATCAAATTAATTCAATAAATTTAATTAAATTTGGGCCTAAAGTTAACTAAATTTGGGACTTAAGTATGCAGTTTTCAAACTTTTGGAGTTGATTGTAATAATGCCCAAAGTTTCAGACTATTTTTCAATTAAAAACATCATGTGAGGTGCAGATGGGGCGATTTAACCGTGCAATGACAATAGAAGTCCTTAGCGCGCAGCGGATCCATTTTGTTACGAATTTCTGTCTTCACCTTCTTCATTGCCGAAGATGCATGCTCACTAGAAGCCGTAGAAATAGGTAGTATCAATATGCGACGAATCAATCTAGTAAGCACATCATAATTTTCTGACCTTCCACTTGCAATCAATTTCTGACACAAATCCGAAAGAGTAGGTACATCAAATCGGGAGTCAGAAATCACATCATTTTGATAATGTTGCAACTCCATTTTCAAACACAATATATCTTGAGATGTAAAGTCAAGCGGGTAGAGCTCTTTTGCAAGCTTGCAAATATCATCCATGTTAAATGATTCAAATGAATTCCTAGGATCCAATGCCACACTAAGAAAAAGGAGTTCAATTGATCTGTCATTGAATCTTGTATTTAACTCCACTAATAAGGAGTCTATAACTTTATTAAAAATATCAAAGTGATAATGATGATCAACTGTAGGATACTCACGGCCACATGATCGATGAACTTGCTTAGAAGGACGATAAAAAGAACTGAAGTTGGGTACATCGATGCCATTCTTTGAACAAAATAATGTCACCTCAGTAAGAAACTCCTCCCAACCATCTTCTCTCAGAGTTTGGAGTAGAGTTTTGGTAGTGTGTACAAATCTCATAGCAGATAAAATATCTTGATTTTTCTTTTGAAGTACTTGACATAAAACATCAGCAATGCCAAAAATTTTACGCATAAAATGCAAGACAAATACAAATTCAAAGCTTGTAAAGTTTGTGAAGACACCATCAATTTCTGCTTGAGATCTACCAGTCAAATGATTGTGATCAAGAAGGCACTCAAACACTTTGCAAGTTGCAACATATATGTTCAACAAACTCTTTACAGATTCATAATGAGAACTCCAGCGAGTAGCTCTATGTCTTCGCAAATTCCCAATTTGATTAGCCCCACTACCGGAAGTTCGTTCTCCACTAGCTAGCAACTGCTCAATTCCTTGCCTATGTGCAGTTTGTAACTCAGCAACACACTTAGGAGAAGATGTAATAATAGTAATAATGCAATCCATATAAGAGAAACATTGCCAAACATCACGAACTTCCTTAGCTACAACAACCAATGTCAATTGTAAACGATGTGCAAAACAATGTATATAATATGCACAAGGACAATCTCTAAGAAATAAAGCCTGAAGTCCATTCAAAGAACCACGCATGTTATTAGCACCGTCATAGCCTTGCCCTCTCATATTTTGGATTTGAAGATTGTGACGAACTAGAACATCAGAAATTTGGTTTTTAAGATTCAACGAGGTAGTATCACTAACACTTTTGATAGCAAAAAACCTCTCTTTTATCAGCCCTTCACCATCCACAAACCTCAATATGATACACATTTGTTCTCGGTGAGAAACATCTTGTGCTTCGTCAACAAGAATACAATATGGTGCATCCCCCACTTCTTTTCGAATCATATCTCGTATCCTATTCACTATAATATTCAGAAGCTCTCTTTGTATATCTGGACAAGTATATGTGGCATTTTTTGGAGCATTATCCAAGATAACTTTCCTAATTTCGTCGTTCTTTTTCGCAAAAGCACGAACTAATTCAACCAAATTTCCACGGTTCGATGAAGATGGTGATTCATCATGGCCCCTAAATGAACACCCTTGGAGTGCTAACCAATGAAGAGCTTCTATTGTGGTTCTTACAGGCAAACGAGCTTTCAAAGCTTCCTCTCTTGATACAACATTAATCACCTTATCAATATGATGAGACGGTCTCATTAGAACATCTGCATTTCCTACACACATATTATGATATGATGAAGATGAAGCTTCGATGTGTGTAAGAAATGTACACTTATCTCCTTGGTTAACCATTTTCCAATTATTAAATACAATAGTTGCCAATGCCGAAAGATTTGGAGAGGGTTATTATCAAGAAAAAGAAAGCAATAAAAACAATACGCTTTATCTTCAGAAGGAGAGTACTCTAGCCAATGAAACTTATCATACCAGTGTAATTGAAATCATCTTTTTTGTTTTCCACATAGTCTAGTTGGGTATTCCAAAAGTTTTGGTTGATAAGCCCCACCCTCAGATAAACGCGTCGAATTTGATCTCTTTCATTAATTGGATGTTCACACATATGCTTTCTTTTTCTGGGATCCCGTTCAATAGAAGGATATGAATCCAAATTAGGATCGGGAGATGAGATGTGCTCATTTGCGAGGCATGAAATTACAGGTGGTGAAACCACTTCAGAAAGAACGCTTAGATTGGGAGCTAGAGTTTCCTCAACACCTCCATCTTTAGGTTTGTCTACTTTTGAAAAGAATGAGAACAAGGTCTTTCTTTTCTTGCTACTTGACGATTGTCCTCGTTCCATTTTAAGTTCGACAATAAATAATGCAACTTAGTTACACTGTGAATCTATTATCTATGGTTCATTAAAAAATCAGGTTTACTTGTTTAAATAACTCCACAATTCACAAATTAGCTAACAATGAGTAAAAAAAACTAATGCCCTTTCAAGTTTCTTCACATCATTAGTTAATTCCCAAATCCCAATCAACTCAACAATGAAAAACTCTGTAGCTAATGAGCCAATATGAATATTACATTAGAGTCAAACAATCAAAATATAATTTGCAATTAGAATCAAACAAAAATCTGCAATCAACAATCAACATATTACATTAGAAATTATAATATGAATATCCAAAAATTTTCAAACGATTAGAATATTTGACCAATCTACAATCAATAATAATCTGCAATCAAGTTTCAAGTCACACAGCAATGAGAGTATGTGACTATGAGAGCATGCTGAGGTTGTTGCCAAATGCCAAAGTATTAACCCCTGTCAATATAAAAATATATCCTTAACCTCCTTTCCTGAAAAACTATTTATCTCAGTGAGATTAGCAGTTACAATTGTGGCTAGTAGATACTATCTCAGATTACACCAAAAGCAAAGAATAACAGCATCACAAACTTCAGTGATAAATCCTCAAAAACTACGAGCGCTTATGGGCATATGCAGACCAATTGACTAAACCTATCAATGATTCAGCTGAAGCACATTATGAAGGCTAATTTAACTTTGAAAAAGTCATAGCAGAGTCAATAAAGTGAATATCACCTGTTACATGAACAAATTAAGAATTGCCTAAACATGTAGAAAGTAGAAAGAAAAAATAAAACATAATATTCCTATACAAACTTAAAATAAAAAGTAGATTTCGGATTTAAGTTAACACTAAGTATACATTCAATTTTAATTTTCAAATTTGAACCCAAGTTCCCAACTATATATGAATAGGAATATAGGATTATAGAATTTATAGTCATAACTCATAAATAAATTAAAGAATAAAAATTTTAAATCCTCAAATTAAGAACTTACAGTGCCAAAAGATGAAGATGAAGATTGAAGAGTGAAGAAAAAAGAGAATTTTTGTACTAGAGTTCAAAATTGAGAGAGTCTCATTCGGTTCTTGAGTCTTGAAATTCTTCTTATCCAGCTAAAAATTGGCAACGGCAGCCGGCAAGTTGATGGCGTGATGCCGTGATTGATGATTGAAAATAACCGGAAGAAGAACTATGAGTCTTGCACAATGCGCCTACTTGAATTATTGATACTCTATCGTACAAGAGTATAAGACCATTAGCTGGACCCTGGACTGCCAACTTGGGTATGTTCTTTGTAGCTTAAATTTGGTGTAGCTTAAAGTTTGACTAAATGTATAGTTGAGAATTGGAGATGGAGTATTAAAAAATATAAAATAATTGTCAAATCAATGAATGAATGGTTGAAAATGATGAGAGAGAAAAAACAAATTTAAGTTGGGTGAGATTTAAGCTACAAAGAACATATCCTTAATTAATCCAATAGCCCAACAGCAAGAGTGAATGGGCTTTCCAAAACTTGGACTAGGCTAGAATGACATTCTCTCTTCAAAAATTAGGCAAATTTTTCATTGGGCTTAGTAGTGGGTTGGGGGTTGGACTATCCTACAGCCCCACGCCGCCCCCAAAAAAGCTACGCCACCGATTAAGTTGTGATATCAAGAAATTATATAACATGGTATAATTCACATTGTAATTTACTTAATTTCTCATACTGAATGTCCTTGTTGGTGCGGGTATGCTCAAGCCAAAGGTTGGTGTACCTATTAGATGATATCACACGTACATTTATTTAGGACCAAATGGTGTGCCCATTTTAATTGACAAAAGGTATTTGATTGTTTGTCATCATAAATATTATTTTAAATATTTAAGATAATAAATTAATTAATGGCACGTTATCAGACATTATCACTTAGAAATAAATAACATTATTTGAAAAATTATTCATGAAATAAAATGAAAATTAGGAACCAATAAATTGCAATTAATAAACTTATGTTAATGAAAGTAGTAGTTCGTTGAGGGTATGTTTGTCCCACCAATTCAATACCTAGGACCTAGGACCTACGCCTAGGGGAATGAATATTTTGAGCCATTAACAACCACTTATTACAGTGTCCAATTAATTCATCAACTCACGGAAAAAGTATGAAATTGGTACTGAAATCAAGTCGGGAGATGTCTAATATTTTTCCTTCTTGAAAATGGATACATATAGTTGTCGCTATATATGGAACTTACGGATGTGGAACATTTTGAGTACTCTCGAAATAATTAGGGAGTTAATTAGTTAGGGAATTAATTTAATTTTTTATATAAAAAAAGTTAATTTCCTAATATTTTAATAAGAAATATTTTATCGGCAATTTTACTTGGCAAGTATGCAGTAAACATCAATCTGAAATGATGGCTAAAAATAAACTCTCTGATCATTGGCTCTTTGTTCGTGTCGTGGGTGAAAAATCTATTGACCGTAAAAGAACGAAGGAAAAAAAATAAATAAATAAAAACTCTCTCATTAGTTCTTCTAGTTTCCATTAACATTATTTGACTTTTCCTCATTATTGTGCTTATGTTTGAATTTGGATTAGTTGCGCTGCCTTGTTACTAGCTCGTTAAATCAAATTTTCTTTCATTATAAGAAAATAATAAAAATTACTTATTTTTTCATGAAAAATATTATTAAAAAAACCTACAGTATCAAATTATAATACCAAACATTTGAGACATATCAAACTGTGATATTTAAGTAAATCTAAATTTTCAAAACATTTATGAAACATTATATCAAAATAAGATATATACTTATAAAAAAAATAAAGTCCAATGTAATACCAAATATGAGGCATCTGCGCAGCTATCCCTTTTAATTTTTCTTTCACATTTTTTTATCAATAATAAAATTAAAACGAATAGATATAAGCGAGCTTGTTTTAATGCCAGTGGCCGGACCATAGTTATGGTCCAGTTGTTTGATTTTTCGGATACATACGATCTCCGTTTTGAAATCCTAGACCAAATCTAAATCCGGCAAGATGAGGGGGAGCTCCAGGAAGTCGGAAAATTTTCCGGTGATACCGTGGCCGGTGGTGGCCGATCAAAATTTTTGAACACTTTTTGCCGATTTCAAAACACAGATCGTATGTATCCAAAAAATCAAACGGCCGGACCATAATTGTGGGCCCACAACATTCGTGTAGATATAAGAGAGAGTTCACCTCATGAACTGTAATACCAAACGTGGGGTATGAATATTCTTATTCTTATTATCAATAATATAAACAGAAAACAGGGTATGTCAACTAGCTAATTGATCTGGTTCGATTAACTGGTTTAGCATTCAATTGGTACTGTTTAAATCTTTGACTTTACAACAAAAGTAACAAATTAAAGAATTTAGAGAAAGTTCACGTTGCAAGCAAGTATGGAGACGTGGGATGAAGGCAACCAACAAACTTGGACTTCATTTCTTGACAATTGACATTAAACAACAAAATAAGGTATAAAAGAAATCTTTCCAACAAAGTGCTGACTTGTCACACACTTTTTTTTTTGTTTTTAATAATATTTTTTTTCATTCAAGGTGGGGATGGTACGGGTGGAATGGCGGGCTGGCTTGTCAAACACTGAACGTGCATAAAACTCCACTTTAATTAGATAGTATTAGTTTTATCCTAATTATATAGGCCCATTTCTTTTTCACACGGATCAGAACTGTCATTAAAAAGTAAATAATATAAATTATTTTTCTATTTTATTCTTATTTAATGAATCTAAAAAATTACTGAAAATATGAAATAGTTTTAACATATACAAATAAAATAAGCGAATAATAGGAAATGAAAAAAAAAAGACTTATATAATTTGAACAGCAGGAATAATTTTTACACAAGTTGGGATTTCGAAATTCGAACCTCTGGAGCACAAAATCAGTGAAATTAAATTCATAAAATGTCAAACAATTGCCCAACCAAATCTTCAAAATGAAATGAACGAATGAGTGGTGTAGCGGTTAAACCGCCCACGTGCTGGGCCTTGGTCCGGGGTTCGATTCCTACCCCGCCCCTGTGCTCCCCCCTTTCCCCGATTTCCCCTTGTAACAAAAAAGAAAAAAAAATCATCAAAATGAACAATGGAATGAAAATGGAGCATAATGCATGTATATAATAATTGACGTGGAGTAATCGGCAGATCCAAAAAGAATGCTGCACAAAACGCCGTGCCTGTTTTTAGCCGCTATTTTCCACTATTGGATGGAATCCAATAAGATAGCATTTCAATTTGCTTCCTTAAAATATATATATGTAACTGTGGATAAATTAAATCCACTTTTCATTATTAATTTCAGAGCCTCATTGGGATCCCAAATCATTACATTATTAACCATTATGTATATGATTCTTTGAGCACATCGTTCACATTGACCCAAATCATTACATGACATTACATTTTTCTAAGTATAGTGGTCACAAATTAAGAATGCATACGCATCCTTTCACTTTACAAAAAGAATTGCCAAACATACATGCACGCACGTGATTGTCCCCATTATTGACTCTTTTTTAGTATTTTTAGTACGTATTTAGGGATTGTGTAGATGCTACTTTACCTAATAAGTTAGAAGTTTATCTCAACAAAAATTGTTTAAAACGAAATTTGACTTTTTAAGAGAAATTCTTATTTAGTTTAGAGATATTTGCAGAAGTTCAACGATTGTTATCAATGGAGGAATCACGAAGTAATTTGATTGGGGGTCAAAACATTCTAATGTGAGATGTTAGAGAGGAGATCGTCCCGCTTCTCGGGATTCGGGTGATTTCTTTACCAAATATCATTGAAATAGAAAAACTTTATATTAGTTTAATTTTAATGGGATTACAAAATTTAAATATGTGCATTTAAATTAACCAAATCTACGTATCCAATGAAGAAAAAAACTATATGCAACAAATATTATTGTAATTTCAACTCAATTACCTTAATTATTAAACACAAATATAAAAATATTTTCAAGTTAAATATGTTTAAAAAACTAAAATAACTCACAGTATTTGTTAACATGAAGACTAGTCACTAGTTGATTTTTGCTAATACTAACTAATGGTTGGTTTTTGCTACAATAATCCCTAAAAGAGTCATTACACAAGAAAAAAAAATCAATTTTTATACGTACCTGCACTAGCTCAGGTAAAGCCATAGGTAAAGCCACGGATATGTCAAAAATACCCTCCAAGCTTAATTTCCCCAATTTTTATACATAGTGGAACTCTCTCGTCCCAATAACTGATCTTCTCTCTTCCTTCTCGCACATACTCGGCTTCTCTTTTCCTTCTCGGTTTCTCTCTACTCAATGGTGTCTTCTCTCCAGACTCCACTCGTCCAAAACCAAAGAAGAAGAGGGAGGACCGATCTAGATCCACGAAACATCTAATTTCTTGGCCAAGCGTGGAATGAAGAGCAGGGGGTCGACAAGAAGAGGGCAATTTTGCGCCACCAAGCAAGGACCAATATTCTCCAGCGAAACTGAACGTAGAGCAAAAATCCAGTCTTCGATCGAACCCAAAAATGGCTAAAGGTATGTGAACCATCCAATTTTTATACATATTCGAGCTCAAATTACGCACGCAGTGAACTTTTCGGTTTAGGGTTCCATCATTCTGGAGTTGAATCGAGTGGATTTGAAATTTTTGGTGGATTAATTCTGCAGTAAATTAGTGATTTAGGGTGGATATATTTGTTCTAAAATATATTTGGGGATGGGAGGGTATTTGTTGTGAAATATAGTTTGGGTTATGTATTTGTTGATTTAGGGCAATATATTCTGCAGTGATAAGAATTTGTTGAACGAGAAACGAATTTAGAGCTGGATTTTCAGAAAATCAACAAGTTTCAAATCGTGATCTGTTTTTAATTTTTATTTTTAAATTTAATTTTCTCATAATTTGGGCTGCAATTTTACCAACTCAGTCCTTTTTAGAATTCATTATGTTTTCAAGGTTCGAACTTTTTGTTGCGTCTTTAGAATTCGTTTTGTGTATCCTATTTCTCTGTAGTTATTAACAAACAAGCAACTAACTGTTTGTCTACAGAATGTTTGTGGATGCACTTGATTCTCAACTCTACGGTGAAAATCACAAAAGCGGGCTTTGTTACCTAAGTCCGTCTAAGGTATTTGTTTCTGGAGCAATGCTACGTGTACAATACGGTAGTATAACCAAATGGTACAATTATCTAACAGATAGTGGACCCCACCAATACAAAAGGCGTAAAAACGGTATTTTTGTATACTTAATCGTACCAATTGATTGTACATGTAACATGATTCTTGTTTCTGTCCTACATTGTTGTGTAGGCAAGACAGTTGAAAACTATGTGTGTTCATTGCGTATTCTTTACTGCCGTAGGATAAGCATTGCTACTCTCGGGTGCTCGAGCTACTAGTAAACATTTGGGCATACCACAGCGCAAGAAGGATGGTGTACGTAGACCCCACAACTGGTTTAATGCACGAACAACATAAGTTCAAAAGCCGTAGAGGTAATATGTGGGTGAAATGGTTCCAATTTAGTACACTGAAGAGCATGGACGGGGATCTGGCTAAGGAGTTTGATCTCGACGGCCCAAAGAGGAGGTGGTTGTGGCCATCGACAGGCGAGATTTTCTGGCGAGGTATCTACGAGAGAGAGAAGAACAAAAGAATACAAGAGAAAGAAGGAAGGAAGCAACTAAGTAGGGAAAATATTAAACGAATGAAGAAACGACATCGTCAAAAGATGATTGGGAAGTATATAAAGCCTGAGATGGAGTCGAACTCTACGGGCGTTGAAGCCAAGCTCCTGAGGTAGCATTGATTCATTTGAGTAGATAATATGGATAAATACAACGTAATCCATGGAGATATATACGTCATTTTTTGATTCTTTACTGAGAAATGATGTATACAATTCTTGTCAATCTAAGGTTGCCATGTACAGGGAATTGGGAGATACGTGTGAATGAATTTGTTGAAGCATTAAATAATTTGAGGTGATTTAGTGGCATTTTACAAGTTTGAGTTCGCTTTATTAGCTTCCTTCAGCTCGGAGTGGCAGAAAGACCAAAGCAACTGATACCACAGCTCAAAACAAACAGAATCACCACAACATCCATAATATATTATGTTTTATCAAAGTTTTAAGAATCAAAACAAACATATTCTACGAACATTATGGATATATACAACCATGGTTTGTTAAGATTACTGCAAAAGATCTCACTAGAGATTATTCCATGTTTTGATTATGGGATCATGCTACCCACAATGGAGTTACAAAATTTATAAAAGTAGGTGTCTTTTTCAAATTCGAATCCAAAATATTGCATAGTAGTACAAGAAGTGAGTTCCATCATAATCGGTCAACACAAGCAAAACAAGTGAGTTCCATCATAATGTTGTTACAAAAACTAGTCGACCAAAAAACTTGAATTTCCTTGCAGTGGGAACAACAGTAATGTCGTCCCCATCTTCTGTAGGGGCAACCGTATCATCCACCGTCGTGATACCTGAACCAATGACAGGATGAGAGTGTTATAGCAAGTCATCACAACAATTATATTTTCTTCGCATCAAAATTTATCTTCTATCAACTAGCAAAATCCCTATATACATTCTCACTTAGCAAAATCCCTACACGCATCCTCACTCGCCTACTTCAAGTGACACCTACTAAGCAAAGCAAACAAATTTGTTGTAGGGAGAATTTTTCGAATTAATCTCTTTTATCTATTTCAATTGACCCCAACTTGGCGAGAACTAATAAAGGTTCAAAATCTCTTTTCATCCCTTTTCAATTGACCCCAACTTCGCAGAACCTTAGCAAAATCTCTTTTCATCCCTACACACATCCTCACTCGCCTACTTCAAGTGACACCTACTAAGGTTCACTTAAAGAGCATCGACCTTTATTTCATAGAGAGAAAGCAACGGAGCCATGGGAAAGTAATATTACATTGGCAGAACTAATAAAAGGCTATTCCATCAGATTAAAACCTGGGTCATGAGTCACAGTGAGTTCCACAACCTGATTTTCTTCTTTGTTTTAAAATCGATTACACACCCAAGAAATTAGAGTTTATATTACATTCTCTGATTGTTTTTCTTCCTATTTTCATGTCATTGGGTGAATTTCAGATTCTAGTAAATCTGGTTTTATGGTTGCAATCCCTACAACAAGCTAATAAATCTAAATCAAAACTAACAAATATTTCACACATATAATAAATTCATCTACTTTGATTCATATAGCTCGCAATTTCACAATAATCAAACTATCCCCAATAACAACCAATTTCCCTATTGCATGTGGAGTAATGGCGCTGTAAAAATACAAGAATTGAAGTTGAATCGAGCTCAAATTACCTTCGTCCACCGTGAATGTAAGCTGCTCGTCGATCTCTTTTTCCGGCTCTTCATCGTTCATGTTAGCAAAGCGTGGAACGTTCATCTTCAGTGCAGCAGCTGACGACGATTGACACGGGTTTCAATTGCTTTGCTTGATAACGAAAATTACAGCCTCAGTTGACCCATACGAAGCTCTCTCCGTTCAGATGTTGCCTATTTGTGGAAAAATTACCCTGCGCTGGCTCAGGTATCTGGACGGGAGAGAAGGGAAAGAGTAGGGCTCGGGGTAGTGAGAAATTGGGGATCTGGACGATAGAATAATGGTTATTGGGGAAATTAAGCTTGGAGGGTATTTTTGACATATCAGTGGCATTACCTATGGCTTTACCTGAGCCAGTGCGGGTACGTATAAAAATTGAAAAAAAATTCCACAAAGCTCAGTGTGGTCCAAGGACCCCGAAGGCGCTCATGTGGCTCTGCCACTGCTTGTTATTGCAACATTCGATGTGATCATTTCAATTTGGCATAATTACTCCATAGAAAATAATTTCTTTTAACGATTGAGAATTTTTTGTTACAGACATCTTTGACAACTCTTCTACAGTCAAATAATCCAACAAAAGCTTTCACAAATTAAAGAAAAAAAAGAATAATAAGAACAATCAAACAATGACTTTTCAAAACCAAATCATTTAGTTGCCAAAGATAAAATTTCTAGTACTAATATCATGAGGTGATATGTGACTTGTAAATATAGTAAATTTTGTCCACAAGAGTATTAAATCACTTTTCCTATTGATGGAAATATGTAATTTATTTTGATGGTGGATGCCCTAATTTGTATAAAGAAACCAAAAAAATAAAAAAAAATTATTAATTAGAGTAATTTATACACACCCCTATAGTGAGTGTATGATTAGTTAGTATTCTCCCTAAAGTTAGATCACTTACTCCATACTTCTCATATACACACATCACATGTTTCAATCACAAAAATTTGTGTGCGAAGTGTAAAAGCTGAAGCCCTATCGGTTTACATCATTTCCATTGTATATACAATTTGATGTGATCATCCTGCCACGAGTTAATCATTTCGCACAAATAATTTTTTTTTTGTGACTAAATTTTTTTAATTGATTTGTACGTCTTCTACTACTAAACAAATATAAAAAGGACTTTCAAAACTAAAATTTTTTATTGTTAAAAATAAAATTCCTAGTACTAATGACACGTGATATATGGACAACAATATTTGTGCCACCGGAGCATCAAATCACGTATTCTGTTTCTATCATTTATTTTGATGGTTAATGCCCTAATTTATGGTAAATTTAATGAATGGTCATTGAACTTTCAAGATATAACTAATTACTCATTGAATTTTGAAATGTAACTAAATACTCACTGAACTTTACTTAATGTCATTTATCGATCACTCGTTAACTCAATATTTATCCTATTAGCGTATTGCACTAATAATTTGAATGATGATATCATACATGTGACCAACTAGATCAACAGTTAGTATAAAAAACTCAATCAAATAGGACAAAAAGCTATACAAACAATAAGAAACGCGAGACAAGTATTATTTCAGATAATGACATTTCTGATAGTTTATTTAGTTTTTCTCTCATTTAAGTTCTAATAGATGAGTTTATTTTGCCAACAATTGGTCTAACTGTCTCTACGAAGAATGTTATTAGTCATATACACACAATTCTTAAATATATTTAAATATTGAGTTAAAGAGTGATTATTAGTTGATATTAAATAAAGTTCAATGAGTATCCAATTACATTTCAAAGTTCAGTGAGTAATTAGGGATATTTTGAAAGTTTGGTGACCATTCATTAAATTTACCCTAATTTGTGTCAAGACACTAGGTTAATTAGAGTATTTTATACACACTCTTATACTAAATATATAATCAATTAGTATTCTCCCAAAAGTCAGATCACCTACTCCACACTTTTCATATCATAAACAAAAAATATCACATGTTTCTATGACGAAAATCTGTTGTGCAGAGTGAATAAAGTGTTAAAGCTGAAATAATTCTTATCGGTATGCATCATTACCATTATATAAAACGATAGCGTTAGGTGGCGTAATCACGTTTTTGAAAGATAGGCAAAAGCGCATTTAGCAATTATGAAACGAATGACATCTGAAGATGCTAGGAATCTGGAGCGTGCATGTACGTGCGCCACCCCTTTCTCCTCTCTTTCTGTTACGAGATTCCTAATCATTATTGCTTGCTCTTGCACTAACACCTACATGTGACAAATAATCCTCCCCCTTACAAATCCCAATATCTTAATAATGTTATTATTACTACTGTCTATATAGTAATAATTAATTTATTAGTGGATGAATTAAGTTAATTTTCCTTTTTGAGAGTTCACCGAAGGAAGATCGAGAGAGAGATAGCAAAAACATTCGCCACTGACAAATGTTGGCTAGCTCCACTGTGGTCTATGTATGTGCTTGAACCATTAATTATATACATAATTATTTTGATATTTAGAGTAAGCACAATTCACTTCCCATTTGCATAAATTTGGATAAAAAATTCAAACATGATGCTTTTTTTTTACTTTATTGGGATTTGAATGAATCTTTCATGGATTGAAGCGACATTACAAGATCATACCCGTGACAATCAGTATGATCCACTGTGGGCATCTAAAATGAGTTGAAATTGAATTTCGTAAAATGTAATATTTATAGCTCTGCAGTGCACCAAACGTCTTTACTTGAATTTTAATTTTGCGCAAGAGAATTAACAAGTATCATTCAACATCCATGTTACTAATCAAAGATGGACCCCACGGCAGGCGTGGCCCACCAGCCCCTTAGCCTTCCCTTTCAAATTCATGTACCTATTCACGGAAAGGAAAAATCAAGGACCACTGCTCCACAACAGCAGTTCCAATTCCCTTTCCTTTGCAAAAAAGTAACAGTTCTAGTACCACACTTGTCTCTCTCTCACTTAGAAGGCTACAAAATTCACACAAATCCGTATGGCTTCGAGTGGGCATACATTTAATATTGGTAAAACAATATATAGTGCAAGTAATAATTTCAGGGTAACGTTGTACTTTGCAATGCACCAAAGTAGGGTTAAAGAAAATCAAGATTTTAGGTCCAGTCCAAACTCGAGTATTCTTCAACCCCCAATACACACACACACACACACAAAATGCACACACAAGACCACATGGGGCCAGATAAACTTTCACAATCTTCAACACGTGCCCGTAGCTTACACGGCAAGCTCTTTTCCTGTGTAAGTTTGTGGTAACTAACTACAATCTTTCACCATTTTTACTCATCATGCATATGACAGTACCAGGATGGTAAATGATAATGTTGTTGAAGGAGATAATAAATAAAGGGAAGAGAATAGAAGGGAATTTAAAGATGCACAGAAATATATATGATTGGTGATGTACCAGAATCAGAGAATTGCAGTGCAGAGAGAAATGACAGGCATGAAAATAGGACTGAAAACTAAAAGATGCTTTTATTGAACGGTTTAATTTAATTTGGTTCTTCAATAAAGGTGAATTTTCATTTTATTGCAGTCTAAAAACTACAGTTTTACTACTTGCAGAAAATATATGCAAACAAGACTAGAAACTGAAAAGAGAGAAATGAACTGAGCTATACATTCATGAAGAACATTGAAAACATGGAGTGAGATCTTAATTAAATTTAAACCCAGTGGTACTTAGTACGTACTGATACTATTACTTCTAGACAATGATTTACTTCACTAAGAATTGTAGCAGTGGAGAAGATAGATAGTTAAATAGCCTTAGCCAGTATTGTAGGCATTAATCATCTTCATGCCTTGTGAGTTTGTAAAGAGTTTCCTCATGGCTTTACTTGAAGTTGAACCCACTCATAGCGCCCTTCCAGTGGCTCGTCTTTCACTATGTCATAGTTATACCTGCATTGAGCATTGATTATGCATATTCCTGTCAGAAGATGAATTATATATGATTATCGTCTATGTAGAGAGAGAGAGAGAGAGTACTTGGCAGCAAATTTTTGCTGAAGGTCCTTCTCTGCAGCGGCGAAAAATTCTTCCAGCTCCGCCTCAGATGGCTTCACCGGCTGCTGCTCTGAGTGGCAACGGCGAGAACTCGCCTGGTGTGGTCTTGCTGTCGACTCCATCTCGCCTGACTCGTACTGTAACTCCGAGGATGGTGTCTTCACTTTACTGAAAGAAGAAGAGTGCACTTGTTTTTGTGAAGAAGGAATATTACTCATTTATAATAATTTGGGAAGAAAGAGAGGGAGAGAGAGAAAAGGAAGAGGTGTGAAAAAATTCTGAACGGAAGAAATTAAATAAAGCGCAGCCGTTGAGGTTCAATTCATCTGGAGATTTAAATTTTGAATTGAAGAGACGTGTCTAGAAGAATGACATTTATATCGGAAATTTAATATTTACCTCTCGTTGAAATTTACCAGATCACCGGTTGATGTTGCAATCTCCTCCTTGCTCAATTCATTCTCATCCTGTGATTCAAAATTTCAAACGTCAAATTGTAACAATTAAAGCAATTCAGATAAATACGCAATCCTTTAATTTTTCTGTAACTTCCATGGAAATTAAATAGAGAAGCACTTAATAAATTCCATCAAAATACCTGCAGATCTACGAATTTGAAACTCTCTTTATACACCTCAGTCAATCCATTGCTGGAGCAGCAAGATGCCACAGCTTGATTCGAGGTAATGCTCGCACATGATATATTTTCAGAAGTCGCCGGCGAAGCTGAATTTTCCAGCACGGTGGTGAGACGGCGAGATTTTAGCTGAATTGTTGAAGACCTGGAGACTTCCAGGTCTCCTTCACCTACTTTTCTCTTTCTCTCCTTGGACTCCATAGCCGCATCAGTTCTATCTCTGGTCATCCTCAAGCCGACTTCCGCCACCTCTACAACCGTGACCTCTCCAATCACACTACACTTCCTCATACACCTTCCAAATTCAAATTTCTACAAAATTTCATCCAAGGCAATGGAAAATGAATTCCTTGTGATTCAATTTTCTCTCTCTAAAATATGCTCTGATTTTGCAATGGAAAAGAGAATTTCGTAATTCTCGTTATTGATTATTCTCTGCGTACAGATATCCAATTGTGAGTGCAACCGAAGGTTCTGGGAATTCTCTGCAATTTCTGCACTTTTTCTGTTAGAATAGAAAAGTTTTTAGAGAGAGAAAGAACGAGAGAGAGAGAGAGGGTGTGTGATGATGATGACGACGACGAAGATGCTAATTGGCAGACTTCTTATCAGGCGTGGTCCAACAACATCCGCTAACGGTAACGGGACTCTTGATTTCTCCGTTACGCGGATCTACCATACCTTCAAGTTCTTCCCGTTAAATTGCAATTCAAACGTTAATTTGCCGTAAGAGCTGAGAGTTTGACACGTGTATCATTCGATGGTTGTTATCGGGTTTGCCTTGTGTAGGCCGTATGATTCGACGGTTGTTATATTGTTAGCTGAGGATTCGCTTTTGGTTCGGTCTTCCTAATAATCAGAGCCGATGGTAACAAACTGACAGTAAGTGACTCAATACTGATGTAAATATTTCAACAATTCTTTATTTATTATTATTATTATTATTATTATTATTATTATTATTATTATTATTATTATTATTATTATTATTATTACCTTTCATTGGTGTGAATTTTTATATCTTAATTAACATAAATCGGTAACATGTTAAATACTATAAATACCTCCCCATTTTCACTCTAAGTAATGTAGCTTATGTGATGATCGACCATGGATTTAAGAATTATTTTTTTAAAAAAAAATGAAATATGCTACCAAGTTCATTGAAATTCCGAATGTAAATATCGACATTAAGAAAAGTACATAAAAGACTGTTAATATCAACCTTGGTAATTCGGATAGTAACAAAAAGGGAATTTCTTGTCCAAAATGCGGAATATCGATACATTGTCCATATATTGTCGTTTTAAGAGACTTTTCGTTATAGTGTGCATGTTTGTATTTATTAACATAAAAAATGATGCTTAATATTTGAACTCATAAACATGCTAGTTATAGATAGTCTTATGATTCTTATCATCGTAAGCGATTGCATGGAAAAACATTAGATATAGTCTTTTTTTAGATGAACCTGTATATGCTAGTGCCTTGTTGACTTTGTTCGTATTCATTGCTTTGTTTTCAATTCTCAAAAAAAAAAAAAAAAAAAAAAAAAAAAAAAAACTAACTCACTCAATTCATAATTATTACACCGATATTCCTTTTTTGTTAACTTTTTATTTATTGTTCATTGCTTTGTTTTTAATTCTCAAAAAAAAAAAAAACCTCACTCAATTAATAATTACTAGTATTACCCCCGTGCGTTACACGGGACAATTAAGATGGTATATATAAAATATTATTATAAAATAAGATAATATATTATTGTGAATATATATAATAAAAATAACGAAACATATGTAATATTATAGATTTCAATATTGGTTTACAAATTTTAGTGTGAAATATTATCTTTTAAGAAAAATATTATATCAATTACATAATTGATGATTTAAGGTAAGAACATAATATTTGGGAACAAAATTTAGACAATATGCTTATTTAAACAAAACAATAATCTTAATAACACGTTTTATAAGTCATACATTGTTCAAATATATTTCCAATATGATTAACAATAATCTTATGGTCGGTTTACACAGACATATATAAACTTTATGAATGTTAAATTGAATTGGTACATTTAGCTTGAATTGATTTTTCACCGTTAGCTGATTTCATTCACCTTAATGTGGAAACTATAAAAAAGATGATCTTTTATTTTTAAATATGTGAAAAGGTTCTTTTTCTAAAGCAGTTATCAATCGCTACCAACCTAACATACGACGCTGTTCTCGACACTTCAACTATATAATTAATTTGAAAATTAAGATATATATAAAATAACTAAAATGTAATATTCAAAAATTGAAATACAACACTAAATATAAAATAATTAAAAGAATTTATAAATTTATTCGAAAAATAGAATACATATAAAAAAGAGAATGTACATATAAAAAAAATACTAAATAAGGAAAGCAGTATAAATGAAATTAGAAAAATAATTAATTCCTAAAACTAATGCCAAACATGACATTGCCACCTAGGCACTTTGCCTAGGTGGCACTTGTCTTATTATTATATTAAGATTACACCGATATTGCTATTTTGTTAACTTTTTATTACTCCATGTTTAGATCATACGTAGAAATTTTTTACAATTAACTATGCCAATTTTCATCCACATATTTCGTCACACATTCATGTACTTCTCAAATAGTATAAAGTCAAAAAAATAGATTTGTTGTATCGTACGGACAAGGTCACAAGGATCTAAATAAAGACTAAAGAGGATGTTTGATGTAAAGCTAGTGTGTTAATTAATGACGAGTAACGTCTCCCTCTTGAACCACTATTACCAAAAAGTTGGAATTTACTGTAAAAACAATTTTTACAATTTTTAATTTACGTTTTTTGAAATGCATATTCTACTAAACTTTAATCAAAATTTTCCCTTTTTACGTGAATGTGCATGGAAAAAGACTATAGGAGAAAGAACCAATAAAGTAAAATTAAAGCCCACCTTTTTCTTTTTATCACTTTGCCTCTTTCGCTTCTCTTTTTTTCTTTTTCTTCAGTTTGATTTCACTCTCAAATTTTTGCAGTTCCCTCCAAAACGAGAAATACCTAAAGCTACTACTATACGAAAGCTAGCTACATTTTACACTAATCATACGACTTTTATGATTTTTAATTGAGTTGACTACCCTACTAAATTTTGTTTCTCCTTTATTGTTCCATCTTTTTCTACAGAAGATGACTGGGTCTAGCTACTTTGTAAATCGTAAATAAAAATGTCCTTCGTTTTTTCATTATTCATTTTATAGGACATATATATATTGGGAGTGATTTTCTGGTACCCACTGTGGGTACCTTATGGTAACCTTATGGTACCCACAGTTTGGGGAAAAAAATTCGTAGAGGTCGGGTGAGGCCCTCAATTATCAGGGGGCAGTTATGTATTATTCATTTAATTTAAAGTAGATACCAATATATATATATATATATATATATATATATATATTTATTTATTTATTTAAATTGGGTTGATGATGTTGTGCCACTAGAAGGCGCCACGTGGCGTGGATGCTAAACCCACATGGGTGTTTGATCATTAGCGTATATATTGGCTACTAATATATTATGAACTTTTTCCTCTCCTAATTTCTATTTGTTATTATTTAATGATGCTTGTTTTGTTACTAATTCTTCTTATACTCATTTTAGTAAGATGGCTTTGCAAAAAATAAAAATAAAAATCCACTTTTTCCATAATTTGTGGTTATTTTTAACTACACTTATCGAAATTTCATTTTCTTATACAAAATACTATATATAAAATTCGACTAACGCACAAATTCAACAGTAGAGCTTGATCGGCATCCATCCCATTTTGATGGAGTCGTCCATGATAAGGCTTTAGCTTTTCTTGATCAATGGAATCATGACTAGTGATTGGTGTCCAGAAGTAATGGTTCAAATGGTCATAAAATTCTCATACAGTTTGTCAATATGAATATTATAATACTTTTCTGTAATTGTCTCGAATAGACAAATAAGACTCATTGTAATACCATTACCGATGATGAATTTCTGCCATTTCGAATCTTTTACTAATTACTCAGCTAAAAATGTGCTTTTTCTTTTGCCTTTTCCTTTGGCTATTGGTTTTTATAGTCGAGTGTGTTTCTATTTACTTTGTAAAATAAAAATTTATTTCATTTTTTTAATAATTTTAGTTGAATTAAACGCGTTTTTTTAATTACATTTCGTATCATTAAACTTTCTAGATCATCCGTTGAACGATAGTATTCAATCTAAAACAAGATTACACAAATGGATGACGAGAGCAAAGGGAAATACAACTTATATAAATAAAAACGAGGAGTATAATAGTCTTAATAGTGTGTATGGTTAAAAAAGGCCAAACAAGCACTTAAAATTTATCATATTTTATAGTTAAATGAGATGGCATATTAGGAAAATAATCTTCAATTTTACTTTTTCAATACCATTAATTGTATTTTTCTTAATTTTTTTGAAAATAAAAATGGGCTATATTTATGGGGCGGAGGTAATATTTAACTGCCATATAAAATGAGGTTGAAGTTAGAATTGAAGCAAATGCAATAGACAATTTGATCGGATTGAAGTGTGCCAAAAGAATGGTTTGGAGATGTGATGTTTATAGAGTGGGAGGGAGACATGGGATGCATGGTCATTTAATTCAGGGCCATAACGGCACAGCCTGTTAGGTAAGTAATCAAATTAATGCTTCATTGTTTTTAATAAAGTTTTCGCTATGCCTGAAATCATTGACGCTTAATAATTACCAAACACGAGGGCTCAAAATGTATTTTTCCAACGAGTCTCATTATCACGGAGGAAACTTGGAGGGCTGATTGCTAATTACTGGAGTACATGTTTGTTTACCATAAAGCTTGTTCAATAAAGTCTAGTCAAGAACGAATGCGTAGCGCAGTGGTAAGACGCTCACATTCCACCCGTATGGCCAGGGTTCAATTCCTATTCCCCCCCCCCAAAAAAATAAATAAATAAAGTCTAGTCGAGAACATAATTAAGTAGCTCTTTAAATAATGTGTGCAGTTAAAAATAAATAAATAAAATTTAAACAAAAAAATTAGAGCTTGTTCATTGTTCAATAAAGCTTAATCGACAAGAAAAGTAGTTCTTAAAATAATATGTAAGTAGTTGAAAAGTAAAAAAGAAAAAAAAGAAAATTTATGAAAAAAATGCCAAATTAATAGTTTATTGAAGAACGTACCTTTTTTGTTTTTTTTGAAACTATTGAAGAACGTACTTGAAGATGAAAGATAAAAAGGAAAGTGATTAAACATTAAGCTATGCCGAACAAGCATACAAGCTCCATAACAATGCTTATTAGTACAGTGAATAACATTTTACTTTAAGGGTGTGTTTAATTGCAAAGTCAGAAAATGCTTAGAAGGAAAATATTTTTCGGGTAAATAAATTCCGGGAAAAGATTTTCCAGGGAAATGGTAGTTGTAGGTGTTTGATTTGGTTAATTTGAAAGTTGGAAAATAATATTATTTTCCTTATTTTTGAGTTTTTTTAATAAAATTTGATCATTTTCCTTATCTTTATGGTTAAAGTAAATTGTCCATTAAAAAAAAGGAAAAAAAAATATCAAACTTTTCTCGGAAAACAAAAACCACCTCCCCCAAGGAAAACGTTTTCCTCTTAAACAAGGAAAAGAACGGATTTCGAAAAAAGTTAGAAAACCTTTTCCAGGAAAAGAAAATACAATCAAACATACCAAAATCCGGAAAAAGGTAGAAAAATAATTTTTTCCTGGAAAACATTGCCCAATCAAACACACCCTAATTTTTCTTTTTACGGTCTCGAATCAACGTATCCAGTTGTGCCATTTAGCTTTAATTCCAAAATCCGAGACCCAAATGGTTAGAGCGGTTCCAAAGTACATGGTTGGATAAATTTGAGGGTAAATTGCAGGAAAAGTTTTTTACTTTTATATTTAATTATATTTTCATTTTCAACTTTTAAATTTGGAGTGAAGACTTCAAAAAATTAGAGCTATTCATCCAAATGAATAATTTTATCATCAAATCCTTGTTACTCTGTTTGACAACAATTAATTCATATCATGTTACAATTGAAAATAAATTTCAAATTTATACCATGCGAGAGTATGTGAAAGTGACATGTGTGCATATAATGAGAAAAAAGTCATGTTAAAATTAATTTGATTTTTTTTTCCCTTCATGCCCCGTATCTCCTTTCACTACAAAAAAAAAAATTGGGCTTTTAAGAATTGCTTGTCGTTCCTATAACCTCGTTCCTGTAGAGCATTAGCGGCGATCTAATAGTATGGCACCTCTAATGCTTTACATGGATGAGACTATAGGGATGATAGGCCACCCGTAAAGGTTCAATTTCTTGTAGTATTTTTTCTATATACATCTGCCACATTTTTACTTCCATTTGACATGAATTTTAAATTTAACTAAAATTATAACATGACTCCAATTATTCGGTTGTCAAATGGAGTATAAGGATTTAGTGATAAAACTGTCCACTTGGATGGACAACGCGAATATATACCATATTCAAAAGTAGGAATGTGTAGAAATCTTTTATTTTCTAATTATTTCTCTGCTTCTACTTTATATTTACTCCATTATTATCTTATTAAAAAATATTTATATAAATAATTAATGAGTATCTCTTCATACGACATTGATAAGATTAAATTATAAATATTCTAATATAATGTGATTTTATTCAATTTATATGCAAATGATTATCAATAACTTTTTTGTTTCTTAAAGAATCTTTTACAAAGTGTATTTGTGATAATATTTTTTAAGTTGCAATTATGTCACAAACATTTTTGTAGTCTGATAATTCAAAAAAAAATTAAACTATAAATATTTCAATAATATATTCCTTTTATTCACTGCATAGAACTTTAAAATATATATTGATAATTTTTGTACGTCCTATAAAATATTTTACACCTTTTTAATTAAGATATCATTTTTTATAATTTTGAAATTCGATTGGCATCACATTTAACCAAGTCAAGTATACGTAACTAATCTTATTGGGAAAAAACAAGTTTTTTGTGGATTTGATATTTAGACTAATTTGGTAGAAAATTGATGTATTAATATTTTTATTCAAAGTATAAAATGAGCAAAAGTGTCCTTTAACTTACACCTATGAGTCACTAAGAGTATCTCCAATGACAAACTTTATTTTACAGTTTTCAATACTCTAAAATACAATTTTTTTCTCTATTTTACAGTTTCTTCTCCAACCTAACACTCTAAATGAATTATATCAAATAAACAATGTTTCTTACTTTACATTATTTTAATTCCTTATTGATTTCAATAATAAATTTATCATTTACCTAAATACTTCATTAAATATTTTGCATAATTCACCATTATTAATTACATAAAAAATTTTATTCGCTAAATTGAAATACAACAGACGATCGAACATATGAAACATAAAATACTATCATAATTCGAAATTTTAGCGACGAAAACGAGAACTAAATAAACATACAAACATACACCATCGAGAATGCTAGCAATACTTAGATTAGATTGGACATAGTACTTTAATTATTCGAATTAGAGTACTCTTCCACAAATGAAGATATTTTTTTTTCAATTAAATTAAACAATTAATTATGTTGAGTGGACCTAACTACATATTTATTGTAATCTTTTTTAACAAAGTAAAATATTTTAGGGTGTGTTTGATTGGTAAACATTTTCCCGGAAAACGTCAAATCAAGGAAATCATTTTCCAACTTGTGTGTTTGATTGGATTTGTTTTCCGGGAATTCGTTTTCCAGGTACAAGTTCTTAAAGCACAAAAACAATGATTTTCCTGGAAAACTCAATCCAAGAAAATTGTGGGAATCGGTTTTCTGGGAATTCGTTTTCCGGGAATTCATTTTCCTGGAATCCTATCAAACACACCCTTAAAGTCATAAAACGAAGATATTTTTATTACATTAATTTGTTTAAAAAAATATTTCACATCCAAACAAGCCATTTCACAAATATGACTATATTAATTTACAAATTAAAGTAAAAAAATTACACAATTAATTAATTAAAATAAATAATAGTACACTAATTAATTTAAATACATTAACAAGTATAATAATTAAAGACAAAACATGGGACATAAAGGGAAAGAAAATATTTGTAATTTAATCTAAAAAAATTACAAAATTAAATAATTGAAATAAATAATAGAACGCTAATTAATTTAAATGCAATAACAATAATAATATACAAGGATTGAGATACAAAAGGAAAAAAAAAGTTTTGTAGCATACTAGAAAGGGGCAAAAGTGGAAAACTTTTAAAACTCTCAAATTCAGAGTTTGCTACAATAGCACTCCAAATTTGGAGTGCAACCATAGCAGCCTCTCCATTTTTTGAAGAAATAGAGTGAGCATTGGAGATGCTCTAATGCTATATTAGATAAATTTTCTAATTTTTGGAAAAATTTAAAGTTGCAACTTGAAATTTATTATTCCAAAATGGTCATTTTAGTCTATTTAAAAGAAAAACGGTTAGTGAAAAAGCACTATATCTATAAAAGTTAGTCAAGGGATTTGGCCTAATAGTAGAGGCATCTCTTATCGGCAGTTGGCCCCAGTTCGAGACCACACTCCATCTCTACAATCCCCAATTTGTAATAAAAAAATTATTCATAATATATTTAACAATTTTAGTTTCTCTTTAACAATCTCAATATACTTTAATTACTTTCATAAAAAATATTAGTACTTCAAATTTTTTATATGCTTCATTCATCTTTTGCATACAACGTTAGGGTTCTCCTAATGGTTGGGGACAAAAGTACAAATTGGTGTAAAGGTTGAAAACCTTTGTTGCAATTTACCCCAATTACTTTCAGACCGTTCTTCGTTTTCAATTTTCCCAAGCAGTAAACACGTATTCTCTTTCAGACTTCTAGAAAAGCATTCCCAAAAACAACGAAAAATTTTGTAAAGAAAACTGAAAAAGACAAAAAGTCATTTTGGGCCTTTTTTGTGTTAAAAATTTGTAAACAATTAAAAAAACCTGAAAACAATGGCAAAATGTCGTTTTGAGTGGTTTCTTTGTCAAAAGCTGAAAGCAACAAACAGTTTAGTACAGAAAACTAAGAACGGGAAAATGTCGTTTTAAGGTTTTTCTGTGTTAAAAGTGAAAACAACCAAAATGCATTTTCGGATTTTAAATTTTATGTTAATTACACTCAATTCTCATTTTAGTCCCTAGATCACCGCCCTCCATTGCTGTTGAGGATGCGCCACCCACCCTAAAAGAAATAGGACTTACATGAGCGACATATTGCCGCAACAGTTATACGCCTATAGAACAATAACAGAACATAAAACAACATAGCCGCAATGTAATATTATGGCTCTACTATTGCTTTGCATGCGCAAGGCTGTTACAACGATAGGTCTCCCCTATAGGTGTTGTTTTTCGTGTGCCGCCGATGTCGACAAGGTCACAAATTTTGGTTGGTGCGAACCTTTTCATCATTGGGGAACCTGAAAGGGAGAAAGAGGACCGGTGAACGTCGGTGGTTTGATTGTAGATTGAAGATGGGGTTAAGTTCCACAATTTGAATTTAGGAATTAGGACATCCGTGAATTTTTATTGTATTCATTTTGTCATTTTTTCAAAAAATTTCGAATCGAATGCTTTTTTAAAAAAATTTTGTTTCTAAAAATAATTTTTTAATCACAAATCCAATTCGTTTTTAATTTTCTCAAAACAAACATTCAAAATACAAAAGACAAAACAAAATAAAATTTCAAAGGATAAAATTGAAATACATAGAGAACACTACTTTACTTATTAGTTAGACTATGATTACTTAGTAAAAATAAATTTTTAGATAGAAAATAGTTTAAATAATTAATAATAATATTTATAAAACAGTTATAAATAAATTATCAGAAAAAGAACGTGGACCATCGTTCGTGATTAAAACAATGAAACCTTGTTGGGTATGGTACATTGGAATTTATGGTATGTGTTACCAAAAAAACAAAGGTGCCCACATCCTATATCGCTATATACGGTCCATCCATTTTTCTTAATTGCATAAGTCATTGATGAGATTTTTGAAGAGTTTGTTCAAAGAAAAGAAAAGAAAAGAAAATGTTTACATTTTTATATTATTGACTAACAACCTTTGTTCATTTTAATTTTTTTTACCTAAAAATTAATTTTTACTACTTTGCATAAACATAAATATTAGTGGTATATCATACATTATTACTTATTATCAACTTCAACATAAAAACGTTCATTTTGTAGGTTGGGCTTGATCGTATAATATTATATATTGTAGAGTTTTTCTCATGAAGTAGCGCTAAGCAAACTATTTCTACATTTACTTAGCACCTACACTATTTTAGAAAAAATACTTTTAACAATTTATTTATCAATTCAAATTAACAACTTAACAATTCAAATTAAAAATTTAACACTTAACTTAACAAATTAAAGCAATTTCCAAGGGAAAAAAATTAGGGAAAATAATTTCACCACCACTGCCAACGCCATCTTCCCCCTCTTTGGTTTGGTTCGTTGGTGAACCACATTTGGTGGTCTGCATGATCACCAATTGCTAGTGGTCTGCACAACCACTAGTTGCCGATGGTTGAGTATGGTCGCACAACCACCAGCAACTAGTGGTGGTCATGCGACCACGGCAGTGGTGCAATTAGGTGGCAGCGACAACATCTTGACGATGGCAAGTGGCGATGGTGGTAATCAGAGAGATGAGGGAAGAGAGAGTGTAAAAATTAAAATTAGGATTAAGTTTTCAATCAGGAAGTATTTTATAAAATCATTTAGTGGTGTAAGTATTTTGTAAAAGCAGGAATCATACATTACCAACGTTGGAAATTTGTTAAAACTCCAGCCTTGACATGACACATCTTGGCGCTTGTATGCGATAGCAGGAAAGACTGGTAAATAGACCATGTTGTCACAAAATAGTAAGGAATAGCTCTCACATCAAGCGTTGGAACTTGAATAAAGTTCCAGCATTGTGAATGTGTATAATTTTTGTTTATAAAATAGTTTAGTTTGTTAAACATTTCACATAATTGTATTCTTGTAAGAAGGTCGTCCAACCCATAATTGTACCATATGTATTAGAATTAAGGTTCAAATATTGATTACTTTAGTCCATCCTAGGTTTAGTTCCATTTACAGGCTATCTTATTAAACACCATGGTTCGTTTTAATTACACCACCAATTAGAATAGACAAAAAAAAAAAAAAAAAGGGAAGAGGAAAATAAATCTTTTGTATTTTGAGTTTGATGTGGAAATCGCTAAGACCAAAAAGATATATCATCCTACGATCTGATGATGTGAGTTTCATCAAGATAGAGAGAGTGGGTTATGATCCTTCTAGCGCTCTTTCTAATTAGTTGAGTGTGAATAGCTCTCTGATCCTTCTCGCCCAATTGTCTTTTTATCGAAGTTTTTTGATCACTCGTCGAATCGTTATGAGATGAATTACGATGAGCATTTTAAGCATGACCTTTTACAATAAAATGGTCAAGAATATCAACCATCACTATCCGCGTCATATAGAAATTCAGGTAGAACTTTTTTCCTATATATTCTTGTTTAAAATCTAGTTCATAACTCATTCTTGTTTGAAGAACAATATTTAAGATCTATGTTGAAGGCTGAAATAAAGAAAAGCCAACCAATATCCATTAATTAACTTTAATCATTACCACTTGGGAACTAAACGAACTGACATCACTATTTTCAAATTAAAGGTGACAAGTGACAGGTACCATGATGTTCAATTAAGGTAAATAAAGCTGAAAGCAAGATTCCTATTAAGCGTATTACAAGGGGCACGGATTATGAAATCGATTGTGTTGTAATCATGTAATCATAGCGAGGGAGAAATTAAGGTAGAATGAATAAGTTATTGAATGCTGCTATTAACGTACATGCTGCTATTAATGTACATGTTTTGTTTTATGCAGAGGTCACTATCATTTTCATCTGCCACGCATGTTGAAACATTTTGATGCATGAAAGTTTGAGGTTATAATTACCGCAATAGTTTGGTAGCCCAACAATCGTTGGTAAGAGAAAATTATTTGTGAGCATTTTTAGTAGTGGTGGAAAAAACTTAAATATGAGTTTTTTCCCCCTTTGTTCAATTTCACGTAAATAATAGGGAGAGGGAGGGGGAATAAACCTATGTTTATGTTTTGGATTTTCCCACCTTAAACCAAATAGCGGATGGAGAAATTAAATAGGGAAAATTTAGGACCTTTTGAAATGAAATATATATATATATATATATATATATATATATATATATATGTTATGAATAATTAAGGGAATAAGTTGGTGAATAAAGACAAAATGACGATACACGCGATTTACGCTAATCACAATAATTATTTTATTGAATGACTATTATACCTTGATGAAATTATGTAATTACGATTGCTTATTCGAAATTTCCTATAAATAGTGGTTTCGCTTATTAATGAAATTCATTCTGCTGAATTCCTTAGAATTCATTCTCTCTAAATTCTCTCTATTGTTTCAATACTTTTATAACACGTTATCAGCACGAGTCTCTAACCCTTTTAACTAATATGAAGGGAATATGCTTCACAACAGATCTTATATGTATTTATCTTCTCAGACGTAAACCTTATTATTAGTTAGATTATAAACTTCATCACTTCTCTCCTCCATTCTGGAATCCTGCAAATCTCAATACATCTCAATCTCAAGCTTCAACGAATCTCAATAAAACCAATATTTTCTACAGAACGTATGATCATGGGCCAGTGAAAGTTATTTTGATAATCGGATTGGCTGGGACCCACGATTCATGGGGTCCGCAAATAAGAGGTCTGTCCGGAACGGTGATTCCGAACGACCGCAATCGACGGCCGGTGATCGGAGAGATGAGAGTGACGACGACGATGGTGTTGAGGTTTGCGCGTTTGATAATCGGGAAATGGGTCAGAGCTCCGTTCCTACCAAAAAGTCAGAATATACGCAGGACAAGAATTATGGCGAAAGATGTAATCCTCTAATGGATCACTTGGGCTGGAAAAGAGCTCGTGTTTTTGACCATTCAATGGGAGCAATGATTGCTTGTAAATTGGCTGCAATGGTGCCTGATAGAGTTTTATCTATGGCTTTATTGAATGTAACTGGTGGAGGTTATGAATGTATACCAAAGAGTTCAGAAAGATGAAGCCTCGAAAATTAGTGCTGTTGAGAAAGAACAATTGCAGAGCTCCGAGAACTCAACCATGACGGAAAGGTTAGGATATATATATATTATAATATATTTTATACGAAAAAGTAATATATATTATATTATTTTATAATATAATAATATATTAAACTATAACATTCGTTTTCTCGAGATATAAGGAGCATACATTATCAAAATTAAATTTTCTCGACTCCATTATATTCGATTTAACGAGATCTTCAATTTGACACCAATATTGATACTATAACAGTTCATTTTGAAATATATCAAAATTTCAAAATTTATAAATTAGTATTCCAACTTTGAAAAATTAAAAGATGGTGATTGAACTTGTGAATATTTACTTATTAATCCTTATACTATTAAAATTTTATAAAGTGGTATGTGCAAATACACGCACTCAAAGCAGACACGCAAGAATCGGTAGCGGTTGGCAAGACTGATAATTCGACCTCCGGCCGTTTACTTTGACGACAGTAAACAAAAATGGATAGAATATTCCCGAAGAAATTCTAACTTCATTAATTATGACCTGAAGTCCATTTGAGTTAAAAGATCGGAATATTATTTTAACTCCCGAAGAGTTCAATTACATAATGTACTTATTCTAGAAGGATAAGTGTGCTCTTGTAGAAGCGGCAATGAGTATTTGTTCTAGAAGAACAAATCTCCTCTGTAGAAGCAATTCAATATTTAATTTTCGCACTTTATTTACTGCAATTTAATTCTTCGCAATACCTCCTACTTGATGATGGGTTCAACCGTCACTAAACGGAAGGTTTTATATATTTCTCGCACTTTATATGCTAAGTGATGGGTAATACCTTCTACTAAGGCATCCTACTCAAGAAGTAGTTAATCATTATACATTTTAATTCTCGCAATTTAAATTCCGTAATTTATATTTATTGCAATAATTCCCATAAGGTAGGTTCGACCACCTATTGGAGAAAATTTAATTTCTGCAATTTAAATTTATGCACTTTATAGTTTGAGTATATTTCCAATGTGGTGGGTAATACCACACGATTGGTGTGCATATTTCCAATGTGGTGGGTTATACTACACGATTGGTTATAACGAATCCTACTCCAGAAGAAGTAGTTGATCAAATATTCTAATCATACTCTCGAAGTAGTAGACGATGAGAATAAAATTACTTCCCCATATATATCGAATATTAATGGAGAAAATTGAACAAGTGGTACTTGAAGTCACAATTGGATAAATAGATGAAAATAAAATGCTCAATAGATCCCATGTTGATAAATCAAAGAAAATATATCGCATGGAGAGATTATATGAAGTAATCTCATCGATGATATGAGATTGTATTAATATGAGAATAAAATGCTCTTGAAGAAGCAAAATCACTAGATTTCTGTATTTGAATAAAGCCAATATGATATTATTATTATTACTCCAAAAGAAGTACAAAACAGCCGAAGTGGAACATATTGAGAATATCAAAAGATGGCATTAAACACTCGAAAATATAGAAATGCAAAAGAAAATACATACTTGAATCCATAAATGGGGGATGCGTCTCGAGAGTATAAATACTCCGTGAACTCGCCACCATCAATATTAGGATTCATAATGAAATATTTAAAGGATCCGAATTTCTTTTTCGCTTGACACCAAAGTGGTCCAGGACTGACGGACTGGCTTCCACATTCTTGAACATATGCATGAAATTTGATGAGTAGTTCATCAACAAGATTAGCAAAGATAAGTATTTTTCTCACGAATGAGAGATAAACTTATTATTTACACCCGATCTAGAAACGCTAGTAAGCCATCAAAGAAATTATTAATATTCAACAAACCTATTGGTTTGACATGAAAGTTCCATCGTGACAACGAGGCTATATTGAATATTTCCTCCAAAGGTGTTGTAGCCACTGGAAGGACAATGAAAGCATCACAATTATTCATCATATACATCATGCGCTTGTGGATGGATTGCGCTTTGTAGCCCCAACCCTCGCTGGACCCATGGTAGAACTCGGCTCCACCCGAGTATTAGATCCAACTAGATGAAAAGGTATTACACTCAAAACTCTTATTCCCCATGATGGTGCAAACATTATAAGTCTAGCTAAAAGTTTGTTGTTTGTTCCTCCATATAGTATATTGATTTCTTGTCTCCCTAACTCTTTTTATTTAGTTTGCCATATCCACATATTGGATATGGCCTACCGCTTAGATCCACCAAGAATACATACGGTTTTAATCTGGCGAGGTAAAGTGACTTGTATGAGATGATTCTAAAATCTCCATATCCATCTCTACTCCTATCTCTTTTTACACTATACTTTTAATGTATGAACATAAGAGATATATGAATCCCTCTATTTAAAGAAAAATTTTCAAACCAATAATTTAGTGCACTATTTACTTTTTGACAAATATGAAAGAGAAAAATGCAGAAAAAAAAAATTTAAGTGAAAATGACATATATCTGCTTATGATTGAAAAATAATATATATATACATATATATATCTTAAAATCGAAAAACAATATTTACAATTACAAGAAAAACATTGATCTTCAAGTTATTACACCGAAGCTTCCTTATATTAATATGAGAAAATTATTATACTAAAATTTTCTACTAAATTTACAAACAGATCTTCTAAAGTAAGTTTTTCAAGACTCAGAACGCGCTTGTTGATCTTTGAATTTGGCCCATAAGGCCATTAGCTCACCTTATGGGTGTCCATTAGGATGTGTCTCAAGAGCCTGTTGAATATCATCCAAAGGCTCCTTACTCAATCCATCCTTAATGAACGCTTATTTTATCTTCTCGATTTCTGACAAGTACCCCATGATTTACATCGAGTGTCACATGTCCATCGAGCACACTTGTAGCATCCTCCTAATCTTTTTGCTCTCCGTTTCTTTGAAAAACTACTTTTACCCATACTAGGCATGTATTTAGAAGGAATTGAAATCTCATCAGATAATCGAACATTTGCTTCAATCAAGCATCGGATATCTTGTGGGATACCCTTATTCATTAGCATCCTTAATCTTTCCAGCCTACCTCGATAAATCCTTTTTAGGATTTTAATCGGTAGTGATGGATAGTATTTTTTGAAGATTTGAGAGCATATGATCCATTATAATGTATAGACACTTGTTATGATGAATTTTGCAATAATTTTGATGATTTATTTATAGAATAATACGACGCTGCGTATGAAATAAGACTCGATTTTTAAATAAATAATATGAAGCGTAAGAGCTACGATTTCCTGGAATTAAATAATAGCCTGATGTGATGCGTATGAGTCAGACTCCGTGTTTGAATAGTTGTAGACAATAATGTCACGAAAAGATGATGGAATATGTCGGTGAATTGTTTCTATGATAAATCATATTGAACACTATACAGATACTAGTGAAATCGATATAAGAATTTACTGAACTAGAAGTTCAATAATACTGCTTGGAAAACCTGACTGACCATCCCGGTTTAAATAATTATTGAAATCAATATTTCAAGTGAAGAATTAAAAGAATTCTTCAATTATTGTTCTCGATAAATGATGAAATCATTACTAGCCAATATTGGAAATAAATCCCAAATATATCCGGAATAAAGGATGAGAAATATGGGCCCACTCATCCTCCATGTGGACTACTAGATATTATGATATGGATCCACTAGATAAGTCACATGTGTATATGATTCGTAATTTGAAATTTATTTAAATATTTGCTCATGGTATGAGCATGATTTTCAGATTTAATGATAAAGTTTAGTAAATATATATATCCCAATGATTTGAATAAATCCACTGGATTTGAGTATGCATACAAGTGGGATATTATGTGGCAAATTATTTAAAGTCCTCAAATAAATTGCCGATATCGAGAATAGAATGCAAACGGTCTAAATTCCCATATTAAGGCTAAATGATGAGAACATATATGATTAAAATCATACCAATCTGTATGAGTTTTGGTGTTCTAAATTTTCTCAACATGAGGGAGTATTAAAGGTTGAAAATAATATGTGAAATGCATCATGTTATATCCTCGAAATTGAAATACTGAACTTGAAGTTCAAAGATGCATGAAAGGCTATGAACAATCACATATAACAACACGATGCTTTGATAAGTTAGCACGCTGTAAGCGTTGATATTTCCCCAATCATATATATCAAAGCAAATTATAAAAGATGGTCTTAATAACTTGAGGCATATGCTCTTGAAGAGTATATAGACATAACTATATTGTGTAATCCTACAAGAGGATTGATAATGAGATATCTCGATAAGTTATGTCGATATGGGGAAAAAATGAAATTGAAAAGTGTCGACACGATATGAAAATGTAGCGCTACATATGATCAATGATAATGAAAATATTGAGATATATTGAAGATGATAAATGGTGAATGTGAAATCTTTAACTTATGAGATGATGAGATGATGATGACTAGTGCTCAAGTTTAAAGATAAGCATGGTGGTCATTATATGTTGCATGCTCATGAAAGTTAAATTACCGATCGTGTATGTAGTACCGAAAAGGAAATTAAAGGATCGGGTGAGCTAAGCTCGTGTTTATGAGTACCCTAAAGGGTGAGCTAAGCCCCTGGGAATGAAATAACCTATTAAGTGAGTATTAAATGTTAAATGATATATTTTAAATGTTAGTTAGTTATGAAGGTTTACTTATATGTTTACATGTTTTTACTATGAATTTATATGCTTTAAATTGTGTGTTTGGAGACATGTGTTCATGGTGAATATTTTGTAGTTGTGTACGAAAATTGATGCACTCTAAATGAACGAAGAGTATAAAATCAATGTATATGATACTCATACAAATGTATGAAAGATTTTTGAAATGCTTGCAGCATACTTGTATAAAATACGCGTTGCACTCTTTTTCCCTTGACTGAGGTTTTATCCCATTGGGTTTTCCTAGCAAGGTTTTTAATGAGGCAACTTCAAAGGCGTATTCACATGAATAATGTACTCTTTTTCCTTCATTAGGGTTTTTTCCCACTAGGTTTTTCCTAATAAGGTTTTAACGAGGCATATTCATGGTATATTGAGAACGATAGGAGAAATTGATACAGTGTATCTATTGGATCAAGTTATAATGGAGCTAATGCTTTAGATCCAAACGATTATGATATTGAAATCATTTACCGTAGTAAAGATATCGATCTCAAGATATGAAATCAAACTGAGCAATTGCACTTTTTCCTTCGATCAAGTTTTTTCCCACCGGGTTTTCTTGACAAGGTTTTAACGAGGCAAAGACGTGAATACTCATATGTCGATAGACATCGTGGGGAGCAATGTTTTGATGAAGCAGTATATAACCACTCCAGGCTATCCTGCAATCGGTTTGGAAGTTTTTTCCGATTGAGTTTTTCTCCAAACAGGTCTAGAAGACATTTGTATTAATAGTCATTCAAGGGGGAGTGTTATGAATAATTAAGGGAATAAGTTGGTGAATAAAGACAAAAATGATGATACATGCGATGACGCAATTGTCAATAATTATTTTATGTGAATGACTATTATACCCTTGATGAAATTATGTAATTACGATTGTGCCATTCGAAGTTTCCCTATAAGTAGGGTTTCAGTTATTAATGAAATTCATTCCTGTGAATTCCTTAGAATTCATTCTCTCTAAATTCTCTCTATTGTTTCAATACTTTTATAACAATATATATATATATATAAAGGGCCCAATTTTGGCCCCTTATTTATAGATTCAACTAGGGGCGGGTACCTAACCGACAACCCATCCAAACTGACCGATCCGACCGGACTCGGGTTGGGCTGAAAGGCCCATTTGGTCAGTTTGCGAGTTGGAATTGGGTTGGAAAAGTCCAACCCGCAAATCGATCGGTTTGATAAAAAAAAAAAAAAAGAAATTTAGGCATAAATTGCCAAATCAATCTGAACCGAACCGGTTCAAGTCGATTTCCAAACCGAATCGCCAAATCGCCGATCCAATTTCGGTTCAATTGTTTCAAACTAACAAAAATCGGGTCGATTTAGGGTAGGGTCGGGTCCGAAACCGACCGGATCCGAACTGTGGCCACCCCTAGATTCTACCTTGAGATAATAGTTTTTCCCATTAGTCTTTATTCTCATTTTGAAATGGATTGTTCCACCTTAGTTTTTCACTTTGGATTTTTTCCCTTGAGATTTTCCTCCACTACTAGAAATGCTAATGCAAATTAGTTCTTATTAAATTGAACCGCTGCTCATCATCGTGCTTTAAAAGATTTGAATTTAAATGGAGCTCGTTAATTAACTTTAAAAGATTTAAATCTACCAACCAATTGACAAAGCTTTTTGATGAACGAAAGTGATTATTTTTATAAAATTGTAGTTAAAATGTAACGAAATATTATGAAAAATGAGATAGATAACTTTAATTATAGAGGATACATAGTTTTTATACATTTTTATACATTCTTTTCAACCCCACTAATTCTCTCTCCTATTTCATATCTATGGTAATGTTATGTTAAGAAATAATAAAAGCGCTGAAAAACGCTGGGAGAAAAAACGTGAGAGAGATGTGGGCCCGGGCCCCACCCGCCCCACCACATTCAGGGGGGCTGCAAGTAGGTTGTGAGACGCTGGGAGAAGTGCTGGGAGAATAAAGCTGGGAACATAACATTTTTGTTCACATCTACATATCTCGTGGGACCTACTTGTATTACACAAATCTCCACCATTCAATTCCACTCATTCTCTCTCCTATATCACATAAAAACACATAAAAATCCATTTTTATACATATCCTAACACCCTTGAAGAGCCCGTTAGCATCCAAATTCCTTCTCATTTTAATTCATTCTTTTCAAAATTCAAATTTGATTAAACAAATCACATCCACATATCAACTGTACTTTTAAATCTCCATCATCCAACTCCACTAATTCTCTCTCTTCCTATTCATAAAAATACACTTTAATTCATACGCTAACATACTCTTAAGTGTATGGGAAATGATTTTATCTTAATATCTTCCAAAGAAACTCTAAATTCAAGTCCATATGTAGATGGAGTTAAAGCTATGCACCGATTAAAATTTACATTAAGAATTACTTTTAAAAATTGCTTGTTTATGAAAAAAATCTCACATCAGTTAAATCTGATAAAAGTGAGATATTTATAAGAGATTGAACTTCTATTCCTAAGTATTTAACTTTTTGTCATCGACCTAAATCCCTCATAGTGTAGGTTAAAGAATTCACAACTTGAATTTCAAATTTTATGTGTGTGTTAGAGTGGAAGACATTAATTCGAGAATCCTTATCTCATCCTAGAACAACAATGATAGCCACTTTTCTACACACAAAGATAGAAAGATAGAGAGAAGTCAAACTTTAAACATTTGGTGGATCCAAGAGAACGGGTTACAGGTCAAAAAAGCTAAAAGCTTATCTTTATTTCACGGCACCAAACAGCACAAAAATTTTAGAAAAATGTGATCTTAAAGGCTAAAACTTAAGGAGGGAAAAAAGAGAGATGAAAAATTGAAAAAGCAAAGCCAGAAAAAGTGAAAAAGTTGATACCAATAGGGAATCTTTAACATTGAGAACTGAAATTGAAGCTAATTTGATCAGATATGGAATAACTTTGGAGGAATGGATTTCATTTTCCATGTCCAAGACATGTTTTCAATTTCTAAACCCATCAATGGACCATGTGGTTTCAAAAGCATTTCCTTTTCGAGTTTTGCCATTTATATAGACAACTGTATGAATAGGTTCGATCTTGAGAGTGAGTTTTCCCCGCTATTTAATTTGATGTTTAGGGCGCTTTTTTTTTTTTTTTTTTTTTTTTTTTTTACTTCCACCCCCACCCCACCCAAAAAAAAAAAAAAAAGAGGTTTAGATCGGATACTCAAATTAGTCACATAGATAGTTTGACTAGGCGACGCCACCATGTATAAACAACCATATTCATCAGTTTAGGTGGCAAGAATGAGTTTATATCAACTGTTCAAATTCTTGTCTCTTTCTATTTCACATCCAATCAAAATAACCTACAATATTGAATTAATACTCTTGATAATGTGCAGGGATTGTTTTGATAAAATGGGATAGTTAAGAGGATCTGGATTCGACAAGAAACTATTTTTACACCAATCACATTTATTAAAAAATCAATCGTTATGAAACAATCACCTTGCTAATATAATACTATTTGTACATTTTATTTGCATAATAACTAAAATGGTTTGCTTTTGTTTCTAGCAAATAATTAACTATATCTTGCAAGAAGACAAAAATTGAAAATGACATTTGTGCTTCCGTCCCCATCTCTTTCTTTTTATGTTCAATGCTCACAAAGTAGTAGGCCTCTTGGCCATTCAGATAAGTCGATGTTTACATAGAAAGCCTACCAATTCAAATCGAAACGGATCTTCATATTCTAGTTTATGTTTCTTTGCATTATTTGCATGTTTCTTAAATTGATTAAAGTCCTTTTCTTCCCCTTAAAGTCTTTGTATATGCATTATTGTCTCACCATATATATTCAACATACTGAGGTGCTCGAGTGTGCGCTAGATAAATATGACACCAAATAACAATTCACGTAATTATAAGAAATATCGGTATGCACTCCGTATACCATATACACTCCGTCCTCTCTTCTCTTTTATTCCGTTACTTGTATATTTTGTCACCTTCCGAAGGTTAACTTCGTTCAGAAATATGTGAGGCCAAGAGATAATTTTCAGTTGTGAAAGTGAATAATTTGATACCAATCGATAAGAATCTCAAATTGGAAAATGACGTGAGTGTTGGTCTACTTAGATGTAGGCTTTAAATGTTGAGTCATCCCACACACGAAAATCTCTAAAAGTGGCGATGTGGGGAAAATTTTACTAGCTATCCCATACGGGAAAAAATATATTTGTTGACCAATTTATAATTGGTTAGCAAATTAGTTAGCAATTTGTAAGTTGTAACTACTTATTGCAGTGAGGTTTCCTATGCTCGTAAGAACGGTGCAAATCATGAAATGATTTCCACTACGAGCCTTGGCATTTGCACGTGCAACCTATGCACACCAATATCGACGCATCGAAATTGGCCACTTCGTTCAGGGCTCATTTTGCCCTTTTTCCAATTAAAATTCTAGAAACTGCCCAGGCAAGCACTTGAAACCTATAAGTCTATAACTCGAGATCTTGGGAGGTTACCACTCTAATTCAAACCAGAATTATTGCTAGAGTTAATGATTGAGACTCCTTCTTCAATTATATGAAGATGGACACACACAACAGGGGCGTAGCCAAGAGTTGTTAAAGGGGGGAGCCTAACTAAAGTTACACTTGAGTGTATATTAGTCTATAATTTTTTCACATTTTTATAGATTCTTTTTCAAATTTAAATTTGGTCAAACTAATGATATCCACATATCTTGTGAGATTTATATGTACTTCACAAATCTCTACCATTCAACTTCACTACTTTTCTCTCTTCATATAAAAATCTATAAAAAAAATCTATAAAAAAAATCTATAAAAATTTATATCCTAACACACGTTGACTGATAAGTGCAATTTATGCACTTATTTGCGTGTTCTAAACTATGTGTTTTTGTTATTTTTTTATTAAGTTCGTGCTTAATTTAGTATTATTTGTTTCTATTTCAGTAAAAACCGGGAATTGAAGAAAGATTGCAATTGTGGGCTTTTGAAAGACTCAATTTGAAGCAAACAAAGCTGGGAAAGTGAAGAAAAATCAAATGGAAGCCTAAGTGAAGATAAATTAAAGTATGTGGATTCAATTGATAGAAGTTGGAAGTTCGTGACTTGCCCGCAATTAAACTATGAGGACCAAAGTGAACTCGGGCAAAAGTTGAAATCGGACATAACCATGCGGTCGCACGCCAATCGCATGCCCTTAAATTATAACCATGCGGTCGCACGCCGACAAAGATGGTTATATCAGCATTCATGAAAACTTTCCAAAACTAAGTTGGACTCGATTTTTGGGCTTTTTGGCTTATTTTAAAACACAAACTCGACCTAATTTCGGGAAGAACTTGAGAGAACGAAGAGGAACGAAAGTTGAGCAATCATTTAGGAGAAACTTGGAGAAAGAAGCCACAATTGAAGATCAAAACTCAAGAACTACACATTAACTCGGTTATGGCTTTCTCTTCTTGTTTTTCTTCTGTTTTTTTTTAGCATGTTAGGCTAGGTTTCTCATAGTATTAGAGGCGTAGATGAAACTTTGATTTTAGTTTGAATCTGATTATTAATTTGGTGTTTTGTTAATTCTTATGCTAGGATGAATTTTGGATTTTGAGTTTTCAATATATCATGCTTTCTTTTACAACTTGTGGCCAAAGTTGATCTGTGATCTATTCATTGAATTGAGAAATCGTGAATAGGTTAGACTTTTATTGAAAACCACAAAGTCCGATAGGGGATGAGAATACCTCTATGCTTTGTGCGATGTTTTTATGCAATTCTTGTGTTGTAATGCATTTTTATGGCGTTGTTATCATAGAGATATAGTTAACACGTCATATAAATAGGTTGAATTCTACTTGAGAAAGATTATTCAACAAATTTTGTGAATTGAATCGTCAAACTAACTTTCATTGCCAAATTAATAATCGGGGGATGACTAATTGAAAAGTGGATTCGAAACCCTAATGCTAGTTTTCCATATTCGATTTCAAATTATAAAAATTCATTCTTTTAATTTTCTTTCATTTAATTCTTAATTCTTAATTTTAGATTTAGCAAATTAATTTAGCAATTTAATTTTCGCAAAATTAGAATTAATTGATATCAACTTATTTATTTCGGTTAAGGTTAGTTAAAGTGAGCGTGGGAATAAATCAGTCCTCGTGGGTACGATATCCGCACTTTAAAGGTCCACTTTATTACTTTCGCGACCCGTACACTTGCGGTGTGGGATTTAGTCGCAACAAGTTTTTGGCGCCGTTGCCGGGGACTGAAATTATTTTCTCGTTTAGTTTAGCTAGCACTAATTCGAATTTTATTATTTATTTTTAATTAATTTTATTGCAGTTTTCGTTCACAGTTTCTCTTGTTTTTCTCTCAGGTTTATGCGAAGTGCGAGGCTCGGTCAACCTCTCGAACTAGATCCGCAGATCGAAAGGCATTTTTCACAAAGACGAGAAGTTAGAGAAATAGAAAAACAAAAAATTCAAAAAAAGAAAGAAATGGCGGCCAATGATGACATTCTCCGAATTAACAATGGTGGAGCACGAGTAGAAGAGGCCGTGGACGAGGATAACATGCTAGTTGGCGATTTTATGACGCCACAGATCATCCAAAGCCAATCTAGTATAGTGTACCTCCGCTTGGGCGAGAACAATTTTCGCTAAAGACCGATGTGATCCACCTCTTCCCGGAATCGGGCACCGGTTTATGGATTGGCGTGATGAGAATCCTCATACACATGTCTCGGTTCTTAGAGATGTGCGAACACTTCAAATATCGTGGCATATCGGATGACGCCGATTAGACTACGGTTGTTCCCGCACCTTGCGCGATAAGGCTCTCGAATGGTCGGATTCTCAACCTATTGCAAGCATCACCACATGGAACGACCTCGCTCAAAAGTTCAGACTAAATTCTTTCCGCTACCAAGATTGCTAAATTGAAGCATGAGATATCTATTTTCCAAAGAACATGACTCTAATCGTTTGACGAAGCATGGCAGAGGTTTAAAGGCTTGCTAAGGAAGTGCCCGCATCATGGGATCAAGAATGGACAGCAAAGTACGATATTTTTATGCGTGGTTACTTCCTTCATGTAAGAGTTTGGTAGATTAAATGCGTCAAATGGATCGCCGTGCACAAAACAATTGCTGAAGCACTTGAGCTCTTCGAAAGGATTGCAAGCAGTACGGCGATGTGGGCGTCTGATAGAAGAAATCATGGCAGAGCATCTGGAGTCTACGAAGTCGATAATTTTACTGCTCTGACCGCGAAAATTGATGCACTAGCTCACAGGGTAGAGAGTATTGTGAAGATAGGAAGCTCAAAAACACCTACTTGCGATGAGTGTGGAGCTAACCATAGTACCAGTGAGTGCCCTATTATTGCTCACCGCACTGCTCAAGTTGATTATGTTCAAGGGGGTCAACGGCAACCTGGCAACCCATTTACCAACACTTATAACCAGGGTTGGCGTAATCACCCAAATTTTAGCTGGAGAGATAATCAGAATAATGGAGGATTCCAAGGACCTCCTTACCAGCAACCGGAAAGGAAGAGCTCGATTGAAGAGGCTTTAGGTCGATTTATGGAAAGAACCGAAAAATATATGGAGCGTACCGATCAATTCATGAAGAAAACCGACACTGCTCTTCAAAATCAACAAGCATCTATCAGAAACTTGGAGACACAGGTCGGGCAATTGGCTATCACCATCTCGGGCCGGCCGCAAGGCACTTTGCCTAGCAATACAGAGGTAAATCCAAGGGAGCAAGTGATGGCCATTACTACAAGAAGTGGGGTGCAGCTCCCTGACATTGATGTCACAAGGCCCTCCAAAGAACGAGAAAATGAGGCGATTGAGGAAATAGTTCAAAAGGAAGAATCAAAGCCACAAGCTGAAAGAAATGTGGGCAGTACATCTAAAACGACAGTGGTACCGCTGAGAACTTATAAACCACCTATTCCATTCCCACAGAGGCTAAGGAAGTATAAGGAGGATCAACAGTTCTCCAAGTTTCTCGATATTTTCAAGAAACTTCATATTAACATCCCCTTCGCCGAAGCTTTGGCTCAAATGCCCCTTTACCTCAAGTTCATGAAGCAGATGCTATCAAAGAAGAAGAAGCTTGAGGATTTCGAAACAATTGCGCTTAATGAAGAGTGCAGCGCAATCTTGCTCAACAAGTTGCCACCTAAGCTTAAAGATCCAGGGAGTTTCTCTATTCCTTGTACTATTGGCAATTTGTGCTTTAAGAATTCTTTATGTGATCTAGGAGCAAGTATCAATCTAATGCCTTTGTCCATGTATAGGAAACTTGGTTTAGGAGAGCCAAAACCCACCAATATAACGCTGCAACTAGCAGATCGCTCCATTCGATATCCATATGGTGTGGTTGAAGATGTTTTGGTAAAGGTGGACAAGTTTATCTTTCCGGCGGATTTCGTTGTGATCGACATGGAGGAAGATAGTAGAATCCCAATCATACTTGGAAGACCTTTCCTAGCCACGAGCCGAGCTTTGATTGATGTAGAGGCCGGATTGGTGATTCTACGGGTGGATGACGATCAAGTGCGCTTAAACGTCCTAAAATCCGCATCACCACCCCAAAATCCCCGAGTTTGCTCCAAATTAGAAGAATCACCGTGCGAGACTAAGCTGAGCTGCGAAAAAAAGGTACAATGGAGAGAGGGGTATGAATGGACTCCTAAAGAGGATAAAGGCCTCGCTAAATCGGAAAGGAATGTGGAAATTTGCAAAGTCGCAATTGCAAGGAGTGCAAGAGCCGAAGACAACCACCTTGAGCTATTACAAATCAAAGTCGAGCTTTAGACTCTAAACGGAGCGCTTGGTGGGAGGCAACCCACCCCCGTATCCTTTATTCAAGTTTTATTGTTATTTCTAAGTTTAGTTTCAAGTATTAGAGTCCAGTTTTGCATATAGGTTTGCATTTTCACATTGCTAGTCGATGTTCCTGTTCATGTAGTTCCCTTCAGTTTTAATTTCAGTTTTGAGTTTAGTGTTGAGTTTAGAGTTCAAGTTTGCATGCTAGTTTGCATTTCTGCATCTCTAGTCGTTTTTCGTTTATTTTCATCTTTTTAGTGTCTAAAATCCACAAGAATTCTCAAACCAGTGTTCACTTGATTTCCAACTTTAGAATAAGTCCCAAGGTGTCATTTGAAATCATTAGTATCGGGCCCCAAGTCATTGCATATAATATATAAAAGAAGAAAAAAAAAAAAAAAAAACAGAAATATACTGGTCAAGCATGCGGTCGCGCATGCGATCGCATGCATTACCAGGACACATTTCAGGCATGCGATCGCATACGCGATCGCATGGAACAAACGGGCCCCCCCAGAATCAGCTTTTAAAAACAGAAACGCGGCCATTTCTTTTCCCCCCAATTTCAACACGAACCCTAATTCCTCCTCCCCAAAATTTCATCCTCATAGATACCCAACTACCCGCTGATTTCTCGATGAAATTCGAGCCTCCTTTCACCATATATCCTCGGATTCGCACTATAGTTGGGCACTATTTCGTTATTTTGGTTTTTGTTCAATACATCGGCTCGAAGTTTCACTGCTTGTGGTTCATCTCTGATTTTCATCATCAATTACGTGATTTACAAATAATTCCAAAGACTAAGGTACGTATATTTCATGCTTTAACCCGTGATTTTCCATGAATTCGACGGTAGTTTTATGCTCGGGCTTAATTCGAAGTTGTGCTTTAATTTTCGGATTTTATGTTGGATTTATGAAGGCGTACGGGCTCTAGGATAGTTCGTGGATGAATTTAGGCTTTGGGATGTGAAATGGATAGCTACATTGCTTGTTATGTGTTGCAAATCCTTCAAAGACTACACTGCACGCCAAGTGTTCGACAAAATGCATCACCGTGATTTTGAGCTCCTTTATGTGTTTTTGCTTTATGGCATGATTCTACGTTGTTAAATGATCGCTTTGGTATAAATTTCCCATAACTTGCATACACTAAACATTGCGTTTCGCCTGTAAGGTTGGTGCGGTGACTTGAGTCAACGCCTCGACGCCGAAAGTCATCGCCTGCAGTTGACTTAAGTCATGGCCTGGACGCCACCTCGAGTCGCGTCACTTCTACTTCTTTCACTTCACTACCATCATTTGTCGCTCCAAACTTAATCGAATTGCATCACTTTTTGACATGTGGTCGCTTTGACACGCACTTTATGTAGTGTGGGTTTGTTTCGCCTTGGCGTCATTTTGCGCCATTTTTGCGGGCCCCCTTTATTTGGTCACCTGCTTGAACCTCTCTTGTGTTATGAAATTCTATATCATTTGGGGGTGCTTTTATAAGAACTCGCTATATTATTCTATTTGGAACCCGATTGTCGACTTTTCTTATAATGTACAATGCCTCGTACTAAAACTCCAAGTGGTACGGAGATGACTGAGAGGGTTCGCCCCGCAAGTTTAAAGGGCGTGGCTAGAGAGAGCGCAAAGACAGGATAGTGCTCCCGCGGAGTTTCCACGTAGTAGAGGTAAGAAGGAAGAGCAGACATTGAAGAAATTGTTAAAGAAGAAGGGTTTCTACATCGCCGAGCGGAGGTCACTCTAGGTGATTTTTCGGATACGGTGATTGAGCCGACTCATCACCAGAGCAGGATGGGAGACAGTAGCCGGACCTTCCCAGTGCTATCATGATCTGGTCTGCGAGTTCTACGCGAACTTCAATGACCGGATCGACATTCCTGGGACGCCCCACTATCAGGAGACGTGGGTACGAGGCCAGTGGATCGCATTTAGCCCAGAGATCATTGATACAGCACTCGGCCTCACACATGCTGATATTGAGCCGATGCCACTCGATGAGGACATAGTTGATGTGGCCCGATTTCTTTACGGGTCCGATGACGCATGGCCACGCCCTACCGGTTTCACTTATACCGATCTCCCAGATATCTTGAGGGTACTCTATATCTTCGTCTGCACCAACATCGAGCCGACCACGCACCTTACGACACTTACTGAGGATCGAGCTCGATTGTTGTGTCACTTAGCCCGCGGGAGGAAGATTGATCTTGGGGCCTTATTTATCTGGCTTGTGGTCGACTTTGGATCCGGATAAAGGTCGCAAGCTAATCTTCCTCGCTTTATCTCGTATCTACCTCAATAGTCGATACCATCGCATTCTCGGGAGTACCCGGTCGGGCCGCGCGCGGATCAACCTCGTGACACTTCAGAGCTGCCAACCGTAAAAAGGGGGCAAACCGACCGACACAGAGACACACCGCCTCCTGCAGCAAATCACCGCACAGCTCGAGGGCCACAACCAGCGGTTTGATGCACTTCAGGCTTCTATGGCGCGCATTGAGGAAGGACATGCCGCCTTAGCCGAGGATGGACCGCAGAGTCGCATACGGATTCATCATGATCCGTTGTTCCTCCACCTCACGGACCCGAGGGGAGTTTCGCCTCTTTGTCTTTTTCTTATTGCTTCTTATTGTACTTTTCTCTTTGATCTTAATTGCGTACATTGGGGCAATGTACTCTCCTTTGCTTGGGTGGGGGCACTTTTGTATTGTATGCTTATGTGGGAAATATTGAAGTTGTACTTCAAATCTTTATATATATTGGATGCCCGCTTGCTCTTTATTTTAACACTCTTTCACCCGGTTTTGTTAGTGATCTGATTGCCAAAATTACACAAAAAAAAAAATCTGCTTTGTCTTTGTTTTGTCTTTTATTTGTTTTGGTCGAGTTGTGTCTGATGATGACAAGGTGACTAAATTTTTCTAATGAACTCATAGTTGGATTTGAAACAACACTTGAAAATTTTCAAATTTTCTATTCACTTATCTGTGCCCGATTAATCTAAAAAGAGCACATAGTCATTGTTTAACTCTCGTTCTTGTTGACTTATCACCTAGATGTCAGAGTTCCTTTAGGACTACCTTTGAGCCCCAATGTTACACTTAGGACCGGTAGTTCTCCCAACCATTATTTTAGTATCCAACTAGCCCAAATGGTCTAGTTTGGGGGTGGTAAGATGTAGTGACTCTATGTTGAGGGGATTGCTACCGAAGTCTTGATACTTCGCTTTAAGTTGAAGGATTTTTTCAATTTGTAGTTTATACCGGCACTATCATATGTTAAGTATCGAATTTTGGATTTAGATGATGGTTTAGTAGATGAGAGGGACCATGCAGAAAAAGTCGCCTACCCTAGAGAGTGAGAGAGTCGCCATCGAGTAATCTGGTGCTTTTCATAACCAATGTTTAGAGGACGATCTACCAGTGAAGAAGGCTACCTCTAGGAAATAGAGCGAGAGCTACTCATGGGTAAAAGTCAAAAGAAAAATTGCACAAAAAAAAAAGAAAAAAAAAGGGAAAAGAAAAAAAAAAACAAAGTGAGCGAAGAGAGCCATTATCGATGAAGGAGCAAGTAAAAGGAAAATCCACTCAATAAAATTATAAAGGTGCCGTGAAAGGACTCAAAGGTCGGGAATTTGGAAACTTGAGGTCAGTGGATGGACTGATAGTTGTAATACTTTTCAACATTTAGTCACTCTTCTTGACGCCTTGTGTGAAAAAAAATGCATAATATATTTTGTAGAAATCACAAGTTAGAAACACCTCGGGAATTGAGAGAAAAGCATCAGGAGTGATTCATGAGCGAGGTGAGGATATTCAACCACTTGGGAGTACAAGCATGGTTTCGTGTTGAGCATTCTGTGGTGATACTTGAACAAGCACTTGAGTTAGGTGATGCCTAGCACACACACACTAGATAGTCGAGCATTTGGGTAAGTGAATTTCTTTTTAGTGATTGTTTTGTTTGTCCAACTTGAGTTTTCACTATTATTTTGTTTGCTCGAGGCATATGGTACACGCTTGACCATGAGTTATATTCGTGGTTGGTGGTTAGCTACTCTATTTGTAGTCTTTCTTTCTTTAATTTAGTTTTGTTGTTCGAGGACGAACAATTGTTCTAGTTTGGGGGTGTTTGATAAGTGCAATTTATGCACTTATTTGCGTGTTCTAAACTATGTGTTTTTGTTATTTTTTTATTAAGTTCGTGCTTAATTTAGTATTATTTGTTTCTATTTCAAGAAACCTGAATTGAAGAAAGATTGCAATTGTGGGCTTTTGAAAGACTCAATTTGAAGCAAACAAAGCTGGGAAAGTGAAGAAAAATCAAATGGAAGCCTAAGTGAAGATAAATTAAAGTATGTGGATTCAATTGATAGAAGTTGGAAGTTCAGGACTTGCCCCGCAATTAAACTATGAGGACCAAAGTGAACTCGGCAAAAGTTGAAATCGACATAACCATGCGGTCGCACGCCACATCGCGATGCTCCAGAAATTATAACCATGCGGTCGCACGCGCGACAGCATGGTTATATCGAGCAGATTCGCAGAAAACTTTCCAAAACTAAGTTGGACTCTGATTTTTGGGCTTTTTGGCTTATTTTAAAACACAAACTCGACCTAATTTCGGGGAAGAACTTCAGAGAACGAAGAGGAACGAAAGTTGGAGCAATCATTTAGGAGAAACTTGGAGAAAGAAGCCACAATTGAAGATCAAAACTCAAGAACTACACATTAACTCGGTTATGGCTTTCTCTTCTTGTTTTTCTTCTGTTTTTTTTAGCATGTTAGGCTAGGTTTCTCATAGTATTAGGGCAGAGATGAAACTTTGATTTTAGTTTGAATCCGGATTATTAATTTGGTGTTTTGTTAATTCTTATGCTAGGATGAATTTTGGATTTTGAGTTTTCAATATATCATGCTTTCTTTTACAACTTGTGGCCAAAGTTGATCTGTGATCTATTCATTGAATTGAGAAATCGTGAATAGGTTAGACTTTATTGAAAACCACAAAGTCCGATAGGGGATGAGAATACCTCTATGCTTTGTGCGATGTTTTTATGCAATTCTTGTGTTGTAATGCATTTTTATGGCGTTGTTATCATAGAGAGATATAGTTAACACGCCATATAAATAGGTTGAATTCTACTTGAGAAAGATTATTCAACAAATTTTGTGAATTGAATCGCCAAACTAACTTTCATTGCCAAATTAATAATCCGGGATGACTAATTGAAAAGTGGATTCGAAACCCTAATGCTAGTTTTCCATATTCGATTTCAAATTATAAAAATTCATTCTTTTAATTTTCTTTCATTTAATTCTTAATTCTTAATTTTAGATTTAGCAAATTAATTTAGCAATTTAATTTTCGCAAAATTAGAATTAATTGATATCAACTTATTTATTTCGGTTAAGGTTAGTTAAAGTGAGCGTGGGAATAAATCAGCCCTCGTGGGTACGATATCCGGACTTTAAAGGTCCACTTTATTACTTTCGCGACCCGTACACTTGCGGTGTGGGATTTAGTCGCAACATTGACCTTCAAATAATTCATAATTTTCAAGAATGAATTATTTGAGTGTAAACTTGAAATAATGGTTCAAAAATTATGAAGTTGGACCTGATTTTTTTCATAATAATACAGTGTTTGTGGTCAAATAATGGACCTAGCTAATGAAGACCATTCTCTATCGGCCATTATTTGATGACCATTGTGCAAAGGCCGCTCAATTCCTATTAATTGGACCTGATTTAGGGTGGGTCAGGACCCAGCTTGGCCCACCCCCAGCTACGCCTCTGACACACAGCCAAAATGAAATGTTGGAATTCATCGGTTCACACTCTCGTTCTGTTTTAGTCAGCTTCGATATTGTTGAAACACGGTTTTCAGTTTGATTCCATGCGAAGTAGATTGTAGTTCACATGATTGTATCCTAGGATACAGATGCTTAAATTTCTTCAATACGGGGTAAAATTTGCTTTAAGGACACTGTATCGAACACAAACCTAGGTTAATAGGTTTTTACATTTCTGTTCAATTTATATTGGTGCAGTTTACCTTCCACTCGGCTTATGTTATTGCACTTGCATTGTTACAATGTATTATACTTTGATTCGTGTTAATTTATAAACCTATTTGGCAAATTTAATATTACAAACTTGACTGTCAAAGTAACAATGGTTGCTAATAGATATATAATTGATGAGTGGTTGGCAACCTGGATCATTCATTCACTATTCAAAAGAAGCATCTTCAACAAGCATGTGCCATCTGTCAAAGCATCAAGTGAATTATTATTATTATTATTATTATTATTATTATTATTATTATTATTATTATTATTGATCATCAAGATTCCCTCAGAGCAATCTTTGTACATCAATAGAAATAAACATGGTTGTGTACGTGATACATCCTCTCTAGTGTCTAGGCTCAATACTAAAGTCACTACGTATAATCAAGTTCAATTGCTTTTGTGGCAGTTTTCACTTTCATCCAGCATGTTCTGTAATACGATAGTTGATTAATATTAGCATTCATTTAGTACAGATAATTAAAAGACATTATGTAATTTTGTCAAAATTGACAATTTTCTCATGATCATTTGAACAAATCATAACGACTACGACTTAGCTTCTTGTATACATAAACATTCTATTGAATTATTTGATACAAAACTTAAAAGATCACAAGGGATTGACCAATAGTACTTTGGTCGAGCATGTTATGTAAGCATTCGCTTAGTACAAATGACTAAGGCCTTGTTTTTTTCAAATTAAAGATAATTTACTCGAATTTTGTCAAATGCGTGGTTGAAAATTGGAGAAAATGTATTAAAAATATAAACAAACTGTCAAATCAATGTTTAAGTCGTTGAAAAGAATGAGAGAGAAATAAGTAGATTTGTTTTTATAAAATTTAATGTGTATAGAGCATGCTCTAAAAGACATTATGTGATTTAGTCATAATTGACTATTTTCTAGTGATTTGAGCAAGTAATGATGATTACCCTAACTTGTCCTATGTACATAAACATTCTATTTTCAGTTGGTACCAAACTTAAAAGACAACAAAAGGTTGACCGATGATATAATTTGTATATCTATTAGTGAGAAGTTGCCCGTATTTTAGCACATATCGGTGAGTAAAAAAAAAAAAAAAAAAAAAAAAAGGTATATTGCAACTCTATTCCTAATTAATTTTCAATTAATGAAGCAAGCAAAGGTCCCGTCGAAACCTAATGGTAACAAGATAAATTAGGTGTTGGGCATGTGATCACGTGGGTTGTAATGGTCCATGGCTCCATGCTATAGAATGTATTTCTTAGCAGAGATTGAACCTGGTCATTGAGGACCATCTCTATATATCCATTAATTCAGCTAATTAAAGCCTTAAGTTGTTGCACTTTCATGCGGGGGTCCAATTTTTCTAGACACATGAAGCCGTAAAGGTCCCCAATATACGTACCTTTCTCTCAACTTCTGTCCAAAATCATTTATTACATACATTTGTATATGTTTATGTGTGTGTTCTTAATCTAATTCTAATCGAACTAACCATATGTTGTTTCCTTTTTTTTTTTGTTTTCTCTTTCGTATTTGTGGAGTTTATGGATCACGTCAACGATGAAATGCTTTTTTGTCCTCCGACATACGTGTCACATAGTAGTACTAAGAGAGTTCAAATTTGTTGTCCCACTTTCTGTAATCTTAAGTTTCATTCAATTAAAATAATCTACATACATAATCAAATGTATTTAATCAATGATGGGAACCATTTTGCAAGACGATCCTTGGTGAAGCCCTAGGCAAAACTTCATATTGGGGTCCCTAGCTAGACAAAGTTTGATATTGAAACTTAAATTTTTCTCCGAGTTCGTAAATTTGGAATCTTTTTGTACTAACAGGGGAAAAATAAAAAGAAAATATTCACAATCGGGGGCCTTAGATGATCTCCTAGCAGCCTGACCTTAAGATTACTACTATTATTTTGATTAAATATGACAAGCAAGATGACATAATACGAGACAACATGAACCCTATTTGAACGCACATTCAAATAGTATCGATTACTTGATTCTATGTCTCTCAAAATAAGAACAATTCTTAATGTTACCTTTTAACCACACATGACATTCTCATCAAATCGCTTGTTCAGTACTTGTTAATTTGTTCACCTTTATAAAGGAATGTTATTTATTAGATGACAAGTTTGTATTTGTTGGTGTCGTTAAGTTCATATGAGACTGAAACAGAGACATTGTAACATATCGAGTAATTTTCTCAATCTGATCCCATGGGGGAGGATAAGGTAATACCCCCAAGTATTGCCACATCAGTCAAGTCGAGAGTGATGATATGATACAATATTACAATCTCATCATTTTCGATAAATATTTGATAACGTCGTATCACTGCCACATCATCATCCCAACTGACGTGATAGTACGACGTCAACAAGAGATTGTCTTATTCTCCTCGATCGGTGAATAAATTAAAACATTACTCATCACAAATCGACGCTTCTGATTAATGTTGATAATTCATATCATTTTTGTTTATAAATATGTCTCATGAACTCCATAAAAAAACAAACGGGAATCACAACTGGCTAAAAACAAGACCCAAATTTTAAGGGAAAATATCGAGTGGGTTATTCGAGTTAGAATGTGAGAATGTCGGACGTCCGTGAAAGCAGGCGGAAATGAGACGATAATCATAGGTAACAATGCTACACAACAAAACTTGGGCTTCATTTTCAGTCATCATCCAATCAAGCATCTTACAAATCTGTGGGGGACTACAGAATGTAACGTGGCATGACCTCCTAAGGGTGAATTCTTGAATTTACTCAAAGACGTTACTGGTAAATGGCTTTTTTTTTTTTTTTTTTAAGCACACGACAATTTTTTTTGAAATAAAATATCAATATTATTGTTATCTCGTATTTCGAAAGAAAATATTCCTGTTATTTCACTCCACATAATTATAACACATTATCTAATTAGAAATTATTAACCAAGTGATAAATTAGAGTGTATTTGTAGCATTAATGACTACACAAGCACTATAAGAAAATGTGACGGTTAAAATAATCTTTTCAAAAAAAAAAAAAAAAGAGAGTAGTAGGATATTGATGGGTTTCTCTAATGGGCCCACAGACGGACCTACCCCAGTCTCCAATCAGGAGTTAGCCTGACAACTTTGGATTCCAAAACATTTCCAAGCCCTTTATGAGGTCCGAAAACGACGCCTCACTTTTGTCTTGCACTTGTTTGGCTACGAGTGTATTGCTTTCTTGTCAATTTTAATTAAATGCCCACAAAATCTGTCCCCAGAAAAATCGAGGGCACCATTTGTTTTTACATCAAATGCAGTCATCGCCAGCTATTCAGAAATGTCCTGTTTGTGAGTCAACTTCAAAATGGATAAGTTCTTAGTTTATGTTGATAAGAACTTAAGAAGGCTTGTTGAGTCGAAGCGAGAAGATACTACTTGTACTTTAATTTTACTTGAAGATGTAATCACTTACACATAGTAGCCATGCACGGAAAGAGTTGAGACTTCAGTGCCTAAGATTAGTTACGAGGAGCCTGTACGAGCGAGTAGACCCGTTAGAATAAAATAAAATTGTTTCAAACTATTAAAACAGCGTGGATGATATTCCCCGTGCTGGGAGAAAAAAATTCTCTCAGTGCGGGGCCCACCCACACTCAGCCCCCTGAATGCAGGGTCCGGGGGGGCAGCCAAAAAGCCCGGCACTGGGAGAATTTTTTTCTCTAAGCGCGGGGAATATAACAAGCTTGATTGAAACAAATCCATATTACAAATAAAGAGTCATTTTAAGGTAACATTCGATATTTTTGAGTAACATTCTTCCTTGTTAGCAAGTACATTTTCTGTGAGTATGATGAGCTGCACTAAATTTAGTCATCATACATGTGAGCCTCTTCCTCGCTCAATCAAAAATTGATATATCAACATGTCATTTAAAAATATCAATGTGAATGTCAATTGACAACATTCAAATGGAATTATTCTCTAAGTTAAGTAGGAGATTCTACAAAGGGATCTTCACATAAATACCCTAATTTAGATTTAAACTTGGCAAAATACGGTCCTCCCATCTGGTAACATGCACAGTCGTGCATTTTTGCACCATGCGATTGCATGGTTCACTTGCATAATGCACAAAATTTTGCCTGGGCGATCATGCATGAGTTGATTGCATGATTGCACAAAGCCAAAAGTTACATTGTCACTTTTTTTCCCGAAAAACAAGTTACAAATTAATTTTAAAAAGGTGCACACGAAAAATTACAAAAGTCACACACAATTTAGAAAACGTCACAAATATATTTAAAAAATGAAAAATAATTTAAAAAGTCACAATAAGTTTAAAAAGGCCACAAAGAAATTTAGAAAAAGTCACAAATTAGGCAGGTTTTAAAAAGTAGCATACAAAAAATCACAAAAAAAAACACAAAAACTCACAAACATATGAAAAATAAAAATAATAAATTAAAATATATTTTTTTTACTAAAACGGAAAATAAAAATTAGTTGAGCTATTTTTTGCAAAACCAAAACTTTGCTAAATGCTTCAACTGGTTATGTTACTGATTCTATGTTGGTAGGTTGGACCATAAATAGAGAAGTTGGGTTGGGTTGGGTTTCTTACTCATTATGGGCTTCACTGTTAGCTCATTTCCGTGTTTGGGCTTTACTATTTTCTGCTCTTTTTTGTCTGATTAGTTATTTGAAAAAATTAAGATCTTCTTGAGAATTAATCTTTATCGAATCACATACACATGTAGAAGCGATTTAATAAATAATATTACTATGTGTAAATGACTGCTCATTGGTTTGACTACCCAAATGCTCAATACTCCAAGAAGATTAAAATTTTTCCAATGTTTCAATGAGGCTAAATACACACTGGCAAATTCCTAAGTACACCCAAAATTATGCGACTGTTCCAATTATACCCTTACTAACAGACACCAAAAAAAAAAAAGTATATTCGCTCCATATGGAGCGAACATGCAAATGTGTGTTCACTCCAGGTGGAGCGAACACAGTAAAAAAAAAAAAGGAAAAATGGCTGATGGAGAATTTTTGTTATTATTTTTTGTTCAAAAATAATTACATTCAACACTAATCAAATAAAGCCAATTACTGTATCATCAAAAAATTTTTGATTTTGTTTTTAAATAATTATCTTCAACACTAACCGGATAAAATCAATTACTTTATCATCAAAAAAATTTCGAAATTTATCGTCAAAGTGATTGCAAAAAAATTTCGAAATTACTTGTGAAAGTGGTTGCAGATAATTTTTTTGATGATATAGTAATTGACGTTAGTCGGTTAATATTGAAGATAATTATTTAAAAACAAAATCAAAAATTTTTTTATGATATAGTAATTGGCTTTATCCGATTAGTATTGAATGTAATTATTTTTGAATAAAAATAATAGCAAAAATTTTTCATCCACCATTTTTTTTTTTCTTTTATTTTGACTGTGTTCGCTCCACATGGAGCGAACACACAAATGGATGTGAATATACATTTGTATGTTCGCTAGAGCGAGCATACTATTTATTTATTTATTTTTTGAGTTTGTTAATAAGGGTATCATTGGAACAATAGCATAATTTTGGGTGTACTTAGAATTTGGCCGGGTGTATTTATCCTCACCCTTGGTTAAAACGGAGGATCGTAGGGAATAATAAGCGGGGATACGGATAAGGAAATAGAGGAAGCTAGAGCGCGAAAAAATGGCGCCGGGTGGCTCTGCGATTCAACCTCGCGTTATGTCGCCGTTTTTGGGAGATTGCCGCTTCATTCAATCGACTAAAATCAATACTCTTCCTCGCTTCTTCAGATACACTCGAGGTTTGCTAACTATTAGATGAATGTATCAGTTCGGGGATTACTGATTGTGTTTGTGCAATTGTGCTTTACACTTCTCAGTTGTATTCTGTTTTACACTTCAAATAATTCAATTAATGTGCTTTCGTTGAACCATAATGGAGTTGAAATTTTTGAATTAGAACGAGAGGAATGGATTTGGTTATTTGCATCTCGAAATTCAACCATTGAATTGTTGATTTTAATTGTTTGTTATGTTGACTGCGCATGTTGCAAATTCTAAAGCTTACAACATAGTTGTATCTATACACGCTTTTTTCCCTACAAATGTTAATGGCGTCAGTTGTTCTTATTTGGGTTTTTCTGAATTTTTATTGTTTGGTTACCGAAAATTTGCATCTCTGTGCATCACATAACTTCTATACAGCTTACTCTTCCTATTTCTTCTAGTTTTAGCAGTTATTTTGATACTTTTTATTCTTTATGGCTTGTGATTGATAAATGCATTCAAATAAACAGAAAATTATGTACGAGCTTGTCAGATCCAGCTGCAATATATCAATGCTTATGAATCTACTTTCTACTTTGAGCAGGTAGACACCACGTGTCGATTCTAAATTCAAGGACATTCTCTGGTCTAGCAAATTTATTATTTAACAAAAGGTATGGAATCTGCATTCACTTGCCTTAGTAATGCCTCGCCACAACCACAAACACACTTTCACTCGCTTGTATCTACTCACTAGACCCTAGTGTGCAGTCTTTGGTGATGATGAAGATCATCACTCTAAATCTCAATCACTTTATCCCATTGCATTCAAATTTCAAATCATGATCTTTGATCTTTCCTACAGTTTCACATTAATCTGGAATTCTGTTTTGAATTCTCGTGAAAAAATCTTTTTGCCTGTTACATGGACTTAATCTGCAAAATTATAATATCTTAGGTAAGACATAACAAGATGATAAACTCAAAAGTTGTACGCAACATTTCTGATTGTGTTAACATGGAGGTCTGTTTAAGCTTTAAGGGATAAGAGAATTTAGTGTGAGCGTTTAGTTTGTTTAAGCATCAAGCTACAATAGAAGTTAGCATTCCCTTCATTTAACTTGGTTGAATTTTGACTGCTTTAGGCGGAAGAGAAAGGTAATGAGAGCCTGATTGATTTATTGTGATCAATCCTCTTACTGCTTTGTTTAGTCAATGCTTGCATAATGAATTATGTGGGTTCATCCAATTATCCAAATGTACTTGTTAAGACAATTAAGAATTGCAATTACTCCAACGGTGATGAATTATTCCTCTAATTTTCGAGTCCACAGCAAAACGTGGGTTCTTATAAGATGCATCTCATCTGCAGTTCTACCATCTACAATCCCAACAGACTTGTGATGGCATTGATATAACTTCAGTTTGTTAGATGGTGCGGTAAATTGGCTGTTGAGGATTAGTGGTAACAAAACCATCGAACACCTAGACATATATTGCTCAAATCAATGGTGAAAATTAATCTATATTTACATGCAACAACACCACAATTTTACGATCTATGGATCTAGCCGAATATATTTTAACTACAAAACGAATTCTTTTTTTGTATGGAAGATTCACATTTGAATATGATAGCAATCTCCTTTGCTCATTAAGCGGAAGCCCATTCATTCTGCCCTTCCACCAATTTAAGTTTGCATTTTGAATTTGATAGCATGTGCTTCATCCATTCTAATTTTGACTCCCATTGGAGGGACTTCTAGATTGGACTATTGGATCAAATCAAGAATATTAAGATTCTAGTAGATATTTATTAAAATATTACGGAAAATTCTAAGATCAAATTATCAACTGTAAGTCAATTATTAAGAAAAACCAGAGGGAACAGTTTGAGCTACTTATAAAGGTGCCTAACAATTTATGTGTCAAAGTAATTATTCGTAACAAAATTTAAGCATATAAGGTTAATATAATGCCAATATCCAATTTATACATATACAGAAGAAATGACACTATTCCGTATAGTACAAAACACAGATTACGAAGGGCTAATGAAAAAATTTGTTACCTTTAACCCTGTGCTCTTTGGCCAACCATTTGGAGTAACACTAGCAAAAAGAGAAAATAAAATGAGATTTTGCAGTTAAGAACAAGAGTACAGCATTTGATAATGAGATTTAAGAGAAAGCAAATGCTGCGTCTGGTTAAACTTTTATTTTGACAAAAACTAGCTTTTTAGTTGAATATTGGTAGGAGCACGAGATGTTTGGATAATAATGAGTGGTGATTTGAGATGTATGGTTAATATTGAAGTTTTACTTTAGCTAAGCAGTTAGAGTAAATTTTTAGATAGAAAAAGGTTAAAATGAAAATAGCCTAAGAATAAACAAGGAGTTTCAATTGCTTATCAAGAAAGAGTGAAGAACCTAACAGCGAAATGCTAAAGAAGCAAAAATAGCCACCTTATGTGTATAGCATTGTAGAATGTTTTATACACAGTTAACAGTTTTCAGTCATCATATATTATGCTTTTGGAAAGATAATTGAGCTTCTGTTCGGGCACAAAGTTGTAATTAATCTATTAACTGCTGTTAATATTAGTTGCAACCACATTTGTAACTACTACTCATTGCTGACCACATATTTATGAGAATCATTATTCTTCTTCTTTTCCTTGTTTATAAATTATTTATAAATTGTGTTAAACTGAGGCTAGTTAGGAGTAAAATGCTTTTTATAGATTCAGATTCAATGTTTCCTATTAAAAGTTATGCATGTGTGTAGATAGATGGCAACTTCAAGGCTAGAATTGTTAGATTGTAAGAATCAGATCTGGTTTGTGCCGCCATAGAAGATTTACAATCCTAGACTTGACCCTAGTCATTTGCTTCATTCCGATCGTAGGATTCCACACTCTGGATCATGATATTTGCGACTATGTATATCTTTGGGAGGAAGACTCAAAATTTCCAGAAACCATTCGATTTTTTAGTATTCTTTTTTCTCTTTCTGAAGTTTGGTGATTCATATCTGACAAATGCATGTAGCACCCCTCAGATTAATGATGCAAGTCCTTTCCTGATGTAAATTATGAAAATAACCTGAGTGTTAAACGATTTTTCTTTCATCCATGAGGCTGAATCTTATAAACTTATGTGAAGCCTGTATATAACCAATTTTTACAACAAGTACCATGCACCTTAAAATGTCAGTGTTTGTGATTTCTTGTCTGTGTACACCAATCCTTGATATTCTACTGACACTGGCAGAACCATAGAAGAATCGACAAACAGCAAGCGTAAACGTTTACAGCCAGGGAAAGTGTCTCCCCGGCGACCTGTCCCTGCTAACGTACCAAAGCCTCCTTATGTCAATTCTAAGAAACCACCTGGTATTTCAACTGGACCCGAAGTGCATGATAAGAAAGGAATAGAATGCATGAGAGCTTCAGGAAAGCTCGCCGCTCAGGTTCTTCATTATGCTGGGACCTTAGTCAAGGTGATTTTCTGATCATTTCTACCACTTCCCCTCTGCCATATCAACTTCCACCACAGTTTTCCACTATAAAATCTCACCACCATTCAGGTGGCTATAGGCCTGGTTGAGGCATCAACTCATTTTTTGGAAGAACTAGGCCTGTTATTGGCTGTCCATACTCTATTCAATTTGCAATTCTACATATATTAAGTTCCTAACATTCAATAGATTACTTAACAGCAGACGCTGTAAAAAGTTAACGTTGGTACTTCACGGTTGCTCAAACCATTGCATACCGTCCAGCCAGAACTGCATTAAGTATAACTTGTCCACCAAAAGAAACTTCACTTTTTTCCTTCTCTTGGCAGCCAGGCATAACTACGGATGAAATTGATGAAGCAGTTCATCAAATAATTATCGACAATGGAGCATATCCCTCTCCTCTTGGTTATGGGGGTTTCCCTAAGAGTGTGTGCACATCCGTGAATGAGTGCATTTGCCATGGAATCCCAGATTCGCGTGCTCTTGAGGTTTGTTACGTGAAACCATTGTTGTTACTTATTATTGGATCTCCTGTTTCTAAATTTTTATACATTTACCACTCTAAGATCTCTGGTGTGTGTTGTTTTGCAGGATGGTGATATCGTCAATATTGATGTTACAGTTTATCTCAATGTAAGCAGGTTTTATCAACAATACTTCAAAGCAACCTCTCCCCCATGTTGTATTCTTCACCTGAGAGAAATAGGGATGCAAAGGAATCATTCGAGTTTAACATATTATCGTTTTCATATCATTTATATTTTTCACAAGGAATAGGAATTACTAAGAAAAACCTTTTCTTGCTGCCGGACAGTTAATGACAACCATAAGTGATCATCCAACCAAATTTTATCTGGTCTACCGTGAGACATAGGCTTCAGTCTGTAGATCTTGAATTAAAACTTGCTGAGAGCTTCAATGTACTTATACAATTGCCTACTAGCTTCAATTGAAAGGAAAATGCTGTGTTATTTGAATGTCATTTATGGTGATCATAGCCTTTTGCTGACCTACCAACTCATTCGAAAGGAAAATGCCATTGTCATTGTAATGTCATTCTGTGGCGATTATCTCCTGTTCCTGCATTATTTTATGTTCTTTGTGATACTCTAATACTTCTTTTCATTGATTGTTAGAGCAATTTAATCACTGATGTAGATCTGTAAAACAACACCCTTTTGAGTTCATAAGTTAAATTTTCTGTATTGTATTGTTTAACTTAGAGTTTTGTGCAGGGTTATCATGGTGATACATCAGCAACATATTTTGTTGGAGATGTTGATGATGAAGCACGAAACTTGGTAAAGGTATGCTTTTCAGGTAGCTGCAGTTCTTGTTTCTGCATTACACATGTTCATTTGGTTATAACGATGCATTGAATGTACATTATCCCTAGAAATACAAAATTAATTTTCTCTTCATTGAACCATTACACCATAGGACTTAGACAATTTTCTTCCATTTGCGCCTGGATGGTTAAGACATTCATCCTCTATGTGGTTCAACTTAGACACATCCATACTGTTATCATGTCTTTAGAGTAACTTGTATCTTGCTTTAGGTAACCAAAGAGTGCCTCGACAAGGCAATAGCAATATGTGCACCAGGAGTGGAATTTAACAAAATTGGCAAAACAATACAGTAAGTTATCATTTACATGTTTACTGGTCCCTCAATGATCTCTCTTAAACATTGGTCCATTTAAACTGTAAAACATCTCTTCTACAGTTCTAACTTGCTAGTTTTCACTCTATGGGGTTGATAGCCAACCACTTTTACCAAATTTTACCACTTTTTTATCTGTTTTTATCCATTCTTTCTTTTGGTCAAACAAATCACATCCACATATCTCATGGAACCAACATGTACTACACAAATCTCTACAATTCAACTCCATTCATTCTCTCTCCTCTTTTACATTAAGATCCATAAAAAACCATAAAAAAATCTATCCTATCACCCTCTATCTTCCCATTACACTTCTGATCCCTTTGCAAAATATGAGACTTTCTTCACTCGAATAATGCTTGACATTGATATTTTCTTTGAAGCGACCATGCAGATAAGCATCGTTATGGAGTTGTCCAACAGTTTGTTGGTCATGGAGTTGGACGGGTTTTCCATAGCGATCCAGTTATTCTGCATTGCAGTAAACTCTCCAACTTTATTTGCACATTATCTGTGTCTCCGTGATTTTTGCATTCTTGTTGAATTGTGTGCCATTTATTGAGTGGGCAAGTATGTTTTGTTGGCCAATCCGAGCTATAGATTCCTTCAGGAAGTAGTGGTCCTGATTTTATCAATGGGAATTTTGGGATCAAAGTGAAATAAAACATCTAGCACTCAATTGGTGATTGGGCCATTGCCTTTGATCATTTTGCTGGTGATCAATAGTACCTATAGCAGCCTTCTGCTTGTTATTCCTGATTATGAAGTGATGCATTTAATATGAAGGTAGCCCTTTTTGAGTAAACAGAACTAAGTCAAAATTCTGGAAGTTTTGATATCGTTTTGGTTGATATTGCTATATATTCACGTTGGTTGGAGAATTTATGTGCCTATACTTGCTGCGACCCTTAGATTTCTTGATTCTCTTTCACATTCTGGAAAGGTTTTTCCTCGTGTGGATTTGGACTTGTCACCAAACTTATAAAATGTAGGATTTTCCACTTTACAGGAATATGATATCTGGTAAAAATTTCTCTTATTCTTTTTGTTCATCCTATATTTCCGATACTGGACATGATACTTTACTTAAAATGAATAATTTCCTTTCTTGTGGTTGACTGCTGTTTGTATTTTCTTCTACTAAAATGAGGTCTGTAGTTGCTTCAAAAAATTCTTCAAAATCAGTGGAATATTTTTTTTCCACTTGTGTTAGTAAGCCATTGCTTGTTGGGGATTATAAGAAAAGCAATATGTTTTTAGAGAATGTGTGATTAAAAAAAAGTTACTTGAAATGTGAAGGATTATTTTCTTGGAGAACATGATTAAAAACAAAGTTTTAGTATTAGCAGAATTTAAGCTATCCAAAGGAACACTAAGCATGTGTTTGTTTTGACTTTTTTGTACCTAAAATTACATTCTACTATTTGATCAAAATGAAACTCAAAAATCATCTGCACATCTCAAATCATGAATCATTATCATCCCTAAATCCCGTGGATGCCACCATCCATCCTAAATTAATTTTTAGCAAAATAAAGTTTACCCGGACATGTGTTAAATGTTTGTTTACTTGAACATGTGCATTTTGGGTAATCAGTAGTAAGTGAGCATCACACTATAAATAGGGAAAGGGAGGATTTAGTTCGGGACTAAGTGAGTTTGTTAGAGATTCTCTTTTGGGAGAAAATGAGAGGGAGACAGGGCTCTTGAAGTGCCTATCAATCTATTGTCGTTTTATTTCATCTTTTCACTCAATATATAGCAATGTATACATTAATAATTGGTTTAAACCCCAGGGGATGGGTGCAACGGTAAGAGAAAACTTGGGATTGTGTGGTTAGGCGCAACATAAAAACAATGTTTCAGTTCGATTCCCTGCAACATAAAACAATCTCTCTTGGGGCTTCTAGGCGCCTCCCGGTTGAAGCGTCAGGACCTGGTGGGATTAGTAGGGGGTGGGACCCCCCGACACCCTCAGTTATCCAAAAAAAGAGGTTTAGAGTTCTATCAATTGGTATCAGAACCTAATGATACAGAAACTCACATCAGAATGCCAACGAATTTTTGGTAATTTAGATCTATGGATCATTGAACAACCTATATACTAATACTAAAAATGTTTAGCTTCTATAATCAGCAATGGATTTTAGTGAGTCACATGTATATATAATTGACGTGCCTGCATAAGAATGCGGTAGTAAGATACAGGAAAGTTTAGTAAAACACTGTAGACCAAAGGAACTAGGCATGCTTGGAGAAAATCGGCATTTTCTTGGATGCCCATGTCATTAGTTTTATTTTTCTTCATTGCTGAAGCATACTGTCTGCCGTCATAATGTCCCCAGGTGGTTATCTGACTTCTATGCTTAAAACCTTTGTAATCTCGTGTTGGTTTTCCACAGGGAATAATGAACGTGGATGTATGGTGCTGAATCAAACTTTCACAATTGGTAATATATCTTCTAGTTGAATGCTTTTGTCCTCTGTGAAGTAACATATCATGGTGCTGAATGCATGCACAAATGAATTAGTTTATGAGATTTTAAGGCCTTGTTCTATTTGGTGTTAACCAAATCCGCACCACAATTCGTATATCTCATACTCATTTTCAACCACACACACATTTCCCAAAATAATATTAATCACACATTTTTACACGGAATACCGCGCGGAACAACTAAACCCCCAATCAAACAAGGCCTAAATACTTAAAAATTTATACATAATACACCTTTTGTACACTTTTGCCTGTGGAATTTCATAAAATTTACTATTTATACATTAATTTGACATTAGAAATAGTTCAATAAAATACCATAACGTCAAGACATTACAGCCTCTATCATATATGTACCACTTTACATATTTTTTTATTGCTTTAATTTCTATATATATTCTTCAAATTTTCAATTAGCATTTCATTTTCGTCTGAAAAATCAGTTTCTTTTTCCTTGTGCATCCTCTTTTCATAAATTTTGCATTCACTGGGATCTTTCTGACCACATCATATGCAAAATCTCTTCTTTTTTTTTTTCATTTCATTTCTATTGAAAATTTTATATGAGTTCATTATATATGACTTTGTTGGGAAAAAGGGAAATATCCGCAATAAATCCAAGGGAAAATTGCACACACATTCTTAACAGGTTTTTGAGTTCCAAAATTATCCAACTTGACACAACTAAGAATATATTTTTCAATATTTTAACGACTCGCTTATTTTTATTTATTTCATGGTACAGCTTAGAATAATTTTATAAATCAAACATACATCCTTAAAGGAAAAAATTAATAATAATAAAAGTGAAAAAATAAAAAATCCTATCATGAAAAATCAAGAATTAGATAGGATGTGAAAACTTGCATAAGGTAAGTTTCCTTTTGAATCCTTAATTCCATTAGACGTGTGTTGCTAGAACTGCTTGTAAAAGCAGGTACTTTGAGGGATCAAGAAAGTTACTAGCAGTACTAAAATGTTTTCAGCTACAACAAAAGTTCAAATCATTGGATTAATTCTTATAACCTAATCACTTCAACCCTAATGACTTCACATTACTTGGTAGTGCTTTATCATGCCATTGTAGCCTGAAATTATTGTTTCTTCTGAGCTTCGTTGTTTTGTTCAATTCTATTGCGTCAGAAATAAGTTATATTTATCTCTGTGCAGAGCCAATGCTGACAATTGGCAGCATTAACCCAATAATGTGGGACGATAATTGGACTGTTGTGACAGAGGACGGGAGCCTATCGGCTCAATTCGAGCATACCATCTTAATAAAAGAGAATGGTGCTGAGATACTTACCCAGTGTTAACAATGGCGTTCTGAAGCATTGCCAGAGAAAAGAACAGAACAGGGCATTCAATGGTATATGAATTTGCCACAGCATATGGAAACATCTTGGAGGCAACTTTTTGTTCCATCACTTGGGATCAATTAATGTTGACTAGTAGATTCTCTTGCAGTATACTAGTAACTCATAGCCTTGTTTCTCACACTTGTATTATAGTCTATAGTTACAGCTATAGTTACAGAAATGGAGTAATTGAATTGTCGTTGCACGCTGAAGTGGTTTTATGTTTCTTCAAACTTTTGTTCTTTACGTTTCATGTGAACTTGCTTGGACTATCATATCCTCGATTGAGCATTGTGGGCTAATGATTACCCAAATGTGTTAGTGAAGGTCACTTCACCTGCTGCATTTTATTGATGTTATTGCAAAGAATTGATTAGAAGTGTCTTGGCTTCAACGACAATTTAGATTAGTATATTTTTGCGATGTCAGCAAAATAGACGTCCACAAAAAGAGGACTACGTAAAAAACTGAAAAAGGACTTCATGGGGGAAGAGTACACATGTGTAGAGCTCTTTTTCGAAGTAGATTGGGTTTGTTTGATAGAAATTATTGAAAAAATAAATTTTTTAAATCAATATTTTTTTTTCGAATAATTTAAATCAGTAGTTAAGAAATAAAGAAAATATTTTAGAAAATAGAGTGAGAAACTTTGTCAAAACAGTGAGTTGTTAAAAATAATTGTAATCATTATTATTTATTTATTTATTTATGAGACAGAACTCGACTCCAATCCACAGCCAAAAAGGGGTATACTATAATAATTTAAGTAACAAGCACATATCGATCTTTCCGGTAACCTGCTCTTTCTTGAATGCTGTTGAAGCTGAATAGAAGAACCGCTGTGACCAGAAACTAAGAAAGTAACTTTCGAGCACCTGAGCCATCAAATTCAAGCAGGCAAAACTTCTTTGATTTTCACTCATATTCGGCGTTTACCTATTCAAGCATTATTTCCCAGAAAAAGGACTTGCAATGAGATGAGAGTATGGCAATTCCAAAGAACAATTTCATCTATCTCCCAGCCAAATTGCAGCCCCCTCCAATTCAACCACTTACTTCAATTCTGCATCAAATCAAGATCACTGAACCCAGGAAAACAAACCCATCAGCAAATCATAGTACAAGGACTAGACAGCAATCCATATATCACAACCAAATTAATATTGTTGTACACTGATCACAATGACATAGGAACAGCCCGCAAAGTGTTCGACAAATTGCCTCAACCAAATCTGTTTGCATGGACCTCAATGATTTCACTATATTCACGCAATGGGATGTTTGGTGAATGCATCGGTGCTTACATTGCGATGAAATCAGAGAATGTCTTACCCGACGGGTATGTGTTTCCCAAGGTCATTCGGGCGTGCACGTTGGAGACATGCTTGCCGACAGGATTGCAAGTACAGAAAGACGTGATTCAGTGTGGAGCTGAATCAAATACAGAAGTGTGCAACTGTTTGATTGATATGTATTCAAAATGTGGGTTGATCAAAAGTGCAAGGCAGGTTTTGGATTCAATGGAAAGAAAAGATTTACTTTCCTGGAACTCAATGATTTCAGGGTATGTTTATAATGGGATTCTCGACATGGCTGTGCAAATGTTAGGATTAATGAGATTGGATTGTGATAGTATTGAGCCTGATATAGTAACTTGGAACACTGTCATGGATGCTTATTGCCGAATGGGGAAATGTGATGAAGCTTGGAAAATCTTTACACAGATTGAGGAGCCAAGTATAATCTCATGGACGACGTTAATATCGGGTTATTCAAGAATTGGAAAACACAAAAGGGCTTTAGGGATTTTCAGGGATATGATCTTGAGTGGAGTTTGTGCTGATTTGGATTGTATTTCCAGCATCCTTGTTTCTTGTCAGCATATGTTGGCACTAAGATTTGGACAAGAAATTCATGCATATGGGACTAAGATGCATTACAATCATACATTCTACAGATCGCCGGGACCCTCATTGTTAACAACATATGCTAAGTGTGGAAGAATCCAAGAAGCAGAGCGCGTGTTTAGCTTGATGGATAAAGGTGATGTTGTTTCTTGGAATGCTATGATTCTTGGTTATTGCAGTAGAGGAATGGAGTATTTGGCCATAAATTGTTTCCAAGAAATGCAAAGAATGGGAATTACAGGTGATCACACCACATTTTCAACGGTCTTGCCCGCGTGTGATTTGAAAACTGGGAAGGAAATTCATGCGTACATCAAGAAACGCAGTTTTGCTTGTTCTATCCCAGTTTTGAATGCTTTGATTCACATGTATGCTCAATGTGGGTGCATTGGAACAGCATACTATGTATTTCATCAAATGGAGGATAAAGATTTAGTGACGTGGAACACAATGATTGGAGGATTTGGGAAACACGGCCTCGGTCGAGAAGCACTAAAACTGTTGGACAAGATGAGAAATAACAGGATTCGTCCCAATTCTTTTACGTACACGTCTGTGCTATCAGCATGTAGTTATTCGGGTCTCATAGAAGAGGGACTTGAAACTTTTAACAAGATGAATGAGATTTTTGAACTTTGCCCTGGAATGGAACATTATGCTTGTGTTGTTGATTTGCTAGCGCGTGCTGGTCGGGTCCAGGATGCTGTTGATTTTTCTATGGGAATGCCAGTTGAGGCTGATAAGCGTATTTGGGGCTCTATACTTGCGGCTGCAATGTCGTATGAGAAAATAGGCATTGCGATTGTAGCTTCGGAGTATTTAGTGAAGTTGGAGCCTGACAATGGTGGACACTATGTTATTTTGTCCAATCTGTATGCTAAAGAAGGAAGAGTGGATGATGGAGTTAGAATAAGGAAGTTGATGGAGAGCAGAGGTTTGGTGAAGCACCCGGGAGTGAGTTGGGTTGTAAGTGGGACATGAAAAATATTATTCCACCTAAACTAGGAGGATTTGTCCACACATGATATTATTATTATTATTATTATTATTATTTGGTTGTGGTCGTAGTGGCGGAGAAGCGATATTCTTGAGTATGCAAGTGCACAATCAAGCTTAGCCGATTTTTATCTTTTTATTTTTAAAAGCCCCAAATTATTAGTTTTATTGTTTCCTTTTCTCAGCGCATGTAGGAAGGCAATGGGTTGGTTCTAGAGTGGGTCAGCCAAAATCAGCCCCTAGATCCGTGAGGGCTAAGGTCGACCTGACCCGCCCCTAGACCCGTGGGGCGGAGCGGGTCTAATCTGAGAGACCTAGGAATTATCCCTTTTTTCTTTTTTCTTTGCGGATTTAAATATCATTTTGCATCGTCATTTTTTGCCTAATGGATTTTTTAAAATCAAATTTTCCTACAAAAACATTTATAAGAAACCAAATTTTGTAAACTTTTAGAAAAATTTAGATAATGTAAAACATTTTAACTTAAAAAAAAAGGGAAAAAGGGGTTTAGGATCGGGTTTGGGAGTGGTACATACAGCCCCAGACCCGCCCTTGGAACTTTATCGGGTCCAAATCAAGGACGATACCCATCCCTGATACCCATTTAGGCGGGCTGGTACCCATGGATCTCAGTTCCGTTGGGTAATATTGACATCCTTAAGTGCATGTTAGCCAATTCGTTTTTATAAATTTTTATAAATTTCTATATTTCTTTTTAAATTTGAACTAATCACATCTACATATCTCGTGGGACCTATTTGTACTACATAAATTTCTACCATTCAACTCTACTCATTCGCTCTCTTATATCACATTAAAATTTATTTTTACACATACACTAACACGCACTGATCTCTCTCCACTCTCTCCGATGACAAAAGATTCAAAATTCAAATACATTCCAGAATCTCATTTCCCAAACTTCTGTCTCTAAATTTGACTCTTTCCATTTCCTGACCGGATCATTGATGGCCAACGAGAACCCTCCGGCTCCGCCAACGTTGCACAGCCACCACCACATGATGAAGACGACATTTTGCTTCACGGTCCCTAGTTGGCTAGTTATGCATGCTATTCTTACCCTTTCTTTCTTCTTCTGGTTTTTTTTTTTTCCATCAATTACCCTTTCCTTTAAATCTTAATTTTTGCATACTATATCAAAAAAGCTACCCCTGGCACTATGTTGGTAAACAAATGGTAGTGAAGATGGCGGTGGTATTATGTGGCCAATGATGGAGGTTGAGTGATGATCTCCTCTCCATACGGGGAGGAGTTATTCTCCCTATCTGTTATGTGTAAGTAAATAGGAAGAACACATCATCAGTGGGGCCCAGCTCCTGTTGATGTGCTCTCTCCATCTATTGACACCTGTCAGATGGGGAAAATAACCCCTCCTCACACAAGAAGAGCATAATTAGTGTTGAGAGGGAAAAAAATCCAAATTTGGAGTTTTCCACCCTCCACACAGTTACATAATATGAAGGTATGTTGACATTTTTGTTAGTTTTGGGGGGAGAGAGGTTCCCATTTTACCTTTTCCCTCCCTCATTCCCCCCTCAAACCACCATCTCCAAGCGGGGGGCAATCCAGCAGAACATTCACTGTACCATCAACGATAATGTGCCGGCAATGGTGTTGTGTGGCTACGACTTTCGAGTAAACCTTTTATTTTGACTATTTTGAAGTGGTGGTTTAATGTAAGCCCAATGCTTTGACATGATATCCATCCTGAATTATATATATATATATATATATATATATATATATATATATATATATAAGATCTTTGCAACGAGTACCACCAAACAACTCACTCGGCCGAAATAGTTCAAAATACACCAACTTGTCACACATACGTAGAGCTCAAACATAAAATCCGTCCAAGACAAGATACATGGATATGTCTTCTGTAAAATCGAATTTCTATTCATGAGTTCGTATCATCAGCCACAAAGGGTAACCAAGTTCAGCCTAGTACTTGCAGAGAACCTACTAAAAATTGCAGCAAATAAAGGTGAAAATTAGTCAACAAATACAAGTATGAGTTCAATTAACTTAACCTCTATTCAAAATCAAAACGATAGATTAAAAACATGCCATGAGATGGTTGGTGGAGGGCAAATATTTTATTTCTAGGAAAATTAATAATTAATCATCTAGACAAACAGTGAGGTTTTTCCAAGACACTATAGTCCGTACCCTCTAAATACAAATCCTTGGATTAGCTTCTCTTGGAGAAGGACCTCTTTGCTAACTCTGCACAAGTTGGAGCTCAACAACTGATACCAGGACCCCAAATTTCCAACTCACCAGTATAAAGGGGATGTCGACCAATTGGTTTCGACGGCTCAAATAATTTATGACCACAACAAGCAGCATGCCAGAAGAATGCACAAGTCTCTAGTATATTACATAACTCCACAAACATAACCGATTTCACTCCTACATAAACAAACCAGATTGTGTCAAATTCCACGATTAGACAAGGATACAACAGTATTAACATGGCAGAGGATACAACATTATTAACATGAGAGAGAGAGAGAGAGAGAGACGTATAATGGCACATTAGAAGCAAAGTTTATACCTTAAAATTGTCAACCATCACCTGCCCATCTGCACTCTGTAGTTGAGGATAAGATCTTCAGGTTTCTTCCATATGTAAGCCCGAACAGTGGCTAAGCTCATCTCAGGGGGTAACACCTGAGGAATGAAATAAGCTTTTTCACTTTCTGGGGAGAAACACAATCTAGAATGTTATGCAGAAACCCTATCTTAGACTGGGAAAGTCCAGTCAAAATAACTGACCCAAAAATGAATTGAGTCGAAACAGAAGGGGTCAATAAAGAAACAAAAAACTGAGCTTGAGAGGAAATATTAGAAAACCAACATTGTCTTACATTTTGGGAGCCATGAAAAAGATTAACTATATCACTAAAAATATTCGAGATTTATTAGGTGCATGTGAAGTTGGTGTTCACTTGCTTCTTTGAAGAGAATAATCGTTCAGCAAATCTAAGGCAAAATGAAATAACAATTCAAGAAGAAAAGATTTTGACAAATCAAACGTTTTTTAAGGTTTCAAGTAACTGAATCAGGTTTTTCATAGTCAGGATGTCCAAGATAACACAAACTTGCCTGGTTATTGCACAAGATCTCAATGCTGGGCTTCAGTTTTTGGCGAGACTTGATTCCAGACCAGAAAGACCCATCTCCTCCAAGAGCTGGGTGTGAAACCTGGCCTCCTGGGCCGGCAGGAGCAAAAGCTCCATCAGCATTTATGCTGTCCAATGGCTTATCAAGAACCATTTTTTCTACCACATAGTTTACAACCTACAAAATAAATTGGCACAATCTCACATCAAGAGTCTAATGAATCCATTTTTTGTTTTGAGATCTAAGTTCAGAAGAAGGGCGAAAACATAAATAAACATATGCTAGGGTATTATTCTAATGGAAACAAGTTCATCCCAACAACTGCTGAAAGGTTGTAGTAAAACTTTTTCAGCAGACAAAGCTTGCATAGAACTAATCTAAACTCGGAATGCGTATCTCATGTTATAGGATACCTTACTTAGCACAAGTGTAAATGCAGCATCTAATTTAACGTGGGTTGAACATCAATGATGACTGAGCATTCAAAACTCAGATGGATTTGACGCTAGTTATCAAATATTTAAGTATGCTAAGAAAGAGACACCCATTAACACTAATCACCTATATAATGACTTAAAACTTACTTCCTGTTGAAAAGTGAAAACTTTTAGTGAGGTGTGATGGAAAATTTTGAAAAAGAGAATCCGTTGATAAATTTTTAATCCTTTACACTATCATCTCCAAATGAAATTGGGTTGACTGTGAAAAACTTAAACGACCGCTAACTCCCAATCATGGTATCTAATTACATCATGTTACAAGGCAATATCAAGGCATCTAATTACTAGCATTACAGCACCCACCTCCTAAGGATTAGCAGCAATTATCATTTTCAGTTAACAAATCAAAAGGAGCTTACAAACATCCTAACCATGTCCATCAATACTAGTTTCAAAAGCTGGATTTTTGTTACCGAGTGAAAGTTCTTACTTTATGTATTCTCAAAATACGAGGGGCACTAAGTTTTCCTTGTGTGAGAATCTGCGCTGTAGAACCTTCACATGGGTGCAAATAGAAGCTACATCTGCAGGAAAACGAGAAAGCTTTACATGTAACAGACGTACCACAGCTTGCACCAGTAAAAGATGCGACAAGGGTTCCAAGAAAGAGTGATATAGTACAAACACGATAATTACTAGTGATTGATATTGCTGCAAAGAGAACTACTGTTGTCTACCATCCCAGAAATATACAATTCACAAGAGAGAAGACCAGAAAACATTGGAATGCAAAACAAATTCATTAGTAAAGACAGACAGAGGGAGAAATAGGGAGTTGGAGATAACAAAAATCTACGGATACTTACCATAAAGATTTTAATGTATGCAGATGAGGTAAACAATACGAACCAGAAAGGAAAAAATTAAATGAAATAAATATTGACCTAGCAGGAAGAAGCGAGTACCTATGAACATTTATCAGTATGCAAGAAAACAAAATAGATGTGACTTGTACAAAGAAGAAAGAAGGCAACAAAAGTTCTTTACGACATTTTTCATAATTTCTGGCATGACTAGCCAGAATGTTGATAAATAAGATCCATTATTCGAAAAATTCATGAATCATGCATGCCAAACCAAATCTGGATAACAAATGATTGAGAGTTACTTGGTGTTTTCCCTTGGAGGCAGGCGATTATTCAACACACAATCTAGAACCCACCATGGAAAGTCTTTCTCGTCTTCAGTCCCATCTAGGTCAGTAATTTTCTTTCTCCAAGGACCTCCTTGAGAGCCCTCGGTAATGACTGAAGGAGGGGAAGCTGCTGAAAATTCAAATGGTGGATACACAACATGGTCAGTATCAGCAGTGCCATCCCCTTCAATTCGAGACAAAGCTAATGTCCTTGTCGACATATCTTTCCCTGATGAAATTTCTCCATTTGCTGGACCTTGAGATCCAAATCTTTGCCTTCTTTTACTTAACCAATGAGACAACAGCCCTTTCAGGGTTTCTCGTGCCAAATTAACCTACATCATTCAGAAAACCAATCACATTCACCTTGTCAGCACACTAGAGAAAACCTCAAGAGGCTCATGACGCGTTTTACGCATTAATTTCCAATTATCACTAAAAGCGACGAAATTTTGAACCAAGGCAAACTCTAGCTTGCAAAATCTAAAATCTTCTAAGACATAAGGTGAAACTGAAGTGGGCACAGCCATCAGCCTTGAATAAACAGGACACAACAATTTTAATATTAACATAAAAATGTTATAATTAAATATATTTAAATAGAAAATACCATAACTTCGAAAGTTGATGAAACCTTACAGCAAAAACATGTAACATCACCCCACTAGATGCACGCTAAAGAAGGTGAAGACAATTAACAAAGTAGAAGTTTCGCGGTGGAAGCAAATGGAGATAATTCTGATAGAAAATACCTTGTCATCCTCAGGCTTCCCTGCAATGCTAAGGTCGGTAGAATACATCTCGGCGGAAAAGCATTGTGGGGTTTCCAAGTTCACCGATAAACTTCCTAGCCTAGTGTCTACGGTATACCATGCAGGGATGCTTACCTGAATAAGCAAATAAGTCATAGGAATGCAAAGGAAATACTTGAATATTAAACACTAGACAGAAAACCATACCATCTCAAACAATTCTTCTTTCTTCTTATCAAATGAAACCTAAATAAGCAAAGAAAAACAATTTCAGAAGCATAGGAAGCAAGAGATGGAGCAAAAAAGCCTGAAAGAGAACATTATCAGGACCAACCCAACCCCAATCCTTCAGAGACACTGTAGTAAAACAAATGTGGAGTCCAATGCCAACCCTACCTTTCCGTAGTTTTCAATCACCACACCCCTTGTAATTTCCCATAATTTCACCGAGCCAGCAGTATCCTTGAAAAGGCAAACCGAGATATATAATAAATAGCAAAATTTATGGAAGAAGATAAGTTCTGTATAGGCAGACAGAAATCTAGAGAAAAATAAAGTCACATTACCTTAGTCAGGACATGCCTTCGATTGTTTAAAATCTCATGCTGCACCAATGCCGGAGTTCCAGGAATGCTAAAAGACGGTTCTCTATAAACGGGAACCTACACCATCATCCAAATGTCAGTCAGCAGCTAGGGAAGAGCTACAACATAAAAAATCTTTGTCAGGGGTTTTGAACTACTTGCTTAGTTGCACCCTTGGTTACTTCGGCAAATTATTATCCCAACTTTTCTAAAGACAAAAGGACCCACGGTAGTCCAAGAAAGAAGACAGAAACTTCGTAAATCAACAACTCTTGCTGGAAGTACAATCCAAGAGTACGAGAGGTAGAGTGCAGTTATTTAAAAATTATTCGACTAAAGGTCATCTTATGTGGGATAATCAAAAGTAACACGAAAAATAAGTTACAAGTAGAAAAGGAAGGACTAATTGACATACAGGTGCAGAACCTTCCAATGAAACCCTTGCCCTTGAAAATGACAAGTTTCCAGCTAAGAATGAGCCGCCTCTTTGGAAAACTTTTAGAGGATTGTGTGCTTCAGAGGGCCATCTGTCTACCGAAGAATCTGTTGTAGCAACCCATATACTGTCATCGTGCAATGCCAATCTTGAAATGGGATGTTCCTTTGTGCAAAGTAATACACTCTCCCTTGTTTCCAAGTCTGTCAAATATAACTGGAAGCACAATAAAAAGTCAGGTTCAGGAAGACGGGCAAAAAAAAAAAAAAAATGAAAGGAGATTGAATGCAAATCTTGATGTTAATAGATTTATCAAGATCCACTCACGGAACTGTCTCTTCCACCACTATAAACATGATTAAATGCCATCGTGCTGGCAAGTGCCCAAACAGAATCTGTGTGCACAGCATAAGAATGCACGCAACGCTGCTGACCAAGATCCCAAAGCCTGCAAATGTTACACCAGAAGGAAGAAAAATATATGAAGAATGACTGACAGAACGATGCTCATTCAATTGCGGTCCATACAGATTCTCCATCAGATCCAGTATGTAAAACCAAGATAAGGTTCACATAATTACAGGCAACCTTCTCACAACAGGTAAAGACCCTTGAACCAAAATTCACCTAACCAAATACAGGAAAGATAATTTTCAACAAGAAAGGAATTTCATAGACAACAAGTAGACATCGGGATTGGGAGCTCAAAAACAAGTTATGTTCTCGTATGGTAAAAAATGAAAAAATTGTAGAAAAAATTGTATCATGGTGCAAATGTGATTAAGAAATCACACTGAATAGTGCCTTTTCAATGTATTTTCCAATAACCAATAATCAACATCACTGGGAGTATTTAAAATAGTTAGACTCAAACCACACAATTCCTCCATTTCCTTCAGATAACCCATCCCCATTAAACAGAAGACTTCCAATCGCTTCTATTTCCAAAGTACAACTTCTTGAATAACCATGAAATGATAAAAAAAAAAGGAAGAAAAACGAACGGAGTGGGGCAGTGTGTGACATATTTATTAATTCTAGTTTACATTAATTCTAGTTTATATATGTCTAGAGATATTTGTTGATTTATAAGCAACCTACGTACCTGATCATAGAATCAGAGGATCCAGATAAGCAAAATCTGCGAATTAAAAGATGAAAACGGTTAATATCATAAATTATTCCCTCCATCGAGCATTACTGATCTTTTTTGAATTGGGTCCAAAAATTTGTCAATAGATCCTGTCATTTTTCACAGCCTAATGATATTTTTTTCGAAGTAAACTATCCATAATAGTTGGAGGAAATCACCTTTCCTATATCAAAAATGCGGAATGAATTCAATCTTGGACTATTATCAAAATTATTACAGTTAAATACAACATATTTATACAGACTACTAGATGCAAAAGTACAAAGTACAGGAGAAGATGGCATCTGTGGAAATGACCCAAAGTTGTGCGGAAGGAAGAAATGACTCATACAGCAAACAGGTGCTGTTCATCCTTTAGTTGTGTGGGAGAGATTAAAGCAAAAAGGACCACAGGCTTTCAACCACAAGTGGAGAAGATGAAACCACAATATAATATGGCTCTTGTGAATTTTTACTTCGTTTCTACTCTTCTTCCCACCCCCAAAAAAAAAAAGATTCCCTCCCAATTTTCTTTTGGTTGGGAGTGGGGGTTTGGGTTTTGGGGGAGTGGTTTGGAGTCGTCTGTGTGAAGCATGGAGATTGGGGCAAACCTTTTGTTTCTGGCCAAGGTAGAGAAATTGGTAAAAGAATAACGAAGATAAAAAGGTGACTGAATTCTGAAATTCAAGATGCACAAAAGATTTGACGAGTGCTTGGGATTGAGAGACGTGACTGGCAATATACATGATGCCCCTAAAAACAAAGCAAAATATCATCTTGTCCTTGCAAACGAAAAATAACCAGGAACCACTATGTCAAAGCTTAGAACATTCACCTTGACCAGTTCTCATGAAGAACTTTTAAATTCAACATAAATATTTATGAAGAAAAATAACACGTTTATAGAATAATTCAAGCCCTTCCTACACAAAACTGAACTGGGGCTCTGTTGAACAAACCTCCCCGTAGAATCCAACAGCAGTGTCCGTATATTATCTGTGTGTCCTCTTAACTTCATGTTCTTCGAACCGGTTCTTGGGTCCCAGACACGCACTACCTAGCAAATCAAATATTCAAGACCAAGATGGAAGTATTCTAGAGTCAAACAATATAAACTTTGAAAAAGCCTACTCAAAAACTTTTTTAAGCATCAGAGACAGATCTGAAGTCTGAACAATATAAAGGTCAGCCCTACTACAATAATATACCTTCTCAGTTCCACCAGAGACGAGAAGTGTTCCCTGGTCATTTGTGGCCAATGCATAAACCGACTCTTTATGGCCTTTTGCAGAAATAGGAGTGTATCCTTGGGATTGAGTAGAATGCAGAGAAATGTTATTACTTGAACCAATTGGCCGCATATTTGTGTTAGTTAACGAAGATCCCAGACCATTGACACTGGCAACACCCTCATCTTCCGTTGCATCATTTGATTTGGACAGGGGAGCAAGTGCAGCTTCAAGATCCCATATGAAAACTTCCCCACCTAGGCCTCCAGAGGCAACAATCTTGCTCTGCAGTGCATAATGTATAGAAGGATCAAAAGCAGATAGCAGAGACAAATCAAATCATCATGTACAACAGCCAATGAACCTCACAGACGATCCAAAATATCCATCGATTTGAAATCCAAAATCATTTGCAAGAGATAATTACGTTGTTTTGTGCTGCGGCAAGACACGTGACATAGTCAGAGTGCTGACGCAAGGTTTTAGTACAGGTTCCGTCAGACAAGCAATTCCAAACCTGATAACACCAACAAAATGAAACAGATCACTACATGAATAGAAGTTAAATTGTGAGTCTTGAGAAGATAGCAGAATATGGAAACCTAAGAAGAATGGATTATTCTCATGCAAATCGGCCTACCTTGCGCTTAGTTCCGATAATCTAACTCTGGAAGAAATATGGGCCAAATCCTTATGGAAGAGCGTTGTCCCATCAAGAGTTAAGTATTTGGATGGTTATTGGCTTTGGAGAAATTGAATGTGCATGAGAGATTACAGATCAAGCATCCTTATCAAGTCTTGTCACCGGGATGGTGCGTATGTTGCAAAGCCAATGGGGAGACTATTTCTTATCTATTTTTGGAATGCACAATGGTACAGAAATTGTGGTCCAAGCTCCTCATTGAATTTGGCATCCTACGGTGTATGCCTCACTCTTGCAGTCTATTGTTGGCATGCAAAGTGGAGGGAGACGAGAAGAACTAAATTGTGGAAAGCAGCGACATTGGCAGTCCAATGGGCAGTCTGGCTAGAGAGGAATAGAAGGATATTTGAAGAAAAGGTAGAAACCTTAGAGAGAATGTGGGAAAAAATAAAGTTTTGAGTAGCAACTTGGGTGTACACACTAAAGACTTTGAGGGACTATCTTTTCTAGACCTTTGTTGCGATTGGAGCAATTTTTGTATCTAGATCTTTATAGCCTACAATATGTACCGTGTATCTAATGCTCTTCTGTCTGAGCACGTTCCATTGTAACTCAATTTTCTATGAATATAAAGTTGGTTTCGTTGCCAAAAAAAAGGAAAAATAATAGAAGTTAAATTGTATCTATAATACGCACATGACAAACATACAAACCTTAACAGTGGTGTCCGAGGAGCAAGAAACTAATGTGTTACCGCCAGTAAGAACAGCATCATTGACCTACCCAGTAGAAGCATTCAAATATAAATGTAAAATATAAATATGTGGAATGTGTGTATTGTGCATTAAAGGGAAACAAAATGGTGAATCTGGCCTCGTAGATCATTTTTTTTTTAAAAGGCGAAATTAGACACTAGAAAGTTCTTGGAATCAGAAACATGTCATGATATTTCAGTGCTTCATGGGTTATCAATCAGGTAAACCATATCCTAAAATGATATAAACTTATAACACAGGCCATGATAACGAGTTAAATGTTGGCTATTCTAGAGTATCACTGGTCATATATCTGCTAGCTCAATGTCATAGGAGATAAAAACCTTATTACCTGTGAAAGTATAGCCACTTCCAAAACCACACAGGCACACATCCAACTTCACGCCTTCTACTATTATCTTATTACTCCCTCTATCCCACAAAGATAAACTTATTTCCATTTTCACAAGGATTAAGAAAAGGTCAATTAATGTTGTTCAAAAAGTAAAATTTAAGAACATTTTCGTAATATACCATTTAATTTGTTAATTATTTCATGTTAACAATTTGTTGATGACATTGAGCATTACATAAGGATATATAAGAAAACTAATATTTCAATTACAATTTAAAAGGAAATTGTCTATCTTTGTGGGACAAACAAAAAGAGAATACAAGTCTGTCTATATCGGACGAAGGCAGTATTATTTTTTAAAGAATTTCTTTTTCACTTTTCCCACACCTTTTTTCAAACTTTTCTCGCTCTTTCTTTTCAATTAAAATAATCTAGCTACATCTATCTCTCTCCGCCACATCATCTACAATTCACAATGTCCCATTGGAGATGATCTAACATAAGCTTCAAAAACAAACACAAAAAATAGCAACAGGAGACTTCAACAAAAAGGAGAATGACTGATACCCAATCAACATGTGACTCAAATGTAGCAGAGCAGGTAGCAACATCCTCATCCAAGGCCCATCTCTTTAACGTGCCATCACGACTTCCAGTAAAGAGATAATCAGACCCACCAGGTCCTGATGACTTCAACACAGCCAAGCAATTTATGCCAGCACAGTGCTGCAAATAGAAGACCACCCACGATTATAAAAATTATTATCCAGTCAGCATTGCAGAAATAATATGCGATTGACGACTGATTATAAGTATTTTACAGTCTTCTGAAATAAAATGCATAAAAATTATAACATTTTCTTGCATGCAAGATGCAGGGTTCTCATTAGCAGTCATTAGGGAATAAATTGCATAAAAACCATTTTCTTGCATGCAAGATGCAGAGTTTGGCATCAAGGACAAATCACATCACAAGCAAAAATTAGTGACTCGGATTTTCAAAATCACGTTTCAGCTCTAATGAAAAAACATGTAACCTTGACCTTATTACCAGGATCTCTTAGAACATAAATAGAAGGACATTCATCAAGCAATAAGTAGCTATGATTTCTTCTTTATTGTAAAAACAAGTTCAGATAAGAAACACTAAATAAAGGGCATGTTTGATAGAGATTATTGAAAAAAATGATTTTTAGATATGTGGTTAAGAAGTAAGGAAAATATATTCAAAAAATTTTTTTTTAAAAAACGTCCAGTCAAGAAAAAGTGGTCAATAAAACTAGCCCTTAGAAGATTCAGCATTCCCACACATTTATCATCCCAGCACATGCACAAATCTGTAATCTACAGAAATATTTCTGTACACATGCATACATCAACCATGAAAGAACATAATTAATATATTAATGAAAATGAAAACAAAGAAAGAATTTTGCCCCACTCATTGCTTTCAGTTCAATTAGTTGATTGACGTATAATAACATCATATAAAGTTGCAATGCCCAGTCCTGAACGAGGATGCTGCAAGTATACAAGGGCAGCAGAGAGAAGAAAAAAAATGGATACATAAGGAGTCATGAACATCCAAATAACATCATATTGAAGATTTATTAGTTTAAATGGTTATTTTAAGAAATATCATTAGGGTTTTTATTCAGAGATTTTGTAGTATCTTTACTTCATCTGTTTAGATTATTTCCCTACCTTAATTAATATTGATGAAACTATGTCTCTGTTTGTTTTAACCTTATTCAGTTTTTCTACCTAAAAAGCAGTTATACCACTAGTCAAAAGTCAGACATCAATATCAACTAACATGTCTAATTTCATCATTCATTATTATCCACACATCTTATGGTCCCCACCACTATTAATCTAAAACCGTTAGTTTCAGCCGGAAAAAGTTTACCCAAACACAGCCTATATATAAAGAGGGTTAAGCTTTTGCATTATTCAGACTTGATTATTGAATAAACGATACTTCTTTCTTCTCAATTTCTGCTGGTCTCAAGTCTTTCTTCTGCCCTTTTATCTCTCCCGCTCTATCTTCCCCACTCCTACTTCTCTATCCTTCCCTGCTCTCTTTGCTTTTCCCTTTCTTCTAATTCTAGTATTTGACTTTAATTGCGATCTGCATATAGGAGGGGGGGATTGGTTGTTGAATTCAAAATAAATGTGGCATGTCCATGTCGTGTACCAGCATTTCATCAAATGCAAGCAGCCTCAACGACGAGAACTAAAACAAAGAATCACCTTTGTGTCATCTGAATCAGTCAATACGTAAGTGAACTTCTTTTCCTTGCGACGACGAACCGAATTAGATGTGTTCCCTGAACTTCCAACACGGTGCATCGCAGAAACCCCTAAAGATAAATAGAGCAAATAATAAATGCTAAAAGTAATTTTAAGTCTTAATATTGTCGTTTGAAGATGGGAAGCGCAGATACTACCTTATTTTTTAGGAAATGCAAGGCATAATGATTGAAGAGGAAATGTAAAGAATAGCGAGACTACTAAATAAATCGACATACCATACATTTTGGATGTTCTTTAACGTGGAATTTAACATCAACAAATGCTGATATAGGACTGGCACAAGGATCCAAGACATCAATTTATGCTAGGAAGTAAAGTAATATATCTTAACAACACATTCAAGTAATATAGCATGTAATTATTTCCGTAGTCAACACCCAGAAAAATTGAATATGTTGCATATTCATCGAAACAGAATCTGCCTCACAAGACTGCACTGCTTCATCCTCTTAATTAAATTCCTTTGAAAATCTTAAACATGAGAATATGTCTTACTACAGGGTAAACTACTCAATGCAACAAGCAATCCTCTATTTCGTGCAAGCAATGTGGAGGGAGAAACCTCGTCCCAACAACATTTCGAACATAATGGGATAACTTCACATCAAACAAGTAGAATGTTCATAACTACAGTCTACAGTCTGAAAATACTTCGGCATATTCAAAGGAACTCAATTAGCTCGATCCTCTTAAATAGTTTCCATTCAAATCATAAATATGTGGAACTAAAACACTACAAGATAATCTCCTCGATGAAGGGAGGGGAGAAAAAAAACACTCTATTACTAGCAATATGTCTCTGTGGAGCATACCCCACCAGCCCCATGCACTCACAATATCATAGGACAACTTCACCCCAAATCAGTAGAATGTTCACAACACTAGATGCTTTAAAGCGTCCAGCTAGGAGTGCCATTAGGGACACTGTTCCCTTCTTGAGTGTCCTTGCAATGGGAATTAATGCTAAATAGTGAAGCAGAAATGAAGTACTTAAGTGTAACTTGGTGAAGAGGCATATTGACAAGACCATCTGTGAGCACAGAGACATTACATTCAATGAAGTGAATCCATTGAACCAAACAGCCACCCAGACTCAAGCTTGTACCATCCTCAGTGAGGCCCAGAGAATGTTTCCAAATTCACCATAGACCACATTAAAAGTACAAAATAAAGAAACGCGATTTTAATTAGGGCTTTAAGCAGTTGGAATCAAAAGGTAGCTATCTATATCTCAAATCTTACATGAACAAAGCTGGTGTCTAATCTCACAACAGAAGCTTGAAAACAAAGTAATGCACAAAGAGTTCAGTATTTCTTAATTTCTTAATTATAGAACAAAAGGGACAAAATATTTAGAGCATGTTCGACAAAGCTTTGCTCAAAATCACATTTTCTTATGCTCATTTTAAACCACACATTTTACAATATTATATTTAGGCTGACCCATACTTCATTTACTTCTCAACTACACATTGTCCTCGTCTTTTCTTTCAATAAATAAACAACAAAAAGAACTTTGTCTAAATTTTCTAAATGAACCTTCTGCTATATTGATTACACGGGCCTATTTTACACATCCCATGTTGATGCAAATCCAGTGCAGCGCATTTCCAAATTCAAGTTTTGATTGACTTGTATGGGTGTCACTCACAAGGATGATTTGAAAAGTCAAATATGTAGTTATTGAGAAGTTCTAGCATCAACTTTAAGAAGAGGCCCACAGAAGTTCTTACTGTCCAAATTGAAGAAACACAAATAACAGTGCGACAAATTATACCACTCGAAAGCAATTGGTCAATAGCATCCACATGATACAGGTCTCATCCATAAACAGCCAACTGTTTGATGAAACGCGATCGTGAGTGTGTTAGCGGATGAATTTTAATGTATTTTTATGAGTAGAAAGAGATAGAATGAGTCGAGTTGGATGGTGGAGATTTAATGAGTGAAGAGATATATGGATGTGATTTATTTGATCAAATTTAAAATTTGAAAAAAATGCATTAAAATACATTAAAAGCTTACTGCTAACACCTTCCATATTTATTTCATGCGGAACATCAACTTTCCTAATAAGACTCCACAATCATCCTTCAGGCCACATTCTGTTTTTCTGTCTTCAGATATTGACCTCTAGATTACCTTGCTCCACATGACACTTTCCTACACCATCCTTCTGCATGTCAAAAATAAAGAAGGGAAAGAGGAGGGGCTTATGCACTCAATTTCACACATCATAAAGAATCTCATCTACCTCAAATGGTAATGCTTGTAGGAAAATGCAAATCTCCAGTCTTAAAATTGATTCTGTATTTTGTCATCATCAATAACATTCTCATTGAATTGAATAATATAATTTTCAAGATGTCATTTCAATTATTGTGTGTTCTATTATCATTTATCATCATCACCATCATCAATTAACTTGGAGGATTCTTAATGGTTTGTTCAGCTCAGCTTCCAGTCAAGAAATGATTTTGAGGGTCCAGAGGACCCACGGATGGTGATGGATTTCTGATGTTGAATTACCACCTAGCAGCCCAAATTGTATCCAACATGTGACAAATATTGATTAGAGATAAAATAGTAACTTATAGCGGGCAATGAGGGATAAAGTGGCATTCTCAGTTCTTTTTTATGACCGTTGAAAACACTTCTACTGCACACAAGAACTCACGAGGCCAGTCTGAATCTCTCCAGTATTTGGTGCCACCTCAAACAAAGAAAATGATGCTTTGGGTAAGGAATCTCAAGAAGGTATACGCTTAAGCAAAAACCATGTCCTAGATTTCTCATTATATTATCGTGTAACAGGAAATACTAGGGTCGGCAAGGTCATATGCTTCTACCTATAGCATTAAAAAACCACATATTTGATGATAATGTTGTAGAGTTACATGAGAAATTCAGTCTCAATTACAGCAAAAATAAGGTCACATAGGACAACTCCAGAAGAGATCTTGTAATGCACAATGGAATTCGCGGTTGTCATGCTTTCAGTTGTGCGTCCAATGAATTCTATAATGGGTAGGGATAGATTATACCAAAGAAAGGATCAGTTGCAATGGATATAGGATCTCTCGGGAGCTGATGAGATGTCATTTTCTTTTTGGAAAACACAAAAATGAAGAAAGTGATAACTGGGGAATACATAACTAAAAAAGGCGGGGGGGGGGGGAATAAAACACGGAAGTGTCTTTATTTGTGACAATTGTAACAAGTATGAGAGTCAGCAATTTAAATCATTCATGACAGTAAATGTTAGAGACATATATACTCCCTTCCCACAAAGATAGTCCTCTTTTCCTATTTACCGTCCCATAATATAGGCCACTATACTTATTGAGGGTGTATTAAAATAATTCATTTCCTAATATACCCCTATTTGATATGTAATGTTACCAATTAAAATAAATTACCATTATTTAATGTAGTGTGGATTTGAAAATATGTAACTAAATGTTACTTTTCCAACAAAATTAATTACAATTTCTTAATCCTTGTTAAAACAAAAATGGGACTATCTTTATGGGATGGAAGGAGTATAACTGTGTAAAGAATATCGGCAGGAAGGAAGAGAAAATGCAAATGGAGAATTTCTACTTTTATTGAAGGCTAATTTGAGCTAGAACTTTCTAAATACCACATATGCATAGTGAAATTTTGCAGGTGAACAATACCTTGGAAGTCAAAAGGCAAGAAGAATAACTACTGTCCAACCAAACTGAAAATCAGAACCACAATAGCATATAGAAAGATGGAAGTAGCATCACTTCAAACCTAATCATGTGAAACGCAACAAGAATTTATTCATCTCCTTTCTCCATGATAAACTCATCCCAACTTAAATATTGTATAGAAAGATGCATTGGAAAATAAATGAAAAACTGAGTATATAATATATTAGCTACAAAAATCTGCATCAAACTGTACAGTTAATCTGACAAACGTAAAAAATATAGTACTAGCACTTGTTAAGTATAATCGATCTCATACCGAAATCTTGATGCCATGTATAAAATTAGTTTAGTTATTGGACTCTACTCGGCATAATTCAACCTATTCAATAAACCCTTTGGACTCTACTCGGCATAATTCAACCTATTCAATAAACCATTTCAGCTTATGCAAGCGACAGTGCAACAGTGAATATTTGACATAGCTTAGAATGAGTTCTCAGATTTGAAAAAAAATAATAATTTATCCCCATGGCCACACCAAAAGAGAGAAACTTTACCTTGCCTGCAGATAAAAGAAACAAACCCTTAGCTGCTCATAAACCAGTGCCAAAACAAAATACAGGGTACACAAACATGTTTAATTAAGTATCTAATCACAGCTTTAAACGGGACTGAAGAAATAAAATTGAACCCCAAAGGGATTTCCTTTTCGCCAAAGTCAACAAACTAAAATTTGATAAGCTCCACGATAAAATAATGATTATACACGTTGACTGGCGAGTGAATCTGCCACTCGTGTATGTAATTTTCCGAAAATTACATCACAAAAAAGTCGCAAGGAAGTATGATCGCTGTCAGTGTGCATAACGTAAAAGATGTCCAATAGAAAATTAATAGAAAGCACATGAAAGGATGAGAGAATCACCTTCTCTGAAGACTTCAGAAGCGAATTTCCGGCCAGATGACTAATCCGTGAGTGCGATGCGGCGGCTGGACGATGAAGAGGGAAGAGCCCGTAGAAGCTAAATGGAAGCGAAACAAGTGGTTGGGAACGGAGAATCTATCGGCGGTCAGCCGTTTGAGAGAGATGGAGTAGCCGCGGTGAAGTGGCGGAGAAAAGGGCGGACGGCGGAATACTCACGGAGGAGGATGGCCGAATTTGGAATTGGGGTCCTTGAAATATGATTTTTCTCCTGATGTGTACATCCCTGGTGTTTTTTATTTTCCTTTTTCTGTCTTTTTATTTCACTTTGGATATAGCTCAAACTTCTTTATTACTACTCATTCAAAAAAAAAAACTTCTTGATTTTTGTATACAACAACTTCTTTGCAATCTCCATTCAAAAAATAAAAACTTCTTTGCAATACAAATTTCAAGACTAAAACGTAGTCTAAAACCATATTGAGAAAAATATTATCTATATATCTATATATATATATATATATAAAAGCAAGGTTTTTTCCCGCCTTTGCACACATTTTTCTTAATTTTTTAATTCATTTTTTTATTCCAACTCATCAAGTTTTCCCTCCAATACACTTAATTAAGTTTTTAATTCATTATTTAATTACCTTATTTCATCATTATCCTTAAATGGCCATAATTATCCTACCATAATAATTATCTATATTCTATAATTCTATATCTATATTCTATATCCATATCCATAAAAAATTATTTATATTGTTTTTTATTTATTCTTAATTCTCATCACTCATTTTTAGGGGTTAATAAATATTGATTAATCAAAAAAATAGATTTTGCTCGGTTTGCCTCAATCCTTAAGACTGATTAAAAAATTATTTATATTCACATTTTTTTATTTATTCTGATTTTTTTATTAAATTAAATATTAATAATTAATTGATAAAATTTGCCCCCTTGAGACATTTTTTTATTTTATTTAATTCTTTTTTTCGTAAATTGCAATCCCAATAATTTGTCAATCAATATTTTCCCAAGAAGCCTATTGATGGCATAATCTATATTTATTTCTCGCTCAAACTTGTATTTTTCAAAATAAAAAAATATTATTTTATTGTTAATTGTTAATATATAGAATTTGGTTCATTGCTTCCCTAATTGCGATGGTTTTTTAACTCTATATAATAATCTTTAAATATTAATTAATTAATAATAACCATGGATCAAATCTCTTCCGTATCCCATTTTGCATTCAAATCTCGCCCGTAACTCTCAACCTTTATCATCATCTAACGCAAATCCGTTTGGGATCCGTAATACCCGCAAATCTCCCAAATTCCATTTAATCACAGAATCGGTTTTCAAAATTATTGGGCCAATTTCTCTGCCAACAAAGAAAAATCGTCTTCCTTCTCTCTATACAGGGAACGATTGAGTGATGGATACTACCGATGCAGGTGTCTTCTCGCCGGAAAAAGCTTCGACTGCTGACATCTTGCGCTTCAAAATGGTAATAATAGTTCTTCTAATTCATTTTTTTTCACGCAAATCGCACCCAAATCCATTGTCTTATTCTTTTAATTTCAACCTTTTTTTTTTTGCCGGATTCCACTGCCGATCGGCGGCAACGCCCTCAATTTTGAACTCTGTTCATGGCCTACATCCATTGCAATAAAAATGTTGCCGCCTATTGTGCCATTCAATGCACAGGTATGTCAAGCTATTTATCGTTCACAAATTAGGTTCTAATGAAAAATTGGAAATTGATTCTTAGTTTTTTCCTAATTTCTGATAATTCGATTGCATGTCTATTGTGAATGCTATAACATAGATTTCATTACTAATTTCCTTACTGGAATATGTTGGTTTGTGATCTGTAAATTGAATTTATCTTTTGTGATTTGTAAGTTGAATTTATCTATCTTTGAAGATTTGTGGGTTGCCTATTTTCTTTGTCTTGAAATATATGCCGTAAAAATTTTGATTGTAGATATCGTATATTAGCATCTGAAAGTTCATCTCTTGGGCGTTTTGTAGTCCAGAGCGCTTCACCAAATATGCTTTCTACTTAAAATTGAGTTAGCTGACGATGTTTGTTTTGTGAATTCGTTCTTTATAACAAGTTGGTGTTGAGCGTAACTAGATATCCAAGGGTTAATGTAATCAAGCTACTACTATGTTTAATTTACCCATCTTTTATGGAGTAATAATCGTTTAAGGTAATGATGTAACTCCACTTTTATTCTCTCCAATTAAACTATTGATCCTCATTAATTTACTTAATTTTTGACTTTTTAATCTAAATTCTTTATGCAGAATGATTTGTTGAACTTGACAGGAGACCTGTTTTTTCTGACCACTGGGAATGGTTAGAACAAATTACGAAACAACAATCATATTAGGACAATCCTGCAAAGGAGGTTCCAATTTTGTTGGTTGTGTCTATCATGCTATTTTCATTCTTTTCACAATATGACTTATTTGTCCCTTGATCTCTTCCACCATAGGTATTGTGGAGGGTAATTATTTGGTTCTGTCTGGTGTGTTTTCTTTTTGAGGTGCTCGGTTGTATATGAGTGGCTCAAGAGTTTTGTTTTCTGTGTCCTTTTCCGTTAATCGTAATAAATTTATTCCAAACTTCATTTTTCTTACTTTTAACCATTTTTGCAAATGAGTATTATTTATTTGGTTCAATCCTCTTTTGTTCTATTTTCTATAAATAAATTATTTGAAAGTTGGTTGGAGCAATGACTTGAATTGATTATTGGTTTAAATTTACTTAGGACAAGTCTCTCTGGCCCATACATGTGTTCTTATATTATCATGTGTTTATTTGTTTCCTAAGTGTTTGGTGCAACTATTATATGTCTCTGCAAGTCAGAGTTACTGACTTATTGCTTCTGGTGTTGATTCGACGAGGTCGTGGAAAATTGTGATGTCATGCTAGAGTTGCTCATATATTCAAAAGAATTCGGCATTAAAGTGCATTTTTTTAAGAACCTTTCTTGAATTTATTTTGTAATTGAATAATTATATTGTTCTCGTCTGATCTGGAGAGCAAAACCCCTTTTTTTCCTTCTTTTATGCATGTGTTTCTTTTTGAACTTCGAATTAAATATTAAACTCTTCAATTATTATATAAGATGCGTCGTGTTTTCCTTTGTTAATTAATTGAATATTGTATTCAGTTGATACATCAACACATTTGAATCCTGTGTTACGGAGAACTTGCATGAATGTGGTTTAGCATGTCTATCATGCTAGGAAGGTGTGTGTCAAACCTATTTTATATGTTTTCTTATTCAAAATGCGAAATAATGAGGGCCTAATAGAATCACTGTTAGGTAATGATCCTCCTATCAAAATATCTACGCTGTGTTGAGCGAGGTAATTGATGATAGTCGAGTCTATTATATAAACTCGATAATGTTAATCTTGCACATATATTTTGCTGTTGGAATTGTCGATTCTTTAGTTAGCCTATGGGATATCAAAGGGAAGTTTAAGGATTGGCATAGAACCAGTTTTCTTTATTTAACTGATTGAAGGTTCGTGGCCGTTATTCGACTTTTTCTTTTCCCCAATTCTTCATTTTTTTTCATATAGGACTATTTAAATATACAACATGCTTTGTTTTTTATTGAATGCTGAAGTATTGGCATAATCTGTTGTAGTTTAGACTTTGGGTTTGAGTAAGACTTATGACTTGCAAAATATATGGGGAAAGCACTGGCTTATCGTATTTTTTCTGAATATACTATTTTGGGTGTCTTTAGTTAAATAGAGTTCTTAAGTCGTACTTTAATTGATTTCTGATCATTTAGCAGGTGGAGAATAGTTGAGGAAGTGAAGGTTCCATTGGCTACGTGCGTTGTTGTGGAACTCCAACCAATTTGACATTGGACCAGAGCATTGGGCCAGGTGGAAATTGAAACAAATCAGACTATTCGCAAGGTCTATACGACTATGGTTTCTAAACAGATGCGAAAAAAGTAATTGATTATGTTAAGGGATTAATTGGAATTAGTCTTGGTGTGGATGTAAAACAGTTGAGATATTTATCCATGTTTACGAATATTTTAAATTTGTTTCATTATCAGTGGATTTAAAGTTGATGAACATTGCTCTAGATAGCTATATATGTGCGTTATTGATGTTTATAGTCCTTAACTTCTTTTATTAATTTATTTTGAAAATTCACAATACCTGCTGTGTGCATCTGGGTTTATCTTTAGTTTTTTATTTTTATTTATTTATTCATTATTATTATTATAATTATTGGTATTATTATTATTATTTTTTATTTGTTGAAGTTCAAGAATTGAGGGTCAAAATATTTCATATGGTGTATCTTGTCATTCCCATTGTTGTCATTTTTGAATTTCCAGTTCATTGAATATATAGAAACATAGATAAATCAAGATAAGTCATTCTTATCCATTTGACACTTAACTTTAGAATTGAAAGTTGTGACATTTTCAGAATTAGTTTCGACTGTCCAATTATTATGGACTATGAAACTTTGTGGTGTTTTGATCATGGATATTTTCCTTTTCGTTTGTTTACTCCATTTATAATTAAATATAAAATCATTTACAACAATTTATCATATGCCTTTTCACTTCTTAACCTTGCTACATACTTAATTGTGTTAGGTAATTATTTTGAAATAGTAAGAAATATGTTTACGAATAACATAAGTAATAGAAATATGTCTTTTAACACATAATATTGGTTATAAAATCAACTGTGATAAAATGACTAACTTACTATTCATATACATATTATTCAATGACAAAAGGAAAATAATTGAAGTAGAAGAATATCAAGCAAATCGAATGCTTGATCAGGTAAAAAATAAGGCTTAACCAAAATCAGTCTATGTATAGTGAATGGTGATTGCTTAGTGAGACTTCGATGATGGCAAAGATTCATAGAGTCGTTTTATGAGGTCATTGGATCTTTGAGCTTAATTTTGTGCCCTTATTCAAAACAATCGCTCATTTCTATTCACATTAATTTGCGATTTACCATTATCTCATCAATTTTGAAGTATATTTGTCATGGAGAATAAATTGAAAATGTCTGAATTTAAATATGGTTGAGTGTAAATATGTTTGTAAAATTTAAAAAAAAAAGGAAAGAAAAGAAAAAAAATCTTTCTCTTTTCTCTTTTTTAAATAAAATTTTAGGTTTTAGATTTTTCCTTTTTCCTTAATTATGTTGTAAACATGTGTATTAATTGTATTTTCTATAATTATATTTTATTATTACTTAGACTGTTAACGGGGAGTGAATTTCCGGATTAGCTAGATTTTGATACAAGCCTACTACGAAGATTGAAGATGACTTCAATTCATATTAAATTGGTGAGTTTCTCCTCGATATGTTAATATTCGTTTTTAGAAATGACAACGGGTCGGGTTCGGTACAGGTTGGCCAAAACTCGTCCCTAGACCAATGAGCTATTGAGTTGTGCCAACCCAGGAATACTAGGGGTGGGTCAAGAGAAGGGTTAAGTAAGACTTTAGCCCTGCGAGTTGAGCCACGAAGTAATTTTTTTCTCACCTCAATTTTTTTTTTAGCAAATGGTGAATGGGATAATGGTGAGACACTTCATCGTGGACTTATAATTTATGGATTCAAATATTTTTCGTTTCCAAATGTCCAAATATTTTTGCTTATATTAAACTTTTTATAATTTTAAAAATATAATTATTCGCAGTTAATAGGAATTGATTTAGGGCGAGTACATGCCAATCTGGACCCATACCAAAAAATTTGCGGGTTGTAAAATCCACCATCGGATTCTAAATTATATCTTGGATACAATCTTCCCGGACAACGCACGGGTAAAGATACTAGTATAGATAATGACAACGTGTATCACTCTCTCAATAAGAAAAAAATAAAATAAATATTTTACTTATCTTATGTCTCATGCGTTACATTCTATAATGGATAAAAGCTAAAATCAAAAGCTCAACTATTAGTTCTCCCTCAGACCTTGAGGGGAAATAGATAGAAATTCCACATAACATTTTTGGTGGATTATTATTATTATTATTATTATTATTATTATTATTATTATTATTATTATTATTATTATTATTATTATTATTTTGACAAGGATCATACTAGCACTGAATTGATCAAATAGGCCCATTCTTTGTGAAACACGAGGCGAGGAAGCATAGAACGTAATCAGTCCAAATACAATTGCTCGAACAAGTATATGCATAAAAAGAAAAAGCGTGCGCTAACTGGTTCCCACCTCCAGGGACATAGGGGCAAGTCTTGCTCTTACATCGAACCAATAAATCGAGCACATCCTCGCATATGGGTGCATGTGGCGAAAACTCTTCAACCCTAGTAAGGTTTTGGACCACCACCACCCCGTGGCCACCACCCCACCCCTACCACCACCCTATCCCGCCTCCACCACCACCATTCCACCACCACTACCACCCCCACCACCACCACTACCCTACCACCACCCGCCATCACCACCACCACACCACCCCACCTTGCCGCCATGCCACCCCATCACAACCACCAATCTGTCGTCACCACTACCCCACCACCACCATCGACACTCGCCACCGCCACCACGACCCCACCACCACCACCACTACCACTACCACGCCCCACACCCCATCCTATCCCATCCCACCACAACCACCATCCCGCCACCACAACCACCATCCCACCACCACCACCACAACCGCCCCCATCCCACCCCTACTCCCACCCCATCAAAAACCATACCACAACCACCATCCCACCACCACACCACAACCACCACCAACACCACCACCCCATTCCACCTCCACCACCACCCCGGCCACCACCACCATACCACCCCACCTTACCGCCACGCCACCCCATCACAACCACCAACTGTCACCACCACTACCCCACCACCACCCCACCACCACCATCGACACTCGCCACCGCCACCACGACCCCACCACCACCACCACTACCACCGCCCCACACCCCATCCTACCCCATCCCACCACAACCACCACTACCTCCCACCACCACCTCCGCCCCTATCCCACCCCTACCCCATCCCATCAAACCATACCACAACCACCATCCCACCACCACCACCATTCCACCACCACCAACACAACCACCCCACCCCCGCCACCACCCCATTCCGCCTCCACCACCACCACCCCCACTCCCATTCACGCCGCTACCAGCCGCCACCACTACCACACCACCCCACCTCGGCCGCCACACCCATCCCACCACAACCACTATCCCACCACTACCGACACTCGCCACCGCCACCACCACCACCACCATCACCGCCATTGCCACTCCCACCTCTACCATCCCACCACACCACAACCACCACCCCCACCACCACAATCTAACCACCATCCCACCACCATCACCGCCGCCATCCCATCGCCTACCACTACCCCGCCGCCGCCACCACCACTACCGCTACCACCACCATCGACACCACCACCACCACAACAACCCGCCATCGCCATTACCACCCCACCACACCACCACCACAACCCGCCACCATCTCCACCACCACCACAACCGCCTCCACCATTACACCGCCACTACCTCCACCATCATTCCACCATTCAACCACTACCACCACCAAAGTGCCGCCACCACCACCACCCCCCACCGACCACACCACCGCCACCACCACCACCACCACGACCAAGTCGCTGGCACCATTCTTTCCACCCCACAACCATTCTACCACCGCCATCACCCCACTATCGCCATCACCACCATCACCATCATTCCGCCACCAAACAACCGCCACCATCACCCTACCCCTACCACCATTCCACCACCCCCATGCCCCATCCCTACCTTTATACCACCACCACCACCTCCACTAACACCACCATTATTCCATCACCACCTTCGCGCCACCACCACGCCTATCCCTACTCCATCCCTACCTCGCCACCTCGCCGCCGCCGCCACCACCACCACCACCATTACCGCCACCACAATTCCACCACCGCCACCACGCCTACCACCATTCTACCGTCTCCACAACTACCAAACCACCACCACCATTATTCCACCACCACAACCGCCACCAAACCACCACTACCATTATTTACCCCGATAATACTATTATCTACCCTAATAATATTATTATTACATGGCATGATAATTATATTACCTTCCCTGGTAATAGCGTTACCCACCAAAACACCGCCACTGCCACCACCACTACCGCCATTTCACCACCACCACCACTGCCGGCGCCATTCCATCACCACCACACATGCTACCATTTCTTACCCTTAATAATACTATTGCCTACCAGATTAATACTATTATCGATATTATTACATATCCTGATAATCATATTACCTTCTCGTAATAGAATTACTTACCTAACCACCACCACCCCAATAATACAAATACATTCCCCTGATAATATCATTACCTTCCCCAATAATAATATTACTTATCGTGATAGACCGATTACTACCATAGGTAATTTCGATCAACAATCAACTTCTCCCTTCCCATCTCCGACTTTTTCCCTCTTCGCACTTTCTCTCTGCATATTCTCTCTCAAGATTACATCGCCGGGTAATCAGATTATCACCACAAGTAATCTCAATTAACATCCTTTCTTTCTTTGGGCCCTGTTGTGAATCATGTGAACACCTTGGTGCCAACATCATTATATTAGCCTCATTGGCCTTTTTCTTGATTCATTCGAGGTTTAAAGCCCTTGTAGGCCATTTCATTCACACCCGGGGCTTATCTTCCCCCGTGAGGCCTTACAATTCAACCAGGGACCCTAGAGGTAACTGCTACGAGCTCAAGAGGTGACTCCTACCTTTTGGTGCAGTACTTTATCCCGTATAGCACTTAACTCCCCATGAAGGCCGTTCTTACTAACTTTCTACGCATTTTCTCTAGAATACTACTCCCGATAATATTATCCGTCCCGATAATAATATAACCTACCCTGGTAATAATATACCAACTTTTCTATTTACTTTCTCTCTAGATTATCGGGGGTGGCTATTTAAATTACCATCCCCGATAATCTTCTCGCTCTTTTGTCCCCATCTTTCTTTCTCTACACACATTCTCTCTCTTGATTATCACCACAAGTAATATAGATAAGCATCCCAGTAATATTACTATCTACATCGGTAATATTATTACCTATGTCGGTAATAATATTACCTACCTTTGCAATTATAACCAAAAACAATAAAACACTATAATTTTAATCTCATCCGAAGCTATATCCACCAATACATGAGAACACCATAATTCTAACTAACAAACTAAACCAAAAGATAGCATTTAGCACAATTCTCACACTAGATTTAAGAGTATAACATAGTGGTCAAAGAAACTCACATCAAATAGAGCACAACACGATTTTTCTTATTTTCTAACTTTTTTCCCTATAGTAGCACCTCCATAATAAAGTCTATCTTTCTTCGTCTTTTTCACTATCTGATCTCCGAACAAAAATGGAACATCAGCCCCATGATGACTAAATTAAAAAATTTACAAATTCTTCTAGTAGAGTAATATACGTCTTTTGATGTGGAATTTTACGGAAGTACCTCAGAAGGAAAAATCGACTGCAATTTTCGTCTCCATGGTTCTTTATCATCGACTAGATTCTTCTCCTTCACGTTATTCAACGAAAACTCAGAGAGTCAAAGATGCTCAATGAACTCAGAATCAGTGTATTTGAACAATAGATCATGGTGAATGAGGGATTAGCGAGGAACGATACAAAACAAGTGCACCAATCGCTCAGCCTCATCCTCGATGTGAGCTTGAACGGTGTCTCGACCAATCGATGGATCGAAAATAGAGAGATTCACATAGAACTTGGAATAGGCAGAGTGAAATAGACCACAGAGACATACCGATTCAGGCACCTTCCAGATCTTGAGTATGCAATACAAATTAACAGAGGCGTGTAGAAACCATTGCAATTGATATCAAATGTTGCTTCTTCTCAGTTCGTCAAAGGCGATTTGAATCGAGGCTGAGAAAATTAGGACCGGAGTAGATGCGGTTGAGCTTCAATTGATTAATAAGAATATCGAAGTGAAGCCTAGATCGAGAAGGTAAAATTGGAATTGTAGGGGAGAGAGATTGAGAAAGTATGCAGATGGAAAGAGAAAAAAGCAGCCGAGAGACATGAGAGGGAGGGTGGAGTTGGGACTAAGGGGCAAATTTGTTAGGAAATTTCTTTAAAAAAGTAACCGGTAAATCATTTTTAAAAAATTATAGTTATTGGTCAAAAAATAAGATGTTCAGATTTAGTTGGCAAAAATGGGTCTTAGATTGTATTTATTGGGCATTTTTCCTTAATTAATACATTGTGAGCATTATAGCACAATTTTTTAGAAAACTATGTCAACCCAAAAATCCAAGTTTATAATATAATTTTATTGATAATAAATGAAAGAATACAAGGAAGTGGGCATAATAGCTATCCTTCCGAAAGCAGATCGCAAGCAATCAATAGAAACAACGAAACTCTCAAACATTCTATACATTAATTCTCTGTGCATCTTATATTTGCAAGTCCTAAACTATCTAAGCAAAGAATACCTTTATTGCGATCCCTAATATTATTCCAATGAGGCATAGTAAACTGCTTATTCAAATGGCCTAAGGAGGCAAAAGACCCTATTGCAAAATTCGTTCATGATGTATATGTGTAAACCTTGTGGTGAGTTGTGGTGCCAGTGACTTGATCTTATCTAACAAGTATTGAATTGCCCATGGGCCTTTATCTTTCGACGTGCAAAAGTGGATGGCTACATGCGAATCGGCCTAAATCCGCACCATGTTGACCCCATTTTCAATGCACAATTGTAAACTAGTGAGGATTGCCCATAATTCAGCAACGGTACATTGCCTTACCATTCATGATATGCCCAAATTAGATTCCTCTTCGAATCCCATAGAAGGCCTCTCTCGATAGCTTCGTTATTAATCATAGATCCATCTGTGTTTAGTTTAAGCCAATCCGAAGTGGGCTTCTCCTACCTCAAAAGTTTCATTCTCCTTTATTTTTTAATTTGAAAAGGAATAGCGACTACGATCAATCTTCCTATAACTAATACACTCTCTTAAGTGTAGAGCCCATAGAATGAGTAAATCCCTAGTGCTTGGCATTATAGCACAAATAATGTTAGTTAAACTAACGTAATATAATACATCGATATTAATTAGTGGTGTGGTGCATCATAAATATTGGAATATCAACTAATTAGATATCATATCAACACGAATATATAGCAGTATTCACAAATAAGTAAAAGTGGATCTAAATTTTATTTTATATTTTTGTGAAGTGTCAAATCGTGTGAGTGAAATAATAACGATGTTAACATTTTAAATTATCAATTCATAAAATTCTGATATCTCATGCAACGATAAATGTAGGTTTAATAGTGGGTGGTAGATGTAGGTCTAATAATGAGTGCGTAGGCAGCTCTAGATGGAGGGAGAGAGGCACTGTAAAGTGGTTGAGGCAGGCCTAGCCCAAGACATCTCAACATAAGTCCATAGAGGCCCACTTGCCTAGAGTCCACATGTGGTGATATTGTTACAGTTTGCCAATAATTGCGATATATGAGGAATTTGACGAACATGGCACTGAAAATAAAGTTTAAAGTGCTTGTTTGATTTCCATTTGTTCAAAAATTCATTACTCTAAAAATTAGAGGTCGTTGGGTAGAATTGTGTTCAGCTTTTGGAAAAAGACAAAAAAATTGTTTTTAAAAAAATGTATAGTTAAATAATAAAGAATCGGGAAAAATATTTATCTTATCATGTCTGATTAAAAATGAGTTTATAAATATTTTAAATTTGATCAACTTGATGCATTCTCTCAAAAAAAGTTTTTCTTCCAAAATAAATTAGACTAGCATGAAAACAAGCACAAAGTCTTAGCTAATTTTTTTCCCCTCAAGGCACATTTTTGCATTATTATGAATAACATTTTCTTCTAAAAATAAATTATACATAATCATAGACTCATGGTAGCTCACCGTAAGAGAGTACATCTTCTTCCACTTCCATTGATCCTCAGTTTTTACCACTTTGGATCAATTATTGATAGAACATCGAGCAAATGGTTTCCAAATGGACTTTTTTTTTACTAAGTTCTTACAATTAAGTAAACAAGTGGTGGATGTCTGCATTGGCACCAAATATTGTGTCTACAATATGTATATTATTTTAGACAGTGGTGGAGTTAGAGGTTCATAATTGAGGGTGCAGATATTTAGCTCTCTGCATAGGAATATTGTTTTTTTCTTTTCATTTTTTTGTAAGTAGCCTGACTAATAGAAATTATTACTCAAGAACAAGAAATTTTACATGTATTCAGTAACTTCTTATTAAAAACTAAATGGGAAATTGGCATAAATAATCCAAAAAAGGTATGGTGACTGTATTTTTAGTAAAAAAAAACAAGTCAATTGGTTCTAAAAAAATTTTGTTCAAATTTGGTCTAAATGGATGGAATCCGTCCACTTTCTTCATTAATTACCTCAGATTTTGTTATTTTGTCATTTTCTCAATGGGTATTTTGGTTATTCAACTTAAGATAAATTGCACAAAAGATCCTAACTATTTCAGTCCAGTCCCAAAGTTTGAAACTTGTATACTTTAGTCCAAAATTTTAGTTAAATTCCATAATTTTACCTTTTATTTTTTATGTATATTTATTTGGTCGATGGTTAATTTTATCGAATTAATTTGATACTAATTAAATAGTTTTTATCAAAAATTTTCAATACAGTAGCATTTGTTTGCATTAATATCATAACTTTAGAAAATTTTCTTTAGCATTAGAGATGCACATATTTTTATTTTAACCATTAATTAAAAATAAATATAATTATTGTATATACATAAAATTTTATTAGTAATATATCACTGTAAAAAATATATCAAATGTAAATAAATAATAAAATAAAAAATAAAAATTCAAAAACCCAACCCTCCCCTCTTTCCCATCCCCACCACCAGGAGCCACTAGCTTTTGATTAAAAAATATGCCAATTTTCATTATAATTTATCAAGTGGTCCAAGTCCATCTAATCCATCTAGCGGCCAAAGTAGCTCATTGACTATTTTAATTTTAGGTGTATCAGATGGAAAAAAATTTGAAAAACCCGAAAACACCAAGTACCCAAACCAAATGGGTTTAAAAACCCCGAATTGATGGATATAGATATGGATATGGTTTTCAAAAATAAAATCCAAAAAAAATATGGGGTCGGATATGAATTTTGAATCAGTTCGCTAATATGGCCGACCTGTACCCGAACCGATCCGTTGCCATCACTAAATGAGAACATACATATTATTGTTTAGTTGTTTCTAGAGATGGCTTAGATTTAGGGCATGGTATGGAGGTCGTATCGATGTATAACTAATGGCTGAGATGTGTATTTAATAGTAGTTTTTAATTCAATTTCAATCTAATCTAACTATAAGTAAAATTAAAAGAGTCACCTAGACAAAGTACTTACGTGATAGTGTCACATTTGATATTATTTTTAGGAATTAATTGCTTTCATTATTTAATTTATTCTACTTTTCTTATTTGGTGTTATTTTCTTTATGTTACTTTTTTGTATATTTTTTATTTTTTGAATTAATTTATATAATTATTTTAATTTTTTTATATTTAATGTTGCATGCATTAATGAAAATGTGATAAGAGATCAAAGTTGCAACTTACAATACCTATTAAATTAATTTTTGAAAATGATAATTAACATTTTCTATATACATTTTTATTTTTGGCTATTAGATTTTAATTATTTATTTTCTGACTATATATATATATATTGTTCTTATTAACAAAAGTTGAAGTGACAACTTGGTATAGTGCTACATAGGCAGTGATTTTCTATTTTAGAAAAATCTTTTTACGTGTTTAAAAAATTAAATAAAAAATCTATTTTTTTTTAAATTTTTAGCACTTTAAAAGGATTGTTTTAGATAGTTTTCATTGGTAATGTATATTGAGCGGTTCAAATAGTGCGTAATTTTTTAAGATCAAATAGTAAGTCGTTAAATAATTAAATTTATAATGAATAATTGATTAATTAGAAAAGAAATAGAAAACGATAACTTTGATGTCCCATTTCATCATTTCACAAGCCATTTAATAAAATAATTGTTAAAATTATCGTTTAATCGTCTCTTCATTTTCTATCAAAAAATTACAAGTATCAAAAATTAATTTTTTTTATATTTAGTATTACATGCATTATTATTTTTTTTTATGGGAAAGAGTAATTGAGCGTTGGTGGAGACGCATTGTCCCAATATCAGAAAATCAATTCAAGTTTATATCGGCCCGATTGACTACAGAGGCAATTCATCTACTTAGAGAACTAATTGAGAAATATAGGGTTGGAAAGAAAGATTTACATATAGTTTTTATCGACCTCGAGAAAACTTATAATATAGTACCTAAAGATGTGCTCAGGCCTCCGGTGGGTTTTAATGAAGAAAAATATACCTCTTAAATAGATAAATATAGTCAAATGATATGTATGAGGGTATATGTACAAATGTTAGGACATACAGTGGAATGATAGATAGCTTTCCGATTACAATAGGGTAACACCAGGGGGCTCTGCACTGAGCCCTTTCTTATTTACCATAGTCATGGATGAGCTTACAAGACATATTCAAAGCAAAGTACAATGGTGCATACTATTTGCGGATGACATAGCTTTTGTTGATGAGATCAGGGCATGAATAAATGATAAGTTAAAATTATGGAGACATATTTTAGATGCTCATGGTTTTAGGTTAAGTAGATTAAAAAATAGAATACATCGAGTGTCTATTTAGTGGTAGGAGTAGGGCGAATCTGCTTATAATTGCATGAGGTGGTGAGGTAGTACCAAAGAGTGATAGTTTTAGTTATCTAGGATCAGTGGTTCAAAACAATCTTGACATAAAGGGTGATGTGAATCACAGGATTAATGTACGATAGATGAAGTGAAAATGTGCCTAAGGGATTTTATATTACCGTAATATGGCTTTGAGATTAAAAGAAAAGTTTATAGAATAACTATAAGACCAGCGTTACTATATGTTATCGAGTGTTGGACAATTAAGAATGTAGATAAATAAAAATTGAGTGTAGCAGAAATGCTTATACTAAGGTAGATGTATGGTACAATTAGGAAAGACAAAATTACAAATGAAGAGATCCGTGGTAGATTAAAAGTGATCCCCATTGAGGATAAGATGAGAGATGTTCGACTAACATGGTTTGGGCACATATGGCAGAGATCTGAGAGTGCACCTCTTACGAAGAGTGAAAGTATTATGGTAGGAAATATAAGGAGAGGTAGAGGAAGACCATTAATAACATGGATGCAAGTAATCCGTATGGACATATGTGCTAGGACATATGTGTTAAGTAGGTAGATGAGCAACTAACCTTGGATAGGAATGAGTGGCGTAAAAATTCATACTAGTGATCCAAGTGATTTTTTGTATGCTTCCATATAGCCAACCCCTATTTGCAAGGAATAAGGCTAAGTTTTTTGTTGTTGTATTTTGTTCAAATTTTTGTTACCGAAAAATCAATATGTAGAGTTTCGCCTATAAATACTTTGTATAAAAATCTTATTATTTCAGACAATACACAATTCACATCGCATAAATTCTCCAAAACTTAATATTCAAAATCCATGTTAAAAATATCGTTCGTAGCTTAACTACTTGAATGATGTTGATGATAAAAATTTTGTCAAAAATTTTAATAGGATCATTTCGTTTTGTTCAAATAAGTATTGTTTGAATTTTGATCTCAAATATTTTATTATTGCTTGAAATTATCAATTTAACTGATATGATATTTTTTCTGGACAAGATAATGGTTCAATCAAAATTTGTAAACCATTATTGAAATCTATAATATTATATATGCTGCGTTATTTTTGTTTTGTACTATATTAATATTATTTTATGTAAATAAACCATCTTAATAGTACTGTATATTGTATACGGGAAATACTAATTTTATTTATGTCAATTGCGAATAATATTATAATTATTCTTTTCATCGACATTTTGACGTTATAATATTATTCTTTTCATTGACATTTTGACGTTTGAACTTTTATCAATTTGATGACAATTGACGGAATCTCCTTATAATTTCGTCAAGAAATATGCAGATTGAGATCGAGTTGTCATGATGAGAATATTAAAAACATTCTTGAAGGCATTGATGTCAAGTTATTGTCGTGTGTGGTCTATCCCAACTCACAAGCCTTATAATTGCCATTTTCTACTAGCATGAGATTTCTCTATCTTTCGTATGTTTGATCGAGATTCTCTGAAAATTCATTCTCAAATGTGTGGTTGAAAATTGAATAAAAGTCTGAAAAATAATAAAAAAAAAGTTGTCCCATAAAAAGTATGATTAGAAAAGAATCGAGAGAAAAATGAATTTTACAATAATGACCCCCCAAAAAAAGCATAAGATATAAAACATCTAATTTTGTTCAGTATAAAGATTTGTTAAGAAACAACCTATCAATTGGCAGCATTTACGAGCCATCCACTCTGAAGAAGCGGGTTATAAATTATCTCACCCCTAACAGATAAATTGTTTTAAATTTGTTATTGTATCGTTGAAAATTTCTAACCGTTAACTCAACCCACCCAAACATTCGTCATCAATAATTTGATATTATCAAATATAGTTTGTAATATCCCTTCAAAAAATGAAAAATATGGTTCATAATATGTTAATCTAGAATAAAACATGACAAACTCCTTGAGGTACGTAAAATTCTAGAACTCCTGGAATACTCAACTCGATACTCCAAACCAATGAGAGCTTCCCACTTAAATACATGGGACCACAATTTAATTGATATGATTCACAACAAAGGCTAACATAACATCAGATGGATTTTTTTAGGTAAGCCACAACAAACATTTAATCTCATTAATGTTCAGTACTAGGAGTTGGACTTTCGGAGTTTTCGTTCTTCCGAAAGCAATTTTGCAAACCTGCAATGCACACCAAAAGAACCGTTAATAATTTCCATTTTTGTTTTGGGACTTGAGTATGAGTGCTAGCTTCGTCAATAATATAAAATTGAATACACACCTTTTGAGTTCCTCCATATTTGTCCCTCCATTCTCGACCGGTTCAACAACACCGGTTTCCCAATTCATCCTCGAAACCGGTTTTTTCAACAACTCTTCACCCACTTTAACCAAATTTTCCAAGTTCTTTTCCGTTGCTCTATGCATCGAGGCTAACTCTCCGGTCAATGTATCATCCTACATAACATAAATCATATAAATTAAAAAAAAAAATCGAAATTTTGTTTGTTAATCCTATACAATGACCAGTAGCACAATTTAGGTTGCGATGAATGTACTTGGATGCGGAGATAGTTCTCCTGTGACTCAAATGTTTGAAAAACTACGCAATTGTGAAAATCGACCATATCTGCATTTGCTTGGTAAAAAATGTTTAACAGAGGAGTCGAGTTGTTGCTAGTAAGCCATTCCACGAACCCCCACTTGGCTGCCTTTTTCGCATCATATTGTCCTTCGTTTTTGGCTTCACCCGTCCCTAGTGATATCACAAGAAAGCGTCCATAGTCCATCGGCTTAATCGGGGAGAAATCACCACTTTTCTTCACTGCTTCTCTTGTCACTTCCGAAATTGCAATAAGTGTCTACAATATTATGACCAATCAAGTTAATTTTCTACCACTACCATAATGTTACTTCTAATTAACCTATATGTCACAAGATGTTTATTAAAAAAAGAATAGATAAATAATATAAAAGTAGTTTTAAAAAACATGTACGGATTAATTCTTACAGGGTTATTAGCAGCTACACCACCATCTATAAGGTTGAATTCTTTTCCTTGGTTCTCAAATTGGTGGGGAGGAAAATAGAGGTGTGCCGCGGAGGTGCTAATGCATATGTCCGATAGCAATGCATCCATCGCAGAGTCTTTCGTTGTCTACGTAAGTATTAAGACATTAGAAACTCTATCTTCAAAAAATATTGAAGTAAACAAGATTTCAATGTTTTGAAGAAAAAATAGAAATTGCAAGTCTTTAAAAGGAAAAAGAACATGCCCGTAGAGGCCGAATAATCCTTAGGAAGGTATTATGGTTGCCTAAAGATGTGTAACACTAACACGCTTATTTAAGTTAGATCATGACGTCTAGATAATGAACTTTTACAAGAGAAAATAATTACCGTATATGAGCTGAAAATAGTAGGTTGAAGTTTCTTGATGTCAAAACTTGTAATAACAACATTAGTGAGAGTATCATGCAACCTTGACTTCCCCAATTGATCCTCTATAAGATTACGAAGATACTTCCCATCATACATGGGTTCTTGTAGAGCTTTAAATCTACCCACGAATGCTTCCAATGGCCCCCTATATTTCAAACAAGATAATAATTAATTAAAATTACAAATAAATTAATGTCATTAAGAGTTCGATTGGCACACCTAGTTTGGTTTACCTTGATTGAGGAAAAATTTTGGGACAGTGCTCAAGGTAAAAAGGGACCAAGTCTTTTGCAGCATATAATGGTCTATTATTTTCATTTGGTGTAGTTAGCATGCCCGTCACGAGACCACCCGTACTTGTTCCTGCTATTACGTCAAAGTAATCTGCAAGCCTTGCATCGTCTCCGTCTAGCTCCTACACGAGAACATCAATTGTAATACACTTTGAAAATTAGGGTCAATGAATTGATGAAAATGAAGCATCTGTTTACGAAATTATGAACTGTGTGCAATTTATTCAGTCGATAAGTGTTACCTGGAGTTGGGATTCTAAGTAAGAAAGAATAACACCGGGGATGATTCCTTTTATGCCTCCACCATCAATACTAAGAATTGTAATGAGATTGCCCTTATTTGGAGGTTGAAGTGCTTGTAATTCTGAATTCTTTGCCTCCATATCTCACTTTGTATATGTCAAATCTTGAACACTACTAGCTAGGTTGTATTCCAATTAAGCAAACAATAGGGTTATATAATAGGCAGTATGGGAGCTTGAAAGCAGGAATAGTGGATAATTTGCCAAAGAATTGTACTTATTTTTTGAATAGAAAGAATTGTACTTATTGATTAATTGAATAATAGTGATAATTGTCATTTTCACATTATCTTTTATCATTACTTGTATTCAACTATTCATTATCTGCGGAGCTCATATTTACGGTCTCAATTTTTATCGTGGCTATTTCACTCAACCAGAATATCGTATATACAATTAGTTTTGATTGGATAAAATAATCAGAATAGAAATTAAACAATAGATTTGGACTCTCATCGGTGAATTACAGATAATTAATTTATTATAATTAACTAGTGATCTTAATTATTATATATATATATATATATATATATATATATATAGATATGTGTGGCGTGCGCTTTAAACGTAAAAATTAATTAATTAATATAACATCGCCAGTGTTTTATAAATATAACTTAAGAATAGCACTCCTTTAGTTAATTTTGTTTGCCTAATTAATTAAATTCCAATTGATATACTTGCTCTAATTAACTATATGCTAGTCAACCAAGGGACACAAAACCAAGGACATTGGCAACTGCTCCAAGAGTAAGAAAATTAAAAAAAAAATACAATAACAATTATCGAGATTGAGGAATGTAATTGTAAATTATATGGGAGAACTTTTCCTTTTTCACGCATTTTTTTTATTTATCAAAAGTATAGAAACGCATTTTATTATAAAATAATAAAGGCAGTTGGCGTAATGACTGGTTGAATATTCAAATCACCTCGAATGAACTTCACTAACCAAGGATATATAAAATTTAAGTCTACTAATCACATGTTGATTTTTCCAAATCACTTTGAACTTTTCTAATATTTTTTTTATGATATGCTCTTGTGCTATGTTAACGGTACTTTTCCAAATGACAACTAAAATGACCATTTTACCCCCAACGTTGCTAATGTTAGAAGGAAAAAGAAAAAGCAAAAAATAAAAAGTCCCTCAAAAGATACAGGAGAAAAAATTTCAGTCTGAACTAATGTGCGGAGGGAAATCAGCTGGAAAATTTTTTCTTTCTTTTTTTCCCATTTTTTAAAGCTAAATTTCAAATTTTTTTCTTTAATATTTCTCTTCTTCTTCATTTCTTTTAAACCTTCCTTGCCTCATATTGTTTGTTAAGGTATCAAAATATCAGATTATCTTGATCGATAAATAATTCAAAAATCACTCTTTTCATATGGTCTTTTATGCTCAAACATCGAGGTTCCATAATCGATTTCATGTATAAAATTAAATACTCCGTAACATAATAGCTGGTATCATGTAAAGTTGTAAAAAACGGAAAATTAGAGAATATAGTTTCGATGATTTTAGTGAAATTATAACTATAACAATAATGACATGATATGTCACGATAATATAATGATGCATTCGAAGCGAATACCTGCCCCATTTAAAAATATTTGGAGTTTCTTTGCTTTATGATCTGCTAGTCGCTTGGGTGGTGAACGGCGGAGTCAAATCTTTTGACATGGGTATATACAAATTATTTTGACATGAGCACCAAGAGAAATAATAGCGGATTTTTAATTTTTCCTTCAAATTCGGGCGATGCATAGAGGGAGCACCAGGTTGTAATTTGAAGATGTTTTCCGTTATCGTTGTCAGAATAGATGGGAACGAGAGAGGGGGTATGGGGGTAATAATTTGGGAGCTACAAAAAATAAAATTAAAAATTAGTCAATTTTGATTATGCATGTGCGTAGATAAGCACATGCTGAATATCCTTTCCTCCGCCTCTACGGGGAGCGGGGGACGCGGCATGAGGTCGAAGCGACTCACGACTAGGCTATGCCTTTATTGCTTGGTGACTCACTTACAATATTTTTAATTCTTTTTTTCTTATCTGTTTTCCTTTTTTCTATATATATATATATATATATAATATTTTTCCCACCTAAATGCATTATCAATTTTTCCCATCTATTAAATTTGTCTAAAATAATTTTCGATCTATATATAGAATAATTTATATTTTTATATAAATAAAATGAGACTTTTTCTTATTATATTTTTTATTGCCTTAAATCCGTTTTCCCATTTAAAACAAATTTTCTTTTTGATTTATTTTTTTTCTAAATTCTCCTTTTATTTTATTTTTTTCTTTTCTAATCCATTTCCACCCTACTTTACCCAATTTCATGATATCTAAATACTCTATCATTTTCTCTCCTTTTGTTTTTTCATTTTCTACCTATAAATTTTTAAAAAAAATTGTGATTCTATTTTGTTGGACTTAATAAGAGCTTTAAAACAAGTATACTATCAATATATAAATTTTTATTTTTCTAAAAATAAAAATTTACCCCAAATATATAAATTAGTATCCAACTTAAATATAAATTGATATTAATATAGATTAACGACTACTGACATAATGAGATTAAAAAAATGGATAACTCGTTACGACACTTAATTGATATTTGTGCATAAAATAATCCAAATACAATGAGATGTATAAATTATTTTTGCTTTTAATTATATTACATATTTGATTTACCTTAGAATAAATTAAATAAAAACTAATGCCTAAATTTTTTTATCTCGCAAATATATACTAAAGCTAAATTTATTTTATAAATGTGCAACATGAAAAATTAAAAGTTAGCTTGGACCTTTAATTAATTTTAGAAAGAATTCATTATTTTTAAAAATACCGATTAGCTAATAAATAAAAATTAATTAAAATTAGCAATTTCGCAAAGATTTCATTTTTGTTTGATAAAAAATTAAAATTTATTTAATTTTTGTCAAAATTAAAAGAAATGTCTAACATCAATTTTGTTAAATTAATCATTCAATTATAACATTAATCAATTTTTTAATTAATTGAATCTATATCTATATCTTTTAAATTCTAAGATATCATTTTATTTATAAGATATCTTTCAAATTAGATTCATATAATTTTTTAAATTATGGTTATCAAGAAAATTATTTTGGAAATAATTAATTTTTTAGAAATAATTAGCTTAAACACAAAAATTAACTAAAATTAGTTAAACTATAATTAATTAAAATAATAAATTCTATTGCTAATATTTAGTTTGATATGGGTTCATTGGATAGAGATTAATCAAAATTAATTACATTTTTAAAAGGAAAAATATAATTAGTTTAAAAAATTAAAAAAAAAAGATTGCTATGGATTTCCTCTAAAAGATGAAAAAAATATTTTAAATTGCAATATATCTTTTAAATAAAGAGATTCAAAATCTTGATTCATACAATTAATAAAAGTGTAGATATTAAAATGATTATTTCAAAAATAATTAATTCTTTTCATACATAATTAGCTAAAAATGAAAATTGATTAAAACTAATTATATTACAATTAATTAAAATTAAAATTAATAATACTATTAAGATTTAATTGGGCTTGTTTTCAATGGGCAAAAATTGACTTGGTTTCATTAGAAGAAAACTAATCAAAAGTAATTATACTGTTAGAATAAAAAATAGTATTAATTAAAAAATAAATAATAATTAAATTAATTAGGCTGTCATGGTTTACCAGTTTTTTCTTAAAAAATGAAAGACATCTTTCGACATGCAAGATATCTTTTTAATTATAAAATATCTTCAAAATTAGATTCATACAATTCTTAAAATTGCGGTTAAAAAACTAATTATTTTAAAAATTATAAATTATTTTTATAAATAATTAGCTAAAAAAGAATTAATTTGAATTAATTATATTAAAATTAATTATATTTCTTAGATTTAATTGGATATATTTTGATTGGATGAAAATTAAGACAGTTTTATTAGACGAAAATTAATCAATATTTACTAAATTGCTAAAGGGGAAAAACTTAATTATTTAACAAAATGAAAAATAATTAAAATTAATTAGATTGCTGCGGGGATGAAAAATGTGTTTTCGAAATTAATTTGTCTTTTTATGTATTTTTAAATAAAGTTAATTTAACACCTATAAGATTTTGGATTCTTAAAATTAGGGTGTTACATTTTATTGTAGAGTAAGTCGACTGATTATTAGTCCGTAATTAACTTCATTTATTTTTTCCAAGAATCATGCTTTTTTCAAAACATACTTTTCTTTTGATTCTCATATATTTTTATATTTTCTATAATATTTCTTTTGAGTTATAGTTGGTGAAAAAATATTAATATTTCTTTTACATATATATATATATATATATATATATATATATATATATATATAAAATTAAGAGTGTTTCAAAGGATCTGCTCATTTTTTTAAGTAACATGCCCAAAACTAGGTCTTCAAATAGTAATGGTTTTTATTTTGACACTAACCTGAACCAACAATTATATAATAAAGTTAATTTGTCTTTTTATGTATTTTAAAATAAATTTAATTTAATACCTATAAGATTTTGGATTCTTAAAATTAGGGTGTTACATCTTATTGTAGAGTAAGTCGATTGATTATTAGTCCCTAATTAACTCTATTTATTTTTTCAGTATCATTCTTTTTTCAAAACATACTTTTCTTTTAATTCTAATATGTTTTTGTATTTTCTATAATATTTATTTTGAGTTATAGTTGGTGAAAAAACATTAATATTTCCTTTTTTTAATTAAGAGTGTTTCAAATGATCTGCTCATTTTTTAAAGTAACATGCCCCAAAACTAGTTCTTTAAATAGTAATGGTTTTTTATTTTGACACCACCCGAACCAACAATTATATAATAATTATTTGGTTCAAGCTATTACCTTCACTAGGGAATAAGTCTGAGAATTCTTACTAAACAATTGATTATCGACTCAATCAATTATTGGAATTATATGACTCAATTAGAATATTTAAACTGGCTTTCGACTGTGTTAAATATTTATCTAACTTTCTATCTCCTAAATAAATATTAAAAATCCTAACTACTTTGAATTATTTATTTTATACCGAAATGTTCCGGTTGATATTTTATTTAAGTTTTAAGCATCATCAATTAGGTTGTATATTTTAAATATTAATCACATATATTTCAATTTATTTATCTTATCCAAATTAATTTAAATTTTATATCGAATTATTCAATATTTAATACGTCAAATATGTTAAATTAGTGAGTTTATACCTAATATGTTAATATATTTAGAAGGTATTTATTGAAGAAATAAAATGTCAGTAACACATATATTAAAAAATAGAAATAAAAGTCTTTGATTACACCATCACGATGGGGCGTAGATGGGATGAGAATTTTCTAGTGGGGCGAGGATAGGGAATGGAAGTTCTCATCCTACTGTAAGTCTTATATCATTCTCAATCGACTTAAATGAAGATGGGCTGGAATCAGAATAAATGTTTCTCGGCATGGTAGGAACGAGGTGTTAGGGTTTGTCGGAGTATACTCACTATATTGTTATTTTTATAATATATCTCTATGCCAATTATATTTCATAATTAAAATTTAAAAATCATTATTTACATATTAATTACTAATAACGTATATCACAAGGATGTATAATTAATATCTCCCAAAATTTATAATTACATATAATAGAATATAAAACAATTTAAAAGAAAAAATGATGAGTTCTACAAATTTTATTAGAGTTATTTTAATGTGGTTATTTTGATAACTATAACATCTAAATACCTAAGGTTATTTTATTTTGGGTTTATATTAGTAGATTAATCTTACAATGAATGAAATGTGATATATTATCACAATTTCTGTCACAAATTGTCATCCAGTGCAAAGCACGGGTATAAATGCTAATTAAGTTACTATTCTATGAAGAATAATAAATTAAGTTGTGTGGATTTTTATGAGTTATTTCTTACATATTTGCAGGATGAATTACTATGAAATATAGGTGAAAATCTGTCAAAATTTTTAAAGAATTAATTCGAGTCAAATTAATTAAGTCTATTATTGCAACTCATTCTTTATTTTAATTATTTTTTTAGGTTTTATGTTAATATTATTAATATCTATCAATACGGGTATTAGTTGAAAAATTTGTCCCCCGTGCAACGCACGATTGAAACAGCTAGTATATATTATTTCATCCCAACAATATATAAATAAGGTCAATTATATTGCGAGATTCATGCTTTGCAATTTATATTGGTCATCCAAATGTGGTGGCCAGTGACCTGTAATTTGTTGCTCCCAAAGGGAGAATAAAATTTATTTATATAAAATTAAAAAGCACGTTTAACGCGAAAAACAATTATTTAATAGACATGGAGTGAGGACACATACAGGCTCAAATCGATCCTTGTGTGCAGTGTGATTCGTGAAGTCTGAATCATTGACTAATTTTGAAATTTATCAATTGTGTTCGAGTAAATTATGTTGGTAAATAATTGATTGGGACAAGAGATGAGAGATGCGCACAAGAAAGAATTGTGTAATTGAAATGTGTGATTTATATTGACATTTAATTAATTAATTTATTTTTTGAAAGTTATATTGGTATTAAAATGACTTTGATTGAGTAACCGATATCTATATTCTATATCTATCTATATATATAATAAATCAGATGTGAAATTACCATTAGTATTGTATAGTAGTTTTATGACAGGGGAAACCACTATTTCAGTTAGTTAAGGGCACGGTTTGGACACGTGGCAAGCCAGAATATGTTTTTAACAGCTATTAATTTTCGGATTTAGTTTTTTACAAGTCTTTTACTAGATTTTTCAAAACTTTAAAAAGTTATCTTGCTTTCCGGATATATTTTTTTAGACGCATTTTAATGGATTTTTTTAGAACTTAAAAATAGTGATCTTATTCATTACAAGTAGTTTTTAAATTTGTGGGAAGTGCTATGCTGCCTATGATTAAAATTGGTCAGTTATCTCCAGAAAATAAATACATCTATGGTATAGTGTGTACTCACCATATTTGTTCTACAAAGTTTGAAGCGAGTGAAGTTTAATACATGAAAGTTATGAGTTGTCTGATTTATGGATTACTTAGACGTATCTGGATTGTGTTCTGTTAAATTCCAATTTGCCTACTATGAGCTCAAACTAGATGTATCCGGGTTATATTACGATTGTAACCTAGATATATCTAGCACGGAGAGTGCATATGAAAATTTAAATAAACAAAAACAGCACACACACGATTTTTTAAGGTGAAAAACCCAACTGGGTAAAAAATCACCCGTCTGCACCTGCAGACAAACAGATTCACTAGTTGCCAGAAAATTAAACCAGTTACAAGAAATTAGGGACATCAATACGCATATCACTATCAAACAACTAGAATTAGCGACAATCACTCCCTGATGTCTCTTTTAACTTGTACTGTGAGTCAACATCCCCTTGCTCTTCAAAACTTCTCGTAACTCCGCAATCCAGCCTGGACTTGCGAGGTCCTTACACCGATCATCACCTCCTGTGAAGATTTTCTCAGGGTTGAGGCTTTTGTGTAGTGAATCCGACTTCTCCCAAAGCTTTTACTAGATGAAAATGAGCGATGAGTTTGTAGTTCAAACTGCACTTATGTTTCTAGTGTTGGGCACACTCTCAAATTTAGATTATAAGTGCATGAGAAAAGGGAGACATGAAAACAAGTCATGCATCCATGTAGGTTATACTCGACTATTGTTCTTTCCTCTCGGCATACACCACCCATTTCGTCCTTGTCATTACTTATTTATTCACGTGTACTCCTACACACAAGACAAAAAGATAAGATGAGATAATTAGATAAATTGTAGGATAACTCAAATATAGATATTTTGAAATAGAGTTAACTTATCATAATTGTTTTTGAACTTAAGCTATCTTATCCCTTAATGATAGGCATGTGATAATAGTAGGATGGATTCAAAAATGTGATAAGGATAAATAAAAGAAAGTCAAAACAAGATAAAGCTCAAGTTGCAGTTATCTTATCTTAAGTTGGAGTTTATTGAAAATATAATTACAAACATGTGATAAACTTTCTTATTGATTTTTAGACCACATTTTATTGAGTGATATTTTAATGAATTAAGGTGTGGAAAAATACAAATGACAACAATGTTGACTTTCCAAAATAAAAATTAACAATCTCCCCCTTTGGCTTTTCTATTTTTCCAAAACCTTGTTTTCTAAAAATTTTACAAAGTCAACATTAATAAGGATATAAAGAACTCGCCCTAAACTAGTTCTCCCCCACTCAAACAAATTAAATGAAGTAACTAAATTTTGCAAAGTCAACATCAACAAGGATATAAAGAACTCCCCCTAAACTAGTTCTCCCCCTCAAACAAATTAAATGAAGTAACTAGTAACATATAAGCACATAACCATAAAATTATAAAAAAAACTAGCATACTTCCCGTGAAGATCAAACGAGAGAGTAACGTTAAAATTTTTAGTAATATTCTCCCTATTTTTGGATAAAGGAAAGTCAAACTCTTCACCAGGCGTTATTCTGTAACTTGCATCGCCAATATCCAACCCTCTGTTTACTGCCAACATTCTTTCAAAAATCAATTAGTAGTTAGGAAATAAAATATCCAAGAATTACAGAACTGAAAGATCACTATTGTTGGGCCCACAACTAACTGATTTGATCTGTAAAAATTTGCCACTTAAGTCCACTATACTGCCACATTTCATATTTAAAAAAATAAAAATTCCCAAAAATTAGGGCTAGATGCATCTAGTGTACCTTACCGAATGAGAGGACTTAGATATATCTGAATGCCTTCAGCGGTCATTGAGTTAGATGTATTTTGAAATGACCCGCCCAAATTCGTCCCGGAAACGTATATGATTTCGTATATAAATCCGTATGTGTCCCTGTATTTGATATGAAACGACATGATGATGTTTCGGCATGCTACACGTGTATATGATACGTTCACGATATGCTTTGAAGTGTAGGATATGCCCGGAATCCGAGACGGCCTTCGAAAATGATGAAAATGGGGAAATTCTGCAGAACCATATTTACGGCCGTAAATGTTATGGTTACGGCCGTAAATATACTGATTCTGGTAGAATGTATATGATCTGGTAGTAAGTGGCAACAGAGGAAAAGTAAAGATTATGCAGAGAGTTTATTACGGCCGTATGACTGAGGTTACGGCCGTAAAGGATGGAGTTACGGCCGTAAATGTGGAAAGATGGAAAAGCTCCAAAAGTTTCAGAGAGCAAATTACGGTAGTATTATTCAGAGATACGGCCGTATTATTGGAGTTACTGGCCGTAGAGAGCAGAAGGTAATGCGTAGTAAGTTCGAGCAGGAGAGAGATGGAATTTCAGAGGCAGGGTTACGGCCGTAAGTATTTTGGGTTATGGCCGTAAGTCAAGAGTTACGACCGTAAATGGTAAAGTTACGGCCGTAATTGTAAGTCGGCAGAAAGGATATATCTAGAAGTTTCTTGCTATTTCTTGAGGATTATTCATGTGAGCTCAGTTCAAGCACTCCCATAACACTCCCAAGATTATGCCAAAACCCTCTCCATGATCCAAATCAAGAAATAAGTGCATGTAATCCCTATGTAACCTTGATTACAAGAGAAAAGAGGGAGAAGAGAAAAGAGAGCATCGAGGTTCAACATGACACATCTTTGAAACGAGTTTGATTTTGAAGATGATGTCTCATGAGAATTGTAGCCCATTGAGTCTAGTTTCCAACAAGCTTTTAATCACCTCATTTGGACATCGGACGCAAAAGTTATGACAAAAACATTGAAGGCCGCCAGTGCAGAAAATTTTCAGCAGAAGGCATTACGGCCGTAATTCAAGGACATACGGCCGTAATTTCATGTCGGCAAAGTGAGTTTTCTCGACTTCTCTTGATATTTTTGGGTATTTATTCCACTCTAATGTGTCTCTAAGGTCCATTTGACACCCAAGAACCTCTCCAAGCTCCTCAAAACCCTTGTTGAAGCTTTATGCACCAATAGTGAGCTTGTGGATCTTGGTTCTACAAGAGGAAAGAAGAAGAAAGGAAGAAGATGAAGAGAAGGAGAGGAACAAGAGGAAGCTTGTCTATGCTTGTTTGAGCTTCATTTATGGTGGGTAATGGTTGCTTTATATGCTTTATGATGTATTTGCATGTTTATACTTGATTGAAACAAGAAATGGAATGATTATGAAGCTTAGGGGCATGTTAGGATCTCTTGGCCTTGTTCTATGTTTATGATTTGAGATGTTGATGATATGTATGTGTTTATGTGGCTTGTATGATCCGTCATGCCATGTCTAGACGTTATTGGGCTATAAGTGAAAGAAACCTAGTTATTGGAAGATATATGCAACGAACAAGGGAAATGATAAGCTTGGCGTTTATGTATGTTTGCGTGATTTAATGTGAAGTAATATATGTCCTATGTGATGAGGATATGATGGTGCTAAAAATTAGTGCTACGTGTACTTACGTGAACCAAAAGGAATACGTATATCATATGTTATAATGTGGTGACGTTCTGTAAAGTAAAGTGCCAACGTTCAGTGCATGAATATGTAATGTCTTATGCTTGTGGTCACGATATGATCATGAAGCCTTGTTTATGATACGTGTGAATAATGACGATGTGGAAGGAACAAGGCGTAAAGAGGTAATATTTATGTAAACGTATCATGAGCATATGTGTGTGAATACAGTTACCAATCATGTGTTTACATATGAATGTAAACTGGCCATATGGGATCTACGCCCCATTATGACGTGGTCAGTCGGGGGATCTACGCCCCGTATGTAAAGAAAAGCAGGTCTTCGGGGGATCTACGCCCCGTATGAAAGATAAGGCCTAGCTAATGAATGAACGGCGCCAAGTATTCACATGATTTGTAATTGGGGGCCCAAAGTAAACGTGTGACATGCATTGCATTGAATCTATTATCCACTGGGTCTTTATGACTCACTATATGTATACGTGTTATGTTTTGAAGGTGTTGTGCGTTGGAGGTAGGCGAAAGGTCACTAGATGCTATAATGTGGTGCGTGATGGGGAAATGGAATTAAAAGATCTTGCGGTACGTAATGAAAACCGAAACTCTAGCTTTACGTTATATGTTTGAAAGAAAGGAATTTAGGGTTTCGTGTATAAATGAATGACGGACGCACGTCTAGTTCCATGATGTTATGAAACGTAGAAAATGAAAAGAATGTCGTGCACGGGTCCGAAGGTGACCCTATGTGTAAGTTATGTGCACGATTACATATATTTATGATGTATACGTATGTGGAACTGAACGGGGCGTTACAGGTGGTATCAGAGCAAGATTCCTTATTCCCCACACACCAACGGACTCTTTCGCCACTCCACGAAGAGGTATGAAAATGTATGATGCTCTGATATGACGAATGATATGAAAATATGTTATGAGCTTAAGGTACGTTATGTGGTGAACGATATGCAATAAATTTGGGAGCAATTCTAAATGAATGATATGACATGGAATGTATGCTATGCTCCTAATGATATATACGTATATGACATGTTTTATGTACGTCCCAATGTGACATGATACATGTCCCTCACAATGTGAAAGCATGATATGTTATGTACGTTATGCTATGTGTGTGTCATATGAAATGGTACGGGACGTGGGGCGTATAAGGCTCATGGATATGAAGTGTGAATGGATATGGGATGTATGCTATGGACGTTATGTTATGGTATGGAAGTTATGACGGTATGTTATGCGGAACTTATATGTTGACCGGGATCTAAATGTGAGGTGTAGAATGTCTCCTCTTTCCCTAATTGTCTCCCTCCGCTATGTGTATGATGAATGAAGATCCGAGTATGAGTATGACATGAATGTAATGATGTATGGATTGTTAGCTCCGATATATGATGAAGTAATGATGTTGGAACGTATGAGCAACGTGATTCACTTAACTGCGTATGCATCTAAGTATGTCTGTGTACTGTCAACGGTCCTGAATTTTGAGCAAATGAAAGATGATATGTTATCCGTGATGTAGTCAACCGTATATCGATGAACTGTGATATGAAAGTAGCAGAAATGTTATGAACGGAACTTATTCTGATTCGTTAGCGGAATCAATGAAACAACTTAGAATGAAGTATGAATGCATATACCGTTATAGGATATTATGTCTCTTAGATATCAAATGAACTTGAAAGAGATTCAGTTCGCATGTAGTGCTAGTATGTGATGCGTACGGATGAATGTTTATGTAATGAATGGCCGGTATGTTGGTTCGTTTATTTCGAACTTAGCCATGAAGCCCATTCGTTTATTTCGAGTGGCGAGTGCTATTGTTCGTTTATTTCGAACATGGCCAACATGGATGTTCGTTTGTTTCGACCTTGGCCGATACGATAGTTCGTTTTCAAACTTCAAGCTAAGTCAACGTGTGCAATCAGGCTATATGTTATATGCTATGGTATGTTATGTTATGTAATGAAAATGGAAATGTCGTTCGTTCGGCCTGGTTCAATGTACGGTTATGCAGTTATGTAATGTGCCAGTATTCTCCGTGAGTCACGACCGATGTTATGTGTGTAGATGAATTCATGACCGATGTATGTATGTATATGAAGAAAGAAAAAGGTAGATGTATTCTTCGGTCGAAGAATGGCTCAATGTATAACCGAAGTTAAGTTCTTGTACGGCTCTAAAGCAGGTATCGTTTATTTCGATATATAACCTGCGTATGTTTATATGTTTTGCTGCGGCACCAAGTTATGTCTTTCTCCGTATATATGTATATATATATTCAGTTTCTCTACGGTCTTTCATGTTAATGTGGCCTTCTCTATATGAGCCGTTTCTTATTTCAGTTATGCTCTATGTTAATGTGATATGTATGTATTCGGCCTCAAGCTACCAGTTGCTTTGGTTGCTTTTATATGTACATGTGAATGGAATACTAGAACGAAGGGAAACGAAGTGATATGCTAACTGAATGCATGCACCGAGGGTTGTGTTCCTCATGGCCGTGGTAAAATGTGTTTGCTTAAATATGGTTAGTGATGACATGTATGTATGCTCCGTTTCTCGAAATATGAATGATCCGTTCGAACGTGAAAGCCATATGAGTCGCTATGTTATATGAAAGCAGTTTGTTACGCCACTTCCCTAAGCACTTCTGGAGTATATTTTAGGGATTCTTGGTATTTTCTATCTCGGGAAATTATTTCGGGTGTTGAAGCTCACTTATGTATGTTACGGTTATTTTCCGTCCCGACCTTTATTCGTTGAGCGTCAATGACAAGTGGATCAATTATGTTCTTATGTTATGTGATGTGTATGCCTCGGGATATTCACCAAGCTTGTGAGCTACGTGTTTAGCTACAGTGAGGTATGGCTATGTTACCGATGTTATGTTACAGTTATGATAAATCCCGGAAAATGCATGAATGATATGTTCCTATGTTCTTCATACTGTCGGAACATTATATGCACAATAATGTAACTGTTATGTTACTCCGGGAGAAAGATATGAACGATATGCTTCTATGTGTCTTGACCGTGTGTTAGGAAGTTATGTTATATGAAATGAACTTGAAGTTCCACGAGTCTCATGAAATTGCTATGTGATATGATTTTGACAATGAGCCCAGTTATGTGATCCGATGACAGTGATGATGATGTAGTTTCTTTTGTTCGAAAGATCAAATATGACCGTGCGATGTTGAGCTAGTGCATAGTACAATGCGCTGGCAAGAGAAGCACTTGAATTCGAATGTTTCGAATCCGATGGAATTCGATTGATAGCTATGTTCTTTCGTTGCTTTTCTTGTTCTTGATATGTGAAAGAAGCTCCGGGCTATGTGAACGAAAGGTAGAAGAGTGACACGAACATGAGCCGATATGATTTCGTATTGCAGAAATGGAATGTTCATATGTGAGGTGTTATATGTTATGCAATGGAAAGGAATGGAATCTCGTATGTTTTTCGGCTCTCTATGTTCGCTATATGCTTCATCAGGTATACGGCTCACTTTCGAACTACTTAATGTTATGTAGCCCAGAGAAAATATCAGTTCTATATGGCATTCTATCTACCCGAATGATTCGAACGACGATGTGTTATGTATATATGATATGCCATGGGATCTTCATTCCCTTTTCAGTCTTTCTTATCTTTAGTTATCGTGTGAATGCCACGGTATGATGTTCAGAACTGATATATGTATAGAATCAAGTTGAAGTGACAGACAGAAACGGGGGGGAAATCGTCCCGAATTCCGCTACAAATGTATGTGTATGTGATTATGTATATGTTTATGTTCAAGAAAGTATCGCTCGGCGTCAAACGTTTGTTCGGATCAGTTGTATAAAAATGGGATCGTTATATGTTATGTGCTCCGTTATATGTTAAGTTCGGTATATGCTATAACCGTTTAATCCCGTATACGTTTATGATGAGGAGGAGACATGGGAAAGGAAAGAGTATAGGAGACATTGATTCCTGGATCAGTCCCAAGCAATTTCGAGGACGAAATTTATTTAAGGGGGGAATGATGAAATGACCCGCCCGAATTCGTCCCGGAAACTTATATGATTTCGTATATAAATCCGTATGTGTCCCTATATTTGATATGAAACGACATGATGATGTTTCGGCATGCTACACGTGTATATGATACGTTCACGATATGCTTTGAAGTGTAGGATATGCCCGGAATCCGAGACGGCCTTCGAAAATGATGAAAATGGGGAAATTCTGCAGAACCATATTTACGGCCGTAAATGTTATGGTTACGGCCGTAAATATACGGTTACGGCCGTAAATGTATATGATACGGCCGTAAGTGGCAACAGAGGAAAAGTGAAGATTATGCAGAGAGTTTATTACGGCCGTATGATGGTATGATACGGCCGTATGACTGAGGTTACGGCCGTAAAGGATGGAGTTACGGCCGTAAATGTGGAAAGATGGAAAAGCTCCAAAAGTTTCAGAGAGCAAATTACGGTAGTATTATTCAGAGATACGGCCGTATTATTGGAGTTACGGCCGTAAGGAACGAAGGTACGGCCGTAAGTTCAGAACAGGGGGAGAGATGGAATTTCAGAGGCAGGGTTACGGCCGTAAGTATTTTGGGTTATGGCCGTAAGTCAAGAGTTACGGCCGTAATTGTAAGTCGGCAGAAAGGATATATCTAGAAGTTTCTTGCTATTTCTTGAGGATTATTCATGTGAGCTCAGTTCAAGCACTCCCATAACACTCCCAAGATTATGCCAAAACCCTCTCCATGATCCAAATCAAGAAATAAGTGCATGTAATCCCTATGTAACCTTGATTACAAGAGAAAAGAGGGAGAAGAGAAAAGAGAGCATCGAGGTTCAACATGACACATCTTTGAAACGCGTTTGATTTTGAAGATGATGTCTTCATGAGAATTGTAGCCCATTGAGTCTAGTTTCCAACAAGCGTTTAATCACCGCATTTGGACATCGGACGCAAAAGTTATGACAAAAACATTGAAGGCCGCCAGTGCAGAAAATTTTCAGCAGAAGGCATTACGGCCGTAATTCAAGGACATACAGCCGTAATTTCATGTCGGCAAAGTGAGTTTTCTCGACTTCTCTTGATATTTTTGGGTATTTATTCCACTCTAATGTGTCTCTAAGGTCCATTTGACACCCAAGAACCTCTCCAAGCTCCTCAAAACCCTTGTTGAAGCTTTATGCACCAATAGTGAGCTTGTGGATCTTGGTTCTACAAGAGGAAAGAAGAAGAAAGGAAGAAGATGAAGAGAAGGAGAGGAACAAGAGGAAGCTTGTCTATGCTTGTTTGAGCTTCATTTATGGTGGGTAATGGTTGCTTTATATGCTTTATGATGTATTTGCATGTTTATACTTGATTGAAACAAGAAATGGAATGATTATGAAGCTTAGGGGCATGTTAGGATCTCTTGGCCTTGTTCTATGTTTATGATTTGAGATGTTGATGATATGTATGTGTTTATGTGGCTTGTATGATCCGTCATGCCATGTCTAGACGTTATTGGGCTATAAGTGAAAGAAACCTAGTTATTGGAAGATATATGCAACGAACAAGGGAAATGATAAGCTTGGCGTTTATGTATGTTTGCGTGATTTAATGTGAAGTAATATATGTCCTATGTGATGAGGATATGATGGTGCTAAAGTGTGCTACGTGTACTTACGTGAACCAAAAGGAATACGTATATCATATGTTATAATGTGGTGACGTTCTGTAAAGTAAAGTGCCAACGTTCAGTGCATGAATATGTAATGTCTTATGCTTGTGGTCACGATATGATCATGAAGCCTTGTTTATGATACGTGTGAATAATGACGATGTGGAAGGAACAAGGCGTAAAGAGGTAATATTTATGTAAACGTATCATGAGCATATGTGTGTGAATACAGTTACCAATCATGTGTTTACATATGAATGTAAACTGGCCATATGGGGGATCTACGCCCCATTATGACGTGGTCAGTCGGGGGATCTACGCCCCGTATGTAAAGAAAAGCAGGTCTTCGGGGGATCTACGCCCCGTATGAAAGATAAGGCCTAGCTAATGAATGAACGGCGCCAAGTATTCACATGATTTGTAATTGGGGCCCAAAGTAAACGTGTGACATGCATTGCATTGCATCTATTATCCACTGGGTCTTTATGACTCACTATATGTATACGTGTTATGTTTTGAAGGTGCTGTGCGTTGGAGGTAGGCGAAAGGTCACTAGATGCTATAATGTGGTGCGTGATGGGGAAAGGGAATTAAAAGATCTTGCGGTACGTAATGAAAACCGAAACTCTAGCTTTACGTTATATGTTTGAAAGAAAGGAATTTAGGGTTTCGTGTATAAATGAATGACGGACGCACGTCTAGTTCCATGATGTTATGAAACGTAGAAAATGAAAAGAATGTCGTGCACGGGTCCGAAGGTGACCCTATGTGTAAGTTATGTGCACGATTACATATATTTATGATGTATACGTATGTGGAATTGGACGGGGCGTTACACATCTGGGCAGCGTACAGTCCATCACGCGATGAATTAAGTTGGTTACAGTGAGTGTGTGATTCAAACAACCATCAGTCAATCACGTACTGTCAAATACCTTATGGTTGCCCTGACTTATTGACGTTCACTGTAGTGCACAAGAGGACCGATTTTAATCTATGAGAGTGCAATCTTCAATATCCAGTTTGCCAACTTTTTCTATGTTTGGCATTGTCTTTTGGAATGTGGAAATAGCTACGCTCAATCCCGAGAAGCTATCTTTTTCAATTCTCCCCCTTTTTTTTTTTTAAATTTTTGCTCATTTTTCATAGTTTTTCACATTTTTCTTCATTTTCCTTTTTCTTTTAGAAAGGGGTATGAGTTTGGTTTGGATTAGCAGCTTTCTTCTACACCGACCCTGCCATTGGACAATCAATTGCGTGCAATGCTAAAAGCAAGATATAGATCACAGGTCTACACTCAGAATATAGAACCTCAATCAAAAGCGATGACCTTATAGCATTGACAATAGTGACTTATTCTTCCAGATTGTCCGACTAAGTGTTTTAGATTGATTAGATGAATATATTGACCGTCCACTACCAGATGTATCCTCCTCGTTGTTAGCCTGAACACTTATATGTATCCTGCACAGATATGACCTACAGGTAGACTTACTCACAAACACATAATAGGATATATCTAACCTATATGTATGCAGAAAATGTGAAAACAGATGCAATAAGAAGAAAAGTGCATGGAAGTGCAATTTTTTTGTGCGTGATGTGCATGATCCTACTCGGGTGTGAGTGAGACTTCAATTTGTTTTCTAACTTGTTCAAATATGGCAATATCGTGGGCCTTAGAAAATAAATTTATGAGCTATAAATCAGTTATTATGTGCTCCAAAGTGTCAACCATTATTCACATCAGGCAAGATGTATCTTGACTGCCTGTTTCTGCTGGAACTGGACCATGTTCGTCGAGATATGTTTGTCTGTGCTTGCAACTACTTCTTGATTCATCACCACAATGGTTTAATAGGGTTGGTCTTTATCTTTAAAAACATATTCCTGGCAAAATACCGTTCTCACAACTCCAAGATCAAGTAGCATGAATCTTTAGAATCAAACTTGGGACGAGAGACTAGAAATCAATTATGAGGAATGAAAGCAAGTTTTCACAAAGTCATATAGGCAAGTCACAGTAGCATACTTAAACCACAAGCTTCAATCCAATACGAACCATCAATCAAAGAAAGCTCAATGAGATCCTAAATGCATGCCAAAGTAGAAACAGTACAAAATATATGCAAATTTTTTCCGGAAAAAAAAACACAAAAAGAAAATGCAAACTAAAATAAAGAGGATCTCATCTTGTGATAGAAGTGTGATCAACGGGATAAACAAGCTCAATTGGCATACATTTATTTTCATAATCTTTCAAATCAACCTTTTTAATCCACACTTGTTTCCCTTTCAAGTTGTTGGTGGTGGTGAAGTTTTTCTTATCAGAGGAGTTGTTTTTGGGCAATGTAGGACAATCAGGCTTCTTGTGTCCTCTAACTCCACAATGAAAACAATTTGGCACATTCTCAAATCGACCACCATTCCCATTTTGACCCCTACCCTTTACATTGTGCGATCTTACATTATCACTAGTAGTAAAGGACCTAAAAGTAGGCATAAATCTATGAGAATTTTGTCTACCATGATAAGATCTAGTCAAGCTCAATGAATATGAAGTTCCAAATTTTTCGCGACCAAATTTATCATCATAAAAGTATGCATGAGAAGAACAATACTTACCTGAAGCTTCAGCTCTCCTATGAGTTTGAGTAAAGTTCTTCCTCCCAATGGGACCCTTCGGTTTCTTAGAATTGATAAATGGTTCTTACTTCTGATTCTGGGCCTTGGTCCGCGCAGATGCATTTGCTCTGGCTTTTGTTATGCCAGATGCATCTAGAGTAGGCACTCGTAAACGAGTCTTGGAAATAGTTCTGTCAGGCATTGCTTGAGTGTAATGCACGACTCCAATGTTGTCTGCAATAGAATGAGTCTACTTGATCTTATCTTTTGTTTGAATTCGTTTGGGTTCAGATAGATCTGAGTAATTTACAAATCCTTTTGTGGTCTGATTTAAACCTGGCATGATGTATTTGATACCACCGGGAACGGATGTACTAAGTTTACTACTGGAGGCAACAGATGTATCATTTTGCTCTTGGAAGCTGCAGATGCATCTGGAGGTGGAATAGCTTCATCGTTACATTTTGTCACCATTTGAAGGCCATTTTCTTTATCAGTTTGTTTCACAAAGATAATGTGATCACTTGCTGAGTCATTTTCCTTTCCTTCATAACCAAGACCTAATTTATCATCGGATGGTATTCCATAACTGAGAATCTCGTTCAACCTTGCAGCTCCAATGGTGGGTTGCTTGACTTTTTCCTTTGTATTGTTCAACTCCTCATTGACCTTACTCAATTGACTCTCGTTTTCTTGTAATAGATTCTGAAGGGTCAAGATAATTTGTTCATTAGCAGCTTTCTCATCTTTCATGGTCAAAATAAGAGCCTCGAGCTTTGTATTCTTTTCCTTTTCTACAGCCAATTTTTTGTCCATTGTAGTACAATTTTGACAACTTCCAATATGTCCTTCAAATTTCACATCTTGAGAGTCTAGTCCATCGTTATCCAACATAGACTGTAATAGATTTATCTGATGTTCATTCTTTTCAAACTACTTCTTTAGCACGTTAGAGTCTAGGCTAGATGTGTCTGGATCGGATCTGGTTGATTTAGTACCTACACCAGGTAAATTTACAAAATTAGTACCAAAAGAATGCAGAGCAGTACGAGTAATTACCTGATTTTCAGATCTGTTATCATCTAAGTCCGAGGCAAAGCCAAATGCATCTGTTTCCTCATTTCTCCAAATGACATTCCTAACCCTTTTCAAAGTGTTTGCACATTCTGAGACAGTGTGCCCATGGCCTTCACATTCTTCGCACTTTTTGTGTTTCCTACTCTTTCTTTTGGAGGAGTTGGAGTTGTTTTTCAAGTACTTTTTGAACTCATTTATGAAGACAACAATTGTCTCATCATCTACAGCATTGCCAGATTTATCTGGATCCTCACTGTGATCACCGGATTCAATTGCATCCTCTCTATTTGCTTTAAACGCAATTCCGAGCCCTTTCCAGATTTTCCACCGGATCAACTGCAGCTCATAGGTCATTAGAGAACCTACAAGTTCGTCAACTCTCATAGTTGTAAGATTTTTGCTCTCTTCGATTGCAGTTACTTTTGCAAGAAATCGTCCGGGTAAAGATCTAAGGATCTTTCTCACAATCTTCTCATCGGTATAAGTTTTTCCATGAGCCTCAGCTGAATTCGTGAGATCATTCAATCTAGCATAGAAGTTTTTGAAGTCTTCACGGTCATCCATTGTGAGGTGATCAAACTCTTGAGTGATCATCTGAAGTTTAGAGGTCTTTACTGCAGTTGTGCCTTCATTAGCTACTTCTAAGGCATCCCAAGCTTCCTTCGCAGTCCTTAGTGAGGAAATTAACCTAAATTGACCTGCATCAATAGTTGAGAATTCCAATAGACCGCAGTACCTTCAGCATCAGAATAAGTACTTCTAAGTTTAGCAGTGGTGACACCATTATTAGTGACTGTGGGTGCCGTGTAACCATCAAGAATTGAAGCCCAACAATGTTCGTCAATAGCTTGAATGTAAATTTGCATCCTAATATTCCAATATGCATAATTCTCATCATTCGGCATGGGTGGTCTAAGTGGGGCAGGTGAATTCATTTTTATTAGACAACCGGATCTCACTTTCTAGAAGTGAACCCGCTCGGATACCACGTGAAAGTTATGAGTTGTCTGATTTATGGATTACTTAGACGTATCTGGATTGTATTCTGTTAAATTCCAGTTTGCTTACTGTGAGCTCAAACTAGATATATTTGGGTTATATTACGATTGTAACCCAGATATATCTAACACGGAGAGTGCATACGAAAATTTAAATAAACAAAAACAGCACACACACGATTTGTTAAGGTGAAAAATCCAACCGGATAAAAAATCACCCGTCTGCACCTGCAGACAAACAGATTCACTAGTTGCCAGAAAATTAAACCAATTACAAGAAATTAGGGACAGCAATACGCATATCACTATTAAACAATTAGAATTAGTGACAATCACTCCCTAATGTCTCTTTTAATTTGTACTGTGAGCCAACATCCCGTTGCTCTTCAAAACTTCTCGTAACTCTGCAATCCAGCCTAGACTTGCGCGGTCCTCACACCGATCGTCACCTCTCGTGAAGATTTTCTCAGGGTCAAGGCTTTTGTGTAGTGAATCCGATTTCTCCCGAAGCTTTTACTAGATGAAAATGAGCGATGGGCTCGTAGTTCAAACTGTACTTATGTTTCTAGCATTGGGCACACTCTCAAATTTAGCTTATAAGTGCATGAAAAAAGGGTGACACGAAAACAAGTCATGCATGCATGTAGGTTATACTCGACTATTGTTCTTTCCTCTCGGCGTGCACCACTCATTTCGTCCTCCTCATTACTTATTTATTCACGTGTACTCCTACACACAAGACAAAAAGATAAGATGAGATAATTAGATAAATTGTAGGATAACTCAAACATATATATTTTGAAATAGAGTTAACTTACCCTAATTGTTTTTGAACTTAAACTATCTTTTCCCTTCATGATAGGCATGTGATAATAGTAGGATGGATTCAAAAATGTGATAAGGATAAATAAAAGAAAATCAAAACAAGATAAAGCTCAAGTTGCAGTCATCTTATTCTAAGTTGGAGTTTATCGAAAATATAATTACAAACATGTGATAAACTTTCTAATTGATTTTTAGACCACATTTTATTGAGTGATATTTTAATGAATCCAGGTGTGGAAAAATAGAAATGACAACAATGTTGACTTTCTAAAATAAAAATTAACAATACAGAATAAAAAATGCAGACACCCTTACTCAAAGATCTTAACAAATCAAAAAGCTACTGGATTGTAAAAGTCTGTATAGCAAGAAAATATATCGTGCTAGACAAAATTAAGGAACAACAAACATGTAGCTTGGATTTGGTTCTTATGGACCAAGAGGTGAGAAATGATTTTTTTTTAACACAAACCATCAAATTTTGTATTAACTAAATTAATTTTTCAATCTAAGGAGACTGGATACAAGCATTGATATATCCACCATTAATTTCTAGGTATGAAGCAAAATTACGCGAATATATGGTTTGCTATCTTGTGTTTTCCCAGAAATTAATAACCATGCTATTTTTGTCAGATGTGATTGGCCAAGTAGTAGAGCAGGAGCCATTGCAGCATCAACCAAATACAGGCAAAACACAGATAGATATTGTTATATAGGATATAAAGTATGTCCCTATACCCTAACTACATATATCATTTGACGTTTGTTTCTGCTTACTCACCCATCAAATTTCATACAGAGGAAAAAGAATTTTTTTTCACACTACAGGAATTATATACTGAGGAAATTATAGACTACCTCAATACAGCAACACCTAAAGACACAGTTGTTATTATTATACAACTATGTAAAGCAAAAAAGTTCCGAGGCGAAATAAGTCTTTGCAACGCATTTCATGCAACCAAATTAATTGTTGACCAAGGAAAACCAGAAATTCAAGAATTTAAGAACAGGATAACTATTGGAATATTTGTCTTACAATACTTGTGAAGGAGAATTTTGCATTAAATTTCCAACATTTTAAATTATCAAAATTTGAATTTATATGCCTTCAGACTTATATTAATCAAGTCCAACGGGAAGGGGTTGCAAGTGCATGAGAGAAGTCTAAGAAGAGCACGTCCAGTGACTTCATGGATTTGGACGTACGCACTACACAATGAAGAAATGAATGGAGCTGTATCCTACGTGGATAAAATAAATAATGTAGTTCTGAGTGTTTTTTTTGGTTGTTGTTGTTGAATAGGTAGTTCAAAGCTACTCTCCAATAGATTTCCCATTCGCGTACAATTTAGAATGTGTGTAAAAATAAATTTTTATGTGATATATGAGAGAATAAGTGGAATTGTTGAATATTTGTGTAGTACAAGTAGGTCCCACGAAATATGTAAATGTGAAATATATCACTACGCAATGAAGAAATGGATGGGGCTGTATCCTACGTGGATAAAATAAATAATATAGTTTTGAGTGTTTTTTTTTTTTGGTTGTTGTTGTTGTTGTTGAATAGGTAGTTCAAAGCTACTCTCCAATAGATTTCCCATTCGTGTACAATTTAGAATGTGTATAAAAATAAGTTTTTATGTGATATATGAGAGAATGAGTGGAATTGTTGAATATTTGTGTAGTACAGGTAGATCCCACGAAATATGTAGATGTGAAATATATGAAAGAGAATGAGTGGGGTTGAAAAAATATGTAAAAATATATAGAATAACACCAGCTTTGATTATGTAACATTTAATTATATTATTTAAAAATAAAAAATGATTGACACTGCAAAATCTCATTAGTTAAATTAATTAAAAATGAATTGACTCCTAATTTCATTATTTCTTGATGGGATGGTACTTTAGCATACGATTTTAAAATCCAGTTGTTCTTCTCTGTTCTTGCTCTTCTGCACGTACAATGTGCACACTTCGCATTCAAAAATTCATGGGGGCCCACCGATCCCCTACTATCAGGGAACATTTACGTATTATTCACTTCACTTAATGTAGATTAAAAAAACAATTGAGTGACGTGGCATACTGTGAGGATGCCACATCATCCCACGGCGTGTGTAAGAGAGCACTGACCTGCTCTTCTCATTAAAAAAATTCTAAAATACTCCATGCGATAATACTTAAGGATGGGTTCTCTTTGCTGTTTTCGGGTCTTTTTCTGTTTTCTATTTTCGAAAATGTTGAAAATGCATTTTGTTTATTATTTTTGAAAAAGCATTTTCGAAAATATTTTAAAAATTTATATAGAAAACTCGAAAATGTCTTTTTAACATTTTCAGCATTTTTTATGTTAAATATCGAAAATAAGGAAAACACGTTTTCGAATTTTAAACTTTATATTTATTACATTTGAATCCCAGCTTTTCGTTTTTATACATTTTAGTTATAACCACCAACGACCACCGCCGGCAACCGCCAACTACTATCGAAAAAAAATCAAACCATCAGATCTGATGGTCAAACCACCAGATCTGGTGGTTTACCCAAAAATAGTTTCGTCCAACCACCATTATAGTGGTTGGACCACCATATAAAGGTGGTCGGACCACCTTCATAAGGTGGTCCGACCACCAACAAGTGGTCGAACCACCGCAGAGGTGGTGCTGGTGGTGCGAACCACCATTTTCATAGTGGTTCGCACCACCCTCAGTCGCCGGCAACTTTGCCGGCGACTATAAGAGAGAGAGAGATGGCGTGGGTGGGTGGGTGGGTTGGGGTAGGGTGGGTGATGAAGATGTGGACCTTTGTGTTAAATTTCAAAATTTAAGGATTTTTTTGTAATTTTTATTATATCAACTTATAGTGGTTTTAAATGTATAAACCAAACATATTTTTTATTTTTTCTTTTCACAAATAATTTTTCAAAACAATAAACCAAACACATTTTCAATTTTCTCAAAATACCAATTGAAAACAGAAAACATCAAAACATTTTCGAAAATGAAAATAGAAAATACAAAACAAACAGAACGCCCCCTTAAATTTCGATGGGACCCGTATCTATTGTTGATATTAGATAAATGTCAAGATAATTCAATAAAATGTATTACGTTTTGGATAAATACTATAAGGGTGAATGGGAGTAACTTTTAATGATTTTTAATGGATTTTAATGTGAAAGAAGAGAGAGAATGAGTGGAGGTGAGTGGTTGAGATTTATTGATGTGATGAGATATGTGGATGTGATTGATTTAGGAGAGAGAAAAAAAGTGGAAAAAGTGGTAAAAAGTGATAAAAAGTGATAAAATTTGATAAAATTTGTATCCATTCAGGCTTTATATCTCCATTTCATCAATTTTTTTTTGAGTTGATAAAATCATAAATTTTCAAAACTGCCCAATTCCTTTCTCTCTCAATTCCACATTATTATTTTTTTTTGAAAAATCAGTATTATTTTTAAATTAAACACATAGGCAACATGGATCTCCAACATAAGATTTTTTTCATGAATTTGAACAATATGAGTTTTTCTCTAATTGAAATTTTATTCATTCAAACACAAAAATAAAACGAAAAGGAGCTGCAATATATAGCAAGCTCCCAGTTTAAAATTAAGGAACTGAACGAGCAAATCAGTTGGCCACAAACATATATAGGCAACACCATGAAGAAATAACCACCTAACTAAGATGAAGGAAAAATTTAAAAAGGGAAATAAACTAAAATGAGAAATAATAATAATGAAAAAGGGCAGAGAAGTAATAAGCTAAAAGACACCACCTACCAGTTTGTCTCGGGTTCGAGACTGTATAAGCATAGGCGGAGCCAGTGTATGGCCAGTGCGGTCCATGGACCGCACTGAACTTTGGAATTTTTTTTTTTTTTTTTTTGTCGATTTTTGTGCTTGAGGCAGTGGAATTTCGGGACGATGAACAAATCAAGGCAATTTCAGGAAAATGAACAAGCAGAGCGTCCATTAAATTTTGTTGGCTACTTGAAATTGATGAAATTGATGAAGAAGTGCATCTGCAAGCCTAAAATTGATGAAGCCGCAATAAACTGGTGAAGAAGATGATGAATTTGGGAAGTTGGGCCTATTCTCACTATTTGGGCTTTTGTTTAATTAAATTTAACCTTTTTATCTTTTGGCCTACATAATTAATGACCAAATCCATAATCCATTTGTCTCCTTAGTAATTGACCCAATTTAAAAATGGTTCCGTATCACCCTATATATTTGCACTATAATTTTTCTTTTGTGCATCACATACTAATTGTTTCCAAAGTACTTAAAATTTACTTCTAGTTACAATTACAGCTTTAAAATTTTTAAATTTAATTATTAGTTTTGACCTTTCATTTACAATGAATTTGTCTATAATAATAATTGACATACCAAAATTTCATCATTTGGATATCAAATGATTTATTTACATTTGATAATTTCAAATAAGTAAATATTAGTAAATACAAAAATTAAAAAATTTGATACTAATTTCAATCACGCCAACATCAATTTTGTTTATAAATGTTTTTTAACAGACCAGTGATTTTAATCATTAAATTATTAATTATAAAAATGGGACAAAAAAAGTTGAGAACCTAGCTGTAGTAAGAGGCAAACGTGAAAATCCTTTGGTACAGTTAAAATGTGGAGCACCAAATAAAAGTTGTAGGGCCAACATAATTAGCGTATACTTAATTCTCCACTAACTCTTTCGGTTAGATCATCAGGATAGACAGAAATTGAATATATAAAATTCAGGGTTTGTTCTGTTCACATCAAATTTTATCAAATTAAATTTATTTTTTCTCTTATTTTTTTAATCATTCATACATTGATTTGATTATTTTTTAATGTTTTTAATGCATCTTTTCCAATTTTCAACCATATATCTAAAATAAAATTTAATGAGACCTCAAAAAATGCAATTATCTAAATTTACATTACAAATCAAAATTTTATTAGATATATTTTCTTGTTACTTTTGCTGTATTAAATTATATTTTTATATTATATGGTATGTCAATATTTTGAACCATTTACGTATTTACTAAAAATTTTTTAATATCACTCAATTAAATGTCTTCATTGATGGTCAACGGTCAATATTGACGTTTAATAGTCTAACCATCAATAGTTAATAAGCGCCCTAACTCAATAAAAATTATGGATCCATCCCTAGCAAGGCCTCTCTGATTTGACATCGACATGGAGTTTTGGACCGCACTGAACCGGATTTCTGGCACGCCCCTGTATATAAAATTGAAACTTTACGCTTAGTTCAATTAAGTCTTATATAGTATTTTTAACTTATCAGCTTCATTCAATTTAGTCCTTGATAATTATTTTTTTCCTTTTCAACTTTCACCAATAATTCATTATAGTCTCTCTCCAACTTACTTTATTTAACCCCCAAAACAAATAATATTCGAATATCACACACTTTGATCCTTAATAATTTTCACTATCTAGTCTTATTTAAACTAAATATTCTATTAGTGCCCACAACTTGTAATTTCAATTTGGCAATTTATTTTGCAGTTGACATTACAATGCAATGTTTCCTCAAGTTTCTAGAATTTGAAGGGTGAAAATAAATATAGAACTTTAAAGTACAAATTTTTGTCAAATTTCTTATTGACAAGTAGAAAATTACAGTTTGAGAGAAAAAAAAGAAAAAAAGAAAAAAAGATTACTGTTAGCTATCAATTCATTCACACCAGTCATTATAATGAAAATAGTGGGTAGTGAAGATAAAATTTTTACATGTAATAACCACATAGGAACATTATATGGTCTTATTTATTTTGCGACTCAATTGTGCCTATGCTGACAAAATTTTTTACTCTAATAATCCAAAAACATTTATTTGGCTCTCTAAATGTAGAGTGTCCAATGTAGATCTATAGTACATGACACAAATGTAAAGTATTAATGTATTATTAGAATGAAGAGTAATGTATTACATGCACATTGTGGTTCACCTCACGGTTGATATCGATATTATCATGTGTCACAATCTTGTGACACAATATATCACCATCATTTCACAGGATTATGATATAATCTCGATGTCAATTATGAGGTGAACTGTAAAATACAATTAGCAATATTCTAATAATAAATGCAAATAATGGAATGGGGATGAGTATCATTGCAATGAATTTTATTTTATTACTAATAGGAGGGCGGTCTGAGTAGGGATGACTTCATTATGAAGTGCATCTTTCATGACATTGTGGGAACAAAAGGGGATGGCCGTTGCTCGAATTATTCTTAATCAATTATCGCATTGTTGCAAAGCAACGTGAAATTGATGGTATTGTTATAAATAATTCAAAAGTTGGATGCATTATTGTGAATGAGTTGTGAATGACTATGAAATCATGTGAGGATGAAAATAATTCATGAATAATTGTACAACTTGATTGATAATCATGTGTAATATGACTCATCATTTTTGTTTTGATTCTACACTTGATGGTCTATAAATAGACCTCAATTCATGAATTGATGGATGTAGAAGAAGGAAGAAAGTTCAATATATTTCCTCTCTATTCTCTTGTAGCATTTAAGGTATTTTTTTACTTTGATTTTATAACACGTTATCAGCACGAGTCTCTACACTAGAGCTCACTCTTGTAGTAAAAGGAAATATGCTCTACAGTTGCATCTTATAGATGACCCTCAGACGTAAACCTAATTATTACAAGATAATCACGATTTTTTACAAGAAATTTTATTTTGTTATTGTTGTGCATACAGTACTAATTCAAATTTCAAAACAAAATATACTAGCTCATCTAAATTTTTGAAAATGTCGCTTGCAAAACTTGATTTTGTCGCTCTTGATATTTCTGGTGATAATTATTCATCATGGACACTTGATGCTGAGATTCACTTGATCTCAAAAGGGTTAGGTGAAACAATAATCGAAGGAAATGAAAGATCCCAGCAGGATCGTGCAAGTAATTTTCCTTCGACGACACCTACATGCATCTCGATGGTAGAATACCTCACGATCAAAGATCCATCTGCTCGTGGAAAAATTTAAAGGACGATTCGATCACCAAAGGGCTCGTCTGCCCCGCCCAAGGCCGATATCGTGGATGCACTTGCGCCTGCAAGATTTTAAATCTGTAAAAGATTACAATTCCGAATTATTCAGAATACGTTCTGAATTACTTTTCTGTGGTGAAGAAATTACTGAGCAAGATATGTTAGAAAAAACTTTTTCAACATTCCATGCCTCGAACGTGCTCTACGGCAGTGATGTCGAGCGTAGATTTCAAACGTATTCGGAACTTGTATCTTGCTTATTAGTAGCGTAACAAAATAATGAACTACTCATGAAAAACCATGGGATACGCCCAACAGATCCACAAGTGATACGAAACAAATGGAACTATATGGCCTGAGGTAAATGCAACGCGTTAGGAAAAATAATTACTGACGTGGGCGTGGGCGTGGGCGTGGGCCACGTGGGCGTGGGCGTGGGCCGCGTGGGCGTGGGCGAGGGTTTAGACGTGAATTCCAACATGATAATGGAAAAGCTCATTTACGATATAATGAGCAGAATCAGCAACATAATAGCAGGTTCAAATTTCAGAAAAATAATGGAAATGATTCATTTGATAAAGGCAGTAATGACAGATGCTATCGATGTGGAATACACGGGCATTGGTCCCGTACATGTCGTACACCAAAGCATTTGGTGGACTTATATATAAACTCGACCAAGGGAAAAGAGAAAGGAAAGGAAAAAGTTGAAACCAATTTTCTTGATTGGGATGACGGAGTCAATGGAACTCATTTTGATACTCCTGACTTTTTCCCAGATCCCGCAGATCATACAAACATTGGAAGTTTGATGGAAAATATCGATTAAATAATTCTCTAATGAAGTATTATTATATTTATGGTGTATTATGTGTGAAATATTTTTCTATAATGCTTTTGTGTGATAAGTGTGGAATTGTTATCTTTATATTTGTATTGTTATTTTCCATTAAGTGTTATATGTAATTGTTGTTTGTTAACTGGTATGAATTTTATATTTTAAATTTCTTTTGTAGACCATCACAAATTGCCAAGATATTTGCCTAGTCGATAGCAAAGAACTACGCATACTATTTTACAAGATAAGAAGTTTTTCTTGGATTTGACAATACGAGAAAATTATGTCTATACAATTTCGTGCATCAAATATTATTGAAGGCTCAGAGAGCTCGTATTATCCCGCCAAATGATACACAATTGAATATAGATGATGCACTTTATTCTAGCAAATCAGAAATTTGCTTAGTTTTAAGGATATCCGCAAAATGGATATCACATTGAAACAATGGAAGAAAATAATAAAGAATATCTTTACATAAACTCATTTCTATCTGGGCATAAGCGATTAAAGAAAAACTTCCATCGCTTCCATCTGGAATGTATTATACATTCATAAGAACGATTGAGTCTAACAACATCATAAAATCAAAATTTATTGACTCAAATGTTCTTAAACTTTGGCATGATAGATTTGGGCACCCAGGAACGACTATGATGCAACGAATAATTAAAAGCTCACATGGACATCCTTTTAAGAACCTTAAGACTATTTTACCAAATGAGTGTCCATGTGAAGCTTGTTCACAAGGTAAATTAGTCATCGGACCCTCTAAAACAAAGGTAAATGTTGAATCGCCAACTTTTCAAAAGAATTCAAGGTGATATTTGTGGACCTATACACCCACCTTGTGGACCATTTCGTTATTTTCCGGTCTTAGTTGATGCATCTACTAGATGGTCACATGTTTGCCTACTTTCAACTAGAAACGATGCATTTGCTAAACTATTAGCCCAAATTATAAAATTGCAGTTCATTTCACGATTATTCGATCCAGTCCATTCGATTTGATAATCTTTGGTGAATTTAGATCAAAAGCATTTGATGATTATTTGACTATGGGAATTGAAGTTGAATATTACATTGCTCATGTCCATACACAAAATGGATTGGCGAATCATTTATTAAACGCCTCCAATTTATTGCTAGGCCTATGCTTATGAGGTCAAAACTCCCAACTTCTACTTGGGGACATGCTATATTACATCTTTGCGGCATTGATACGTCTCGGACCAACCGCATATCATCAATACTCCCTTTACAATTAGCATTTGGTCAAGAACCTAATGTTTCTCATCTTGAATTTTTGGTTGTGAAGTACAGTACCAATTGCACCCCAACAGTACCAAAATGGGTCCCCAACGAAGGCTTGGAATTTATGTTGGGTTTAATTCACCGTCAATCATCAGTACCTAGAACCTTTAACAGTGATCTATTTAATGCATGCTTTAATGATTGTCATTTTAATGAAATGAATTTTCCAACAACGGGGGTACAAAACTACATCTGAAAGAAAAAATGAACTTTCCTGGAATGAGAAGACTCTAGCTCACTTTGATCCCAAGCAATAAATGTGAGAGAGAAATTGAAAATCTTATTCATTTGCAAAGAATCGCATATGAACTGCCTGATGCATTTGTGAATACAAGGAAAGTCACCAAGTCGCATATACCGGTAGAGAATACACCGGCAAAAATTGATGTCCCCGCAGGACAACCTGTTACAGCAAATGAATCTAAAATACGCCAGAAGCGTGGTCGACCAGTTGGATCCAAGGATTCTGTACCTAGAAAGAGAAGGGTACAAGACAAAACCAACAAAAGAATCTTTGCGAAGTAATGATAAAAACGATTGATCAATCAAATAAAATATTTAAAGTTCCAAGAGAACCAGAAGCATCCAAGAAGATTGAGGTTCCCGCAGAACCAGAAGTATTCGAAAACCATGAGATATCAATAGATTATTTACTATCTAATAACTTATGGGAACGGGAAAGCACTGTTGTAGATGATATATTCTCCTTTAATGTTGCCAGTAAAATTGTGCAAAGTGAGGATTCTGAGCCACAATCTGATAAAGATTGCCTAAATAGAAATGATTGGCCAAAATGGAAGGAAGCCATACAGTGAATTAAATTCTTTGTATAAACGCCAAGTATTCGGACTGTAGTTCAAACACCAAAAATGTAATCCTCAGGATACAAATGGGTTTTCGTAAGAAAGAGAAATGAGAAGAACGAAATTACAAGGTATAAAGCAAGGCTTGTAGCGCAAGGATTCTCTCAAAGACCAGGAATTGACTATGAAGAAACGTATTCTCCCGTAATGGATGCTATTACTTTTAGATTTTTGATAAGTCTGGCTGTAACAGAAAAACTTGACATGCGTCTTATGGATGTAGTAACTGCATATTTATATGGTTCACTTGACAGTGATATATATATGAGAATTCTCAAGGAATAAAAGTGCGAAGCACTTAGTGCATGCCCAAATAATGTGTTATCAATTAAATTGCAAAGATCACTATATGGTTTGAAGCAATCCTAAGAATGTGGTTCAATTGCTTAAGTAATTACCGTTAAAAGGGGATACAAAAATGATGACATTTGTCCTTGTGTCTTCATAAAGAAAACGGATCTTTGGATTTGCAATCATAGCAGTCTATGTTGATGATTTAAATCTCATTGGAACTCTCAAGAGATTAATGAAGCAAAGAAGTACTTGAAAAGCGAATTTGAGATGAAAGATTTAGGCAAAACCAAATTTTGTCTAGGTTTACAGATTGAACATTTCCCGTAAGGAGTTTTTGTTCATCAATCTTCATATCTTTGAAAAGGTTTTGAAACGATTTGGTATGGATAAAGCACACCCTCTAACATCACCTATGGTCGCTCGAACACTTGATGTTGAAAGGGACGCGTTAGACCACCTGAAGATGGGGAAGAAATCCTTGGTCCGTATACCGTATCTTAGTGCAATTGGAGCATTACATTATCGACAAATTGCACTCGACCAGGACATAGCTTTTTCGTAAATCTCCGGCAAGATATAGTCATACACCTACCAAAAGACATTGGAATGGTATTAAACACATTCTCCGTTATCTAAGAGGTACGTCGATTTAGGTTTATTTTATTCACATAATTCTCGATCTACTTTAGTTGGATATGCAGACGCAGATACTTATCAGATCCCCATAAAGGCAAGTCCCAAACAGATATGTATTTACGTGGAGGAACGCTATATCTTGGAAATCTACAAAACAAACTTTGAGCGCAACATCATCAAATAATGTCAACTCATTGCAATTCATGAGACAAGTCGGGAATGTATGTGGTTAAGGAATATGACTCATCATATACAAACATCATGTGGGCTATCCTCAATAAAAGAAAAATCAATCAGATTGTATGAGGATAATGCACTTGCATCACACAACTCAACAAAGGTTACATCAAGGGAGATAGAACGAAGCATATCTCTCCAAAATTCTTTTATACACATGACCTTCGTAAAAGTGGTGAAATTGATGTTCAACAAATTCGCTCAATTGACAATTTAGCGGATTTGTTCACAAAGGCGTTACTAACATCAACCTTTAGAAAATTGGTGTACCAAATTGGCATGCGGCGACTTAAGGACCTTGAACAATGTCATTATGAGGGAGTAGTCAGACTTTTTCCTTCGATCGCTTTTATCCCATTGGGTTTCGACAAGGTTTTAATGAGGCAAAGATATTTATACTCTGTGGTGAACATCGTGGGAAGCGGTTGTACTCTTTTTCCTTCGATCGGGTTTTATCCCACCGGTTTTCACGACAAGGTTTTAACGAGGCAACACATGGGCATCCCACAATCAACTTTATCAGATAAATAGTCATTCAAGGGAGTGTTATAAATAATTCAAAAGTTGGATCATTATTGTGAATGAGTTGTGAATGACTATGAAATCATGTGTGAGGATTTGAAAATAATTCATGAATAATTGTACAACTTGATTGATAATCACAGAATATATTCATCATTTTTGTTTTGATTCTACACTTGATGGTCTATAAATAGACCTCAATTCATGAATTGATGGATATAGAAGAAGGAAGAAAGTTCAATATATTTTCTCTCTATTCTCTTGTAGCATTTAAGGTATTTTTTTACTTTAATTTTATAACAGGTATAATATATATATACACACGAGAAAGTGGTTTCAAATGAATGATGATTGTCGTGTATTCTAAGCGAATATTCTCAATAATTAAAGCAACAGTAGGCATTCTTGGATAGCATTCTTTTCCATTTTGTGAGTGATTTTGTAACGCGCTTGATTTGTCGGGCTGGATATTCTAGTTTCGTACTGTACCTATTCAAAAAAAAAAAAGAAAAACTTTTATTTATTTTCTTGTTGTGGTAAATTATGCAATAATTGTTTCCAGAAGAAGAGGAGTAAAAAAATGTGCATTGTTTACTTGTATTTTGGATTTGTTTTTTCCTCTACAGAAAATATTGGGTCAATTTCATTGGCGCCAGAAATTATTTAAAAGTTACAAAGGGTAACTAATGTTAAAATCTTGTAGTAATGGTTATCAAAGTTGATACTGTTCTAACAAATGGTTACTCCCTTAAGTTAACATTCAAAAATAATGACACGATACTATTGAGTCATGACCTAATACATAATAATTCGTGTAATTTTAAAATTAAAATATAAATAACATTTCTAATGTGAAATTCAATTAGAATTCACATTCGATAACATAAACCTTACAGGGCCTGTTTGATTGGGGGTGGCAAATAGGGTGGAAAATGTTTTCCACCCAAGATGCATTTTCCACCCAAATTTTCCATCTTTTAATTAAATACAAATTACTTTCCATGGAATTTGATCTCCATGTTACGCCAAAATGGATATATTTTAATTAAGGAATTGAAATTCCTGGGAAGAGGGGTAGGAATTGAAATTCCATGGAATTAAAATTCCTCCCAGCTTTCCACCCTTCAATCTAATACATCCGTAGAGTCATTTCTCTCTTTCTTTCGAAACCTTAGTATATCAATTTGGGAGAGAGATTCTACGTTCATCTTCCACCCAATCATTCTCATTCTCTTTCGTGTCAATTTAACCATCAATCATAACGTATAATCTTCAAATCTTTGCTTTTATCCATGCTACTTACAAAGAATATAAATGTGTAATTGAAAGATCTAGATTTTTTTACCACAAGTTTATTGAAGTAACAAATTTTATATGTTCCTAAAATCTCTCTATTTTTTCCGGTATCTTTTAACTACAAAATAAAAAAAAAAAATTATTTCCTAAAAATATGAGCCTTTGTTACAAGTACAAACAAATATACAAATAGCCTTGCAAGTAGCATGCGTAACGAAAAATATATTCTTTTACCCATCACATAACTTAACTATCATAAAATTATCACATCACCGTTTGCACAAGTGTTTGTATATTTTATTTGTAGTGTTTGATTCCACTTTTTTTTAAAGGAAAACTCCCTTTTCAACTTTTTTTTTTCTACTATTGGCTGTTTGATTGCACTTTTTTCCTAAAAATGGTTTTCCAACTTTTTTCAATTTCTATTCTTTTCCTCATTTTGAAGGAAAATATTTTTCTTGAGGAGAGGTGGCTTTTGTTTTTCGAGAAAAATTTAGCTCTTTTTTCCCCTTTTAATGGACAATTTACTTTAATCATAAAGATAAAAAAAATCAAATTTCATGAAAAAAACATAAAAACAAGAAAAACAACATCATTTTCCAACCAATCCCATCAAACACTTACAACTATTTTTTTCCTATAAAACATTTTCTCGAAAAACCTTTTTCCTAAAATTTATTTACCCACAAAATATTTTTCTTTCAATTATTTTTCGAATTTACAATCAAACACACCCTAAGAGTCCAATAGGGAGCGTCGGAGTTACACTATTGGAAGCCTGAAATCTCGAGTCCTTCTTGTTGCCCGTTAAAGTGGGACTCCACACTTTACCATTCTGTAGGACAAACATATTGCAATAAAATATATCTCATCATTCTCACCAAAATTAACCAAACCCCACTTCAAATGTAAAATAATTTTCCGCTGAAATATTTCTGACACAGAAAGAAGCATCAGCAGCAGCAGCACAAGAAGAAAGAAGATCGATAATGGAGCACAGCTGTCGCCCTTCAATGCTCTGTTCTTCAAATACGTATACGCATTGCACGTACATACCCGGTAGGCGTTAAAATCTGGAAAAATACTCAACACCCTTCAAATTTTCTTTACATATTTGGATCGAGGAGAAGTTAATGGCCGAACAAATTTGTCTCTTCTCTAAGGTCAGTTCAATTTCTCGCTTCTATTTTCTTTTCTTCGAGAGAGACATTTTTACTTCTTGAATTGATGGGTTTGGATGAGTTTTCCGTTTCTTGAGAGTAAAGTGCTTGTAATTTGCTTTATCCATGTCTTTAGTTTCCGCTTTCCTGTAATAGATCGAATCTGGATAAAGTAGGCGTAAAGTAAACAAGTTTTAAGCTTTGCTAATTGCAATTAATGCTAGAATATAGCTCATTTACAGTGGAATCTTCACAAAGAATCGATACCAACATCATTTGGGTAAATTTTTTGCAGCAAAAATTCAATGGGTGGAGAGCTATGGGAGGTGATAGTTGAAGTTGAAGGATGAAATTAGATTGTAAACTTTGGAACTTTTGCAAAAGGAGGAGAACATTGATTTTTATTTTTGGGTGAAATATAGAGGAATAAGCTAATTCTCTTCCTTATTGGAGATAATGCAATCTATACTTTTAGGGTACTTAACTTCAGGTTTAAATATGAGTTATTTATTTGGTTCATATGGTTTAGCATATCTAATTTTGAGGCTCTCTGCTTTGTCAATTTGTGGTCGCATTGGCTATTCCATTCAATCAAAACAATGCATTAAACAACGACGTGCATGTGCAAGTGTATTAATTCAACGACGTGGGCTTTTTTGATTAGATGAGACAATCAAAGAGACGGAAACTGAAATAAAAGATTTGAACTTGTTTTAAGACCTTTGAATTTATGCATTGACAATTAGTCTTTGTTTGGATGACAGGATACCATAATTATAAAAACTTCCAAGAAATCCCCAGCTCTGTTAAGAATGATAGTCTTGGTGTTTGTGATGACGTGTGGCATTTATATCTGCTCAATCTGCGTAAAGCAATCGAAATTTAGCATAAGTTCTAAGTTTCTAAATGACGCAATAATTGAGAGGACGCTTTGCGAATATGGCATCGATAGATCTCAAATACCTTATGTTCACTATCCAAACCCCAAAACTTTTAGCAGGTAACTGATGAAACCTTACTTTCACTATAAGTTGATTCTCTTCAATCTCTTATCAAGCGGTGTTTTGTGTGCTATTGCCAGGGTTGAATGTGCGTGTAATCCCGTAAGGCTCTTTGCCATTGTTTCAATGCAAAGATCGGGAAGTGGCTGGTTTGAGACGTTATTGAATAGTCATACTAATGTAAGCTCAAATGGTGAGGTTTTTTCGGTCAAGGAGAGGAGAAGTAATGTTTCGACCATCTTGATGACACTCGATAGAGTTTACAATTTGGATTTCTGTACTAGTGCATCCAAGAATCAGTGCTCAGCTGCCGTTGGGTTCAAGTGGATGCTGAATCAGGTATCCCAAGAGAGTTATCGTAATCGTTATGTCACACAGTTAATAAATATCCAGAGAAAAAACAAAAGACTTATAATAATTTAATGTGCTTTTCATTTCATTCTTTCTTACTTGCACTCTAGAACACACTGTTAGACACCAAATGTGATTAGAAAAGAAAGCTTTGTTGACAGTTGGTACTCTGATGGTCAAGTCAACTGCCAGTAAATTTGTGTTTGTGTTGAATGTTTCTAATTTTGTTTTGCTTCCTGCGTACAATCCCTTACAATTATCACTCTTGTAGGGGTTGATGGAGCATCCTAAAGAAATCTTAGAATATTTCAAAGATAGAGGTGTTTCTATCATATTTCTTTTCCGACGCAATCTGCTCCGTCGGATGGTTTCCAATCTGGCAAATGCCTACGATCGATATGCTAAACTTTTGAATGGAACGCATAAGTCACATGTGCACTCAAACGAAGAGGTACCCACGTTTATTTTTACTATTTTCTATCTAAAAATTATCTTCTGTCAAAGTCAAACTTCGATATTATTATCCACATGTTTATGGACCCACCTATTCAACGCAAGCTGAGATTATCAAGATTATATGATCATAAACTCTTGATCTCTGTCTTGTAGGCCGATACACTATCGACATATAAGCCATCGATCAACTTGATGTCTTTAGTAGTCAATTTAAAGCTAATGGACAAGACGGTTTTAGAGGCCTTGGAGTACTTCAGCAGCTCTCGGCACTTCATTATATACTATGAAGATCTCATAAAAAATCGAACTGTATGTTGTCTGAGAATCATTTCTTCTTCATTTATTACTATGATTGGGTGAGTTGCTTCTTATGGTCTTCCATGTCCAATGCAGAAACTGGTCGATGTTCAAAAGTTTTTAAGGTTGCCACAAATGGAGTTAACTAGTCGGCAGGTGAAAATACACAAAGGGCCATTGTCGGATCACATCCAGAACTGGGACGAAGTCAATAAGACTCTTAGAGGAACTACGTACGAGAGGTTCCTTCACAATGACTACTGACCATTTTTTCGGTATCTTTTTGTCCTTTCAAATTATCAGGCAAGTGTATAGATCCGTAACATATATCTGTATTGGCATTTAGAGGGGGTTTGTACCCGTAGGGTATTTAAAGGAGAATGATACCAAAAAAAAAAAAAAAAAAGAGAGAGAGAAAGGGAAAATGTAGAGCTCCTGAATCTGACATTAATTTGAAGTGATTCATCTCTTGGTCTTTTAGTTCCAAAAAAATGTATTTTGAGCTTGATTTTGCTAGTTACAAGCTTCACAAACTAATTTCTGTTAATTGGGTGCTTCATATTGCGCCATTAATGCCATCTTCTATGGGTATGTATGTACTTGAGCTTTCTAAGCCTGCTTGGTTTAGCTTGATTTCGAGTGTTGTTCGTCGAAGTTTACTGTGAATTATTGTATAATGTTATTGTGGAGATTTCGAAGTAAACCTCACTTAGAACGCTGGGGCCTGCCTCGAAAAAATAACGATTATAGAAATTTTAACATTGTTAATAGTTTTGGTACTATATTGAACCATTTCATCTAAAAGTTTAAATTGTTAAATCTGTTCAAATATATATCATTAACTATTATTTTCAGGAGTGATAAGACCTTTTGGTCAAGTTAAATTTTGAATTTGATTCTTTTGGTTTTCTTCTATATGTATAGGTTGTCTGAATTGAAACGTGGTGAAGTTAAATCTTGAATTTGATTCTTACTCTTTACTTCTCTATAGTTTGTTTGAGTTAAATTTGGTCGAGTTAAATCTTGAATTTGATTACTCTCTAGCTCTGATGCGCATGGGTTCATGGATTATTTCATTGGTCGGTGTTCGAAAAAGTAGGCATAACTTTTGCATACGATATCCGTTTTGGGTCCATGACCCCAATCCGGAAAGGTCGCGAGAAGTTGGATTTGATGCACACTATTTCATTGTGCAAGAATGATTTATTTTCACGTTTCGAGGCTGTTTAGGGGGTCAAAACTGCATTTTTATATTTTTGGTTAAAAATTATTTCCTGTCTCCTTCATATGCTTTATTGAGTTTTACTGAAAATTATTTATTTTTCTCAATTAAATAAAATTAAAGTTTGATAAAAAAAAATTTTCAACATGAATCACATATTAGCAAATAATTGTTTGTATATGTTTAGCTTTTATTTTCTCATCTAATGATTATAAATTTTTGTGATTTAAATTGTTCATATGATATTATGGTTCAAAATATTTGCACTTTTCTTCTAATTAACGGTCTAGTTTCAAAAAGGTATCTAATACTTATCTCAATAAGATATCATTAACAAAAGAATAGTTATTTCCTAATTAAAGTTGTCTTTTTATGTGATTTATTATTTAGCATGTTTTTTGTTTTACAATTTGATGTAATATAACTATTTTCAAATATTGTTTATTTTTATCAAAAAGCGAAACTCAACTATAAACTGTAATCTTGGGGCCCATTCTTTTACATTTCGACTCAGAACCTCAAAATCCAAGCTACGGCACTGTATTTAGCTATGTAAATCCATGGTGAGAGAAGAGTCAACTATCTGCGGGTGAGAAATTAGAGACAAAGGCTGCGTAACGAGGGTAGATTAGGGTGGAAAAGATTTTTGGGCTGCTGGAAATGGGCATTTCAATTTGATAATGTTTGGGCTTAATCACTTGGATTTGCCCATTAGATAGTGAGTCCAGTACTTACGTAATTAATGTTTGCCTTCGGACAGTGACTGGATTTTGGATTGCCAATTGTAAACTAATTTTAATTTTATTATTTTAAATTTTATTTAGCAGAAAAAATAAAAAGTAAAAAAGTAAAACAGTTTATCAAGTATTCAGTTCGGGTTTGCATATGCGTTTAATATCCATATCCGACCCATATTCTGTTTGAGTTTTACTCATGAAAACCATATCCAACTCGCCGATTCATCGGTTTGGGCTTTTTTGATCCTTTTGACTCGGGTACCCACAGTTTTCATATTTCAGAGGTCGTTTTGCCAAACACTATTTATATCCGCTAGCTTTTTAACTATCAACTATCACTTATTAACTATCAGCTTCCAACTAATTTTTCAACTACAATGAGTTTATCAATTTTGTTTGCCAAATATAACTTTAAATGTGGCATTAAAATAAAGTAGTGTAATATAAATACAATGAGCCTTATAGAAAATAACACAAAGTAGAAAATATATAAACATTCATACAAGTGCAACAAATGTACAAAAAGGACAGCTATATTATTGTTGGAAAGTGGACTAAAAACACAGATTTCTAAGGCAATTGTCTCCAACAAATAATAAAATAAGTAAATAACAAATTAAATTATTAATAGTAACAAATAATGGAAGTTTTATATTGTATTAGTACAACCATGCATGCAGTGCATCATGTTGAAATGTCCAGGCCTAGGCTAGCTAGCTAGTACTTCATATCTTCCCCAATATTTTCATTTCACTTTTCTTTCATTAATTTACACCTATTTTTGATTTTTTGCAAGGTAAAATATAGTTAAAGTTTTGAACTCTTTGAAGTCTCAAAACTTTAACACTTCGAGCCCCTAGCTAACCCCCGATTGCATGTGTTTGGTTCCTTTTTTGTTCAATTCAAACGTTAAATCGATAGACACAATTCATGTGAAAATGACAAAAATTTCCTCCCTCATATGTTATGTAATCTTGCTACTTAATTCACCTAGTTTTCCCAAATATATGAAATACTATATATATATATATATATAAGTTTTGAAAAAAATAGGTGAGACGTGAAGATGACAAGGTTAGAATTAAATTTTTGTATTAGTATAATTTGGTCTTCCGAGTTGCATTTGTCAATTTAACGTCCAGAATGATCTTTTGCGTTCAAGAAAGACTATATTTATGTGTGCTTCAAAAGTTCTGGATTTCAAGCACTGGAGTTCAAAGAGATCATTATTACTTTTGAAAATTCAGGACTCCAATATTTGTAAGTTACCCTTTCGGTAAATCTTTATCAACAAATTTTCTGTATAAATAACTTTCTCCGATTAGAAATTTTAGAATAATACGCCACCAAAAAGATTCTCCCACCAGCTAGGACTTGCTACTTGCTACCACTTTTCGTTCTATAAATACCCTAGTATCCTACCACTTGAAGCATCACTCAGCATTACATTACAAATTCCATCTTCCATCCCTCTCGATATACATCACTCACACTCATCACTCATGGCTCACTCAAAATTAGTCATTTTTCCCCTTGTTCTTTTCACTGTTTTCTTTCTGAACATTCAACCTATCCAAGGGAGAAACTTGAAGCTGAATGGCAAAAATGATTTTAATGCTGACCACTCACCGGTGGCCGTGGATACAAATCTTTCCACAGTTATGCCGCCGCCATCACCACAAGTTCCCATTGCAGTCGACTCTCATCCGCCGGCACCAGGGCACGTGGATGACTTCAGGCCCACAGCACCAGGCCACAGCCCCGGGATTGGACACTCTTCACACGTAAATGGGGTTAATTAGAATTTAGAACTTAGGGTTTTACTATTCTCTCAAAGTAAGTACTGCATGGATTTGGCTATTTCCTACTATATTATATTGATTTTTAGTTATGGCATTTGGTTTGTATGCCAAGTATTATGTATTGATTATTTATGTATGCCAAGTATTATGTATTGATTATTTCCAAGATTTGTATTCCAATGATTTAATATTTATATGTATGTTTTGCATTCTATTTGTGTTTGCATGTTCAATACAGAAACATTTCATTTTAACTAACGGCTATAAATTTTGTATTACCATAATCCAATTTTGTTTACTTTATTATTTATCTTCAAGAACTTGAATTTACAAATCGTGTCATGGACTAAAAGATTTTGAATGATGCTGATTAGGATTAGGGTTTATCTTTAATGCAATATTTAGTCCACTGTAATTGATTTGACAGTAAATAAAAAATAATGACAAATTGAGTATTAATTTCACGTAATCTAATTTTGGCATTACTGAAAATTTTTGCATGTGTATTACATGCCTAATATCAGTAAAAAAACTGAACAAAGAGAGTTTTATAAAAGATCTCATCACTTAAAATATATGCATCTGATATATAATAATCAACATATAATTAAAGGTCTGACACTAATAACTTACTTGAAAAAATGAACCTATAATGTCACTAAAATTATTTGAGCCATGGATGAATTTAATTGTTTAGTTTGTTTCAACTTTTTGAATTCTGATTTCTCATTGTAGTTTTTGAATGTGCATGATTTTGTTCACCCGCACTAAATGAGGCTTATGGTAACCCTCCCTTTTAAGGGTGAAATATACGTGTAAAAACTTGGAAAATATGAAACTTTTTCATTCCATATTGCACTATTTATCAAGAGTTAATATGAATATAGTCTTGACATATAATTAATGGTATGGTATAATATTGATATATAATTGATGCTATATTAAAAGTACACGTAAATTTCACTCTCCATGCATGAGGAGGGACACCAAAACTTTAATTTTATGAGAGCAAAACCAATTTTGGTTTTTCTTCTACTGCAATACCAAATAATGTATAAATTTAGGGCCCATAAAACGAAATTGGGGGGCTATTCTCGAACTTTAGTCATGTCCAATGTAACATGCCCGCATATTAAAAGTATTGATATATAATTGATGCTATATTAAAAGTTACTTATTTTTAACAATGAGTTGCTTTTATTTATTAGTAAAATAAGATAATCAAAATTATATGTCAAAATTATAATTATACTGAAGCCCTCGATAAATAGTGTGATATACAATGAAAATTTTACAACTTTCAAATTTGTACACGTAAATTTCACTCTCCATGCATGCATGAGGAGGGACACCAAAACTTTAGTTTTATGAGAGCAAAACCAAATTTGGTTTTTCTTCTATTGCATACCAAATAATGTATAAATTTAGGGCCCATAAAACGAAATTTGGGGGCTCTTCTTGAAATTTAGTCCCTTCCAATGTAACATGGCCCCATATTAAAAGTATTGATATATATAATTGATGCTATATTAAAAGTTATTTATTTTTAACTATAAGTTGCTTTTATTTATTAGTAAAATAAGATAAACAAAAATTATATATCAAATTATAATTATATTGAAGTTCTCGATAAATAGTGTGATATAGAACGAAAAATTTTACGACTTTCAAATTTGTAAACGTAAATTTCACTCTCCATGCATGAGGAGGGACATCAAAACTTTAATTTGATTAGAGCAAACCCAATTTTGGGTTTTCTTCTATTGGATACCAAATAATGTATAAATTTAGGGCCCATAAAACGAAATTTGGGGGTTATTCTTGAAATTTAGTTCCTTCCAATGTAACATGGGCCCATAAAACTTGAGATTGACCAATAATGCAGTGATATGCTTGCGGCCAAGAAAAAAATACTCTTTATATTCAAACTTTGGAGATGAATTCATTATTTATTTATTTATTGACTGAAACCCCATTTTTCTCCTAATTTGTTCCTCCAACATTATTGAAAAATAACTTTTTTCCCTCTAGTTTTCTCCTCTTAGTAATTTTTTTTCCTATGCATTTTTGTGCCATATTGGTTTCGGTCTGAGACTGAACAAATTCATATGAGTAGTTTTCACATGCTCACAGCCTTCGACAATTACGAAAGGAAAAATGTTTAGAATCCAATGAAATTAGAGGGAAAAAAAGGATTTGCATGACCGCATGTTTCCAAATTCTATCTGACAAAGAAGACTTTTTATCTCTAATAGTTAAACAGGAAGGAAAAAGAAAAGTAAAATGCTTTTATTTTTGGTAAGAAGTATTTCATTTAGATTTCTTTCTTTCTTTCTTTTTTTTTGAAATGACTTTCATTTAGATTTTAGACTGTACTTTTTTTTTTGGTTTTGTTTTTTTTTTTTAAATTTAGAAAGGAGAATGTACTGCTTTTGTTTTGCACAATTTGCAAATTATTATTGTTTATTCATCTACATTTTTCAGACTTGTTTTATTTGTTAGTTATGGTCAATTCCGAACATTATTATCAATCATCTTTTCACTTTAATTTTTAAGAACACTCGCAGAAACATGTAGTTAAATGTTTTCTATTCGACAGTTGAGTGTGAGGTTTTGTTTAGGTTTTCGTATATCAAGTTTCGGATTAATTTGATCACTGACCTGTCCTGTTTCTATATGAGAGGAATTTGGGCGGAGAGAGCTTCGATGTACATAGGAGGCCGAGGCTCAACCGCGACACCTAAGCTCTCAGCTCCAATGAAAGGAGCATGTAAACTTTCAAACATCATATCGATAGAAATTCAAAGAATATGAAAATGCATAAAAAATAATACAAGGGTTTTTCTCTAAATTGGGAAAGGAGGTTCAGCGACTACTTCTAATGCCTACATCCCCATTGAACCTCCATTAATACTGGATATGGTTCAATAACTTCATTGAACCAAGAATATAATCGATTACAAATTAAGTTTTTGCCCTAGTCGACCCTTGAATAATCAATTCTCGATCTTCACCGAAACAACACAAAACTCTATATTGAATCAAGTATAACGCTCAAGATTATACATCAATAAATTCACACACAAGAGAATCTCTCAGAATCAGAAAGTAAATGGGGAAGAACCAAAAACCCTAATTTTAGAGTGCTAGAGACACGAAGGGAGGCATGAAGCTAAAGGGCCAAAAAAGAGTTCTCCAAGGAGCTGACTAGACCCTTTACAAGATACAATGGTTGGGTGCTGGCCATGGCCTCCAAGATCTTGCCATGTGAACAGTCCAGATGATGTCACAGTAAGTTGCAACTCAAATTGTTGAAACACTCTTTTAACAGAGGAACATAATTATGAGGGATTGTTGGCTCAACTATTTTTCATTCTACTGTTTTCCATACTCAATTTTAGCCACACCTTCTAATACGACATCGTTTTTCATACTATTTAACGAGAAATTAAGAGCTTGTTTGATTGGGGATAAAATTGATACGCGCGATATTCCATGTAAAATGTGTAGTTAATATTATATTGAAAAATATATATGTTGTTAAAAAGAAGAGAGAGAAGGTGTAGGATAAAAATTATCCCCAATCAAACAAGGCCTAAATTCTCCTAAAAATCAATTCTTCCTAAAAGATGGCTTGACTGGACAGTTTTTTTTAGTCTTTGACAAAGTAGAATATTCGAAATTGACCTCCACTACAAGAATTAATTAAGAATGCAAATTTGTCTTCCCAAGAGCACATGAGCATACATTACTGAATAATGCTTCAAGTACACATACTTTTGTGTGTATTTGTACCACACTTTAATAAGGCATGATGGAAAATGACCATATTACCCCCCTGAAAGTAGGGGTGGGACACCCCTATTAGCGTATGAATTTTTTCAACATAAAAATTATGTGCCTCTAGGAAGGCCCTATAGTACTATTCATTACGCAAGTGCACAAAACAATATTTGAAACATACATTTCAAGAAGAAATCAAGAGTTATATATTTTCAGTATTGGAATTTTGTTAAAATTTCAATGCTAACGTGACACATTTTAGCACTGCCATGCAATGGCATGGAGACTGGTAAGTGGATCCTGCTACCACATGATAGCAAGGGATAGCTGCCATGTCAAGCGTCGTAATTTTAACAAAATTCTAGCGTTGCGAATATATCATTTTCGTTCAAGAAATAGATATATATTTCAATAGATTAGTAAGCAATTTTGATGATTACCAACAGTATAAGTGGCAAATAGGTATTTTCTTATATTATGCATCATTTCACCTGGATAATCAGTACTCATAACATGTTTAACATCCATATTTGTAAATTTTTTATACAAATAACTTCTTCCCTTTCTTACTCGTTGACATAATTTTGCGAAGTTCGATATGTATTTGCTCCACTACACAGACTGATCAATTTGCACTAGTACAGACAAGACTTAGGATGTCGGTTAATTGGGCGCCACCCAAAATGGCGACACCCAATGTCAGATTTAGGGTGGCGGTTGTAAAAACGCCACCCAAAACAACTTATGGTGGCGGTTGTTTGGTTAGAACCGCCACCATAAGTCTTTTTTTTTTTTTTTAGACTTAGGGTAGCGGTTGTTAGTCAACAACCGCCACCCTAAGTATTATTATTATTTTTTTAAGACTTAGGGTGGCGATTGTTGACTAACAACCGCCACCCTAAGTTCTTTTTTTTTTATTTTTTTTAAGATCTACCACAAAAATAGTATTAGGGTTGCAACTAATAACGAAATAATTAACAAATAAGAACAAAATAATTTTTATTCAAAGTGAATCACCTCCAATTACAATTACAACAAAAGATGTTCTTAACTAACTAAAAATGAACAACTAAAAAAACGAAAAATACGAAATGAAAAACTAAAAATGGCATTTTGAGGCCTTAAACGACTTCAGATCGGCCTGAAACATGGAGTCACAGCAATAGCTGTGAGTGTCGTAGATCTCGTCGCGACAACCGCCACCCTAAGTATTATTTTTTTTAAGACTTAAGAGTAGCGGTTGTTGACTAACAACCGCCACCCTAAGTTCTTTTTTTTTTGTTTTTAGATCTACTACAAATATAGTACTAGGGTTGCAACTAATAACAAAATAATTAACAAATAAGAATAAAACAATTTTTATTCAAAGTGAATCACCTCCAATTACAATTACAACAAAAGATGTTCTTAACTAACTAAAAATGAACAACTAAAAAACGAAAATACGAAATGAAAAACTAAAAATGGCATTTTGAGGCCTTGGACGACTTCAGATCGGCCTGAAACATGGGGTCACAACAATAGCTATGAATGTTGCAGATCTCATCGCGACGATTCCGGAATGTACTCGTGAGCTGAAAACGGACATCGTATGCAAAAGTTATGGCCATTTAATATTTGCATACCCAAAACTCGAAAAAAAGATATATTAACTATTATTTTTTTTAAATCTAACTTTAAAAAATACACGAATTTGAAAGTAATAGATAGAAGAAGTTTACCTTGCATCAATTGCAGCTCCAATTTGCAAAGAACATTAGCATAAAATGATGAAGAAAGCAAAAATAATAATATAGATCGTGTGTTTCTGGTATTTATTAATCACTGGTTCAATAACGGGTGGCGCCACCCAAAGTGAATTTTTTTTTTAAAAATTTTATACTTAGGGTGGCGGTTGTTAATAACAACCGCCACCCTAAGTAAGTGATTTTTGTTTTTGATTTTATACTTAGGGTGGCCGTTGTTAATAACAACCGCCGTCCTAAGTTTTTTTTTTTTTTTTTAATTTATATTTACTTTTGGGTGGCGGTTTTTTGTGACAACCGCCACCCAATGTGCGACACCTAATCTCCCTTTTGTACTAGTGTTGTATCTCATAGACTTCCAATGAAAGTAAAAGCTTCAATCACAATAACATAATAAAATACTAGTTAACATAAAGAATAATTCTTGCCGTAAACTTGATTTACAACTAGTTATTAACATAAAAATATACTAATTGTCTGACTTGAAAAATAGTGACAAATATAAAATAATAAAGTAGCAGGCTTAAGACCGAACAAGCCTCCCACGAAGTTTGTTCAGGCAAGCCACTTCTCTCCTGTGCCTCCGTATAGCGGTGTGTCACTATTGCAACTACACCAATATTACATTTTTACGAGTTTTCATGCATTTAATTATGCTTTATTAATTTTTTATTAAAAAAATATAAATAAAATTAGACTTTATTTTAATTCGATATACAAGTCTCGATGTAACAATTTGTCATTACTATGACTGCATGAAGATTGTTTTTTAAGTTTTTTCTTTCAAGTGGTCTTGTATGTATCAAGGCTAATAAATAGTCGAATTAATTCAATATATTGTGAACTCCAAACATGTAATTACAACAAGAATACGTAAATAGTTTGAAAAAAAATGACTAAATCACTGGCTATAGTAAGTAACTAGTATTGTTTTGGTGCTTACATGTGGACACGTTACGTTGTACATACATGGGTGGATGTGCGCCACCTGTAATTCACCATCACAGGGAATATATGACACGCATCTGTCCATGTGTGGGCACTTAACGTGCCCACCTATGGACAATAGAACAAAATTGATTTATTATTATACTATTTGATATGATGATAAGTGCTATGTGCGATGATCATTAATATAAAAATAATATAATTAATAAAATAAAAAAATCATATCAACTATCTACTATATTAACTAATTGATATGAAATTTATTACGTTGCTATAACATAATTGAAAATACTTTTAAGACCATCACGATTGAAAAAGCAAAAGGAAGATTCTTTGTTCACCATGTAACCACCTCATTTAATTATGTATACTATACTATATTTATTGTATAATAATTATACGACATATAATTTCTTAGTTAAGCATGATCACCCACTACAGCCTAGCATATAGCACGGATTGAATATGATGGCTTTTAATTATTTTGTGGTAATTAAATATATCTAAAATATAATATCTTTCATTATCAAAGTTGGTGAGAGGTGTACTTCCCCAAACCCTGGAGCCAACCATGAAATGTTTGTCCCTTTCAAAGAATCTCCTTTTCCATGGGGACGGAGGGCCGTGCCATGCCACTTTAAACAGTCATCATTTCTTTGACTAATACTTTTGTCAATTTGTAAAAGTTCCACTTGATCTATCAAAGAAAAAAAAAGTTCCACTTGATAACAAGTTAAATAAAAATAACACTTGCACGCGGTGGGAGTTCACATTTAATGTCTCATATTTGATTTCAACGGCTATTTTATTTAATAAAAACAAATTAATTATACAGTTAAATATATTAATTCAATAATATAGTAATTTTTATTAAATATATAATAGCAAATGGGACAGGATACGAGACAACAAACCCAGACTCGATAAGTGGATTTCTTTTGCTATTTTAGATTTTCTTAACAAAAAGGGTGAATTACATCAATAGTCCCCAACCTTTCACTTCATTGTACTCTGGTCCTCAACTTTTTTTTGAACACTACAGTCCTCAACTTTTCAAACATTAGCGTTATTGGTCTGTATTGATCTATTTAACCTGCAATCGAAGGTTATTACGTCATTTTTTATTTTTTTATTTAATAAGATAAGGGCAATTTAGTAACTTAACATCTACTTTTACTATTTTATGAATACATAAAGATTAAATTTTGATTTGAAATTTAAAATCTATCATAAATATGGCATTTAAGTCTCTAAATTATTCAAAATTTAAACATAATTCCTAACTCCGACCCACACTGACCCCTTCCCAAAATCCATTCCCATTCCAATCCTTTCCCCACTGCACTATAATTGTGAAAACCAAGGGGAAACCCCTTGGTTTTCATGTTGGTAAACCAATGTAAGCCCTTTTTTTAACTATAGAAAATCAGCATAGTCTCACGTTGGTTTTTGGGCATTAAAACCTACAGTGTTAAACACATGTGGTTTGAAGGTTTTCCCTAGTAAACACGCTGAAAACCAACATATCTCACATTGTTTTCTTCTATTAAAACAAAGGGGAAATGTCCTATTTTTTAGTGGCAAGCAAGGGGTTCCGTATAATTTTCACGGTTAGTTAAGGGGTGGGGGAAAGGTTGGAGTGGGGGCAGGTTTTAGGATGGGGTAGGTACGAGGGTTTGTATTGAACATTTGAATAATTTAGGGATTTGAATGCAATATTTACAATAGATTTTAAATTGAAAATAAAAACTTAATTTTTATTTATTCATAAAATAGTAAAAATAGATATTAAATTAATAAATCATCCTTATTTTATTAAATAATAAAATAAAAATGATCTTATAACCTACTATTGCACATTAACTAGGTAATAGGTGATAATGACACTAATTTTTGAAACATTGGAGGCCATGGTGTCCGAAATAAAAGTTTAAGGACCAAAGTGCCAATACAGTGAAAGGTTGGGAGACATTGACATAATTTATCCAACAAATAACTACTTGTACAAATGTTGTCACTCTCTACTTGTCCCAGTGGGCGTCTAAGGGCTTCGCCCTCATGATGTGGATGTGTTTTAAAGTTTATCAATGATAAATGGAATATATTTCTTCTTGCACATTATATATTTGTTTAGAGTTTATCACTGATAAATTAGACATAACTGGCATGGTGCATTTTCTACTTAGATCCATCTGTGATTTTTTTGTTGAAAAAATTCCAAGTAAATTTGTGTATCTTTTCTTTATTTTGCATTGTTTATTCCCATTATTTACAAGAGTAAAATTACTCACCATCATTATTTAAAGGCTTCTTTACAGTTTTATCAAACTTTAAGTTTGATATTTTAAAAAGGGGTAAATGAAAAAGAATTACAAAAATTCTACATTCCTGGTTCGGACCCGTTCATCTATACGGTCGCATAGCCCAAATAAAAAACTAAATTTGTGCCATGTTATCGCACATGCGATCGTATGGTATACTTTTTTTTTTTTAAATTCGAAAAATGGCTGATCATGCATGAAGAGAAGATAATTTACAAAAAATCGGTATTAGCATCAGCAAAACAAGTAGTTGCAACGGGTTCATCAGGAAATGTAAAAAACATATATTATTCGTTCAAAACAGACACCGCATGTGAAATCTATGCTCTAAAATAATTTAAACTATTACACACTCATTATACACCCATTACACATTCACTGCAAAACCACTAAAAATTCATTACAAATTTATTACACACTGTGTGTAATGTCACACATTCAGTACACATCTATTACACACTCACTACACAATTTGTGTAATTTCATGCACCCATTACACACCCATTACACAGTTTGGGTAATGTTACACACATATTACATAATCATTACACATTATGTGTAACATATTAACAATTCATTTTGGGTGTTGCCCAAATTTTGACAAAATTTGGGTGAAGGCCATATTTACAATGAGTGTTCGCATGTGTGAGTGCACATGCCGGGTTTTAGTAACAAACAATGAACAAATGTAGAATTTTTACAATTAAGTATGTTTTGCATGAGCTTTGAAATATAAAAAATAATAGCCATATTTTCTTCAATTCCATCTTATTTATTTATTATACAATTTGTCAATGAAGGCCCAATAATAAAAGCAGGGACGGGGTAGGATTAGAAAGGCAGGGGCCTATCATTTATCACAATAAAATTTTTAGCGTAAAAAAGGAAAATTTAAATACAAAACATATATAAGGAAATTTTTTTATAACAAAATAGAAAAATGATAAACATTATTATATAACACATTTCAAAATCTTGCAAATTAATCTGCACATTACAAATAACAAATTGCTTCTTCTTACCACCAAAAGAATCTTTGATATTTTCATGAATCAAATACAAAATTAACATACTTAACTACACAAATCAAATCGAAGAACAAGACAAGAATAAGTAAAGCAAAACAGGAATGTTAGCCAAAAGAATCTTCCATGGATAACCTATACAATTTTTTTTTTCAAGTTTTGAGTTGTAGTAGGCTACAGCCTATTGCAGCCATACACTGCATCCGTCACTAAGTAAAAGGCATAAATTTGATAAACAACACCTAAACTTTCATTTTGTAATTGCTAACTCACTCAGCTGTACAAAAATGTTGCCGTAGTTTGCACACCAATTCACTTTTATTAAAGATTAAGTGTTCAACATCGTTAGACATCGGCTCGAAATTCTAGATAAAAGTTAGCGATATGTGATGTGACAATCATTCACTCAATTTTTGCTTACATGGGAGCTTTAGTAGCAGTGACATCACAAATACATATAATGAAAGACAATGCTGTTAATTAGGGTGCATTTTATTGCATTAATTTGCATCTAAAATGTGTATTTTCCATGTAAATTTTCTGAGTGATGTGTTTGATACAAAAATTTTACAAGCAAAACATTTTCTAAATATGACCTTTTGAAGTATATTTTCTCCAAATTTCATATAAAACTTTTCCCATAGAGGGTGCTAGAAAAATATTTTCATACTTACATGGAATTGGTTTTCAAAATTTTCTTTTTCAATGCATTACAATCAAACAAACCCTTTGGAAAATTGATGCAAATAGTCCAAAAAAAGTATGCTAAGTGCGTTTTTAGTCAAAATAAAAAAGGTAGCTTGAATGGTCATCCAAAAAAAACTTTTAGGTGGGTATTTTGTCCTCTTCTCGATGGGCAAATTTGTCACTTTACCTAAAAATAATCAAACAAACAAACATTACTCTTGGAAAACACTCAGTCATCTCTTTTATTGCGCTGTTTTGCCAATAATAAGAAGGAAGAAAAAGGTACTACACCATTCAAAAATCTCGGTGAAGCATGGTAGGTGATGATCAATAGTAAATTGGGGTCGATTTCACTATGGGTAAGTAATGGGCCTCTTCATTTGCTCTTTAATTCCTTCAAAATAGCACAATGGCGAAGGTTTTACGTCAAGCAAAACACATTCATTTGGTTGGTGGCTTTTGTTGTTCAGTAAGTGAACTTTTTCGGTGCTTTGTGGCAATGGCTCCAATGATTCGATGCTTGAGTGATCGACCACCAAATTATGGTAAGTTTTCGGCCTCAAATTTTTAAAGTTTGATATAATGTTAGGGTGTTTGATACAAGGGTTTCAGTTGTTGGTATATAATTTTGGTTGGGCCGTTGTGGCATGTTATTGTGGAAACTTTTGTTGGGAAAATTTTCCATTCTTTTCTTCATTTATGCATGTAAAGCACGTATGGATTAAATAAAAATTTTGGGTGGTCAAGTTTGCTGTAATTAGTGAGTATGTAAAGCACGTATGGATTAAATATGCAATGCAATTTTCTTGAGATAACCTCTGGTTGCTCTGGTTTAAAGACGCAGTGGGCAAAAGGACCAGTACCAAATGGGGCCAATTGATTAAGTTAGATATTGGGCTTTCAATACAAATCAAGCCCATTCTTTCACTGTAAATTAATGGTGCATTCTTGAAATGCTTGCTAGATTACATTGTATCATATGCATATATATTAATAGAATGAATAAAATTTGATTTTTTCATTACTTGTAGGCACTGCTAATGTGTGCACTATGGTTTACAATTACGGGGGATACTTTTTCCTTAAGCCAAACAACATCATATATGAACATGGTAATGTTGTGTATGTCGACAATGTGCGAGAAGATGACTTAATGAGGCTGAATATGAAGCATGTAAAACGGTTTTGTGGATCATTGGTGAGAAGATTGAGCATGATTTATATTATCACAACTTGAAGCAAGGCAAGAAACTTATCAATGGAATACCTAAGATTACACCTGTAGAAGACATCACAAAGTAGATGAAAGAGAGGAGTTACAATGGGGAGTTGTATATCTACATAACGCCACCGTCCCGAAGATGGATACTAGGCTATGGCCATTGAAGTAATGCTTGCATTGAAGAAATTGAGGAAGCACTGATAGTCAAGGGGACAACGACAATAGGAGAGAAGCCGGCAACACAACAACAAGAATCATAAGCATTTACGGGTGATGAATAGGCTGTTGAGTTAGAGTCTCCACCTCGGAGTACAATTCATGAGGCAGGGCCAGCGGGGACCAAAGATGACGAATTCTATGTCCCTCAACTGACAAATTTTCATTCTTTGCTCCCCGACGAATGGAGAGAACTACTTCCTCATACTATGGAGGAATTGTTGGGGCGATGGAACGAGGAAGATTTGATTGAATCTTTTGTTAGAAATTCGGATAATCCATTCGGGGAAGAAGTGCACATGGAAGAAAAAACTCATGAATTGCATGACAATGATGATGGAGGTAACGAAAAGTTACTAGGAAAGAGTCACAAGGCAAGGAGCAAGGTGAAGAATACTTGGGTGATTTTAAGTACGAGATGAACGAACCCTTGGCTTTACTACCCAATTTTACCAATTTGAATTTTGATTCCACGGATGTGAACTAAGAAAAAGGTAGGGGCGGTTCTGATTACGGAGATGATTCTGAGGATTTTGAGAACTTGGACAGTGACAATGAAATCCCACCTCGCAATAGAAATGGAGACAACGTATTTAATCTGCTAGAGGACTTGCAAAATCCCATTTTCAGGACAGGTAATCTACCTTTATATTGCAATATGCACTGCTTCAATTTTTATTTTCCTCTGCCTTCCTGCCTTTATATTCCAATTTCCCTGTCTTTGCTTTGCCTTTATATTAAAAAAAAAGGGCATTGTTTTTTTTTCAACCTCAATTTACTGTGTCATTGAGGTAAATTCTGGTCCTTTTCTTGCCTTTAATATTCTTCATTATTATTTTATATAAATCTGCACATCTATATAAATTTTCCTTTTAATCCATTGCATTCTATATAATCTTCATTTTAGTACTTGCTTTTTATTCTGAGCCTATTGTTTCTTTGTAAACATTGAATTCTACAAAAAATCTGCGTACCAATATAAAGAACCTTCAAAACTGCATCAAAAGGAATATGCAATCTGCCATTAAATTGTAATTTGTAATATTCCATTAAATTTATTATTTATTTTTTTCTACTGAAATTACCGTGCCTCCGGTTATTTTGAGTTAATTGATCTTGTCCCCTTCATAGGGTTTTCATTTGCATCAAAACAATTGTCGAAAGAAGCTTGTGACAACTATTCAGCTGTAATCAATAGAGATATTAAGACGGTGAAAAATGATAAGATTCGTTTTACAGTGAAATGCACGACTGATTGTGGTGGGTGTCAAATCCAACAAATATTAATTAACTTACTATAAAATTATAAATTGTGATAGCGGTGAGTAAGGTCGTATCCACAGGGATTGGTAAGATTTAATCTTTTAAAATAAAACTAAATAAAATAAAAATGGGGGGTTTTGGATGTTGAGATTAAAATAATTAAAATTAAAACAATGGTAAAGAAAGTAAAATAGGAGTAATCAATTAACACAAATATCCAGTCCAGGGAATGATCTCAGAATTGATTCACAAAATTAATCATTGATGCAAAGATGAATTCTTCTACGCTTTCTCTAAATTGGTTATGGTTGTTAGTACGGCCTAACAACCTATCTCTCCATACTTATTCAATAACCAAAGGTACGACCGTTAGTTATTTCTCTAATCAATAAACAACTCTAGGTATGATCGTATGATTTAATTTACGAATAGCATTAAAATCTAGAGAGACGACCAATTCTAACCAACAAGTTCACACGGTGATTTGTTTAAGCTAGGTTATATATTCTCTCAATCATAAATTGAAAACTCTTACCTAATCAATTATGTTGTTTGCCACAGATACTAGAAAACTAAACAATTACGGATTTAGGATCCTAATTGGCGATATATCATTTTGACAATCACACAATGTACACTTTATATAATTAATCAAAGCAATAATCTCAATCAAGAAAAGAGAATATATAAATAGAGAAATAACATAGAAGAACAAATAAAATTAGTTAGATCTCACAATTATTGCTGAATCAACTCTTGAATTATCCTTGATCTGGAATTAGAATTTAGCTCTACATGGAAAACATTGAGAAAATCGTGATGTAGGAGATGGAGAGAACATGTCGTGTGGTAATGATAATAAACGTGTGTTCTGCCCAAGAAATAAACTTGACTTCCTTGTTGTCTTGGGCTAGATTCCATTCTGAATTATTTTAGAAAAAAATAAGATAGAAAATAAAAGGGAGGATTCTAGTTTCCTAATTCTAATAGAAGTCTAATTTCCTAATTCTAATAAAGGTCTAAGATTTTTCCTAGAGAAATAAAAATTAATTGCAGCATAAGTCCCCATAAAATATTCCTATCCTTTTGGGAGTAGAAATAATTAAATAGGATCTTCTATCAGTTCATCCACTCTTCACTTCCAAGGAATCTCGTTTCTACATTTTTTTTGGGAAAATCATATTGGTAAGGCGTGATCACGTTTTAAACTTGAGGCTCTTCTAGTTGTTTTTCCATTGATCTTCACTATTTCTTCAAAACTTGTAAAATTAACTTCAATTTGATTCCACTCTTTCACCTGGTCTATAAAATATAAAACACAATTAAAATTAAGGATTTAAGAAATTTTAAATTAATAAAAACAAAGGAAAATATGACAATTAATGTGAATTTATACGCTCTATCAGATCGTTGTCCCTTCTTCATCCATGCTTGTGTAATGGAGGATAAGAAAAGCTTTAAGATTAAATCTATGTTCGATGAACACACATGTGTATTCAAGTTCAACAACAAGAGATGCACATCTACATATATGTCAAAGAAATATTTGTCGGTATTTCGAGCGGATGCCAATGTAAGGTCGAAGTTGTTTAGAACAACTATGACAGAGCAATGCAACATTGATATATCGAAGTGGACTTTCTACTGGACTAAGAAAAAGTCTTCGTCACAGGTTAGAGGGGTCATTGCATAGCAATACAAGCTAATATTCAGCTATTGCGCGCAACTTAGAAGCATTAACGCCAGAAGTAACTGTTTTGTGGAAGGTGATGAAGAAGGGCAATTCAAAAGAGTGTACATATGCTTGGCATCTTGTAGGAATGGATATTTAAATGAGTGTCGGAAGCTAATTGTCATAGATGGATGTTTTTTTTTAAAAGTGAGTTTGCCGGTGAGTTATTAGAAATCATTGGAATTGATGGAAACAACGGCATGTTTCCAATTGCTTACGCCATGGTGAATGTAGAAGACCTAGACAATTGGGTTTGGTTCTTGACTCAATTGTGTGAAGATTTGAAAATTGAGTGCAATGAGGAGTGGACTTTCATGAGTGATAAGCAAAAATGGTTGATGCCTACCGTAGGAAATGTATTTACAAATGTAGAACATTGAACTTGTGTTAAGCATCTGCATAACAATTTCAAAAAATAGCACAAAGGGTTGCTGTTGAAGCATGTCTTGTGGAGATCCGCTAGAGCAACTAACATAGCTAGTTGGCAAAGGGAGATGGAGGCCTTGAAGGAGTTGGACAAAGAAGCACATACATGGTTGGAAGGAAAACTGCAACACAATGGGCTAGATCTCACTTTAGGGTGGATGTAGTGTTGGCAATGGATTGGGTTCGGATCGGATCGGCCTAATCCAAATCCAAATCCAAATTCCTCAGATCGGATTCGGATCGGATCAAGAAAAAAATCCAAATACGATCCATATTGGTAAAAGTTTTTATACAAAAATAATTAAAAAATTAAAAAAAATTAATTCGGATCGGATCGGATCAGATCAGGCCTGATCTGATCCAAATCCAAATCAATTTCGGATATCGTCAGATCTACAAAAAATCGCTCCATTCGGCTCGAGTATCCATCGGATTTGGATCGGATCGGATTTTTTTGCCATCACTAGGTGGATGTGAAGTGTTATCTTTTGCTCAACAGTTTTTGTGAATGCTTCAATCATAGATACGCGGGAGAAGCCAATACTAACTATGTTAGAACAAATAAGATACAATTTGATGACAAGAGTTGCGACAAAGAAAGAGAAGGTAGAAAAATGGAAGAGGGTGATTGGGCCCCGTATATAGAATGTGATAGAGAAGAGACGACAACCACTTAGGTATTTTTTTTCATAAGTTTTATTTCTTTGCTTGCAATGTGATCATTATTTTTTTAAATCTTTTTATAACTAGTTTTTAACCTTCAATGCTAGTTAAGGAGGTTGCTGTTTTAGCCTTCTACTTCACTCAAGCATTTGTTTTCATTACTGCTTTTTTAGTCCTTTTAGTTCTTTCATTTGTTTTGAAGCATCTACTTTCTCTCTTTTATTTCTTTACCATTAATCTACTTTTGCTTTTTTTTTTTTTTTCAGTCATGAAGACTATTTTTTCCATGCGATATATTCGGGTGATAACTGCTTTGAAGTAACAAATATCAATAGTGGGAGTACTCACGAGGTGGATCTAGCAGGGGAGTAATGTTCTTGTGGACCATGGCAGTTGTCTGGTTTGCCTTGTGCCCATGATCTCATTTCGTTGGAATCGAGGAACATGATGGACAAGTTGATAAGATTTATTCACAACTCATACAAGAAGACAATATATTTGAGATCCTACTCACCTCGTATCCGACTGATGACAATTCCAGAGATTTGGCCAAATAGAGACAAGTTCCTCTAGCTCCGCCTCCAGTGAAGAAGATGCTTAGACGGCCAAAACAAGCACGGAAAAGAGAGCCCGAGGAACCTCCAATAGAAGCACTTCTACTTGTTCACGCAAACAAAGAAGACAAAACAAGTGTGGGAGGTGTGGTGGACTTGATCACAACAAGACAACTTGCAAGGCTTAACCACAAGTTCGTAATGATGAAGCACATAGGCCTTGAAGCAAAAATTTTGATCTTTTGATTGCACCATGTAATTTTGGTTTATGAATGCCTAGGAAGTTGTTGTAAGAAATTAACCAAGTATTAGGTTACTTTAGGTACTTGTTGTGTTTGATATTTTGTATTTTTTGGATTTTGAAATGCAATAGTGGCTATATATGGCTTACTATGTGCAGGGTTGAATTGTAATCTAGATGCTTTACTTTGTTGCTGCTTAATGGGGGAACATTTACTAAGTTTGTTTTCTTGGGCATTTCTAGTTCGTTGGTTATTTGGTCTTTTTTTCTATGCTACTTTGTTGGTTCTTTGGCATTTCTTATGTTTGTTGGGTGCTATGAATGTATAAAGAATGCAGGGTTGAGCAATTGATGGTTCAAGTTGCTTGAAGAATTGGGGAACCCTTGTTGGGTTTTTTATTAACTTTTTTGGACCATAAATGCAACCACCAATGTTCTGTTGGGCTGAAAATACATAATGCCAAATTTGTGTGGACTAAATGTACAACTTGAAGTATTTTATTCGGACCAAATGCACACCAACTTATAAAAAGATGGGACTTTTATTGCACCATCATAATAAAAGCTTTACAAGTAATAGAGGCCCAAACAGAAACCAGAGAAAGATATATTTCCTAGATTTAGATCTAAATTCACAAACACAAAACACACTTGTTATCCTACAATTACTACTACTTTAACCACATTACAAGAAGAGCACAAACAGACACAAACACCCATATCTTCAATGCAGATTTCTTCATCACCACCTTCAATGTCTTGTTCTCTTTGTGCAGACGGCAGTTAGATAATTGCAATGTCGGGATTGTGTTTTGGCAACCTAGGCATATAATAATTTCTGGGTCTAACCACACAAATAACCCATATCTACCCAAACCCTGTAGAAGAACTTGGAAAAACTAAGATCGCCAAATCCAAAAGACTGAGCTGAAGTAAAGAAAAATAAAATTACCCTTCTTCTTTGGGGTGTAAGAAATCTTCTCCTAGGATTTAGGTCAGCATAGTAAGTTATCGTCTCAAATGGAAACCCACAGCCACAACAGCCAGGTAGCAACATTTTTCCTCTTTTTCAATGGCCTATTTGTCACTTCTGTAAATATTGACCGATATTTTCCTTTATTTTATAACACTTTCTTTCAGGCGGGAAGTCATTCATTATTTTCTAAGTGGAGTGACCACTTTACCCATTGGGAAGATGACAAAATACTAAAATTTGAAGCACATGCGCACAACTAACGGCCTGAATAGATGGAAACCATCCAATTGAACCAACTAAAAGTTTTGTTTGGATAATTTGAGCTATCCTTTTTTGGACTAAAAACGCACCCAACATACTTTTTTTTACCATTTACATCAAATTTCCTTGTTAATTATTAAATGAAATCACGAAAGAGATATCTCATATTTTTCAAAATGTGTGTTTTTTCGTCGCATTAGCATTTCAAGAATTTAAAATGGATATGTAAAGGGCATGAAATAGTTAACTTTACACAAGGTTTAATTAATTTAATTAATATTCAGTAGTATTTTAAAGTTGAGTGAGTTAGTAGTTATATGATATTCCCCCGGTCCCAATTATTTGATCCACTTTACTTTTTCAGATGGATTAAGAATAGTACTGCAAAAGATAACTATGGAAACAAATTTTCTAAAATACTTTTATTTAATAATGCATTAGAAAATATAATATTTTATATTTTCAAGATTATATAGAAATATAATTATAAATAAATATTTAAATGGATTAAATAAATAGGATATTCTAAAAGAAATATGGACTAAGTGTTAGTATAAAGCCAAAAATACATTTTAATGTATTTTTTTAAAATTTTAAATTTGGTCAAACAAATCACATCCATATATCTATTCACTCATTAAATCTCCACCATCCAACTCCACTCATTCTCTCTCTTCATACTCATAAAAATACATTAAAACTCATCCGCTAACACCCTCTTATGGGCATTGACAATGACGCGCCGGCAGTACAAGTATTGTCGCCACCATGTAAGTGGCAGATTCTGGTGGGTCCGTCTCTGTTCACCGAAAGAATCTAGGTGGCGGCTGGTAGAAGCTTTATTTATTAAAATAATAATGCAGAAATTAAGACATAATATATATTATATTATACAATAAACTATTTGGGTCAAACTATAGTATACACGACTTGGCCAAATCACTAATGTTCATCTCAGCCGTCCATTTTTCAACAAATACGCCTTTTTCCCAAAGCGGTAGTTTGGTCGGTCTTCTCGTCTTGCATATACAAAACGCACCATGGGTGTCGCCCCGAATAAAAATACCTGTAAGTGTCCAAATTCAGAATAGTAAAGTAATTTTTAAAATAGGCGAAGTCAATTGTGTTTGTAAAGTGTCTATTTTTCATTTTTCGGATTGAGTTGCCCATTCAGACAATATTATAGCGATATAACATCACTCTTAACCTTTCAAATGTCTAAACTATATTTTTAAAAGTCAAAATTTTCCTTTTAAATGTCTAAACTATATTTTTAAAAGTCAAAATTTTCATGCTTAATTAAGTATAAAATAATATAATCAAATGTCTGGTTTATTCAAGGACGGATCTAGAATTTTATTTTAATGGGGGCAAGATTGGAATACAAGTGTGAGCGTTGGAGTCGGCTACCCCTGAAATTTTTTTTGGGATATAATCTATATCTATATATAAATAAAATGAGATCAATTTCCCGCTCTTTTTTATTTTTCTGAATTAAATAATTATTATTTTATTCTTAATTCCCTCTTCATGTTTGAGATAACAGAATTCCTAATATTCACGAATTGATCCAAATCTCCATAGTTATCTCTATCTCTTAATTAAGTGATATAATTATGTCTTTTTTTTTTTTATATTAATCCAAATCTTTAGCTTATCGAATTTCCTTCTATACCGTATAGTACTTTTCTAAGTTTTTTTTTTTGTGGAGTAATCGTAGCTTTCCGGAAATCAAGATATCTAACTCACAAATTAGATATCAACGCCCGCCCCTATTTGCGAGAGGTTTCTGATCTTTTATTATAAATTTTTCCTTTTTTAACTGAGTTTTGGTTTCCACGATTTGAATTTTCCACTTTATGCAACATCAATTTTAAATTTTACCCTGGATCACGAGCTGTCTGGCACCTTCTTTGTATGAGATGGAGGGTTCACCGATTTATTTGAACATGACAAATTCTAAATTATATATTAGGTATAAATCTCCCCGTGCAACACGCGGGTGAAAACACTAGTATTTATAGTATGAATTTTAATTTATATTATTAGAAAATATTTGCAAGTGTATTATACACTAAAAAACTTTTAGATTTATTTACAATATGTGAAATGAAGAATGAAATTACAAAATACATATATTTGTATACAATTGCTTCCAAACGGTTTTCCATACTTTTAAATGATGTATAATAGTCTTATTATCAATTTCTTTTAAGTTTTGATACAATTTTTTCAATATACATGATTCCACATAGTCTCTGCTATTCAAATAACCTTTGGTTCAACTCCACCATTCAAATTTTGCTGTGAATACTTTTTAAAATTAATTTTTTTAAAAAAAATCTGGGCAGTGGGGGTAGCTGTCCCCACAGTGGATTTGCCACTGGGTTTATTAATGTTTGTTAGGATTTAAGAACACTCATATGCGACTATATAAACTATTTTTGTCATCATCATGTAATTTTATCTAGCAATATCATTTTACGTTCATATCCACACATCACAGCTTCATTAGTGATTAGGAAATACTACCTTCATTTATTGCACTTTCTATTATCTAGTGGATCCACAACTACATATAATATTGTTTGTGTGTGAATACAAAAATGCAACTGCAAATCATCAGTGTCAACTATCTTTGCAAAATGCAAGCTAACTACATGCATGTATAACCTCAAACAACCATTTCCGATAAAAGTTATGGACGTCTAATCTAATATATATTTATATTACACAATATAAAATTACATATGTCGTAAAATACAATGTCTTATCATACCCAAGGGCAATTTGGACATTGTAGCTACAAGTAGGATATTTCTGTGACTCTAATGCATCACATTAGTAGTTAATATTATCCACACGTCTTAAGTTCTCACTCACTTTCGGATTAATTGCCCAAATTTGCGCAACTTAATGTGCCCAAATTGATGTGATAGCATGCTACATCATATTGTTCATGTTGTTAGATCTGAGTACATTAAAGTACTCAAATTTGAGGACTGGATTAAAATTGAGTTCTCACTGCTACTCGAGTTAAAAAAACTAATTTTTAGCGAAATAAGAGTTAATTTACGTGATCACAAGCTAACTAAACTAATTTAGCTGGGGTGTGTTTGATGCAATATGAAACTAAAAAAATAAAATGTTGTCCAATTCCATTAGAGATGGAAAGTATTTTCTTACATCTTTCCATGAGAAAATTTTACAGAGATATAGACTCACAATTTGCTTCTAGGATTTGTAGCAAGAAAATATTTTTCTAAGAAAACTTGTGTTTCAAACACACTAATAAAAAAATGCCAATAAAAGTATTTAATTTTCCTCTTTCACCCAAACTAAACTGTGCGGTGCGTGTCAAGTTCCAAGTTTCAACTCATCTACCCGAGCCTAGCTAGGCATATATTCATTGAACTCAGAAGCATTTTCAACCTTTCTAGTATAACTACTAATTACCACCAGATTATTGCAACGAGTCAACGACCATGTTCATTCATGTTCATTGTGCAATTTTGTGTATAATTTTGTACAATTAAATGACATATTATAATATATAATATCGAATCACATATCACCGTCATTTTATTATTACTCTACAAGAGTGTACCACATTAATTAGGTAATTGTATAACTAGAATTATTCAATGTATATATATTGACATGGATTAACAACTAATGATATGTTCAATAAAAGTTAAAAGTTCGGTCTATAACTCGGCCTCCATCAGATCCTTGTATCTCGCTTTTGTAAGGTTTTAATCGAACATGTGGGCTTATATGTGTAATTATTGTGTATTAAATTAAAGGCTATCATATTTGGTTAAACCCGTTTAAAGTGATCCAATAAGGTTTCGTATATTGAACTTTTATGCATCAATTAAAGTGTGGGCTTTATATGTATGAATCTTGCCCGCTCCTAATTCTACGATGTGGTGAATTAGGTTAAGCCGTCAGATATATGTATATACTGATTATAGTCCCCGCCACGCGTGATGGTTAATTCTTTTCTGACTCTCCATCATCAGAGAGAAATAGAGAGCCGCTTGTTAACTTGGAAGATCACAACCATAGAATTACAACATTGCAAGCAATGGCTGATTCAGATACGCTTCCGTTTTGGTTTGTATATATTTTTGATGATCCAACACGATAGATCCGGGTTTAAAGAGGAAATTTATTCCTACAAGTGGTATCAGAGCTATTATCGTTGTTGGATTATTGGGAACAAAAGTATGGTAATTAAAGTTTTTCCTTTCTCCTTCGTGATTTATACATACGATTTTTAACTGGATTTGTGTGCCATTCACGTACGCAGTAGACGTATATGTGAAATAGATACACGCACGTTTATTGCCGCATACACGAAATTGCATTTGGGTTATTTGGCATACATCATGAACTTCAGTTGGATTCAAGATCCATATTGATACACGGGTTTCACGTATATCACACTGGTTGCGCATTAATTCGTAGTTTCGAATCCGTGTATGTATCTGTATGTATGAATCGTGGTTTTGTGGATGACCCGGATCTACTTTGCACGCTTTGATCTCGTGTTGCTTCGCATGTATTGTTGCTCAAGATTGTGTATATACCTTGGTCATGCGTTTATGGATCTAGCGATTGCCATGTTCGAACTCGCTCTTTCGGATCAAATTTTTGTTTTTCAAACTGAAAATTTAACAAAACAAAAAAAGGGTTTGCGAACTTGGGTCGTCGGCGGGTGGAAACCGCCGTCCTCGCCGGAGAGTTCGGCGGCGAGAATCGGGGTAGGCGGCTAGGGTTTCATCCGGTCATTGTTACAGGGACCTTCGCTGGAAATTAGACGAATCCGAGGACCTCAGTTGCAATTTCCGTGTTTCTGCGTTATTTGCAGTCCAGGTCCCTGTAGTTTAGTGGTGCGTATAAGTAAGTCCGGTCAAACTCCTTTCAGCGGTCTCAGTCCCAACAGTTTTAGATCTGTTGATTTCAGTCCCCACCAACTTTCAGATTCGTTGATTTCAGTCCCTGAATTTTTAAAATTGTTGATTTGAGCCCTATAAGTTATAAGATTTAATAATTCAGTCCCTAAAGTTTGGAAATTGTTTCATTTTGGGCCTTTTAAGTTTCCAATTTTGCAATTTCAGGCCCCTAAATTTTCAAAATTCTTATTTTTGACCCCCAAAGTTCTGAATTATTAACTTTTAGACCCTTAAATTTTCCAAAAGGCTTAAGTATGCAATATCAATTATTTTCTTCTCAAATTTTGGTACTAAGGACTCTTTTGAAGAGGTATAATATTTGAAAGTGAATTAATTGAAGCAACATGTTGCCAAAGCAACCTCTATTGTGGAAATTAATCAACTTAGAATATTAAAAGGTATTTGTGTGTGTGTAATTCGTGCGAATATTGATCGGCCCAAAGGAAGGTTAATATTTGGCTGAATTACATACGCACCTGTGGTGATAATCATGTGGCGATTATTTGGTTTAACGCGTGATCAATAAATCATTCCAAAGAAAGGTTTATTGATTGACATGTCTTATTGCCCGTGTTTGATCACTACACCAAGAGTGCCACTTACAAGTCGATATTTCTATCCAAAGATTAAATATTGATGTTGTGCTAGGCATCTTGTGATGGGCCCTACCAATATTTGAAATTATTATTTGCACACTAAAAGCATTCATGTGAGCCATTTTAATTGTTCTCTATTCAATTTCAGGTTCTGCTTCTAATATCTCTGCTAACATCAATTCCATTCCAATGCTCAATGACACGAATTTCAAAGCATGGTAAGAGAACGTATTGATTGTTCTCGGAGTCATGGATCTGGACCTTACTTTGCGGGTCGATCAACCTGCTGCACTTACTGATAAGAGTACCTCTGATGATAAGAGGGAGATGGAAAGGTGGGAACGATCGAACCGCATAAGTCTAATGGTCATGAAGCGTGCTATTCCAGAAGCATTTCGGGGCACCATGTCCGATCAGGTGACTACGGCTAAGGGTTTCTTTGAGGATCTCGAGAAGAGGTTTGCCAAGAATGAAAAGGCTGAAACTAGTACACTTTTGGCTAACCTTCTCTCAATGAGGTATAAAGGAAAAGGAAATATCCGGGAGTACATTATGGAAATGTCTCACACTACTTCAAAACTAAGGGCACTCAAGTTAGAGCTATCTGAAAGCTTTTTGGTGCACTTAGTTCTGATATCCCTCACGGCACAATTCAATCAATTCAAGGTGAGCTATAACTGTCAAAAGGACCCATGGTCCCTTAATGAGCTCATATCCCATTGTGTCCAAAAAGATGAGAGATTCAGGCAAGACAGAACAGATAGTGCTCACATAGCCACCACCTCAAAGGACAAAAGGATCAAGAAAAGGAAAACTGATAATGAAGCTGCGGTTACGGCACCACAGAAGAAGCAACATAAGGAACCAACTGAGGATGGTTGTTTCTTCTGTGGAGCTGTGTGCGTGTTGTCGCAGTACGCCAAAATTTATTTTATTTCCTTACTCGGTTTCAAAACTACAAATTAATATAGAAGTGGTAAGTAAGGGTCGAACCCAAGAGGAATGGTGCTTAATCTAGTTGATTTTATCAATTAATATAGAAAAAGGGGGGTTTTGTGATATTTGAATAATAATAGAAAATCGAACGTCAAAATAAAAGATTGAAAAATAATTATACAAAATATCTAGTTCTCGGGTTCGGTTGTGTCAACAACTTATATTTATCTTTCACATGCAACGTGTTACTATTCCTTCTTCAATTTATCAACTCTCAATTAACCAAGAAACTCTGATTAACGAATTCTTCCTTAAGTGTATTAAATTAAAGTGAGTTCTTTAACTTAACATCTAGCTATTGGATAACCCTAAACAAATTTTTAGAATTTAATGCAAAGCTAGTGTGAAATGAACGAAAAGAATGAGTTGAATTAGATGAATAATTTCACAAACTCGAATTAATACATCTAAGTTGATTTGTTAATAAATATGCACGATATTCATTTGGTACTTTGGATTGGAATCTAGTGATAATTACGGATCAAAAGTTCCAATCCTAGCAAGTAACTTGAATTTAAAGATTGATTGATTCAATTGGCCAAAGTGAATGCACTAATCAAATAAACTCAAAAATGGGTTTACAAGCATAACAAATCAACAAATTGAAGTAGAGGAATAGATAAAACGTTACTAAAGAGTTAGAAAAGATAACCACATGTTAGTTGAACACAACGTCTCCCTCGAACTAGATAGAAAAGTCTAACTACTCATATTTGCGGGGTTTCATACTTTTTAGCGAGTGTTCGCTTTGTATCACCACCAATATATGATAGATTATACGCAAAATATAGAAAACAAGTAAATAAATGCTAAGAAATAAATAGAGAAATAAAAGGGAAAAGAGAAACTTATCGAAGAAATGATCCGCTAATCATATTCACAGCCGAAGTATCGTTGATCGATTGAAGCCTTTATTTCTTCCACCGGAATATGAAAAACTAAGATCTTTCAAACTAAAACTAAGAACAAATGAAGAAGAGAATTTTATTGAAGAGAAAGTTGGAGAGAACTACTAGCTAATTCTCTTCCACTAAGTTGTGCATTTCCTTCCTTACAAATGCCTCTATTTATAGGCAAAATTTCATAAGAAAACATAATAAAAAATTATACAACTACTCCATTATGATTCCACTAATTGGTAACCACCAAATCATGATCTTAAATTGCTCCATTAGTTCAAATATTGTATCATGGTATAGGTAAGCATCTTGGCTGAATTGTGCAATTGGAATTTCCTTTTTTTTTTTTGATATTTTAATAGAAAGTTATGAATTTTCTACCAAAACATGGCCCAAGAAATCCTCCATTCACATCACTCTCGGGTTTCCCCATTTTTGACCATGATATAATCCGAATCATTTGAAGAGGTCAACATCAAAGTTGTAGCCCTCTGAGTGTCCTTTCCAACAATATAAAGTGCAGGTCAATCCGAAGTTTGTAGCAAAAGTTATGGTCAAATTACTGAACTGCGGTAGTAAATTTGAGCTGCTGATTTTTTTACGCTTTGTCCTTTCTCTTCAAATGGCCATAACTTTCACTAGGAAACTCCGATTTGCGATCCGACAAAAATGTGGAAATCCTCTTTTGATATTCTTTGATATTGGCACAAGAAAAATTGTAAAAACAACTTTTCATAAAATTGCATCGGAGGCCCTCAATCTTTGATTCGCTTGCATTTTGGTCTCGAGTTTCCGTTTTCATTCGATTTTCATCCATTTTGACTCATTTTGATTCTTTGTGACCCTAAACACCACAATAAAGGAAAAACACATAAAACGGAACATATAATACTAATAAAATACACAAATACAAAAAATAGAAGAGTTATTTAAGTGCTTTTCAAGCACTTATCAAGCTGCAGGTCACAGGAAGAAGAATTGTACCAACTATCACGCATGCGCGTGCAAAGAAAGGTATTCTTCTTCATTTGGTTGGTTCTGAGGTTAATTTGACTTCATTACTTAGACACACATGGTGGATTGATTCGGGTGCAACAACTCACATCAGTGTGTCTATGCAGGGCTGCCTGAGTTGCAGAAAACCAAGTGATGGTGAAAGATACATCTATGTTGGCGATGGCAAGACGGTGAAAGTAGAGGCAATAGGAAAATTTAGATTATTATTAAGAACTGGATTTTATTTGGATCTTGATGAGACATTTGTTGTGCCGTCTTTTAGACGAAATTTGATTTCTATTTCTACTTTGGACAAATTTGGTTATTCTTATTCATTTGAGAATGGAAAATTTAGTTTGTTTCATGATTCAAAATTGGTTGGTTCCGGTTCTATGTCAAGTTACGATAATATTTATTTAATTGATACAATTGCCTCCTTTAATGAATCCTTGCATATAAGTACTCGAGGTGTAAAGCGTAAATTAACCTGTGAGAATTCGGCCTCATTGTGGCACAAGAGATTAGGTCACATCTCCAAAAGGAGAATTGAGAGACTTGTGTCCGACCAAATTCTTGATTCCCTTAATTTTACAGACTTTGACATGTGTGTTAACTGTATAAAGGTAAAACAAACCAATAAAATGAGATATCAAGCCGATAGGACTTCAGACGTCTTAGAACTTATACATACGGATATTTGTGGACCGTTCCCTATGGCTTCTTGGAATGATTAACAATATTTCATAACGTTCATAGACGACTTTTCAAGATATGGCTATATATATCTCATTCATGAAAAATCACAATCCGTGGATGTGTTAAAAAATTTTAAAGCTGAAGTTGAGAACCAACTCAAGAAAGGATTAAAAGCGTCAGATCTGACCGTGGTGGTGAATACTATGGTAGATATGACGGTTCAGGTGAACAACATCCAGGACTATTTGCTAAATTCCTAGAGGAATGCGGTATCGTCCCACAGTACACCATGCCTGGTTCATCCACCATGAATGGTGTTGCTGAAAGACGAAATAGAACGCTTAAGGACATGGTGAGGAGTATGATCACTCATTCTACCTTACCAGAATCGCTCTGGGGAGAAGCATTAAAGACCGCAGCATATATACTCAACAGAGTTCCAACTAAGGCAACTGATAAAACCCCATATGAGCTTTGGACGGGTAAGAAGCCTAATTTGAAGCACTTACACATTTGGGGGTGTCCGACTGAGGCAAGGCCTTATAGGCCAAATGAAAAGAAACTGGAGGCAAGGACTGGCAGTTGCTATTTTATCGGATATTCTGAACGGTCCAGGGGCTACAAATTTTATGGTCCCACAACTAAAACAATTTTTAAGACAGGGAATGCTTGGTTCTTTGAGGATATTGAGTTTGCGGGGGGAGAAATGGTTACGGACTTTGTCTTTGAGAAGGAATATGTTGAAATTCCTCCAATTGCCATTGACAATGATAAGGATCAGGTTCCTATCCCTGACGTTGTTCAAGAAGCAACTCCGGATCAAGACAATGTCATGTTATCTCCAGGAGAACAAACTCTACAACCTCAAGAATCCATGCCATTAAGAAGATCCACTAGAAAGAGGAGAAGTGCAATTTCAGATGATTACATTGCATTTCTCCAAGAACATGAGGTTGATGTTGGAGTGGTGGAAGATGATCCAATCAACTTCCGTCAAGCCATGGAAAGTTCTAACTCTCAAAAGTGGCTCGATGCCATGAATGAAGAGATAAAGTCTATGAAAGACAACGACGTATGGGACCTCGTTCCATTACCTGAAGGTGCGAAACCCATGGGTTGCAAATGGATATTTAAGACCAAGAGGGATTCGAAAGACGATGTAGAGAGGTACAAAGCTTGCCTTGTCGCGAAGAGCTTTACACAGAAAGAAGGCATCGATTATAAAGAGACTTTCTCTCCAGTTTCCTCGAAAGACTCTTTCAGGATTATAATGGCATTAGTGGCATATTTTAATCTTGATTTACATCAGATGGATGTTAAGACAGCGTTTCTCAATGGTGACATTGATGAGACGATTTACATGGTGCAGTCAGAAAACTTTGTATCGGGTGATGCGAAGCAAATTGTTTGCAAATTAAAGAAATCCATTTATGGACTCAAGCAGGCGTCTCGACAATGGTATTACAAATTTCATCAGGTGATCACCTCATTCGGTTTTGAGATGAATCTGGCCGATGATTGTATATACTGTAGGTTCAGTGGGAGTAAGTATGTCCTTCTGGTTTTATATGTCAATGACATACTGCTTGCCAGCAATGATGTAGGCTTATTGCATGAAACCAAGAGATTTCTAACAAAGCATTTTGAGATGAAAGACCTTGGTAACGCCTCTTTTGTATTAGGAATCCAGATACATCGAAATCGCTCTCGGGGTATTCTTGGATTATCACAAAAGAACTACATCGAAAGGGTACTTAAAAGGTTTGGCATGCAGGGTTGTAAACCAGGTGATACCCCTGTGGCTAAAGGAGACAAGTTCAGTTTAAATCAATGCCCCAAAATTGACTTGGAAATTAAAGAAATGCAGAAGATTCCTTATTCATCAGCTGTAGGGAGTCTGATGTATGCTCAGGTTTGTACGCGTCCGGATATTGCGTACATTGTTGGGATGTTAGGGAGATATTTAAGTAACCCGGGAATGGATCATTGGAAAGCGGCCAAACGGGTCATGCCGTATTTATAGAGAACAAAGGGTTATATGCTCACATATAGGAGATCAGAGCAGTTGGAGATCGTTGGTTATTCTGACTCCGATTTCGCGGGATGCCAAGATAGTAGGAGATCCACTTCAGGCTATATCTATCTGCTTGCTGGAGGTGCTATTTCCTAGAAGAGTGCTAAGCAGACACTAATAGCTACTTCCACCATGGAAGCGGAGTTTATAGCGTGTTATGAGGCATCAAATCATGGAATATGGTCACAAATTTTGTCACCGGGTCGCTTGTGAATAGTATCGAAAGACCACTTAAGTTATTTTGTGACAATAAATCAGCAGTGCTATATTCCAATAACAATAGGAGCTCAACAAAGTCAAAGCATATAGAGATCAAGTTCCTAATGTTAAAAGAAAGAGTTCAGAGTGGACATGTGTCAATAGAGCATATTGGAACAAACTCCATGATTGCGGATCCATTCACTAAGGGATTGACACCCAAGGCCTTTCACGAGCACACTGCTCATATGGGTGTGATGTCCCTTGAGAGTGTATAGTTTCAATGGGAGTCTGTGTTTTTGTGCTTTTCATATTAGACACATACACGGTTGCTTTAGATAAAGTTTATGGATACAATTATTTCGGTTATAAAGTTTTGTTTTGTTGTTATTTCTGAACTCGTTTGAAACGATCTCGCTAAGGTATAAAGGTGGACCAGTTGGAAATAGACATGTTTCAGATCACGATGCATGAAATTTCCATGCTACACATCCATACTTGATCCATGTCATTCAATTATATTGATGTATGTGACCATTGATGTGTTTAGTTACCTATCTAAGTGTAGCGAAGACCGCTTTGATCCTATATTGATATAGTTGATGGACCGGATTGTTTGGGGATGCATTCAGTAATGATAGCAAAATTTTGAGTACTCATAAGGTTATACACAATTATAAGGTGACACATATAGCCCAAGTGGGAGATTGTAAAGTTTTAATCGAACATGTGGACTTATATGTGTAATTATTGTGTATTAAATTAAAGGCTATCATATTTGGTTAAGTCCGTTTAAAGTGATCTAATAAGGTTTCGTATATTGGGCTTTTATGCATCAATTAAGGTGTGAGTTTTATATGTGTAGATACTAGGCCCGGATTTCTAATTCTATGATGGGGCTGAATTAGGTTAACGGACCGTTGTATATATGTATATATACGGTTATGGTCCCCAGGTCACGAGTGATGGTTAATTCTTTTCTGACTCTCCATCATCAGAGAGAAATAGAGAGCCGCTTGTTGACTTGGAAGATTACATCCATAGAATTCCAATATTGCAAGTAATTGCTGATTCAGGTACGCTTCCGTTTTGGTTTGTATATATTCTTGATGATCCAACACGATAGATCCGTGTTTAAAGAGGAAATTTATTCCTACAGCTTTGATACAATTTGTTGGGCCCAGATTAATACTTGCTATCACAAGTCGACATTTTCCACACACATTTCACCCTTTAAAACAAAGATCACCATAACCTTCTTTTGGTGAGGGACTCAGATGTTATCAGATCAAATTTATCCGGATATATATTTGCCAAATTAGTAAATAGATTATTGAATTCAGATATGCTAAAGCACACCCATGAACTGAAATTCACGATTTTGGGTTCAAAATAATAATAGGTCAGCAGTCTTAGATGGTTATATGATGATAGCTTTTTTAATGCTAAAGACGATAAAATAAACAATAAAAATCAGACCAAATCAACCACCAAAACAAAAGTCACTATGCAGACCATCCATTTAGATACCCGGGTCAAGTAAGGTCGGCCAATTTTGATGGTCACTAAAACAAACATATGGATGAAAATGTGGTTGTAGGACATAGTTGAATTTTACTATATATTTTTAGTTACTTTCTAATTTTAAAATCTCACGTCCACCCTCTCCGCCATCCATACATCAGCATAAGCATAAATTATTTCTTAACGTTATCATATGTGCAAACAAAATACTTCCATTTTGTCTCAAAAAAAAAAAAAAACTCTATTAGTGAATTAAAAGTTACCTTTTATGAGGGTGATATGATTGTATTTTTTATACTTTTTAATAAATTTTTATGTAAAAGAGGAGAGAAAATGAGTGGAGTTAAATTGTGAGAATTTGTGTAGTATATATAGGCTCATGAGATATGTGGATGTGATTGATTTAGCCATTTAGGGTAAGGAAAAAATAGATAAAAATTGCTAAAAAAAATTGAAAAATTTGAAAAATTTCAAACCTAACATGGGCTATTTTTGTTCTTTTATTGAGTTAAAACTAAGTTTTAATACAAACCAATATTTGAACAATTTCTTGTTTCTAATTGTTATCTATAGATTTTCATAGAAACATTAAAAAAAAAAAAAGAATGGGAAATTAGCGCAAATGGTCCAACAAAGTTGGGGCTGCTGCGAAATTAGTCCGAAATAAAAAAAAGTAGCGTGATTGGTCAAAAAAAAAAAAAATTGATGGGTGTTTTGTCCTTTTTGGATGGATTCCGTCCACTTTTGCGGTTAGTTACTTGAATTTTGGCTATTTTTTCCTCTTTCTAAGGGGTATCTTGGTCATTCTAGTTCGGGTAAAGAACGTGTAATTGCAAGTGAGTAAAAAAGTTTGAAATATGTATAAATTAGTCCAAATCTTTAGTTAAATTGCATAATTTGACAATTTATTTATATATATATTTAGTTGATCTATAATTAACTTTATCAGATTAATTTAATGCTAATTAAATAGTTTTCATTGAAAATTTTAAATACCGTAGTATTTGTTCGCATTAATATCCTAATTTTCAAAAAAAAGAAAAAATTAAGCATTAAAGACGCTCATATTTTGATTTTAACCAATAATTAATAATAAATATAATTATTATGTCTTCATAAAATTTTAATAGGAGTATATCACTATAAAATATATATTGAATGCAAAAAATAAAAAATACAAAATACAAAAAATATAAAAATATAAAAAGTCATACTAAACCCAACCCCCACCCCAAACCCTTCCCCCCACCCTACACCCCCTCTCTCCACTATTTTCAGTAGCATTGCTACCGAAAATGGCAGCAAATGAGGGGTTCTCTCCCGTCTTTTGTTAGCAAAATGTTGTCAAAAATGGCGAATTTCCGTAGTATTTTGCTGTTGGAAATAAGGGAGAGAGGGAGAGGGCGTGGGGTGGTAGGGTTTTGGGGTGGGGGTTGGCTTTTATTTGATTGTTTAAAAAAATTATTTTATTTTATGTTATTTTTACATTTGGTATATTTTTTATAGTGATATACTCCAATTAAAAAAATTTATGGAGATATAATACTTATATTTATTATTAACTGTTGATTAAAATCAAACTGTAGACGTCTTTAATGATAAAGAAATTTTTCAAAAGTTTCGATATTAATGCGAACAAATAAAATGACATTTAAATTTTTCGATAAAAGCTATTTAATTAGTATCAAATTGATCCGATAAAAGTTTATTACGGACCAAATAAATATATATAAAGAATAAATAATGAAATTATTTAATTTAACTAAAGTTTTGGAGTAATTTATACATATTTCAAACTTTTGTACTCAATTGCAATTATAAGTTCTTTACCCTCATTGGAATAACCAAGATGCTCCTTAGGACGCGGACAAAATAACTAAAATTTAATAAACTAATGACAAAAATGGACGGAATTCATCCAAAAGGACCAAACACGCACCAAAACTTTTTTTTGGACCAATCAAGTTACATTTTTTAAAAAAATTTCGGACTAATCTCATAGTAATCTCAACTTGTTTGGACCATTTCTACCAATCTCCCAAATTTGAAATCATTATAATTTAGTGGATTGATAGAATATTCTCAATATATATGATTGGACATGTCGTTGATCAAAATAAAATTAACTAACAAACAAAGAGGCTAGATTTGATATCCAGAGAGACTAGAGTTGATTATTAGAGCAGTTCACATACATAATAAGTATATTAACTCAATAATATTGATTATTTTGATTAGAGCATGCAAATGACAAAAGAAATAAAAAAATATAGCAACAAATCTGAAACTCCTGGAAGGAATCATTTCACTTCAAATTGTTTAACAAAAAGTATGTGAAATGTGAGCCACCCATATTACTTATCATTTATGAGTAGTGCATGATCAAGCGGGAAGGCAATCAGGGATCTTTAATTTCTCTGTTATGGAAAATACCTAATTTGCCAAGTAAAAATCATTGAATAATTACTGCCCCTGCAGCATGTGGACTGTATCATTAGAGAAACATTTGAGAACGTCGAAGGGTCATCGTACAGTTAATTAATTAATGTTAATTAATTGTTTACCACTTGGTCCCTAACTATGTCATGCGCACGGACAATCATCTCTTTTTGGTCCATATACAAGTTAGTGAGTACTTTTCCATCATTACAGCTATTTTCTATTCATATATTTGGTAAAATATACATATTGCATTTTAAAACTTTTAGTTTGGATATCTTTAATTTAAGTGATGCCTAGAAATAAATTAAGTTTTGATGTCACTGCACGCTTTATGTTTGTACATTATCTAACTTATACTTAATCTGTTTAAGATTGTAAAATTGAGAAACTTAGTTTTAATTTACTACTCAACAACAATTTATACTTTTTAAAACAATTTTGTAATATTGCTCATTTCTTTTTCATATAAATCTTCCTCTATATGCTAATTGAGAGGGTGTTAGCATGAGTTCAAAAATGTATTTTAATATATTTTTTTTCAAATTTCAAATTTGGTCAAACAAATCACATCCATATATCTCACCACTCATTAAATCTCCATCATCCAATTCCACTCATTTTCTCTCTTCCTACTCATAAAAATACATTAAAACTTATCCGCTAAGACCTTCTGAATGAGAGATATATTCCTATGTCTGGCCCGGAGAATTGGAGCGCCCTAGGAAAGATTCTACATTGGGTCCCTCAAGAAAAAGGCGAAAGAATCACAAAAAAGAAAAAAAAAATTACACAGAACGATAAACTTTACACTAAACAATAGCTTCCAAAATACAATAATTCTATAGGTAGGAAAACTTTGAGGAAAAGTTTGAGGGAATGGGTCAAAATTTCCAAATTTACCCTCGGTCAAAGAAAGTAGGAAAGCAACACCCGAATTCTCTTTTTCATCAGGTTCGTGGGTTTTCTCTCTCAAAAAAAAATACACCAGCCTTCCTCCTTTCTCTCGCCGTGCTCTCTCAGAAAAACGAAGAACTAAGTAAATTTCCAATCGATCCAACTAAAATAATCTCACCCGATTTGTCTTTAGATCTCGAGTGTTCGTTGTTTGCACAGATCCAGTAAAGTTCTTCGAGGGTGTCGACGAGCGATGAAAGGGCACAGAAACGAGGAGGTTCTTCCAAGGTTCTTCGCTTGGAAATCTTTCTGAATATCGCTGAAGAAAAGGTACCTTCGGCATGAGCAATTAATTGAGGTGTTCTAATTTGTAGATGGCGGGAGATTATTGTGTAAAAAAGAGTTGTTTTAAGAAAAATTCGTAAAACTTCGGTTATTGGAAAAGGTGTTTCAATTGTTGTGGTGTTTACCCTCATTGAATGTATAAAATTCAAGGTTATTGAATTTGTATGTAGAAAATTCGGTTATGTTAGATTTTCTTCTTCTCTTTAATTTCCAAGATTCGGTTATTTAGGATTTGTATGTAGAAAATTCGGTTATTGAATTGTTGTGGTGTTTACTATCTCATTGAATGTATAAAATTCGGTTATTGAATTTGTATGTAGAAAATTGGTTATGTTAGATTTTCTTCTTTCTCTTAAATTTCCAAGATTCAAGTTATTTAGGACTTGTATGTAGAAAATTTGGTTATTGAGTTGTTGTGGTGTTTACCATCTGTTGAATGTATGAAATTCGGTTATATTAGATTTTCTTCTTCTCTTTATCATTATTCTCATTCCCATGCGGATGAGTAACCCACTTGGGCTTGATTATGAAGATGACGAAGAAGCGGAAAACCAAGGTATTGATGTGAATTTGGCCGAGGAAGAAATTCGTGAAATGGCCGATATACAAATTTTGTTTGTAGTTTTAATGTATAAATATCCAACAAAATAAAACAAGATGTGTACATCCAATAAATCAATGTTGATGATAAGCTTTTTGAACATGTTATGACTTGTATTTTGTTGAAATGTTGAACGTCTGCTATTAGCATCGACATGTTCAGCTGTTTCTTCAATTTTATTACTTTCACTTGCTCCAATGACATTTGCTCTCCTTTGTTGAACAAGTTTTACGACTTCTTCTGCCTCGTGTTTCCTTTTATTGTTGAACAAATATGACATATATTAGCATTTGTTGTTGTTGTTGAACAAACATTCAAGCGAACATTTTGGTTTCCACTTACATGCCAATTCCATGTCAAGTGGAACTAGCCATAACAAGGAATTGTCCATCTCACCAACTTTGCGGCATTACTTTGAAATTGAGTGCGGTCTTTACACTAACAAAGTCTACATCGAAACAATAACGAACAAACAAACAAACTATATATATTAATAGCAGAAGGAGAAAATTGAAGAACCAAATCCACTCATCAATTCATCATCTTTCACCCATGCCAACCCGAGATGAATTAGCGATAATGAGTTGGAGAAACTACAACTATACAAGAAACAAGCCTTTATACACAATTATTCGCGTGCATTTTTAATTTAAAATAAAAAAATGAAAAGGAAAAGAGCAACCTAAGTGCTTGGATCCTATTGTAATCCTCGGTTCAACTAAAGTCATGATATTTGCAAAGATTTCCAAACTAAGAACCTTGGAAGAACCTCCTCGCTCGCCCCTTTCACGGCTGCCGACACCCTCGAAGATCTTTACGATGCAATGCGAACAACGAACACTCGATCTAAAGACAAATCGGGTGAGATTATTCATGGATCACGATTGGAAGTTTACCTTGTTAGTTCTTCGTTTCACGAGAGAGCACGAGGAGAGAGAGAAAAGGAGGAAGCTGGTGTATTTTTGAGAGAAAGAGAGAAACCCATGAAACTGATGGAAAAAGAGAATTCGGGTGTTGCTTTCCTACTTTATTTGACCGAGGGTAAATTTGGAAATTTTGACCCATTCCCTCAAACTTTTCCTCAAAGTTTTCCTACCCATAGAATTATTCTCCAAAATAACAATACTAGTGATTCAAAAAAGAAAAAAAGAAAAGAAAAGAAAAGAAAAGGTAACAATAATAGTAACTTAAAAAATTTAAGCTCATTTAAAATATATATATATATGTAGTCTTCTAGCATTTAGAAATAAAACATCAAACAATTACGCTATTAGATCTAGAATCAATGTGTTCTAAACAACGATTCTCCATAGACATTATTGTCAATTCATTTAATCTCTTTTAGAACATTATTAACTAAGGTAAGATTTTAGCAAGTCCAATTTTGGGAAGTTGCTCTCTCCATAAGTAACTGTAATTGGTATGGCCAATAAAGTGTTCGATTTTATTTCGCGACTTCCTCAAAAAATCATATATATCATATATAGATTGTATATGGGCCAATAGAATATTACAAATGATTAACTATTGTCGAAAGTTAAAGTACTACTAGCTCTTTTCTCAAGGCGCTTGGGCTGCCCAATTTATAAGGACCCTAGTCGGTCGCCTATGTTCAGGACCGCCTCTAGACTTAAGCACAGATGTTAATCACACTACTACACAATTGGCTTTAAAGCATGATAGGGAATAATTTTTTCTACTTTTTACCACTTTTTACTACTTTTTATACATCATTTCTTTACCATAAATTAATCATATCCACACATCTCGCCATATCCACAAATCTCCACCATTAAACTCCATTCATTCTCTCTCCCTTTACATTAAAAATCATTAAAAACCATTAAAACCTAATCCCTATCACCCTATTAGAAGTCACACTTTAAGCAATTGGTATACTAACAACCGTTGCCTAAAGTAAAGGTGGTGGTATTTTTGTTAAAAAAAAAAACGCAGATTTTAGCCATGCATTAGGCGGCGGTCTTTAGGAACCGCCGCTTAAACAGCTTTAGGCGGTGGATCGCCGCCTAAAGTTGTTGTTATAAACATCTGACTAGCAAGATCCTTCCCTATTTCACGAACTAGCACTCTTTTCCCTCCATTTTTGCGATTTTTTGGTGATTTCAACCTTACAATCCATATATCCGATCGCTTGAAGCTTGAATTTATTGCTATTACATGTTTTGGCTACCATCGTCCACCTCAGAGTGGTTGTCGTTACCTTCAAATTTTTGTTAGTTTTTGGGTTTTTGCTTGTAATGTGGATCTTGTAAATTTGTGGATAGATTGTTGATATTTGTGTATCAGTAAACATTCTAAAACATGGGCATTGCAATATAGGTGATTGTAGGGCTTGATTTGGTAGAAAAATGGGTTATTTTAGGCAATTTTGTGCGGCCTCCATTTCCCCCTTTCTTCTTTTCCCAATTTTCCTTGGCTTCATTTTTTATGCAGTCCTTTCTTTTTGCTTTTTTGAAATTTTTGGTATTTATTTCATTTTTTCACATAACTTGTGTGGTACAAGAATAACATATAACAAAAAAAGTGGTAATTATTATTAAAAAATAGCGGTACAAATTGTTTTGACAAACTATTTCATAAAATGTTTTAATTAGTATATAAATAAAAAGTTAGAATTTAAATGCCAAAAGTTAGCTAAAAATGAGCATTTGATGACTTGAAAACTTGAAAGCAGTAAACGGTGGCTAAAAATTATTAGTAGATAAGGAAATAATTTTAAGTAGTATTCAAATTAAATATTAGAAGATATGTGCCAAAAAAAAAAAAAAGAGGAGAATTAGATTTGAGTAACTAAAGATTTTGAAATACCATTGAAAGGAAAGATTTTTATTTGGCATACATAAAAAATTAGTAATTAAATGCCAAAATCAGTTAATAATTAGTAACTAAAAATTAACAACTTTGAAATATGTAGAATTCTTATTTAAAAAAAAAAAATCACAAAGGCATATGGTAAGATTTCTAATAAGTATATATATGAAAAATTAACGGATGAAATTTCCAAAATTAATTAAAATTTAGTACTTAGTATTAACAAAATTTAAAGGAAAATATTTTTAAATTTGGTGAATTGAATCTTTTGTAATACATGTTAAAGACTGTACAACCTTTCGATGTTGAGAATTAGCTCCATTTTTTCCTATTGTTACGATATTAACCTATTTAGAGATGATACTCCTTCCCTTCGATGAATAATTCTAACATTAGGTTAAAATATAAATCGTTTCCATTTTATAGACACATATTCTTCATTGTTCAGCAACTTCCAGGTGACACATGCTGTTGTAAGTATTTTTTTTCTATCAACTTGTTTCATGATTATATATTTATGTTGTGCTACACGTCATTCCATTTATCACCCAGCTCAGAGTACTTGTTTGAAAATATGTTTGTACGTTATACCCTTCTAAGTATATGGATTGTTTGTAATTTACACTCTTACCTTCAAATTATCCCATGTTTTGGACAGTTTGTCATTGACTTGTGAATTAAGCTGCGTGTTACCAAAATATGTTACGTAGTGTGCTATAATTCATGTGTAAACGTTCGGTTGCATCTCTATATTATTCTTCGGGCGTGTGCTAAATGTAACATAGATCACACACTTAGAGAATAAGGCTGACAAGGATCTTAAGCTAGCGATGAGATCATAAGAAATCATCGAAAAACTTCCTAGCTTGAATCCCAGTTTTAGAATACTCATGTTTACTAACTCTCGTTAATAACTTATTCGTAATTGTTCAACACCTAGGGTTTTTAACTTGTAACACCGGCGTTTAGGGACCAGGAGCAAAAACCCATTCACTTGGTACGACGTTTTGGTATGATTTCTTACTACATCAGAAGTTACCATTTATGTCCACAGATTTTATATAAGACTAATACTGATTAGTGATTATATTGTGTGAAAATTAGTGTCCATGGCAGCCTAGTGGTTTTGAATGTGGGTATTACGTCATGAAATCCATGCTAGATATTGTGCGATACCATGACTGGGTAAACTCGATGACAGATTTATATAGATTCTAATAAACCTGTTTTTGTGATCCTTTTTGAGTGATGTTGGCAAGATAACCATTGACATATTGATATTGTTCTCATATGTCAATTTTCCTTTGATGGAGAGTACACACAAGAGGAGCTGGACGAGGTTAGAATTTGATGGGTAACGTACTTATTGGATGCTTACTCTGTGCTGTTGTAGGCTTATGTAATGTATATAGTAATTGTAGAACTAGGTTTATTGTTAATGGATCATTTCATCTTGGTTTGTGTGTTAAGTTTTAATCACGAACATATCGTTTCTAATTAACTTTGAAATATATTTCTTGTCCTTAGATCTTTTGTCGAAAGAATTTGTTGTTACTTAATGGAATTGATTCGTTCTTTGGGAATTGTTGCAAGTTTCTTTTCAATTGAGTCCTTTTTTTGTGAATTTTGGTGTGTATGGTAGATGCTAGTGCGTAGATGACAGGTTTATATTATAAATGGGCATCATTGCTGGTGAACAGTACGCCGCCCAAAAAAATAGAAAAAAATAAAATAGGCAGCGATATAGAACTACTGCATAAAAAAATTGATAACCCCACGAGGAGTCTTCTCTGTGATCTATGGTGAGGTTAAGGCCATTCATACTGCCATTCAATTCTGTAAACAATAGAATTTTATTGATATTTGGGTAAAGACAGACTTTGCTGCTGCAATACAATTCATTTGCTCAAGGAAAATAGGGCCATGCAAGGATAGCTACTTTGTAACGACCCGCCTTTTTTCCTTACCCACACGAAACACATTTCCTTTTATACATTCAAAAGCGGAAGCATTTATATACATTCCAAAACATATTTTGTCCGTTCACCAAACTATTACAGTGCATTACATAAGCAAAACAAAACGCGGCCGCAGGATGTTTAGGTTTCCCCATTCTTCCTCACATCCCACATCACGTTCGGGAGGATTCTCCACCACCACCTGCCATAAAACATCAACATACAATCTAATGAGCCATGGGGACTCAGTAGGCAATAGATGCAAATGCTAATGCATGCCATGTTCATACTTTCGGGCCCGGTTGTGGATCATGTGCTTACAAGGCGCCGTATCATCATCATATCATTGGCCGTCCCGCAAAGGTTCTTTTACGCTTTGGGGCGCTGTGGGCTGTCATCTAAAGGTTCTTTTACGCTTTAAACCGTCCGTAACATCATACATATTGTAAGCACACAATCTACAACTCACATATGCATTGATCATACTTTCATGTTATACATACTTCATCCTCTTACCATTTAGCCTCATATGCTCTTCATCATATCATAGCTCATCTTGTATCTACCATTTCAACATAGCATAACATATATAACATCATCTCACATACTCTAACATAACATAGCATAGCAAACCCTACCATAACATAACCTATCTCTTCACATAACCTAACATACCATAGCTTCCTTCACATAGTATCACACCATAACATTATGTAACATATAGCACATGATAACACATATATTTACTCATCTACTACCTACCTCAAACGACAAGAAAGCAAGCTAATGAATTGGTTGGATAATTTCCTCTTCCCTTCTTCTTGTTGAATCCAAGATGGTAACTAGAAGTGGTTAAATGATTTACAAGCCAAAACTCATGTAAAATCCTTGGAATCACCCTTGGGAGTGTTCTCTAGAGTTTTGGGAAGTTGGGGGTCAAAAATGAAGGGAAATGGCCGAGCACACGTGTATAAACCCTATCCAACAGTTTCTATCGACCTTCATTTACGGCCGTAAATTTCCATGTTACGGCCGTAACTCACAAATTACGGCCGTAACCTAAGACCCTTACGGCCGTAACCCAACATCTGCGGCCGCAAACTCGGACATGCGGCCTACCGAGACTTGGTGCCAACCAACCTTTCTCAACTCAACACATTACGGCCGTAAATTCATAAATTACGGCCGTAAATACCAAACTTACGGCCGTAAATCACCAAGTTACGGCCGTAAATTCTTGTTCTGCTGAAATTTCCAATTCTTTCCATTCCGACGGCCGTTTCGACTTCCGACCTACCTCATCTACTTCCACTCACGTCATGAACCCATCATACACATACAAATTAGGTTGGGACGATTGTGGTCGGGGTGTTACATACTTGCTGGAATTGTACAGTTTCTTCAAGATCATAAGGGTCGGATCACTCACATCCTTAGAGAGGGAAATTGAGATGCGGACTAGTTTGCAAGCAAGAATTATGATTTTTCGCAGCTTCAAGTTTTTCAAGAATCAGACCTTTCAGGAAGAATCAAAGGTATTCTTAAGTTGACTATTGTCAAATTCTTTGTGTTAGATCATCTTAAGTTGCTCTGGCCTTTCTTTCTGCTTGATTTCTTACTGATGTGTAAGAGAGGCAATACCTTTGTTTTGCATTTCAGATAGATCGTAGTTACATTTTACGTGCATGTGTAACTAGCTCCATTGGGAGGTAAGGTTCATTGCGTCCTTCTTTATTTAGGTGTAATCCCTTTAATTTTTAATAAAATTTCTACCTCAAGCTTGGATTTTCAAGTTGAGGTTTTTTTCATTTTTTCAAATAAAAATGTAATAGGTGGCGGTATATGGGCGTCGAGCCTATCATACTTTAGGCGGCGGTGAAAATTACCCCCGCCTAATCTTACACTTTAGGCGGCTGTTAAACCCTTCAATCTCTGACAATGCCCTAATAGGTGGCGCCACAAAACCGTCGCCTAAAACCTAAATTTGCCACCTAATCCTTTTTTTGTACTAGTGTGTACCAAACAACTTGGCCATGTCTTGTACATACCAAATCAACCTCATATAATACAGATTGATGTCAAATGTGTATGTCGTTGTTAAGAAGCAAAATTCGATGCTAACCCTGAGAATTTGGGGGCCCTAGGTGAGAGTTCACACTGAGACTCTCAATAAATAGTTAAGAAATCACAAAAAAATTAGGTAACCATTATAACTAAACTTTGCACTACATAAAAATTTTATAACTAACAATAATAGTCATGTAAAGAATTTATGTTCAGTCTATATTTAATCACCTAGCATTTTGACATGAAAAATAGACAATTAAGGTATTATATATTACAAATTTTCAATCAATATGTTCTAAGACACATTTTTCATACATTATTTTCAATTCATACCTCTTATGATATTATTGACCAAAGGCAAGATTTCACTTCAATTTCGAGAAGCTTGTGTAGATGCTACTAAAACCATTATAATCAATAGATATAAATGATTCACTTGTTTCGAAAAAAATCCATGTGTATTAGATATAAATGATATAATATATATATTAGGATTCTAATACGCCATTTCATGCACATCATTGACCATGCCAAATAATTGTAGATAAACCGATATTGGGGTACCCAAAATCATAACTCTGCACAACTCTGATACTATATTAGAATATTTGGCTAACTCCTCCTAACAAAACCGACTTATAATTAAGAGAGGTTAACCCTAATATTATAAATTGAATCTTATACATCCTCATCACCCTACGTGAGACTCTAAAAATATGTAAACAAGTGAGATCAGGAGATCTCAATATGTCAAATGTCAATTACGCAATGCACTGAAAATAGACAAGGAAGAAATCAGCACTAGACTTATTGGGCAGAAATCAGCACTATATTAATTCAAATATTACTTGACTTGTTCAAGCAACAAGAGCCATCAATAGTCCACCAACAATGGATCTCTTCTTTTCTTTAATTTCTTCTATCTTTTTCGTGGACTTTAATAATAATTTTTAAATTTCGATCTTTATATAAATACCGAAACATTCATCTCCAAATCAACACACTTAACCTAAACATCAGCAAAGAACTACATTACCATTTCCACTCTTCCTCATGGCTTACATAAAAAACATCTCTATATCTCTCTTCGTTCTTGCTGGATTTTTCGCACATCAAATTTCACGGGTAGACTCAAGGCAACTTAAACCACTGAAGAAACAAGAAAAATCCGATCTTCGACTCACAATTCCATCTAGTTCGTCTCCTCAAATGTTGGAAAAAAAGTGCATTAATTCCCCGCCAATAGATGAAAAACACGACAGCTCTGATGCAAAGGACGTTTCAGCTTTTCGCCCTACGACACCGGGGAAGAGTCCTGGAATTGGCCACTCTTTTCCGGCGGAAATGGAGAGAGTTGCCAGACAGAGTGTGGATGATTTTCGAGCCACCACCAGGCTGGGCCACAGCCCTGGTATCGGTCATGCTTTTGCAAACAAGTTGGAAGGTTCAAACCCATAAATATTGAACAGGAAATTATAGGTAGATTCATATTATTGTTGCTTGTAATTATGCATGTGGATTTGGGTTAGAATTTTTCGGTATTCTGGTAAAATATTCTCCTCATTGAGTCATTGTTCAGCGTCATATGTATCATGTAAGCAGAATCCGTGTTGTAATCAATTTATTGATAAATAAATAAAATTTATAGTATAAATACTCTCCCTCGGACTCTCTCTGAGCCCAACATGCACAGGTGAGCCAAACATTGTGCTATTTATTTATTTATTTATTTTAATAAACAATGTACAATCCAACAGTATAAAGGCGCCTACAGATTTTTTTTTTGCTACTAAAGTACAGCACAATGATCCTTATTGGGGTAAATGAATCCCTTATTAGGGTAACGAACCCCTCGCGGAGATAGTATGAACATTTTATTAGGATCGTATAAACGCTTTATTGGGGGTAGTAATATTTCTCTTCTAGGAAATTGAACCTGAGAAGGCCTCAACTTGGTCCTCCTAGACCCAACATTCCAAGACTCATCATCGTACTAATTATTCATTTTAATTCATTTTTACTTGACAAATAATACAAATAATTATTACTCCATGGTTCAGCTATATGTAAGTGAGTTTCCTGCATCCTAAATTAAGGGTTAAATTCCCCTACATTGCACTCCAGTGCAATTGTAATGTCAAAATAATAATAATAATAATAATAATAATTATTATTATTATTATTATTATTATTATTAAGTCAAATTTAAAATTTTATCTTAAATACATATGATTACTCATTATTATCCCCTAATTTCAAACCTCCAACACTATGCAACCTAATAAATTACTATTGGAAAATATAAAAATACGTACCCTAAGGTTTGGTACAATTTCTTTCTAGAAATTCTTCTTCTAACATATTTTTTACTATCAATTTGATCGATAATCTTGTTGAGATTTTTAAAATTTTTTCTTTCTTTATTTTTTAACTACATCGATCTTCAAACATTTCCTTTAGGAATCTATCATAGTTTTTCAAAAATGTTTTTTCACAAATTAAGGCGATGGAATACACTATTGTTGTAGCTAAAATGGCGGATTCCCCCATTGATCTAGTGCATCCTACAATGCAACCCAAGGTGATATGGCACATCAGCAGAAATGTCGTGCCACATCACTCCAAGGTGCGGTATACACCCTCAAGTGAGCTGGATTAGTTCCAATATTAAAAATTATATAGAAGTAATAAAGAGATTAAAATGGTATAAAAAGATTATCACATCATTAATCAATGTATTTTTAAAGTGATTTTAGACAAAAAAATTATTTTTTCTAAAATAAAAGATGAAGCTCTAAAAATAAATAGATAGTCTAGTGAACCTAGAGAGAGAAAATGAAACCAAAAAAAGTATTTAAAGAGGCAAAAATATGAGCTCCTTTCTAGTGACAAATATGAAAAGGATAAAAAATATTTGCATAATTATAATATTGGTTTTAACTGCCAAGAATAATGTATTTAAGTTCAGCAGCTCTGAAAGTCTCTGGTATACTAGTATACTACTTTGCATATTCATTTTCAGCCCTTGGCTCGGAAGAATTTTAAGCACCATCGAGCGGTTTTTAACTATGGAACGCTCGGGTTATTTTGATGGCCCGTTTGATCTCCGTTTTGAAATCCGAGACCAGATCTCGAATCAGCACGGCGAGAGTGAGTTCCAAGAATTTTTCGAATTTTTCCGGCTGACCGTAGCGGCGTGACCGCGAGTCAAAGTTTAACAATATTTTTGGGCAAAAATATTGTTAAACTGACTGCGATCACGCGCTGGTCAGCCGAAAAAATTCAAAATTCTGAACTCACTGTCATCTGATCGAATTTCAAAGCGGATGTCGAATGGGCCATCAAAATGGCCCAAGCGTTCCGTAAGATACGGAACGCTCGATGGTACCGGAAACAACCTGCCTTGGCTCCTTGCCTACCAATATTATCTTTCAAGCGATTGTTGAAAAAAAAAAAAATAATAATAATACTAAAATTGCTTGTTTAGCCTCAGCCATCCGGATCAATTTCCCATTTTCTAGGCCAAGGGTTCAATTCCTCACTCCTACACTCACCTTATATATCTTTCCTCATGCATGTTGCCACTTTTTTGGGACCCCTAAAAAATTTGCATTTCCCATATCCTTTCTTTCACACCTTGTTTACATAAAAAATTTCCTTGAAATTTTATAAATTCTTTGAAAAAAATTATTTTTTAAATTTCGCACAAAATTATTTACTTTTTAACAACATGTTAATCAAAATTCGCTTGGAAAAAAAACTATGTTAAAAAAATAAAATTTTCAAATAAAACGTAATAATATACTTTCGTGCATGAAACAGGAATTCTAGGGAGATATTTTAAATTCATATTTTTAAATGAAGCAGTTCACGTAACACATCTTTATTGGATATGACATATGCATTAAACATGAAGAATACACGCTCATCATATAGTGAACATCATGCAATGAAGCAGTAAACAAATACTTGGGTGATAAAACATCACATATTCGCTGCAATAAAAGTGACTTTTGCCGATTAAAATTTTTGCTTGAAAACTTTTCTAAAAATTCTTTCTAAACGAAACGACGTCCAAAAATATCATTTCACAATAAAATTTTCATTGTTAAAAGAAAATTTTCTTGCGGTGACATTTCCCACTTTTTAGGCACAATTCTTGAAATGTATTCTAAAATTTAAATGTTGTCAAAATCTCCTTAGCCGTTCGTTTGGGAGACCTTAGAGGCATTATTCACTAAGGCACGCTTAAAATTGAAATTTCCGCTTCACGTTTTGTCATGTCGCTTTGTGCTTTATCGCGAATTAACCACATTTTTAACCACTCATCGTCACACTTAAGTATAATCAAAATCCAAGTTCTAAATAATAATAATAATAATAATAATAATAATAATAATAATAATAATAATACACCCATCTTAAAAATATAGTCAACTATTCCTTTGCTGGTCCATCCCAAAATATTGGCCACATTCCTTTTAAAGATATAGTTAAAATATTACTTGTCTTTTATGCCCTTATTTAATGTATATTATTATCATTAAAATAGAGTATTTGGAATAAAATATCTAATAATTGAGAGGGCATATTAGAAAAGAATCTTGAATTTTACTTTTTCAATACCACTAATTATATTTTTCTTTATCTTTGTAAAAATAGAAATTAGTTATATTTATGGGACGAAGGTAGTAGTAATATGAGAGAGAGAGAGCGTGCAAATAGAATAGAATAACTGAATAGGCGAGAGAGAGAGAGAGCGAGCGAGCGAGCGAGCGAGCAAATAGAATAGAATAACTGAATAGGCAAAAGCAAAATTATTAGGTTTCCCAGAGAGGCAAAGTGGAGCGCTGGCTTGCCCAATCTAGTAGATTTGAGAAAGATAACCCTCCAACCTTTAAAAGAAGGACCGGTAATTGCATGTGCACGCCGTCCACTAAGATTCTCCCCTTTTCGCATTACAACAAAAACTAGTTTTGGCACGCGTGAGATACACGGAAGTCATAACCCGATTTTGATACGAAAATGTTATATTCTCAGCGTTATTCTCCCCGCATTTCTCCAAACTACTCACAACCCACTTGCAGGCCCCCCCTGAATGCGGTGGGGCCGGGGGCCCGCACCCACATCTCTATCACATTTTTTCTCCTAGCGTTTCCCAGCGCTCTTAACATAACATTCCCGTATTTTGATAACTATTGTTTTTTCTGAATAGATATTTTGATAACTATTAGTTCAATAATAAAATAACCAATAGAGTATTGTCACGCTAAATTTAAAGAAAATTATTTTGCGTTAAATACTTTTTGAAAAATCGAAAATCGAGAACTTAATTTAAAAAACCTTTTTAACAAATTAAAATGGTGATATCATAAATTTATAATAATAAATAAACTTAATAAATATTTGTGATAAAATAATATGAATACATCAGCCCCCGTTAGTATATGTATTTTTATATATTTTTTTCAATCCCACTCATTCTCTCTTATTTCACATCTATATATCTTGTAAGACTTACCTGTACTATACAAATCTCTATTACTCAACTCCACTCATTCTTTCTCATATATCACATAAAAATTCATAAAAATCAATTTTTACACATGCACTAACACGCACTGAATCGAAAGTATTGTCACACTAAATTTAAAGAAAATTATTTTGCATTAAATAATTTTTAAAAAATCAACGATCGAGAACTTAATTTAAAAAACCTTTTTAACAAATTATAATGGTGATATCATAAATTTATAATAATAAATAAACTTAATAAATACTTATGATAAAATAATATGAATAACAATTGAATCGAATTAAAAAATTAATATTTTTCTTGGAATATTAATTCATTTACCGATTGATTAAAATCTTATTTAAGAATTTGTATAAGTGAATAAAATTCTATTATGATAATATTAAGTAAACTTAGTAAACTTTTGTAATAAAATAATATTATTTAATGATTTAATTTGTTTAAAAATGTTATAACTTCGCCTTAAATAATTCATATTTTTATCTATGTTCAAAAACTTGTTTTAGATTTTTTAAAATTACAATTATGTTATGATAATACTAAGTAAACTTAATAAATGCTTTTCATAAAATAATATTATTTAATAATCCAATATAATTTTGCTAAAAAATCTAATTTAATTATGTTAAAAAAATAATCCAATTTAATTAGATTGGAGAACAAGAATACTTTTTTTTTTTTTTTTGCCCGGGTGGGGTGGGGGGGGGGGTGGAATTTACATATTTATTTTTTTATGTCTTTCTAGGGTTGTGAAAAAGATAAACCAAATCGGCTACACAATAAAATTTCTCACATGGGTTGACGGCTTTCAATTATGTCAATATCTACAAATTAAAATAAAATTTATAGCAATATTAATTAATAACTAGTATTTTCACTTGTGCGTTGCACGGAGAGACATGTCTAAAATAAAATACAGAACTCAGGGATAGATTTTGCAATCCATAAATTTTTTGAGGGTAGGTCCGAATTGGCACGTATCTGCCCTTATTGACAGCAAATATAATTATATTTTTAAAATTATAATAAAATTTAATATAAGTAAAAAATTTTGCACATTTGAAAATGAAAAAATCCATGATGAAGTGTGTTACCATTGTCCCATTTACCATTTTCTAAAGAAAAAAATCGAGATGAGAAAAGAATTGCTTTGTAGATCAATTTGGGGGTCTAAAGTCTGATCCACCCCTAGAACTCGCAGATCGGAGCAATTATATAGCTCGTGGGTCTAGATACCAGTTGAACCCTACCCGTCCTGAATCCAACCCATTGTCATTCTTAAAAATGAATATTAACAAATTCAATATAAATTCACCAATTTAACAGATTCGGTTTATTAGCATATTTTTTAAAACTCATCAATTTCGATGTTTATTTTTAATTTTAAATTATATATATAGCGTTTTCACCCATGCGTTGCACAGTAAGATATTTCTAACATATAGTTGCAGTGCTATGTATCAATAATCTAATCCTATGTTAAAAGAGCCATATTCGTAGGATTCATTATAAACCTCGATAGTCTCCCCTACATTTCGGACAAATCCAACCCTTTAATATCCATATCACAAATCCAAACCAGCACAATGCAGCATAATTGTAGATAAAAAAAAAAAAGGAATCAAAATTGCAGATATATTTTAACTGCTAAGTAATTTGAATCTCCCAATAATTAAGTAATAATTAGGAGGAATTTTGCAAAAACTTAAGAGCGTAAGGGGAACAATAAATTAATTTTTTCGTATGAAAAGTAAAAAAAAAAAAATGGTGAGACCCCCACAAAAGGAAAACAATAAAAAAAAAAAAAGAAGAAGAGAACTAAATAAATCTTAACTACGAAATTTTGTGATTTAGTTTATATATATGGGGCCTTTGCAAACTTCAAACGATTCTCATGACAGAAATATGAAGCCTCATTAATAGTAGAATTTTACGTTATGGATCAGATCTTCATTTGATTTTTAGTTCTCGCATTCGTCTTCTTCTTTTTCTCAAATTGGGGTTCCTTTACTTTTAGATCGTGGGATAGAGACCTTAGTGAGGTAGCCAGATCATCATTAAAATGAGCTAAAACATATTTAAGCACTCTCAGGTATTGAAATTCACAATAATGCAAACATACAATTATAAGAATGATTTAAGATAGATGTAGTCATCAATACATATTATCTTGATTTTGCTATAAGATCCTGGTAAACTGTGGTAATCATATATATACATAGTAATTCATGTAACATAGAAATAGACCATATTGAAAGAACTATGAAGAATTCCAAGCTATGGTGGCAAACTCTACAATCTTTCAATTTTCGTTCCTACTTGTTAGACTTGAAATTGAGATGTGATTCGACTGATATATAAAAGAGTTTAGCATCCACTCTTGCCAGTAGTCCACTGCATCATAGCTTGATCACACTTCAAGATTGCATAAAACACGTTGGTTTAAACAAAGAGACCTACAAGTTTCCACATTTCACAAATTTACAGAAAAGCAAAAAAAGACAATTTATGATGACTCTTTATTATAGTAAATAACTAAATATAGTTACCACCTCTTCAAAGGATGCACAATATATGGACAAATTTGATGCTAGTTGACATGGATTCTAGCAATAAGAAATTAGTTTCTCCATATATCTGTCGTAAAATCACACGATATGACATTGTGCTTAGTTCGCCGTTTCTACATTGAAGCTTACTAAAGCATGTCTAAAAGTCCTTTGTTACAGAGAATCATATACTATAAACTTTCCATCGGATCTAGAGGGTCATGAAATGGAATAGATATAACACATAACACTATACTAATGATAGTACTTCTAATTGTTATTATTGTTAGATTGAGGAATCCATTGTCTCAGTTTAAGTGGTTTATTGTTTTTAACTTTCACTTCCCATAATCATCTCTATTGAATCACTTTTTACCTTATACTTTTAACATAAATGAAGAAAGTAGACACCATTCATTAAACTGTATTATTATTGATTGAACAGTTAATAAAATAAACTTAGAATCCAATAGCCAGTTATTGAGTGGTTTTTATTATGGATACTTACCAAACATTAAATTGCCCGCGATAAGCATCGGCAGTTGGTCGATCATTAGGAGGTATGCTAGTTAAATACTTGTTATTATCTAGTAGGTTGCCAATAAAATATAAATTAAGATTCTTCTTTAACTACTTATGATACATTCGATCTAACATATTTAGCATTTGCAAGTAGCACAAGTAACAATATCAAATTCTTAATCAGCAAGTGTGCAATGATAAGTGCATTTTATGCACTTATTTAGGGCCTGTAAACTCTAGTTAATTCTGTTTTATGTTTGTTTCATACCTAAGTTTTGCAATTGTTATTTTAGGAGAAAAATTATATTTGGAAGAGATTGGACCAAAATTGGAGTAAAAAGGGCCGAAAGAAGGAAAGAAACATCTCGACAAGGAGAGTTTTCAAATTCGAGGACAAGAAGGAAATTATGCTAAAGATTGAGGATGAATTTTAACCTAGAAAAAAGTGGAATTTGGGCAAGGCTATTTCTGGATGACTTGTAGATCTTTTTGTCTAGGTTCTACAGGATTTTGAATAACCCCAATCGGACATTGGATGAGGAAGTTATGATAAAAGTAGTCAATACTGTCAAGCTGTCCAATTTGGCGCGCTAATACCTAATACCACTAGGCCTTGGAGACCCGTTACACTTAGGCTTTATTCACGACTTTGAGGAGGAAATTAAAATACCCTATATTAGCAGATTTTTGGAGGAGGAGAAAGGGTTGATGTCTGGAGCCGAGGAGAAACACCTGGGTATAAGAATTGGAGAATAAATCAAGGGTTTCAAGAAGATTTCAAGATCAAATCATAGATCCAGTTGTGTTTTTCCCTATTTTCTATTTTTCTTTAATTTTTATTATGAATAACTGGTTTATTTTCTTGGGACAAACTATGGATCCCAATCCTGAACTCTAGTTTATGTTAATAGATTCAACATTTTAGTAGTTAATTATGTGTTAATTTAGCATTGTTGTGCTTATTAATTTATCTCTTTGGCCAATTGATAAATTATTTATTGATTTGTATTAGATTCGAGAGAGGAAAACATGAATTAGAATTGGGCAACGTAAGTCACTAGCTAATTTAGACAAGATTTAGAGATAAACTTATGGTTAATGCGATCAAGTAGATTTAATTTCGAGGAGATCTACTTAAATTTTCTGGGTTTGAATCGTCCTCTAATGAATTTACTTAGAGATAGATAAATTGGCTTAATAGGAGTAGATTTAGCTAGCCTCGAGAGGGGTAGTTGATTAAATTATGAAGATTCGATCGTTAACACTTGTTGATTGCTGTTGGATTCACAAGCATGAATTAGGAAGATCGGTTGGGTGAAGTAGGACGTCTCAAGGCGTTTAAAATCATTGTTTTTAACATCCACAACCATTCATTCATTATTTCTTGCATTTTTCATTTTTAATTTAGTGTTAGCCTATTCAATTTGCTACTTAAGCCATTTAGTTGGTTAAAACACAAAAGAATTGATTTATTCGAATAAGGCGACAACTACTAATTTTGGTACTCAATTGGTCTCTATGCGATCGACATCCGTATTGTTATACCACTTTATTTCTTGTTTGACACCGTACACTTGCGGTTCGCATTTTGCATTCATATTTAAGCGAACATGCAACAACCAAACTCACAACAATCATCCAATTTCATTAGCAGATTAGCTCCATCTTCAAAGAGAGAGATCAGAGCTATCATATACACAATCATGAGTACAAACAGGAGCCAAAAGTAAGATAAAGATTATCAATTGAATCAACTATGTTTTGCACAGTGAGATTTCATTAACTACATTAAATTTGGTACTTATATCAAATTTAGTACTATGTTTTGCACTATGTAATCAAGCCAATTAGATGATCCAAAATTTAGTACTTACATTAACTTTTGCACAACGAGATTTCACAAATTACATGGCTAGGTTGCCATGGCTACAATGCTTCACCACAACATTATTCAATCATCACACGAAAATCACAATTTTGCCTATCAAACTTGAGTCACTGGATAATAGTATCCAAGCAATTGAGAAAAATGAAATTAAACAATAGGAGAAATCACTCACAGAGAGATAACTCTGCCATTGGAGCACTAACCACTAAACCATGAGCATGAGTTTGAACCAATAGCAAAAGAAAGCAAACCTATAGCAAAAGAAAAGAAGGCTACTTGTTTATTTTGATAATGGTGTAAAATAATGACAGAGGCAAACCAATAGGAAAAAATAATCAGAACCAATTGAAAAAAATTAATCAGAAAAATTAATTGGAGGTATCTTTGATAAATAGATGGTAGATAATGACTGTGTCACAATTGAAGATATAAATAGTAGAAAAAAGAATTTGTAAAGAACAGTTCAAGGGAAAACAGAATCGATCGAACAAAGAGGGCAGAAACAAAAAAAAATTACGAAGAATTGTTAAGTGTTGAATGAATCGAACAAAGACGAAACAGAAAAGGGACGATTCCCATTACCACAAAAGCTTGAAGGATTTGCGAAGAAGATGTGAATATTATCAATGAAAGATCAGTGAATATTCAATTGCACAAAACATTTGTGTATATATTAGCAAATCTCTTTTCACATTGGGAATAAAGGGATGATTAAGAAGGAGAAATGATCGGACGGTTAAGAGAAAAGACATGCATAGATTGATTTTGAACCAGATTTGTGCTTATTTACTAAGGAAGGATATGAGAGAGTAAGAGAGAATGGTGGAAATAATAGATGAATTAGGGCTCAATTGTAAGGCCTTGTTCTTTCCACCATAAAATTTAAATTTTTTTCTCTCTCCTCATTTTCAATTGCATACATAATTACTTTATATTTTTTAATATACCATGTCTTATTTTTAACCACATAATTTGCACATACTTCGAGTAACTTCTATTAACATTAACTTTATGGTGGATAGGAGCGCATGAAAGTTTATTTTAGGGCTCAATCTCGAATTACCTTTTAAAGCGCGTGAATTCTTCTTGGACTGAATTTTGAATTCCCAAATAAACGGCGCATGATTTCCTGAATAAAGCCATCAGATTTAATTAATGAATTAATAATTAAGAATTAACAACTACAAATGAATAAAGATTAAAATAATAAATTTTTTATTTTGAAAATGCTGAAATGAGAGGGAAAACTTGCTTGATTTATTTGTCTATAGATAGATTATTAATATTGTCTCATAAGGGTTCTTGCCATCTTTCTATACATATCTATTTTTTTTCACTTGTTGATATCGAAGTAGGGGTGAGATTCGAATTATGAACCGTCCCGGTAATAGGTTCAACACTTAACCACTTGGCTCATCCCTTGATCCCCATATACATATTGATGCCGTTTCCATCATTGTAAAAAAAATTGTCAATATCGCCCTTTCGATTTTATTATCTTCTAACAAACTGTCCCCTAAAATTAACCACTTTCACTATTTTTATTATTCTTTTACCAATATATCACTCATTTCGTTTCCATAAAAATCTTCTATAAACTTATTTAGTGAGAGATATATTTCTATTTGCTAAGTACAATTGCAAATAATAATATGTTCTACCAAACAACAAGACGATGTCTTGTTCCAACTAGACCTATATTGGATATCAACTTTGGCTAATATCAATCCGAATTTGTTCAACTCTTATACATCAATGAACTTCATCATAAATTTGAAGGTTTGGGTGAGATAAATAAATAATCATGGGGTAAACTTAGGTAACCCCATTGAAATATCTGTCAACAAGTCAGACCAGAAGATACCAATATGTCAAACCTAAATTATGCAATACATTGAAAAGAGACAAGGAAGAAATCAGCACAATAAGTATTACTTAACTAGTTGAAGCAATAAGAACCATCCATAGTCCACCGACGCAACAATGGACCTTTTCTTTAATTTCTTCGACCTTAGTCGTAGGCTTTAATGATAATTTGTAAATTTCGATTGTTATAAATGCCAAGACAATTCTCGAAATCGAAACATTCATCTCCAACTCAACACACTTAACGTAAATATAAGCAAAGAACTACAATAGCAATTCCACTCTCCTCATGGCATACATACAAAACATCTCTATACTTTTCTTCGTTCTTGCCGGATTTTTCTCCCATCAAATTTCACTTGTCGACTCAAGAAACCTTAAACCACTCAAGAAACAAGAAAAAACTGATCTTCGACTCACAATTCCATCGAATTCATCCCCTCAAATTGTGGGAAAAAAGTACATTCATTCCCCACCAACAGATGAAAAACACGAGATTTTTTATGCAAAGGTCCCGACGGCGCTTCTTCCGACGTCACCGGGGAAGAGTCCTGGAATTGGCCACTCTTTTCCGGTTGAATTGCGGAGGGTTGCAGGAAAGAGTGCCGATGAATTTGGAGCCACGCCCGGTCACAGTCCCGGTATTGGTCATGCTTTATCAAACAAGAAGTTGGAAGGATCAAATGCATAAATATTGGATTTGCAAGTATACCTAGATTTATAATATTATTATTGCTAGTAGTTATGGACGTCGATTAGTATTTTTCGATGTTCTTTTAAAATATTATCCTCATTTCTTCGGCAGCTTCATATGTACTATTATGTATTTTTTTTTTTAGTAATCATAGGGGTGGGGCGGGGTGTGGTCTCGAACCTGGGACGAACTGGAAAGGAGGTGTCATAATCACCACTAGCCCAAACCCCTTGAACATGTATTAGTGTGTACTTAGAATCCATGTTGTAACCAGCTTATTAATAAATAAATAAATAAATAAACTTATATAAATACGATCTCTCTCTTTCTAACACGCGAATGCATTTTATATGTTCTGTTATATATCTAGCATGCTCATGCCTAATCAAATTAAAAACTTCCTTCGAATTCGCTTAAACTATGCTGAAACTCGAAGTTATTTCACCTTATTACTTTGTACACTTTATCTTCTTTTTCAATTTTTAGTTCAGATAGAGTATATATGCATACACTCGGTTGAACTTGAAATTTTACATTGGCATTTTTTCATACTTTATACTTTTTAGAACACTGTCAAATACTATACTACCAAGGTTAGATATGGGGCTATTAATTTAATATTTAAATATGTTAGCTGGAGTGATGGGATTAATTTACTTAAGGATTACCTTTTACCACTAAGCGCGTGTTAGTGTATGCGTAAAATTAAAATAGATCTTTATGGATTTTAATGTGATATAGGAGAGAGAATGAGTGGAGTTGAATGGTGGAGATTTGTATAGTACAAATAGATCACACGAAATATGTGAATGTGAAATATAAGAGAGAATGAGTGGAGTTGAAAGGAATATATAAAAATTTATAAAAATTTGTCAAAACTTGTAGGCTAAGTCAAATTTGAAAATCTTAGCCTTTTAAATCTTGAATACTATTTAACATAGAAAGTCAGTCCTACAATAAACCTCAAGAAATTAATATTCGATAACTTAATAATCACTTTAAAATAATATTTTTCCCATCCTGACTTGGGCCATTTTGCTAAATTAATAATTTCACAAGTTAATAAGATGATAATAATTTTTGGAAAAATCTTTAATTAAATCTATAGTCCCGTCAATATCACAAGTTAGTAATTCTATAAAATTACCAATATAATTAGGTTTTGATTTAAAGAATTTTTTTATGTTTTTTTTATATAGTATGTGGTTCCTTTCATCATTATACATTGAATGCATTTAGTTCTAGTACAATGAATTCATAGATGCAACTGACTTGAACTCACATCGCACGGTGAATATTACTTGATTAGTCAATATAATAGATATCAATTAATTATTAAAAACGGTGAATATCATTTACTTATTTTCGTAAATGTAAATGTACAATTATTTCGGTTTTTATATCAATTCAAAGAATATAATACATAAATTAGTGAAGCACAGTGATTTTTCATGTAATTAAGCTTATGTTCGCTGAATCGGGAGAGAGCTCTTTATATTAGTAAATTATTAATTAATGACTCCCTAAATTAATAAAGTTTCATGGTCCCAACCTGATAAATTTATAGAGGTTTTACTTTTAACAAAACTAGTCTTTTTCACCCGTGTGTTGCACGGGAGGCTAATATATCAATAATTACATGTTTCAATATATATTAATTCTATATCAATAGCATCACCAAGATAATAAATCGAGTATTTGTGATTGCATTAAACTTAATAATTAAGATAAGTAATGAAAGAATCGATAAAAATTTCGGTAGAGTTTTCCTTATATATTGTACAAATCCTTCCTGTAAAATATTTAATAAACACCTCACCAAAATCCGCATAACTTAATTTACAATTCGCTTGAAAATCTCATAACTTAATTTACAATTCTCCTGAAAATCTCAATAATAAAAACAATTCAAAAACAACACCATCAACTATTGTCAACAACATAAACACAAAATAATAATACAAACGACTCATATTTTTCTAAGAAACAATGAATGGACTTAAATATAAATCTCAGCCCTAATTTTCTCCAACAAAAATCAAATTCCTATTAATCTACCAATGTATTTTTGACGTAAGCCTCTTGAACTTCGAAGTGCCTTTATATGAAAAACCTTTAAGAAATATAAAATATAATACCATAGTTCAGATAGAATAAATTTAACTTACTCAAAGTGTAATTTTCCACAATAAAGCAAGTTGAGCTACCTTAACTCGAGTACAATGTTACTTATAGATAAGAGTTGCATATCATTAATTTGTATTACTCCAGCAACTATCTCAACTGGACATTATTTTCAAACAATATAATAATAGAAAACTAATAATATATAAGTACAGTGATTCACTTCTTATATCAACATAGATGACATAAAGGGTTTGTGTAAAAAGTTAAATAAAGTAAACAACGTACCTCACATGATTAATAAGTGTCAAACTATACATTACTAAAAACTTCTTTACACACGACATTCGTAGTAGCTTTGGTTGGATGACCATCGTCATAACAGAGTACAAACTTCAAACTCTACCTATTTGTCGCTTTGGAGACTGCAAGACGTAGTTCGATGATGAATATGTAAACAATGATTTTTAAGATTTGATTGTGAAATATAATTAATTTATAGATATATTATAGAAATGACAATATAATGGGTACACCAACACCTTGTTTCTGTTCCGCTAGAAAATGCTTTTCATCATCACCACTCCCATCCTCATTTAATTAAAGGCGAGCGAGTATAATATAAGCATTGCAATTGGATGGGATACCCATTGGCTGCCGTGCCCCGCTAGAAAATTCACATCCCTTCCACTACCCATCATGATTATATTGTTGAACAGAAGCTTTTATTTGCCTTTTTTAATACAAGTGATAATGACATCTAATTTATTTTATAAATATTTTCTAAACATACTAAACAGGTAAAACATATTCGGTGTGAACTTAGTAATTTAACATATTCGATATATTAATATTCTGTTTAAACTCATCAATTTAGATTTTTACTTTAAATAATTTAAATTGTATAAGATTTTTAATGTGGTTGATAAAAAAATCTTATAGATTTTACATTTTCTTAATTAAATATTGAATGATTTGATATTAAATTTAAATTATTTTGGATAAAACAAATAAATTGAAATATATGCGATTAACAATTAAAACAAACAACTTGATTGATGATTTTAAAAATTAAATAAAATCTAAACGAACAAAAATCAATATAAAATAAATAATTTAAAGCAGCCAGAATTCTCAATATTTATTTAAAAGATAGAATTATAAATAAAAATATTTATCATAGTCGAGAGCCAATTAAAAACTTCTGATTGAGTTTCATAATTTTAATAGTCGATAGAGTCAATAGCCAATTGTTTATTAAATATATAATTTACAAAATATGTAATTTAGATATTACTTTTCTTCTTATTAAATCATTATTGAAAAATATGTAATTTAGATATTTACTTATTTATCACTAAAATTAGACTTTTAAGTTAATATGAAACTAAAAAATATAGGAGATGGAATCATTCAATCTATATATATCTAAAAACAAACTTTTTATTTAAAATAAGGATTGTATTTTAAAATATATAATTTTGGAACTAAATATTATCAAAATTAAATATAGATTGATTAAATTCAAGCAAATAATTATCACCATACAGTTGACTAATACAATAAGTGGATAAACTGATTTTTAATTAAAATAAACTATGTATTTAGAAAAATATTATTATAAGATAAGGAATTCAAATTGATATGAAATTAATATGCTATAAAAATCAAAATCACAAATATGACTTGGACAATGTAATCGGAATATAATTACTTGTCTTTTTTAATTTGATTTTTTTTGTGCTTTTAGCAAACTATCTTATCTGAGTGAGTTATTCAGTGATTGATTACAGGTATTGCATGTAAATGCTAAAAAAATTATTTCTTTTACTTTTTTCTATAAAAGGTTTTAATCTGGAGAGTTAGAACGATAACTTCCTTTTATTAGAATTATGACTTTCTTACACAAGATTTTTGTCAAAAATATTAGCAATTAATATAAAAACTAAATTAAGAAGATATTTTAATTTTTTTAAATTAAGGTGTTATGTTAACTAATTTTTAATATATATTAATTAATTTATATGAATAAAAAATTAATTTATATTTATGTAGAAAGATATTTTAGAAATCCAATATTCTTATTTTATTGGTTAAGCAATAAAATAAGTTTTGCTGCTTTTTTTTTTTAAAGCATAAACTATGGAGTATGTTTACACATGGAACATATGCGTACGTCTTAATTTATTATTTTTTACAAAAATTTCAACCCTTGAGATTCCCAACAAATGCCTACCAACGGGGTAGGAATGAGGTTAGTATTTCAACCCCTGAGATTCCTCACATTCTTTACTTTGATAATCAAGTCCTACTTAGACAAATAAAAAACATTCAATCATAAAAAGAGTTATTTTTCAGTAAATTATGTAAATTATAAAAAAAGGAAATTATGGAAAAGCGTACATTTACTTTTCAATTTGCTAAAATCAAGCGCTTTGTTTAGTGATCGGCATATACTCACGCACAAATTGAACCGCAAGTGCACGGGCCGTAATCACGTAATAAAGTGGGACTCGGTTAAGAGTCCGGATATCGATCCCACGAGGAATGGTGTTTATAGTCAAGTCACTTATTCTAGCGCAAAAACACAAATAAAGAAAGGAAAAACAACTAACCTAATCTATACTACGAAGGCAATAAAGGAAAGCAAGTAAAATGGGCATGATAGGGAATGAAACTCGGGTCAAGAGATAGTTGGGAATCATGAGTTCAATCAACCGTAGCTCAATCAAATCAACATCTAACGCAATACAATGTTCATCCTCTATGTTAGACCCGACCTCCTCATATAGGTAGCTCCGCTCTCGCATGTCAAACTATCCCTAATCAATTGATTCAACCTACTACATCTCTATGTCGATTGAAGATCAATCAATGGCATTAGGTTCCGTGAGAGTAGCTCAAAGGATCACCTAGGGCTAGAGGTATATTTCTATCCTCTACAAGAACCTAGGGCGGTTGTTTCCACGGTCCAAAATGTGCCCCTTCTCTCAAAGAATAACACAAATTGCAAATACATAAATTCGGTGATCAACCTAATCATGGAAATAGCCCAAAAACAACCACACATTGGAATGAACAACAATTCAAAACCATAAATATTTCATTGAATAAAGCTAGGTTAAAATCATCAATCATCCCAACTTATACAATATTTAGTTCATATGAAGGAATAATCAATACAATACAAGTAAAAGAAATAAAGCAACAAGATTTGGGGATTAGAATCCCCCTTTTTGGTTGATTCATCCATCTTGATGTCTCCACCTCTTCCACCATCTCCTCTTGATTCCTTCATCCTCCTTGCTTCCACCCCAAGTTATCACCCTCAATCAATACCCCTAACTAAAGAAGAGAAAGAAAGAAGAGAGAAAGAAGAGAAAAGAAGAAGAAAAGAGAAGAAGAAAGCAAGAAAACCTAAGCTAAACTAAAACTAAAAATGATGATGATGATGATATGAATTGGGGATTCAAAAGTGGTGCTATAAGACCCCAATCCATGTGTCTTTGTTGCCCAAAAGGTCCCCAAGTCGTGTGAAAAGTGAGGGACAAAACAGAGAAAAACAGGGAAAGCTCGGAATTTGCTGATTCTGGTGTTTTTCGCGGGCACATTCACTTGGTACGGCCGTATTTAACTCTCTGCATGAAACTGGCCAATTCTGTGATAAATTACGGCCGTACAAATAAAACTTACGGTAGTACATATTTTTCTGCATGCGGCGATTTTAGTATTTTGGCCATAACTTTCGTCCCCGATATCCGATTGAGCCGATTCAAGTTGCGTTATCGACTAGACTCGATGATCTACAACTCTCTAGTCACAATGTTTTTTTATTTTTTTGTTTGATAACAGAAGGTAATTCGATAAATTAATATCGAATTCAACATTTTATTAATACAGATTAAATCCTTATTTTATAATTTAAACTCTAAGGGTGTGTTTGATTGGTAAATATTTTCCAAGAAAATATCAAATTAAGGAAATCATTTTCCAACTTTGGTGTTTGATGGCAAATATTTTCTTGGAAATCATTTTCCAAGTACAAGTGTTTAAAGCACAAAAATAATAGTTTTATTGGAAAACTCAATCCAAAAAAGAGGTGGGAATCCATTTTCCCGAATTGTTTTCATAGAATTCCCTTTCCTGGAATCCTATCAAACACACCCTAACATAAAAGCTGCAATGAAATTCCTTGATCTATATCACATTTTCATACAAAGTCCCATATCTATAGAAGTCCCTTGACAATTATTGATTCTAAGATTTCTTGAATTTTATGGTTTTTAGTTTAAATTTCTACATATTTATATTTTTCCCCAAAGTTAAATTTATCGAGCTAATTTCGTCATAATTAAATAGATTTAATCAAAATTTTTTTAATAATTAGCACATGTTTGTAAGTATATCATAACATTTTAAAATTCTAATTCTAATGTTAGTGGTAGCTACATTTTAATTTTTAAATTATTAAAAATTAATGTTGTTATATCACCACAAATTTATAATTTAATACTATTTTTAAAATAAAAAAATAATTTTTGAGTGACAAATACACCAAATGAAACAAAAAAATTTGGAGAAAGCGGAGAAAACATTAACACCCACCCCAGTCGACCCCCAAACACACCCAAATATATTTTTCTAGGCAACAAAACCAAGGGAATTTCTCCTAGAATTTCACACTGAAAAACTAATGAGTTTCACCCGAACGTCACACTATTTAATATTTACAATACGAACGAGGAGTCCCCCTTGTTTTCACACTAGGAAAGGAGAAAATCCTGGGTTTTCAAATGGGGTTGGAGTGGGGAGTTGGGGGTTTGGGTGGGGGGACGAGGTAGGTGTTGGTGTTTACTTTGAAAATGTGATAGGTCAAGGGCCTTGACTGTAATTTTTAGATTATAGTTTAAACTTTAAATTGTAAAAAAAAATAATCTTTATTTTTCTAATAAAAATTTCAAAATAGATGTTAAATTACTATATTATCTTTCTTTATTAAGTAAAAAATAATTGTGATTAGCGAAAAAATAACGGAATTGTCATTTTTTACCGATAAAGGTTTATTTGTGAAAGATTAGAAATTGGATGGTTTAGATTTGCAAGCTACCTCTTGCCTATCTCATCCCTTTTCCCCTTTAATGGTATGGTAAGTTTCCCAAGCTCCTTCCTTCGGTTGGGTGAGCCTCCGTTTTTAGATCGTCTTCTATCCAAAAGTTGAGGACTAAAATACAAATTTTAATAAAAGATTGGAGAACATTAGCATCGAAAAACGACGCGTTCTCTCTCTCTATCTCTCTCTCTCTATATATATATATATATAATGTTCTCCTACCCATGCGTGCGTAGAATAACATGTCTACAAGGACCTATTTGTACAAAATCAAAATTTGATAGGGGAATACTTGTACAAGATTAAATTTTGATTATGTACAAATATGTTGTTCTAAGCATATCACTCTATCCACGTGTGGGTAGGGAAATATTACTAATGTTATATATATATATATATATATATATATATGTGTGTGTGTGTGTGTGTGTGTGTGTGTGTGTGTGTGTATATATATATATACATATATACTAGTCTTTTTCACCCGTGCGTTGCACGGGAGGTCAATGTATTAATAATGACATATTTCAATATACATTAATTCTATATCAACAGCACCACCAAGATAATAAATCTAGTATTCGTGATTGCACTAAACTTAATAATTACGATAAATAATGAAAGAATCATATAAAAATTTCGGTAGAATTTTCCCTGTATATCGTACAAATCCTTCCTCTAAAATATTCAAGGAACTCCTCACCAAAATCTGCATAATTTAATTTACAATTCTCTTAAAAATGTCATAACTTAATTTACAATTCTCCTGAAAATCTCAATAATAAAAACAATTCAAAATAACACCATAAACTGTTGTCAACAACATAAACACAAAACAAATAATACAAACGACTCATATTTTTCGAAGAAACAATGAACGGACTTAAATATAAATCTCAACCCTATTTAAAATATCAAATTCCTATTAATCTACTAATGAATCGTAGTAAGACAACAACATGTGTTTTTACGTAAGCCGAACATCTCGAACTTTGAAGTGCATTTATATGAAAAACCTTTAGAAATATAAAATATAACACCAGAGTTCAGATAGAATAAGTATAACTTACTCAAAGTATAATTTTTTACAGTGAAACAAATTGAGCTACCTTAATTCGAGCACGATGCTAATTATGGATAAGAGTTGCATATCATCAATTTGTATAACTCTAACAACTATCTCAACTGGACATTATCTTCAAACAAATATGATAGCAGAAAATCAATAATATATAAGTATAGTGATTCACTTTTTCGATCAACATAGATGATCTAGAGGGTTTGTATAAAAAGTCAAATAAAGTAAACAGCGCACCTCACATGATTAATAAGTGTCAGACTATAAATTACTGAACACTTTTTTATACACGACATTCGTAGTACCATTGGTTGGATGACCTGCGTCATCACAGAGCACAAACTTCAAACCCTATCTATTTGTCGCTTTGGAGTAGGGGTGGGCGTTCCAGGTACGGTTCCGGGTAGTGAACTACCCAGAACCGAACCGTAAATTCCGGTTCCTTGAAAAATGGATCCGTTCGGTTCTTTTCAAATGAAGTACCCGTCCGGTTCCAGTTCCTTCCGGTTCCGGTTCTACCCATTCGGTTCCGGTTATTTTACGATGCATTTTTTATTACTTGAAAAGTACAAGAAAAAAATAAAAATTTTGATTCCAACATAATATAATAACAAAAAAAGCAACAAGCAGAATGCTACTCTTGCCAAAGCGGCGGCAGCTGCCACTATTTACAAAGCTGACAAAGCGATAGCAGCTGATTAGAAGATGAGGAATTCAAATTTATATGAAATTAATATGCTATAAAAATCAAAATCATAAATATGGGTTGGATAATGTAATCAGAATATAATTACTTTTTTTAATTAGATTTTTTGGGCATTTTTAGCAAATTATCTTATCTTAGTGAGTTATTCGGTCATCAATTCCGGGTATTGTATGTAAATGTTATATAAAATTTATTTCTTCTACTTATTTTCTATAAAAAGTTTTAAGCGAGTGTTAATGTATGTATAAAAATAGATTTTTATGGATTTTAATGCGACATAGAAGAAAGAATTAGTAGAGTTGAATTGTGGAAATTTATACAGTATAAGTAGGTCCCACGAGATATGTGAATGTGAAATAGGATAGAAAATATATGGAGTTGAAAAGAATGTATAAAAGTGTGTAAAAATAAGTAGGAACATGACTTTCTTACACAAGATTTTTGTCAAAAATATTAGCAATTAATATCAAAACTAAATTAAGAAGACATTTTTTTTTTAAAACAAATTAAGGTATTATGTTAACTAAATTTTAATATATATTAATTAATTTATATGAATAAAAAATTAATTTATATTTGTATAGAAAAATATTTTAGAAATCCAATATCCTTATTTTATTGGTTAAGCAATAGAATAAGTTTTTCTGCCTTGTTTTTATTTTTTTTAAAGCATAAACTATAGAGTATGTTCACACATGAAACATATATGTACGTCTTAATGTATTATTTTTTATAGAAATTTTAACCCTTAAGATTCCCCGCAAATGCGAACCAACCGGGCAGGAATGAGGTTAGTATTTCAACCCTTGAGATTCCTCACATTCTTTGCTTTGATTATCAAGTACTAATTAGAAAAATAAAAAAAATCAATCATAAAAAGAGTTATTTTGTAATAAATTCTATAAATTATAAAACGATGGAAATTATGAAAAATCGTACATTTACTTTTCAATTTGCTAAAATCAGTGCTTTATTTAGAATTTTAAAAAAAACACGTTTTCCGAAATGATTTTAAAAATATAACTACAATTTATTATTATTATTTTTTTGAATAAATAATTTGTTATTTATATACATATATTTAATATTTTTCTAAAAAACCATCAATCGAATGTTAACTAAAACCATCAAACGACTTGAAAAAATAAAAACTTCAATGGAAAAAAATTAGCTATGCATCACATGAAATATACCTAAAATAAGAACTTAGACTTATATTCTGAAATAATATGTCGACTCAACCCAATGATATTTAAAATATCATAATAAAAAATTTATCAATGCAGAAAAGTAAACGTGTTTGTTAACCATAAGCGATTCAAACGAATGTAAATTATCTTCCCTGCTGTATGGGAATATCTCATTAGATGGAGATGCTAACAATGTGTCCAATGCATGTGAATTATTTGGCTATTGAGGAAAGAAAGTAAAATCAATCTACAAAGTTACCTTCGCAATATATATATATATATGTATATATATATATATATATGTATGTATATATATGTGTGTGTGTGTGTGTGCGCGCGTGCAGTCAGTTTAGTGGTATAAAAAGTTAATGATAGCAACGAAAAAAAAGAAGAGGAACAAAAAAATTTATTGGTGAGAGAGAACAATTATTTCAACAATTTATGGTAGCCAATCCATCGAATTATTTGGATTCATACTTTAATTTATTTCATATGATTGTAAACAAAAATAATTGGCCTCTTTTCAACCTAATGATCACTTTAGGAAGAAGAAGAAAATGATTATTCTAAAAAATAATTGTATTATATATAATTGTAAAAATAAAAATACTAATAATAAATTGTATTAGAAATTGTTTGGATAAAAAAATTGATGACATAAATGCAAAAAATACTAATAGTTTGAAGAAAGTAAAATCAATCCACGAATTTGCCTTATAAATTAATCATAGCCAAAAAAATGAGGAACAAAGACAAAGACGAAATTTTTAGTGTAAAGAAAGAAAAATTATTTCAACAATTTATTATAGACAATTCGTTGAATTCTTTCAAATCATATTTTAATTTATATCTATAATTGTTGGCACAAATAACTGCATTGGAGATTAGATTAGGTAACAAATAAAAAAATATAATTAAAATTAAAAGGAACATTAATGTTGAGTATAATGATGGCCTATATAATCTATATATATATAATACTAGAGTATTTCACACTATTTTTAAATTCATTTTTAATTGATTTTGATTTTCTTTTACAATTTTTTTAATGTTTTCCCGCTCAAAATAATACAGATGTATTTTCCTTTTCTTTTCTTTTTTTTTTTCCATTTTCTAAGACGCGTCTTTCCCCTTTTTTCTGTACGCATCTTCTTTCCTTTCTCTTCTCTTTTTGACAATGATTTCAACTCCTCTTACCCTCAATCTCTCAATCTCGCTGATCTCCATCAACTAACTCAATTTTTGGCTGATTTCGGAATCAATCTTGGGCTAATTGATTCTTCTCTTTCTCTCTCTCCGTCTCTTTCGTTTTCTCCATTTAAGAATCTTCAATGATTCAACCTACGAGTTCTGAAATTTTTTTCTTGGACCGTTTGCTGAATCGATTTTTGATTTGAAGAACGAATCTATTGTGCAAATCTCTCATCTTCCCAAATCTCATGAAGAATGAAAATCTCCAACTTGATTTCTATTACAAAAATCCATGTAAATACACAAATCATTCCTCTTTGTCCCACAGTTGGATTCCTAAGAGCAATCAACTTACAATAAACATCCTATGGATCTTTGTAATTCGATCAGAAATTGAAACAGAAATTATTACGGCTTCCCTCACGCAGAAGATTCAGGTATCCAATTTGTGAATTTCACAATTGAATTATGAAGAATTTGCTTATTATTATTCAATCGATACTTAATCTTTTCTCCTTTGGGCACAAACTGGTGTAAGTACTTATCTTTCCTGACTTGTGTGCTCTCTCCATCTCGAAGAGGTTACAATTCTTCTGGTATAACCTTTGAATTTTAATGGATTATTATTATTATTATTATTATTATTATTATTTGTCTGCAATTATTGTGAAATTATTTATAGCAAACTAAGGCAAGAATGCATTTCACCCTTATATTAATTTCTGCTTTTGGGTTTGTCCAAATTTCAGTGTTCGACCCTACCATTATTTAGCCGATTTATACAAGATGAAGTTGTGTAATACATTTTTCCTTCGATGTTAGTTTACCAGTGGTTATTAGAATTGTGATATTATGCTATTTAACTACACTTGCTTATATGAGCTCTTAATTATGTTAGAATATTCACGAAGATAAAGGGAGAGACGAGTGGTCGAGCTCTTAATGACTTTTGCTTATACTTGTGCATTGTAAATTTTTAGTCCGTTATGAATATATTATTAGATTCCCCCAATTTTGGGATGATTTTTCTCATCTCTAATCTATGGATTCATGGAAAAAGAAGAATTGTAGGTGAATAAGAGATCTTGCAGGTGAATAAGAGAGCGGCATGAGAATGACTATAAAGAGGAAACCTTCAAATCTCATTGTAGCATCAAAGGTTTCTCCTTCTTTTTGCTTAAGTGATCAATCTCATTCTATATATTCTTCCATTGTCATTTCTTTCCTCACCGACTTCATTTATTCTTTTCATATTGGGTAAGAATTGGATATTGACAAGATGTGGGTAAATCATATTGCTGCAACTTTGTGATGATTATTCTTTTACATTGGAACTATTGTTTATGGCCCGGTAATTGATTTCAGATTGGGTGGTCTATGTTTGCTATGATATATGCCTTACTCTTAAAAACTTTTGTAGGTATTTGTGCAAACTGATCTTCTTGGCACACCTTCAATGGATACCATTCCCAAGTATGGAGCAGCTTTTTCATTCATTAGATCATTCTTATTTACAAGTTATAGGTATACATTTTCGACCTGCTCTTGCTATTTATTTTAAACTATTCTTTGTTTAGGTTCAAAATGAAAAGGCTAGGAGATATCTAAGGAAGCGGCAATAACTCCCCTTAAATGATTAGGTATAAATTTTTTGGTTATTATAAATTGTATTATCATTTGACATTTTTATATAATATGACATTTAATCTTCCATTGCTGAATTTTTTTTGTTTGGTTTGTTCTCTTGGTTTTGACAACTTTTGTTTTCTTACTGATATGGAGTCAGAATGATTGGTGCAGTGATATTGAAAAACTAAATCTCTCTAATATGACCTGCCTACAAGGAGTCATTCTGCACTCAAAATTGACAGATGTATGTCAGGTGGGTTTAGAGCATTTGCAAGAGACTATTGACAAAAACCATCTTATATATGGTAGCTGGCATGTTCAACAAAGCGGCAATAATATGGTGAAATGTGCATTATTTCTTATGAAATGATAAATCATAATTCTTGGTTGATTATTTCCATGCTTTTCTCAAACTATGGAGTTGATAAGTATGACATTGGACCTGGATTTGGACATTTTGCCATTGCGACTCTAGATGTAAATTTTTATCAAATTTGCTTTCTTTTTGGGCAATGGTCCAAGTCCTTGTCTGTTGAAATATTAGGATTTCATCTATATATTTATATAAAACAAGGTTTTAATTGGACTCTGTAATTGGATTTTGTTATTAGGATAGAATTTTAGTTATTGTTATGGCGCAATTATTTTGATTTGGGTTTTAGTTTTCATTTGAATTTAAATTTCAAACATTTCAGGTTTTTTGATGTACATGCACTTTCTTTTTCTTCCTCACCATTTCTTTTTCTTTTTTTCATTGACATTAACTGCCTCACATGTGCAGAGGTTGCTTTGTCGTCGTTTGTATGGAAATTCTCTAAATCTTATATGATAACAATTGGTAAAATTGGTTTCTTGTGTGCATTTAAGCCTCCATGAAGAACACTGGAGAGGTTATATTTTTTTATGCCAATCTAACATGACATTTGTAACTTGTAAGTCATTAAGGGGTAAAACAATGGTGAAGAGTTGAAGATACTGTTGTGGAAGTACAAAAGCCGGATGGAGTAATGATATCTTCAAGTTCTTGAATGGTGGCAAAATGAGTATCTTCTAATGGGCTTTCGTTTTGAGGCTGTGAATTAAAATGCTGTATTCTAAACTCTAAAGGGAATGTAGTTTTTAGTATTATAATATTAATATTTTGGGTACTTTTGTCACTTCTCTATTCTTAGATTGTCGCCAACTTTATTTCCCTACTCATCATCGATGTTGGGAACAAACTAATATTTGCAGGTCCCAAGACACTTGGAGAAGCAGCTCTCTGTTTTAGTAATGGGAAGTACTCACGTTCATCTCAAATTTTCCATTTTCTATCACCCTTTTAGCATTGATGACCATATTTGCTTAAATGAAGTGCCAGATAACTGTGCAAAAACTTTTCTAACTCGAAATCTAGATAGATGCAAAATTGATATGGTGCTTTGTGATATATTTGAATAAACATGGAGATAAGTTGAGGATTGCATATATAAGTTCCATTACTAAAATCCTTATGAGGAGCTTTGTGAATTGAATTGAGAACCAAGATTGATTAGTGTCTGTGCAATTTTCTCCAGTAAGTTCTGAATAGGCCCTTTATAATTATTTTGTTAGGTAATCATCGAGTTTCTCTATGTTTATATTGTTGTAATTATTTCCTATTGGCCTTTTTCAACACCGCTATTTCCAACTGCTCAAGCTTTTGTGTGAATTGTTAGCACCTGCGTACGTAAGGTGATTGGTGGACCAGAGACACTCTTTGCAGCATCAGAAATTCTCCTTGCAGGAGCATGCATGCTGCAATTTTTCTGTTTTCACACGTCTTGGAAATTCCCTCTGAGACCCTGGTCCTCCACGCGGTATCCATTCAACAAACGATAGACTTAGGTTGTGAATTAACATGTATATCCATGCATATGTGGATATTGGTTGTGGAATGTATATCCATTCCACAAACGATAGACTTGGGTTGTGAATTAACAGGTATATACATATACATAGATCTCGAGCATGACGCTTGCATAACATGTAATCGAGGTTGTCAACTAATTATGCGCTCTCTCTCTCCCCCTTTTTTTTGGCATATGTGATTGTGAAAAATAGATTTTTTTGAATGAATACGGCAAATCTATAGGTTTACAATACTTGTGGGGCACATTGATTGTTTGATACACCAAGTATATTGATTTGTTTGGAGTTCTATTAAATGCGTATTGAGTGTTATCTATTTGGCTTGTCTTGCATGTTCTATTTCTTTTTGTTGGGTTTACAATATCTGTGGAGCACATTCTCTCTTTTTCCTCTTCTTTCTTTTTTATTTTTTTATTATTATTTTTGTAGAGCACATTCTCATTTTTTTTAATCATAATATTTTTATGTTTTAGTTCGATCTTAAAACTATAATTAACTTATGTGAATATCTTATCTTTAATTGGGTTTTTAGGGGATAATTAACTTATGTGAATAACTAATCTCTAATTGGGTTTTTAGGGGGCATTTAGAAAACTTATCTGTTTGGTAATTTTCTATCATTTAGGCGTGTTTGATAGAAAAAGATGGAAAAGAAAATATTTTTCACTTTACATGGAAAATATTTTCTCTAAGGGGAGGTGGGAATTGCTTTCCATGGAAAATAGGCCAAAATATACTTTAAGTGGTTGTACATGGAAAATCATTTCCATGGAAAATTTTGTAATCAAACAACCAACTTGGAAAATAATTTCCAAAATTTCATATTTTCTATGGAAAATCATGGCAATCAAACACACCCTTAATGTCTATATCTATTTATGTTTTGCTCCTTTGTAGAATGATGGATGGTATGAAGAAGGTGCCAGTCAATCTTTGTGTTGGACTGACTGTTGAAAAGAGAAATTTGATGTCAATATGGGTACAAAATGTGGTTCGATCCCGACACGCATCATGGAAGATTTTACATGCGCTTTTGTTATTTTGTTATTATAAGTTTACATTTGTGACATCACTATAAGAAAAGGGTTCCTATTTAGATTTGTTGGAATTTAACACTGGCAGTAACAAAAGGAGTCTATTGAAAAATATTTAAAATCGTATCTTTGATTATTAAATTTTTTCCTTAAATACTTTTGTTTTTGCCACATCGTGGTTGCATCTATTTTATCTTAAATATTTTATCTGTTATTATTGTTATCATTTTCCTTTGCGTTTTTTTTTCAAAGACTAATATTATTTTTATTATTATATTTTTTTCCTTTTTGATACAATTGTATTATTATCGTTTTACTCGTGCTTTGTTTGCCAATATTTGGAGTTTGAGTTCACCCCCATTTTACAAAGTGAATTTTATGTGTAAATATATGAAAAATGTAAACGTGTTTCATTCCATATATTGTATTATTAATCAAGAGTTCTAATATGAGTATATTCTTAATGTATTGAATTATAATGTCACTTAACCAAGAAAATAAAAAAATTATTCTCTAAAATATTTTCTACGCAAATATAAATTAATTATTTATTGGGAGTAATTAATTAATATATATCAAAAAGTACTTAATTTCATATTAGAAATTTTTTTAAAAAATAAAATGTCTTTTTGACGGTTTTTTTTAACACATTAGTCGACATAGATTAGTTATCGTTTTGATAAAAAAACCGCTCAACCCAGAGGTATAATTGCGCCACGTGCATCGCTTGCAATTGTTAGTTACAAATGTGTCTCAAACTAGACCAGTCGACATAACAACCCACGAGGATAAAATAAACGAATAGGCCAATTAAATGTCCCCAAAATTTTTGCTAAGATTTAATTGGGCACGATTTCGTTGGACGAAATTTAATCAAAATTAGTTATATTGCTAAAAGGGAAAAAATGAAATTAAGTTAAAAGAACAAAAACAAAAAATAATTAAAATCAATTAGATTGCTATGACTTGGTAAGATTTTTCTTAAAAAATGAAGATTTCTTTTAAATGAACTACTATAAATATTGTTTACAAAGAAATTTTTAGTAACTTATAAAATACTCCATTTCAATTCTATCTGGTAGGCTCATAGGAAGCCATATGTTTGCTAAATAAAAAATTATATTGTCTCTCTGTTTTATGATTGTAATTGTCACATATTTCCACTCACTGGGATTTTATGCATTTCATTTTCTAATAATGTGTTTCATTTTATGTAGATCGGTCGTGTGGGAGAAGAGATCAATGGTCGGCTAATAATGAAGGTTTTGGAAGGATGGAATAAGTGATGAGTAAGAGATGAGTTTGCTTGCTTCTTTAAATGATTCAGTGATTCTTTTAAAAAATGATTTTGTTTACGCATTTTATATGTTGTTTGTGACGTGGAGAGCAATGCATATGATTGTATTGAGAGTGTTATTGCCATTGATAAGGTTGTCGGTAATATAAAGTTATGCTATATTGAAATTTTTCAGACTTAATGTTATGTGTATTAATAGATCGGAGTTGTCCAACATACAGGGTTATTTTGTCAAAATTTTCAATGCATCGTATGGATTTTGTTCTTTTTTTATAACAAAAAAAAAAGTAATATAATTGTATGATGGACGTATCTTCCCGTGCAACGCACGGGTAAAAATACTAGTAATAATAAAAGGAATATCATTAAAAAGGATAATGTCTATTTAAGGCAAAGATAATGCCTATTTTAGGAAAAATGCATTGGAAGGAAAAATATAATGATATGGAATTAAAAATTAATTAAAAAATTCAGAAAAATTAATGATGTTTTGGAGGGAAAAAAAGGTTGTTTTTATATATATATAGATTGCTCTTCCAATTCAATTGACGCTTTCTCAACTCGGTGAGTAGCTAGAGATGTAGATGTTCCCATGGACATTTTCATTTATAGCTTCTTTCCGTTTAAATACATAGCATTAGCATTAATGTATCTTTCAAAAATGCTAAATGAACATCCAGTATATTCTGATGGGGGAGTGAAATAACTATTTTGCCATTTCGTCCATTTTAAAGAAATGGTACACCCCACGATACATAGTATTATTTGTTCCGGGAATGAACAAATAAATAATATTTTAATTTTTTAATTTAAAAATTTCAAGATTCACATGCCCATTCACATAGGTTTCATGATTAGGGTAGGTGAGTACTAACATTGCCAGCCCCCACCACATTAGTCACATAATGATACTGTCAATGAAGAGAATTTTTTATTCATTCTTGACTTTTGAGCAAATAAAATATGTGCAGAGATAATATAAAGTTGTATGGTGGATTCGTATATAGTCGTCTGACTGACTGGTCATTTGAACAATACTAAGATCAGCCGCAAAAAAGGAGGATCTCTTGAAGAATCTTGTCGGGTATCCCAGCTGTCCTGTTAGATTCCACAAAGAATATGCCACGATTAATTACAAATACTATGTGAGTTTGTTCTACTGTGTCTTATGGCTCTTTTTTTTTTTATAATTTTTTTTTCAAAAAAATTTTGGTGGTGTCTGGTTGAATAGATCCTATGGCATATTCTTAAGTACTAACCTTTGGCACATACTTGTCACGCGAAACAAAACTGTAAGTATATTATTTTACTTTTAAACTACTAACTACGGACGGATTCAGAATTCAAGTTTATAAAAAACGATGAATAGTATTGACCATTGATCATTCAGCACTTGCGGCAACATTTATTTAAATAATATTAAAAACTAATCATGTGTACAAAAATTCAACAAAAAATAGAAAATCATACTCTCTCCATTCCATTTTAATAGACATATTTATTTATTTTTATACAGACTAATAAGATACAATTATTATACTCCCCCCATCCCAAATATGTAGGGCTCTTTGATTTTTCACATATATTAAAGTCTGTATGCGAAAGGTAAGTAATGCAAACGATTTTCCCATTTACCTTTATCAATAAGTCAAAAAATTATTGAAATTATAAAAAGACTTTAAACTTTGCAAATTAAATGGGGGTATCATAGTAAATAAATACAAAATGGCCTATATAATTGGGACGGAGGGAGTAGTTGGGAATGCAAACTTTTTCTACGATCTTCCTAAAATGTCATCTCCTTAAATAAATATATTAACAAACTATCTAATTAATAAGAGTATTTAAATCAATTAAAATATAAATTAGATTCTAATTATGGAAACGTGCCTATAATTTGGAACAGACTAAATGGAAAATATGCCGACCAAAATTCGGCGGAGGGAGTATATCATATAGGGTATGTTTGGTAGAATAAGCTGATAAGCCAACTGAGACCTTATAGTTTATAACTTATAGCTGATAATTGAAAAGTTAGTGATTTAAATATTAATATTTGACAAAATTAGTTGAAAAGTTAGGTAAAAAATACAAATAACCAAAAATGATATGTTTAAAACAATACTCCTTCCGTTCCATTTTAATAGGCATGGTTTGACTTTCACACGGATTAATAATTTGAAATTAAGATTTGTTGGAAAGGTAAATTTTATTTGTGTATTTTTCAATATACCCTTATATTAAATATGAAAATTTATTTTTATTAATAACCATGCATAATAAGTAGTGGTAGATTAGTAAATGAAGAAGTTAAATTTATACTAATAAAGAAAGTAGCATATATTTTGGGACGGATTAAAAAAAATCAAGCCTATCAAAAGGAGGCGGAGGGAGTAACATTTCTTTTTTTTTTATAAAAAGAAACAGGTAAAAATAGAATAAAAAATGAAAAGTTCATGAGTTTATTCGAAAAGTTAGTAAAAAAAACTTTTTAAATAAACTCTTTCAACCAAATAGAGTTTATTTGAGTAAGAAGAGCTTATAAACTTTCTAAATACGCTATAAACTAGTTTATTGAGCTTACCAAACACATACGTAACATTAAAATATAACCTAATACAACTGAAGACTCAAGATCATTCAAATTGGGCTACACTTGAGCCTTTCTGTTGTCAATAAGTGTCAAATTTTGTATCGGACTAGAGGTTGGATTGGACTTGAGGATTTCATTTAGATCGAAAAGAAAGTTCTATAATTTGTAAATCAGTTAACATACGTAAAAAGTACAAAAATATATTAAAATCTAAAATGTAAGTCTCTTGGATTAGGACTTCAATAATGCATAACTCACGGAATAAAATAGGTGTGGATTGAGGTGGATTCTGCGATGGTTGTAAATCTTGTTGCTCATGGTAAAAATGGTCCTTGAAGCCTGTGTATATTCTTGTAAAAATTAGATCTCATCTTAAACAACTTGATTATCAAATTTCACACATTTGTCTTGAAGGGAATCAACTTGTAGATTGGATGGCCAACACAGGTTTTCAAAGGAAATATAAGCCTTTCATGTTGAATCTGACAGATTGACAAAGTATCTAATGGTATTGCTAGGATTGATAGATTAGGAATCTTTTATTTGCATGTTTCGGCTATTGTTTTGTTTCTATCTGTTTGTTTAGATTGGCTTTAGAACTACTGGCTAAACCCTTTCGTAACTCCAATGGAGGTATGATATTAGGTCCCCCTCCTTTGTAATACTTTCTTTTGTCAATAAAATTTTATCCTAGGCATGTATTTTCAAACAGAGCAACCAAATTGCTTCAAACATGAAGAACATAAGGATACATATGTGAAAAGGGCCCGGAAGTTGACCCACTGCACTGGCTACTTTTCCCATTGACCATCCACCAAGGGATATATCACTCAAAACAACTATAAAAATCATCTCTGACATATTACACACCTTCACAATCAACACCTTCAATCACTACAATTGATTCTTGATAAGTGCGTTTTGCGCACTTATTTAAGACCTTTGAACTCGTAATATTTATGTTTTTTATATTTAATTCCTACTTAATTTGATTTTTTATTGTGTTTTAGGAGAAAATTTGGAATAAGAAGGAGTTTGACCAAAAAGAAAGGAAAAATGATCAAAAGAAAGAAAGATATATCAAAAGAAGGAAAGTTTCCAAATTCGGGGACGAGAATGTAAAAATGATAAAGATTGAGGATGAATTTTGACCCAGATAAACGTGGAATTTCGATGTGACTATTTCTGAAGAAATTGTAGATCTTTTCGTATATTTTCCATAGGAATTTGAATCACCTTAATCGGATATCGGGAGCAAAAGTTATCACTAAAACGGTAAATTGCGGCAGTCTTTGTATATTTAACCATGCGATCGCACGCCGCGATAGCATGGTTCAATCGGCGAGAATCGTCGATTTTTCCTTTTTCGACATGGACTCCAATTCTTGGGCTTTCTTGCACCTATAAAAGCTAAAGTCGACCTAAAACAGAGAGAGGACGATCCTGAGTAGCTTTGACGAGAAAAGTGAAGGCAAATACGAGTTTCAAGCGTGAGGATTTCACAACAAACACCGAATTCATCGTTCGTTATGGAATTCTTCTCCTTTTTCGTATTTTCTTTTTAATATGTTAGGCTAAGTTTATTGCTGCGTTGAGGTGTAGATGAACCGCTTTATTTGATTGTTATTCATGAATTGTTGAATTGAACCAACAACTTATGTTGGATTTAAGTTTTTAATATTGATCTGCTTTTCTTCATATGTTGAGTGCACGTAATTATATGATATTTGTGGTTTAATTTTTGAATCGAGAGATCTAAGTTAAACTAGACATATATTAAAAACAGTGGAGTTCGATAAGCGGATAGAGATATACCGCTTATGCTACTTGTGATCTTTTAATGTTTTCATAAATCATTAATGCGTTCTTGTGTATTTATATTTACCATAGAGATATAGGTAAATTGTGCATAAGAATAGTTCGAATATTACTCGAGAGAGAATATTTGATAAATTTGGAATTCGATCTTTAAATTTAACCAAGTTGTCAATTCGATAATCTGAAATAATAATCGGGTAAAATGGGGATTCGAAACCTCTACGCCACTTTGCTCACTGATTTTTTTTCTCCAAACAATTTCACAAATTTCTTTCTAGTTTTAGCTTAAATTTTAGCCTTAGTTTTCACATTTAATTTTAGTTGTTATTTGTTAATTTGTTTTTAGTATAAAAATCCCACATTTTTATTAGTTCGGTTAAGGCTAGTAGGAATTAAACGATATACTAACAGTCCTCGTGGGTACGATATCCGGACTCCAACAATCCACTTTATTACTTTTGCGATCCGTACACTTGCGGTCGGGTTTTAGCGCAACAAGTTTTTGGCGCCGTTGCCGGGGATTGTTTTTGTTTTAAACGTTTAATTCTCTAGCCCAAATTCGAATTTATTTGCTTTATTTTATTTTACTCTTTAGTTTAATTTTAGTTTCTTGCATTATTTTTCTTGTTCATTCTCAGTGCTTATGTGATGCATGAGAAGATCATCACAACTAGTTGAGTGTGATCTAAAGATTGAGCAGACTTTTCACTGATATCTGAGGGAAGCAAAGGAAAAGAAAGATCTCGAAGAGAAGAAAATGGCAGGAGAGGGTGCTGTAGTGGTGAACGAAAGAGATATGCTAGTGGGAGATTTCATGACCCCACGAGTCATCCAGAGTCAAAGCAGCATCGTTTACCCCGCTTTTGGGCAGAACAACTTCCAGCTAAAAGCAGGCGTGATCCATCTTTTCCGTAATCGGGCACCAATTCTATGGATTGCCAGATGAGAACCCTCATACGCATGTCTCTCGTTTCCTAGAGATGTGTGAACATTTCAAGTACCAGGGTATTTCGGACGACGCCATCAGACTAAGGTTGTTTCCTCGCACTCTACGTGATAGGGCTCTTGAGTGGCTTGATTCTCAGCCCATTGCCAGCATCAATACCGGAGCGACCTAGCTCAAAGTTTTGCACCAAGTTCTTCCCTCCAAATAAGATTGCCAAGTTGAAGCATGACATTTCCATATTTCAACAACATGAGTCAGAATCATTTGATGAAGCTTGGCAAAGATTTAAGAGTTTGTTGAGGAAGTGCCCACATCACGGGATCACGGATGGACTTCAAGTCCAATATTTCTATGCTGGGCCTCGCCAAATAATAAGAACATGGTCGACTCTTCGTCTAATGGTTCTCTCTCTACCAAAACCGTTGGAGAAGCGTTGGAACTTTTCGAAAGGATGGCCGACTCAAGTGGTATGTGGGCAAATGAGAGGAGAAGTCATACTAGAGCTGCTGGAGTGTACGAAATAGATCACTTCACCGCTCTAACAGCGAAGATTGATGCTCTAGCCCACAAGGTGGAAAACATTGTGCAGTTCGGTAATCGGAAGGTCATTCGGCCATTTACTTGCGAAGAGTGTGGAGCTAATCATAGCACTATTGAGTGCCCTATTATCGCCATCGCACCGCCAAGTTGATTTCATTCAAGGAGGTCGCCAACCCAACAATCCATTCTCCAACACTTATAATCAGGGTTGGCGTGATCATCCACGCTTTGGTTGGAGGGAAAATCAAAACATTGGAGGATTCCAAGGGCCACAGTACCAACCGGAAAAGAAGCCAGGTCTTGAAGAAATGATTGGAAAATTTATGGAAAGGACCGAGGCTTATATGGAAACATAGCGATCAATTCATGAAGAAAGACTGATATCGCCCTTCAAAATCAACAAGCCTCCATCGTAAACTGGAAACACAAGTTGGGCGGTGGCCAACATCATCTCGAGCAACCACAAGGCACGTTGCCCGGCAATACGGAGGTGAACCCAAAGGAACAAGTAATGGCTATCACTACTAGAAGTGGGGTGCAACTTCAAAATCCATATCAAGAGGCCTCTAAAGAGCACTAAAACGAGATGATCGAGGAGATAGAGCGAGAAGAGGGGCAAAAGGTACCGATTGAGGTAAAAGTCGAAGATAATGTGGGAAATTCATCAAAAAGACATCGGCCAGTGAAACCTTATATGCCACCTATACCGCTTCCTCAGAGACTTCGAGCGCCGATTGGATCAACAATTCTCCAAATTTCTTGAAGTTTTCAAGAAACTACACATCAATATTCCCTTCAAGCCACGGCTCAAATGCCTCTATACCTCAAATTCATGAAGGAGATGCTAACAAAGAAGAGAAAGGTGGATGATAGTGATGTTATAACACTCTCGAGGAATGTAGTGCAATCCCACAGAAAAATTACCACCAGAAACTCAAAGATCCAGGAGTTTTTCTATCCCATGTACTATTGGTAATTTATTTTTAATAAAACTCTATGTGATACTGGGCGCCAGATGAATTTAATGCCTCTATCTATCTACAAAGAAGCTTGGTTTAGGAGACCAAACCCACCTATGTCACTCTCCAGCTTGCAGACCGCTCGTTGAGGCACCTGCGGCTTGGTTGAAGACGTGCTTGTAAAAGTGGGGAAATTCATCTTCCCGGTTGATTTCTTGATAGTGGATATGGACGAGGACAGTCGGATGCCACTTATATTGGGGAGACCGTTCCTTGCTACAAGTCGAGCTCTGATAGACATGGAGCTTGGAACGGTGAGCTTGCGCGTCCGGGACGAAAAAGTGACATTCAGCATCATCCCACCACCGGGAACTCCACAACCACCTCATCTCTACTGTGAAATAGAGCAAATAGCAAGAAAAAGTGTGGGGATTTTAAAAGACCCTTTGGACCCACCTTAGTCAAGAGGAAGTGCTCCCAAAAGTCGGGCTTTAGACTATAAACGGAGCCCTTGTTGGGAGGCAACCCATCCCTATATCCTTTTTACTTTTGTGTTCTTTCGTAGTTTATTTATTTATTTATTTCAGTTGTTTTTCCTTTCTAAGCTTTAGAATAAACCTAGCAGATCATCTACAGCCAGCATAGTGGAACACGCCAGATCAGTCAGTCATCATTCCGCCTCACGAGATCAATAGGGGAGTATTTGCTTCCTTTATCTTTTACTGTGTTTATTGTGATTTTTTTATGAGCTTTATTGTGCATGTCGGGGGCATTGTACTTGATATTTTGAGGGGGTGTAGTGATTTTTCTATGTTAGTGTTGTCCAATGTCTCTTTTGTTTGATCAGCAGCATTCTTCTTCTTCTTCTTAAAAAAAAATTCATGTTATGTTTTAATATCTTGATCAAGTTGTGCATCGCCAATGAGGATAATATGCTTATTTGTGTTGATAGTTGGACATAGAACATCACGGTCAAATTTTTCGATCACTTATTTGTGCATGCCTTGTTTTATTGAGCACATAATTATCACTTAATTCTCGTTCTTGTCAATTTATCACCTGGATGCTATTTTCCCATAGGATGACCTGTAATTAACCATTCTATACTTAGAATCAGGTAATCCTCCCCAACCGTACGTTATAATCCAAATTGGCCAAAAGGCTTAGTTTGGGGGTGGTAGGATTAGTAACTCTATGTTGGGGGAATTGTTGTTTGATATCTTTTTACTTGAGTTGAAGGAACTTTAGCTAGAGAATCTATACCGGCACTGACCAATGCTATCATTCTCTCGGTTCAAAAAAAAAAAGAAAGAAGAAAAAAAAAACATGCATTTCATTTTATATGTCCCATTCTCTTGCCTCATTGACCCGAGTAATTAAGTCTGAGGGGTCTTTCAAACCTGGTGCCTTGAGTGACGAGCTCGGGAGTCGCCGACCTAAAGCTCGCTACATGGGTCCTTGAGAAAGCATTATTGTTGGGGCATTGCACTGCATATAGTTAGGAAAAAAGAATCCAAAAAAAAAAAGAAAAAAATGAGAAGAAAAAAAAATAGGAATTATTGAGATTGATAGAGGTTTGAAGTGCTGGGAAAAGACGTGAAGGCGAGAGATCTGGAGACTTAGGGGATGGATTACTGCACTTCTCTTAACATCTAGTCACTTCTCTTAACATCTTGTGTGTGAGAAATGCATGATATATTTGAAACCCACAAGTTCGAAACACTTAGGGAATTGAGAGAAAAGCACAAGGAGTGATTCATGAGCGAGGCAAGATTCATCTACCACTTGGGACAAAGGCATGGGTTTTAGATTGAACGATCCGTGGTGATGAGTTGACAAGCACTTGTGTTACGTGATAACTAGCACACACACACCGACAAATAATGCACTTTGATAAGTAAACTTTTAGTGATTGTTTTATTGTCCAAAATCAAGCCTTTTGTTTTGCCTGTGGGCGTATGGTGCACAATTTGGCTATTGAGTCTAGTTTGTGGTTGGCGTTTAGTTCGTTTTAGTGTTGTTTTAAATCGGCTGAGTTTAATTTAGTTGTTAGAGGGCTAACAATGATTCTAGTTTGGGGGTGTTTGATAAGTGCGTTTTGCGCACTTATTTAAGACCTTTGAACTCGTAATATTTATGTTTTTTATATTTAATTCCTACTTAATTTGATTTTTTATTGTGTTTTAGGAGAAAATTTGGAATAAGAAGGAGTTTGACCAAAAGAAAGGAAAATGATCAAAAGAAAGAAAGATATATCAAAAGAAGGAAAGTTTCCAAATTCGGGGACGAGAATGTAAAGATGATAAAGATTGAGGATGAATTTTGACCCAGATAAAAGTGGAATTTCGATGTGACTATTTCTGAAGAAATTGTAGATCTTTTCGTATATTTTCCATAGGAATTTGAATCACCTTAATCGGATATCGGGAGCAAAAGTTATCACTAAAACGGTAGAATTGCGGCTTGTTGTCAGATATTTAACCATGCGATCGCCGCGATAGCATGGTTCAATCAAGCGAGAATCGTCGATTTTTCCTTTTTCGACATGGACTCCAATTCTTGGGCTTTCTTGCACCTATAAAAAGCTAAAGTCGACCTAAAGCGAGAGAGGGCGATCCGGGTAGCTTTGACAGAAAAGTGAAGGCAAATACGAGTTTCAAGCGTGAGGATTTCACAACAAACACCGGAATTCATCGTTCGGTTATGAAATTCTTCTCCTTTTTCGTATTTTCTTTTTTTAATATGTTAGGCTAAGTTTATTGCTGCGTTGAGGTGTAGATGAACCGTTTTATTTGATTGTTATTCATGAATTGTTGAATTGAACCAACAACTTATGTTGGATTTAAGTTTTTAATATTGATCTGCTTTCTTCATATGTTGAGTGCACGTAATTATATGATATTTGTGGTTTAATTTTTGAATCGAGAGATCTAAATTAAACTAGACATATATTAAAAACCGTGGAGTTCGATAGCGGATAGAGATATACCGCTATGCTACTTGTGATCTTTTAATGTTTTCATAAATCATTAATGCGTTCTTGTGTATTTATATTTACCATAGAGATATAGGTAAATTGTGCATAAGAATAGTTCAATATTACTCGAGAGAGAATATTTGATAAATTTGGAATTCGATCTTTAAATTTAACCAAGTTGTCAATTCGATAATCTGAAATAATAATCGGGTAAAATGGGGATTCGAAACCTCTACGCCACTTTGCTCACTGATTTTTTTTCTCCAAACAATTTCACAAATTGCTTTCTAGTTTTAGCTTAAATTTTAGCCTTAGTTTTCACATTTAATTTTAGTTGTTATTTGTTAATTTGTTTTTAGTATAAAAATCCCACATTTTTATTAGTTCGGTTAAGGCTAGTAGGAATTAAACGATATACTAACAGTCCTCGTGGGTACGATATCCGGACTCCAACAATCCACTTTATTACTTTTGCGATCCGTACGCTTGCGGTCGGGTTTTAGCGCAACAATTCTAATAACAATTTTCCTATCTAATTCATACACTAAATAAAAAAAAGGGGGAGAAAAACAATTTGATTTGAGAGAATTAAGTTACAGTTTCAGAGAGAGAGAGAGGTGTCTATTGAGCAATAACAGGGAGATAACATTATATCACTATCATTACTCTACAAGTATAAGGTTATTGGGGTAATATGTTATATTCATGTAGGTTATATTTCTTGTAGTGGAAGAAGTGAGGGAGCAAGGGTCAACAACCCTTTTTATCCCCCAACAACCGCCCTAGATCCAACGGCTCTGATCTCACTAAATCAACAGTCTAGATAATCCAACCAAAGTCAGACGAGATAGCCCAACAACAGTTAGGCTCGCAATATTAGAAAGGGCAAAAATTAGCCCGTCCAAAGCATTATGTAGCCCAAGCTCGACGATAGCCCAAATTGAAGAAAACTCAACATAAACCCTAAATCAAAAGTTAACAAGTTAATAATCACTTTTTTTTGTTCAATTTAAATACTAAACTAAACTAATTAAATTAACTAAATTCTAGATAAAATATCCATCAACAAACAACCACAATGGTTTATTCAATCTTTGAGTTCTCAATATCACTATACTTTAATGAATGTATCTGAGATGCCACCATACTTTAAAATGTCTCTGGAACACCATTGAACTTTCAAACATGAATTTCACATGCTATTCCATTAAGTTCTATTAAAAGGGTTAAAGGAATTGGTGACGTAGAATATTAATATTGAAAAAGCGTGTGCAACAGTGACCTAATAAATTATTATTTATTTTTAACTAATTTCACAATACATTCACCAACTAACCAATTGAAACATGTAATTAACAAGTAAAGCGATAAAGCAATAAATAATCAACACCAAGAATGATGGCAGAGAAAAACCCATTGAAGAACTCTTCAAATGGTAAAAACCTAATGACGAACTCACCACGAAAAATCTAATAGAAAAGGATAACTTCCATATGATTAAAGCTAACATAGCCTAACCCCTAGCCTGTAAACTCCGACGAACCTTATCCTATTGTACCTTTTCTTTACAAGTGGGTGTTCCATCAAGATTGAACTCCAGTCACCTTGCCAATCTCCATAACTCTGAAGGCGATTTGGTAGAAGATTTGGGTTTTGGTATTTTTGAAGAAGGGATTGCTAATCTAAGAATACATTCAACTAGGAGAATAGTACTTTTAAATAAAAGAAGAGTACTTTTAGAGTGTTTTCTAATGTGTAAAAGCTCTCCAAATCGTGGGTTATCAAATTGGGACCAAACCGTTGTGTTATACAGAGAGAAATAGGCATAATAGGTCACACAAACACGTCACGAATTGCTCCAAATAAATTAGGCCACTCGAGTGCCCTACGTTCTATTTTGTGCCACCGGAGCAGTTCTCAAGCGATCCGGCTCTGTCATCTTCTCCATTCACTTCAAGCTTCTGTTCCAGATCTCTAGACTACATCCCTTACATTTCACCTCCTAAACTCACTGCTCAGTCTCGTTCCAGCGATTGTAGAGGATCTCATACAGGTCTAGCAAGCGTGGCCGCAACTTTGCTGGGTGTTGTTCGTTATTTCCTTTGCACACAAAAAGATAGACTCATTTTCTTTATTAATTCATCTCAAAATGTATATTGCTTTTCATATTGATATACAATTTTTAGTGAATAATTCTATATTCACTTTAGGCTTAGGGTCCACCTCATTGTTGACATCAACATGATGTGCCATAATTATCTTATCGAATAGCAGTCATATTGAACGATTGTATAATGATAACTTCATCTCACAAAGATAGACTTATACTACATCCGTCCTATAAATATAACAAATTTCTATTTTTACAAAAATTAAGAAAAATATAATTAATAATATTGGAATAGTAAAATTTAAGATTATTTTCCTAATATGCCATTTTATTTATTAGATGTTTTATTTCAACTACTCTATTTTGGTAATAACAATATACATTGAATGATAGTATATAAAACAAGTAATGTTTTAACTATTAGGGTGATAGGGATTGATTTTTTATGATTTTTAAAGGGTTTTAATGTAAAAGAGGAGAGAGAATGAGTGGAGTTGAGTGGTTGAGATTTGTGGATGTGATTTTTTCTTTTTAAGCGAAGCACCAACTCGACCTGTACGTCGGTTTTACGCATCCGCCGAGCCTAGCCGGTGGGGGTTTGGAATCCCCCTACCTTTTTATTAAGAACAAATAGGGAAGTATAAAAAGGAGGGGGCATAGACCTGACCTCCAAATAATGGAACACAATAAGTATGCACAAAGCAGTAAATGAGGAGATACTATCTCCCTGACAATAATGTATAAATGAATAACAGAACAATAAATAAGGAGGTACTACTTCCCTGTACATAAGAATGAAAAAATGGAAAGAATGCAAAGATGAATGTACCCTCGCTAGAGTCATTTGTGGATGTGATGTGGTATGTGGATATGATTGATTTAGGGTAAAGAAAAAATAAATAAATAAGTAGTAAAAAATGATAAAAAGTTTAAAAATATGTTCCCTATCATACTTTATATCTTTAAAAGAAATATGACCTATATTTTGGAATAGATGAAAAAGGAAAAGTGGATTATATTTTTCGGATAGAGATAGTGTTTCATTTTCGTCCACTTCATAAAGATAAATCACTTCCCTTTTAAATTATAGTTGAAATATTAATTTTCTTATATACCCCTATTTAATGTGTATTATTATTCAAAAATAAAATTATTAAAGTTAAATGATTAGTTATTAAAGGGTATATTATAAAAAAAAATTTAATTTTCCAACAAGAGGAGGACTAAGGTATAAGTCATTTCATAGGATTGTGGCACATGAATACACATTATTGAAATTAGATTGTCATCATTTCATTTAGGACTATAAATAATGAAAAAGTGCAAGTAAAATTTACCTCCCAATAATATTAATTATTATTTTAATTGGTCTAAAAGTAAGAATAAGTCAATGTTTGTAAGACGGTTTGAGTAATATTTTAATATCCATATTATAAGCAATCTTTCTTTTAGCAATGAAAGTTTTTTCGTGAAAAAAACTATTTTTGGATTGTTCCTTTGAAAAATGGTCGTTGGGGAAGTTTTTAGACAAAAATTGTAATCCACAAAAGTCAATTTTTTTAGTGATTGAATGTGTAGTTGAACATGAATAATTGAAATGATAATAATGATCTTTATTTAAAATTGGTTAAAGTTAAAACAAATATGGTTTCCATTAACCTGCCCTTTTAAAGCATTATTATTATTTTTCTATTTTTGACAATCTGACTCACATGATCTCAATATCAGGCAAAGGATTTCTTCGATTTGATGGTTGTGTGTCCAAAAATAACGTGCACATGCATGTACATGGTACTTAAAATAGTTACACCCCTATTAATTAAATCAACATATAGTTCCTATCAAGAGGGGGTTAAATTTAATATTGGATTTCACATCATGTGCAGCCGTAACATCAGTGAATTTCGAACTATAAAGCGTCTGATAGTGGGGGAGGGCAGTGTCCAGGTTCATTTACAGCTACAACCCAAACAAATCTACAGTGTTGTTCTGTAGATAATTAGCCACCTATGACACTGTATAAAACCCGGAGAAAAGTTTGTTTTGCGTCTAGTTACTATTTAGATCAGACTGCACCACAACCACCTACGTATATATAAGTCACATTGTTCAATTAATTTTAACTACATTATTATAGAAATGTTTAGTTAATTGCTGAGGGTATTGAATACTCAATACACAAGGATTACCAAAATTTCCTCCTAGAATCTACCATATATAAAATGCAGAATTGATCTGTCCTAACATATCATACCAACACCCCGATTTTTGGGGGAAAAAAAATATGGGATCTACACGAGCCCCACCATCGGAGGACAACTATGTATTATTTATCTCCCTCAACGTAGATTTCAAAAAAATATATTTTTAAAAAAAAAATTGGCCAGCGAAGTGGCGCCCTCCGAGGGCGCCATGTCACCCTGTTGGCAGGTTATGCTGCCAACAGATTGGCAACAGAACAACGGCGATATAAAATATTATAATATGCGTGCAAGAGAATCTAGTAGGTATGTTAGACAGTTAATTGATTTTTATTTTTTATTTTTTATTTTTTATTTTTCTTTTGACAACCTAAATTGACTAAGTACCAACTTGTGCAGTCTTTCAGTTACTGGAGAAGCCAAGAATAAGGGATGAGGCGCCCGTCTATTTTTGACGGTTCACACGTTGAATGGCTATATAGTAATGTATCAACTAGGTTTTGTTTCTCCTTGAAAGTTTAATTTTCCCCTAAATTTTAATTAAATAAACTCGGGTGATTACGAAATATCTGTTTACACCTAAAAACTGTAGGCCAGGCATATTGAACTAATACTATATTTTAGATAACTTACAAACGGGGTACGAAATTGAAATCTACATTTGTAAAACTATTCGTCGTGTCCGTATAATGACAATGAATACAAAAAGTGTCGATGTAATATCCATATTGGATCGTGTCAGGTATAATGATGATTAATATAAAGAACAGAGGCGGTCTTGTCATGAGGCAGTCGCTTCAAGTCCGATCCTTCGGGGGCCCATTTTAACATGTTATACTTGAACCCAATTGTATATTATGTTTTTTTTTTAATTAAAGCGTCCAATTTTAACATTAATAAGAGAATAATTCAAGTATTCAATCCAAATTTTTAGACCCATTTTTTAGCAATATTTATTCAAAAATTTAGGCACATTTTCAAGTTTAATAAAAGAACAAATAGGAGGAAACAAGGGAAAAAAAAAGGGAACAATTGCAAACCGAAAAAGGGAAAAAAGAAGAGAGAGTAGCGACTTGATGACTCAGCACTCGGGTCTTGGTGTTGGTGCTCTAACCGAGATTTTTATATTATTTGTTAGCGTATTACTATGCGTTTGACTAATCTTACTGTGACCCTAATTGACTCTCGTGTATCACTTTATATTAGTTTTTCGGAAAAAATAAATAAATAAATAGAAGGGCTAATTTTTGGAAGTTTGCCTCAGCCCAACAAACTATAGGATGGCCGCTAATAAAGAGTGTTGATCTAATGTCCACGTTGTATTTATAGGACCTATATCATCGTAGTATTATCCAATATAGAGATAACATGTATCTCATAGATGGATGTGAGTTGACGTAGATAAAAGATCACTTTTGAAGGAAAAAAAAGGGTAATTAAAGTTCATTTCTATGCAGCTTTTAACACAATCACGCTAAAACCTATGTCTGTATTTTACTTCGCTTTCCTTATCACTCAACAATGCAAACAAAAATAATAAAAAATAAAATAAAATAGCAAAAAAAATATTGATCCCATACCTAGCTCTTCCAAGCTTGTATGCCTCGGAATCTTTTATGATGCATGCTTTACCTTTTAAACTCTATAAATACCAGTTAAGATCAAGAGCTTCAACCACTCTAATAGTTCGTTTGTTCTTGTCCAATCCAATCTCCCTTAATTAATTTCACAATTTTCCTTCTTCATTATTTCTTTTAAAAAAATTAAAATTATTTTCAAATGGGCAAATTATTTACTTGTTTGTTTCTTCTCCTTGCTATAGTGTCAAATGAAGTTTTTATCACCCAAGGAAGAATGTCAAAATTTGTCAATATCTCCGATGCTAAAGGAACAATGCCCAAGCCTAGTAATAGTTCAATGTCGAACCCTAGGCGAGAGAAGCATGGATTTAGATCCCTCGAAGGATCTGTCGATTCTTTTCGTCCAACAACTCCCGGCCATAGTCCTGGTATAGGTCATTCTGAGCATCTACATTGAGGCATCGTAATGAAGAAATTAAATTAATGTAATCTGCTGTTTGTTTTTTAATTATGTAACTTGTGTTTGTATTGGTATGAATTGTATCTCAATCTTGGAAGATTGAGATTTGAATATAGTTATTTCTCTTTGTATTCTCAAGTTGCATTGTTTTCTATTAATGGAAAGAATTCGAGGTTAATCGCTTTTACAAACAGTAATGTGGTTGTTTCATAGACGTTAATTTTCCAAGTAATGAGATGTGTGATTTTTTTTAAAAGTTTTTTGGGAACTTTTAACGTGGATATGTCTGGATAAAATAATTATTTATACAAGTTGGATATATACCTGATGTTTCATTCACAACAAGAACATATAAAATCTTCTCAAAACTAATTTGAAAGCGAGATTTTATAATCTGGATTCGTTATTTATTGGATGCGGCTTAATTAGAGAATGCTTTATATACTTCTTCTATAATCCATGCATGCATGAAACTCCCGCTCCATGGTTTGTTACGTACATGGGTAATTAAGCTGGCACTTAGGGTTTATAGGTAAATAGTTTCTTTAGAATAAATTTAGATTACAAATATAAAAAAAATAATTTTAAAATGTGCAATTAAAAAGTAAAAAAATATATAGTAAAAAAATTGTCAAATCAATATAATGAGCTATTTAAAATGATAGTGGAGAAAAAATAATTTTTGAATAAATTACATCAAACAAGCTCTTAAACATTGTTAATTTTTAAGGAATGACAAGCCATAAGAGAAAGTTTTATCTTCTACCAGCAATAGATGACTATTATCTCAAATTGTCGAATGTGGACCACATTAACAAAATGACAGCTTGTGATTGTAACCATACGAGCGATAAACACAGTAAGTAGGAGATCAAAATTGTCACACACTTTTGATATGTCCCCCACGTGGTCTGTTCCCCACGTGGGCACGTACCCACTCCCAGCAATTTCTAATGGCTCCTCCTAGTGACTTTGAAGGACTCAGAGGTTCAATCTTGCATCGTTCTCCACTTCAATCTATTGACTCGGTTGTTAGTGAGATGTTTGGCTGAAGACTAATTTAGAAAAAATAATTACCTCTTCTCCTAGTGCTTCAGTATTGGCATTCTTTTTTAAGCCACCATCCAATAATCATAATAAGCCGTATGTAAGGTTGCATTTGATAAGTGCAGTTTCTGTAAGAAAAAAGGTCACTAGAATACTCAATGTCCTAAATTAAGACAGCTGAGTGTATCCCAGCTGAATCTCAAGGTTGGAAGCCTGGTAATCAATCAAAATCTTAGAAACCCGCTCCTAGTTACAAACCCCACAGTCTGATATTGCAGTAGTAGCCTCCGTTGATCCATTCATCGATCCAAGTACTATAGCTGGGCAATTTAAGAGGTTTGTCTCCTTACAGCAGAACCAACCACAAGCTATGTCTACCTCTTCCTCGGTAAGTCATTTCCCTTATAGTTCTTTAGATATGTCATGTCCTGTATGGGTCTTGGATTCTAGTGCTCCATATCATATGATTCCACATTCGTCGTCTTTTGCTTCTATGTTTCCTTCATTTTCTGTTCGTGTTTTGACTGTTGATGGCACTCCTATGCCTTTAGCAAGGGTTGGTTCAATTGTAATTCCTAACTTGTCTCTTCCTAATATTTATCATATCCCAAGACTCACATTAAACCTTGCTTCTATCGGTCAATTATATGATTCTAGTAATATAGTCATATTTTCCTCTTCTTCTTGTTATGTGCAGGATCTGCAGTCTCAGAAGATGATTGAAACATGCTGCAGAAAAAAGGGACTATATGTTCTGGATTGAAAGAGCCAATTGCAGCTGCTACTAGTGTTGATTTATCTTCTTTTCGTTTAAGTCATTCTTCTTCTAGTTTTTATTTATGACATTCACGTCTTGGTCATGTTTCATCTTTTCGTTTGAGGCATTTAGCTTCCATGGGGACCTTTGTATCTTTTTGTGTGATTCTTTTATTTTTTGGAAGACCAAGAAACAATCTACTGTTTCTCAGTCATCGACCGAAGTAGAATATCGTGCTATGACATCTACTACCCAGGAGATTGTTTGGTTACGTTGGTTACTTGCAGATATGGGAGCTTTCCTTGAACATGCCACTCCTATGTATTGTGAAAACAAGAGTGTTGTTCAAATTGCTCATAATCCCCTTTTTCATGAATGAAGTACATTGAGATTGATTGTCACACGTCATCACCATCACTTTGCCTTTGTGTCTTCTTCTATATAGATTGCAAATTTCTTTACCAAATCCCACTCTATTTCCCGTTTTCATTTTCTTCTTGGCAAACTCTCGATGCTTGTCGTCGTCGCATCGTGAGTAGGCTTGTCAAAATGGCTCGGCTCCCCCGAGCCGTGTTCGGGCTCGGCTCCTGGCTCGTACACCGGACGAGCCGAGCTGAGCTCAGCTCGCGAAAATACGAGCAGGCTCGCGAGTTGGCTCGGGCTCGAGCCGAGCCGGCTCGCCAAATCGTGTTCGGGCTCAGCTCGTGGCTCTTACACTGTACGAGCCCGACCCGAGCCTGGCTCGGCGAGCTCGAGCCAGCTCGCGAGCCGGAACAGCTCGCGAGCCGTTTTGACATGTCTAATCGTGAGTTTGAGGAGCAATGTTAGATAAATAGGCTTATTTTATTTATTTTGCTTATAAGGGTATAATAGTCCTTTTTAGCTTTCTTTCCTTAGTCTATCTATAGTCTAGTCGTGTTTAGGATTTGATATAATTTTGCACTATAAAGCACCATATTCTGTCAATGAAAACCTCTACCTTTGAATTTTCTTTATTGTTTCATATTGTTTAACACTTGCTACTTTATAGGTTCTTAAAAAATTATGTTTGGCTGTTTATACTTTCCAAAAGGACTAAAACACCTCATAAACTTCTGTAATCACAAAAAGTAATTATTATTAAAATTTTTACCTTTTGCACATTCAGAGATGTGTTCATTGGAATCACTAGATGTACCGAGATGTCCTCATCAGGTTGACATCTTAATAACATCATCATCCAAGTAATAATAATATTATTTTATAAGATTGTAATATATCATGAAAGTATAGTTCTTTTGTGTGATTGTATACCTAATATATTTCAATGTAAGATATATTTTTTGGCATCCAATGTAAGATATATTAAGTATTCTAAAAAATTTTAAATGTGATTAAAGAAATTTAGGGTTTTTTATTTTTTTAAAGTGAGTCTAAAATATAAACTGCGCCAAATAAAAGTTAAAGTGCAACTTTACTAAACTTCGCATTTAATCATCACTTGAGGTATATCGAAGGGAAAATTTTTCAAAATGGAGATGCCAGGTAAAAATGGAGCCACATTGTTGGTCCAGACAACAAGAGCATCTTCAATGGGGATAGATGTTAATGGATGATGCGGAGGAGAGAGATAGAGAGAAGATGATGGTGGATTAAAAAGAGAATAGAGGATGTGTAATGTAAAAGAGAGAGAAAAGTTAAAAAGTAGGAGAGATATAGAAACAAATTCAAAAATAATAATAAAATAATAGTGGAGGATGTGAAGTTGAACTTCTAGATGTAGAGGTGGCAGAGAATTTATGGTGAAAAAATGGGAAAAAGTGGAGAAAAAATAGGGAAAGTGAGAAAAAGAGAAAAAATGTGGGACCCGTAATTTTTTTGTGTATCCCTATTTCTCCGCCATGTAAACAAAAATAAAGGATATTGGGAAATTATGCAACAGATATGCTCTAAGAGTGACTGGCAGATAAAGAAATGTTTCACCAACCCCAATGAAACAAAAGAAAAATAAATCAGTTTGAAGTGGGGTCCACCATGTTATGTCCCAGTACATGTCAAGACTGTCAAGTTGTATTGTAGTTGTAGTCTCCTTTTTAGTTCCCCAAGCTTTGGAGAGTGGCGGTTAATAAAATCTTTAATTTTGCCATTAACTGCAAATTGAAGAATCCTCTGGCGAAAAACGGTCCACTAAAGCCTAAAGCCCCAATAAAATAAATTACACACGGGGAAAAGACACTACTCCTCACATAGAACTAAATAAAGATTAACAAAAGAAGAGAGTGTGAGGTGTTAGTTTTTCTGTCCTTTCGGTTTGTTACTATGTCTTTTCAGAAATGATATATTATTCACCTTGGTATAATATTTTTGTTTATAAAATAAGGCTATTTAAGAATTCATTGATATTAAAGAGATTACATCATTTCTATTAAAAAAAAAAAAAGAGATTACATCATATTGATTGATCACATTCAATGTAAAATTAACTTATGTTATATGAATGCAATAAGAGAAAATTAGGTAAAATAAGAATTTAAGGTTTGATATTACACAAATCAGGTCATTTCAACTTACTCAGGATTCGAACAAGTGTCCAGTGGTAAGACGCGCGAATTTCCGGGATGACGGCTTGGGTTCGAATCCTACCTCCCACCCCTGTGTTTCCCCCTCCCCGATTTCCCTTGGTCAAAAAAATGAAAAATAAAAATACTCAAATTAGGTTGCACGAAGATCTAGGCAACACAAATATTTCAAATGGCAGTACCCCAGTTTTAAAAGTGGAACATGGCGATTGCCCTAGTTAAAGAGTCGACCATGATCAGTTATTTTCCTGGCGGTCGCCCAATTTTTTCAATGGTACGGATTTCTCATTTTCGGTCCCCATTACATAGTCTATAATGGTGTTGTAATGCATTACACACGGTTTGCAATAGTGTTATAATGTATCAGACAGAATCTAAAATAGTGTTGTAATGTGTTACACAAAATCTACAATGATATTGCAGCGCATTAAGGGTGTGTTTGGTTGACCCTTTTTCCCTGAAAATGCTATTTTCTAGTCTCTTTTCCCACTTTTGATTGTTTGATTCATTTTTTTAAGGAAAATATTTTTCAACTTTTCTCAAAATCCGTTCATTTCCGTATTTTGGAGGAAACTGTTTTCCTTGGGGGAGGTGGTTTTTGTTTTCCGAAAAAAGTTTGGCTCTTTTGTATGGATACTTTACTTTAACCATAAAGATAAGGAAAATGATCAAATTTCATAAAAAACCACAAAAATAAGGAAAACAACACTATTTTCCAACTTGCAAATTAATACAATCAAACACTTACAACTACAATTTTCCTGGAAAACCATTTCCTTCATTTCATTTACCTGGAAAATATTTTTCTTCCAACCATTTTCCGGCTTTGCAATCAAATACACCCTAAGTGATTTTTGCCACAAAAAAAAAAAAGGAAAACGAAGAAAGGAAAAAGAAATGAAAGAAGTTTGTGCTAAAGATCGCCCAGTTGACACTACAAGTATTGTAAGGCATTGCACAAAGTTTTTACGAAAGCTAACTCTGCAAGTGTGGAATCTTGATTAATTAACAATATCCTTGTTATAGTATAATTTAAAATGGCATAGCTCTGTCATATTTAAGATTGTAAATCAATTTATATATTACATCACTAATAATATATCACTATGGTTTATAAATACCATTCATTTATAAGATTCCTTAACATTTCGGAATTGTTTATAATATATAGCGTTGGACTCTATAGCCGGTCGTAAAGTAGATTGTAAACTAACAGCAAAGAAATCAAAGGGAGACCCTCAAAGGAACGGCCAAGATGAATACTATATATCAATATTATCACATTTGATGGGTGGAATTAAAGACTATGGAATAGTACTAAGTAAAGAGCATAACAGTACTTTGGGGCATAGTTAATTAATTTGACTTGGGGCAACCCTTGAGGTTTTGTAAAGGCAGCCAATTTAAGGCCCTATCAATGGCGAATCGCATGCATAGGAATTCAATAACGATATTAATATTGGGAGTATCAATTTTGTCTCGTGAACTTTCAGCTTTTTGATACTATAAAAATTTCATGATTCTACTTCACAGCCTGTTGGGCCAAAGAATGATTACTTTTTCTTTCAACCAGAATGACATAACTAAAGAATTAATCAACGGTTAGGGTTTAGTTTGAAAGAAGAATCATATTAGTAGGTGAAACTGTCACGATCTGCTGTCTCATTCCAATTCTCTTATATCATTCTTTATAATTAAAACAATACTTTACATAATTACATCACCAATTTCCGTGTGTTAAAGCAAATCGATGCTGTGATGCTATTTTAATTGGAGGGATAGTGAAGGAGATATCGAATGGGAGCAATAGATCTGGACTTGTAGTAGACAGAGTAGTTAGCATTTTTGGTCACGAACTTCCTGTCACTTATGTATCAGAAATCATAATTAACTAAATAATGTAACTCTATGTGCAAGTGATAAGTAATTAATAGTTGACTTCACGTATTGAATGCGGTGCTTGACCAAAACGGTCGCATATTGTTTTGTTGTGAAACTTTTAGTCTATGATTTATAACCGATCGACTAATATGTGTAGCATCTTGTTATTTTTCCACCAGGCAAATTGGTCAAGCCAAGACTAATTCGAAAGAGAAAAATTTTAAAGTCTTAAAAATTTCCAAGTTCTAATTCGCTTTTTAGAAAAAATATTTTCAAGAATAATTCAAAAAAATAAATTAAAAAAGAAATTCCAAGTTCTAATTTCTTGGAATTTCTTTTCCTTTCGACTATTCAACCCTAATCTTATTATTTATGGGGCCGGGGCAAAATATCACTAGCTACGTACTTAAAAAATTTGAGTACTCGATGTACATTCTCAATTAATTTTAAGAATCATGTTTAACAAAATTAATTTCAATATCTCTTTTCCTTGTCATCATCCACTACCGTACGTTCTACTATTAATCCAACAAGCATAGCCTGAGAAAATGGTTCGAACAACTTGTACCAAATTGGACAATGGGTTTGTCATGTCCGGTCTACTTTTCATCAACATATTTGGGCTTTTGTACCTGGCCCGATATTACACCATCTAAGCGGGGCAGGCCCAAAATAAAGGATCAGTTAGTGAGGTATATTTCCTACTCCACGACTGGTTTCGCGAAAATAATTGACATGTTAAAATGAAAGAGACACTAGTACAAAAAGAGTTTAGGGTGGCGGTTGTTTGAATGCCACAAAAAATAGCGACACCTAATGTCAATATTTAGGGTGGCGGTTCCAAAAACGCCACCCTATCTTTTTTATAAAAAAAAATTCGTATACTTAGGGTGGCGGTTGTGAAACACAACCACCACCCTAAGTTTATCATTTAAAAAAAAAAAATTAATTAGGGTGGCGGTTGTTTAACAACCGCCACCCTAACGTACCCTCTTTTTTTTAAAAAAAAATAATAACATAGGGTGGCGGTTGTGTTAACAACCGCCACCCTAAGTTTAATTTTGTTTTTTCAATTACTTTGGGTGGCAGTTGTTGATCAACAACTGCCACCCCAAGATTTTTTTTTTAAAATTAATAAAATTTTGGGTGGCGGTTTTTATTGACAATCGCCACCCAAAATCAATTTTTTTTTTTTGGATCCTATTGTACCTATTGCATGTACAAGTACTACATATTAAAATTATCACCTAAATCCAACAACACAACCTGCAATTGAACCAATAGTATGCAAAACCATTCACACCTCCGTGCCTGAACTTAAGCCTAATGAAACAAGTAGAAAGCAACTCCAGATCACTTCGACATGGATGCAAATTAAGTATATATTTAGCCATAACACCAACTAATTAACAAATAAAGTAAATACAACCTAATGAAACAAGTAAAAGCAGCTCAAACACAACTCCATATCCAAGTCCACGACTACATAAAGATACAGATGGCCACAATGCACGAGAAACTAAGTAAAAGTATAAGGAAAATAAATTGAAATCTATAAATTAAATGATCATTTCATAACTTCTTGAAAGAATTCAACCCAAAGTTCTCGTACCACATCGATGTTTTCCTGAGAATACGCTTCGGCTCCATACACCTATAAGTGAAATAATGAAAGATAATCAATTTTATACATACCCAATAAAGTACTGAATGCTTAAATAATTAACCAATCTACATTAATCAATAACACACCATTTGTAGATCTTCGCCTTGACCATATCGTATCATTATGTCATTCATGTTTTTCATAATGCAGTAACCACACTCATCACCTCCTGGTTGTTGTGTACACTATAATTTGTATGTACCAACAAAATAAAAATAGTCATTAACAAAAAAAATCTATTTTGAAAAAAATTCATATATCTTCCAAACAGAAATGAAAAAAAGTTATAAAAAAATATCTTTTACTGTTAAAAATTATATATGTACATACCGGAAATAGTTTCCATCGAACGTTGCTTCGTCGTACACCCTTTTTATCCCGCATCACTCTGAAAGCTCTAAATATTTAAAGTATATAAATAATATATTAATATAAGAAGCGATCTAAACTCCAACTTATCATACAACCAATAAATGAAATGAAAATCATTGGATATTCTCTTACACGCTTATGAGCGACTTGATAACCAAATTTCTCTTCTGATTGGCCAATGAATCCATTACGTATACCGTATTAGTTGAGGGTTCAATGACAAGCAATAACCAATGATGACTAACAAATGTAACAATTAGCTTTTTAGTAACATATGTATGAATTTCAAACTTATAACATTCACAAATTAAAGTGTGAGTGATCTTACTCTTAGTGGTATGGCGCCAAAATATATTTCCGATCACTTAAGTTGCACAACGCATCATTGATGTAGCGTGAAGTATCCGTATGTTAAGATCTAATCGTAACTCCAACTATTAGCGACGGATTCATGAAACTAAAATGGTATTTCATACAGATGGCAGTTCCGATGAATGTACCTATTACATAAAAGACGAATTTAGAAGTTTATTACACGACTGAAAAGTAAAAGAGTCATGTAAGTTCAAATGGGAATTGAAATCTCACAATTGAAATACTTCCAAAATAGGAGCACCCAACCATTTCATCGCCATGAATTCGACGATATCAGTAACAGTAACAAAGATATCGGTGTCAGGTGATCCGGGAAATAAGTCATCGAGCGGGACCTCCAATATATCATTACCAGTAGGCATCATATTGATCAAATCGACCAATAGCTTGCAAGAGTTAGGAAGACCCTGGTACATTGCTTCATCAACGAGATTGCGTGGTGCAGTTGCTGACATAGCAAAACTTTGAGGATTCTTCTATTTGCCGGCTCGATCCTTCTTCTTACGTATAGCAGGATCCTACAACGGTAAAGTAGTCATTACAACGTTACATTAAAGGATTCCAAAGTATTAACTACTATAAATGCTATTACATAATATTCAAACAAATAAAATAGTAAAAAACTATTAGAAACCGTCTATTAACTTACATTTTCCAACTGAACTTGGTTTTTAGGCCACTGAACAAAACTTCTCATGGCATCTCCTAATACCACTAAGTCGTCTCGAACTGGAATGGGAAGAGGCAACTCACGATATTGTTCAGGAACCATATCAATCCGCACCTTCACATTTCCTTCCATAAGTTGGCAACCATGCACAACAGTATCTTCGGTAATAGGATAGCAAATCCCCTGTGCGACCTGTTGTATCTGGCCTTCATGTGGTAGGCACAGTATACAATCAGTAATTTCCTGTTGTTCCAAAAAATTATCAACCAACAACTATTGTTAGTTGCTACAATTATTGTGGACCTAATCGATTATCTATACTATTTTTAAAATAAGTAAAATTAATTCATTATTTATATACAGTATTATATACCGTAATGGCAATGAATGGATCTGGTGCACCCGAGGCATGACAAACACTGCTATTACTCGCAGGTCTAGTATTGGCCATCATTGCTCCCATCCCAACTGGTACTTGGATACCTAGTTGAATAAGGGTATCAACAACTCTCTGCTGAACCCTACTATCAAATTTGGCATTCAGTTGACTTTGAACCTCCCGTGCAACCCGGCTGTCTAAATCTTCTCGATTGAAGTTGTATTTCTTCGATTGTTCAGACGGTTTTCCAAAAACTGCCCTCACACCACCTGCGTATCCACCCAACGTCCTCGGCCAGCCTGGATGATCCTCTTTCCCTAGAGCTGCTGAAAGTATGTCATGCTGTCTGGTCGGGACAAATGTTCCCTCCTCAACTTCTTTAGATTTATCCACCTGTTCCAATTAAAGATAAATTAAGTGTTAACAGTTATCATTGGTTAAATAATAAATTATATGTACAATTGAAAGCAATACTTACAATCTTGTCGTAAACATCTATAATACCACGGGGGTATATCAAAGTTCCATCGGGGTGATCATACAATCTTGCCTGTAAGTAATCCCATGAACGATCACTGTCCAAAATGGAATCGCTAACAGACTCGGAGGAGGATAGGTGCCCTAAGGGGTCATTCTGTGCCCACACCTCCTTCATTCCTGTGTAGCCTGCGGACCCCATGTGATGGGGATACTTATTATGTGATTGGCTCTCCCTTACCTTCTCATTTGTGGCCTTCAAGAAATTAAAATACCATTATTGATCAATATGGTGGACCAGACTCTTAGAGAAAAAATGTAAAGATGAATTGCATAGTTAATTGTAATAACTAGAGAAGTATACCTCAAATTCTTTACTCATTGCCTTTTCTTTGAATTGCTCCCAATCTTCAGGGGTAATGAAGTTATAAACATCAATTGGGGAGCAAGTTCTTTTTTCCTTATTGCGAATCCACTTCTGCACGTGTTTATTCTTAAAATTTCTCATTCTGCGCCCAACTTGTGAAATAACTTTCTTCTTCAATTTGTCATCTTTCAAATTACACGTTATCTGTAATGTTAAAAACATTCAACTCTTAACCTTACCAATACGAAAATAAGTGTTAATCAGAGCACACAATTGTAATTTACATCTTATTACCTTAATATCTTCCCAAATGGTATTCTTTATGCCGGTTTCCACCTGTCTCCAATCAGTATAGTTTATATTTACCTTTGAGCGTGCAACTACAACAATATAATGTCGGAATCCTGTGCCACGTGCCCCCATCGGCCGATCTAGGTCATCAAAATCATCATCTGTCAAATGAATACTCTTTCTTTTCCACTTCGACATAGTCGTCAATCTTCTCGACCGTCTGGTGCCACTGTCAGCACACGGTTCTCCTGGTATAGATGAAGATCTGGAATCCGACATATTTCCGACCTATCAGCACGCGCCTATACATTCACAAAAATATTAATAATCACGATAATAATAAATAAGATACTGCAATGGATAAGAATGAAAAATATTACAACCGTTGTAGTTCGATATAACATATGGCATGCAAATAAATTTAAATTGTCAATAAATAGCAATGGAATAGAATTTAAATTACCAATAAATAATAACACCGGTTGATCATTCCGCTTACTCTCCCTCCTGATGGTCCAAACGTAGATAATTTGTTCCAGTGTTGTGTTCTTGAGGATCTAATATAGGCAATTCAGTTGAAAATAGAGGTGTTTCATCCCAGTGGTCATATTCATCTTCATCAACCACATCACCGATCCCAACAATGCGTCGCTTCCCTTGGAGGACAACTGACCACTTTGCATCGCTCGGATCAGTAATGTAAAACACTTGCTTAGCTTGTGATGCAAGTATAAATGGATCATTCCGACTTCCAATCCGAGAAAAATCTATCCTACTAAAACCCAATTTGTCAATTGATATACCCCAGGTGTTGTCCATCCACCTGCATCGAAATACGCACATCTGAAATTTCGTATAATCAAGTTCCCAAATTTCTTCAATGATACCGTAGTACGTATCGACCCTATTATTAGTCGATACTGCCACCTGTGACACTCCACTGTTTTGCATCATACTTTTATCATTTTGACCTTTTGTATAAAATGTATACCCGTTAATTTCATATCCCTGGTAAGATATCACAAGAGATGCGTGTCCATAAGCCAACCACTTCACCATCTCTTCAATTGTGCATGCGTCAACCGATTCATAACTTTATTTTTGAACCATTTTGGGAAACACCGATTATGTTCACCAACCAACTACCTTTCGCCTTTTCAAGGATTATCCGTCCTTAAAATTGCTATGTGCTCATCGAAGTATAGTTGAACCACAGCAAGATGATGCAAAATGAGAAGATGAGCTTTGGCTAGGTCTTCAGCAGTAGGATCGATCGGCTTGCGTCCAACAATGCCCTTACCGTCAAGCTTTCCCTCATGTCGAGATATAGGAATACCAATAGGTTCGACTTTTGCTAGATAATCAGTACAAAATTCAATGACTTCTTCAGCAACATAACCTTCTACGATACTGTCCTCTGGTCTAAATCGATTTCTCACATATCCCTTCAGAACACCCATAACCGTTCAAATGGATACATATTGTGCAATAATATCGGACCTAACTGTTTAATTTGTCGAACCAAGTGAAGAACCAAGTACACCATGACATCGAAAAAAGATGGTGGAAAATACATTTCAAGTTGATAGATGGTGACAACAACGTTTGCCTGCAATCTATCTAACTCATCTGGATCAATAACCTTACTGAATCTTGCATTGAAGAAAAAGCAAAGTTGTGTAATTATGCGCCAGACATTTTTAGGCAATATACCGGGAATAACAATGGGCAAAAGCTGCTGCATCATAATATGACAATCATGAGACTTCAATCCAACCAACTTCAAGTCCTTCATCGACACAAACCGCCTGATATTTGATGAATAACCTGATGGAACTTTCACCCCTCTCAAACATTCACAAATTTTTTTTTTCTTTCTTAGACAGAGTGTAGCAAGCCGCCGGTAAGAATGAACGCTTCCCCGTCTCTTCAGTAGGTGCTAACTCTGACCTTATTCCCAAATCCACCATGTCCTTTCTAGCATTGACAGAGTCTTTCGTCTTGCCTGGAATGTTTAGCAACGTCCCGATGATATTTTCGCAAACATTCTTCTCTACGTGCATGAAATCGATACAATGTCTCACCTCTAAATACTTCCGATAAGGTAAATCCCAAAAAATCGATCTCTTCTTCCAAATATTTTTTTTAGTCTTCTTAAAAGTCTTACCGAACTGAACTGAAATATCTTTAACTCGATCGAAAACCTCTTCCCCGGACAACGGCAATCGTGCGATCCGATTCTCGGTTTTCCCATTGAAATCCTCTTTATTTTTTCGATATCTATGATTTTTTAGAAGAAAAATCCGATAATCCATATGCACATTTTTCTTGCAATTATTCAAATATAGACTACAAGTGGCATCTTCGCACACGGGACATGCCTTACCACCTTTAATTGTGTAACCCGACAGGTTACCAAAAGTTGGAAGATCATTTATGGTACAAAATAGCATTGCACGTAAATTAAAATTCTCCCGACGATTAGCATCAAACACTTCCACACCCTCCTCCCACAACCTCCTTAGATCATCAACTAGGGGTACTAAATACACGTCGATATCATTGTCCGGTTGTTTCGGACCTGAGATTAGCAATGACATCATCATGTATTTGCGCTTCATAAATGGCCAGGGAGGGAAATTATAGATCACCTCAGGGGAATCAGCCGGATGTCTTAGTTTTCCATCCTTTTTCATTCCTTCTGCATGCCACAATAATTTCGATGCATCATCTGCATTTGCAAACAAGCGCTTAAACTTTGGAATGATAGGTAAATACTATAATACCTTTGTTGGAGGGTCGTTCTTGCCCGCGCAACTATCATTGCTGTTCTTTCTCTTATACCTTGAGACCCTACACTTCGGACATACATTCAAATCTCTGTACTCATTCTTATACAATATACAATCATTTGCACAAGGGTCTATCTTCTCAATCTCCATACCCGATGGGCGTAACATCTTCTTTGCCTTGTACGTTGAGTTAGGCAACTCATTATGATCTGGAAGAATATCTACTAAAAGCTCCAATAACGCCGTGAAACTCCGATCACTCCACGCACTTTTCGCTTTCAAACTTAACAATTTGAACACAGCTGATAACTTGTTGTATTTTACACAACCAGGGTATAAAGGTTTTTCGGAATCGGCAAACAATTTATCGAACTCATGGGGCCTATCAATGAAATCATCTTGCACGTCACGCAACATTTCATCCAAACGATCGTACTCCACATTCATATCTATATTTTCCTCATGACCGTCGTTGCCACTTTCCAACTTATTTTTATTAATATGCCCACCACCGTTGCCACCACCAACATTACCACCACTGCTCGTACCAGCCACTATTTGCTCACCATGCCAAAACCAACACGTGTAACCTATCTTAAACCCGTTTTTAAACAAATGGTTTCTCACTTCCGCAAGAGTGTCATAACCAATAGTATTATTACACACTGAACAAGGACAAACAATCTTTTCTTTCTTATATTTCTTTCTGTCATTCTCAGCGCATTGCAACAACTCAATAACTCCATTTACATATTGAAGAGAAGTATGATCTCCATACATCCAACTCCGATCCATTTCGAACGACCTATAGAGTTATTTTCCCACAATTAACCATGTAATAATATCATTACGTATAGTCTCGTTATTTTTAAACTTAGTTAGCGTGTAATGCAAATGTTCTAAATCTGCCTTATAACTCTATATCTAATCGAAAGGGTAGGGACCTAAACCATTCGTCATCTATCTGCGTAATATCGAACTGTGATTTTTTGTGTAAAGCTGGTATAGTATTTTACTGTAAATTTCGGCAGCATCTCCCCTTAGTTCTCCTAAGTGTGCAATTCACGTAAAACGTAATTCACACCAGGAGAACAAATGAGGATACTACTGAAATTAACGTAAATACATAACCGTCTATACAAAATATTAAATTTGTCACAGTTCGATTTACGCAGATAGATGACAAACTCTCTACTGGGAGAATTCAAAGATAATCTTGTGCGTCTTAAACTGAGCAACAATGCGTGCACAGTTAATGACATACAAAATTATCTTCAAACGGTTTTCTAAACTCAATGCATGCATGTGAAATGTGGTGTAATACAATAAATAAAATCAACCAGGACAACAAAAAGATTAAAAAATAATTCGGCAATTTGATTTATTAATTTACACCACAAAACTAATAGAATGACTATATTAATTAAAATGATATTAAATAGTTCTATTCTTAAACCAATTGCTATAATTGTAATAAATTATAGTCATTCTAATTATATAAATATAATGACTCCGAAATTCTTATTACTTTTATTGAAATAATATTATTCTCATGATCATTTCTAATAAATTATATTTATATAAAATTATATTTAATTTATTTATTACATATTAAAATATAGTTCAACATATATAATTTATAAATATTACGTGCATTATTTTATCGTACGTATATAGAATACTAATTACTCTAAATTTAATAAATTATAATCATTATAATTATTATAAATATAATAAATACAAAAATGTTATTACCTTAATTTATTGAAATAATATAAAATTATTCCCATGCTCTTTTTCAATAATTTATATCTATATAAATTTAATATTAATTTATTTATTACGTATTAAAATGTAATTCAAGATAATTTATAAATATTGCATGCATTATTTTGTCATGCGTAAAATATACTAACTAAATTAGGAACGTATCAAAAAATTAAAAATAATATTATTTAATAAAATATCAATTTTAATAACCATATTAATAATTCATTTTTCAAATTTTCTTATGAGTTATTTATAATTCCTCCAAAATTATTCAATAAAATTACTTAACTAAATAATACTAACTAATCTACCTATCATACACTAACTCAACAATAATATATATATAATCCCAAGTATATGTCCATTGCAACAAATAATATGGGGAAATTTGAACAAAAAACACATCTAATAGCAACAAATTAACAATAGAATTTGGGGATGGTATTTTCTAACCTTAAAAATACGGAAATCTATCACCAATTGATAGGGAGGAGACAAGTTTTCTTCAAATGTGGTTTCAACAACAACCAAAATTGCCTCAAATCCGATTTCAACAAAATACCTACAATTTCACATGTTAAATTCCTCAAAATACTCAAAATTTGGAGAAATACATCAAGAGGAGGATTCTTACTTCAAATATAGCTCCAACCTATGACCAATTTGCAGCCAAATGTATCTAAATTATGGAATTGTGGTTGAATTTTGCCATTTTGTGGTGTTTTTCTCGCTGAAGGAGCTGCTGATTTTCGTGAATATTGGGGACCTTCAACTCATGGCCGATTTTTTTTTTTTTTTTAATGTTTAGCTTAGGGTGGCGGTTGTACTACAACCGCCACCCTAAGTTATTATACGGTGGCGGTTGTGTAGTTACAACCGCCACCCAATGTTTTTTTTTTAACTTTGACTTAGGGTGGCGGTTGCACACACAACCGCCACCCTAAGTTTTTTATTTTTTATTTTTTTAATTTTTGATTGTTTAGGGTGGCGGTTGTAGTTTAAAACTGCCACCCAATGTGTTTTTTTTTTTAATTTGACTTAGGGTGGCGGTTGTGTATACAACCGCCACCCTAAATGTTTTATTTAATTTTTTTTTCAATTTGTTGATTTAGGGTGGCGGTTGTGTTTACAACCGCCACCCTAAGTTTTATAATTTTTTTTAAATTTATTGTTTATGGTGGCGGTTGTGTGTACAACCGCCACCCGATCCACACCTTAGGGTGGCCGATTTGAACACAACCGACACCATTTATTCAATAGAAGAACCAATGGTGGCGTTTTCATTAAAAATGTCACCCAATGGGCGTCTCCTAAAGTCAATTGTGTACTAGTGAGACGAATTCATGGTATAAGAAAAGAAAATGGTTGTTTTCACTTTTCGTCCACATTCTTTGTATTTTGAAACTATTTTGTTTCTATTCTTTTTTTTGACCTACATCCATTCTTTTCAAAAATATGCACCGTTTTTCTCTAGTTTCAAATTCCATCAATTTCACCGTTACATTATTATTTTTTTCTCTTTTTGTACACTCAAAGAATGGGGTCGAAAAGTGAAAATAAATTTTATTATTATCCTTATTATTACTACTTGCAATGATTAATTAATTAATTAATTAAAGTATTATTTGATTATACATATTGCATTACTTCTAAAATTTATTAAATTAAAATATGTGTTCTTTTATTTAAATATTTTATTTACTTTTTTGTTTTAAAAATCAAATTGACCCCAAAGTGGTTTGTGTTGATTGATTGTCTTTGAATGTCTCTACTTTTTATTTAAATATTTTGTTGATTATAGATTAAAAATACATTACACTTTGTATCCTAATAAAAAAAAATTAAGTGCTCATTCAAACTAATAATAATAATAAAAAAAGTAAAGTGTTTAACATCACATATGTAAACGAATTTTGATTTGTTTCACTATGTAATTTATTTATTATAATTTACTGTATAAATAATAACAATAATAATAATCATCATCATCATTGGAGAGCTTGTTTGGGAGGATTATCTAGAAAATCATTTTCTATTGATAGTTTTTGCCAAAATATATGTTGGAATATTGCCAAAAATAATTACAAAAGAAAAAAGGAAAAATAGAACAATTGAAATTATGGAAAGAAAATTGTACTTAAAAAACTTACAAAAATTACAAGTATGACTTGTAGGCCATGACTTTCCTTGTTCATGTATTTTTTTTTATAAATAGTGATCTTGTATTCTCTTCTAGGAATATGGGCCTAGTGGAGAGGAAAAATTGAGAGTTTAGTATTTAGAGACTTTACTTATAACTCTTTGGGTATTGTTCACAGAGTATAAAACTACTTAGGTGTTGGTGAGCTCGATTTATTTTTCCTTGTAATACTTGGGGGTTGGGCGAGTGAAATTCTATGTAGTTGTAATATTTATCATATAGTAAAAGTTTTGACAGTCCGAAATTTCTCTTATTTTTATTTTTCTATCCGGTTTATTTTCTAAACAAAAGATCTTATGGGCGTAAAATGAGGATGTCTGCATAAATTTTCCAACAAGTGGTATCAGAGCGTCAGGGTAGAGTAGTTTGATGGAAGAATGAATTTTGACTTGTGGCAAGAACAAGTCAATGATGTCTTGATTCAGGCTGGGCTACATAAAGTTTTGAAAGGAAAACCAAACTCCGGTTCCAACAAAGATACTTGAAAATCAGTTCTTATCGACGATGATAATGGTTCCATCAAATCCAAAATGAGCAATGAAGATTGAGAGGAGTTGGATTTGAAAGCAGCATATATGATACATCTCTATCTCACCAAAAAGGTCCTTACAAACGTTCATGGAATATTTTCTGCAAAGGAGTTCTAGGAGAAGCTTGAGGAACTATATCAAAAAAGAGTCTTTCAAATCGATTGTGTCTAAAGGAGCAATTTCATTATTTGAGAATGAGTGAAGGTACAAAAATTTCAGATCATTTGAGTGCTCTCAATGGCGTTGTTTCTAAACCGGAGGCTATTGGAGCTAACATTGAAGATGAGGATACAGCATTACGTCTCATCTGATCTTTTCCGTCATCCTTGTGAGCATATAAAGCCTATTTTGATGTATGGAAAAGAAACTGTAAGTTTTTTTGAAGTTACAAGCAAGTTAATTTCAAAAGAAAGAAGATTAGGTGAGAGAAATAATCTTTTTAAAATGTATTACTTGTTGAAGAAAAGACGAAAAAGAGGAACTCCAAAAGAATGTAATTTGTTGGAAATGTAGACAGACTGGCCACATGCAAAGATATTATCCAAAAGATAGAGCAAATTCGGCTAATTGCTCCTAAAAGTCAGACAATCCGTCTCTCCTAGTGGATGATGGTGGATATGTGCTATAAGTAAAATAGTCATCCTCATGGCATGTCGCTAGTTGCCATGGTCAAAGGACGTATTCTTACTAGTGGGTCAACACATTTGTACATGGGCATTACTTGACAGGATGCAAAGTGTACAGGTATGTGGTGGTATTTTTAATGTCGATGGCTGATGAACTCTATGAGTAATCAAGCGATAGAGCTGCACCATAAATATCAACAGGTTTTATTTCGACATTGAGCCGATGAAATTCTTAGAACTGATGATTAATTCTAAGTGATTATATTCATATGAAGGAGTATAGGACTGTCAAAGTGTCAAATGCTTCTCGGTAATTTTTAAAGTATTGTGTACAGATGGAAGAAGAGAAGACGGAAAACTTTGGCTTATTTTTGGTAAGGTGGAGAGAGTAATACTCTCATGCCCACTATGGGCATGCCCATTCCGCGAAAAAAAAATCGTGTGGCCCCCACCGGCCCTCCCACCATTAGGGGGCAATTATGTATTATTCATTTCATCTAATGTAGATACAAAAATAAAAAATAAAAAAAAATTGGACGGATGACGTGGCGCCCTCACAGGTCGCCACGTGGGGGTATGGGCATGGCCACTGTGGGCAGGAGAGCAAATTCGAAGGTGGAGATTGTTGGAATATTGCCAAAAATAATTCCGACCAAAAAAAGGAAAAATAGAACAATTGAAATTATAGAAAGAAAATTGTGCTTAAAGAACTTGTCAAAATTACAAGTATGACTTGTAGGCCAAGACTTTCCTTGTTTATGTATTTTTCTTACTTATAAATAGTGATCTTGTATTCTCTTCTAGGAATATGGGTCTAGTGGAAAGAAAAAATCGAAAGCTTAGTATTTAGAAAGTTTTCTTGTAACTCTTTGGGTGTTGTTCAAAGAGTAGAAAATTGGTTAGGTGTGGGTGAACTCGATTTATTTTTTCTTATAATACTTGGGAATTGGGTGAATGAAATTCTGTATGGTTGTAATATTTATCATATAGTGTGAAAGTTTTGACAGTCCGAAATTTCTATTATTTTTATTTTTTTGTCCGGTTCATTTTCTAAACAAAAGATCCTTTGGGCGTAAAATTATGAAGTTTGCATAAATTTTCCAACAATATATTTTGACTTGTTCTGAATTGGAGAACACACGTTCATTTGAATTCTTCAATCTATAATATTTTTCTGCTTCTTCTTCTTCCTTTTTTTTTTTTTTATAAATATGAAGGTCAAATAATTTTATAAATTCTTATTTTAAGCAAAGTTTTAAGACTTATTGTACCAATTAGTGGAAGGTTAATGAAATATATATGACAATTGAAGAAAATTAGTAAGATAATTGTAAGAATAATAAAAAAATCCATGAAACAAACAAATATCTGTTTACATAGATGTTGTTAAACACTTTTTTTTTGAATGACTTTAATTTTTTATTATGATACAAAGTGTAATGTGTTTTTAATTCATTATCAATAAAATATTTAAATAAAAAGTAGTGACATTCAAAACCCATAAATCAACACAAACCACTTTGGGGTCTATTTGATTTTTCAAAGAAAAAAAAAGTAAATAAAATAGTTAGATAAAAAAACTTAGATTTTAATTTAATAAATTTTAGAAGTAATGAAATATGTATTAATTAAATAATTTCTAAATTAATTAATCATTGGAAGTAATAATAATAGTAAAGGTTATTTTCACTTTTAGTCCACATTCTTTGAGTGCACAAAAAGACCAAAAATAATGATTTAACGGTGAAATATATAAAATTTGAAATTAGGGACAAACGGTACAATTTCTTAAATAAATGGGGACCCAACAGGTCAAAAAAAGAATTGGGACAAAATCGTCTTAAAACGCAAAGAAGATATATGGACGAAAAGTGAAAATAACCCAAGAATAAATGGAAATTATTTACAAATTTACGATGTGATTTATTTTAATTTGAAAAGTATTATGTTACTCAAGTGTTAATCTGTTATTTTTTTTTATCCAATTGCCTATTTTAGAAAATAATATATATAATATAATATAACAAATTAAGATTTATGTTAAATTATTAGAGCAATGTTAGAGGAATAACTAAATTTATATAATTAGGTGAACAACTCTTTAATAGAGGGTCTGGACCCCACCAATATAAGATGGATAAAAATGGTATTTTTTATGATCCTCTATTAGAGGGTTGTACACCTAATTGTATAAATTTAATTGTTCCTTTAACATTATCCAATTATTATTTTCAGCAAGTACCAAAAATTGGGTTCCACCGTCTCTACCACCACATTTCGGAGAGAGAGAGAGAGGGGGGTTTTTGGGGGAGTGATCTTTAGAAAAAGTTTCAGGTAAAAATTTTCCTCCAAAAGTCACTTTTTTATTTTTTTATTTTGTGTAGCAAATCACTACTAATTTAATCGATAAAGTAAAATCTTGTTATACCCATTCAAATGCACCCTTTACTGCGTAATCTTAACACTCTTTAGTTGAAACTGGGACGGATTAGGAGATGATGACTAAGTAGTACGTGCTGTTCGCTATATTTTTCGGATTACAAAATTAATTTACTTTTACTGTTTAATTAAAATCAAATTTTCATCTCAACTACACATTCATAAATACCATTAATTATTATGCACTTATTACTACCAAAAACTGAACTTTTAGGGGTGGCAGTCGTTCTTCATGCGCTTTAGAAAGAATAAATGATATACTGCACTATAGAACAATTGCAGCGACGTCGCTCCTATTACTATACATGTATGAGGCTATATGGATGACATGGCGTCTCTGAAAGTTCAATTTCCAGGAGTGTATTGTTTTGTTTACTACTCTCTAGGTACAATATTTCTTTAACAGAAAATATTATTATTGAAAAAATAATTTTTAATTTAAGATTGAAAAGTAAAGGAAAATTTTAAAGAATATTTCGAGTTGGCTGATTAACATTTTGCATGTTCTTTCATAAATCATCATATATAATCCATTAGTGTTATACATTCATCACATATGGAAATTAATTAAGGTCAATGTACCGTGCAAGGATACGTTAACAAAATAATTAGGCTCTACCTAATCTAACGTGATACATTGCGAATGAAAATGCTTGTAGTTTTCAAAATCTTTTTCACCAAAAGTATGTATTATAAGGATCACAAGCAGAAATGATTGATTTAGTTTCTTCTTTACCTTTGAACCAAACAAATCGAAAGGAAATTATCAAACAACATCCAATCACTCAACATTCACATAAAGGTTTGCGGAAAATGGTGAGCAATAATGTTGGTTGTGCCAAACTAACACCATTATATTATCTAAAGATCACTCAGATAGTACTAATCTGGCAATAAATTGTCAATTTATAGGCAAAAAAGTGGAGAATCAAATTGATCAAAAGTAGAATTAAAATGATCATTCATGAGACGTGTGCAAGTCTTTCAATAATAATTCTGTTGGTATGACTAACGTAACTAAACAGTAACGAGTCTATTCTATCTTTTTTTTCGTTTTTATCCACTCCCACCTTTTGAATGACCCCCACCTCAACCCACCACATGCACATATATACCACAATGATTGAAAGGGTTTAATTATCTAACCATATCAACACATATATCCATTCTTCTACAAATATCTTATCATTCTCCAACACACTTGACTATAGTTATTCTTCCACTAATTATGGCAACAAGTGCTCAATTCTTGGGATTTTGTGTGTTTTTTCTTGTTATAATCCTATCTCAAGAAATGTTTTGCATTGAGGGAAGGCATTTGGAACCTGAGAAAAGTGGAAATGGAAATGAAAGCTCTTTGCAAGCGCGAGAGCCCAAAAATAGTTGCGGGATTAATTATTGCACTGGCTCTGCCAAAACCTGGCCAAGTAAGGTGGTCAAGTATGTAGATGATTTTCGACCAACGACACCGGGGATCAGTCCTGGCGTTGGTCATTAAGGATTCCAAGTATCTTGATTAATGATTGGTCTCTTCTTAATTTTCATCTTTGTTGCTAGGCATGCATTTAAGTAATTAATATGCATGTTCTAAGCTGTGTGAGCGTGTTCATTTCTAAATCTTTATTAGCTGTTGCTTTTCAGTTGCAAATGGAAAGGTTGGATTGAAATTAAGAAAGGAGTGAAAATTGTCAATTTAGATAATATTAAGCCAAACAAAATCTAAGGGTGTGTTTGATTCAACCAATTTTTTCCAGGAAAACTCATTTTCCGGCTTTTTTTTCCATCCGCGTTTGATTTGACTTTTTTCCTGAAAACGTTTTCCAAATTTCTCGATTTCGTTCTTTCCTGTTTTGGAGGAAAACGTTTTCCTTGGGGTGGAGGTGGTTTTTGTTTTCCGGGAAAAATTTGACACTTTTTTTTCTTTTTTTTTTTAATAGACAATTTATTTTAACCATAAAGATAAGGAAAATGATCAAATTTTATTAAAAAAACCTCAAAAATAAGGAAAATAACATCATTTTCCAACTTTCAAATTAACCCAATCAAACACCTACAATTACCATTTCCCTGAAAAACCTTTTCCCGGAATTCATTTACCCGGAAAACGTTTTCCTTCTAACCATTTTCCGGCTTTGCAATCAAACACACCCTAAGTATTTTGCTATATGATACAATGGACTGACAAGAGTACAAGTTAAACAACTTGGGCTGGTCAACAAGATATATGTATTAGGAGGGAACGCATGCAATGCAAATCTTGGCTAGCTAGATGTTACTAGTATTACTTGCGTGAACATCTATCACGCAACTTTTCTTCACCCACACGTGTTTTTTTTTTTTTTTTTATTACTATCATCTTCATCATTTATATTTTATATATATAAGTGTTGAAATTGAAGTGAAGTAAAGATATTGGCCTAACTCAATACAAGTTTATTCCACTTCATCTCTTGTCCTCTTTTCTTAACATGGTATCAAAGCCACACCCAATTTCGGTGTGGGGTGTCCCCAATATCGATTTGTCCACAGTCGTTGGGTATGGTCCACGCTGTGCGTGAGGGCGTGTTAGATCCCACATCGGGAATTCAACTGGTGTCAATTCAATTCATAAGGTGAAGGTAAACTTCCCCTAGTGAACCGATTTTCTAGGATGAGTTAGGCCAATATCCTTACTTCACTTCAATTTCAACAATAAGCATAATTGTAAACACTTTTATTAAACATGTTGTATCAGGCATTTTCTCCTGTCTGTAGGAGACAGGATATCCTTCCGGTGTGCAAGTCAATGTGGGGCCCACCCATCCCGGCCTACAGTGGCAGAGAAACTTTTCTATAATTCATGAACACACTTTTGTATAAAGAGAAATGAATGGTAAAAAATAGCTATAGCTTACATATGTAAGACTTTCGCCCAAGCTTGCATGTGTAAGACTTGGAATTAAATATATAGGGCCTGATGGGATTGAATTTTTTATGATTTTTTATATAAAAGAGGAGAGAGATTGCGTAGGGTTAAATGGTGGAGATATGTATACTACATATAGGTCCCATGAGATATGTGACTGTGCTTGATTTGATTAAAAGAAAGAATAAATAAAAATATGAAGAAAAATGATAAAAAACCACGACTGTCACCCCATTGACAGAAAGTAAGTATTTAAGAGCATCTCCAGCACACTCTTTAAACTTAAAATACTCTTTAATTTAAAGATTATGGTCTTAAAATCATACTCCAACAGCCTCTTTAAATTAGTTTTTTAGTTTAGAGAGTGGGTTTGGCTCTTCAAATTTGGAGAGCCAAACTCACTCTTTATTTGATTTTGTATTTACCTATTTAATGCATTCACACATCTAGATATATTCTTTATTTGGTTTTATATTTACCAATTTAATGCATTCACACCTCTAGATATATTTATTTATTGACTTTTTACAAATTTTAGATCAATTCAGAAAAATTCAATACTTTTACTCTGTAATAAATATAAAGAGTGTGTTGGAGCATATAAAAACCCACTCTACAAATTAATAAATACTTTTTATTTCTTAAAAGATACTTTAAATATAAAAATTATGTGGAAGTTTCTAACAATTATATTAGTGAACAAAAAGAAGATTCATCATCATTTTCCAACAAAACTGTCAGACTTCAAGATAAGGTGCCCTTCCTTTCAAGTTGGATTATTTCCTGAAATGTACAGCATTTCACAATTTTATGAACGGATAATGGAGAAAAACTTCTTTTAACTCAATTATTTCTAACTGAAAGAGACTCGATATAATTATCGACCGAGGGTGACGATCGATTCACAAATTTATGCACTCTCAATTAAAGCACTATACCCTCCCCGCCCCCCCACCCCCAACCCGCCCCAGCACGCACACACACACAAAAGAATTCATATCATCGTTAAATATTTACAATTGTTATGAATAATTAAGGGGAATAAGTTGGTGAATAAAGACAAAATGATGATACATCTGATACGATTATCGATAATTATTTATGTGAATGGTATTATCGATGAAATTAATGTAATTATGATTGTCTTGAATTCAAGTTTCACATAAATAGGGTTTAGGTTATTAATGAAATTAAATTCACGAAATTAACGTGATTAAATTACTACAAATTATACATTGTTTACATCTTTTATACACGTTATCGACACGTGTCTCTGCTTTGAGTAATATGAAAGAAGTATCTTTCTACAGTTGCATCTTATAGATGATGTACATGTCGGAAACTGGAATTATTACCAATGAATTAATTAAATCCTCATCAATCCTAAATAAACTTCTCTTTCTGAATAAATGGAATTTGAAAATTAAAATTTGTTGTATTATATACCACGATTATTATTACCACCTTGGCATATTTAGGAATGTTGAAATCCCAAAATTGGAAGAATGGAGTCAAAGAATTTTAGATCCACGTAAATGGATTGCAGTAAATCTCATCAATGGAATAATTAGAGAAGGGGAAAAAGGTAAATCGTATGATTTTATAATATAATAATATATTAAACTATAACATCTGTTTTTATCGAGATATAAGGAAGCATACATTATCAAAATCAAATTCATCGACTCCATTATACTTTCGATTTAACGGAGAACTGATTGTGGCCATTGATAGGGTAATAACTTCGTTTTGAAATATGTTATTATCAACTTTCAGAATTTACAAATCAGTCCATGACTTTTGAAAAAGTTACAAAAATAGTCTTTGAACATTTTGATATTGATAAATTGAAATAGAAAGGAGATAATTTTCCAATCGTAAAAACATTGATAAAATATTTTTGACAATTTTACCTTTCACGGTGGAATGGACAATTTTACCCTTAGGGTAAAATCGACCCTAATTTTGACGGCAGTGAAAATGGGATAGAATATTCATGAAGAAAATCTAAATCATTGATTATATAAAATGGCTTGAAGTCCATTTTGAGTTAAAAGATCGAATATTATTTTAACTCCCTGAAAGAGTTTAATTACATAATATACTTATTCTAAAATGATAAATGTGCTCTTGTAGAAGTAATGAGTATTTGTTCTAGAAGAACAAATGCTGCTCAAAGCGGCGATTCAATATTTAATTCTCTCACTTTATTTCACTATGCAATTTAATTACTTTTATGATACCTCCTACTTGATGATGGGTTCAGCAGTCACTAAGCGGAAGGTTTTATATATTTACGCTTGCTTTATATGCTAAGTGATGGGTAATACCTTCTACTAAGCGGATCCTACTCACAAGAAGTAGTTAAATATTATGCAATTTAATTCTTGCTATTTAAATTAGTAGATTTATATTTATTGCAATAATTCCCCATAAGGTAGGTTAAATATCCACCTATTGGAGGAAATTTAATTTCTGCAATTTAAATTTATGCACTTTATAGTTTGAGTATATTTCCAATGTGGTGGGTAATACCACGATTGGTGTGCATATTTCAATGTGGTGGGTTATACTACACGATTGGTTATAACGAATCCTACTCGGAAGAAGTAGTTGATCAAATATTCTAATCATACTCTCAAGTAGTAGAGCGATGAGAATAAAATTACTTCCCCATATATCTAGAATATTAATGGAGAAAATTGAGTAAGTGGTACTTGAAGTCACCATTGGATAAATAGATGAAAGTAAAATGCTCAATAGATCCCATGTTGATAAATCAAAGAAAATATATCGTATGGAAAAGCTTATATAAATAATCTCATCGATGATGAGATTGTATTAATATGAGAATAAAATGCTCTTGAAGAAGCAAAATCACTAGATATACGTATTTGAATAAAGCCAATACGATATTATTATTATTACTCGAAAGAAGTACAAAGCAGTAGAGTGGAACATATTGAGAATATCAAAGATGGCAATAAACACTCGAAAATATAGAAATATGAAAAGAAAATATATATTGAATCCATAAATGAGGATGCGTCTCGAGTATAAATACTCCGTAACTGCATACCATCAACATTAGGATTCATAATGAAATATTTAAAGGATCAATTTCTTTTTAAACACCCAGGTGGTGCATGGCCAAACGGATGAACACACGAATTCTTGAACATATGCATGAAATTTGATGAGTAGTTCATCAACAAGTTGCTAAGCGAGAATAAGTATTGTTCTCGTGAATGAGAGATAAACTTATTATTTACACTCGATCTAAAAGCTAGTAAGCCATCAAAGAAATTATTAATATTCAACAAACCTATTGGTTTGACATGAAAGTTCCACTTTGTGAGGCTATATTGAATATTTCCTCCGGTGTGTTGTAGCCTGGAAGGACAATGAAAACATCACTATTATTCATCATATACATCATGCGTTGTGGATGGATTGCGCTTAGCACCAACCTGCTGGACCATGGTAAGCCAACTCCAATTAGTATTAGATCCAACTAGATGGAAAGGTATTACACTCGAAACTCTTATTCCCCCATGATTGTGCAGCCATTATAAGTCTAGCTAAAAGTTTGTTGTTGGTTCTCATAGTATAGTATATTGATTTCTTGTCTCCCTAACTCTTTTCTGAGTCGGTTTGCCATATCCACATATTGGATATGGCCTGCAATTAGATCCACCAAAGAATACATACGGTTTAATATGGCGAGGTAAAGTACTTGTATGAGATGATTCTAAATTTCCATATCCATCTCTACTCCTATCTCTTTTTTGCACTATACTTTTAATGTATGAACATGAGAGATATATGAATCCCTCTATTTAAAGAAAAAATTTTCAAACCAATAATAATTAGTGTACTATTTACTTTTTGACAAATATGAAAGAAAAAAAAAAAGCAAATTTTTTTAGTGATATGACATATAAATTTGTCGAGATTGAAAAATAATATATATATCTTAAAATTGAAAACTTGATATTTACAAATAAAAGAAATATATTGATCTTTGTTATTACAAGACTTTCTTACATAAATATTGGAAAATCATTATGCTAAATTTTCTACTAAATTTACAAACAAGATCTTCTAAAGTAAGTTTTTCAAGTATGTAACGTTTGTTGATCTTTGAATTTGGCCCATAAGGCCATTAGCTCACCTTGTCACGTGTCCACTAGGATGTGTCTCAGAGCACATTGAATATCATCCAAAGGCTCCTTACTCAATCCATCATGTGAAACTATTTTTATCTTCTCGATTTGGACAATTTGCATGATTTACATCAGTGTCACATGTTCATCGAGCACACTTGTAGCATCCTCTAATCTTTTGCTCTCAGTTTCTTTGAAAAAACTACTTTTACCCATACCAGGCATGTATTTAGAAGGAATTGAAACCTCACGGATAATCGACCTTTGCTTCAATCAAGCATCGGATATCTTGTGGGATACCCCTTATTCATTAGCATCCTTAATCTTTCAGCCTACCTCGATAAATCCTTTTTAGGATTTTAATCAGTAGTGATGGATAGTATTTTCGAGATTTGAGAGCATATGATCCATTATAATGTATAGACCCTTGTTAGGATGAATTTTGCAATAATTTTGATGATTTATTTATAGAATAATACGACGCGTGTGAAATAAGACTCCGATTTTAAATAAATAATATGAAGCGTAGAGCTACGATTTGGAATTAAATAATAGCCGGGATGTGATGCGTATGTAACTCCGTGTTTGAATAGTGGTAGACAATAATGTCACTAAAAGATGATGGAATATGGTGAATTGTTTCTATGATAAATCATATTGAGCACTATCTGAGATCTTAGTGAAATCGATATAAAATTTCTTGAACTAAGTTCAATAATACTAGTTTGCTTCAGATGACCATCCAGGTTTAAATAATTATTGAAATCAATATTTCAAGTGAAGAATTAAGAATTCTTCAATGATTGTTCTCGATAAATGATGAAATCATTACTAGCCAATATTGGGAATAAATCCCAAATATATATCCGGAATAAAGGATGAGAAATAATGGGCCCACTCATCCTCCATGGACTATTAGATATTATGATATGGATCCACTAGATAGTCACATGTGTATATGATTAAGTAATTTGAAATTTACAAAATATTTACTCATGGTATGAGCATGATTTTTGATTTAATGATAAAGCTAGTAAATGTATATCTCAATACTTGAATAAATCACTGAAGGATTTGAGTATGCTGCATACAAGTGGGATATTATATGGCAAATTATTTAAAAGTCACTCAAATAAATTGCGATATCGAGAATAGAATATTGTCTAAATTCCCATATTAAATTTGAATGATGAGAACATATATGATTAAAATCATCTAAAGTGTATGGGTTTTGGTGTTCTAAATTTTCTCGGCATGAGGGGAGTATTAAAGGTTGAAAATAATATGTGAAATGCATCATGTTATATCCTCGAAATTGAAATCTGAACTTGAAGTTCAAAAGATGCATGAAGAGCTATGAACAATCACATATATAAATTTCACGATGCTTTGATAAGTTAACGCTTGAAGCGTTGATATTTCCCCAAACATATATATCAAAGCAAATTATAAAAGATGAATCTTAATAACGGAGGCATATACTCTTGAAGAGTATATAGACATAACTATATATTGTGTAATCCTACAAGAGGATTGATAATGAGATATCTCGATAAGTTATGTAGATATGGGGAAAAGAAATGAAATTGAAAGTGTCGACACGGTATGAAAATGTAGCGCTACATATGATCAATGATAATGAAAATATTGAGATATATTGAAGATGATAAATGGTGAATGTGAAATCTTTAACTTATGAGATGATGAGATGATGATGACTAGTGTTCAAGTTTAAAGATAAGCATGGTGGTCATTATATGTTGCATGCTCATGAAAGGTAAATTACCGATCGTGTGTGTAGTTCCGAAAAGGAAATTAAAGGATCGGATGAGCTAAACAGTGTTTATAGTACCTTAAAGGGTGAGCTAAGCCCCCTGGGAATGAAATAACCTATTAAGTGAGTATTAAATGTTAAATGATATATTTTAAATGTTAGTTAGTTATGAAGATTTACTTATATGTTTACATGTTTTACTATGAATTTATATGCTTTAAATTGTGTGTTTGGAGACATGTGTTCATGTTGAATGTTTTGTAGTTGTGTAAGAAAATTGATGCACTCTAAATGAGCAGAAGAGTATAAAATCAATGTATACTTGATACTCATACAAATGTATGAAAGATTTTGAAATGCTTGACATACTTGTATAAATACAGCGTTGCACTCTTTTTCCCTTGGTGAGTTTTATCCCATTGGGTTTTTCTAGCAAGGTTTTTAATGAGAGCAACTTCAAAGTATTCACATGAATAATGTACTCTTTTTCCTTCATTGGGTTTTCCCCTTTGGGTTTTCCTAATAAGGTTTTAACGAGCATATTCATGGTATATTGAAAACGATAAGGAAAATTGATGTATCTATTGGATCAAGTTATAATGGAGCTAATGCTTTAGATCAAAAGCGATGATGATATTGCAATCATTTACGGAAGTAAAGATGCTCGATTCTCAGATATGAAATCAAGCGGAGGCAATGTACTCTTTTCCTTCGATCAAGTTTTTCCCAATGGGTTTCTTGACAAGGTTTCTGAGGCATCACGTGAATACTCATATACCATTGATAGACATCGAGGAGGGAATATTTTGATGAAGCGTATATAACCATCAAGCTATCCACTGATCGGTTTGGAAGTTTTTTTCCCATTGGGTTTTTCTCCAAAGCAGTCTAGAAGACATTTGTATTAATAGTCATTCAAGGGGGAGTGTTATGAATAATTAAGGGAATAAGTTGGTGAATAAAGACAAAAATGATGATACATGCGATGACGCAATTGTCAATAATTATTTTATGTGAATGACTATTATACCCTTGATGAAATTATGTAATTATGATTGTGCCATTCGAAGTTTCCCTATAAATAGGGTTTCAGTTATTAATGAAATTCATTCCTGAGAATTCCTTAGAATTCATTCTCTTTAAATTCTCTCTATTGTTTCTATACTTTTATAACAACAATTAATATATATATTCTAACAAAATAACATATTAGATCTAATATATTGTTTTTCTTGAGAAAGTAATAAAACTTGTGTAATTCTTGAGTCAAATATGGCAGGCTCGATTTTACATAATATCTAATTTTATCAACATCGTGCTTTTACTATTGCCGAAGCAAAAGAATTTACAGTAAACCAAAGTTCAATATAGTTCGAATAATTTCTAACATGACCAATTAAATCATCTAGGTACCGAAATATAGTACGAATTTGATTCAGTTCTAGCACACAACGTGGCCATCCAATCCCATTTATCAGCCCCCTACTGTCGCATCAGCCCTGAAACTATAAAAGAGCTAAACTAAGCTTTACAACTTAAGCAAAATTTAAGAGAGCTTTTTAGAACAGAGTCCGAAATAAGTTAAAAAAATAAAGAGAGACTTCAATAAGCTATGTGTATAACAAGAAAATATGGAATCAAATAGAAAAAATATACATATTTATGGAGTTCTATTATCAAAAAGAGGATGTCGAAGATTGATGATGTAAATATTGGTCAAACTTCACAATCTAGCATAATATTACAATATGTGACTCATAGTCCAATATGTAAAGTTAGTAAAACACCAATAGGTGATATGCAAAAAGAAAATAGAATAATATAGTAGTAAAACATGACATATTGCATAGTAAAGTTGTTAAAGAACTAGGATTTGGATCAAAATAATATTATATTATTATTATGTGGTGAGTTCCGCTGTAATTTAATCAGTAGGTTGCATTTTTTGAAATGTCAATGAATGTTATCAAAATGTATGATCCTCATCAAGACACTTAAGAGCGTTCTATGTGGCAACGAATGAAGGAAAAAAAAGTGATCAATATTTGAATACATCAGGAACTCAATCGAAGTGATCGATGAACATATATTGAAGTATTATAATTAATGTAAGTCGTGTTTTTATACTTTAGAAATAGATCTAAACAATATAATTTTGGAACCACGTAAATATAATCGTTAAAGGAATATTACCTACTCCCCAAGCATACAAATATTATCCCGAATGACTCACGATGTGCAAAACATATAGTTTAAGTCATGGTAGAAAATTGGAATGCACACCGCACTCTTTTCTCCTTGAGAAAGATTTTGTTCCATAGGGTAGTAAGGTTTTTGGTTTTTGGTTTTTTTTTTTTTATTTTTATTAAGAAACTTTTGTAGCGTATTCAAAAGAATAATTCATTTTCATTTTTTCTTCTTTCATTAAAATTTTTTCTTATCAAGATTTTTCTAGCAATGTTTTTTATGGGACATCATATTCTTTGAGAATAAACATCACTATCACTATGGCTAATATTTAAATTTAAATTTAAAAGTGGGAATATGTATAAAATATTCACATTCCCATTTTGTCCTCACATTTTTCCTTTAATGCCTATAATACCCAAAATTGTTGCGCAATTAATGATGATAATAATAATTAATACTATCCAATTAACCACATTTGACTACTTTTAATACATTGATCCTTTGGTCCTTTTTGCCTAAATATTAGCATTGTTGGTCCTTTTCACTTTGTTTTATGGTTCTTATAGTTTTTCTTTTTTTCATTTTCATTGTTTGAAAAGCCAATCTGTAAAATCTATTATTATTTAATAACAAAAAAAGCTCCTAATTCACAAAACATAATGTGTAATACATATTAATACTTTATTTTGAGATTACACAATACTTGACATGTGTAATTTTTTCGTTACTTCTTTCATTTTTAGCATCTAATCCATACAGTCACATGATTTTCATTTGGTTTATTCTTAGGGTGTGTGATTGAACAAAATTTTGATGGAAAATGTCACTTCAAGGAAAAGGTTTTCCCACTTGTATGTTTGATGCAAAATTTTTTCCCGGAAAATGTTTTCCATGTACAAGTCACTAAATCACAAATTTAGCTCATTTTCCTGGAAAAGTGAATCTGGTGTTGGGGTGGGAAAAATTACAAGGAAAACCATTTCCATGGAAAAGATTTTCCACCTCTAATTCCAGATTCAATCAAACACACCCTTTATATTTTTGGTATCTTATTTGTGTTCTACATCTTTAATGATTTACAAATTGAGTATTAGTTCTTTACTCTTCTCTTTGATCGCCAATGTTAGATGCTCCGTGGCGATTTATCCCATCGCTCTCTTTTATTTTTTAAAATTTTGTTGCTCCAAGTCAAAAAATTTTACACAAGCATTAGTTGTAACTTTTTTTTTAATTTGCAATAATAATAATTAATTTATTGTGATTTGGATGGACACTAATTTGATATATTCGAGGTCGAAATTGAGTAATTAACACAATGTATAATTCAAACAAGGTAGACAAGATCGTTTAACAAAAACAAGCTGGAATTTCAAGTCTAATCTAAAATACCTTATTAGATAGGATATAAGCATCTACGATAAGGAGAAAGTTAATATTTTACATCATAATCCTCCATAAGAAAATAAGTTATAATTAAATTTCTTACAAATAAGTTACCTTATAGATAAGTCATTCTTGAGGCTTGTAAATGATTATATATTGTGAATGACTTATATCATTGGTGGACCTAGAGAGGGTTCTGAGGATACTTGACACCCCAGATTTTTGGGGCAATTTTTTTATACTGTATTTTTTTTTAAACCTTTTTTTCTCTCTTTCTCACACACCTCACAAACAACGAGACGTGCATATATGGACACAATGCATTGATCAATTCCCGACCCCTCTTTTAACTCTATGCTTTCAATTCTCAAGACTATAGATAGTAAAAACCTTAGCTCCCAAATCTCTAAATTGGAAAATCCTAAATCCAAATCTCATCTCTTATTCCTAAATTCTAAAGCCATTTGCACAACTTTCAACCCAAGGCCCCAAGGCCCCTTTTTGACAAGTTATCTATAGAGTTCAAGAAATAACTAGAAAATGATTAATTAGATTGTAAATATAAATTATAATTCCAGGTTCCAATATTGGAACTTGGAATTATAATTTATATTTATAATGTTAATTTGAATTTGTTGAAGTTGAGTTATTAATTTTGTCAATTTTTTTTTCCTTACGCTTGTTTAAATCTATGGCTTGTTCAATCTTGGAAAGGTATTTTAGAGCTTGTTTGCTACACATTTAGGGTGATAAGGAGTAGTTTATAAAGGTTTTTAAATGTTTTTAATGTAAAAGAGGAGAGAGAATGAATGGAGGTGAGTGGTTGAGATTTGTGGATATGATGAGATATGTGGATGTGATTGATTTAGGATAAAGAAAGAAATGATAAAAAGTGTTTAAAACATTTAAAAAGGGTTCGCTAACAGTCCTATTATCTTGAAAATCATGTTTTCTCTAACATCAATTTCAACAACTCATCGATTGATTTGACAACTTTGTGTAGATTTTAATACTTTTAGGGCATGTTCGATTGATTTGACAACTTTTTAAGGTTTTTAATACTTTTAGGGCATGTTTGATCACAAAAGATGGAAAAAAAATTGAATTAAGATGAAAAATAAAAACAGCCTTACCCCTAAGGAATTCAATTTTTATGGAATTGGCAAAAAACAAGTTTAGACTTTTTCTACCATGGAATTTGAATTCCATTTCTAAGTTTGTGTAGAATACAAAGTAGGAAAATTTTAACGGAAAATATTTTCTGTTTCCACTCAATTCCATGCAATCAAACACATCCTTACTTTACATCTCAACCACACTTTCAAAATTGAATTCTAAAAAATCTCTACTGTAACGCCCCTCCCTCGTATACACATACATATATGCCATAACGACGTCACAACATACGACATAACGCACGAATACATAAACACAAAGGCCTCCTATTGGGCCACGTGCACTTCTTATACAGAATACAGCGGAATTGAAGGAGCGATACACGTGAACAAAGAGACACGAAACCCAATATTCGTAATAACATTTGAAGCTTTTCTTTACATATACATAAACACAAAAGGGTTTCGTTTACTTTCGCGTGGTTTGTAAGATCTTTGGATTCCTTTTCCCGATCACACACCGACGTCACAGCACATAGGTGGACTCTTCGCCAACTCCCACTCACGTAACCTACACATACGCAACCATACACATAATGAGTCGTAATGACTCAGTAGGCAAATAGATGTAATGCAATGCACGTGATGCACGTGTCATATTCTTTTCTTATTTCCTTTAGGTCCTGTTGCGAATCGATGTGAATACATCATCATTATCATATCATTGGCCGTCCCCAAAGGCTTGTTTCACTCTTCGGGGCACCGCAGGCCATCGTCTAAAGGCTTGTCTCACTCTTTAGACCGCCCGTAACATCATAGGCCATCCCCCAAGGCTTGTCTCGCTCTTGGGGCGCCAAGTCGTCACCCAAAGGCTTGTCTCACTCTTTGGGCCGCTATGTTCGTCATAAACACATGATACGTAACTACATTCTTTCACATACATTGTGTTTTCATGTCATGCGTAGTGCGTACTTTACCTTGCTTTCGTACATATAACATTACATAACATTCATTCTAATATATCATGCGTAATACATGCTTCTTTACATCATACATTAGACATTCCGTACACCCCTTCCATGAACTTCCTCATAACACTACATATAGCATATCTTATAGCCATTGGTCTCATAGACATGTCACATAGTCATTACTTAACATTCATTCATGTATTCTAGCTGTTACATTGGTCTAACCTCACTAAACTATTCTAATCATCACATACATCACGTATAACTTTACATTCAGTACATAAGGGCATTAACACATACCATTTCACATTAGAACATCATAGAGTTTCACTTACTCCCAGACATATCAAGGCAACAACTTGAATTTCATCTCATTTCCTATTCATAAACTTATAAAACATGCCACAATCAATGCTCTAACATAAAATACATCTATTACTCACATGATACCACGTTACTCAAACAAACCATATAACCACATCACCACCATATCCTAATGCCAAAGTTCCTTACATGAATTAATTAGGCATTTAAATCGTTCGGTTCGTTTCATAAGCATAACATTATCTATACTTCTTAATAGCCGAACAACACATATAAATAGGCATAAAGGGTCATATATGCACACCCATATCCTTATCATATCATAACAAAACATAAATCAAGCTACTAGATTCTAACATGCTCCTATACATCAGAAACATGTTCCTTTCTTGATTTCTTCAAACATAAACATGCAATTGGTTCATAAAGCATATAAAACATCCATTACCTACCTTCAAGTGATAAGAAGCAAGTATAGGCAAGCTTAGGTAGCTCATCCTCCTTCTTTCCCCGTCTTCTTCTTAGCTCAACATAGGCATATATGCACAAATATTGAGCAATAAATCACAAACAAGGTTTTGAAGAGTTTAGGGATGTTGAGAGGTGATTTTGGGAGTGTATAATGAGATAACAAGAAGTTAGAAATGATATTTATCCACCAAAAAGTCAAGAAATGCATAAAGAACTCGTTTAGCCGACTTAAGCCGTACGGTCGTACGGACTGCACTGGCGGCTTTCAGTGCTTTGGTCATAACTTTTGCGTCCGATGTCCAAATGAGGTGATTCAAAGCCTGTTGGAAGCTAGACTCAATGGGCTACAAATCTTAACAAAACATAATCTTCAAAATCCGATTCATTTCAAAGATGTGTCATTTTGAACCTCTATAAACTTTCAAATCTTCATGAAATCACTTGTCACAAACTTCATTCATATCACATTTTCATCTCATTCGCTAAAAATAGGTCTAAATCATATAGGAACACCTAAATGATGGTCTAAAACATGCGGGGTGTCACATCTACCAAGTATACTCTAAAATGTAAGTACGGCCTCATCTTGTGACGAACAAAATGACAATAATGTAAGTCTGCCTCATGTTGGAGAGGTATTTTTTGTTTCACGAACTCTTCGACATTGACCCCTAAGTTTCAAGGTCTAGATCCGCCACTGACTTTTACACTCTTACGATCGTGAATTTTTACCTATTTTTGGAGCGCTCTAACTCTCATAATAAGATATACAATTTCTATAATTTTCTCTCGATTATGTCTTCCTTTTTTCCCTCAATTTATAATAGGGAAATTTACAAAATACACCATGTATTTATAGTGTATTTACGATTTACATACCTTTTTTTGATAAATTACAATTTGCATATCGTATTTCAGTTAATATTAACAAAAAAACCCCTTTATTGAAGGAAAAAATGGAAGAAAATAAAAAATTACTTATTTAGACGTAATTGCCCTTATTTGTGAATAGCGAATCACACCTCATAAATAATGTTATGTAATATTTTACATACCATTTTATTATTTTCCAAAATATTAATTAGAGAATTTCATTATGAAAAGCATCCTCTATCTATGGCATATCCATAATTTACATATTATATACACAATCTCCAACATATTGTATTTTATTTAATGAAAACTACAAACACATTTGGCCTTAAAAATAGAAAAAAGAAAGTATAAAACTGCTTTCAAATAAATTGAAAAGGATAAACCTTTCACTAAAATTAACAAATTGCACCTTAAATATTGTATTAAGTAATACTTTAGATACCAATTTTTAAATAGTTAATGTGTTGTCAATACTTTAATTTCTAGAATCTTCAGGTACAGTCCTGTTCAGATCCCCACAGTGGGTACCTTATGGTACCCACTGTCTGACGTGGCAGACACGTGGCGGTGCCACATCAGCTGTTGCAAGCAGCTGGACAGGAGGACCAACTAGAACATTGGCCCATAGTTGATGGGTCTTTCTGAAAAAAAAATTATATAAAAAAAAAAAACGAAACACGCTGCAAGCAACAAATTCAAATTTAGATCTGGTTCCCCATTTCACTCGAACAAACAAAAGACATCCTCCATTCAAAAACCCTACCCCCAAATTCAGACCAAAAGCACGATTTAAGCTCGGAATTTCAAAAACCCATCACCCAAATTCGAATATCCACCATTCAACTCGCCAAAAAAATGACGTGAGAGCATTAAATCGAAACAAGATATCGCTGAGAAGGAGAACTCCATCGTCACCTGAAGAACCCTAAAAAAATTTCCTCCTTTCAATTCGTTGCTCCTACTACAGCTTCAGTTCGAAGTCGGGCGACGATGACGATAAACTCTGAAACACAGTCGCCCACCGGAAGTCGAAGTCATGGCGTCGATACTGTAGCCGCAGACCAAGGTACATAGTTGATTAAAATTCCCGAAATTGAACTGTAATTTTTTGCAATTGCTAATTTAATACAAAATGGGGGTTTATTATTAAGAATTTCGAATGTTTAATTAGTTCTTCGTGTTGGCCTTTCTCACAGCTACTATAGCTAAATAACCTATTTTTTATCTCAACTGAGTAGTGTGCCAATATGCAAAACAAAATTGGAAAAGAGCTAATTAGACAAACTTACTTGCATATTGTATTAATTTTTAAACAAATGTACCTAAGTATGTTGAATTATTATCTAATTACATAAGATATTCTTTGCATTGAGGTGAGAATATCGCATTGAATTATTATCTTATGAGTGTGAATTGTTTACCAGTAGGTATGCAAGTTAGTACGAACCCCATTGTCTTCGTGCCCCACGTCTCATGTGTAGAAGTTCCAAAAGTTGGCATGGTATTCGAGACAGATGAGGAAGCGTACTTATTCTACAATAAATATGCAAAGGCAGCTTGCTTTAGCATACGGAAGGACAATTGTCTAAGAAACAAAGCCGATGAGTATCGGCTTAGAATATTCACATGCTCGAGGGAGGGGGTGACTAATGAGTCATACCAACAGAAGAGAAAATATAGTCAACCACGAACCGGTGAAAGAAATCGAGGGCATACACGTTGTAAATGTGACGCTAGTATGAATGTGAAGAGAATGGCGAAGGAGGGTGGGTGGATTGTTAGTAAGTTTGAGGAGAAGCATTCGCATCCTCTAGAAAGCCCTGGAAAAGTGCAATTTATGGCTTCACATAGGGTGATGTTGAAGTCCAAGAAGAAACTTGTTGATCAATTTTCAGAAGCAAATGTTCCTATCTTTCAACAGTTTCGTTATTTTGAGTCAGAGTCGGGTGGTCCATCATCTGTGGGTTTTCGTGAGAGAGACTTAAGAAACTACAAGCGTGACCTACATCAAGCGATTTTGGGGCGCGATGCGGAGTCTCTTATCTACTTCTTCGAGAGAGAGAAGAGTCGTAACCCCGATTCTTACTATGTTTATGATACAGAGACCATTGAATTTGAAGGTGGAAAGCAAGAACAAGTGTTTAGAAGATGTTTTTGGGCAGATTGTGTTTCACGCAATGTGTATGGCCACTTCGGAGATGCCATTGTGTTTGACACTACATACAACACAAATGCATATTGTATGGTTCTTGCTACTTTTGTGGGTGTGAACAATCATCGACAGACGGTTGTGTTTGGATCTGGTTTGCTCAGTGACGAGACGGCAGGATCATTTAGGTGGTTGTTCTCACAGTTTCTTCGATGCATGCCAGACCGAGGTGTTCCCCCAAGTATTATTATAACATATCAGGATCGAGCAATTGGAATTGCAGTGCGTGAGCTATTCCCTAATACTATGCATCGTCTTTGTCTGTGGCATATCCAGAATAAGTTTTCTGAGAAATTGGGTGTAGCTCTCTACAGCGAGCATAGGACTATTCTGTATAGTACCGTCAATGACTCGGAGACAATAGAGGAGTTTGAACGCCGTTGGGGTCAAATGATAAGTACAACACAGTTGGGAGCAAATGAATGGTTGCGAAACATGTATGAGATACGGGATAGGTGGGTTCCAGCCTATGTGAGGCATATTTTCTCTGCCGGAATGTCTAGTAGCCAGAGAATTGAAGCAAATCATGCATTCTTCAAAAGGTTCATACTCAACAAACACTCACTTGGAGATTTTATTATAAGTTATTGGAAAGCGATCGACCATCAAAGGAATGAGGAAAAGCAAGTTGATTACATTGATCATTCTCAAGTCCCACGTTCTGCAACATCATCCCCGATGGAGAATCAGATGGCCCGAATATACACGAAGACGATGTTTTTGCTTTTCCAAAAAGAATTACACCAAAGTTTATGGTACAAGTCGAAGATGATATCGGCCATAGAGGATGACAATGTGTAGGAGGTTCGTAGGACTATTGAGGATGGTATATCTGAGCGTGTATCTGACAAAGCTCGTATTCTTACTTGGAGGGCAAGTACGTTTTTTTTTCAAATAATGATTATCAAACTATTTTATTTATGTTGGCTTCAAATTTTTTAAGTTCTGTTAATTTTATTAATTTGGTGGAAACCTTAACTTTGCTATTTCATTGTTTATTTTTTGTATAGGTTCGGAACTCGTGACATGCAGTTGCAAGCTTTTTGAATTCTATGGATATCCATGTCGGCATATTTTGAGACTGCTGCTTACAAACGAAAGTATTTACTTGCCTAATCAATACATTTTGCTGCGGTGGACCAAGAAGGCGAGAGAAAATCCTATTTTTCATCAATCTAGGGAAATTAGTTCGGAGCAAACAGTAGCTATGAGGCGTAGCACCTTAGCCGGTGTTGCCATGGATTTGGTTGATCATGCCTCATTTAGAGAAGACGTTAGTAAGTTCGCCTTATCGGAGATGGTTGTTTTAGGGAGAAAAATTAAAGATCTTATCGATGCAGGGCCGGTTGTTGCCCCTACGCCGACGATTAGGAGCAGTGCAGAGCCATTGAATGTGGCAGATCCACCTATTGTTCGAACCAAAGGCAGTTCAAAACGGTTAAAGTCATCGAAGCAAAAGGGAATGGAGAAGAGACAAAGGTCTTGTGGTAATTGCCATGCCCCGGGCCACACTATAAGGAAATGTCCGCAGCTGCAGTATAGGTAATCGTTACTTTTGCCTATTGAAAGGAATTTTGTTTATTTATGGTACCCACTATATATAAGGCAACAGCTGTAATTCATAAATTGTAAAGAAATCTTCTTCGCAGTAGTAGCAATTTTGAGTTGAAAAATCTGAAGTTTTGAATTGAATAATCTGAAGATAAAGCTTGTGTGATCTTGTTAGGAAATTATATGTTCTCTTTGAAGTGATTTCGTATACTTCCTATGCCAGCTAGGATTTATGTACAGTTATATTTTCTTTCATATGCAGTTCCCAGTTAGTGTCCGAAGATGACAGCGGCGAGGATGTTTATCACCTTGATCTATCAAACTTGGATGGCGGGGTCGACAGCAGTCTTCATGATAATTTCTACACTGATTGCAGTTTAGATGACAATACATTGCTTCGGGAAGAATTTCATAGTTTTAATGACTCATAGAGACCTACTTTATCATGTATTTTATTTTTCGGATTGTGATGTGAGCACGTAGTAGGAGTTGTGCTTTATTTTGATTATTGCGACGCACATGGTAGGTGCTGTGATTTATTTTGAAGATTGTGGATTTAACTCCAAATGTATTCTTACTTGGAGGACGATGTCATGTTTTTGGATGTTTTTTTGGATGGCTTCGCAGTGATGAGTATTGTGAGAATGAAAACTTCTTTTGTTTGGTGGTTTGATGCCATTTTATGAGTTATTCTTTTAGAATTTCTTTAGTAATTGTTCTATTTCTCTTTTGTTGGGTGAAAAATAGCCGTCTGATGTTGTAAAAGGCATAAATTGCTAATAGTTGTTTCAAGGAAGGAGCATGAGAGCAGTCCACATCTGAGTTCATAAACCAAGTTCCCATAAAATACATTCATTTTGTTGGAGGTTTTTTTTTTAACTAGTTTGGTTTCTCAATTGTTCTCACATCGCAGAGCACTAACATTCTAAAATTTTTGGTTGTGACATTTCAATTGACAATATATGGATCATTGATGATGGTTTACTCCCATTCAAAAATGCATGCTCTAGAAGATGTACAAGAACGTTGAACCAAAGCAATAGTCATTCAAAAAACATTCTCCACACATTATTATTCACTACTCCATTACTTGTGGACCGTCTTGGGTCTCTAGACCAACTAATACAACAACAGTTGCTTGTCATTGTTAATAAGCACTTGAAACATTTCACGCGTGTAGAAAATGGTCGATAGTACTATAGTTCAATGAAACAACCTAAATGACAAAGATAATTTATAACATTCATCCAACACGACATTCCAAAAAATTCAACCCCACGAATATGAAAGGAAGACACGACATAGAATAGACCAATCATTTTAATACATGCCAAATAGTTCTACAGAAGTCGTTCTACATAAACATGACGTAGAATTCTAGACAAACTACTAACACCAATGACGCGGCAAATTGTAACGCCCAGCACAAGTCACAATGTATCACTCATGGCCCATTACTTTTCCTTTTCCTTTGCGGAACGACATATTCATGCCGAAATCAATCTCAACATCTTCCTCGTCTATAATAATAGCAAGGTTTTTGAACAAGTTTGATAATTCTCCATTGACCTGTCGACGACCAGGTATAATTGGCACAGCACGCTCAGGTGTATTCTGCACACCATGCTCAGGTCTATTCGGCACAGCTCGACTAGTTTGACCGACATGAGACACGCGTGAACACCCTGCATTGTCCCACTTGAAATACTTGCAACAACTATCCAACGTGCACTTGAAAAAAAGTCTGCCATAGTTCTCTAACTGTGCATCCACAACCTGGAGATGTTTAACAAATCCCCTCTTACACAGCGGGCATCTCTTCTTGAATGGACAACAATAAAGACTGTGGCCAGGCTTCCTACAACTAAGACATATGTTCTTGTTTGATGCCGACATTGTGTCTTTCTCTTCCTACAATTCTAAATTCAAAAAACAAAGCACAATCTATTCATTGAAACAAACTTAATGGAGAGCAACATAATCTAATATCTACTCCAACTTAAAACTCATTAGTAATGTGGTAGTATATCCTTTCAAACAATGGACGTTTATTCTGTGCAAAGTGGATATGATATGTTTTGAAAGAAAAAAAAAATTGTGTGACAAAGGAAAAATTTGTATTTACTACACACTATAAAAGTATTTTAGAACTTACTACTATCAGGCAATCTATCACTTGAATCATTGATAATTTATTTTTCCACAGTTAAATATGCTATTTTTTTTTTTAAGTTAAAGTGGTGAAGGAAAGAGTAATGTGTTCTCGTAAATTTAAATTTTATCTAATCGACAAAAATGGATTTCCTCAATTACTCAATTCTGATTTCCTCAAATTTCTCATGTCTTTTAATACAATTTTCGACCAACCAAATTAATTATAAACAATACATTTATGAACACAATGCGCAGAAGCTCAATGGACATTACTCAATGGGCATTGTATAATTAGTGGAGCAATCTAAAACTCACAAAAAATAAGAAAAACTCAATAGACAAACACAATGAGCAGAAGCTGAAAAGGAAAATCGAGGAAAATATAGAGCAACGAAATCCAGGCAACAATGAGAAATCATACAAAGTCCAGGCAACAGAGCAATGAAATCAGAATAATAGACCATACAAGAGAAAATAAGCACAAACAAAAGCGAGAAAAAACCGTATTTGTACCTTCTACGAACAAACGAGACCTTGCTCTAATTCGAATTCAAACCCCCAAATCGATTTTCGGGGACCAATCTAACGATAATTTTCTGTGCCCGACTTCGAACTGAAGCTGTAGTAGGAGCAACGAATTGAAAGGAGGAAATTTCTTTAGGGTTCTTCAGGTGACGATGGAGTTCTCCTTCTCGGCGATATCTTGTTTCGATTTAATGCTCTCACGTCATTTTTTTGGCGAGTTGAATGGTGGATATTCGAATTTGGGTGATGGGTTTTTGAAATTCCGAGCTTAAATCGTGCTTTTGGTCTGAATTTGGGGGTAGGGTTTTTGAATGGAGGATGTCTTTTGTTTGTTCAAGTGAAATGGGGAACCAGATCTGAATCTGAATTTGTTGCTTGCAGCGTGTTTCGTTTTTTTTTTTTATATAATTTTTTTTTCCAGAAAGACCCATCAACTATGGGCCAATGTTCTAGTTGGTCCTCCTGTCCAGCTGCTTGCAATAGCTGACGTGGCACCGTCACGTGTCTGCCATGTCAGACAGTGGGTACCATAAGGTACCCACTGTGGGGATCTGAACAGGACTGTCTTCAGGTATTTCTTATATATTTTTCTTTGAAAATGATATTAATTTTTTTTAAGTTATTAAATTTATTATATTAGTTGTTCATTGACTGAAACATATAATAATAAAAAAGTTAATTTTAATAAATGAATCACATATTATAAAAGATAAGTAAAAAATTATTCAACTTTATAAATGAGGGAAATATGAATATGTTCTTAACCTTTGGTAAATAAGTTTTATCCGATGATTAAGAAAAATAAAGTTCAATAGAGTGAGATATTTAGTACTATTTTGCAATTTGTTTTAATTTTTTCTGTGAATATTTTTTTTTTAAACATGAAAGCCTCAAAAATGAAAGGCGTAAAATTATTTGTTATGAAGAAATCAAATATTTGTAGCAATATCGATAGAAGTGATGAAAATGATGATAGTTACGATTCCTTAGTTTCAATTTACTTATTATATGTCGCATATCATTTATAGTTAACTTTAAAAAAATTACTACAGAATAAAAGTGAGAAAAAATTATAAAATAATTGTTGATTAATATTTTGGGCAATACTAGTATATAAACTGCTACATAACAAAATCTAGTTATGAGATGTAATTTGTTAGTCACAAACAAGAGTAATTCATCTTAAGAAGTATTATTTTAATTTTTCCCAATTTTTATTCAATAGAAGATATGTATTGTTAAGAATGAATGAAATAAGATGTGTAAAATGTAATTTCTTATAACACGGTACAGAAATTTTAATTACACTATAATTTTATAATTAATTTTCCCATTTAGAACATTAAATAAGTTAATTCACACTATTTAAAGAATTTCCAACGAATCTTCCAGTCATGATTCACGAATCCACCAGCAATAATCCAACTTTTGTGGAGCTGAGCAAATTACTACGCTCTCTAAGTATGTCATGATATTATATCAATATATGCGACATGGTGATTTATTTATGACGTGGCAAGATTTGAGATCTTAACAAAATTTTGTTCTTGCACTTTAATACTCGTACGTCCATCCTGTATCATTGGGGTGTTGAATTGTTTCTCATCATCATTGATTTCGGGCATGAAGTTGATGATCTGACCACATACTCATGTCTTCTCGGTATTTGACCCCAAAAACTAAAAAATAAAAAAAAAATGTTATTATCTCGTGAAAGAAGTAATTTTGGATATATAATATGTATAGTCGTATAGATAAAAAGTAAAAAATAACTGACAGTATATAGTTTAAAAATCTAGTTTACGAACACATAATCTAATTTGCTGCTTGGAATTCAATTTTCTCAAATATTCAATGTATTTTATTTTGTTATCACTTATCAATTATCAGGTTCTCTCTCTCTCTCTCTCTCTCTCTCGTTTTTCTTTCTTTTCTTTTTTTTTAAGGGTAAGAAACACTATATTTCATTTGAAAGAAAAAGTCCATACCAAACAAGTAGTAAAAATATAGTTCGTCGATGGTTGGTATAATAATATATGTAGTTTTGCTACGTGTACAAACACATCAAAACATGTCGCAAGAATTTCTCACGGTGTCACTTTACTCATCATAATACTTGAAAAAACAATTACCATAAAATATTATATTGCATGCGGACAAACAAACTAACACGTGTTAAGAATATGTCTGTTTGCACACACATCACTTGAAAAATTAATTAATAAAATGAAAATACTGATTATTAAATTGTTCATACAAATAGCGTTGTCTAATAGTATATACCTCTCGGACAAATGGAAGAAACAAGACCATTCCATACTGAAATTACCCTAAGAGCATCTCCAATTGGAATGTCAATTGTGGCATTTGTGTGTGTAGTAATATATGAGAGAGAGACGGAGAGAAAAAAGAGAAAGGGATATTATATTAATTGAGTGGTAAGAGAGGAAAAGGTGAAAAAAAAGAAAAAAAAAAGAAAAAATGAAAAAGTGAAAAAGAAGAGAGAGATAGAAATGATTTTAAAAATAATAATAAAATAATAGTGGAGCATGTACAGATGGATGTGTAATTTTAGACATGACACTGATAAAGAAAAAATAAGTAAAAAGTGAGTAAATAAAGAAAAAAGTGATAAAAAGAGAGAATAATGGGATCCGTTATATTTTTTGTCTTATCTCTCATGCACAATAAGCCTGATTCGCAACTACTTTTTCAAAATTTTACCATTTTTTTCACTTTTTATACATTCTTTCTTTATCCTAAATTAATCATACCCACATATCACATCACATCAATAAATCTCCACCATTCAAAACTAGTCAAAAGCTAGGTATTAGTGTAACTGAAAGTGCATGGGCCTCAGAGGCCATTATCAACTAATTAAGTACTAGTTAGTGCTCTAATTCTGACTTATTATCTATTATTAGAAAAACATTAAGTGAACATATAATAGGGAATACAAATGTTGGTATAATGTTAAGTGATTTATATAACCGTCATCGAATTAAAAATAATGTAATATGTCAAAAAATAAAATATTATCAAGGGTAATGAGTATATTTATATCATATATATGTAGATAATATTACTATTACAACTGAATCGTACTATGATGATTGAAATTCAAACTATGTTCTCAAAAATATTCCAATTTATTCATAATTTCCTAATATTTTAAAGGACATAATTGGCATCCCAGTCATCGTTGTACATCTCATTGTACAACTTTTACTTGATGAGTTAATTGTGCCAATAGCATTATATATCCATCAAATGTTATGTCTTGTATATATTATTATTATCAACCCCAGTTTGGTTATATATATATAGATCCTTCTAATTAGGCAGAGGATCGTCTGCTATCTGAAAAAGAAAATGGGCAAATAATTAGCACTAAAGATTTGTTGGTTTATTGGAATTATATTAATGGTTGTATGATTTTCTATTTCTATTTTGGGGTTCGTCCCACCTGGAGACAAGGATTGGTGGTCGATTTTCTTAAGCAAGATATTGCAATTCAAAGCAAGCCATTGTGTACGGCTTATGATTTCTTTTGACCTGGGCGATCTCTTCACACTTTCTAAAACCCTCTTGATTTTAATAAGTTCTAGTATGTCGGTTTTTATTTTATTTTTTTGCCATCTCTTTAATTGTTTCGTCTAATTAAAACAGTTTATATTAACAATTTTGCATATTAATTCAATAAAATGAAATTTTTATTCAATAAGACAATTTAGAAGACAGAAAATCATACACAAATTACATGGAATTATCTTTAAACTCGATTTTAAGTAGTTCTACAAATCCTATGTCATTTTTTGTTTAAAATATATATCCTGGCCGTTAGCCAACTCTTTTTACCGCTTTTTACCACATCCACATATCTCATCACATCCATAAATCTCCACCACTCAACTCCACTCATTCTCTCTCCTCTTTTACATAAAAAAATCTTTAAAAACCATTATAATTTATTCTCTATCACCCCTTTATAGTCTTTAATGGAGAAGTTAATTTGCTTGTTTGAACATCAATTTTAAATACTTATAATTTATAAAGTCTTTGAATGATTAACTCAAATCCTTTTCATATTGATTATTGATTTTTTATTTGATGGTAGACATGTGAAATTTTATCATGTCCAACGTTGACTTCAACAAGAGAACACTACTAATGGGCGAAATTCGCAACTCCTAATTCAGTGGATGTAAAAGTAAAATGTGAAAATAAATACATTTAGATAAAGGGAAGGAATTCTCTTGTACATTTTATGAATGCACAGATAATAGATGCCTTTAATTTGATAATCGAATTCTCTTCTGTGTTTAGGAAATCGGTTCATAATGAAAAATTAAGCACATTAGGTAGTTATATGTCCAAAGAACTAAACTTAATTGTATCCTATTCTTGTTGGGACATCAGGAATGATCCGGTCCCATCGAGCGGTTTTTAAGTATGGAATCTGCGTAGTTTTGATGGCGGATTACATCCGTTTGAAATTTGGAACCAAATCTGGAATCGACGGCGGCGGAAGTCTTGAGGAATTTCTGATTTTTCGGCGACATCGTAGCGCCGTGATAGGGTCAAAGTTTTGACAATATTTTTGGTCAAAAATATGCCAAAACTTTGGTGGTGTCAGCGGCAACGGTGTCACGAAAAATTCGAAATTCCTAGCACTCCCTGGCTCCAAATCTGATCTCATTTCAAACGGAGTCGAACGCTGCGGCGTTCCATAAGATCCGGAACCATCGATGGTTCCGGAACATTTCCGATTGTGACATGACACAGGCGAGTAATAATGAATTCAAGTGAATCCATAGCGGACAAAGAAAGCAGGAATCAGCCAGATAAATAAAACACTAAGGGGGCGTTCTGTTTGTTTTGTATTTTCTGTTCGTTTTTCGAAAATGTTTTGGTGTTCTGTTTTCAATTCTTTGTTTTGAAGAAAATTGAAAATCGTTTGGTTTGTTGTTTTGAAAAATTATTTTTGAGAAGAAAATAGAAAATGTGTTTGGTTTATAATTATTTAAAATATAATAAATGTAAAGTTTAAAATCCGAAAACGGGTTTTCCTTATTTTCAACATTTAACACAGAAAACGCCGAAAACGTTAAAAAGACGTTTTCGTGTTTTCTATACAAATCTTGAAAACGATTTCGAAAACAATGAGCAGCGCAGCGTTTTGGCATTTTCAACGAGAAAATAGAAAGCGGGTTGAAAATGGCGAAACGAGCGCTTAGAAATCTTGTATTAATGATATATTGAATGAATGAAATAGATGAAAGAAAAATGTGTCTAAAAAGTAAATTGTAATTGACAAAAATAGCAGTAGACTTAGAAATAATTTGGATTGTCAAACGAACTCGAATGCTCAAAATCGATCATAACGTCATAGGCTCAAGGCGAAGAGGTGTATTTGGTCCAGAAGGCCCACTACCTTTCTAAATTGGTATTACAAATTTCTAATAGAAAATCGTAGACAAGACGTCAAATATTTAAATTCCGCTATATCATGTTTGCTCCAATTTATCCAAGTCATAGTGCCATAACCAGAGTGCACGAAGTGGAACTAGAAGTCCCGTTGACGTCAGCCCAATCGTTATGCTGTTGCCTGTTGTTACTTTTACTATTGCTACTGCTACTGCTACTATTACTAATACTATTGTTATTACTACTCCTCCTATTAGAGCATCTCCAGCAATCTCTTTATTTTTAAAGAGCATCTTTCATATTATGGAGAGTATATTTTGATTTAGAAAGTAAAAATTTTAATTAACTCCAACAAGCTCTCTATTTATACTCTTTATTTTGCTTAAATCAATAAACAATTATTGAATTCTTTTATTTTTAATCAATATTTATAATTTCAGTTGTATTTGACCAATAAATTAGTTGTAGTTTAGCAAAATCAATAAAAGAGTATTGAAACTTGTGAACATTAAATAATAGAGAGTGGATTTGGCTCTCCAAATTTGAAGAGTCAAACCCTCTTTTTATTCTAAAATGTTAAAATAAAGAATCTCTTGGAGCTTAATTTTACCCGTTCTCTCTTTATAATAAAGAACATCTTGCATTTAAAGAGGCTGTTGGAGATGCTCTTACTAGCCATGTTCTGGTCCTAGCGTTGGAATCTTGTTATGATTCGAGCGCCGGTATTGGTTTACCGTGTTTTCACGGTAAATCACATGATTTACATGTGGTTTCACATGAAAATATAGTAACCTCATGTGGTTTACTGCACTGGAACTATTTTATGGTTTCAGTGTTGGAACCAGAACATTTCCACTCCTATTACTACACTACCACAGCTACAATCACTACAATTACAATTACAATTATTATTATTATTTTATTTTTTTGTATTCCCTCTATATATTGCATGATCGTTGAAGCCATTATAGGTCATAATTAATACAGCCTACAAAAATGGCAAACAAACTGCTATTGCTTGCAGCAATATTTTTTCTCCTGATGACTAATTCTCTGGGACTTTCCTCCGGCGATAACTGGCCGCACGTCAGAGGATTGACGAAAACGAGAACTGAGTCGCCATTGCCAGAGAAGAGAGTGGGGTTTTTGCATGGCATACATAAACATGAAAGTTTCAAGCTACACAGAAAAGCAGCAAGATTTAATAAATTAACCAGTCCGAAATTGGATGGAGAACCTGATGGTTCTAAGTCAACATCTCCGAGCCATAGCCCAGGTATAGGACACCATGGATGAATGATTAATTGGTAATGGCCCATTTAAGGAAATAATTTCTGAATTTCCAGTGTTTATTGTTAATGATTTCAAGATTCAACAATAAGAAGCGTGTAAATTTGTGGGTGTGAATTTATATTTTGTGAAATAGAAAGTAAAAATTATTACTTAATTAGTGTGACTCCGTAAATTCAAAAACTATGTAAAGCTTATATATTTGTTATTGGATATTGATAATATTTATGGGTTGCAATTTACAAAACGTTGTTTAATTCATAATTATTTTTAGGTCTAGAAATCTTGAATATATCAATATATTGAAATATTGAAATTTATATTGGAAAAGGAGCTCAAACTGCCTTGAGCCAAACGAAGCTTTTAGTTATATATAAAATTATCAGTTTAAAGTATAATATGGAGAAAACGTTGTGTCACTCTCACCGTTGTAGCTTAAATTTGTAATTTTTTTCTAATATAGTATATGGTCGTGTCGTGTGACTCGTGAGTTCCACTGTTCAAGGAGCAGTTGCTTGTGAACAGAGTAATAAAAAAATAAAAAATGTTATGATATGAATTGATCAAACACCTAAACAAGAACACAATAATTCTAAAAACAACTTGATCAATCTGAAAATGGTTGTTCGACCACAAGAAAAACAAGAATCAGAAACTTAAACTAATCGATTTTACAGGCAAAATCGATTATCTAAAATCCATCTTCATCAATCTAAAAGAAGATCTAAAGAACAACAAACGAAGGAGACGAAGGGGGCTAGGGTTTCTGAGAACGAGAAACAAAAGAGAGAGCCTTCTGGAGAGCTAAGTGAGGCGTTTTTATACCCCGAATCATCAATGGGCTTGGACTGGATCAACCGGGTCTTCTCTTGGGCTTGGAAGCTGATCTGGTCTTTTAACTTGGACTGGGCTTTTGGCCCATCATCACCAACAATCTCCACCTTGATGGGAACAAATCCAGCAGGCCATTCTTCAGTATTCTGCAAGAAGAAAGCAACAGCAGCAGTATCACATTCTTGGATATTAAGAAAACTCAAAGCATCCCTAAACTTATTGATTGGTATCACCTTTGTTCCAGCATCAGTTGGATTAAACTGAGTTGCTATTTTGACAAGATTAACTTCACCTGATTCAATAATATCTCGAATAAAATGGAACTTTACATCTATATGTTTTGACCTGTTATGAAAAACAGGATTTTTACTAAGGTAAAGTGCACTTTGTGAATCAGTGTGTAAATCGAAACAGTTACCAATCAAACCAAGTTCACCAATCAGCCCTTTAAGCCAAATCCCTTCTTTAACAGCATCTGTGGCAGCCATATATTCTGTTTCTGTGGAGGAAGGAGCCACCACCTTTTGAAGCTGAGATTTCCAACTAACACAGGTGCAATTGAGAGTATAAAAATAGGCTGAAGTTGATTTTCTATTATCCAAGTTACCAGCAAAATCAGAATCAACAAATCCAGAAAGATTCATATCATTTTTCTGTTTAGAAAATAGCAAGCCCAAGTTTTTAGTTCCTTTTAAATATCTTAGTAAACATTTAAGAGCTTCCCAATGTATTTCACCCGGGTTGCTCATAAATCTACTAAACACGCTAACACTATATGCAATGTCAGGCCTAGAACAAACCATAAGAAACATAACACACCCGACAGCATTAGCGAAAGGAAAATTTTTCATTCTAGAAATCTCTTCATCGCCTTCTTTTATTTTAAATACCCACTTATTAGCAATAGGTTTCTTATCAACAGGCAAATCAGTCAAAACCCAGGTCTTATTTTTCATAAGGCTATTCATCTCCTCTTGCATTGCTGCAAGCCAAAGTTGTGAGTTAGGACCATTTACAGCTTCTTCAAAAGTCTCGGGTTCAGTGTAATCAGCTCCTAAGAGTAGTAATGCAGTTTCAAAGTCAAGATCTGCCAATCTAGAAGGCAACCTAGTGTTTCTTCTTTGCCTGTCTCTAGCAAGTTGATAAGTGTCCAAATTTTGTTCATTTTCTGCAACTGACTCAGAACTAGTGGATGTAGATGCAGTAGACTCTGGAATGGAGTTATGATGCGAAGATGATGCAATTTGTGAAGGTAAATTTGATTCAAATGAATTTTCAGAATGTGGGGGTTGCTCCACCTGAATCTGAGTACCATCTAAGTGATTTTCATCACTAAAACTCAGTTTAGTTGAAAGAAAATCAGGACTAGTGGACTCAATGTCTTTGTCATGCAAACATGGGAATTCAAGTTCATTAAAAATTATAGACCTACTGGTTATAACCTTATAACCACCTTTCTGTTTTTCCCAAAGTCTATAACCCTTAACACCATCCCCATAGCCAATAAAAATGCATTTTAGTGATCTAGGGTCTAACTTAGACCCTGATGCAGATTGTGAATATGCAGTGCAGCCAAAAACTCTTAAATGTGTATAATCTGGAGTGTTTCCACTCCAAATTTCCTCACGAATGTTGTATGCAATGGCACCAGAAGGACTTCTATTAATTAGGTCACAAGCTATCCTTACAGTTTCTCCCCAAAAGGTTTTAGGCAGTCCCGAACTCACTAACATGCACCTATTCCTCTCTAGCAATGTCCTATTTAATCTTTCAGCAACCCCATTTTGCTATGGGGTATAGGGCACTGTTTTATGCCTCGTAATCCCATTTAAAGTGCAAAAATTGTCAAATAAGGAATTACAAAACTCAAGACCATTGTCTGTTCTTAAAAATTTAATTTTCAAACCCTTTTGATTTTCAACGAGTGCCTTCCACCCCTTAAAAGAAGCAAAAGCTTCATCTTTAGTTTTCAAAGGACAAATCCAAGATTTTCTTGAAAAATCATCAACAATTAAAAGAAAATATTTAAAACCTGGAGGTGTACTAACTAGAGAGGGTCCCCACAGGTCAGCATGCAACTATTCTAGAGCTGCAGTTGACTTGTGGTTTCCTTTCCCAAATGGTGCCTTAGTGTGTTTGCCAAAAACACAATTTTCACAAAATGAAAGATTTTTCACAACATCTTTTCCAAAGACCCCATGCTTATGCAATGAATGAAGTGCCTTTTCACTAATATGTCCTAGTCATTTATGCCACATATCAGTCATGTCAGTGATTTGTGCTGTGCTTACAAGAGATTTAGGCAAATCAGGAATAGCAGGCAAAACATATAATCCATTCAACTTTGGCACAGAACACAACAATTTATTTCCTTTAAAAATCATAGTATAACCAGATTGTGTAATAAGATCATGTCCTTCATCATCAAGAATACCAGTAGAAATCAAATTTCTTCTAAGATCAGGCACATATCTGGTGTTATTTAAAATCAGAAAAGAATTGTTGTTTAAATGTAAGACAATTTTGCCAATTCCATGCACAACACAATTCATATCATTGCCAAGTTTAACAGTACCACCATTCAAGCAATTAAAATCAGAAAACCAATCTTTCACAGGGCAAACATGAAAGCTACAACCAGAATCAAGGATCCAATCATGATCAAGTTGTGAAGATGATGTCATAAGAACAACTCCAATATTAATGGCAGGTTCAACATAATTATTTTCCCTATTTTCTCTATTTTTCTCAGCTCTAATCCTTTTATAGCAATCCTTGATTAAATGACCGGATTTCTTACAATAATTGCAAGTTTTAGTCTTATTATCGTAAGATTTTCCCTTTCCTTTATTGTCTTTATTCTGACCCTGATTTTGGTTATGATTTTTATCTTTATTCTGATTCTGTTGCTTCTCAAAGTTACTACCTTTTTGAGATTTAGAGCTACTAGCAAAATTCTTAGCATACAAAGCTTCTTTAGCTTCTAAATTAGTTTCTAAGTCTCTATTCTTTAAGGCAGTGTGAATTATATCAACAATCAAAGATTGACCACCATATTCAAGTGCATTTTTAATGTCCTTATACCTCTCACTAAGACCACCAAGTAAAGACACAACCTTTTGATCATCTGAAAGTATTTCACCACTATTGGTCAAATCAAGAGTCAATTTGTTAAATCTGTCCATATTTTCTTCTAAATCAGCAGTAGGATCAAATTTGAAACCATAGTATTGTTTCCAAAGAAGACATTTATTTGGTAAAGTGGCAGTCAAGTACAGAGTTCCAAGTTTGTTCCATAATTCAAAAGCTGTTTTAGTATCACCTACCTTTCTAATCACAGAATCAGACAAATGCAAGTATATGGTACTCCAAGCAATTTCATCTTACTCAGTCTTTTTAGCTTCTGCAACATCAGCGGCCCAAGACTTATCAATGGCCTTGGCACACCTTTGTTGAAGCAACAAGGCCTTAATTTTATTACGCCATAATGTAAAATCACCCTTACCATTCCAGATTTCAACATCAACCTTCGTTGTTGCCATTTGATTAATTCAAGTGATCACAAAAGACACTAGGCAAGTAATCTCAGGTATAATCACTGACAGAAAGCAAAGAGCACAGAATACACAGTAATCTCCTCTGGCAGAAGACAAGAGTATGAACATGCAATCAACATATGATCAGATTTACCAAACAATGGCAAATTAACAACTAACAGATGATAGAATAAGAACACCGAATAGAAATTAAACCTAGGGTTCCAATTTAGGTCCTTCCTAAAGCCGATTAACCTTCTCAACCCTAGTGCAATACCGTTACCCCCTCCAGATTTCGACGTTCTCAATGAAACTTTGGACAATGGAGCAATCGGTTTAGGGCTTCAACAAGTAAGGTTGAAATAGGTGAAAGAACCCTCGGAAGACGAAGAAAAAGGGAAGTATTTTACCTGTTTGTGGTTGAAAAACCACAAAAACCACCAGAATCGAATAGAGGCAGAAGCAAGAAAATACCAGTAGCTGAAAAACGTAAAACCAGTCTGTCAAATCCCCTCCGTGCTACAAGCTAAGCCTTCAATTCCACAAATCTTCACCAAGACTTCAACGTATACCCCAATTTACCGTATGAATTTTTTAAGAGCAGTAATAAATCTCAAATCTGCCTCCGAAAAATAGATCGGTGTAGGGTCGAACGAATAAGAACACAAATGGCGGATTTTAAACAAAAATTTCAGATGAAAATTTTCGAAAAAAAAGTTTTCGGATCTAAAAGGTTCAGTTCGAAAAAGGATGTTTGACAACGAAATCCTAAATCGATACCATAGGGCTCTGATACCACTGTTATGATATGAATCGCTCAAACACCTAAATAAGAACACAATAATTCTAACAACTTGATTAATCTGAAAATGGTTGTTCAAACATGTAACGCCCCGCCAAAATCTCGTCACGATTTTATATGATTTCGTATGTTTATCGTTTGTGTTTTTGGGAATGGGTCGTGATGATGTGAATATGTCGTGAGATGGTGTTGATGGGTATGACATGTCTAGGATGTGTTTTGGGTTGCCCCATGTATGTTGGAACTAGGTACGGTCGCCAAGAATGAGCCGGAAGAGAAATGCAGAAAAAAGCGGGATTCTGGTAGTAATTTTGGTATTTACGGCGTAAATGTAATGGTCTGACCGTAAGTCCTATAGTTTACGGCCGTAAGTCAAGAATGAGGGTTAAAGGGCTGATCCTCTGTGGTCGGCGTGGACGGAGCGGTCGGCGTGTGTCTTAGAAGTTCACGGCCGTAATTTAATGAGTTCTGGTAGTAATTTTGGAATTCTGTACCGTAATAGGGAGATTCTGGCCGTAATTTTTAAGTCGGCAGATATGGATTTTTGGTCAAAAAGTCACTTTTCTTGATGGTTACCTCATTTTCGAGCCAAGCATACATCTATGACATTTTGAAGGTCCTCCATCTCTAGAAATCCATCCACATATCATACTTGGATCAAGTGTTGATATAGAAGATCAATCAAGTCCTTAAGGAGCAAGGTGAAGAAGAAAGCAAGTCCATCCTCTACCTTGTTTTTCCTTGGTGGTCCCATCTTTCTAAGGTGGGTAGTAGAGCACTTAAAGTGTTTTGAGGTAAGATCATGCCCTAATATTGATTGGTTTGCAATAAATAGGTAAAGAGACAATTGTTAGGGTAGGATTAATGATGTTGATGCTTTGGTTGAGTAGATATGACTATAGGGTTGGTATAGCATATAGATACTCAATTTGGGGGTTTGTAGAATCTTGATGTTTATGGACCCATTTTATGTTAATATGCATATGATATTACATGTGTTTATTTGTTTGTATCATTGAGGCATGGTCATGCATGAAAAATGAGGAGTAGGGTTGCCAACCAAATGTTTATATAATGTTCGTCTCACAAAGGTTTGAGACAATTGGCCCAAATGGAGGTCCCTCAAAGGATTGGGAGTCGGCGATTAAAGTATGAATGTATGTTACGGCGCCAATATAAACATATGGTTCGCAACGGGCCCATGAGCACGAATACGTCATGCATTGCATATGGATATGTTCCCCACTGGGCCCTCGTGGCTCACAATGTGTTATGATATGTTATAGGTGACAGTCGAGGCCAGTGGACTTGGGGCGGAGGGGGAATCTCGAGGGCGTGGCGTGGAGGGAAACCAAAGGAAGCTCCGATCCTCTATAGGCCGCTTTTGCATATGTCCAATGGCCATGATTTAATGTATTTTGCTTATGTTTTGATGTAAACGTGTAAATAAGTACTCATGAGCTTGGACAAAGTAAAGGTTTTGTAACGCTATTTAGCTTCCGTTGCTAATCGTTATAGTTATAAACGCATGTTTTAAGAGCGGGCGTTACAAAACACAAGAAAAACAAGAATCAGAAACTTAAACTAATTGATCTTACAAGCAAAATCGATTAGCTAAAATCCCCTATCAAACCAACAGATCTTCATCAATCTAAAAGAAGATCTAAAGAACAACAGACGAATGAGACAAAGGGGGCTAGGGTTTCTGAGAACAAGAGACAAAAGAGAGAGCCTTCTGGATAGCTAAGTGAGGCGTTTTTATACCCCGAATCATCAATGGGCTTGGACTGGATCAACCGGGTCTTCTCTTGGGCTTGGAAGCTGATCTGGTCTTTTAACTCGGACTGGGCTTTGGGCCCATCATCACCAACAATAAATATAAAATTAAAAAAAAAGGGAGGAAAAGTTACCGTTCAATTTTAATAACAAATTTTAACTCTATTAAAAAATAAAAAATAAAAAGGGCAAATTTTAACTCTAAATATGCACAACTTGGTCCCAAATTTATTGGTGTGAGTTTTTTTTCCCCCCACATTTTTGTTTCATTCAATATATTTTTTTGGCATACTCTTTAGTTTTGATAATAGTATTGTTTAAAAAAAAACTTATTGATATATATAGCAAGAACATTACTTCAAAGGCCACGGCTAAATACACCCACCCCAATTACTTTCTACACCCAATTTATTAAATTCACCACCAAAAATCATTTCAATTACTTCATACACCCCTCTCTTCCACTTTTACCCCTCACTTCACAAAAAAAAAAAGAAGAGAGAACAGAATGGGACAAAGCTTTCACCAGTTTCACGCATCTCTTCTTTCTTTCTCTGTACCAAGCTTTCACGCATCTCTTCTTTCTTTCTCTGTAGTTTTTCTTCCCATGGTATATTTACCTTTCTTCTTGCAATTTAAAAATGCATATGCCTAAATTGATGTTACATGTTGGTAAATCTATTTGTTCCATGCTTCTTGTTCTTCCATGGCGTTCGTCGACAAAGAAGTGCCGTTTGCCAATGGGGGTGAACACATTTGGTGTGTTCGCCCCCGTTGGGGCGAACAACAGTGTCCGCCATTGCCGACGATGCTTTCGAGTCACGAGGAATGATTAGGTATAGAAAAATCATTTTAGTGTGTGTATTTAGTAAATTGGGTGTAGAAAAATCATTGCTGTAAATGGAGTTGATCGAAACTGATGGAGCTATGAGGCTGTGGTGAGACAACAATGGCGGACACAATCAGTCACGAGGAAGACGAAGCCAAATTCGTATGCGTTCCCTTTTTAGGTTTTTAATTTATTGAATAGAAGTGTAAAATAGTCATTTTAATTAGGGGTATTTTTGAGAAAAAATTTTAATGGGTGTACTTAGCCATGGCCTACTTCAAATTGTTTGTTGAAATTTAAATTTGATAATGTTGAATATTAGATGAAATTTTAAAAAGCACGTGCTAATAGGTTTTAAAATTTTGATGAAAATTATTTGATTGGGATCAAATATGCTAATTTATTTATATGAGCTAAAAAATGCCAAAAGTTAAAATTAAAAAGGTAAACTTTAGGATCAATTTGTGTATATTTGAAAGTTGTGTATTCAGCTATAATTTAACTTATTTTATTTGAGTTGAATAAGAAAAGAATGACGTTCTAGTAATTTTTACATACCAAATGCTAGTTTTGACCAAAAATGTGAAAATAAGAACTAAAATATCACAACTTTTACCTCTGATCTCAAAATGCAATGAGCAAATATATAATAAAGTGATAGTTTGACATAAAATTAATGTGAAGGTTGTTGGCCTGATCTTTCTGGGCTGATTTGTTAAGTGTCAATATTGGGCTTTATGTTTTGTCAAACCTAAAGTCCATTGCTATTGCTTGACCCGGTCCAACCCATCTTCCACAGGTGGTTAACTAGAGTGAATCTCCTTCGTCCACATGGCTTAATCCTAATGGTTGTGAGCTTATTTCATATAAAAGGGCTCTTTAACCTTAATTCTGTATCATTCTCTGCTCTTATCTGATCTCTCTCCCTTCTGTGTTATTGGATGATACTTTATCTGTCATTCTTGAGAAATCCTTCATTCTCCCTTCTTATAGTATATTTCTGAGAGAAATAGTTTAGGAATTACACTAATTTTTGAGTGACTCTTTGGATTGGGGGAGTTATTGTATAGTTCTTTAATCTAAGTAGGTTATAGAACAAGGATTTTTGAGTTCTTGTTAGAGATATCTCTAAGATTTGGAGTTTTTGGTGGAGGCATGGCCTTCATGGATGTACTTTGTTATCGGATTTGAAGTGCTAATGGAGTTTGAGCGACATCCACCTTGTGGAGCTCAACATGGTGATGTAGAATACGCTGTATTCGAACATCCGGGGCTAATAGCCAAAAACAAATCTTGTGTTCTTCCTTTTTGTCAATTTTATCTTTCGTATCGAAATTTTGTGGCTAATATTTGTGTTTAAATATAACAATTAAAATAGCAATATTAAATTTGGTATATTATAAACAAGGATAAAATTAAATGTTCAATAATCCACACAAAAGAAAGAAAGAAAGAAAGAGGAGAATGTTAATTGTCAACCCCACTAAAATATTTGTTTGCCGAGAAAATAATGAAAATTACTTAAATGTTCTTGAAAGGTATCATAGGTATATCATAAATATTTTGGGAAGTATCATAAAAAATGTACATTATCAAATTTACGATACTAAAAAATTTGAAAAATATCACATTCTAATATTTAATTAAATTTCATTTTTTTTTTCAAAATTATTATGAAAAGTATCAAGTTGTGATTTGTTACTTAGAGAAAGAGTTAAATTTGAATTGTGATGCCCAAAGTGAAGTATTTGTGATTTTAACCCATTTTGATATTTAGAAGAAGACCCGATGACTATGATGAGTCCACTAAGAGAGGAAATTAGGCTAAATATTGGTTTTAAGTTTGATTTTTGAAAAGTCCGGTGATTTTATACTAGTTGCTCAAATCCGGTAATCCCGGTTTAATTGGTCAGCCCTAAATTTTGCTTCAAGCGACCCGATTTCAGAGGGGGAAGAGGTGAGAAAACGGGAACACAACATCAGGCATGTTGGGTTTGCGCTGTGAAGACGACATTAGACAACTCCCACACTTGAGGCTATGCAATTTTGAATTCGATTTGGAATATTGAAATCCAGCTTTGATTATGAAATCGGTTAAAAAACTTCTAGAAAAAAAAACCTCTAAAAAAAAAAGACACCATCCTTAAGGATCTACTTCTCTGGTAATTTCTGTTAGCTTTAATTGAGGAGTGTGGACTATAGGAATGGTTAGTTGATCAAATTGAGATGCTTGGGTGAAAATATTGGATAGTCACTTGCATAAGTTTTGCTTCAATTTTTTATAAACTTTCTATGCACGCCAAGTGTTCGATGAAATGTGTCTAAGGTTTCATGCTACTTTTTGGATTTTCAAGTTATGGCATGCTTGTTCATGAGTTATTGATCACATTTGTGAAAAACAAGTTTATTTTTTTTCACTCCAATCAGGCACTAGTTGCTTGTAGGTGGGATTTTGCTTATTGATTATGTCATTTTTCAGAATCTAAGTTATTAGTTCATTTGCATTATTTCTATAGAAAACAATTAAAGAAAGTGTCGTGGAACTTATTTACCTAATTTCATTAGTTTGGATCTTGAGATTTCACATGTTCAACTAATATGTTATGTATTTAGTTAGATTTTTGTTGCTAACACGAATTTCAAATCAGATCTACCGTTGGGTTCCACTGCAGGAAAGCGGTATATTAGTAACTTTTATTGTAATTCATAATTTATTGCTAACACGCATTTAAGTGTAATTCAAGTGTATTAAGCTCCAATTTATGTCTAATTCAAAATACACTGATGAATTACACATTCTAGTGCATTACACTTTATGTGTAAGATGTGCAAATGGCTATATATTTTGTATGAAAAAGGAGATAATAATTTTTTAAGAAGTTTAACATAGGGTAATTATTCTGCACTATGTTTTCACGTTACACATTCTGTGTAATTCATTTGTAATGTGCAACATAATACACACTAATGAATTACACATGCTTTATACTTCATGTGTAATGAATTGCACATTATGTGTAACTAATCATTAATTTATTAGTACATTACACTTTATATGTAAGCATGTGTAATGCACTTCATATTTTGTGTGAATGAGAAATAATAATTTTTAAAAGTTATATTAGAGAAATTAAGTGTTAAAATTCCATATTATGTTTGATGCAAGAAGGAATGATATGATGTGAATAATTGAGTGATTGTGTGTGGTTTGTGATTATGAGGATTACATAGCCATGGTCAAATGCAGTTATGATTGTGAATTGGAAATCGAACCCTTCTGTAATTATTTTGCTTATTTTCGGTGAATGGTAGTATTTTTATAAATAAAAAAAATTGGTGATATGTAGTGGATTTTTTGAGGCTTATGATTTCTTGAAGAATGTTGTTTCTTGATTGAGATTACTTTTAATATTTTCATAGTGAAGGACGAAGAAACAGGTAATGGAAGATTAGTTGATGAGATTTGGGGAAAAATTTGATAAGATTTTGGATTAAACTTGGATGAAAGGGACTGGGAAATGGACTGACATTATGTATTACCAAAATGTGTAATACATTATAGATAATTTATAATTAACTACTACAAAGAATATTTCATTAATTACAAATAATTTGTAGTTTATTTATAATGAATCATAGAGAATATCTAATAAATTACACATGAACTACAAAGAATATGTAATGCTTGTGGATAATCTTTAATTAATTACAAAGAATATGAATATATAATGCATTACAGAAAATATGTAATGCATTGCAAATATATTTGAGATAATAAAAAATGAAGTGATATAAATAATTACACAACTGTGTAATTCATTTTTAATGTGTGATAGAATAGAAACTAATGAATTACACATTCTGTGTAATGAATGTATAATAAATTACACCTACGTAATTAATATTTTAATTATATGTCCATTCCACTTTATCTGTAAGGCATGTGTAACGGGCATGTGAAGAGGTGGAAAAAAATATTTAAAATGAAAATAACGAAATATAAAAGAATTATAGAAAATGAAAGAGAAATGAATGAAAATAGAAAATGAATGAATTAAAGCCTTTAAAATACACACGTGAGGATTTGAACCTGGGCAAATAAGTTAGTCATGTGGCTTACCAGTTGCTTTAGGCCACGACATATTCATTATCCTGTCTTTGCAAAATATATGCTTGCAATTGATCCAGTCTAAAAACACGGATTTTACTAATTATCCCACAATGTTTGTGTTTTTTGTGTAATTAATCTTGATTTACCTGATTTTTGAAAATTTAAACTTAAAGATTGGTATTAATGTAAAGGTCCCCCACTAAGAAGTAAGAACCCACACCACAACGGGGTTAATTTTGGGGCAAAGGATAAGGTTCACTTAATGGCCTGGGTTGGGCTAGGTTGGGTTGGCTCCAAAACTAATTTTGGGTCAAACAAACTTTTCTTAAACCCAATTTAAAGCCCTTTGCAGACCTACCCAAAGCCTCGTAAACAAGGGGACAAAAAAAATTTTCCAATTGAAGTTTCAAAAATATTCAACACAATTTCAGTTTGCAATAATGGAATGGATACTTGCAAAAATATTGTTAGCGGTTGGCAAAAGTTATAAGCATAAGATTATTCACCATGAATTTAAAATTATTTTAAATGAGAAGTTCATAATGGAAAAATTCACGGCATCTATATATTATATAACGTTGAAGTGAATTGGCGGTTGGTAATTGAAAAATAGTTGTTATGGTAGATTTTTAGTTGATTATTTGCTAAACCAATTACTATTTGACACGTGTCATTATTCTATTAGCATTCTTATTTCTTCACATGAAACTGCCCATTAAATTTTGCATTTTAAAAAATTGTTCCAGCATGTCTCACATACATTATGGGCAGTTAAAAAATGTTCCCACTATGCCACGTTTGTTTGGTTATTTATTTATTTTTATTTTTTTAAAGATATTTAATATTACTTATTTTTTTAATTATATATCCCAATGCTCGGAACAAGTCAAATAACAATTACATGGTGCAGTTACATTGTGATATATTCTTTTTACTGCCACGTGTCAAAATACAGACATAGAAGTTATTTCCCCAGTCCCATTTTTAGTGGATTATATTTTTGGAACAGAGGTAATATTAAAGATAACAATTTATTTTTATTAATAATTATGCATAATAAATAGGGGTAAATTAGGAAATAAAGAAATTAAATTTATACTAATAAGAAAAGTAGCTTTATATTTTGAACCGGATAAAAATGAAATCAAACCTATCAAAATGGGACGGAAGAAGTAGTAAAAACTCAATGTACAGTTGTTGCAGTTATATTGTGCCAGCTTTTTATTTGAAATTTGCTTTGACCATGTTTTGAGAGTTTTTGATTTAAACGTGTTTTCTGAAAATTGCTTTAAACCAGATTTTCCGTCGCATTAATTACTTTTGATGATAAACTCATGCATAGATGTTTAAGGTGTTGAAAATGGCTCCAACGCTAGCGGTGTTGAAGGATATTGAAGATCCATAATCGAAGTTCGAATAGCAAGGATAAGTTTTTGAATTTTGAAAGATGGCATGCAGTAAAATTTGTCCAATACACTGAATTGATTCTAATGGATGAGAAAGTAATATTTTTTTTTTTTTGGGTTAAAATGAGACTTTTTTTTTTTTTTTTTTCATCTAAGTGGTCTTGCACATCATTTCAATTATGTAACCTACTACATTTGAGTTCTTTTCTAAAAATTCTTAAATATGTTGCCTGCTTATTTGGTGTTTCCATATATTTTAGTTGCATTATAATTAGCCACAAAATGGTGATAGAACAATATACTTTTTCAAAATTCTTCTAATAATAATCTAATGTCTCAAAAATGTGATAGAACGATATACCTTTTGGAAATTCTTCTAATGATTTCCATCTGATTTTGCTCAAATGCAAGTCATGAACTACCTCATAAGTCCTGCCAGAAACATGTTGTTTCACGTTTACCCCGCAAGTGAGCAAGTCATGACAAGTAATATAGTGATAAGTAGAGTATCGAACCCACAAAGACTGCTAGTCAATCGTTTAATGTCCCAACCTTAACCGAAATAAAAAATTGAAGTTGATTTAAAATTCTAAAATTAAATTCTAAACTAAGTTGCAAAACAAGATAGAAGATCGAGTTGAAAATAAATACGGATGGGAAACAATTGGGGAAGGCTAGTATTAGACTATTGAATCCATTTTGCAATCACTTCAAATCAGGATCATTAGTTGACACGAACATTTGATCTAGATGATGGAATTTCCTAACGTAATGAAAGTCTCTCTCGAGAAAATTCACCTAATCGTATGTAATATTAATTATCTCTCGCTTAATGATTTGCACACAAACGCATTTAAACTCTAAAAATGCACAAAAATATCGCATAAGGCATAGCGGTACTATCGTCCTCTATCGAACCCTATGATTTCCAATTTTATAGCCTAACTCATCTACGTTCTCTTGAACCAATAAACAAGTCACAAGAACTCTCAACTCTACCCACAAATTTTAAAAATACGAAGCAATTAATTGGAAATTCGTAGAACAAACATTTGGTTGAAGATAAACAAGTCAAAACATCAACTGATTAATCCCAAACATGAAGTAATTAATAAAGATTCATCAAACCTTAGTACTAAGTAGGCATTTAGCCTAACATATTAAGCATGAAAGAATGAAAATAAGAAGAAGAAACCATAACCGAATGTAGAATTATCTTGATTTTGACTTCAATCTTCGATTCCCCCAATAAATCTTGCAAAAAGCTTCAATCATTGAAACAAACAAATAAACAATAATATTTTACTAAACTTATGTATGAAATAAATATTAAAAAAAAAACATAAACACATGTCTAAAGATCCTAAATAAGTGCCGAAAACGCACTTACCACATACAGTCATGTAAACAATCCCTATAGTACGTACCATCGAAATTCACATAGGCATGTCATTCACATGTTGCAGAAATTGTCAGTATTCCATTCAACTACTAGACATTTTTTTTTCCGATCATAGTGTCATGATATAATAAATATTGATTAGTATATGTTACTATAATGGAATTAAAATGATCTGTATTTTCCATGAGTAATATTGGTTAATAATTCTTCTTCTTCATATGCATATTTAATTATTAGTATTAGAAAATCTGGCTATAAGTTAACACTAATAATTATTAATTAAAGTTATTTCAATGTTTTAACCTTTAGTGTTTCATAAACCTTTATTCATTGAATTAATTAATTTGACTAAGTTTAACAGCTTTAACATTCAATTTTCAATTTGTTAACAAAGTATTATGATTATTAAATTACTTCTAGAAGCTTGCAGGTTTTTAACATATAGAAGATCTTTCCTTTCTAATCAAAATATCAATTATATCTTGGGATGGCAAAACGGGTCGAGAAACCCGAGGACCGTGGTTACCCGAATCGAATGAGTCGAAAAAACCCGAACCGATGGATCGGCAGATCGGATATGGTTTTTGATAGTAAAACTCGAGACGGATATGGTTAGTAGCGTCGTAACCGAACCCGAACCGAATAACCGAAATTTTTTTCCTAAAAAAATTTAAAATTAATTATCAATTCCAAAATCAAAAGTTGAAAATCTAAAATTTATAATGAGTTGTCAATTGTGATGAAAACTATTTATTTTGCTTGCATGGTGTGTGAATTCCTATTTTGTTTGAACACTAGTAACTACTTCATGCTTTTTAGTTGTATTTGTTTATGGACGAGGATAATGGATTGATTATTTGTTATTAGTGTATTAAAGTCTAATGAATAATGAGTTGTGATGGTGCAATGGTAAAATGCTAGAATAAGGATGTAATGTGATAATATTTGTCAATTAAATTGAGGATGTAATATTCAATGTTTTTAGAATAAAAGCAATTTATGTATTGGTATTTTGAGTGTGAGTAGATAACTTTTCGTTAAAAAAATATAGGCCCACATGGCTTTAAAAAAAAGGGTTTTGAAAACAGTTCGGAATCCTGAACCGAACCGAACCAAAGCACCAACGGTTCGGTTCGGTTACGGTTATGGTTTTTACCAGGCGGTTCGGTTTGCAGTTCGGGCTGAACCGTCCCCGAACCGAACCGTTGTCATCCCTAATTATATCTAGAAGGTTGTTTTCTCTTTTTTCCGCAAGGCATTCAATATATGGGACTGTCTTGAATAGTTGATCATTTTGTGAAAATTGTTGTCATATATATTTATTGAGCTTAGGTTTGGAATATGTATTTTTCAAGGCTAAACATTGAAAAATCAAGAATATAATAATGCATAGGTCTAATAATACTAATGTATTTTTTTATAGTTTGACTTAGGTTGGATCTTAATATTTTCTTTCACACATATTTCATTTTTAGAATTTAAAATGCACATTCATGTTATGTATTTCACCATATATTTAAGTAATCATTTAAAAAAAGGTATTTAATCAGCCTTTTTCCATGTAATTATTAGATTTCAAAATCACCAGGAATTATTTGTTCAAGTGATCAAGATATCCTTTGATCCTCTTAGAGTGTTGGGGGGGGGGGGGGGGGAAGTGATCAAGATATGTTATGTATGGTCCCATAATATTTTGTATGGGTTAATTAGTATAGATAGTTAACTATTAACATTAGTTTCTTTTGCTTTGTATAGTTAATTTATTATTTATTGGTGGTTTGTAATGTTATTATTGTTTCACGAGTCCTCTATTTTTAATGCACTGTCTTACCATTCTTTACGCATTATATTATTGTGAAGTAATGAAGGCATAACATCGGCCAACGAAGGGGAAAAATGAAATATATATGCATTTAATTTGTTAGATGAGAAGTATAATTTTGTTTCTATTGTGCAATTACGTTATCGTTGAGCTATAATTTTCTTTATATGTTCTAAATTGTTCTTGATATTTCAAAAATGCAAGTCAACCCCATGGTCTTTCACTAGAAAATAAGTTTCAATTTGATTAGATCTACTTATAAGACCTACTATACATGTACAATGATACAATTAATCACTCTTTTAAATTTTTCTTTATAATGTAAATAAATTATTGATGCACCTCAACATTAGAGATATTTTTATTATTATTATTATGCACTTGACGCAGCTATTTATAAATTTGATCTAATAAATGTTCATAAGACACATTTTGATAAAAATCTAAAACTTCAATGATAATTACAAATTGAGTTTCCTCAAACATTAAAAAAGGTTATTCCATTTCATATTACCTAACATGAATACAATGTTCGCACAACTTTTAATTAAGACATCTACATGTCTAATGCTGCATGTATTACTTTTACTTTTGTGGAGTTCAATAATATTGCATATCATATTTCCTAATGCTATGTTTAGTAATGTTACTAGATTATAAGCACGCCCATAATATTTCTCTTATGTACTATTGCTGTTATATCATGTATAATGTGACTTCTGTATTGGTTTGTAAATGTATTGAATTTTTATAACTACATTATTCATGACACGTAAAATTTCAAAAGTTAAAATTGTTCAACATTAGTTACACCAATTATTCATCAGTTGACAAAAGGAGATTTTTGAAATTATTATAAATTTTAATTATTAGAGTGCTTAAATTATTTCAATGAAATGTGTATTAACCAATCACTTTACAATTGTTTTTTTAATGTTACATATATTTCTACGTTATTCTAGCTAGGATGGAAGATCGGCTACGTAGATCAAATTAGTGAACCATGATTACTTCAAACAATGAAAAATTATGAATTATCTCTTCTATGATATTTCATCATCATTATTATTAGCATTGTTTATGTTGTTGTTTTGAATTACATGTACTTTTCAATTGAATATTATCTTGACTTCATTTTTAATTTATTTAATTTGTAGTTGAACATTGTCTTGATTTGTTTGTTAATTAATACAATTTTCCTAATAGTACATCATATAGGATTCGTACTATACAAGCTATTCCTAATTATTATTATATCATCTAACAAACTAATAACAACCATCTAACTATATTTATATGTAAGACTTTTATTGATGATATCGTTGTTCATAGAGCTGATTAATTTTGATTAATTTGTGTATGTGCTTTCCTTTTTTCTTATTTTATTTGTTATGAACCAAATTCTTTAAGATTTGTTCATACACTACTACATAATGGACATTGGGCGTGGCCCATTGGATGACATTTTTATAAAAAAAATGCCACTCAAAACTGTTAGTGGCAATATGGTAATTTTATTTCAGACAATGAGTGGTGGTTCCTAAGAAAAATCGCCACCCAAAATACATTTTAAAAAATAAATAAATTATTTTTAGCAATGAGTAGCGGTTCTGATCAAAAACCCACCACCCAAAATGTATTTAAAAAAAAAAAAATTTAGGCCCCAGGGCAAAGCTCCAATGGCCGCAGAGTAGAATGCAGACCAAAGCCTGCTGCTCAGCCATTATCATGGGGATTTTCACTCCTTTGGGGTGATCCTCATGCAAGACTACGCACGCGCTCCACTACGCTGATCACGAAAGACTGATGCATTCTCCTTCACGACGCGCGCTGAGGCGGAGGCCGACAAAGTGTCTCGATTACACCTTTGCAGTCAAAAAAAAAAATTAGCAATAGGTGGCGGGTTCTTAGGAAAAAACCGCCACCCAACAAATTATTTCAAAAGCACAGAATCGTCGTTAGATCTGCATAAAAGTAAACAATCCCCACCCAAATTGTTTCTCTCTCTTGTCTCTCTCTAACTTTTTCTGTGTGTTGCTCGTATCACCAGAAAGCAAGCAAAAATCGCCATCCCATCTCAGAAATTATAGTCATTTCAAAGCATACAATCTTGGTTAGATCTTCAGATTCGTTTTCAAAGTAGATTCATTTCAGAAAGAGACCTCAATTTCAGTATAAACGATGAAAGCAATGCCCCTGTTCCAACACCTGTAACTGCAGATTCGTCAATTGATTGTAAACGAAAATTTTCTATGTTTTTTTTGGATATATATATACAGTTAGGCTCTATTTCCCACTGTGGGTACGTTACGGTACCCACAGTCGGGGAAAAAAAAGTTTGGAGGTCGGGTGAGACCCCCCGCCATCAGGGGGCATTTATGTATTATTCATCTAACTTAACGTAGATTCCAAAAAAAAAAAATTTTAAAAAAATTTTACTTGCCGACGTGGCGCCACCTGGTGGCGCCACGTTGGCGTGGGATATGGCTTCTGTTCCCCACAGAGGGGAACAGAGCCAATCGGTATATATATATATATATAATGTTGTATAGATCTGTATTTTTTATTAAATTTATGTCTTGAAATTATATAGATCTGCAAGTTTATGCTCTTGAAATATTATTGAAGTTTTATACATATCTACAAGTTTATATTCTCACAATCTGTATTTTTTGAAGTTTTGATTTACTTTTTTGGATTTTTTTCAATGATTTGCAGCTTGTTCTTCATTTTTTTTTTTTTTTGAATTTTAAAAATGAGTATTAGGTGATGGTTCTTAACACTAGAACCGCCACCCAAATGGTTAAAAAAAAAAAATTATAACAAGCGGCGGTTCTTAATGAGAGAACCGTTACCCGTTGTTTTCTAAAATATATATACATTAAAGACTTTGGGTGGCATTTCCAAAACCGCCATCCGTTCCTCTTTTTAATCGCCACCCAAAGTCCTTTTTGTATTAGTGATATTTAAACAAATAGTTCATCCAGTATGTATCTTGTGAGGTCGATGATATGTTGACAAGTATGAAAGGTATTAGAAAAGGCTTCATATTTTAGGTTATAATCCTATAATTACTCATTTGGGACTGCTGTTTTCAATAACGTAATTATTTAAAGTGTAACCTCAACTTTAAATAAGTTGTTAACATCATATGTTGCAAAATCTTTGCCTTTTATATTACGTTATGTTTTCATCAATTAAGTGCAATTGTGAGTCATGTGTTTTTACTTTATTTTTCACTAGTCCTTGCTACAAAATTCAACTTAAACAATTTTATTTTCCGTGCAGCAACGCACGCACGGGATGTGAAAACTAGTTAACATTAAAAAGAATTGTTTGTGTAATAAAGGTGTAACAAAGGAAATTAATTTAGATTTTAATTGAATCTCAAAAATCAAGCACAATTGATCAATTTAAATATATCCATTTTAAATTTGATTCAAATATAAGCTATTAGATAAATATGTTTATCTACATATGAAGCTAACACAAGCAGGTGACACCCCCCAACTTGACGTCGGAACTTGTAATCAAGCATTGTTAATGTACGCCAAGACTCTTGTGGTCTGATAACATCCAAGTGAGTTTCACACACTCGTGATTACGGGTTCAATACCCTTCTACTACAATTCTTTGTAATTCAAAATAATAACAATAATAATAATAATAATAATAATAATTTTTATTTTAAGGGAACAGTTTATTAAGCATCATACATAATGATATTGTCTAACCATGGTGGAGATAAATGGCAAACCAAAGGATTAGAAAGAAACAATGAATGTCGAGTTAGCTGGTGTGCGGCTTTGTTAGCCAGTCTTCATGCAAAATGCACATGAAAGCTGACTCGATTGCAAAGCAATGTCTTGTAGTCGCCTATGAGCAAACCAAACTCTGAGGAATCATCACACGACGAAAATGTTCACATGCTCTCGGATGTTTCGGTAGTTATGGAACTCCTTGGGATTTTCTAGTCACATACCATAATTATGGCAAAAAACTTTAACCGACGGCCATGGTATTATCAGAAAAATTTTCGAAATATTGTTGGAGCTACCTGCTGCTGTGTTGATTCTAAATCTGTTCTCGGATTTCCCAAAGAGGTCGTATGTAGCCAGAAAATGCTCCGGAAGTTCCTTAATTACGGAACACCAAGGACCATGTGAACATTCCTACATCGCACATTGAAAAATCCAAGCATCAACAATTCATTTGGCGTCCAACTCAAAGATCATGTGCAAAAAGCCCAAAAAGAGAGTCCAATAAATAGCGACGCGGAGCCCCAATAATAATTGTTACTGTGCAACAAACTTCCCAAAAAAAGAATTAATCAAGATTGAATTCGTTGATCTTGGACATCATGCATAAAATCATTCATATGAGTTTCATCCTTTTTCAAAATTTATCCGAATATCTTCCGTTTAATAGTTTAAATATAATATGTTAGATTATTTAATGATATATTTATTTTTAGATAAAAGTAATATGTCTATTGTGCCTTTGCTCCTCTCTCTCTCTCTCTCTCTCTCTCTCTCTCTCTCTCTCTTCTGTCACACGACTCGAGAACTCGACACTGACCTTGGATTCCACCCGATTCAGGTGAGAGAACAATTTCATATGTATGCATATTTATTTATTTCTATAATAATAAAAAAATGCAATTAGAATTTATTTATCAACAATATTAATTACAATTTTTTAAGCTACATAAAAATTTAATTAAGTCTATCTTTATGGGACCAAATTAGAATGAAATATGAAAATATTTCAAAATATGTAAGGGTGTGTTTGATTCGAAAATGTGGAACTTTTCCACCTTACATGGAAAATAAACATTCCATGCAAGGTGGAATTTAATTTCCATGAAAATGAGGTAAAATAAGTTTTAGAGGATTGTACCGAGAATTGAATTTCATAGAAAATTTTGTGCATCAAACAACAAACCTGGAATTGAATTTGAAATATTTTCTATGAAAATTAGAGGCAAGTTGCGGAAGGAATCAGAATTCCTATTACATGAAATTTTAATTTCCACCACCCTCTCGGAATTCAAATTTCTTATTTTCGAGGAAAATCACTCTGAATTTGGCCTAAAGTGGAATTTCAATTTCATAAGATTCAAAATATATTTGATGGACAAAGTAAAAATTTGGATAAAAAAATGAATATTTTGCATCAAAAGGTAAGCAATCAAACACACCCTAAATGGTTGAGCTCCAATCATTTTTATTGTAGCGTGAATCATCACCATGCTTAAATAATTATCTCTGATTGGAAGGGCCCCGTTGTCGGCTGAGTCCTGTTTGAAAAATTCTTCTGTCGGATTCGGTTTTAATGCTCTTAATAAATTAAATTAAATTAAAAATTACATAGAGTAACTTTTATTTTTCAGAATATCAATGCTATTTATATACACGATGTACTGTACCCTTAAACAAAATGAAAGGAAAATTATTACTCCCTCCGTTTTGCATGTATAGTCCATTTTTTTTTAATTATCTCATATATATAGTTATTTTTCTATATTTAACAATATTTTTTATATTCAATTACTCTAATACCTCACATATATTCTTGAAAATATTTAAAATTTTTAATGAATTGTATTCATTTAAACAAAAGCATTATATAAAGTTACTTATAAAATTTATTTTCGAATACTATTCTTAATCTCCGTGAAGAAAATAAAATAGACTATATATGTGGGATGGGGGGAGTACTTTTATCATCTTCTGTTAGAACTCGATCACTTTTGATCCCATACTTACATGTACATATTAAAATAGTCTCACATTGGTATGATTGCAAGTAATTCGAAGTTTGACTCACACAATGATATGGTCCATAAGGACCACTTAAACAATACCGTATAAACTTGTCAGTATTTTAACATGTTCAAGACTTTGCATAATATTGCCCCTTTTAAAAAAGACTTCTAGGGCACAATATGTAAAATTTTGAAACATTATGATGCTGCAAAGTAAAATAGATGTGTTATGAGATATTATGAGTACATTTATACACTATATGAGGCTTTAACTTAGTAGTTCCTTATTTATTTATTTATTTATTTATTTATTTTGTATTTTCAATTAGTAATTAGACTTGAGTTTGCACTATAGTTTAAATCAAAATTAATAATAAGTTGCACATAAAATTCGAGAACAACTTTTAGGGCACACTATTTATTCAAACAGTTTATAAATCCAAGTCTCGTTCAACCTCTTTATTTAGTCCTCAGTCCTAAATCAATTGGAGTTGGCAGTTAAAGTTGTTTGTTGCGCGTAAAAATATCTTAATACAAATTTGATTGCCATAATTTTCTATCGAAAATATTGAATCTTAAAAGTATTTTCCAAATTAATTATTTGATTATAAAATTTTTCAAAGAATAATTATTTTTCATGTACAACCACTTAAAGCATGTTTTAGCCAATTTTTCATGAAAAATAATTCCCACCTCCGCTTAGGAGAAATATTTTCCATGTAAGATTGAAAATATTTTTTTTTTTTGTCTTTTCTTATCACACACTCGAGTACAAAGTTATTTAATACTTAGTTCATTACGATATTTACTAATACCTTTGTTTCAAAAATATATTCCACTATTTATTTTTCGTTCGCCCCAAAATATAGGCCAATTCCTTTTAAAGATGTAGTTAAAATATTACTTGTTTTTTATACCCTCATTTAATATATATTTTTATCATCAAAATAGAGTAGTTGAAATAAAATATCTAATAAATGAGATGGCATCTTAGGAAAATAATCTTAAATTTTACTTTTCCAATACCATTAATTATATTTTTCTTAATCTTTATGAAAATAGAAATTGGCTATATTTATGGGACGGGGGTAATAATAAGAACTTAAAAATAGTGATAAAAATACGAAGTATTTTGTGCTCTGAACGAAACACAGCGACACCATTAATGGTAGCATGTGAAATCGATGAAGAATCGAGACAGAGGCCCCTTTCAGCTCATCTAGAAAGTTTCTGCATTAATGGGGTAAAATACAATTTAAAACATGCTTGCCCCATTTTATTAATTGCTGTATCTTGTGCAATAACGAGGAATGTGACATCTTTGAACTTAAGGATGTTGATAGAATATTGTGTGAACGTGACACTACACTACGCTACCGTTCGCTAATATTATAATCACCGTTGATCGATCACAAATAATATGATATTCAATTTATTATTATATTATAGACTGGTATTGAAGATCATTCTCATTTTTTGCAATACTGTTATTTAATTTATATGATATCATAAGTAATTGAGAGAACAAATTTATGAATTTTATTACTATCACTCAACGCATATATTTTAATTTTATTACAATAACATGATACTCAAGAATTGAACATGCTTTTGTAATAAAACAAAAACGAGAAAAGTATTTAACAATAAAAAGACATAAGGAGAGGGGAAAGTAGGATTAAAGTGAAGAAAAGGAGCGGTAAGAAAATTAGAATTGAGAAGCGAAGAGATTAATTGCATATGGAGACACAACGACAGGTGGAACATCCCAACTTTTCTTTTGTCTGGTTTTTTTTTTTTTTTTTTTTTGGGTCTTTCATTTTTGCATCTACAAAATCGAAGAAAAGAATAAAAAATGTAATTGGCCATCAAAAGAATTCCACGAATAGAATTGTTGAGTAAAGAAATGAAAAAGGGGCAAAAAACAATTAAACTTCATTGCGTTAAAAAAAGGAAAATAAAAAAAAAGACCAGGAAAAAAAATTACAAACTAAGAGAAACTCTAATAGACTTTCCAAACATGAGATGCTCTCTAATTTAAAGAGTCAAAATTTAAAATTGAATTGTAACAAGCTCTCTAAATTAACAATTTAATTTAGCGAAATTGATCCGGTTCCAGCTAAAATGCCGTCTCAGCACTCTGCCCCCCTTGATTGCTGTGGGGCCCGTGTGAGGGGGGCTCTCTCTTTCTCTTTCCTACTGGGAGCTTGTTCTCTTCCCAACCGCTGGGAAGAGAACAAGCCTGTTTAATTTAGAGAGTTGATTTGACTCTCTAAATTTAGAGAGCCAAATTCACTCTTTATAATTTATATAAGTATACAAATTTCAATATCTCACTTCTTAGACAACACTCTAAATTTAATTATACTGGTTATTCATATAAAGAAATGCTATTATTATTAATTAAAAATTGGACAAGACAATAAATTTGCTTCGGAAAAAGTAAAATAAAGAGCTACTAATAATAGAGAACTTGTTGGAGTGTTTAAAATTTTTCAATCATTAAATGTAAAAATGTTCGCTATTTATTAAAATATACTTGATAAATAATTAAATATAGAGAGGCTTTTGGAAATACTTTAATCAAGAATACGATACGACACGCATCAATGATATATTGAGAGAGAAAGAGAGATCAAAAGGAAAAATGGACTGAGAGTGATGGTGATGGCATGGAGTAGTAGATGAGCACAACTGGAGAAATTGAGGGATTGAAAGAGAACGATGGAGTGTTGAGAAGACTACAGAAGGTTACAAGAATTAACTCATGAAAAAGACTAGAAATAGTGGTGATTTACAATTAAGCTCATTAGTGATCACTAGTCGAAATAAAATTTTAAAAATACAAAAACTTTAGGCACCAACAGTAGGGTAGTAAGTGTGAGGTTATTTATTTATTTATTTATTTTAGTGAGGTTATTGAATAAGAATCATCTTTAAATAATAATAATAATAATAATTCCTTTATCGTTTTTTAATTTTATTTTCTCTTTGGTGTATATTATTATATTTGCTTTTGGTTTATTTAATTGAAAATGTAATCTAGTCGTTTTAAGAAATATTAACAAAAATTATAAAAACCATATATTTAGAGCCTTTTTTTCAAAACTTGGATATCCTTAGTTTAAAAATTTTGGGGACTCCATCGTGCAAAAAACATGTTTCAGGATAAAAATTCAAATAAACCCAAAGATTGAGGACATTTAGCACAATTTACCCAATAAAGAATTGGGTAAATTTAATGAATGATCATTAAACCTTCAAGATATCACTAATTACTCACTGAACTTTACTTAATATTTTCGTTGCTAATTAGCAACGGAATATACTTCCATTTCTGAGTATCAGATACTTAGGGTGCGTTCTGTTTGCCGTTTTCAACTAATTTTCTATTTTCGAAAATGTTGAAAACGCGTTTTGTTCATTATTTTCAAAACCGTTTTCAAGATTTGTATAGAAAACACGAAAACGTCTTTTTAACATTTTCGGCGTTTTCTGTGTTAAATGTCGAAAATAAGAAAAACGCGTTTTCGGATTTTAAACTTTATATTTATTATATTTGAGTCCCAAATTTTATTTTTCGTACATTTCAATCCCTGACCACTGTTGGAAAAGTCAAACCACCAGATCTGGTGGTTCTCTACCTGAGAACCACCACGACGATGGTTCTCAGGTGGAGAACTACCTTCGCAGGTGGTTCTCCACCTCCGAGAACCAAAGGCGAAGGTGGTTGTCCGCCTTTTGCAAGTGGAGAACCATCGGCAAAGGTGGTTCTCCACCTCCCCGAAGGTGGAGAACCAACCACCTTCGCAGGTGGTTCTCGGAGGTCGAGAACCACCTCCGAGAACCACTCGCGAAGGTGCTCCTTCACGGTGGAAAACCACCTGATGTGGTTGGCAGGGTGAGGTTTGGGGGGTGGGGTCGGGGCTGGTATAGATGAGGTTGTTTGCAAATTTTGAAAAGTTTGAGGGCCTTTTTGCAATTTTAACTATACCAATTTGTATTTTCATAAAAGTATAAACCAAATGCGTTTTCTATTTTCTCTTCTCAAAAATAATTTTTCAAAATAATAAACCAAATGCATTTTCAATTTTCTCAAAATAGCAATTAAAAACAGAAATACAAAAGCATTTTTGAAAATGAAAATAGAAAATACAAAATAAACAAAACGGCACCTTAGGTATCAGCAACTGACTGCAGCAACAGATATGCACTATGTCTAATAACTATCCTGCAACGGAATGATATCTTCAGGAACGGATTTGTCTGTTCCTAAAGCGTCTTATTCTAGTAGTGGGCCCAGAAAAAAAACATGCTAGGGCACCTCATATGGCCACTCGAGCACCAGCTTGCATGCTTCAGGTGACTAACACCCTCCTATACTCACCTTAGCTCCCACCAAGCAGTCTTCTAACCTAATTTTTGCAATTTTCTTCTCCTTTTATGCATAACACTTCCTAAATGGTTCAAGCATTAACTTAACAAATTTCAATTACATATACTAAATGTTTGATTATTTTGTTCACAATACAACTAATCACAAAAAATCCTAACCGCATTGTTCAAAAAAATTTCTTAAGAACACTAAAAAAACATTTTTTCAGAATATTTGTTTAAATTTGAAGTCGACAAGAGGAACACGATTCTCGACTAGCTCCAAAATTAGGCAGATTGCGAGATAATTTATGTGAAGTGGAACAGTGCATGGGGCTTAGATTGTTGTTTCAAATCATGTTCGATTAGTTGTTCCTTTCAATAAAACATATCCTTAACTATGTCAGAATTGAGCACAGTAGATTTGGAATAACCCCAAATTTGTTCCACTGTCATCTCTATTGCCAACGTTAGGAATGGCAATGGGCCGGGTCCGGGTCGAGGATCCCATTCCCGTCCCTGTCCCGCCAAACCTTTTCAATACCCATCCCCGCCCCATCCCCAATTAATTGGTGTCGGGTCGGGGGTCGGGACGGCTAGGAGACAATTGTAATCCCCATTTATTTCCCCACTTATTTATTTTTATTATTTTTATATTTTAAAACGCTTCAAAACAAAGTCATATGTTTACGATATTACTGTGCGGTGTATCACATGTCTAATTTCTATAAGTCATATGCTTGAGTTTTGTAACTTATAAGTTATAATATAATTATATATAAAATATAAAGAATTCGTACATTTACCAGAAACTAATATAATTTAGGTAAGTAAAACACAATTAGATATAAGCAAATTTGGAATTATCCTTTGTCACAAAACAAGTTCAACTAACATCTATGTTATGTAAATTTAAACTAGAGGAGAATGGAGAATCAGTTAGAGTGCAAAGATAAACTTTTATTCTGGAAAAAAGAAAGAGTTGTAACTTGTTAGATATTCATTTGTGTCTTAAATAAGTTTGCATCATTCCCATAATCCCATTGCAATTGAAGTGAATAAAAAAACCTTATTTGCTTTCCAATTTCTTTATTTCAATTGTTTTTAGTTTTCAATTTAATTACGTAAGTATAAATAATATTGTAAAAAAATTTTAAATCTAATTGGGGTGGGTACGGGCCGGGTATCGGGTCAGGGAAAATGATCCCCATCCCCATACCCATTTAGTTGGGGATTATTCGCCCCGTCCGGGTGGGGTTCCCATTGGTTTCAGATATTCCCCGCTCCATTGCCATCCCTAGCGAACGTCAATGATTACCCAAACAAAAAGGAGAAAAAGATTAAATATATAAAAATAGAGAAATGCCTTCTATTTTCTTGTCTATGCTTTTTGTTTCATTTATTTATTTGTTTTTGACATTATTAGATTAGTGATTAGATATTAGATATACATTAAAATATCATATCTATTAAATAATTATAATTGAAATTCATTGATTATATCTTGCATTTAGGATAAGATAAAATTTTATAACATTTTACAATATTCTAAGACTTTTGTGACTCTCTAAACATGGAGTGATACGAAAGATTTTGTCTCATCTCGCTCTGCCTCTCCCTCACCCTCTTCTCTTTTTTTCTCTATCTCTCTTCTCAGTACTGCTATTTCTTTCATTATCTATTTTTTCTACTACTCAATCCGCCATACCCAAATGGTGACCAACTGACCACCCTTCAATTTCTTGTTCTCAATTTGCAGAGAGGATTGATATTATCTTGAAATCCTGCGAGTTAGTAGCTGATGGCAAATCTCTCCAAAAGGAGAATTTGAATGGGGAATAGATGCAACACCTCCGAGAGTTTACATAATAATAATAATAATAATAATAATAATAATAATAATAATAATAATAATAATAATAATGGATTTGAAGGTAAGTATACATTTTCTTTTTGCTCGCTGAAATTATGTATAAATAATAATTAATTGTTGTAATGCATTGAAATTATAATATTTTGATTATTTTCTATGTTCCCTATAATACTAAAGTTATATTTAAATTTGAATAATTATAATATGTCTTTCATATTCTAAAATAATAATGAAAATGTTCTAAAACACCCAGGGGTGCTATAGTTCTGATACACTGAAGTGTTTTACAGTCTATCTGACATCCGTTTGAAATCACACCGATTGATTCAAGATGCAGTGCAGAACTCCAAGAATTCAGAGAAAATTTTTCGACGACACCTGTAGCGGCCGATCAAAGTGTTTGGCCATAATTTGGGCGGTCAAAGTGTTTGGCCATAATTTGGCCCAAATTATGGCGAAACACTTTGACCGGCCGGCACAACCGCCATGGATACCATCGGAAAATTTTTCGAATTATTGTAGCTTCCGCTTCGCCCTATTGATTCTGAATCTGGTCTCGGATTTTCAAACGGATGTCGTATGGGCCTGAAAAAAACTTTGAGTGCACCATAATTATGATACCCCGGGTGTTTTAGAACATTCCTATCTCAAATAAATACCTAAAAACCTTAATGGTTTCATGTATTACACGGGGTAAAAGTAGGTATCTGTTATTCGAGAATAGGACAAATTTCTCATTCTCGTACCATTCCCACCAACAGAAAGGTTCAAGCACCATCGATGGTGGGGTCTATTTGATCCCCGTTTTGAAATTTGAGACCAGATCTAGAATCAGCACGACGAGGGGGAGTGCCATGAATTTTCCGAATTTTTTCCGGCGGCTACGGAGCCGCCGTGACCGCCGGTCAAAGTTTTGATTATATTTTTTGGCCCAAATCTATTTATTCCATGAACCATCCATGATCCCAACTCTAAAAACACCCGACAATCCTATCTCAACTCTATTTATTTTTGATTAATCCGACAATTACACAAATCTAATCACTTTTAATTATTCCATGAACCATCCATGATCCCAACTCTAAAAAGAATCGCTTTCCCGTTGAGTCATTTTACAGAAAAGTAATAATCATTGTGCAGTTTCAATCCCACCACCAAGGCACCAATCATATATATTCCTCTCTAAGATTACGCATACATCTAGTCCAGTCTAGAGTGAGAAACAGGAAGACGACTCAGAGGAGACAGAAACAGAGAGATATACTCCGAAAAGCACCAGTCAATACTGTCTCCCAAAATCCCTATGCTTCTGGAACACGCTCCACACACAGTTTCAGTATTCTGTTTTACTTTTACTTAACCGTATTTTGTTATTTGATATTTAATTAGAGAAATTGAAGATGCGAAACATGGCGAACTCTGCCTCCGCGAAAGGAATCGCCGCCATTGTCGGCGTGGGCCCCAAACTCGGCCGCTCCATCGCTCGCAAATTCGCTCACGAAGGATACACCGTCGCCATTCTCGCTCGCGATTTAGGTTAGAAAACACACCGGAGAACTTACCGGCGCTAATTAATCGATTCATCTGATGAAATAATCCGCGTGCAGGTAGATTATCGAGATTTGCAGATGAGATAGCGAGAGACGAGAAGGCACAAGTGTTTGCAATCCGAATCGATTGCTCTGATTCCCGAAGCATAAAGGAAGCGTTTGAAGGAGTTCTCTCTCTCGGATTTGTTGAAGTGCTTGTGTATAATGCGTATCAACCGATTTCATCTCGGCCGACGAGCTTCACGGACATTACAGTCGATCATTTCGAGAAGTCTCTCGCCGTCTCCTCCGTCGGTGCCTTCCATTGCGCTCAACAGGTCAATTTATGGTTGCTTTCTGAGACTTCGATCGAATTGGGGGAAAATTAAAATTTTCGATTTATATTTTTATGCATGGAAATTTCAGGTACTTCCGGGGATGGTGGAGAAAGGAAGAGGGACGATTCTCTTCACTGGCTGTTCCGCTTCTCTTAACGGCATTGCCGGTTACTCGCAATTATGTAAGCAGACTGATATTGTTATTCCACCGTTACATAATATTTGAACATTGTTATTGATAGTTAACATGATTGTAATGATGTTTATTGCATTAATTAATCCCTAGTTTTTGTACTTAATTTGTGTTAAATTTAAGTGAATATTTAGATTTTATTGATTGTTGAGAAAATGTTAATACCATAGGTTGTGGGAAGTTCGCTATGAGAGCCTTATCACAATGCTTGGCAAGAGAATACCAACCTATTGGAGTACACGTGGCTCATATCATCATCGACGGCATCGTGGGCTCGCCTAGGTTCGTAAATTGTTTTTGCTTCTCAATATCAGAAGGTTTTTAACATTCTATGATTATCGAGATTCAGTACTTAATATTTTATCTAAATACTGAAATACCGAGTTTTGCCTAAGATTCATGTTCCAATTCATAGATTCTTTTCTACTTTTCATGAATCTTCTTGACCTTCTTTCGTGTCCACCTATTATGATATGTTTGTTTTTTAGTTACAGAATCTCAACACGCAACTAGAGAATTTGTGCATTTCTCCTAATTTTATTTTTTACTTGTAGATAATTTTATACAATGCTGAGATAATATAAGAGTAAATTTTCTATTGGTGATTATATAGAATCAATTTCATATCCATGGGTGAATAAAAGTTTCTTGTCCTCCGTCTTGCATCTTCATTCTTCACGCAAAAAGTGGAATCTGGGATTTTTATTAAGAAGAAAAGAAATCCTCTGCCCGTGTCAAGCCATTGTATCTTTAGGATCCCAATGGAGGACTGGCTTTAGTTTTTTTTTCCTTGTCTTTTTCTCGTTACATCGATTTTCATTCTAAGGAAATCATTCTTGTTTAGGTTCAAGTAACATTTTTCACGTGAGCAACTTGCATGCGAGTGCAAACACTCAACAATCAAGTAGTCAGAAAAGGTCCACTAGGAAGTGTCACAAAACGTCAAACATTCACTGAAAAGTAAAGGGTCAGTTGAAATGAGAAAACGGCCCTAGGTTTAGGCGGCTAGATCAATATGTGACCACTATATTTAACTGACCCACATAAACACAAAGGTTGAGGTTGGGTCGTCGGTCGAATTGCGCGTCCAGAAAATAGGTCTGGACTGGAAGAGGTAGTCAACTAGAGTTACCCGCCTAATGTGACTGTCTATACTCTTATATATACTCTTGTAAAGGCACGAATTTTTCAATTGGTCTACCAATTATTTACTTAGATTATGCCAATAAATATTAAAAACTTAAAAGCAATATCACTTTTTTACACCATAGCATGTTATTATTTATTTTCTATCAAAATATTGATGCGGATGAAGAATATACTAAATTGGATTTAGATGAGGACGAGGTTTTAATAATTTGACTGTGTTTACATCTTATTTTACAGATAAGTTATCTGTGTTTCTAATTTTTTCCTCTGTTAAAGATAATTGCCTGATTTTCTATTAGTCTATGTTGATGATAGTAATTAAATAATATGAATTGGAACCGATCTATTAGCTTAACTTTTTAGATTATGGTATCAGAGCAGGCAAGGATCATGAGTTTGAAGCTTAGTGCCGCCTATTTGAAATGAATTGTGCACATGTTAGGCTTTGTTTGGGAAAAAATAAATCTCTCCTACACGTGAGAGGGCGTGTTGATGATAGTAATTAAATAATATACGTTGGAACTGATCTATCAGCTTAAATTTTTAGATCAGATGAACAAATAGGGAGATTGATTGATCGATCAAGCTGTTGTCATCTAATTATGGAATGTTGAACAGGTCAACGTCAAGTTGGATGTCGTCAAAAGCGTCATCATTTGGGGAGAGCGGAGGGGACGGGACGATGGATCCCGATGCACTTGCTCAAACCTATTGGCACTTGCATAATCAGGACCAGTCGGCCTGGACCCAAGAAATCGACCTCCGATCCCCGTCCGGTCCCAGACTTTTCTGAAAGCCAGAATTTTCAACCTGTTACATTCTCCATTTATAGTTTTCTTTTTCCTCATTAGCTACCACTCTCTTTCTTTTACATATTTTATACTTATATATATATCTCATTGTGATCATGTGGATGTGTGGCTTTTGGTTCTTGTAATTGGTTTATTAATTTTCAAGATCTATTAATAATTATGTGTGTTGATGGTAACAGTTACAGAGCCGCTATGTTGCTCGTTGAAAGGTACTTAGCATTACCATCGTAAATATATTGTAGCTGGCATCTCCATTAGTCAATCTATTTATGCCAAATAGCTGTGTTAGAACATCTCCAACGGTGTTGTGGGTTCTCAAGTGGCTTAACAATGTCATTATGGTGTTTTTAAAAATAGATAACTACTTAGCACACAAACACTTTTAGATTTTGCACTAATTCTCGATATATTATTGTTTCTTAAACAATCATTGAATTGCACAGATATTATTACATCTTCAATGTACACCGACGATTGAAGATATTTTTTATTTATCTCTTATTCTACTCGCCACATCAACAAAATTCACATTTTATCATTGGAAATACATACTCTTAGATTGGCTTGATATAAATATCTTCGATTGTCTGGCAAACATATATTATTCCATATAGGATATATGTGTATGTGAAAGTGCATAAATTTAATTATTTGTGGAAAAAAATCATAGTAGATATATGTGTTGAATATTCCGAATGGATAAGATATTTAAAAGGATAGCGAATAACGCAGCGCAGCACGAGAACAACATTGCCATGTATCACTAAAACTTGCTAATTTGATCCTTTGATGAAGTAATGATTTTAAGAATATGAAAAGTGGTAACAATGAGATTCCGCGCAGGGACGAATCCGGGCCCAAAAAAAAAAAATGAAAAAGAGGAACATGTTTAAATGGACAGCAGGAGGATTCGTGGTCTAATTTGGTACGCACAAAGTCATGCTTCTGTTGAATGGAGATAAAAATAGGAGATGAAATAGGAAGCAAGGTACAAGCATCTATCTATTCAATCACAATGTTATCATTTACAGGACAGTGCATATGATAGGTTGTACTCCGAATCATACAAAAGATGACGTCCTTGTCTGCAATTTGTCATTAATGGTCATCATTGGGAGGTTACATTCATGACCCATGTCAATCAAAGATTTAAAGCTATGGCGGACTTTGCATGTGACTTGTCCATGCATTGCACTAACGGCAACTCCAATTAGTGATGGGAATGAGACGGGTTCGAGGCAGGTCATCCCGTCCGGTGATCCGTCATATTTAAGTTTTGTATGTCTTGACCCATTTCGTGATCTATGAGTCGTAGAGCGGATCGAAACAATTGGATCGCATAGCACAGGAAGGATGCCAAACCCATTTCATTTGGTGGCCCATTTGTAAATCTTTTCCTTCTAATTTTCAATTTTACTATAATAATACTATTATAGTATTTGTGTTGGTAATTGGTTAATTGTGTTGATAATTAGTTAATTGTATTGGTGGAAGTATTGAGTTTTTTTTTTTTTTTTTATTGAAGTAAAGTATTGAGTGATTTTTGAAATTGTAAAATGTTATCACCAAATTATATAAAAATAAAAGAATTTTACACAAGGCGGGTTTAGGTCGGGGCAAGGCCTAACGGCCCCATCTTGTGATCCATGACGGGGTAGGAAACGAAACCGAACCCGTCCAACCAATAATCAGGTCGCTATTTTTTCCCCCATTAGGGGCGGGGCCCCATTGGGTTCAAGTCATCGCGGGTCATTTTGCCATCACTAATTCCAATGTAGGACAGAAAGGGGAAAATTTTTAGATGAAAAAATCATTCTCAAATATTATATAAGAAAAAATGTACTCATGATCGGATGTATGTGGCCGAATAATGGGAAAATGTCCCCTATCATTAGAGGAAATACTGTTGGGAAGTTGATTTAAAATAATTAAAATATTTGAAAACAAAAAAGAAAATTGAGGGAAAGATCCAATGGCTTGGCCCATTAGGATTGAAAATGATGGCAAAGTGCTATTATTTGAAATTGGAGGACATAAAACGTGTAGTGGCAATTGGAAAAAGTGTGTGTGTGTTGCGGCTATGTGAGAGACGAAGTGAGAATTTTGTGCGTGAGAAAACTGAGAAGAAAAATAGAGAAAAAATTAGAGAGAGAGAAGAAAAAGTGTTTATTTCTATTTCTTATCTAATTTTTGTATGGCGAAGTTAAGTAGGTGAGAAAAAATTATAGAGTTTTTCTTCATCAATAAAGGTATTCTTCTCCCTTGGTTGTTGGCGGTTAGCTGAGCCACGTTAATTATTACATTCCTTACTTTTCCTCTGTTTGCATTGGTTATTTTTCGCTAGTCAACTTTGGATGGGGAAATCTGTCATATTTCCCAATAGTAGTATCAGAGCTAACGGTTCAAATCTGCGAGTATGACCAAATTTGAGGTGGAGGGTTTTGATGGAAAAAATAATTTCAATATTTGGCGGAGTACGTTGGAGGATCTTCTTGTCCAGCAAGGGCTTTACAAGGCATTGAAGGGCAAGAGGTCAGAAGGGAAGAAAGATGCAGATTGGGAAGAATTGCAAGCAAAGACTGTTAGTACCATCCGGTTAGCTCGTCTGCCTGAGGTAAAATATAGTGTTTTGAATGAAAAATCACCTTCCCAATTATGGAAAACGTTAGAAGATCTGTATATGTCAAAGCCCCTAACGAATATGTTATATTTGAAAAAACAACTATATGAGTTAAAAATGAATGAGAGTAATGACATTAGGGACAATTTGAGTAAATTTAATAAATATGTGACAGAGTTATTAAATATTGATATGGAAATTGAGGACGAAGATGAGGCGATAATTTTATTGTGGAGCAAAATTTAATGATTGAAGATGATGTGTTATGCGTTATTGACTACAACATACATATTAACGGTTGTTTCTTAGACTCCGGATGTTTCTACTACATGTGTTCGAATAGAGATTGGTTTGAAGATTGTAAGGTATGTGGCGAGTGTTATGTGTTTTTGGCTGATGATCAAAAGCTTGCAGTCAAGGGTTCAGGCACGGTGAAGGTAAGAATGTTTGATGGAGCTGTGAGACGGATAAGTTGTGTCTTACATATGTCAAGTTTGAAGAGAAGTTTAATATCTTTGGAAGCACTAGACATGTTGGGTTATGAATATACTTCAAGAGGTGGAGGAATTAATGACCGTAAGAAAGAATTTAGTGCCAATGATGAGAGCTGAGAATATTGGCAATTTGTACAAGTTGATAGGGAAGACAATTATAAGTGCAGTTGTCAGATTGAAGTCGCACCAAGTGGAGTCTTCTACTATCGCTACAAGGTGCTAGGCTGCCAAGAGGAATTCTATAGCTATTGTTGAGAAGAATGAAGAGCGAAGTTCTAAGGCGTCAGAGACAAAGGTCAAGTTCAACGAATTTTTTAATTCGATTCACTTTTACTCAGTCTGATGAGGAGAGGAGGTGGTACCTACCAATAAAGAGACGTATGTCAGGGATGTGATTGATGATTTAATTATTTTAAATCAAGGTGGAGATTGTTGGGAAGTTAATTTAAAATAATTAAAATATTTGGAAAGGAAAAAGAAAGTTAAGGGAAAGATCCAATGGGCTTGGCCCATTAGGATTGAAAAGGATGGCCGAGGGCTACTATTTGGAACTGGAGGACATAAAATGTGTAGTGGCAATTGGAAAAACTGTGTGCGTGTATTGCAGCTATGTCAGAGACAAAGTGAGAATTTTCTGCGTGAGAAAAGTGAGAAGAAAAATAGAGGAAACATCAGAGAGAAAAAAAAAGTATTTGTTCCTTTTTCTTATTTAATTTTTGTGTGGAGAAATTGAGTGGGTAAGGCAAAATTGTAGAAAGTTTTTCTTCATTAATAAAGGTGTTCTTTTTGGTTATCGGTGGTAGCTGAGTTACGTTAATTATTGTGTTCTTTAGTTTTGTTTGTTTGTGTTGGTTATTTTTCGCTGAGCAACTTTGGGTGGGGAAATCTATCATATTTCCCAAAAAATACGTATCGATCATCAGGCCATATGTGAGTACCATCGGATCGTTTGCTGAAAAAAATGATGGGGAAAAAACCATTTTTGAATATCGTCACATTGATCTATACTTTTTTATTGTCTTACATTAGTTTATGGACGCCTCAGTAAGTTTCCTGCATTTTTCTTCACACACAAAATATATATTAGCATGTTTAAATTAATCTGGAACAATAGATGAAACATGACAATTAAAGTTTCAGACAAAATACATGATATTTCACACGGATGAAATACGAAACCTTTATTTATTTATTTATTTTTTTACTCAAACATAGTGTTTCATATGTTTGAAACATGGTCGTCCAACTAAAAAAAGAAACATTAACTGTTGCATACATTTATCTAGTGTAAAATTATTGGTTCACTAGAAGTTCAGATGCCATGAAATATCTAGTTAATTGTCAAGATTGTGAGGCTATACTGGGAAGGGCCATTCTCTAAAATTGGGTCTAAATTTGACCCCAAACTTAGATAGCCCCCTCCCCCTCCTCTTCTTCGTCCTCCTCCCCACAAAGAAAAAAAAAAGTTAATTTTTACTCATCACACAATCAAAACATTATTTCGCATTCAAGAATCAAGGGAGGAAATTTGGATTTTCCCTTTACTTTGATTTTGCTCTAAGTACTCGAAATGGGTTCGTATAATTTTTTAAGTTGAATATTAAAAGAATTTTGAGACGTGGATGATGATGATGATGTGAAATATTTATTATATGCTGAGAACAATATCTATAAAGATTAGCAATTTCTGAAAATACTCACTTAATTTGAGATTGTTGAAACTATAAATAAAAATATAAATTGTAAATTGTGATTTAAGATTCCTTTTTTTTTGAGAAAATGTCCAATAAACACAGATCAAGGCCCATTATTGCCCACTAAATCTGAACATCTTATGGCTTAACCAATAAGTATAACTATTTAAAACTTATTTAGCACTAACTCATTTCCAATTATTTATGAGAAATTTTCCTTTTACCCAAACTCCACAACACTCTCTCCCATATCTCGCTCATGCTTGTCTTCTCCATCTACTCTTATCTCTATCGCTTCTCAATTTCTCACTCGATCTATAACTCCGATTTCACCTCATTCGGCTCGATCTATGGTTCACTTCGATGTTCTCATTAATCAATCGAAGCTCAATTGTATCCAATCTAGTCCCAATTTTCTCAGCCTCACTTCAAATTGCTGAGACTCTCCAAGCGATTTTGAAGGGAAATTTGGGGTTTCGACCAGGATCTTCTTGTCAGTCTCGCAAGAGGCCAAGGATCTGTTGAAGAAGATGAACCCTCGAGATGGTTCACGAAGACTACCTGCCTCCCAAGTCCAAGTCAGTATTTTTCTTTCTACCATTTCATTTTCTCTTTTTCCCATATATCTGTTTTTGGGAGGAACCAAGCAAGATATAAAGCTTGTGAGCCAATCACTTTTTCCACTTTTTCCACTTTTTACAATTTTTTTTTCATTCTTTCTGTACCATAAATCAATCACATCCACAAATCTCAACCACTCAACTTTCCTAATTTTCTCCCCTCTTTTACATTAAAAACATTCAAAAACCATTATAATCTATTCCCTATCATCCTAATAGTATATAATCTTGGTTATTGGAATGAGCTTTATGCTAATGCCTTTCATAGTTTTATATGACTGTGGTTACTTGTTGGCGGAATAAAAGGATAATTTGCCTTTTGTATGAATGTACAAATCTGATTCTTGTTAGAAGGTGAAGAGAAAGGCCTTGGATGTTTAATATTTAGTGCTGTTGTTGGTTTAGTACCGCGAAGATGTAAATTGTTCATTGGTTCCCACTGCATATGAAGTCCATTCTCATTATCTTGGATGTCTAATGGCAGTGTTTGTACCTCTATATTGCACCGTGAAATATTGAGGTTGAAGTTTTAGTTGTTTTACTACGATGAGAATTGTCATGTTTTTAGTTTATTGTTCGGATTATAATTATTAGGATAGGTAATACTATTACCATGGTAGATAATAATATTACCGGGATAGATAATGTGTTGCTTGTTGTGTGTGATGGATACACTCATTATGCTCTTTAAATTTGAATTCACGATAGATAATATTATTAAACTGGTCATATAGGATTTTTAAAAAATTTTGTTTTACTTTTGATAATTAATAATATGACTATGGTGATGGTTGTGTCTTTTCCATATTTCATCTCTAATAACTTTCAGAATTGATCTCTATCCATAATTATCTTCAAACTCGACAAGAATTAGTACATGTGTGTGTGTGTCCATATATACTATGTCGCTAAACTAATAAATTCTGACTATGGTGCTGGTCATATTTTTTCCGTTGTTAATCTTACTAGAATTAGTATTTCCTAGTTTTAAGGCATGGTTGCATTCCTATTTCATATTCTAACTATTCACAAATTGAATGTGTAGCCATACGTGTCTATAGATTGAAAAGATAATGGTGTAATTCTTATCATTAATTTTTCCAGGAGTTCCAAGTAGACAATAAAAGAAATCAACCAGATCAGTCAAGTGATCGATGCACCACAAATAATTTGGTGCATTGTGTGTTACAAAGTTATGAAATTCTTTAGTTGCAAAAGTTCTGTATTAAATAAAGTTTCAAAAATGAACAAACGGATTAGATTCTATTTAGTTAGAACACTATATTCTGGTGGGCGAAAAGCGTTTTGAAACCTTACAGGTTTAAAAACATAGCTATCTTTTGGTCTTATGCATTTCTACAAGAATGGAATAGAATGATTTGGGGCAAATACATCATGCATTTTTTAAAAATGCAATGGAAAGGGGAAGCAGAGAAATATGATATATGTTTTCCAACTACACATTTGAAAACAATCTAGTTTTGTTTGATGGTTTTGAATTATTTTAATTTGCTCTTGCGAATAATATAAGATTGAATAAGGATCTTTCAAGCTCATTGTATGTTTGACAGAATGAATACTAAGTTAATTCTTAGTTGAATATGCTCTATATTTGAAGAGGGCGCCATTTATGGCAATAGTGGTGGCAATTTGTGGAGTTTTTATGTTCTGATATGATTACTAGGGAGGGTAATAATATTATTACTAGGGTAGGTAATGTAGATTACCAGTATAGGTAATATTATTAACAGGAGGAGTAATTTAGAGAGAGAAAATTGGAGGTAAGGGAAGCGAGAACTTGAGTTGTAATCAATATTATCGAAAGTAGTAATTTAGAGACAAAAAGTGCGTAGAAATAGAAAGTCGGAGATGAGAGAAGCGAGAAGTTAAATGGTTATCTACCAGTGCAAGGGTAGAGCTGCAAACTAAAATGAGAGGCAATATCATTACCAGCACGGGCAATAATATTACTTACCCCAATACTATTATTACTGGCAGAGGTAGTAATATTACCTACTGTAATAATATTATTACCGGGGGAGGCAATAATATCGCCCGGACAATAGTCTAGATTACCGAGGATGGTGATTAAGAGAAAGAAAATGCGTTAAGAGAGAATTTAGAGACGGGGGAAGTGAGAAGATGAATGGTGGTCTAAATTACCGAGGGTGTAATCTAAAAAGAGAAAGTGCGTAGAGAGAGTCAAGGACGGGGGAAGCCAAAAGTTGAATATTGATCGAGATTATCGGAGGTGGTAATTTAGAGAGAGAAAGTCTGTAGAGAGAGAAAGTCGGAGATGAGGAAAGTGAAAAGTTGAATGGTGGTCGAGATTACCACGAGTGGTAATCTAGAAAGAGAAAGTGAGAACGGGAGAGCAAGAAGTTGAATGCTTGCCGAGATTACATGGAGTGGTAATCTGGCTAGAGATAGCGCATAGGGAGAAAAGTCGGAAATGGGAGAAGCGAGAAGTTGAATGTTGATTGAAATTACCTCGGCGGTAATTTGTAGAGAGAAAGTGTGTGGAGAGAAAATCGAGAACAGCGAAAGTGAGAAGTTGGATGTTGATCGAATTACTTGGGGTGATAATCTGGAAAGAAAAGTGCATGGAGAAAGAAAGTCGAGGATGAAGGAAGTAAGAAGTTGAATGTTGATCAAGATTGTTTGAGTGGTAATTTGGAGAGACAAAAATGCGTGGACAGAGAAAGTCTGGGGACGGGGAAAGCAAAAGTCGAATGTTAATCGAGATTACTTGTAGCGATAATCTAGATAGAGAAATTGTGTAGAAAGAGAGTGAGAGACAGGGAAAATGAGAAGTTGAACGTGGATCGCGATTATTTGGCGATAACCCGAAGAGAGAAAATGCATAGAAAGAGAAAATGAGAGATGAGTGAAGCGACAAGTTGAACGTTGATCGAGATTACCTATGGTGGTAATTTGGAGAGAGAAAATACATGGAGACGGGTAAAGTGGAAGTTGAATGTTGATCAAAATTATTTGGGACGATAATTTGGAGAGAAAAAGTGCGTAGAAAGAGAAGGTGAGAGACATGGGAAGCGAGAAGTTGAATGTTGATCAAGATTATCTGTGGCAATAATTTGGAGAGAAATTGTGTAGAAAGAGAAAGTGAGAGACGAAGGAAGCGAAAAGTTCATCGTTGGTCAAGATTACCCGCGGCAGTAATCTGGAGAGCAAAAGTGCGTAGAGAGAAAAAAGTAAGAGACAATGGAAGTGAGACGCTAAATATTTGTCCAGATTATAGGGGGTGATAATTTAGAGAGAGAGTGAGTAGAAAGAGAAAGTCAAAGATGGGAGAAGGGAAAAGTTAAATGTTGATCGAAATTATCGAGGGTGATAATCTAGAGAGAGGAAGTGCATTTATTTTATTTTATTTTTTATGGATGTTTATTTTACTCTGATGACAATTATTATAAATTTTTAATTTTTAAGTTCTATTTTGATCTTAATGTGTAAAGGATGAGTTAATAGTAAAAAAAAAAAAAAAAAGAGAGAGAGAGAGAGAGAGAGAGATTCGTTTGATTTAGTGAGCTAATTTTCCTATTAAGTATATTTATTGATCAAATTCCCCACCCCAAATTCTTTTCTAATACCATTGATGTCTTGAGCGAAAAAAAAGATCTTGGGCAATAGAAAATTGTCATATTTATGTATAATTGTGTGGGGGGTCTCAATTGACCGATTAATTACACGTCATGTATGTAGGCAGTGTTCTAAACAGCATGAAGCATGCCAAAGCGTGGAGTACAAGCTTTACGTTTAAGCACGCTTATGCAGATAATGCGTAATAAAAGCGCAGTGAAAATATAATAAAGCACAAGGCGTGGCGAAGCGTGGAGTACAAATTTCAAGTTTAAGCGCCCCTAAGCGAGCACCGAAGTGTGCTTTTTAGAACAGAGTATGTAGGTGTTCACTTTTTATTGACCAAGCATGCCTTAACTTTGGAGTCACATTGTTGAACCTAGTACGTTGTATTATGCAGAACTGCACAAGAAATCAACAACCTCTTGCAATGAACTTATTATAGATTTAGTAGGTGCATTCTTGATTGTCCTAAAACATTAAATCGACATAGAATTATTATATACTGGGATCTCTTGCATACAAGCCTCTAAAAAGCATAAGGTAAGTCAAAACGGCAAGGTCGAGCCTGTACAATTGCCTAGTTATTCGTGCATAAGCGAGAAAAGTGTTTTTCATTTTTTTATATTATTCTAATTATTTTAGACTAATAAATAAGTAAAATAATTTATATCCTAAAAATGCAGCTTTGTTCTTATGCTCTTGGGAGTGTCATAGTTACGGCGCTTTTGGGATATTTTTCGATCACATACGACCTCTATTTTCAAATTTGAGATCAGATCTATGTCCAACACGGTGAGGGAGAGCTCCAACAATTAGGAAAATTTTCCTGCAACGGTGGCCATGGTGTCGCCAGAAAATTTTCTAAATTATTGGAGCTTCTTCCTCGCTGTGTTGGATTTAGATTTGATTTCGAATTTCAAAACGGAGGTCGTATATAGCCGGAAAACACCTGCGCTCCTGTGAGCATCAAAACAAAGCCCCCAATCAAACAAAGGGGAAAAAGGGAACTTGACCGATTAAACAAAAATAAGATATGAACATAGCATATCATGCTTGTTGAACGTTAGAAAATAAAACTTTTGATTGAAATTCAATCCAATATCTTCTTCGTCAAAATTAATATTTTGATAATTAATAAAAAAAAATATGTGAGTTTATAAGTTAATAATTTTGGACCAAATCTAAGAAAAAACTGATATAGCAATTAATTAAAACACACATCTCGTCCAACTCCAAGAGTATGCAAGCATGAGGTAGTCAACAAACCAAAAGGCACATGTCGTCCAAGAGTATGCACGCATACTACAGTCAACTCTAAATTGACTCTTTTTTTTTGGGCATTTAACTCAACGAGACGTTTCAGTCAAGCCTCAAACCTTTTCCAAACAATGCTTGTATATCATTTAGTGGGAAACTCATCCTTCTTAAAGATGCATTATTTCTATTCCGCTGCATCTTTTACAATTTTTTGTTCCTCCTAACAGTATTTAAATGAAGATCACTCGTTTATTTACCACTTGTGAGCGGATAACTCAAACAAGAAGTGTGTGCCACGGAACAAGGGGGAATTGGATGCAACATCATTGGAGATGTTAGTAGAGGATTTGATTATACGATGTGGTAGCATTAGAAATGTTGTGAACAAAGTTCTACATCAATTAAATCTAGATAAATGATTGGATTTTAAAAGGTTTGATTACTTCTCTTAATGGATTAATTTTTCAAGATGCAACCCTATTCTCTAATAGTGGTATCAGAGTTCAAGCTAAGACTTAACCATGTGGATGCACAAGATAACCCCAGTACGAAGTTGGTGCTCTTCAAGTTGCATCACGAGGCCGACCAAAAATCAATAGTTGACTCTTAAGGCAATAAACAAGATGCAATCGAAGAGTTGTACCTAGATAAAACATTCAAGAAAGGTGTATGACTATTTTGGCCACACAATGATGGTACTTAGTTGGGCTATGAAGTATAAATATTACAATGACGAACATCCCTAAAACTACATGATTCTTTCATTTGGAAGAGGCTGGAACAATTGGATTCCATTATATGGATTATGCAGCAAAGGTTCAATCTTCACATGGCATCTAAATGCATTTGGTGTGTTTAATCTCTATCTATTGTCTAATTATGATTGGAAAATAGAACTACTCTGGTAATTGCGATAAGACGAAAATTCTAAAACTACAGCTTTACAATGGGAACACATGCTTGGATGCCATTCTTGAGGACACACGTATAACCCCGAATTCTTGACTCCAATCCACCAAAATTGATTGCTCGCTGGAAAGTTGACCCTCACCATATTTTGCATTGACCATTCTGATCTCGTCTGGGCCGGAAAAAATCAGATCAAGAATCCCACCCGAAAATGTGATTAAATTTTGCCGACTGACCGGCCGGATGTGCCATGCAACAACTTGACGAATCCAAGGAAACTAAGTTTTCCATCAGTGTGTCTAAGCCAGTCATGAAGAACAGCGTGAACAGGAACAGATGGGCCCACACCAAGTTCCTACACAAATATTTTCAAAACCAAAGTAAAGAATTAGATTTAGAGTGCTTAAAAAAGTTAACTACTGCTATTCTATAAAAGTTAAACTTTAACATTAACCACACATATTTAGTAAAATAAAATTCACTCAAACATATGCTATAATTAGATAAATTGAACTTGTAAAAGACGTGCCATTACCGATGCCAGTTCCTCGATCATAATAACCCGATTCCCATCCTTCTCAAAGAGTTCATAGGCGCTACGTGCATGTTGCTCCCATCTATCGAGAGCTTCGAGTTGATGCACGCTTAATGCTGCAGCACAGAATTCCTCAAAATCCATCCTTCTGTACTGAAGTGCATTGAACTGCCTCAAATGAGCAGAAAAGCAATAAGCAATTAAAGGTGGGTTTGACATAGCTTTTTCAAGACGAAAAGTAAATTTTTCTAGAGAACTGTGATTTAAAAGTAAGAAAAAGCAATATTAGATTACAAAGGAAGTCGTTAGAAGCTCACAGAAGAAATAAACTCATAGATGCGCGATTCTTTCATGACATTAGTCGAGTTTCTTGTTAGTGCCTGGCAAAAGAATGCAAGTTATAATCAAGTTATAAGGTTAAGAATAGCAATGAAATCTAGGGAAAAACCAACCTGCTTAATATTTTCTAAGCTTATGGTGCCATTTTTGCTCGGTTGGAGCAGCACAAATTGCTCCTTCAGGTAGAATAGTTGATCTACAGTCAACGTTTTCGATAAAGACTGCAAAAAAGGTAAAGTATGAAAGCGAGAAAGACGTCAGCACATTGAAAAATAATTTATTTTACATGTTTCTACATAAGATTCCTTAATTTTCAACTACATATTTCCCCAAAAATTACTTCTCTTTCAAAAGGGGAAAAAAAAAAAAATCCAAACTATTACATACGTACCCTTAAAGCAGCTTTCCGGAGGGGAGACGAAGACAAATAAAATTTCATGAACTTGAATATGAATATATCCAAAGGCACTTTAATGTTATTACTATTTCTGATCCATGGATGACCTGAAGAGAGAATTATAAGTGATGTTTAAAGAAAAAATAAATAAATAAATAAAACTCGAACGATGTATATGTCCAAGAAGATACTCACACATGGCTTGAGCTGCAGTCACTCTTTTCCTCGGATCTTTACATAATAGACACTTGACAAAATCTTTTGCCTCTGACGATAAAGTAGGCCAGGGTTGTTCTTCGAAAGTGGGCTCAGCTTTTACAATGGCCCGAAAGATCCCAGACTCGGTCCGGGCACAAAATGGACGGTTTCCACACAATAGAATATATGCTATAACGCCTATACTCCAAATGTCGGCCTCAGTGTTGTATGTTCTTTGCAGAACCTCGGGTGCTACGTAATATGCACTGCCAACAACGTCGTGAAGCCTTTCGTCTGCCAAAAAGAAAAAAATAAAATATCATATCAGTAACTTTCGACTCATTTTGATAGGTGCCTCAGATGAAAGGAAATGGAGAAAAACAAACCGGGCTTCACAAAATCTGATAATCCAAAATCTATGGCCTTAAGTTGTGAGTTTTCTTCTTTCGACATGAACAAAAAATTCTGATCAAGAAAAAGAAAGCTAGAGTCAACAAAGAATATGTCCAAAACCAAAAACACTTAACTCATACCTCTGGTTTAAGTAATAAGTCATACCTCTGGTTTAAGATCCCGATGTACGACTCCTTGGAGATGCCAAAATGCGACAGCATTCAGTATTTGTGTCATCACAATCTTCGCATCATCTTCTGTGTATTTGCTGCCCCTGTGGTAGTTAGTGACTGCATAAGTAGTTAACTGCTGCACTTAGGCCTTGTTTGATTGGGGGTTTAGTTGTTCCGCGCGGTATTCCGTGTAAAAATGTGTGGTTAATATTATTTTGGGAAATGTGTGTGTGGTTGAAAATGAGTATGAGGTATACGGAATTGCGTGCGGATTTGGTTAACACCAAATAGAACAAGGCTATAGTGTCTACAGAGCCTACTCTTTTTACTGCTTCCTGATTGTTTTCAGTTTTACTCGTTTACTTTCATATTTTTGAGAGCGTGTTCTCCAAAACAAGGAGAGTTTGTCATTTCGAGTTTTTTCAGTAGAAATATGCCAACATGTAAAAATGTTTTCTCTCTCTCTCTCTACCTTCGAAAATTGAAAATTGAAGAGCAAAGAGAACGACAGCTAGGCGCTCAAAATGGATAAGGAACACAAATATTGAAATACCTTGAAAGTATTCTATCAAGAAGCTCCCCTCCTTCGCATAATCTGGGAAACGAGGTTAAATACGAGAAAAAAAATAAGTGACTATTTTTCCGATTTTCACTAACAAGACATTATTAAACAAACCATGGATAAATTCAAGTAAAAATGTCGTACTCCATAACTATGTAGACATTGTCGCGGTCTTCATATGCATCATAGAAATGTGTTATATTGCAATGTCCCGTCAAAGCTCTCAATATCTTCACCTCCTTTCTTACATCTTCGATCGCTATGGCAGTTGTCATCTGGAAAGGGACGACCAATCGCATTTGGAAAACCAAATTACCGAAATAGCTTACGATCATATGAATTTCGACTACGATCCCAACTACTAGAATTACAAAATAAACACAATATATGTATCAATTACTAAACACAAGTCATTACATTACTCCCATCCTATTTTACTTCTCTCTTGTCCTACATAATTCAAGAATATAATACGGATGTTGAAGATAATATTAAATGATATATACATTTGAGATCAAGTCGTGTTGAAGATAATATCAAATTGAAGCCAACTGCACATCAGATCATTATACGCAGATCATAAGTAAAATCATCACTGAAAAGCAACTGTTAAAATCAGCCAAAAAATAAATAAATAAATAAAAATTCAAACCTTGTCTTTTGGAATGACCTTAATGGCAACTTCTTGTCCTTTAAGCTCTCCTTTCTTGAACTTTGCTCTGCAAGTATACCCAAAATGCCCTCTTCCTACCTCCTCTCCCATCTCATACTTACTACATAAATTATTCAAAAACCCGAAATTCTTATTTAATCCCGCCTCCGTGCCTTCCGGCATCGCCGCCGCATTCTGCTTCACCGACCCTTGCCGCCTGGCGAGCACCGCCCTAATGTGCTTCACCGGAGACGAAGGCGGGAAAGGGCTCTTGAAAAATCTCCTCGGCGTCCCACTCGCCGGAGACTTCTTGGAGAACGTGTAACGAGCTGGACTGGGACTGTAAAACGGAAAAAATGGAGATTTCTTAACTACCTCGAAATCCCCTGTTTTCTCCTCAAAATTCCCAGAAATGGGATTATCATTATTCTCTTCGTTATCTATGGACTTAATTTCACCGGATGAGTGAAAATTCGGTTCCGGGTTGGATTTGGATTTGGAAGTACAAGCTCCCATTGGCTTTTCTTTTCGAAAAACTTCTTAAATTTTCCGTCTTTAAGAACACAGAGTAGTTTTTGTTGATATAAAAACTCAAAAGTTGAAAGATTTGAAAGAAATTGATCCGTATAGAGTTGCTTACGCTTTGGTATTAAAGAGGGGGAAAGAAGACGAGGGAGCATCCGTTGCAAAGGTGATAAAAAATGATAAATGTCGAAATGATGATGTGTTGTTTTTCGTCGGAAAATCAATTTATAAATAACACAAACGAAAAATTTGGAAAATGACCACGACTCCAAGTAGAGTTGTTTACCTAACCATTTTTCGCTCTCTCTCTTCTCGCCCTCGTATAGCTCGCTCATTTCTAGATTCCATTCTCGTTCTTCTTCAAAAATACTGTTAAAAAGTTGATCCCACTAATAGTAAAATTTAGTAACGATGGGGAAACCACGGTGGGTATTGAAATTTAGAGGGTGTTAGCGGATGAGTTTTAATGTATTTTTATGAGTAGGAAGAGAGAGAATCAGTGGAGTTGGGTGGTGGAGATTTAATGATGGGAGAGATAGATGGATGTGATTTGTTTGACCAAATTTGAAATTTGAAAAAAATTAAAATGCATTTTTTGGACATCTACCACTTAGTAACAAAAAAATCTTAATCACAATCAAGGAAAGAATTGTGTAGTCAGATTGGAGTAGTTATGTATTCATCTAACTTCGTGATCCAAAAAATTTTAATATTTTTTTCGATCGACGTGCCAGTAGCGCCACGTGGCATGGGTTTGATACCCACGTGGATATCCGATCAAAGGCACACCCGGGTGATTTACGGTTTCATACGGCATCCGTTTTAAAATTCGAGGCTGGATCCAGATTGAGTACGATGAGGAGGAGTTTCAACAATTTGGAAAATTTTTTAGCGACATCGTAACGATAGGTCAAAGTTTTAGAGCACAATTTGGTCAAAATTATGGCCAAATTTGACTGACAGCCGCCGACCGTCACAGTGTCACCAAAACGTTTTCCGAATTACTGTAGTTCCGTCTTATCGTGTTGAACCTGTATCTGGTATCAGATTTCAAAATGGAGGTCGTATGAAATCGTAAATCACTCGAGTGTGCCATAGTCCTGGGTGTACCGGAACAAACCCATGGGGCATCCATCCGATCACATTAAAATGCTTTGCCTTTTCCTTTCCCTTTCAGAATTGCTCTCTTTGCAAACTTACATGACTAAACCCCGCTAGGGAGTAGATTATAATGGTTTTTAAAGTTGTATTATGTAAAAGAGGAGACAGAATGAGTGAAGTTGAGTGGTTGAGATTTGTGGATGTGATTAGATATGTGGATGTGATTGATTTAGGATAAAGAAAGAATGGATAAAAAAGTTGTAAAAAAATTGTAAAAAGTTGTAAAAGTGGTTGGTGAATCTCGGAGGTAAGGTGCCTTTTTCTAGCAATTTTCCTCACAGGATTTTATTTTATTTTTTATTTTTTCACGAAACTTAGGCTACCCCTCCAGAGAAGGTCGAATGATCCACAGCAAGTATTTATTTCTTTCGTTTAAAATTGAGCATGGTTAATTACGAAAAGATCAAATGGTTATAATAATTTTTGAACGATGTAAAGCGATTTTTCTAAAGAAAATAATTATAATGTGAAATGAGGAAATTAATTTTACGAGCATGAATTTATTTCCTCGCTAATAATAAATTATAAATTAATTAATTACATTATGTTATAAATAATTCAAAAGTTGGATGCATTATTGTGAATGAGTTGTGAATGACTATGAAATCATGTGAGGATGAAAATAATTCATGAATAATTGTACAACTTGATTGATAATCATGTGTAATAATATTTCATCATTTTGTTTTGATTCTACATGATGGTCTATAAATAGACCTCAATTCATGAATTGATGAAAAAGAAAGAAGGAAGAAAGTTCAATATATTTCCTCTCTATTCTCTTTTGAAGATTTAAGGTATTTTTACTTTGATTTTATAACACGTTATCGTACGAGTCTCTCTGGCTGAGAGCTCACTCTTGTAGTAAAAGGAAATATGCTTTCTGATTAAATCTTATAGATGACCTCTCAATATCAGAAACCTAATTATTACAAAGATAATCACGATTTTTACAGAATTTTATTTTGTTATTGTTGTGCGAGTACTAATTCAAATTTCAAAACAAAATATACTAGCTCATCTAAATTTTTGAAAATGTAAACACAAAACTTGATTTTGTAAGCTCTTGATATTTCAGTGATAATTATTCATCATGGACACTTGATCTTGAGATTCACTTGATCTCAAAGGGTTAGGTGAAACAATAATCGAAGGAAATGAAAGATCCTGGGAGGATCGTGCTTAAGTAATTTTCCTTCGGCGACACCCTACATGCATCTCGATGGTAGAATACCTCACGATCAAAGATCCATCTGCAATTGTGGAAAAATTTAGGCCAGATTCGATCACCAAAGAAGCATCGTCGCCCAAGGCGGATATCGATGGATGCACTTTGCGCTGCAAGATTTTAAATCTGTAAAGATTACAATTAGAATTATTGAGTCGTTACGAATTACTTTTACGTGGTGAAGAAATGCGAGCAAGATATGTTAGAAAAAACTTTTCAACATTCCATGCCTCGAACGTGCTCTGCCCCAGCAGTATCGAGAGAGTAGATTTCAAACGATATTGAACTTGTATCTTGCTTGGTCGTAATGTAACAAAATAATGAACTACTCATGAAAAACCATGGGAATCGTCCCAAGCGGGATCCACAGTGATACCAAACAAATGGAACTATGTGGCTGAGGTAAATGCAGCGTTAGGAAAAATAATTACGGACGTGTGCGTGGGCGTGGGCGTGGGCCCGCGTGGGCGTGGGCGTGGGCGTGGGCCACGTGGGCGTGACGAGGGTTTTAGACGTGAATTCCAACATGATAATGGAAAAGCTCATTTACGATATAATGAGCAGAATCAGCAACATAATAGCAGGTTCAAATTTCAGAAAAATAATGGAAATGATTCATTTGATAAAGGCAGTAATGACAGATGCTATCGATGTGGAATACACGGGCATTGGTCCCGTACATGTCGCATACCAAAGCATTTGGTGGACTTATATATAAACTCGACCAAGGGAAAAGAGAAAGGAAAAGAAAAAGTTGAAACCAATTTTCTTGATTGGGATGACGGAGTCAATGGAACTCATTTTGATACTCCCGACTTTTTCCCAGATCCTGAGATCATACAAACATTGGAAGTTTGATGGAAAATATCGATTAAATAATTCTCTAATGAAGTATTATTATATTTATGGTGTATTATGTGTGAAATATTTTCTATAATGCTTTTGTGTGATAAGTGTGGAATTATTATCTTTATATTTGTATTGTTATTTTCCATTAAGTGTTATATGTAATTGTTGTTTGTTAAGCTGGTATGAATTTTATATTTTAAATTTCTTTTGTAGACCATGACAAATTGCCAAGATATTTGCCTAGCTGATAGCGCCTTTACGCATACTATTTTACAAGATAGAAGTTTTTCTTGGATTTGACAATACGAAAATTATGTCTATACAATTTACTCGTGCATCAAATATTATTGAAGGCTCAGGTAGAGCTCGTATTATCTGCCAAATGATACACAATTGAATATAGATGATGCACTTTATTCTAGCAAATCGGAAGAAATTTGCTTAGTTTTAAGGATATCCGCATAAAAATGGATATCACATTGAAACAATGGAAGAAAATAATAAAGAATATCTTTACATAAACTCATTTCTATCTGGGCATAGCGAGTTAAAGAAAAACTTCCATCGCTTCCATCTGGAATGTATTATACATTCATAAGAAGCGATTGAGTCTAACAACATCATAAAATCAAAATTTATTGACTCAAAGGTTCTTAAACTTTGGCGCATGATAGATTTGGGCACCCAGCGACTATGATGCAACGAATAATTAAGCTCACATGGACATCCTTTTAAGAACTTTAAGACTATTTTGCAAATGAAAGTGTCCATGTGAAGCTTGTTCACAAGGTAAATTAGTCATCGAGACCTCTAAAACAAAGGTAAATGTTGAATCGCCAACTTTTAAAAAGAATTCAAGGTGATATTTGTGGACCTATACACCCACCTTGTGGACCATTTCGTTATTTTCTCGGTCTTAGTTGATGCATCTACTAGATGGTCACATGTTTGCCTACTTTCAACTAAAGCGATGCATTTGCTAAACTATTAGCCCAAATTATAAAATTGCGAGTTCATTTCCACGATTATTCGATCCAAATCCATTCGATTTGATAATCTTTGGTGAATTTAGATCAAAAGCATTTGATGATTATTGTCTGGACTAGGAATTGAAGTTGAATATTACATTTGCTCATGTCCATACACAAAATGGATTGGCGAATCATTTATTAAACGCCTCCAATTTATTGCTAGGCCTATGCTTATGAGGTCAAAACTCCCAACTTCTACTTGGGGACATCTTGTATTACATGCTGCGGCATTGATAAATCTCAGACCAAGCTATATCATCAATACTCCCCTTTACAATTAGCATTTGGTCAAGAACCTAATGTTTCTCATCTTGAATTTTTGGTTGTGAAGTACTGGTACCAATTGCACCTTTGTGCAAAATGGGTCCCCAACGAAGGCTTGGAATTTATGTTGGGTTTAATTCACCGTCAATCATCGTGTACCTAGAACCTTTAACAAGTGATCTATTTAATGCATGCTTTAATGATTGTCATTTTAATGAAATGAATTTTCCAACCTTTGGAGGGTACAAAACTACATCTGAAAGGAAAAAGAACTTTCTGGAATGAGGAAGACTCTAGCTCACTTTGATCCCAAGCAATAAATGTGAGAGAATTGAAAATCTTATTCATTTGCAAAGAAGCGCATATGAGCGCACGATGCATTTGTGAATACAAGGAAAGTCACCAATCGCATATCACCAGAGAGAATACCAGGCAAAAATTGATGTCCCAGCAGGACAACTTTATTCTGACAAATGAATCTAAAATACGCCTTGAGAAGCGTGGTGGGCAGTTGGTTCCAAGGATTCGAATTACCTAGAAAGAGAAGGGTACAAGACATAAACCAACAAAAGAATCTTTGAGTAATGATAAAAGCGATTGATCAATCAAATAAAATATTTAAAGTTCCAAAGAGAACCGAAGCATCCAAGAAGATTGAGGTTCCCATGAGCAGAAGTATTGAAACCATGAGATATCAATAGATTATTTACTATCTAATAACTTATAGAGAGCAGGAAACTTCTTTTGTAGATGATATATTCTCCTTTAATGTTGCCGGTAAATTGTGCAAAGTGAGGATTGAGCCACAATCTGTTAAAGATTGCGAAATAGAAATGATTGGCCAAATGGAAGGAAGCCATACAGTCAATTTGAATTAAATTCTTTGTATAAACGCGAAGTATTCGGACACTGTAGTTCAAACACCAAAAATGTAATCACCTGTAGGATACAAATGGGTTTCGTAAGAAAGAGAAATGAGAAACGAAATTACAAGGTATAAAGCAAGGCTTGTAGCGCAGGATTCTCTCAAAGACCAGAATTGACTATGAAGAAAGCGTATTCTCCGTAATGGATGCTATTACTTTTAGATTTTTGATAAGTCTGGGTAATAACAGAAAAACTTGACATCGTCTTATGGATGTAATGCTTGCATATTTATATGGTTCACTTGCGGTGATATATGTATGAGAATTCCGAAGGAATAAAAGTGCGAAGCACTTAGTGCATGCCCAAATAATGTGTTATCAATTAAATTGCAAAGATCACTATATGGTTTTGAAGCAATCCGGAAGAATGTGGTTCAATTGCGTAAGTAATTACTGTTAAAAAGGGGATACAAAATGATGACATTTGTCCTTGTGTCTTCATAAAGAAAAGCGGATCGGATTTGCAATCATAGCAGTCTATGTTGATGATTTAAATCTCATTGGAACTCTGAAGAGATTAATGAAAGCGATGAAGTACTTGAAAGGAATTTGAGATGAAAGATTTAGGCAAAACCAAATTTTGTCTAGGTTTCTGATTGAACATTTCCCAGAAGGAGTTTTTGTTCATCAATCTTCATATCTTGAAAAGGTTTTGAAAGCGATTTGGTATGGATAAAGCACACCCTCTAACATCACCTATGGTCGTTCAACACTTGATGTTGAAAGGGACGCGTTCGACCACCTGAAGATGGGGAAGAAATCCTTGGTCGTAAATGCAGTATCTTAGTGCAATTGGAGCATTACATTATACGACAAATTGCACCGACGGACATAGCTTTTTACGTAAATCTCCACGGCAAGATATAGTCATACACCTACCAAAAGACATTGGAATGGTATTAAACACATTCTCCGTTATCTAAGAGGTAATGCGTCGATTTAGGTTTATTTTATTCACATAATTTCGATCTACTTTAGTTGGATATGCAGCGAGATACTTATCGAGATCCCCATAAAGGCAAGTCCCCAACAGGATATGTATTTCTGCGTGGAGGAACCGCTATATCTTGAAATCTACAAAACAAACTTTGAGCGCAACATCATCAAATAATGCTTGAACTCATTGCAATTCATGAGACAAATCGGAATGTATGTAGTTAAGGAATATGACTCATCATATACAAACATCATGTGTATCTCAATAAAAGAAAAATCAATTGTATTGTATGAGGATAATGCGAACTTGCATCACACAACTCAACAAAGGTTACATCGAGGAGATAGAAAGCGAAGCATATCTCTCCAAAATTCTTTTATACACATGACCTTGAGAAAAGTGGTGAAATTGATGTTCAACAAATTCGGCTCAATTGACAATTTAGCGGATTTGTTCGCCAAAGCGTTACCAACATCAACCTTTAGAAAATTGGTGTACCAAATTGGCATCTGGCGACTTAAGGACCTTGAACAATGTCATTATGAGGGAGTAGCGTATTTTTTCCTTGATCAGGTTTATCATTGGGTTTTCTGACAAGGTTTTAATGAATGACGGCATATTTATACTCTGGTGAACATCGTGGGAAGCGGTTGTACTCTTTTTCCTTGATCGGGTTTTATCCCATTTGGGTTTTCACGACAAGGTTTTAACGAGGAGCATACATGGGCACCCCACAATCAACTTTATTGTATAAATAGTCATTCGAGAGTGTTATAAATAATTCAGTTGGATGCATTATTGTGAATGAGTTGTGAATGACTATGAAATCATGTGAGGATGAAAATAATTATGAATAATTGTACAACTTGATTGATAATCGTGTGTAATATGACTTCATCGTTTTTGTTTTGATTCTACACTTGATAGTATAAATGAGACCTCAATTCATGAATTGATGAATGAAGAAGAAGGAAGAAAGTTCAATATATTTCCTCTCTATTCTCTTGTAGCATTTAAGGTATTTTTTTTACTTTGATTTTACAACAGTTTTTTGGGATCTAAGCAATACTATAAATTTTCTTTTGATTATTATTATTATTGAGATTGATTGAAATCAAATAATAGTATTGACTTAAATCAAATTTGGTAGTATCAGACTGCACTAACTTCAAAAGAAATATATTTAAATTTTGAATTTCCCAAGTTGGTTATTTGGTATTGGATCATTAGTTTATTTGCGTCTATATTATAATAATTGTTCTAGAAAGATATACCCATTTTTTGTTTTTTTACTAATTAAAGAGATGGGTAATGTTCTCCTTTTATTATATGCCAACGATGAAAAAAAAAAAAATTGTGGGCCCATTCACCCACTATTAGGAGGTATGTGTAATTTATCTGACTCAACGTGAATACTAAAAAAAATATATTTTTTGATGACGTGGTGCTCCGTGGGGAGCACCACATTAGCGTGACACGGATCAAATCCATGGCCACGAGGTAGGAGATTAGTGCCGAATTAAAGGGATATAGTAGTAATCAATAGTAGCATTGAAAATGTTAAATTTACAGATTATTTTCAAATATATTCTACATTAAAGAATCACAATTTATTTTTATTACGAAACTGCACATTAATGAGGGATACACTTGAAAAATGAATAAAATCCAATGCACATTAACACAGGAAATAAAATACTATACTCCTATCTTGGAAGGAAGAATAGCAAAACCAACTTATCTTCGTGGAAATGAAGAGTTACTTGTACTAATGCTATTACGGAAAGATTTATACACAAGTAATTAATTTATTACTAAATAACCAAAAAAATAAAGAGCAAATATTACTAAAAATAGAATTAAAATGACCACTTATCAATATAAAATGTGATTAAATAATAAGATAAAGTTTCAAACTTTTACCAATTAAAATGGGTATAACTATATAATGTACGAAGGGGGTGAGGGGTCAAAATACATGCTAGGAGGAATCGCCAATCGGAAGTGTGGTATTGGTATGAAAAGCAATTTTCTAGAAAGAGGGGGGTTGGATAAGAAGACAAGGTAACTCTTAAAACCGAGGTTGATTTTGTCCAATAATTCATTAGACAAGAACAAAAGGGAAGAAGAAATAGACAATTCCCTTGTCCACGTCTGTCTTGGACAATAAGGTACCAATAAATTGGTCCATCTAGTCATCCTTGTTTGTTTGTAGGTACTTCTTCGAAGCAACATGTGCCCAGATTTTTTTCACTTGTTCTTGTGAACTTTTCTTTCCTGTTGGTTAATATATATTATATTATATTTTATAAAAAAAAATAAATACATGGTTCAAGATCACATTGCTTCAATATCAAATCTATTGAGTTGAAGTTAAACATTTATAGGTAATGACCTCCAAAGCAACTTTGCTTCAAGTCTGGAGCAAAGATACCCCTATCAAATAGGAAGCACACCGGTATAAAGATGTCGAAGTGACATCAGCGGATTGGTTCACATGACACTTAAGCGACTCACATAAGGTCCAATCAAAAGTCTTGTCACATCGAATAACTAGCATGGCGGTCAAGGAGCCTCAAACTTCACGTCACTGCCATTCCAATTTCAATTCCTAGGACTTGATTGAAGGCGAATGTGCCTCTCCCACATGACTTGCTTGACCAACTTCCACTGTTACCCACAAACCATATAAAATACTCATCATCTTTCATAGTAAGGCAAGTAATCTAATGCTCTCTGTTGGCACCCCGCTTACGTGGAATGGCATTGGATTAACCAGGGAATTAAACACTGCACAAATCGGCTGGATCCCAAGTCGGAATTATGGTGTTGGGAAGTCACCTGTAGAATGCGGCCGAGCCCGGCGGGGAGTTGATTCAAGTCGGCAGTGCTTCACAGAAAGTATGGCCGAGCTGGACTCAGGGTTACGGCGGCCTTTGTGTCTTAGATTGGATTCTTCCGTTACAAGAGTCGACCGAGGTGGGAACCGACAACCGAGATCACCCTACGTGTCAGCACCATTAATGCAAGAGGCGACAACACAAGTGAATAAAGGCAATCATGATACCTAGTCGGAATTATGGTGTTGGGACGTCACCTGTAGAATGCGGCCGAGCCCGGCGGGAAGTTGATTCAGGTTGGCGGTGCTTCATAGAAAGTATGGCCGAGCTGGTCTCAGGGTTACGACGGCCTTTGTGTCTCAGATTGGATTCTTCTGTTACAAGAGTCGACCGAGGTGGGACTCGACAACCGAGGTCACCCCCTCGTGCCTTCTGACAACTTGACGTCATCTGTACCTGACAAAACATCAGCACTGTAACGCCCAATCTAACTCCTACACGAACCGACCCTCGGTGAGAGTTGCGTAACTAGACTAGACGCCACTCATACGTTTACAAAAGCTACCACGGGTTTTATACTTTCATTTCTCAAAACATTTTGTACAATATGAGAACATAACATATTCAAAAGCCCCATGCCAATTTAAATACACTAAAGCAATGTAAAAATAGGATGCATAGCTTCCTTTCGTTTTCCCCACACAAGCTCCCACACATCACGTTTGGGACGACTCCCCGCCATCGCCTGTGCTAAGATCCTGTCCCGAATTACCTACAATCATGCAACCATAAACCAGGTGAGTCATAAACACTCAGTGGAAATATGGACACGTGTAATGCATGTTCACATTCATTCTTGGGGCCCAGTTGCTTATCATGTGTATACATCGGCGCCAGGGCGTAACATAACATAACGTATTCGGCCAAAAGTCTCAATCCTCTTGCGAGCTTCGCTCGTGAGACGGCCAAAGGTCTCAATCCTCTTGCGGGGCCTTTTCCCATGAGACCATACATATACCTTCCGTGGGTGTATCCACATGATAGGCAACTTCACATTTATATGCTCTTATCCTATGATTATGCAATAAAGGTACCAATAACTAGCTTTTCTTGTATCTATCCTTCACAAGAACATTCATACAACATTTAACATAGATATAACATCAACATACGTAGCATCAACATATAGGTCGTAACATTCACACCCTAAACCCTACGGCTTTAGCACATAGACAAGGCTACTCACATATAGATCAAAAGATACACCACAAGCCTTGACATAGACATAGAAATACACATACATATGCTTACCCCATGTCACAAACTCATGTATCCATTACCCACCTTATTGAAAAGTAGACAACCAACCAAGCTTTACTCAACTCCTATTTGATCCAATTCTTAGCTTGAAGCACTTTAGGTTGCAACTTGATGATCCAACTAGCTTAATTAACTTGAGGCAGTGATCAAATAGCTTAGGAGGGGGGTTTGAGGAGTCTAGGGGTCGAACTTGGTAGAAAATACCAAGAAAATGGCCAAAATTGACTAAAATACACCATTCTACAGACTTAAAATTACGGCCGTAACTAATACACTTACGGCCGTAAATTCCAAATTACAGCTGTAACCATAACATTTACGGCCATAACCTATATCATACGGCCGTATCCCAACATTCATACGACCGTAAAGAAGTTTCTGTAAATCCAGTCTATCTTCTCACTAATATTACGGCCGTAAGTCTCATAATTACGACCGTAACACATGGTATACGGCTATATCTCGACGGTATACGACCGTCATAAACTCTCTGCATCTTTTGACACATTTCACGGTTACACAATTACGGCCGTAAATACCATAAGTGCGGTCATAATCCAGGTTATACGGCCGTAACTCGACATTATACGACCGTCAGAAACTCTCTGCATCATCTCACTGTTATACACTTACGGCCGTAAAAAGAACCCTTACGGCCGTAAAACCATAATTACGGCCGTAACTCATAACCTTACGGCCGTAACTCTAAATTTCCTGCATTGTCCTCCCGGTTTACACTAAATGGCCATAACCCGTTCAATAACCTCATAGAATACTTATAGATACATCCCACCACATTGAACACGTACTGAACATCAACATCACATCATCATTACAGTAAATTCTTAGGGAAAATGAATGGGGCGTCACAAGCACCATTAATGTAAGAGGCGACAACGCAAGTGGATAAAGGCAATCATGATACCTAGTCTAGGTTTAGGGCTGCATGTCATGATTAAACCTATAACCCCTCCTCAAATTTGTATTATAAATAGTGATTCTCCCCTCATTCAAAGGGGGCACATTCTCTAGAGTTAGGACTACCAGTTCGAGCTCGGCAATAATATACAAATTATTATTATTCGTGGCCTTTATCACAAATTACTCCTTAAGTTGACTCGAAAGTAGTTCTCACTATTTTTGACATCAACACTCATTACTCTCGCTCACTCTCCAGAGCTTATATTTACAGAGTTGATCTCCAAACTGTCTCTATTCAAGCTCCCCAATTTATCTATGTCCATTATCTTCACCCTTGTGATGACTGCAATTGACTTCACTGTAGGGATTTGAGCTTATTATCTGAGTGTGCAGGCGAAAGGGAGAAGACATAGGCTAGAAGTTAACTCCTGACCTTTATTTTCAGTGGTTAACAATACATTCAATAGGAATTGTGAATTACGGATGTTTTCCAGTCCTGATGTTGTTTCTAAAGGGTAAAATCATTTTCAACTTCAATTGATCTTTGTCAAAATTAGGGGTTTAGCTTTAACGAAAACTTTGCGAAATTAGAAAACCAAGTAAGATCTAACAAAGATAACATGAGATAAAGTAAAAGTAAACCCAACTACATCTTCCTTTAGCCTTATAAAACAATGTACATGTTATCAAAATTTTGTTTGTCGAGGGCTCACCAAGAATTACAAACCTTAATTGCATTGAATTTAACTAATCACCTAGATTTGGTACAAAATTTAGGAACCACTTGTTAAATTTCTTTATCAATACCAGAAAAGGAAAAATCCAAAAAAAAAAAGATTTGCAATAAAAAATAAAATTAGAAAAAGTGGTAAAGATAAAGGAATTATCAACCCAGAAATATAAAAAAAAACACACACGCACACGACGCTGAATAGAAATCGCTAACTACGATGGCGAGCAATTGATGATACGGGCCTTTTCCTTCAAGTGGCTACCAAAAACTAGGCCTTCAAAATAAAAAAGGGCGTCTAGATCACAACATATAAATTGGGGGAAAGTCAATTAGCATAACACCTAATTTCACAAATCACCAACCAAATGCCTCTCAAATCCCACAGACATTAATATATTCCTTCTTCACTATGTTCATTGAATCATATTTATTAATCGATCAACACCCATTACACTAGAAATTCGCTGATTTGATGTGGTTGCCAATTATCGAATCGATCAACACCCATTACGTTGTGGTCACTAGTTAAACAATCGATCGCTGCCCATCACACTAGAAATTCGCTAATTAGTAGTGGTTGCTAGTTAGGGTTGGCAATGGGATAGGTTTGGAACAGATCGATTGACATCCGCTCCTAGGCCACAAGCTTTAGAGTCCACCTGACCCATCCCTAGGCCCGTATGGACAGAGAGGGTTGGGCTGGGTCGACCCTTAGACCCTTCGGATGACCTATGAAGTCTTTTTTTTTTCATTTCGGATTTTTCCCATGCAAACGGGTTCACAATGGGTACATGCCGACCTAAACCCATCCCTAGAAAATTTGCGGTAGCAAAATTCGCCCCTAATCGCAGGGATGGCAAAAAAAATCCAACTCACCTCGAACCCGACGACTACTCATCCCAAATGGGTAAGATTTTTATCGACCTAAGGGTCAAAGAGACAGGTTTAGCAACAACCCCTAACCCGTTGCAATTCAAAAGTCGGGTTCAACCCGACTCAAGCCGCCCCATTTATATTATAATTATTATCCTTTTTTTCCAAAAACCAGTAAACCACATTACCATTTCCGGATTATCTTATCCCATGACCTAGCTCAATTTGCCAAACCTATTAAATCAATTGGAGCTCTATTTAACTCAGTCTCTTACTCTCGTTCTCAAAATTCAATGTATTGTTATTGTATTTAAACTTTTCAGTTAAATTCTTTTTTTCAAGGAAAATAAAAAAAAAAAATCATGTCAACAAGCGGGTCAACATTTGACTGGAGCCATCCGTGACCCAACCCGACCCAACTGTTGATACCCCACTGGGTGAAAACGAATCTAGAAAAATCTCGTGGTTGGCCACAGAATTAGCTAACCTGATCCCAACCAGACTTTGTTGCGACCTGTTGCCATCCCTATTGATCTATCCCCATTACCCACTTTGTTGGCGCTGGTCCAACTGATTACTAGTGGGTACCTACAAGTCTCGAATCTAGTGGGTAAAGTAGCCCCTCTACCAGTTTTCCACTTCTTATCGTCGTGATATCATTGTGTTCAACTTACTAAATGTACATCAGATTTGGATACAATTACCTCTTTGTTACCAATTTGCCATCACCTCCTTGCGTCAATCACTATCACTATATATATAAAAGTGCAGATCAAAGGAAATCTCTATATTTTATTGTACAACTTAATTTATCCTTATTAATTATTTATTAATATTTACTCATTAATTAAAAAAATCTCTTCATTTTTCAACTAATAGACATGATGAAAGGATATTTAAGCTTTATATCATTCTAGTTAAATAAAAAAATTATGGAACATGGATGTCAAATTGAAGGCCTCAATTCCAAATTTAACAAGAGATAATTAATAAGAACTAATTATAAACGTATAGTTTGCTATAAACTTTAAAAGTAAAGGGTAAAATTTTTAATTGTTACCTTTTACATTTTCCACAAATAAGTCAATATTTTATTCACAATTCAATTGAGACTAAATTATATCTATAACTTTTTAATTTAGTCCATCACAGTTTATTTGATTTGACTTTCTTCATTTTTCAGTTGAAATTAAATAACATATATCCATACTTCAAAAGATTAATATGTTTTAATTATTTTTGTATTCTAATTTTGGGTCAATTTTTTATATGGAAAAAATATTTAACTTTTCTATGATTTATTTTGTTTGATTAAATATTTCTTAAATTATATATCTAACCAACAACCATATATTGTAGTGTAAAAACAAAAATGAACAAAAAAAAGAAGAAGAATTATATGCACTTATATACTATCTAACTCAAATAAAATAAAGAATTTTACCCATATAATTCATCATTTACATAAAACGTGTAACACATATTGTTGTTACTAGTTTAATTATCCATCAATTGTTGCTGTGATTTCTACTCGACCATTTTCTTTATCATGTAACTTGAAAAGAAAGTAGTATTTTAATTATTGTTGTAAAAATGGGGTGCATATGTTTTGCTGAATCCTAGCTACTCGATTTGATTAATGCAAAGGATATTTGTTCTCTTTATTTTTCCTAGTCGTTGTTTCTTCATTGTAATCCATGTTCCGATAGGAACATCGATGGTGATTTTCCCAAACATATTTTCTCTCGGGTGGATATGTTGAATTATGGGTGATTTGGATGGTTATGTAATGTGACTATTGTCACATTGTGTGACGTGGTGATGGATTTGCAACCTGCGTTTTAATTTGGAACATTGTGTATCAGTTGTGACCATGTGAAGGCTCTGAGTGGTGGACGGTACTTGTGGTGGGTGGCGTTGTTTCCAGGAAAAGCAGGCCGGTGCCTCAAGCAATGGAAAGTTTTTTATTTAAAATAACAAGAAGGGGGTGCTTATTTAAATTTTTAGTTGAAATTTCAAAAAATTCAAAGAAAAATAGTAAAATTTGGTTGAAACTAGCAAAAAGGGGCATAATTTTTTTTTTTTTTAAAATTCGTCTCGGGTGTCGAAATTCTCAAGACCGCACTGTGGTTGGGTGATTGTGTTAATTTGGGTCTAATTCGCGACTGGGACAATGTTTTTGTTACAATATGGTATGTGGTGATGACTGTTAGGGTGATTGTGACCACATGTGGCGTCCAGTGACAGTGGTGATTTTGTGGTTAGATTGAAATCAATTTGGTGTTGATTGTGGTTGTATGAAGGGGCCGTGAAGTTTTAATTAGTGACAATTGTGATGGTGAGTGATGTGGTGGTTGTTATTGGTTGGTGTTATGACATTGTGTGACTTGGTGGTCTGTCATTAAAGATGGGTGTCTTTTGTTTTGAAGGTGACACGGGGAGATGCTTGTGCCTTTTTCGCGACGACGGTAACGAACTGTGTGACATCAAGGTATTGTAACTCATAATTAAAATTATTAAATAATAATAAAATTACTAATAAATAATTTTTGGAATCAAGAGGTTGGTCCAGTAGTTAAGAACTCAACCCTTGCCTAGAAGGTCCCGAGTTCGAATCCCATCCTTTGCTTATGTCCCCGAACCCTAAATAAGTAAGTAGTAATAATAATTTCTATTTTTATTTTGTAGTGACAACATGACTTTTAGTTAAAATCAATATGTTTTGTCAAATATCAATATTGACAATCTTTAATTTTGTAGTTATCAAATTTTAATTTCCCGTCTCAAGGCCTCCTTTATACCACTATTATACTCAAGCCCCTAAATTTTATAAGCTGTCTTTGTTGGCAACTATATTTGCGAGTGTGAATGGCACCATTTCACACTGACGGTGCCAATTTCAATTCAGACATGTTCCCTTATTGGTCGTCTTACTCACAAAATTCATGTCACTTATTTAATAAAATTCGGTAGTTGTTCTTTCCTAAACATTGATATATATGTATAAAATATTTTACTTATCTCCTTTTTTTTTTTTTTGAAAGAGAATAAAACATTTTATCTTAAAGAGCTATTTTTATAATGTTAAGATGTATTTCTTAATATTGTTGTATGTCGAATTTATAACATGATGTAACGATTGAATTTTGTCACACAATTTATGGAAGAAATTAATTCTAGGAAATCAGAACCCATGCATAGGCCTATAATTAATGTACAACAGAATAGCGAGTCTCGTGTTGCACACTGTTTGTTTGTGTTACACGCTTTTGTTTTAATCCCACGTTAATCTCACACTTTGAGAAAAGTTGTGATTCTATTATTCCTATGGGTTAGGGATATGGGTGGTCGAGGTGAATGATCACCTACCAACTTGTTGGCAACATAAGTTGCCAGCAAGGGTGACGTGGCGCCCTCACAGGGCGCCACGTCACCGCCCATTTTTTTTTTCAGAATCTATGTTAAATGAGATGAATACATAATCGTCCTCGATGGTGGAGGCTCACCCGGCCTATCTCCCAAATGGGGGTGTTGGCGTCTTATGACGCCAACAAGTTGACAACGGAACGGGAGTAGGGGTGTCAAAATGAAAAAGAAAGGGGGAAAAGTCATATTGTGCATATTAAATTTGTCAAGAATTAATTCAAAGGGAAGAAGCAATAGACCTAATATTTGAGAATTAGTAAGAAACGTGAATAATGCAAATCATCCTCATAAATACAGTCAAATTGTGGTTGGAATCTATTACAATCATTTAGAATATTAAAATAATGCGTAAACATTTTGTACATACGTACTTGCATACATATAATGCGTAAACATTTTTATAATGCTAAGATGTATTTCTTAATATTGTTGTATGTCGAATTTATAACATAATGTAACGATTGAATTTTGTCACACAATTTATGGAAGAAGAAATAAGAACCCATGCATAGGCCTGTAATTAATGTACAACAGAATAGCAAGTCCCGTGTTACACACTGTTTGTTTGTGTTACACGCTTTTGTTTCAATCCCACGTTAATCTCGCACTTTGAGAAAAGTCGTGATCCTATTATTCCTATGGGTTAGGGATATGGGTGTCGAAATGAAAAAGAAGGGGAAAAAGTCATATTGTACATATTAAATTTGTCAAGAATTAATTAATTCAAAGAGAAGAAGCAATAGACCTAATATTTGAGAATTAGTAAGAAACGTGAATAATGCAAATCATCCTCATAAATGCAGTCAAATTGACGTAGGAAGCTATTACGATCATTTAGAAAATTAAAATAATGGGTAAGCATTTTGTACATAGGTACTGCGTACATATAGCATACAATCTAAATAAAGCCTGTATTGATTCGATACATATTTTGCATGAAATTTTTGAATAATTTCCTAAAAATCAAATGCTGCCAATTTAGGAGTGAAATTTTTTCCCATTAAATAAAATGATAATGGTTTGTTTACATATTGTTTAATAACTTTTTTTTAATTGTTTAATTAAAAGTATAAGAAATGGATGGTATTTAAGAGAGAGAGAGAGCAAAGCAGTGCAATCGAGTCATAAATACAGAGCTTTTGAAAATATTGATGTTAGAACTAAGAAACAACCTTTCAGGCAAGTCAATAAGTTCTGTTTGGATGTGTTACAGGTTCTTAAATATAATAATGATTGAAAATGCATGGCCAGAAATTGTGACTTCATTTCATGACTTCAAGTTGTTTCGAATATATCTTGATATTTTTATTTTAGTAATATTAATGAATAATTTAAAAATTTTGCTAAATTAAGAAAATATATTTTAAGCAAAGCTTAATTTTTTGTTAGGTTTTTTCAAAATTAATTATCAATGCATGTCAAAAGCGTTATTATGAAAGATCAAATTAAATTTACCCACCGTCCACCAATGATATATTTACCCATCAAGTCTTAGAATTTACATGTTAAAGTTGAGATATATCGAAAATGATATATAGACACATATCGAAAATATGCCTATTTGTAAGCATTTTACCGTACCCACAAGTGGATATTGGAGCAAAACTGTATATATAGATGGGTAAATGACCATAAACTACAGGGCGATGGCATTTCTTCCCCATTAACTCAGGTACATCTTATTTTTTTTCACTAACTACACCTGCTTATAATTCTCTTGCCCACCAACTCTTATTAGCTTTTTGACATTTTGCCCATTCCGCTGGCTAGTTAGTAAAATGTATTGTCTCCCCGCTTTTTCTCCCATTATACAACGTAATCCACCCACAAAATCTCGCATATCTCGGCCAAATTCATGTGCAAATCCTCACCATTAGTTCACTAACAAACTTTGATTTCAAGATGAAATTCTCGTAATCTCCACAACCACAATCGGTGTTCAAGTGCCGTAATTAGAATTTTCCATTTTTCATTTAAATCTATAGAAATGGAGATGAATGATCGTCAGAATAATAATACGTAATGAATAGGAAATTCCAAAATTTCACCTATGTTTCTTCGATTGTCAACCATCGCTGAAATTCAAATATGGATGCTTCAATTACACTATTGGTTGGAGGATTGGAATTATCTATGTTATTTACCCACAACAATGTGAAAAACATTGCAACTCCATAAGATTCATTCAGCTTGCCGAATATCGATCCTCATTTGCAATTATTGATTTATTATAATATTATAATTTTGGGGATAAGGAAATGGAATTCCAAATATATTAAGAATTTATCAATAATTTGGCTTTTTCGCTTAATTCTCCAAATGACAAGGTCACCTTCCATTTTAAATTGTATTTCGTTAGTGTTTTGATTTTGATTATTGGAGTAGTTAATACTATTATCTATCGGGTCAAGTAATAATATTAATGGGATCGATAATGTTATTATAATGGTTGTTTGTTTTCTCTTTTCAATATGAAATGGTCCGCAAGTTCCTTGTAGTGTGATAAGTGAGCTTAAAGTTTAATTCAGAGATCATCTAGAGTGATTTCTACCATGTATTGTGATTTGATTAGTCTCATTGAATTCTACACATTTGTTTATTTTATTGTATATATTAGAGAAAAAATAAGTGCCAAACTAATAGCTAGTCAAGAGATTTATTTTTTAAATTAAATACTCTATTATTTATGCTTCGAGTATATATGGGGGTGTCAAAGAAGAAATTGAGTTTAGTGAACATATGGCATCTTATATGTTGGTTTTTGTAGCTAATCGCATTTAAAATTTTGGTATTTTTAGTGTTTGGATCATGATTAGTATGGTAGGTAAATTAATTAGTGGGGTAGATAATTTAATTATTGGGGTAGGTAATAATATTACCGATGTGGGTAATAATATAATTGGAGTATGTAATATTGTTATTCTTGAGGTAGGAAATATTATTATCGAGAGAGATAATATTATAATTATCGTGGGTAGGTAATATTATTGGAATCCTCTATGATGAAGAACATGCACTAATTGCACACTTTTTCTTTTTCTTTTTTTGATCTCAGGTCAAGTGGTTGCTTCACTGCATTTATATTATTTGAATGTTGCACATATGTTCAAAGCAGTCATTTAGGTAGCCAGTTAGAGAAAATGCTTTTGATTCAATACTTAGGAGACATAGTTCCCCATTCTCAAGGGTCAACAGGGGAATTAATGTTTTGTTGTATTATTCAATACTTTAATTCTTGATTCAATTATAAGCCTCTTGCCAAACTTGCTCTTAACTTTTAAAACTTTAATTTCATATTATGTGGCTTTGTTACTCTTGCTTTATGGTACGATATTCCAATCAAACCATATGAAGTTCTTGTTTGGAAAACTTGTTTTTGCACTTATCTTTTTTTCATAATCGTGTGAATGATGGTTTTGAATTACTTTAATTCGTTCCTGTCAATAACATGCGATTGAATAAGGAACGTTCGAGCTCATTATATGTTTGAGGGTGCTCTGTATTTTATTTATAGCAGTAGTGGTGTAAAATTGTGGAGTTTTTATGTTCTAGATACGATTACTTGGATAGGTAATGTTAGTACCTCGGTAGGTAATATAGATTACCAGGGTCGGTAATATTATTATCGGGAGTGGTAATTGAGAGAGAGAAAGTCAGAAGCGAGGGAAATGAGAAATTGAGTGGTGTTCGAAATTACCGGGTAGGTAATATCATCAGTAGGGTAGGTAATATTTTCCTTAGTGTTCTTTTGTGTTCTAATCCTAAAAGAAGTTGTAAATGGTGCTTTATTACTATTGTTATAATTATCATGGTAGATAATATGATTACCAGTGATAGGTAATGATATTATTGGGGTAAGTAATGATATTACTTGGGGGTGCTTCTTGGCGTAGCGGTGGTGGTGGTGGATGGAGGGTGGGGTGGTAGTGGTGGGGGTAGTGTGGTGGCGGCGGCGGCTTGGTGGTGGTAATCTAGATGACGATTGATTAGAAAAGATTAACGTTAGTAATCTAAATTATTGGGGATAATAATCTAGATTATCGGGTGCATAGTAATATTATTATAGGGTTAGATGATAATATTATTGGGGTATGAATGTTTTCTTGTCAGAAGTCCTTTGTGTGACATCCTAGAAGGAGTCACCATCATTCAACCACCACTCTACCAAAAAGAAAAGAAAATGCGGAGTGACCTCAAGTAGAAAATGGGGTAGGTAATATTATCAGTAGGGTAGATAATATTTTCTTTAGTGTTCTTTAGTGTTCTAATCCTAAAAGAAGTTGGGAATGATATTTTATTACTATGGTTATAATTATTATGGCGTATAATATGATTATCTGGTAGGTAATGATATTAACTGGCGTAATGATATTACTATGAGTGGTGGTGGTAGTGGGGTGGGGGGATGCAGTAGTGGTGTGTAACCGAGGTTTGGTGATTGTGGTGGTGTCTTTGGTGGAATGGTGGTGGGGTGGGGGTGGGGTGGTGGTGAATGCGGTCGCTGGTGGTGGAATGGTAGTGATGGTGGCGTAAGGCGGCGGCCAGTGGTAGTGGTGGTGGTGGTGGCAGTGGTGGCGGTGGGGTGGCAACTGACCGCTTAGTGGCTGCGTGGTCGAGGGTGGTGGTTTGGTGGTTGTGGCGGTGGTGGTGGGGCTGGGGTGGGGATAGAAGCGATGGTTTGGCGGTTGTGGTGGTGGGGTGGTGGTGGCGCCACAGGTTGGTGGTGGTGGGGGGTGGGGTAGGGGTGGTGGTTGTTTTGGCGATTTGGTGGTTGTGGTGGTGTGGTGGGGATGGAGGCGGCTTGTTGGTGGTTGTGGTGGCGGTGGTGGTGGTGGCGGGTGGTGGTGATGGCGGCGGTTTGGTGGTTGTGGTGGTGGCGCGGCGAATGATGGTTGTGGTGGTGGTGGCTGCTGTTGAATGGTGGTAGTAGTGGGATGGGGAAGGCGTGGTGGTGAGAGGTGGGTCAGTGGTGGTGGCTGCGACGGTTTGGTAGTTTTGTGGTGGTGGTGGTGGCGAAATGGTGGTTGTGGTAGGCGGGGTGGTGATGGAATGGTGATAGCGGCATTGGTGGTGGGGTGGTGGAATGGTGGTGGTGGCGGTGTTGGGTGGCGGAGGAGGGTGGTGGTGCGAGTGGGGTGGGGGGTCCAAGAGGGCCAGCGTGCTTTAACACAACCATTATTATAAATCAATGCTTATTTTTATTAAGATGGCGTTTGGAATGTTTATTTTATTGTGAGCCGTTGTTGTAAATTTGGATGTTTATTTTTATTGAAATGACGTTATTGTAAATTTAGATGCTTATTTTATTAGAGTGGCATTATTGTAAATTTGGATGTTTATTTTATTAGAGTGGTATTGTTATAAATTTGTGATTGCTAAATTCTATTTTGGTCTTATTGTGTAAAAAATGAGTTAATAGGCAAAAAAGAGATGTGTATGATTTAGTTGGAAAAATTTTCCCATATGTGTAATTATTGGTCAAATGCCCTATATAGATTTGATGGACAAATTTACCGGCGAGTCTTAGAATTTACATGCAGAAGATCAAATATGTAGATTTCCTCATTGCTCGTTCAACTAAATTCTTTTACAGTAGTATTTGCATTTTTCTTTTGTTGCCCCTTTGTGCTAGTAACATTTGCAAAATATTATACTTTTCCTTTCTCTTTCATGATTTTTGGGTTTTGGCTTTGAACACCAAAGTTGCTTTCTAAAACCCTTTTTTTTATCAGTTGTGACATAATTTCAGGGTCGGTGTCGAGGCGTTAAAGGTCGTAAGCAAAATTTGATGCTCGAAGTTTATTTCTTTCTATGAATCATAGATGTTTAGGAGTCCTTGTATTAATAAAACAAATGTTAAATTGCAAACTCTACGCAATTGCATAGCTGACCTTGCCAGATGCTGCATTAGTGCAGTCTATATAATCCATCTACTCTAAGGGTATGTTTGATTCACAATAAATTTGGTGTAAGCTTTGTTTACTCGAATTGCGTGTCGATTGGGTGGTTGAAAATTAGAAATAGTGTATTAAAAAATATAAAGTAATTGTATGTCTGGTTGAACAGGAGGATATAATTTTTTTTTTTTTAAATTGTGTTGCGTAGAACAAGGCTTAAAATGTGCCCTCTTTAGATTGACGACAAATTAACAATCTACACTTCTAGCTAATTAATGGCTTCATAAGACATAAAATGACATTTCAATTGCATGTTAAAAGCATATATGCTAGAATCATTTGTCTAAATATGCCTCCTAATACATAATTAAGAATCAAATTAAATTTATTACTAAATTTATAATAATAATAAGTAATTAAAAGTAAGATCTTTGATCAATACACGGTATAATATATAATAATGTTGTATTATTTCCAATCGATTATTAATGATGTCATATTTTAATTTATTATAATTGATTTTTTTAATTTAATACAAAGATATTTAAAATGATAAATCAATTAGCATTACACTAGTGATGATTAATATACATAAACACGTTTATGAATAATACTATCTGAGAAATATGAGTAGCAATAATTTCAATACAACATATATACATTAATCACTCTTGATTACACTAATTTGTAATTATAAGTTTACAACTAATGCTTAAATTTGATTTAACAAAAAAGTTTAACTTTTAGTAAAATTAATTTTACGTAGAAAAATATTCAAACCAGCACGAGCTTCCATTGGCCAATTGACGTTTTGAATTAGAAATAGCTTCTGTTGCGTTTGAAACTATTATTATTATTATTATTATTATTATTATTATTATTATTACAAGGCCAAATTGAAGTGTAAGGAGCGGGAATCGAACCCTAAATTTAGAGGGTAAGAGATAAACCCGAATGCTAATGGACCATATGGGTCTTGGCTAAAGTTGATATTTTTAAATGATATTTCAATATATCACTCCTTAATTAGATAATAAAAACATCCATATACTTTTTTCACTCAATAAATAACTAAGTGACTTAAAAATATTAATTAAATTTAAATGACCTAGAGTTTAAATTATTGTAATCATCGTGTTAAGAAAAGCAATGCTCCTGTCATTGAACTGACCTTGTAACTCTTGTTTGCAAATTTAACCAAAAACAAACAAAGATTTCTTCCCAAAAAATAAAATAAAATAAAATAAAATAAAATAAAATAATAATAATATAAACAAAGATGAAACATAAAGAAAGTAGTCAACATCTTCGACAAGAATAATTTGTGACTTGTAACATCAACAGTTCAACATGTTAATGCAACCCTACTAATGTCTACCTGTGACATTTAACCCTACTGATGTCTACTTGTGACAATAGAGGCGTAGTGTCCCTCACTGTATATCATTATATTATATGCCTCAGCGAACTGCGTCTTACATTTTCATTTTTATTATGGGCAAAAATGTTAGTATAACATTTGGTGTTATTAATTAGGTTACAAAACAAACATTTAATCCTAGAGCTGGGCAACCAAATTGGAATCTTAAAAAAAAAAAAAAAAAATGCATCAACTTTGATTTTTTTTTTTTTTTTTTGATGAAAACCTGGACTGAAAACTCAAAAGTTGAATTTCAAGCTTTAATAACTAGAGTAATAAAACTGTCCGTCTAGCAAACTTGTTCAAGATGTTCGCATGACGAACAAAACCCGCATCTTCATTGCGTAATTTCGCCATTTGGACGATATATTTTCACTTCGACGAGCTTTATCTGTCTTAAACTATTTCTATGATGCTTACAATGTAAGCATGAATCATTATAAATCACCGGTTGAAACAAATACAACGATTTAGTTGCTTCAAATAGTGAGTTCTGTGAATGGTCTCAAACCAATGCAAAGTTTAGCAATAAGGAACTAACTAACCAGATGTTCTGTCCCCACCAAAACCCGACTCCAAAACTCCTGTCTGTTCGAGATGACTCATGTCGCCCCACGATTTAATGCTCCATTCGTCTTCACCAGACAGGTGAAAAACATTAACAGACGTATTCAAAACCGTCCCAGGAGACTGCCCACGTGAAGAAGCCCGTTTATGAAATGCTCTTATGGTGCCACCATGAGTCACAACAACTACTCGCTCACCTGCATTAAGAATGAAACTTAGCTTGTCTTCGTTTTTAACAGCTTTATATCTAAAGTTATGACTCAAAGAAAGTCAAACTTCAATATTAACTATATATTTTAAATTACTCATCATTTATCCACACATTTCCTAGTTTCCACTAGTCTTTGACCTGTGTGTTTCTTTGCAATCCTCTGTAAGGCTGATGTACAGCGTTGGTAAAGTTGATTGAAACTTTCGCCGCCACCCTGTAAATGTTGCGAATTAGCTAAAATAAGAGGCGAAAATATTTTACCAAACAATACTTCTAAGATGGCTGTCTTTATTTGTGAATGCCATTGTGTTATATTTGGTTAGTTTCTTTAATATTTACCTATAACTAGTGGAGAGATTGGATGAACTACCATCAATCACCAAGCTAACATTAGCACCTTTTTCTTATAAGTCGAGCTTATTTGTTTAATCTTAAGGTAGGATTAACAGAAAGCTCACCTACTTGTGATGGTGAACTCCGATATGCCAAATATAATCTTTCGGAAAAAAATTATGCAGGGGTTTATTTGGCGTAAATAAATACTAGAAAATAAAGTGATTCAGGGGATATAGTGAAAGAAGAAGATCAGTTACTGCCTTACCGGGATTTCTTGATCACTCCTATGAGATACAAATGCTTTATGAGCCTCAGGCTTGATTTTAGCTGCTTCGTGAAACACAACACCTTGAAGGTCACCCAAATGCCTTTCCCTGAATTCTGGAACTTTGACGACCTGCTAACCAAGATAAACAATATTCAACGTTCTTCTTAACCCCATTTTTTAAAAAAATAAAATTTCATCAATAGCATGCATCTAATACCCCATGGAAAGGAAAATTGTATCACAACCACGACCCAAAGATCAAAGTTGTGCGGTAGAAGATGAATAAAACTGACATGATACATCTGAACGTAAAGACAATAATTGATGAAATTGCTGAAAAACTTGAGGGACAGACACACACACACAAAAAGAAGCATAGGAAATATTTGCAGTCCCCTTTAAATAAAAAAATGAGATAGATGGTTTAAGAGAGGACCAACAGGAGGCATTATGGCAACCTCCAATGATAAGGGATCTGCATACTAATTGAGCAAGTTTGGAAGGAAAAATTCAATTTGGATCAAGAATGGTGGTCGTTCTCCCTGAACAGCGAGATCACGAAGATGATCAGATAGATGAGTAGTGAAAGGACACGGTGTTCAATGAAGAGACTTAGGAGGACTCTAGCACATAGATGAACTAAAGGATTTAAAAGACATAGAAATGTCTAGTGGAATGAGTGGAGACCCGCATTGCACCAGCACAGACACATATCCAAAACGATACCAGTTGGACAGACTAACATGATATTTGCCGACAGGCTGATTGATCTTTTCAAAAAACTTCATTTATATAGTATAATTATAGTGTTATATCAATTGACATGAAGACTAAAATTGAAGGGTGGTCGAGAACTGAAGAATGGAAGAAGTCCCAGAGACTTACAAGTAAAAATCCAGACTTTTCCATGTTCCAAAATCATAATTTTTCCATGGTTGCTACCACCATATGTGAGAAGGCCAGGGTGGTTGTGTCATTTTATCTCTACCACCACAGTGAATTAGTTTTGGACCTAGCACTCACCTAACCTTACCCATCTATAAATGTGCCAACAATGCGATGAGTGAGATGAAGAATGTGACAATTGAGAGTGATTAAGTGGTACTGCGATTAAGTGCTTCAAGAGAGGTGGTTTCACCACAATCCTACATGTGAAGTGTTCAGTGTTTGCATTTCATATCAATTAAAATTGCAAAAGTGTAATTTTGTACATTAAGAAATTATTTAGCGCCTGGTTAACGTAGCTTAAATTGTTTGATATTCATTTTCAACTACACACTCCTCTATGGATGTTATTTTCGTGTTCTTCATAACCTCTCTTACTTTATAACCACACATTCTACGAGAAAATCACCATCGTTCTGAAAAAAAAGCTTCGTCCAACAGGTTTTAACCTCAACAAAAGAACCACAAATAAATACTTCAATACAAGAAGTACTTTGGAGGTAATAAACTTCTCGTAATCTGTTATGCTCAAAACCAAAATAGTAAAAACTATGTTACGAGATACAACGATGAAGATATGTAAGCTAATAGACAGTAAAGAAATATAAGTTACTTGCATCCATAGCTCTAATTGGCTAAAGGATCAATGCGAAGTTAATCCCCAATTCATACCTCAAGTACCTCGCAGTACTTTGCAATGATCTCTGCTGTGTAGAATGCTCGTTTCAAGTCTGACGAGTATACTGCAGAGATTTTAGGTTCCCTTGATAGACGTTCAGCTACCTTTGACAAATACGAAAATTTCAGTAACATTAATGATAAAACACACAAGAAATCAATATAACCAAGAAATGACTTACAGCAACTGCTTGCTGCCTCCCAATATCATTCAAGTCCACATCTAGGTGTCCCTAAGAAAGGAACAAATAATAGCTTTTACAAATCATAATAGGAAAATGAATTATGTCAATTCAAACTGAAACCTGCAGTTAAAAATGTTTCGTCATTTCTATGGCAATAATAAAATGTTAGTAGTTCTTCAAAATCCCAAAGAATTCAGGCAGAATTTCATCATCAATACAAATTTTAACGGAAAAGCCCAAGTGCCCAACAATCAAAATCGTATTATACCCCGATTAACAGCCTGATAATTCATTGAAGCAATTAAATTTGCAAAGTCAACTCAGTTTCGCATATCACTGAACCCTGAAAATGCACGATATAAGAGTCGAAAATTATGACCAACGGTAGAAATGGAAATAAAAAGCGAACCTGAATTCTGCGATCAATATTCCATTCAGTTTCCCCGTGACGAATAACAATAATCTCCGTGTAATTCCGTGCAACAGATTCATTTTCACCATTTCCATCACAGTCAGGTGGAGGTACAATCGAATCAATGGGATCGGCCATCAAAGGACAGAGGAATAAGCTTTGGAACCTTTTCGGTTTTTGAAGAGCAGCAGTTTGGGATACGGAGGTTGAGGGCAAAGAAACTCCGGCGAAATGGGAGAATAATAATGGGTCGGTGATTTCACGCTACCCCACGCGAGTGCGCGCATGTCACAACTCAAACGGGTCGACTACTGGGCTTTGACCCTAGTTCCAGCGCAGATCTCAACTGCGAAACTGAACCAAAGAAAAGTTACCAGAAAAACGCAAGATTTATTATTACTAGTATTTACTCCCGTACGTTACACGGGGAAATATATAAGAGTTCGAATTTTAGAAGAGGAAGAAAAGATTGAGTTACAGATTTGTGATTATCTGAAGTGGAAATTTTATAATTAAATTTTATTTTTTAATTCAGAAAATAAAATTTTTTGCGGAAAAATGACATCATATTATATGGGAGATATATAAGAGTTCGAATTCTAGAAGAGGAAGGAAATATTGAGTTGCAAATTTGTGATTATTCTTTTTACAATTAAATTTTATTTTTTTAATTCATAAAAATGAAATTTTTGGCGGGAAAATGATCTCATTTTATTAATATATATAGATATAGATAGATTATCATTATTATTATTATTATTATTATTATTATTATTATTATTATTATTATTTTCTTATCTTTTTACTTTTTGAATTACAAAGGATAGTATCGGGTAGAGGAATTCAACCATGATTTAGAAGATGGGAACCGACCCGAAGTGTCTAAAGCCAGAGCAAAGGCACCCTATTCCAACAACTAGCTTTGTCGGTGTAACGCCTCTCTAATCTCTCGTCCCATTTACGTATATCATATTGATAATTTCATATATCACATATTTTGCGCGGTAAGTGTTCCTTATCTTAATAGGCTTGTGTACAAACCTTATCATATGTGGAATAATCTCCATACTTACGGGGCTAGAGACGGAGTCACACATACATTTCATTTACGAAATCATGAGTTCATATTTCAATATAAAGCATCATTCATATGCAAAATTACAAAACTTTCATTTATATGAAAAATAACTCTAGTGATTTCATGCTTACATTCAAAACATAACGCAGGATCTTTGCTTTCATTTTTCCCTCACACATCAAGACTTGGAGGACCCTCCACCATTTTCCATTTGCCTTCCACGTCCAGCATCATCTAAAGACATAAACGGAAATAAAATGAGTTATAAAGACTCAATGGAGATAGATGCGGATACAAATGCATGTCACATTCTTACATTGAACTCTGTTGCTAATCATGTGCTTACATTGGCGCCAATAGAATCACATATCACATATGGCCGGATCTCGTATCACATTTTGGGGTTTAGATCACCCATTAGGCCATTATATCACATATGGGGTTTAGATCCTCCATTTAGATTATCTTAACTTTCACTTATGTGTAAACAAATGATAGACAACCTCACATACACATGCTTTCATGACAAGATTGTGCAACAAATTACCTTCAAGTCTTGACTTCAAACAAAAATTCATCAAATGAAAATTCGAGGTTTTTCAATCAAGTTTGCATCACACAAACAAGATATTACTCTTTCAATATGCTGAACCTTTCACACATAACATACTATGATGCCAAGATCATCAAAACATCTCATGTAACCACATACTTCAATTGATTCACACAAACTTTAAACAAGGAGAAATTGAACTTTTCAATCAAATATATATATCAACCAAATCACATATATGCATATACTTACCTTCTCATCTGTATACTACATCTATTGCTCACCTTATAGTAAAAGACAACAAGTACAAAAGGCTTTGGTGACTTCTCCTTCTCTTCCTATTCTTTTTCTCTTCTTTTTAGCAACAAAGGGGTTGGAAAATGGTGATAAAATATTGGTAAATAAATCTCAAACCAAGTTTGAAGAGCTTAGAGATGTTGGAAGGTGTTCTTGGGTGTGTTAGAAGTGCTAGGACATAGTTTTGGCTATTTATACTTCACCCAAATGATTGAAAATGTCTAGATAAACTTTTCTACGGACTTGAAATTACGACCGTAACTTATAAATTTACGACCATAAATCATAAACATATGGCTGTATAAAAGTTTTTGAAAATTTTAACACATCTTCTTCTTCAATGTTAAGGCCATATCGTTAAATTTTACGACTGTACAAAAGTTTTTGAAAACTTTACACCTTTCCTTGCCTTACTTATACGGTAAATTTAAGTTGTATGGTCACATCTTAACTCTTACGGCCATAATTTTACGACATACGGCCATGAATTGCGTTTTATTGAAATTTTCCTTACAACATAGATTTAAAAGCCATATCAATCTCAAACACATCACATACACTTATAAACATGCCGTAAACATATCATACACATAATCATCATCTCAAAACTCATTTATATCATGTCAAACCTCATACGAAATCACATACGAAATTAGACAGAGTGTTACAATTGGGACCAATATCGTTTTCTCAGTAAATTATCTTCCGTTCATGAGTTACCATCCATTTTCGCATTAAAAAATAAAAATAAAAATTGAGCAAACTGATCCAAATCGAGAATGTAGGACTTTTGTAATTATTTCGATTTTACAGTATTTTTGAAATATCAAATTTAAAGTTTGATAAAACTATAAAGAAGTCTAAATTTAATTTAAATGTAGTTAGTGTCGGACTAATATAATATGATTTTAAGCCCAACTTATTAAAAGCCCAAATTATTAATTAATTGAAATTGAAATTAATGTCCATTTGGATTACATGATAGTGCACGTACGTAACGTATTACTTTATTCAATTATTAGAATTATTATTTAATTTGTAAACTAAAATATTGTTTACGTTATAAAAGTATAGAAACAATAGAGAGAATTTAGAGAGAATGAATTCTAACGAATTCTCAGGAATGAATTTCATTAATAACTGAAACCCTATTTATAGGAAAACTTCGAATGGCACAATTGTAATTACATAATTTCATCAAGGGTATAATAGTCATTCACATATAATAATTACATCTTTTACCAAATTATTCCTCCACCAAATTATTCCTCCACCAAATTATTCATCATAATTCATAACCACCAAATTATTCTCAATTATTCATAACACTCTCCCTTGAATGACTATTAATACAAATGTCTTCTAGACCTGTTTGGAGAAAAATCCAGTGGGAAAAAACTTCCAAACCGATTGCAGGATAACTTGGAGTGGTTATATACTGCTTCATCAAAATATTGCTCCCCCTGATGTCTACCAGCGGTATAGGAGTATTCATGTGCTGCCTCGTTAAAACCTTATCAAGAAAACCCAATGGGAAAAAACTTGATCAAGGAAAAGAGTATACCGCTCTGCTTGATTTCATATCTTGAGAATCGATATCTTTACTTCGTAAATGATTTCAATATCATCATCGCTTGGATCTAAAGCATTAGCTCCATTATAACTTGATCCAATAGATACATCAGATCAATTTCTCATATTGTTCTCAATATACCATGAATATGCCTCGTTAAAACCTTATTAGGAAAAACCCAGTGGGAAAAACCCTAATGAAGGAAAAAGAGTACATTATTCATGTGAATACGCCTTTAAAGTTGCCTCATTAAAAACCTTGTTAGGAAAACCCAATGGGATAAAACCTCAGTCAAGGAAAAAAGAGTGCAACTCGTATTTTATACAAGTATGCTGCAAGCATTTCAAAATCTTTCATACATTTGTATGAGTATCATATACATTGGTTTTATACTCTTCGTTCATTTAGAGTGCATCAACACAACTACAAAACATTCTCCATGAACACATGTCTCCAAACACGCAATTTAAAGCATATAAATTCATCGTAAAAACATGTAAACATATAAGTAAACCTTCATAACTAACTAACACTTAAAATATATCATTTAACATTTAATACTCACTTAATAGGTTATTTCATTCCCTGGGGTTTAGCTCACCTTTTAGGGTACTCATAAATACGGGCTTAGCTCACCCGATCCTTTAATTTCCTTTTCGGTACTACACACACGATCGGTCATTTAACTTTCATGAGCATGCAACATATAATGACCGCCATGCTTATCTTTAAACTTGAGCACTAGTCATCATCATCTCATCATCTCATAAGTTAAGGATTTCACATTCACCATTTATCATCTTCAATATATCTCAATATTTTCATTATCATTGATCATATGTAGCGCTACATTTTCATATCGTGTCAATACTTTTCAATTTCATTTCTTTCCCCATATCGACATAACTTATCGAGATATCTCATTATCAATCCTCTTGTAGGATTACACAATATAGTTATGTCTATATAGTCTTCAAGAGTATATGCCTCCGTTATTAAGACCATCTTTTATAATTCGCTTTGATATAGATGATTGGGGAAATATCAACGCTTCTGGCGTGCTAACTTATCAAAGCATCGTAGCTGATATATGTGATTGTTCATAGCCTTTCATGCATCTTTGAATTTCAAGTTCGTATTTCAATTGCGAGGATATAACATGATGCATTTCACATATTATTTTCAACCTTTAATACTCCCCCTCATGCTGAGAAAAATTTAGAACACCAAAACTCATACAGTTGGTATGATTTTAATCATATATGTTTTTATCATTCAACCTTAATATGGGAATTTAGACTGTTTGCATTCTATTCTCGATATCGGCAATTTATTTGAGGACTTTAAATAATTTGCCATATAATATCCCACTTGTATGCGCATACTCAATCCTTCAGGGATTTATTCAAGTATTGGAATATACATTTACTAGCTTTATCATTAAATCTGGAAATCATGCTCATACCGTGAGCAAATATTTCGTAAATTTCAAATTACGAATCATATACACATGTGACTATCTAGTGGATCCATATCATAATATCTAGTAGTCCACATGGAGGATGAGTGGGCCCATATTTCTCATCCTTTATTCCAGATACATTTGAGATTTTATTCCCAACATTGGCTAGTAATGATTTCATCATTTATCGAGAACAATCATTGAAGAATTTTTTTAATTCTTCACTTGAAATATTGATTTCAAATTTATTTAAACCGGGATGGTCAGTCCGGTTTTGCAAACGAGTATTATTGAACTTCTAGTTCAGTAAATTCTTATATCGATTTCACTAGTATCTGTATAGTGCTCAACATGATTTATCATAGAAACAATTAACCGACATATTTCATCATCTTTTGGTGGCATTATTGTCTACTACTGTTCAAACACGGAGTTACAGCTCATACGCATAACATCCGGCTATTATTTAATTCCGAAATCGTAGCTCTTACGCTTCATATTATTTATTTAAAATCGGAGTCTTATTTCATACGCTGGCTGTATTATTTTATAAATAAATCATCAAAATTATTGCAAAATTCATCCTAACAAGGGTCTATATATTATAATGGATCATATGCTCTCAAATCTTCGAAAATACTATCCATCACTACCGATCAAAATCTTAAAAAGGATTTATCGATGTAGGCTGGAAAGATTAAGGATGCTAATAAATAAGGGTATCCCACAAGATATCCGATGCTTGATTGAAACAAAGGTTCGATTATCTGGTGAGGTTTCAATTCCTTCTAAATACATGCCTGGTATGGGTAAAAGTAGTTTTTCAAAGAAACGGAGAGCAAAAAGATTAGGAGGATGCTACAAGTGTGCTCGGTGGACATGTGACACTTGATGTAAATCTGTGGGGTACTTGTCCAGAAACCGAGAAGATAAAATAGCATTCATTAAGGATGGATTGAGTAAGGAGCATTTGGATGATATTCAACAGGCTCTTGAGACACATCCTAGTGGACACGTACAAGGTGAGCTAATGGCCTTATGGGCCAAATTCAAAGATCAACAAACACGTTATAGTCTTGAAAAACTTACTTTAAAAGATTCTGTTTGTAAATTTAGTAGAAAAATTTAGTATAATGATTTTCCCATATTTATGTAAGAAAGCTCGGTGTAATAATAAAGATCAATATATTTCTTTTATTTGTAAATATCGTTTTTTAATTTTAAAATATATATTATTTTTCAATCACTGACAGCTATATGTCATATCACTAAAAAAAATTTTTTGCCTTTTTCTCTTTCATATTTGTCAAAAAGTAAATAGTACAATCAATTATTGGTTTGAAAATTTATCTTTAAATAGAGGCATTCATATATCTATCATTCATTCGTTGAAAGAGAGAGATAGAGGTGGAGATGGAGATATCAGAATCATCTCATGTAAGTCAATGTTTACCTCGCCAGGTAAAAACTATATGTGTTCTTGGTGGCTCCAGACTAGTAGGTCATATCCAATATGTGGATATGGCAGACCAATCATGGGGGATAAGAGTGTCAAGTATAATACTTTTTCATCGAATTGGAGGCAGTAATCGAATTGGAGTTAGAAATGTCATTAGTCCAACTGGATTGATGCTACAAATACAATCCATCCATGACTGCCTGATGTATATGATGAGCAATAGTGATGCTTTTATTGTTCTTCCATGCGGCTATAACACGCTGGAGGAAATATTCAATATAGCGTCATTTGCACAGTGGAATTTTCATACCAAACCCATAGGTTTGTTGAATATTAATTATTTCTTTGATGGTTTGCTAGCATTTCTAGATCAGGGTGTAGAACATAAATTTATTTCTCGTTCAGCGAGAAATATACTTGTTTCTGCTAATACATTTGCTGATCTACTCATCAAGATTCAATCATATGTTCAAAAATCTGTGGAAGCTAAAATCCATCTGGTCACAGATCATCGGTGTCGTTTAAAAATAGATCATTTGGATCTTTCATTATGAACTAATGTTCGGTGGCAGAGTTACGGAGTATTTATACTCTCGAGATGCATCCCTCATTTATGGGTTCAATATATATTTTCTTTTAGTATTTCTATATTTTCGAGTGTTTACTGCCATCTTTGATATATGTTCCACTTCGGCTGTTTTTTACTTCTTCTAGAGTAATAATAATAATATCATATTGGCTTTATTCAAATACAGAAATCTAGTGATTATGCTCCTTCAAGAGCATTTTATTCTCATATTAATACAATCTCATATCATCGATGAGATTACTTCATATAATCTCTCCATGCGATATATTTTCTTTGATTTATCAACATGGGATCTATTGAGCATTTTACTTTCATCTATTTATCCAATGGTAACTTCAAGTACCATTTGCTCAATTTTCTCCATTAATATTTGGTATATATGGAGAAGTAATTTTATTCTCATCGTCTACTTCTTCGAGAGTATGATTAGAATATTTGATCAACTACTTCTTCTGGAGTAGGATTCGTTATAACCAATCGTGTAGTATAACCCACCACATTGGAAATATGCACACTAATCGTGTGGTATTACCCACCACATTAGAAATATACTCAAACTATAAAGTGCATAAATTTAAATTGCAGAAATTAAATTTCCTCCAATAGGTGGTCGAACCTACCTTATGAGAATTATTGCAATAAATATAAATTTACGGAATTTAAATTGCGAGAATTAAATTGCATAATGATTAACTACTTCTTCAGGAGTAGGATCTGCTTAGTAGAAGGTATTACCCATCACTTAGCATATAAAGCGCAGAAATATATAAAACCTTCCGTTTAGTGATGGTTGAACCCATCATTAGGTAGGAGGTGTTGCAGTATTTAAATTACAGTAAATAAAGTGCGAGAATTAAATATTGAACTGCTTCTACGGGAGCAAATTTGTTCTTCTAGAACACATACTCATTACTTCTACAAGAGCACACTTATCCTTCTAGAATAAGTACATTATGTAATTGAATTCTTCGGGAGTTAAAATAATCTTCCGATCTTTTAACTCAAATGGACTTCAAGCCATTTTATATAATCAATAGATTTAGAATTTCTTCATGAATATTCTATCCATTTTTCACTGTCGTCAAAATTAGGTCAGTTTTACCCTAAGGGTAAAATTGTCCATTCCAATTCGCAAAGGTAAAATTGTCAAAAATATTTTATCAATGTTTTACGATTGGAAAATTATCTCATTTCTACTTCAATTTGTAAATATAAAAATGTTTAAAGACTATTTTGTAACATTTCAAAAGTTGGTGTACTGATTTATAAATTTTGAAAGTTTGATAATAACATATTTCGAAACGAGTTATTACCCTATCAATATTGGTGTCAAATCAAAACTCTCGTTAAATCGAGTATAATGGAGTCGAGAAAATTTGATTTTGATAATGTATGCTCCTTATATCTCGATAAAACGGATGTTATAGTTTAATATATTATTATATTATAAAATCATATGATTTACCTTTTTCCCTTTCTCTAATTATTCCATGGATGAGATTTAATGGCTGTGTCTTGCAATTCATTTACGTGATCAGAAAATTCTTTGGACTCCATTCTTCCAATTTTGGGATTTCAAACATCTCCAAGTTATGCCAGGTAGAATGAGGAATTGTGGGAGAGGAATATGAACAAAGGGAATTTTCAATGATGTATTTGCAAAGAGAGAGTTATTTAGGATTGATGAGGATGAATTAATTCATTGGTAATAATCCAGTTTAAATCTGAAGATCATCTATAAAATCGAATCATAGAAGCATACTTCTTTCATATTACTTAAAGGGTTAGAGACTCACTTGATAACGCGTGTTATAAAAGTATAGAAACAATAGAGAGAATTTAGAGAGAATGAATTCTAACGACTCTCAGAATTAATTTCATTAATAACTCAAACTCTATTTATAGGAAAACTTCGAATGGCACAATCGTAATTACATAATTTCATCAAGGGTATAATAGTCATTCACATATAATAATTACATCTTTTACCAAATTATTCCTCCACCAAATTATTCCTCATAATTCATAACCACCAAATTATTCTTAATTATTCATAACAGTTTAGATTATTATATAATTGCTAAACAAGACTATAGAGGTTTTTAAGTTTTTAATGTTTCACGTACTCTAAACAAGACCATAGAGGTCTTTGGATTGGGCCTATGTTGTTGTGGACTTTGTTTGAGGATGGGAAAGGTAAGCCTGATGGGTCAAATCCAGAAACCTTATTCTCTCTTATTTTTGCACGTGGCTGCTCCTGGTTGTTGAGCCAGGCTTAGGGTTCAGAGAGAGACATTCTTTGGAGATCCTTTTTCTAGCTTTCTTTCTCGTTACTCTCTATTTTTCCATTTTAAGTAAGGATTTAGTGTAGATCAGTGTATATTCCTTTGTCGGTGAGGCTGATTACATTATAGAGTGCTTATTGTGAGTGATTATTTTGATTGATCTTGAGATTGTAAAGATAATGTGTCTTTTTGGGGCTTTTGATGGAATGGAATGAAACATACTCAATATTGTTAATCGTCAGATAATGTTAGAAGAAAACCTTAAATCTCAATCCAAAGTTGCAAGAATTTTTTCCACATTGTTATTTGTTGATTTTTCTTTCTTTTTTCTTTATTGATTTTTGCATATTTGGTTATTTGTGATTCAATTTCATTTTAGGGATAAATTTGTTAAAGGCAGAGAGCAAAGTGCAGAGGATGAAGCGTAGCTTAGATTAAATAGCTTTTCAGGTATGTGCTATAAATTGAAAGAAATTGGCGCCTTAGTGCAAATTGAGTATTGGAAATGAAGAGATTTGATGTTCAAAATTGATCAATTGGTGGAGACGGCGAATGTCATGGTTCCCAAATTTTTTTACAGATAATAGAGATTGCGCCATGTAAAATACAAAAAATGACTCCAAGGAGGATCCACAAAGGAAATATGCCTTCTTTCTTTGTGAGGATAATTTGACAACTAGATTGTTCTCTAAAATTCAAGCCTATATAGATAAGGTAGGGTTAATTTAATGATAGTTGCTTTTTGTGATCAATTTTGTCCATTACAAGGTAATTTGTAATTTTGTGATTAAGTTAAACAAGGGAAATTTTATTTTAGTGTTGTTTATGGAATTGTTTGATTGTGATGGTTCCTCTGAATGATAAATTGTCAAATTTGTTTTCCATTCAATTCTGACAGAAAGGGAGTCGTGGATTAAAATTAACATTACGATACTTTTCCCTCGGAAATTATAATTGTTAGTATGATAATCGTGTGTTTTCTCACATGGATAAAAGATAAAGTAATCATGTAAAGACGAAGAAACTATAGTTTCTTCATCCGGACATAGGACATACAAGACTATTATTATTACAGAGATGTGAGCAATCTCGAGTACATGACAAATAATTATGAAAGACCTTTTAACTTATCTGGCAGTAGTATCAAATAAACAGATGATTACTCATAATAATCTACTACTAGTGGTTTAAAGTTTAAACGAAGTACTCTTTCTTAATCTTATGCCATGAAAAAAGAATATGTAATATATTCTACTGAATATAATGAAGTATAGGATCATATCATGTATAAAAGACTCTTTAGTATATTTTGTCTCCGTTGCTCTATCAAGGAAACACCAGCGGAGTGTTTCATATATGCATGTAGTAATCTGTTACCAATGTGAGCACAAGAACTATAGAAACACTATATCATTTGAAATATAACCCCAAAAGTATCTATCCGTATATTTTACTCCGTGACTTTCATGCATGGATTATTGTTGATGTAATTATTAATACTAATTAATGATTATTGTGTTTTCATTTATGATGACCCCTTAAGTAGTACTTACTCTGAATTACATAATTACTTAGTTTCTTGGCCTTTTAATTTTCGATCTTTATGTATTTATTTTGTACGTTTAAAATTCTCTTTTTTGGCCTTTAACACATTTAACCTACTTTTTCAACTATCAGTTGAGATAACATTGACAATATTACTATATATGGATACTACTTAATTGCCAAAAGCTTGAATGCAAATAATTTGCGCATTTTCAGAATTTTGCCTACAGTTTGTAAATCTCTTTACCATTGTTTTCATTTAATTTATTAATTCACAAATGAATAAACACATTAATTAATTAATGTTATGAATAATTGAGAATAATTTGGTGGTTATGAATTATGAGGAATAATTTGGTGGAGGAATAATTTGATGGAGGAATAATTTGGTAAAAGATGTAATTATTATATGTGAATGACTATTATACCCTTGATGAAATTATGTAATTACGGTTGTACCATTCGAAGTTTTCCTATAAATAGGGCTTCAGTTATTAATGAAATTCATTCCTGAGAATTCCTTAGAATTCATTCTCTCTAAATTCTCTCTACTGTTTCTATACTTTTATAACACGTTATCAGCACGAGTCTCTAGCCATTTGAGTAATATGAAGGGAGTATGCTCTACAGATTGCATCTATTGATGAACCTCTCAGATTAGAAACCTTAATATTAGTCAGTTAATTGTCTCTAAAACTATGCTCACAGAACAATTCTTCCGATCAAGATTCTCTCCTCTCAAAATCATCTTCATTCGAGAGATCTCCTTTATTCTTCTTCCTATTCTCTCACGATCTCCGTTCTCTTTCTTCAGCACGCAACATTTATAACTTTTCTCTCATCTCTGGTGTTTAATTATAGTTTAATAATATTATATTTTGGCTTAATGATGATTATTGCATTATGGGCAATTCAAGAATTGGCAAATGGAGGAAATAAGTGCATGTTCAATTGCTTCTACCAAAGAAAAGGAAAAGGTATATATAAATTATATTACTTTATAATATAATAATATATTAAACTATAATATTCGTTTTCTCGAGATATAAGGAGTATACGTTATCAAAATCAAATTTTCTCGATTCCATTATACTCGATTTAACGAGAGCTTCGATTTGACACTAATATTGATAAGGTAAACTTTCAAAAATTTGCAAACAAGACTTCAATTTTTGAAAAGTTACAAAATAGTCCTTGAACATTTTGATATTGATAAATTGAAGTAGAAAGGAGATAATTTTCAATCGTGAAACATTGATAAAATATTTTTGACAATTTTACCTTTATGAATTGGAATGGACAATTTTACCTTTAGGGTAAAACCGACCTAATTTTAACGACAAGGAAAATGGATAGAATATTCATGAAGAAATTCTAAATCCATTGATTATATAAAATGGCTTGAAGTCCATTTGAGTTAAAAGATCGAAATATTAATGTAACTCCAAGAGTTCAATTACATAATGTACTTATTCTAGAAAGGATAAGTAAGGCCAGAAGTAATGAAAGTATTTGTTCTAGAAGAACAAATCGCCTCCCGTAGGTTAGCCTCAATATTTAATTCTCGTGACTTTATTTACCTGCAATTTAATTACCGCAATACCTCCTACTTGATGATGGGTTCAACCGCCACTAAACGGAAGGTTTTATATATTTACGCACTTTATATGCTAAGTGATGGGTAATACCTTCTACTAAGCAGATCCTACTCCTGAAGAAGTAGTTAAACATTATGCAATTTAATTCTTACTATTTAAATTCCGAAAATTTATATTTATTGCAATAATTCCCATAAGGTAGGTTCGACCACCTATTGGAGGAAATTTAATTTCGCAATTTAAATTTACGCACTTTAGATTTCGAATATATTTCCAATGTGGTGGGTAATACTACACGATTGGTTATAACTAATCATACTCCAGAAGAAGTAGTTGATCAAATATTCTAATCCTACTCTCGAAGAAGTAGACGATGAGAATAAAATTACTTCTCCATATATACCGAATATTAATGGAGAAAATTGAGCAAGTGGTACTTGAAGTTACCATTGGATAAATAGACGAAAGTAAAATGCTGAATAGATCCCATGTTGATAAATCAAAGATAATATATCGCATGGAGAAATTATATGAAGTAATCTCATCGATGATATGAGATTGTATTAATATGAGAATAAAATGCTCTTGAAGAAGCATAATCACTAGATTTCTGTATTTGAATAAAACCAATATGATATTATTATTACTCCGTAAGAAGTACAAAACAAATAAGTGGAACATATTGAGAATATCAAAAGATGGCATTAAACACTCGAAAATATAGAAATGCAAAAAGAATATACATACTGAATCCATAAATGAGGGATGCGTCTCGAGAGTATAAATACTCCATAACTCTGCCACCATCAACATTAGGATTCATAATGAAATATTTAAAGGATCCGAATTTCTTTTTCGCTGACACCAAGTGGTCTCAGATCGACTTTGACTGGCTTCCACAGATTCTTGAACATATGCATGAAATTTGATGAGTAGTTCATCAACAAGATTAGCAGAAATAAGTATTTTTCTCATTGAATGAGAGATAAACTTATTATTTACACCTCGATCTAGAAACGCTAGTAAGCCATCAAAGAAATTATTAATATTCAACAAACCTATTGGTTTGACATGAAAGTTCCAACTGTGCCAACGAGGCTATATTGAATATTTCCTCCAAGGTGTTGTAGCCGCCGAAGGACAATGAAAGCATCACTATTATTCATCATATACATCATGCGCTTGTGGATGGATTGCGCTTGTAGCCCCAACCCTGCTGGACCCATGGTAGAACTAGCTCCAATTCAATATTAGATCCAACTAGATGGAAAGGTATTACGCTCAAACTCTTATTCCCCATGATTGTGCGCCATTATAAGTCTAGCTAAAAGTTTGTTGTTGGTTCCTCCGTATAGTATATTGATTTCTTGTCTCCCTAACTCTTTTACGAGTTGGTTTGCCATATCCACATATTGGATATGGCCTACCAGTTTAGATCCACCAAGAATACATACTGCTTAATATGGCGAGGTAAAGGCTGACTTGTATGAGATGATTCTAAAATCTCCATATCCATCTCTACTCCTATCTCTCTTTTTACACTATACTTTTAATGTATGAACATGAGAGATATATGAAACCCTCTATTTAAAGAAAAATTTTCAAACCAATAATTGAGTGCACTATTTACTTTTTGACAAATATGAAAGAAAAAAAATGCAGAAATTTTTTTTAAAGTGAAAATGACATATATCTCATTTATGATTGAAAAATAATATATATATACATATATATATATCTTAAAATCGAAAAACAATATTTACAATTACAAGAAAAACATTGATCTTCGTTATTACACTGAGCTTCCTTATATTAATATGAGAAAATTATTATACTAAAATTTTCTACTAAATTTACAAATGGATCTTCTAAAGTAAGTTTTTCAAGGTCAGAACGCGCTTGTTGATCTTTGAATTTGGCCCATAAGGCCATTAGCTCACCTTGTACGTGTCCACTAGGATGTGTCTCAAGAGCCTGTTGAATATCATCCAAAGGCTCCTTACTCAATCCATCCTTAATGAATGCTATTTTATCTTCTCGATTTCTGGACAAGTACCCCACAGATTTACATCGAGTGTCACATGTCCACCGAGCACACTTGTAGCATCCTCCTAATCTTTTTGCTCTCCGTTTCTTTGAAAAACTACTTTTACCCATACTGCATGTATTTAGAAGGAATTGAAACCTCACCGTGATAATCGAACCTTTGCTTCAATCAAGCATCGGATATCTTGTGGGATACCCTTATTCATTAGCATCCTTAATCTTTCCAAATTTACCTCGATAAATCCTTTTTAGGATTTTAATCGTAGTAATGGATAGTATTTTCAAGATTTGAGAGCATATGATCCATTATAATGTATAAACCCTTGTTAGGATGAATTTTGCAATAATTTTGATGATTTATTTATAGAATAATACGACGCTGTATGAAATAAGACTCGATTTTAAATAAATAATATGAAGCGTAAGAGCTACGACATTTCGAATTAAATAATAGCCGGATGTGATGCGTATGAGTCAGAATCTCAGTGTTTGAACAAAGTAGTAGACAATAATGTCACCAAAAGATGATGGAATATGTCGGTGAATTGTTTCTATGATAAATCATATTGAGCACTATACAGATACTAGTGAAATCGATATAAGAATTTACTGAACTAGAAGTTCAATAATACTCGTTTGCAAAACCGGACTGACCATCTCGGTTTAAATAATTATTGAAATCAATATTTCAAGTGAAGAATTAAAAGAATTCTTCAATGATTGTTCTCGATAAATGATGAAATCATTACTAGCCAATATTGGGAATAAATCCCAAATATATCCTAATAAAGGATGCAGAAGTATGGGCCACTCATCCTCCATGTGGACTACTAGATATTATGATATGGATCCACTAGATAGTCACATGTGTATATGATTCGTAATTTGAAATTTATTTAAATATTTGCTCACTAGATATGAGCATGATTTTCAGATTTAATGATAAAGCTAGTAAATGTATATCCCAATACTTGAATAAATCCCTGAAGGATTTGAGTATGCGCATACAAGTGGGATATTATATGGCAAATTGTTTAAAGTCCTCAAATAAATTGCCGATATCGAGAATAGAATGCAAACGGTCTAAATTCCCATATTAAGGCTGAATGATGAGAACATATATGATTAAAATCATACCAACTGTATGAGTTTTGGTGTTCTAAATTTTCTCAAAGCATGAGGGGAGTATTAAAGGTTGAAAATGATATGTGAAATGCATCATGTTATATCCTCACAATTAAAATATGAACTTGAAGTTCAAAGATGCATAAAAGATGCTATGAACAATCACATATATCAGTTAAGATGCTTTGATAAGTTAGCACGCCAGAAGTGTTGATATTATGAGATTTCCCCAAACATATATATCAAAGCAAATTATAAAAGATGGTCTTAATAACGGAGGCATATGCTCTTGAAGAGTATATAGACATAACTATATTGTGTAATCCTACAAGAGGATTAATAATGAGATATCTCGATAAGTTATGTCGATATGGGGAAAGAAATGAAATTGAAAAGTGTCGACACGATATGAAAATGTAGCGCTACATATGATCAATGATAATGAAAATATTGAGATATATTGAAGATGATAAGTGGTGAATGTGAAATCCTTGATTTATGAGATGATGAGATGATGATGACTGGTGCTCAAGTTTAAAGATAAACATGGTGGTCATTATATGTTGCATGCTCATGAAGTTAAATTACCGATCGTGTATGTAGTAATCAAAAGAAAATTAAAGGATCGGGTGAGCTAAGCTCGTGTTTATAAGTACCCTAAAGGGGGAGCTAAGCCCCTGGGAATGAAATAACTTATTAAATGAGTATTAAATGTTAAATGATATATTTTAAGTGTTAGTTAGTTATGAAGGTTTACTTATATGTTTACATGTTTTTATGATGAATTTATATATATGCTTTAAATTGTGTGTTTTGAGACATGTGTTCATGGTGAATGTTTTGTAGTTGTGTAAGAAAATTGATGCACTCTAAATGAACAAAAAAGAGTATAAAACCAATGTATATGATACTCATACAAATGTATGAAAGATTTTGAAATGCTTTGCAGATACTTGTATAAAATACGATTGCACTCTTTTTCCCTCGACCGGCGCTTTATCCCATTGGGTTTTCTAGCAAGGTTTTTAATGAGACAACTTTAAAGGCGTATTCACATGAATAATGTACTCTTTTTCCTTCATTAGGGTTTTTCCCACCGGGTTTTTCCTAATAAGGTTTTAACGAGGCATATTCATGGTATATTGAGAACGATAGGAGAAATTGATACAACGTGTATCTATTGGATCAAGTTATAATGGAGCTAATGCTTTAGATCCAAACGATGATGATATTGAAATCATTTACCGTAAGTAAAGATATCGATTCTCAAGATATGAAATCAAACGGAGCAATTGTACTTTTTCCTTCGATCAAGTTTTTCCCACCGGGTTTTCTTGACAAGGTTTTAACGAGGCGACACATGAATACTCCTATACTACATTTGGAAGACATCGGGAGCAATGTTTTGATGAAGCGAAAGATATAACCACTCCAAGCTATCCCACACTGCGGTTTGGAAGTTTTTTTCCCACCATTTTTCTCCAAACAAGTCAGGAAGACATTTGTATTAATAGTCGTTCGAGGGAAGTGTTATGAATAATTGAGAATAATTTGGTGGTTATGAATTATGAGGAATAATTTGGTGGAGGAATAATTTGGTGGAGGAATAATTTGGTAGAAGATGTAATTATTATATGTGAATGACTATTATACCCTTGATGAAATTATGTAATTACTATTGTATGCATTCAAGCTTTCCTATAAATAGGGCTTCAGTTATTAATGAAATTCATTCCTGAGAATTCCTTAGAATTCATTCTCTCTAAATTCTCTCTATTGTTTCTATACTTTTATAACAATTAACCATTTGTTGTTCAACATATTAGGGTGAGATTCCTTTTTTTTCTTTTTTTTTTCTTTTTTTCTTTTTTTGAATGTTTAGCTCAAAAATGAAGGAAAAATGGAAAGATGATCAAATTAATTAATAAGACTGTGACTCTACGGCCAAAATAAAAAAATAAAATTTTTTTTATCAATTTTATTTTTTACACTGTTTATTTCAGTGTAGATGGCAAACATGTCTATATATTGCTTAATTTTAATAGGACTCCTTAAAACTGTTAAGAAATTACGCTTGGCGTTCAAAATTATAGAAGATCGTCTTTAAAATCAAATAATCCCATCCAAATGGGTATGTTTGTATGTGTGATACAATCTATTATACCAAGAATGAGTAATTAACAGGATCAATAAATTTTACCATGTGATATATATGTGTGTATATATATATGACAAAATATACAAATATTATTTGTAAAAATACAAGATAAATCATACACAGACTGCGATGCCATCATAAACTAGTAAATGTAAAACATGTTGAAGGAAAAATCTAAAAGAGTTCTCCAATTCGCAATGCTCTAAACGATTTTCCGACGTCAATTTTCCAAACTCTAAACAATTATGAAACGCACTGGCCAACTCGTGATGCATTTTGGCCCACCAGATGGGGTCACTTTTTGAAAAAATAAACATATTTGTCATATAGTAAAAAAGAAAAATCAACCGATGTATAATATTCTGTCGTTTTACCAAATATCACTAATACTATTAATCGTTACATTATGTGATAGAAATTTTAATTAATGATCTTGGAAAAATAATACTTTATAATTTAATTTTTAATATACGCTTATATTTATTTATTATTTCACTTTAATATTGGTGCACATTGAATATGGGCATATATAAAAACTAAAAAATTAAATATAGAAATAAGACTATATTTTAGGATGAACTAAAATAAAAAATGAGACTATTTTTGTGGGACGGAGGAAGTACTATTTTTTTAATAGAAATGTAAATACTATTATTTTGCCCAAATGTCACATTTGTACTAGTAACGAGGAAACGGGTTTCAGTCAGAACAAAAATCTGGAATATCTATAGATTTTGATCATTTTGAGTAAATTAGTTTGTCATTTCCTATAATTTTATTTTGGATGAATGGAATTTCTTACAATGGTATGTACTTTTGCATAGTCGAAACCTGAAATTTTGGACGATGGGTAAATAAAAACAGTTGTAAAAGAAGTGATAATTTAGCTTGGCTGTTCTGAGTTAATGATCAAGTACACTCAGGTGTGCTATAGTTATAGCACTCACCTATGATTTATTGCACTGGAACCATTCTGGAATCGGAACATTTCCAATATAGCATGAGTACTAGAAGTAGCAATTCTTAAGAGGCCTTAAACCACTTGAGATAAGGGAAAGAAAAAGAAGAAGTGTCATCATCAGTTAACAATAGGGAATTCAATGATACCATGTGATTTTGGCTTATTATTTGTTGGAAGCCATCCGCTCGTATGTGGCCTTTTTTTTTTTTTTTTGGGGGAAGGGAACATTATAGTAAAAGGAAAAAAAAATAGTTGTCTTCAACAATGAGCACATGTTTTGTTCAAAAGTTAAAACAAAAAGGTATATTGATTTTAAATTGTTAGATTGATGCGGTCACATATTATTTTTTAATTATTGAATTTTTATTTGTTGGTCTATTAAATATTTAGTTAATTTTCAAAAATAAAAAATTTTTTAATTTTCTATATTTTGCTAGAGCCAATTTAGAAAAAATAAAATTCGTTTTGGCCCTTAAATAGTTCAGGTCTGGCTATACGAAACATTTGCCTATTTGCTAGAATTCGAGCAAGCCAACTAATCTGACAATGTTTTGTGTGATTATATTCATCTTTGTGAATTTTATTCACACAAAGCCAATTCAGCACCTACAAAATCTTTTATTCTTTTAGTTATCAGTAAATCAGAGATCAATAATTGTAATTTTTTTAAGAACACACAACACACACAATATATAGAGACCCAACACCTTAGTACTCAAAATAATGATAATTTTGAATACCGCAGAACCAGATATACACCACACACATATTGAGTGAGCGATGTGGTTAAGCCAATATTGTTTATTTTATCATTGTTTAAAATGCACCAAAGTTTACTTTGAAATGCTTGCCAATAACGATGAAGTTGGAAGTCCTCTTTTAAATCTCATAACTTCTCATCACGAAAAATTTTACATCTCAATCTTATATACGATTAAGAACAATATTTGAAGTCATACTAATCATTAGATCAAAGATTACTTTGCATTTTGACATTAATCAATGATATGATGTTCTAAAGCACATTTTCAATATGCCCAATTGATTGAAAAAAGAAAATATTAATGGGTGTAGCTAAATGCGTCCACTTTTTTTTTTTCTAAACATGCCATTTTTCGGTAGCATAAGCTTCTTTTGTTTGAACCAAAAATGCAGGTATTTTTTTTTGTTCGACCATTAATGGTTGAACAAGAAATTTTTAATTGTACCAGCATCTTGCTGCCATTTGCTTCTTTTTCTTTTTCGTTCGCAGCCTTTGCTTCTTCTTCGTCGTTTTGTCGTCTTTTTTTTTTTTGGCCAAAGGTAAAATGGGGATGTCCCGGCGGGGAATGGGTGTGTTTAGAAAAAACGGAGGATGCATTTAGCATCGCCCAACATTGAATAAACAGTGAGATAATATTTGTCAAAATACTTTTGTAATACAATATATAAAGAGTAAGTATAATGCGACACAAAAATAGATCTTGGTAATATACAATGTGAGACTTTATGATGGGGTATTACGTAATCAATATTAATAAGTCCTAATACAAGACAATATAGATTAACCATTACATAAATCAAGCTATCGATCACCCGTCAACATAGTTGATGCCTTATACTCAGATTGTCAACACGTGTTTACAAATCCACCCACTCCCTTGATGGTGAGGGGAGGGGGCATGTGACACAATCCGGACATTAATTGGCTATGTTGGCATTGGATCGGGAGTGTACATTATCAATACTAATAAATCGTCCGCCGAGTCATTAAAAAATCATTTTTGACCTCACTAGTCTTCACAATCAATGTAAAATAGAAGACTTTCTATTTGCTCAAATTAAATTGCTATTCATTTATTGCGTTAGAGATGCTCTAACACAATTAGTGTGTGCACGCTAATGTTACATGTCATGTTATCATGCGTCGGTACTAATAGTTGCTTAATTTCTATACTTGTTTGACATGATATTCTCAAAAAGTGTGTAAAAAAAATGTTTTTCATTGTAAATGTAAAACACGTTGAAGGAAAATTCCAAAAGCGTTTTCCAATTTGCAATGCTCAATTTTGACTTTCCAACGTCAATTGTCCAAATTCGAAAGCAATTATGAACCGGACCGGCCAACACGTAGTGCATTTTGGCCCACCAGATGAGCTGACCCTTTTGAAAAAACAAATATATTTGTCGTATATAATAAAGAAAAAATCAATTGATTCACAATATTTGTGTCGTTTTCACAAATGTCACTGATCTTAATTACTAAATTATGTGACAGAAATAATGTAAGTGTTGTTTTGCCTAAATGTCACATTTTTACCAGTAACGAGTGAGGAAAATGGGTTCCAACCAGAACAAAAATCTATACTAGTGCTTGATCCTTAAGTTAATTTGTCACTTCCTCAAATTTTATTTTGGGTGAATGGAAATGTATTTTTGCATAGTCAAAACTCGGAATTTTGGACGATGGATAAATAAGAACCCGTTGGAAAAGAAATGATAATTTAGTTCAAATTTTCAATAGGATGTACTTTATTTTATTTTATTTTTTCAGAGTCAAAAGCAAAGAGGTTGTTATTTGAAATACCTATTAGACAAAAAATGTATAACTTGAGAGAGAGAGAGAGAGAGAGAGAGTCGTAAAATACATGAGACTCTTCTACAAGACACAATTTGTGTGTGTGAATCTGCCACACACAAATAGGCGTGCTGTTTGCGTTATAATTTACTCACATGGCCACACCTCTATTGTGCAAGGCAGATCATACAGCACACAAATTCAAATACATGTTAATTAGTATTTGCCGTGTGTCCTATTTGCCGTGTGTCCTATTGACAGAGGGAGACGTTTTCTCTTTTATTTGAAAAATGTGATTAGAGAGTTTTAGGGTTCACTAGAAAAATCAACATAATATGTACAACTTGTTTGTGTAAAGTAGAAAAATCAACATAATATGTACAACTTGTTTGTGTAAAGTCTCATTTTGAGTTCCAATCTCCTTAATTTCCATCAACAACAATTTAGTTCATATGCAGTTCTTGACCGCGTCCTGCAACACAAAATGAATCTATCGTGCAATCGCCGTAGTCCTGGCGCAACAAATACAAACGGCCAAATCAAACCCTGCATATGGTCTTATGGCTAGATTCCAGTATAGACAAGCGGTAGTATTTCTTTCGTCACGAGACGATTGAAATAGTTTATTTACATAAAATAATAATAATAATACAAAACAAAAATAACAATATACATAATATTATAGATTTCGATAATAATTTACAAAGTTTGCTTCGAACCATTATTTTATAAGAAAAAATGCCATTTTAGCTGTTGTAATTGATAATTTTAAGCAATAACAAAATATTTGAGATCAAAATTTAGACAATACTTACTTGAACAAAAAGAAATAGTCCTATTAAAAATTTTGCTAAAATTTTTATCATCAACGGCATTCCAGAAGCTAAGCCACAATGACTTTTTTGAACACGGATTTAAAACTATTAAGTGTCAGAGAATTTATTCGATGTAGATTGTGTATTATATGATATGATAAAATCTCTATATAAAGTATTTATAAGTGAAATTCTGCATATTGATTTTTCAATAACAAAAATTTGTTTAGAATAATTAAGAAAAAATTTAAAAAATCAATAGGTTGTGCAATACTAAATATAAAAAGAAATTGAAAAATTAATTTGAAAATAAAGAGATAATTAAATGATAAATTGACAATTATTTTTTTTAAGTGGCTTGCGAAATAATGAATGAGATTTGAAAGTTATCGTTTTCCATTTCTTTTCTAATTAATCAATTATTCATTATAAATTTAATTATTTAATTATTCACTATTTGATCTTAAAAAAATTACTCTATATTTCAACTACTTAATGCACATTACCCGTAAAAGCTATCTAAAACTACTTTTATCTACGAAAATTACCTAAAACTACTTTTTAACGTGGTAAAAATTAAAAAAAAATTTATTAAGTTTTTAAAATTTAAAAAGTTTTTCCTTTTAAAATAGAAAACCACAGCTTACATAGCATCGTGCCAAGTTGATACTTCAATTTTTGTTTTATATATATATATATATATATATATATATAAAATTCGAAAATAAATAATTAAAATGTAATATCCAAAAATTAAAATGAATATAGAAAATGTTAATTCTCATTTTCAAAATTAATTTAACATGTATTATAAATTATAACTTTGATCTCTTATCATATTTTCATTAATGTATGCAATACTAAATATAAAAGAATTAAAAAAATAAATTAATTAACAAATTAGAATACATATAATTATATATATATATATATATATATATATATAAGTAAAATAAGGAAAATAATACCAAATAAGAAAAGTAAAATAAATTAAATAATAAAAATAAATAATTCTTAAAAAAATAACAAATATGATATTGCCACCTAACCACTTTGCCTAAGTGACTCTTTTAAATTTGTATATAGTAAGATTATTATTATTATTATTATTATTACAAGAAATGAGTGTACAAAATGTTTAAGCTATTCTCACTATAAGAAATTGGATCTTTAAATACGACTCTATAGCTTCGTATTTGTAGAGTCATAGGAGGGACGTCGCTACTATAACTCTATAAGTACGAATATATTACTATTATTACTCTATAGGCACGAGACTATAAATATACACGCTAAAGAAGAAGTCGAGTTGGAAAAAACATGTAGAAACGGTAAAACTCGTTGCCATAATTAAAAATTAATTTTTTAATTCAGAAAAATAGGTAAAAATGGCGGAAAAATATGCTGGTTTTATTAATATATAGATATAGATATAGATTGGAGCTAATATATTTTTATTATGCACGTTATATTTTAATGGTAAATTATACACAAGCTATAATAAAAACATAAAAATCTATTCAACTAAATTTCACCAAATTAAATCTATTTTTTCTCTCATTATTTTCAACTATTCCTTTATTGATTTGACAATTACTTTATATTTTTTAATACTTCGATCTCTAATTTTTAACCACCATTCTCACCAACTTCCCTACTAACTTAATCGACACCAAATTAATCTAAAAAGAACATACTCTTAATTCACCCACAAATACAGAAATACTACTCACTTATCGAGAGTTGAATTATGCCGATTTATAATTTTTAGAAAATAAAAGCCAAAACCGAACATATTTTCACATACTATTATGAGTAAGATGAAATTGGTTACGTTCCCAATTATACGTTTGTGTGGGATAACATTTGACAAATTTAGATAACGCTTGTGTGGGGTAACATATTTTCACACGTCAAGTCTAGAGTCAGCTCAGTTCTTAACTTCTTGGAAAGCGCGAACTATGGAAAGATAACAACTTTCACAAATCTATAATTAAAATATGCACAGCATGAATCTATTATAGTAAGATTTTGATAAATTAATATTGGATAAATTAATAATCGCAAGAATCCACGTATTTTTATTGGAGGTATAATTATTTAAAAATTTTAACATATTATTAAATACTAGTATTTCTACCAGTGCGTTGTACGAGAAGACATATACACATGTAATAAATTAGAATCCACATAAGGGGATAAGTGTAAAAGAATTTTTAAAATTTTTAGTAGACTTTCGCCTATATTTTACACAAATACATCATGTTATAGTAAATAACAGGACTAAAAACAAAAAAAAAATTCACATAATTTTATATTGTGTTGATCCAACTTGCACATGGATTGACTTATTTTAACGGTGTGATTTTTTTAATTCAGAAAAATAGGTCGACCCTATGCGTGTATATATGTATACACGCTAAAGAAGAAATCGAGTTGGAAAAAACATGTAGAAGCGGTAAAACTTGTTGTCATAATTAAAAATTGATTTTTTAATTTAGAAAAAAATAGGTAAAAGTGGCGGGAAAATGTGCTGATTTTATTAATATATATACATGCTAAAGAAGAAGTCGAGTTGGAAAAGACATGTAGAAACGGTAAAACTCGTTGCCATAATTAAAAATTAATTTTTTAATTCAAAAAAATAGGTAAAAGTGGTGGGAAAATGTGGTGGTTTTATTAATATATAGATATAGATTGGAGCTAATATATTTTTATTATGCACGTTATATTCTAATGGTAAATTATACACAAGCTATAATAAAAACATAAAATACTCAATAAATTAATAAATTATTAATTAATCAATAAATTAATAACTTTGTTAAAATAACAATTTTGTTTGGTCCTAATAGTATTAATTTATCGAGGTTTTACTGCATTCATCTAATTTAATATAGATACTAAAAAAAATTTATTTTTTTCAATTTTAACGTTGATGCGGCGCCACGAAATAGTGCCACGTCGGCGTGGGCACAGGCATTATGTGTCCAATGTTGGCAATAGAACACCACCGCACCTAATATATAGGATAGATCACTGCCTTTAATTCTTCCTTAAAGAATCTTCTCTGTAGTTAAAGAGCTCCATACTGAGAGTTTTTGAAAGAATTCCACACTGATAGTTAAAAAAGCAAAAGGAAAAGGAAAATGGAGAAAAGGATTTTCCTTTTTGCATTTATTTTGTTCACAATTCTTCGAAATTTGCCATTTCCAGTGTGTAATGCTCAAACAAAAGGAAGAATGGCAACAATTTTGAGTGTTGATGGAGGTGGCATTAGAGGCATTATTCCAGGCACTTCTCTTGCCTTTCTTGAAGCCAAATTACAGGTATTTTAACACTCACATATATGTTACATAGTACTGAAAAGATAATCGACTGAATAATATAATTTTTAAGCTTATTTAGTTATTTTTATTCCATAATATTATGTCGATATATCAAACACATCTTTTATGGTTTTCTAGGAGTTAGATGGACCGAACTCGAGAATTGCAGATTATTTTGATGTAGTCGCAGGAACAAGCACCGGAGGTTTGATTACTACGATGCTCACGGCTCCGGGTAATGATAATCGCCCCTTATTTGCTGCAAGAAATATTAGCAACTTCTACTTGGAGCATGGTCCCAATATCTTCCCCGACAGAAGGTATATCAACCACCAATATAATGTTATTTACAGTCAATTCTTAATCCCCTACTCACGTCTCAGAATGTTAAAATATTCAAACACTCTTGTAGCAGTTTGTAAGTGGTTTAGAATGAGGTTCATACACTAACATTGACTATTTGCAAACTGTCATATCAGCATGTTATTTTAAGATGCGACGTGGGTATGTAGGGGACCGAAAGTATATTTATAGTCGCTGATAACGTCTGTGACGAAATCTATTATTGTTATTATTTGGGAGATTCTTTTAATTTGTTCAGTTATTGTTATAACTTGGATACTGATTGTGTTTATATGTTTAATGGTTAGACGCACCAATTTTTTGTCGAGGATTACGAATTTGGTAGGTGGTCCGAAATATGATGGGAAGTACCTTAAGTCATTGGTCGAAGGATTACTAGGGAATCTCACATTGAATAAGACATTAACCAATGTGGTGATCCCAACTTTTGATATCAGGCGCCTTCAGCCAGTTATTTTCAATTCCAAAGAAGTAAATATCTACGTACCTTGGTTATTTTGTTTATTTTTTATTCGTTTTTTCATTTTTTTTACTATCACTTATTTTTATTTTTATTATTAATTTGATCAAATTTTACTATAGGCAAATGTAGATGTTTCCAAGAATGCGAAGCTATCAGATGTGTGTCTAGGCACGTCGGCAGCTCCTACCTTTTTCCCTCCACACTACTTTGAAACAAGGGACGCTCGAGGAAGAATAAAAACTCATGATCTTGTTGATGGAGGGCTTGCTGCAAATAATCCGGTGAGTAGTAGATCATTTTTTGAAAATTCGGTGTAGTTAATTCAAAGTAATTAATGTTACCGTTGATTATTGACCACTGTTTATGTTGCAGTCGAAATATACACTTTGTGTACGTGTACAAACTATGTACATTTAGCATTATTTACATTTTGAATTATATTGATCGATACATGAATTACACAGACACTAGCAGCAATAACGCACATTTCCAAACAAATTTTGTCGGGAAATTTTGAGCTTGAGGACATGGAACCTATGGACACAAAGAGAATACTCGTGCTGTCATTAGGCGCGGGTATCGCCAAATTAGAAGAGAAGTACAATGTGAAGGACGCCACGAGATGGGGAATGCTTGGTTGGATGTACCATAATGGTGCAACACCATTGCTAGACATCTATGGTGATGCAAGCTGCGATATGGTTGACATTCATGTTTCGACTATTTTTCAATCCCTTCGCAACGAAAAAAATTACCTTCGTATTCAGGTATTCACTCATTCGTTCATTTTTAAACGACTTTGCATACATATTTGATATGCAGTAATAAGAATATGGTTAAAGGATTTTTGCGATCGAAATGCTTAATATAAATAATAAGCTTTTGGTGTTGAATGAATATATAGGAGGATTCATTATCAGGGGATGCATCATCACTTGATATTGCTACCACAAGGAATATGCAAACACTTATTCAAATTGGAGATAGTTTGTTGAAGAAACCAGTAGCAAGGGTAAATTTGGAAACAGGTCGACCCGAGCCAATCCAAGGAGAGGGCACTAATGAAGAAGCTCTCACTCGCTTTGCGAAGTTACTTTCAGATGAAAGAAAGTTTCGACAACTCGAATAGAACAGTAATAGTGTGATACTAGCCATTTAGTCACTTATATATATATATAATTTATTTTTTTCCATCACTAAGATAAAGATGCAATTTGAGTTTTGCTATATATTGGAATGAGAGATGATCTCCTATCTTCTTGGAGTAAAGATAATTCATGTCAACAGCTGATGCGGCAGTGGTAAAAAAATGATTGATATATTTATATGGCAGTGTCGCATTAGTTGTAAGGATGAGTTATCTTATTCATGAAAGAGGACTTCATTTTTCGGTATAGCTACATGTATAATTAAATAAATCCACGTGGCTAAATGAGATTGGGTGGATTAATGTAAGTTCTTGTCAATTCATTCTTCAAATAAAAGGTGGAAAATGTGGTATAAGTTCCAACTGACTTTTCCTTTATTTGATCATATTCAATTCCAACCGTATATTCACATTTGATTAGTCCATTTTTCTCAAATTCCACAAGTATGACTTGACTGCCCCAACGAAGGGGCTAATTGAGCTTATCAAGAATGTTCATTGCTGACTGCCCCAACGAGGGGGCTAATTGAGCTTATCAAGAATGTTCATTGCGCGGTACGTTAGGATGCAATAAGACTTGTTCTTGAATTTACGAGTTGGGACATCTAAATGATGGTAATCGAACGTCATAAACGATTTGATCTTATTGGACACCGATTAATTTTCAAATGAAATGATTGAAACTCGATTCTATAAGTGATATGAGAGTCAGGGTTATCGATTTGAGTCACAAGAATACCATTTTGAGAGAAGAATTGTTGAGATATAACAAAGCCGCTCCCATTTTGAGAGAAGAATTATTGAGTTATAACAAAGCCGCTTTTTTAAGTTCTATATTCTTTTGATATATCAACATTTCTCATACTAATAACTAGCTACCAGTTTAATTTAATTGGAGTACATCTTAAGGTTCACATGTTGAATTTTTTTGTGACACCTAACATGTGATAAGAAATTAATTGCACCAGATTTTTCGAATTTCTATCTTTTAGTCATCAATTAATTAAGTGGACCTCCATTTAATGTGTGGTCATTCTCCACGAGGATTGAATGCAATGTCTGGAATTTAATGTCAATAATTTTTTTTAATGGAGTCAAAAAAGATTTGAGTTACAGTTCTAAAGTACGAAATACCCCGTTGCTAGTGCAAGACCTCCTAAACAGAGTTTTCCTTGGACTACGAACGGGAAAGGATGAAAGCGAGTCGGTATGCTAATTCCTCATCTGCAAATCCACTGTATCAGATTTTAAAATTTAGTTTATAGTGAAATAAAAATTTACCGAAACACATTATTATTATTATTATATAAGTGAATAGAATTTTTGTTATTAAGTGTAATGTAACATGATGTGGCATGCTGTTTGTGAATGAAATCATGTGTTATGCTACCACATCATGATTTGGGCACTGGATCAAAACTACATGTACCACATCACTTAATTTATCAATTTAAGTTGTATTAGCATTTTTCACACGTGCGTTGCATGGGTGATATGTGCAATAAGTCTGTAATTCTTACTAATGTTAAAAGTATATGATTATTAAACAGTATTATAACAGAATAATATAATGAAATATGAAAAAATATTTCACAAAGCTCTCACACCATAAAAATTATCTTCACCTGCTATCTTCTCGTTTTACTTCATGCTACCAAGGAAACCATAACCTTTCGCTCGCAACAACGGTAGTCCACATCCTTCCTTGATAGCCACATAATGTCTCATCTCCTTCACAAGTTGGTTATGAACAACTCTGAAATTCTACAGTTCTGGCTTTTGGACAAACATGACTTGCATTCGTAAGTTTAGGCATTTTACAAGTACTTCAACTATTATGTCAATTCCATAACGATGGCAAAACATATTTGATAAATAGTAAAACAACAAAATATTATATTGTAATATTAGATTTAAAATAAGAAAATTATTTGTTTCTCTTTAAATATTAAAATTAAAAGTCCATTGTTGAAGAACTTGTTTATGAACCGTTCTCAAAAAATTTAAATTATATTATCATAAAAATAAATAAACTTAACAAATACTTTCCATAAAATAATATTGTTCAATGATCCAATTTAATAAAATTAAAAAATTTTATTATTTCTCCTTAAATAATTCAAATATTTATCCATATTAAAAAATTATTTAAGAACTTTTTAAATTGATAAAACTTTCTCATTCTTAACAAAATGTTATTTTTAAGAATAATTCACCTATCACCTATAACTTTAATTTATGATTTGATTTAGACTTTGCAATTGTAGTAAATTATGTGAATTAACAAAAAAATTAATACCACAGAGAAAGTATCATTAATTTCATAAACTCAATATAATGGCATAAAATTTTAATTCTACAAAAAAATAAATTAATGCTACAAAGAAAGTGTACTTAATTCACCGATTTATCCATAACAATTTGAGTAATGGTATTGATTAAAATTTTAATTTATGTTGCAAACTGGCATAATGGCATGAATTTATGTTTCCATAAATTAATGCTACAAAGAAAGTATACTTAATTCACCAATTTATCCTTAACAATCAGCAAAATGAATAATGGTGTAGATTCAAATTTTAATTTATACATTTCCATTGGCGAGTTTGATGTAGATGAAAGACAATTTCAAAGGGCAAGAGAAATCAAAGTATAGCATTTTAGGTTATACAACATGATGGGGCAATAAACATTGCGTGAGTGCATAAAAAGGGGCATTCTTGTTAAATATCATGATTACGTAATTATTAAAATTTAGATATCCATGAATTAACCTAATAGGAAATTCCAAATATCTTATTCTATAATGGAAGCCCAAAACAAAATATAAGCATGGAAATTAAACTTTCTCATTCTTTACGTACTATTATTTTTAAAAATTAAATTTTTATTTAAAAATGTGATTGTATAAGAATATACAATGTTATTGTATAAAAATGTGATTGTATAAAAATTAATTTTATTTTTTCAGAAAATAATGCTACACAGAAAGTATAATTAATTTTATAAACTCAACACAATGGCATAAAAAAGAACTATTAATGGTTTCCACAAAAGAACTCGAGACTTGGGAGTCACGTCGGCCAGATTCAACTTGGAATGTAGTGTTGGGGAACTAGGCGCTGCTAATTCCGCCCAAGATCAGTGGGACACAAAAATAATATGCGACTGAGAAAATAATGGACACTAAAATAAGCACAAATATGGAACACCGAGATTTAACGTGGTTCGGCCAAACTGCCTACGTCCACGGACCCACACCAATATATTTCACTATCTCAAAAATGAGGAGTACAAAAATATCACACTGTATTTTCTCTGCCTACGCAAAGGCTTTAACACTCCACTCACTTTTGTCTCTCGTGTATAGCTTCTACACTGAAGCTCTCTCTCTACACAAGATCTCTCTCTTTTCTCTCTATTGGTGTTGTAGTTGTGGTGTGTTTGAGGGTGCAAAATGTGCCTCAATTTATAGGCAAACTTGAGGGGTAAAAATGGAAGAAAATTGGGACAACATCCACCTAATCCGCCTAAATTTGTGGCTTCATCTTCCATGCATTGACTAAGAAATCCTACAAAATCTCCAACCATTTTTGACTTTGAAAAATTGGACAATTTGTCTCCACACTTTCTTTGACAATTGTGGGCATGTCTCCACAAGCTAACAATCTCCCACTTGGAGACAAATGGATCTCTACCTCAAGGCGTCTCATGTGCTTATAGTTATTGTGAAATGTGGTGTGGGTCATCACCTCTATCTTCAATCTGCGAGAAGACCAAGCGAAGGTGAGCCTGAGCCCAATTTCTCTTTGGTTCACCAGTCTTCGTCATGTCGGTGGGTTCTTGGTACCTTGAATCTTTTCAAGCTTTAATACTCCATCTTCCAAAAGTGATCTGATGAAGTGATAACGGAGTCCAATATGTTTGGTTCTGGAATGAAATGCCGAATTCTTTGCCAGATGTATCGCACTCTGACTATCACTGTGCAAGACATTCTTCTCCTGTTCAAAACCCAATTCTGCCAACAAACCTTGTAACCATATCATCTCTTTGCTAGCCTCGGTTCATCGCCACGTACTCCGCTTTCAGAGTCGATAACGTAATAATCTTCTCAGATCTGCGAAATCCAACTAATCGCAGAGCACCAAGTGAAGACATAACCGTAGTACTTCTCCCGCGATCTACCTGCCAAAGACCAAAATCTGCATCTACTGAAACCTCGTGGTTTCACTTCGCCACGCCTAAAGCATAAGCATTTATCGCAGTTCCCGTAGATATCTCAATATCCACTTTATCGCATCCCAATGTCGCTTTCCAGGATTTGCCATATATCTGCTCACAACTCCCACTGCATGAGCAATATCTGGTCTGGTACAAACCATGGCATACATCAAACTTCCAATGGCTGAGGCATATGGAATTTTAGCCATGAAGTTTCTCTCCTCTTCTGTCTTAGGAGACTGGTCGTTGGATAGACGGAAATGATTCGCTAATGGCGCGGTCGACCGGGCTTTGCAACCTTTGCTCATGTTGAACCTTTGCAGATTTGATCAACATACTTGGCCTGTGACAACTGCAAAACACCCTTTTGCTTGTCTCTACAAATTCTCATCCCTAGAATTTGCTTTGCTTCTCCCAAGTCCTTCATTTCAAATTCCACCGATAGTTGCTTCTTCAACTTCTTGATCTCGTCCATGTCCGAGCCGGCTACTAACATGTCATCGACATAAAGTAGCAAAATGATATAGCTGGACTCGAACCGTTTGAAGTAGCAACAATGGTCAGCATTACACTTCATGTAGCCATTTTTCTGCATAAATCCGTCAAACTTCTTGTACCACTGTCTAGGCGCTTGCTTTAAGCCGTATAGGCTCTTCTTCAATTTGCACACCAACTCCTCTTTTCCTTTCACTGAGAAGCCTTCCGGTTGCTGCATATAGATTTCCTCCTCTAAATCACCATGGAGGAATGCAGTTTTCACGTCTAACTGCTCCAAGTGCAAGCCCTCCGCTGCAACAATACTCAACACTGATCGAATTGTTGTCAGCTTCACAACTGGCGAAAATATCTCCGTGTAGTCAATTCCTTCTTTCTGCTGGAATCCTTTGACTACCAATCTCGCCTTGTACCTCTTTGAACCATCATGTTCTTCTTTGATTCTGTACACCCATTTGTTATTAAGAGCTTTCTTCCCTCTGGGCAACTCAGCTAGTTCCCACGTCTGGTTGGAGATGAGAGACTTTATCTCATCTTTCATTGCAAGCTCCCACTTAACAGAATCTCCCACCTGACATGCCTCGTCATAGCATTCAGGTTCACCGGCATCAGTGAGCAACATGTAGTTCATGTACTTTCGATTCGGAACATGAGGTCGACTTGACCTCCTCACAATGGGAATTGGAGCTGGAGGCTGTGGTGAATCAACCTCCGAGGCGGGCTCCTCGCAATGCGCAAACTCTCATCCATGCCGCTGACGCATTTCCTTCCGGGAGTGTCGTCCGAACATATGTTGGATCGTCATTTGTTGTGTCATTGGACTGCATTGCATTTCTGTCCTTGTACATCACCTTTTCATTGAATATGACATCCCGGCTTCTGATGAGCTTTTTGTTCTGATCATCCCAAAAGCGGTACCCGAACTCGTCTCCACCATATCCAACGAAAGTACACTTTAATGATTTGGAGTCTAACTTACTCCTGGCATTGTCACTAATGTGCACGTACGCGACACAACCGAATACTTTCAAATGAGAAAGTTTCACTTCTTTCCCACTCCAAACTTCTTCCCAGATCCTCAGCCTCCAATGGTACCGACGGTCCACGATTAACTAGGTATGCCGCCAGATTGATACCTTCTGCCAAAAATCGTTTTGGCCAGGCTGCATGTATTCTCATGCTTCTCGCTCTTCACAATGTCCGATTCATCACGCTCGCAACTCCGTTATGTGTTCTCGCAACGCGTTCTCTCCAACTTGATGCCATTTTGGTAACAAAATTTCTTGAACGCCAAATTTTCGTGCTTTCCACCATTGTCGATCTCAACTTCTTCACTGCAAACCGCCATTCTCCACCATGGCCTTCCACTTCTTGAACGCCGAACACATCGGATTTGTGTCTCAAGAAGTAAACCCACACCTTTTCTCGAGTGGTCATCAATGAAAGTCACGAAGCATGACTTTCCGCCAATCGATGAAACTTGTTGGACCCCACATCCGTGTGGACAAGTTCAAGCTTCTCTTTCTTTAGAGTTCTCGCCACTTGTATTGAAACTCACCCGCTTCGCTTCCCGAAAATACAACTTTCGCAAAAGTCTAAATCAATAGATCAAGCCCTGGTAGTTTCCTTTGCATGCATGTACTTGAGCCCTTTACGCTCATATGCCCAAGTCTTTGGTGCCACAAGTTCGCATCCTTACTATCAAAGAATCGCGATTGTCATACACGATTCGTCAGTGTATAGGTGCCACTATCCTCGCCACGCGCGATTATCATGGCCCCTTGGTGATTTTCCAATTATCACCAGAGAAGCTTGTGTCACATCCTTCTCTCGACAATTGTTTGACTGAGATCAAATTTTTCCTCAATTACGGAATATGTCTCACGCCCTTCAATTTCCATACGCATCCATTGACATTGATCTGCATTTCTCCTATGCCCACCACGCCGCAAGGATGATCGTCTCCGAGATATACTTCTCAAGTTTCCCGACACATAATTTGCAAAAAGTGTCGATTTGCGGTGGCATGAAACGATGCTCCGCAGTCTATTACCCAATAGTCGGCCTTCTTCTCCATGGAACATATCAACGCATCACGCCGCTTTCTTCGCCACGACATTGACCTCGGTCTTGTTCTCCGCTTCCTTTGGAGCTGCTCTACACCGATTTTTGTAGTGCCCACTGACCGCAATTCCAACATTCAATGATTTTGACTTGTTGGAATTTATGTGATTTTTGATCTCGGTCCGCATTCCTCGACTTGCTCCGCCCACGCCCATGCCCTCTCGTTTGAACTTCCGCCGCTATCTACATTGAAAGCGCCCCCGGAAGTTGAAGCTGCATCTGACTGTCTCCGGATCTCCTCAGTCAAGATCATGCTCACAACGTCATCGAACTTTAATTTCGACTTACCGCCGAAGCCATCGATGGTCGTGGATCGTGCCATTCCAGCCTCTCAGGCAACCGCCAAGAATTAATAGAGTTCGAACTTCATCACTAAAAGTGATTTCACCGTTGTCAATTGGTCTGCTACCTCATTGAATTCGTTGAGGTGTTCTCCAAATCTCCCGCTTTCCATCATCTTCATATTGAACAATTTCTTGATCAAATGAACTTTATTTGCTGCAGACGGCTGTTCATACATGCTGGATAGAGCTGCCATGAGAGACGCCGTTGTCTTCTCATTTTTAATGTTGAAAGCGACCGACTTTGATAGGGTCAATCTAATTGCGCCGAGTGCTTTTCGATCAAGCACCTCCCACTCGTCGTCTTTCTCGCCTTCTGGCTTTTCTTTCAACGGCTTATATAGGTCCTTCTGATACAAATAGTCCTCCATTTGCATTTTCCAATATCCAAAATTTTTGCCATCAAATTTATCAATTTTGGAAATTCTCTCGTCTGTCGCCATTACTCCCACTCGAACACAATGTGATTTTTCGAGAAATCGTTTCTGATGTGGAAGATCAGTCTACGCTGCAACCACAGAGCATACTAAGAATTTCAAGAGATATCACAAACGTGGGTTCGATACCAGCTTGTTGGGGGAACTAGGCGCCATGCACTCCGCCAAGATCAAAGTGGGACACAAAAATAATATGCGATCGAGAAAATAATGGACACTAAAATAAGCACAAATATGGAACACCGAGATTTAACGTGGTTCGCCAATCGCCACGCCCACGGACCCACACCAATATATTTCACTATCTCAAAAATGAGGAGTACAAAATATCACACTGTATTTTCTACGCAAAGGCTTTAACACTCCACTCACTTTGTCTCTCGTATAGCTTCTACACTGAAGCTCTCTCTCTACACAAGATCTCTCTCTTTTCTCTCTATTGGTGTTGTAGTTGTGGTGTGTTTGAGGGTGCAAAATGTGCCTCAATTTATAGGCAAACTTGAGGGGTAAAAATGGAAGAAAATTGGGACAACATCCACCTAATCCGCCTAAATTTGTGGCTTCATCTTCCATGCATTGACTAAGAAATCCTACAAAATCTCCAACCATTTTTGACTTTGAAAAATTGGACAATTTGTCTCCACACTTTCTTTGACAATTGTGGGCATGTCTCCACAAGCTAACATGTAGTCTCGTACCAAGCTTCAATTTGAGAGGCAAGCCGAGCCGAGCCTGAGTCACAATTTCTAACTCCTGAACCGGCTGGTCTCGTTGATATCTAAGTTACGCGAAAATGTTCAAAAACCGTCGAGCGGTTTTTAAGTATGGAACTATCGGACCATTTTGACGGCTCATTCGACCTCCGTTTTGAAATCTGGGACCAGATTTGGAATCAGCACGGCGAGGGGTGTGCCAGGAATTTTCCAAATTTTTCTCATGACACCAGAGTCACCGTGAACCACCGGTCAAAGCTTTGGCACCCCCATCGCCGTCGATTCTAGATCCTGCTCCTGGATTTCAAAATGGAGGCCGACCGACTGCCAAATGGTCCGATGGTTCCATACTTAAAAACCGCTCGATGGGACCGGAAACTTCCTGGTGAGTTACGTATGTTGCTTTCTTTGGCATTGAATTTTGTATTATTCATGAGAAATGAATCATCTAACACAGGCCGGTCGATTTGCATTAAAGGCAAATAGATGTCACATTCCAGTTCACAATTGACGATCAACCTGAGCAAACCCAGCTTTCTAAACTTGTTAAATAATTCTAATACTCATTCATATAATGGTGAAGACAAACTTCTACAAAATCTAGAATCAATATTTAATTTCCCTATAACAAGAAAATCAAGAATATCCCAAAGCATACAATACTTATAAAATGGATAAGCTCTTTGAGAATATAGAAATCTCGTCCCCTAATATTACCGACAATTTAGTACTGTGTATCATACATGTCTTCACTTCATCACCAGGTCTCAACAACATGACGAATAGCAAGATTGAAGAACTAGAAAAGCTTCACGAACATCTAAAACAAGCTAAAGATGACCTTATGCAATCATGGTTAGATTCGAAGCCATTAATCGACGAGCTAGAGAAGTCACAAGCCGAACTAGCAAGAGCAAAAGCACGAGTAACTAAAGCTAATGCGCTGATTGCAGAGCTTCAAGCTCAACTAGGAACAACCGAAATGTGTATCGAGTCCACAAAAGGAGAAAAGTCGAAGCTGAAATGGACCATCGTCAACAAAAATGAAGATCTTGAGAGAACGCAAGACGAAGTTGAAAAGATGAAAACCGAAATAGACGACCAACGGCGAAAATTATCGAAGCTCAAACAAGTCTCGAGGCTTAAGAGGAAAAGCCTTTTGACATTGCAACTCACTCATGAAGCAATAAAGATGGATTCAAAAGCATTTGAAAAATCAACTTCTCATGCACTAAGCTACACTAATAATGAACCTGAAGTTGTGGATAAGATTATGGTCACGTTGAGTCGAGATGAATATTACACGTTAAAAAGAAAGGCTAGCGAAAAACATTTGCTAGTAGAAGGGCGCATATTGGCATCCATGGAGAAAAAACTTGTGGCCGAGAAAGGTCGAGAAGCTGCGTTTAGCATGTTGAAGCAGCTATATTCCGAATGCGGGTCGAGCAGAAGAAGAATGAGAGAAAAGGGAAGTCCTAGTGAAGGTATTGGGGATCTTAGAGACGAACAATATGCAAGCGTAGAGGAAGTTCACCCAACAAACCAAGAACTCAAAAGTAAGAACCCCAACTTTTCAGTGAAGAAAAAGAAAATCCTTATTTTATCTATTAAGTAGTTGTTTTGCAAGAAAGTCGAACAAACTTGTCGATTAATGATTTTCGTTTCACCCGTGTATGACATATCCAAGATTATACTTGGACAATAACAACATACTACAACCCTTGTTTGATGAGTATGTCGGACAGAGTGCCCCTAGAAAATGAGTGATGAAAAAGTAATTTTGAGAAACTATGCAGGAACATAAACGATAAGACGTGAACACTTTAAAAAACTGATTAACAACTTCATTCTAATTCCCCGATCTGCAATTTTTCCTTATTTCTCCATCTTGTCCGGTAAGAACACCAATATTTTCCATCTTCACCATAGAAAAACCAAAATCTCTATTGAAAAAGGGCAGGGAATTTGCTATAGTTGATGAGCAAACGAAGCCAAATTTTCGTCGGAGTCATTTTGATTTGGACGATACTATGTCGATTGCTAAGTAATGATGCGTTAAGCGTGGGGTCGGGATTACCGGCGACCCATCAATGTCGAAAAGCCTTTTCTTAAATATGAAACATTGAGCAAAGTCAATAGTATATGTGCACCTGCATGAATCAACAAGGTTGTACACTTTTTACCGGACACTGTTTATACACATTTTCAGACACGCTATTATTGGTTTCAACGGAAGACAACTATGTTAACGGATTTGTACCTGAAAGCGCGACAACATCAAAAGTGCGACAACATTGTTTGAATCGAGTCCCTGGGAGCCAAAATTTTCTTTGATGTTATCTAAGGGCACAAGAGGCAACGGGAGCTCGTTCACAACAGTTATGTTTTGCGTTAGGCCATCTCGACGACCCAAGTGCACCAGCCAGACAGGACCGCCCGTCGAAGCATATCAACAACATAGGCAACATTAGAACAATTTATGGTAATCAAAACTCGAATCATTAAGACAGAAAAAACATTGGCGATTGTTAGTGTCAATATATCGGCACAAGAGACTACTGATGGCCAAGCTGTCTCGACTTTTGCCTTAATCACATCAATAACCTCGAATCCTCTAGCAGAATTCTTATTAGGGTTGGCATTTTTCTCTCCCATGAATGAGTCGATCACTAACGAACAAATCCGTCCATGAAGATATCATTTCCCTTTATGATAATTATAAATAAATTTAACAATCATCTTCTAATTTCAAGAAGACAAGGTTCGAACCTTTGATTTGTGCATGGTTGTGGAGTGAAGTCTCAACTGTCAAACTAATCTTGTTTCTTGTTTACTTATTGCCTTTATAATATATTTGTATATTTTCTTGTAGTTTTCAAATTTAAAAATTAATTTAGTTTTTTAAGTTAAAAATTATATTATTTATGATATCTATATTTTATATTATTCACGTTTCATTATTTTAAGTTTTACCACTATGAAATATAAATAAATAAATCATAGTCTTTTGCCACGGATCAAATTCAATTGTTAATCCGTATATGTTTCTATTGACATTAGTAATGAACCAAATTTGGTTGCTAATCCATATTTTTTTCTATTGGAATTATCGACAAACCAAATTCAGTTGTTAAACCGTATTTGTTTCTGTTGTTATTAGCAACTGGACCAAATTCAATTGCTATTTCGTATCTATTTATATTGTAATTAGCAATGGATCAAATTCAATTGCTGATTTTCATTGTTAATGTGCTTTATTCTAGTATCAGGTATGATCAAGCAAGACGGACCCTTCACCCCTATAGTAGATAAACTTTTAGTTCAAAACTATCGGAATGATAATGAATACTCCCTCCATCCTACAAAGATAGACGTGGTTTCCATTTTCGTCTATCCCAAAATATATACTTCTTTCCACTTTATTTATATTCAGTTGTATTCTTATTTAATATACATTTTTCTTAATGAAAATATTGTATTAGTATTATTTAATGCAATGGTATATTTGAAAAAATACAACTAAAATCTACTTTTCCAACAATATTATTTACAATGTTTTAAATTGTGTGAAAGTCAAATCAAACCTATCTTTATGGGATGGAGGAAGCAATAACGTTTATTAGCATTACTTATTGGATCAGCATTGATGTGACACCATGACATGAGTTAGTGCTATAGCGTTCATAGGCTAGCGTTTTATGAACATTGTAACATTAGATTCCAAATTCTATTGCCAGTCTTATGGTTGAGTAGAAGCTGTGTATTTACTTATTAAGGTTTCTTGCGAAATTTAATGAATACTCACTTTAATTTGAAGTTGAAACTTTCTCACCCTATCTTCACTAGTATAGATTAGAGATTGTGCATCGCACATTGAGTGGCATTTTTTTTTTTTTGAAAACGCCACCCCAAAATGTATTGCTCATATAAGGGTGGCGGTGGTGTAAGAAATTCGCCACCCCAATAAATAAAAGAAAAAAAAGAGAAAATTTTGAATTCGGGTGGCGGTTGTCTTCACAACCGCCATCCAAAATTTTTTTAAAAAAATAATAATTAAAATCGGGTGGCGGTTGCGATGACAACCGCCACCCGAAATTAAAAGATTTTATGGGTGGTGGTTGTTTGCATCACAACTGCCACCGTTGTAAATAAGAGGTGGCGGTTCTTTTATGAACCGCCACCCAATTGTTTATTATCAGCAGCATACCAGATCCGGCCAGAAAACAAAGCAAGCTGAAGATCGACGATACTAGCTAGAAACACTAGCCATTTGTCACTCGAAAATCACCCAAATTGCAGCTAATTCTTCGTGAGTTCGGCCACCATTGAAGTGAGGTAATATTTCTCTATCTATTTAACCAAGAAATTTCTTTATTTCTACGTTAGAATTTAAGATTTCAAATTCTAGGTATTTACTTGGAAATGGGCACGGATTTGGTCAATTTCTTAGTTTTTTGAAGACAAGATTTGAAGAGAGCTTGTCATTTCCTATCAATTGGTGATATTTTTTCATTTTTGAGGTTAGAAAATACCAATCCCCATTTGTAGCTAGATTTTTTTGGTGTAATTGTTGATTTTTCCTTTTTTTTGGGCATATTTTAATATATGTATGTGCATTGTGATATATATGTGAAATTTGGGGATTATTGTTTGTTAATTGCCGTATAGATATATTATGTGTTTTTCCCCCAAATTTTCTTAATATTTGTTTTAATGTATATGTATGTGGGATTTATCTAGTATGGTTTTAGCTAGATGTATTTATTTAGTTAGATTATTTAGTATTAGTTAAATAAGTGATAAGTAATTTTGGATGAATTAATAGTTAGTATAGTTATTAAAATTATTATTTTACGGAATAATAATGGCTACCTTTAATTTTTTGAAATGATCCTAATTTAGTCTTCTACATAGAGAAACTAATGCGTACAATATTTATAAATTATGTTGAATTATATTTCAATACGTAGTAAATAAATAAATATTACTTTTAAATAAATATAATTTAGTAAAATAGTAGTTTGGGAATAATATTTCAAGAAAATTAAATAAATTAGTTTGGAAAAAATTTATATAAATATATTTTATTCATGAAATAAATCTTATTTTTGGATATGTCCCTAATTTAATCTTCTACATATGATACAATAATGCATGCAATATTTATAAATTATATTGAACTATATACATGTCAATATGTTATAATAAATAAATAAATATTGCTTTTATTTAAATATAATTTATTAAAAAATAGTTTGGGAGTAACATTTCAATAAAATAAAGTAGTTTAGAAATAAATTAATATAAAAATAATTTACTTATCAAATAAATATTACTTTTTTATATGTCCCTAGTTTAATCTCATACATATAATAAAGTAATGAATACAATATTTATAAATTATGTTGAACTGTATTTAAATATGTAATAACCATAGGCAATATTAGGTTTACATAAATATATATATATATATATATGTATATTTATATATATATATATATGTAAATATATATACACAACTTATTAAAAAAGTAGTTTGCAGGAATATTTAGTATTTCAAATAAATTAACATTAATTTTGTAGTAATATGATCAATTAGCTTGGCACGAAAAGTGTTATATAATATCATTTTAGTATAGTCATTCTAATAGTTTTGTGGTATAAATACATCAAATTATCGAATTATTTCTCTATTTTTTCGTTATAACGGATCTTATTATATTACACCGCACTTCATTTGCATTAAGCTTAGAAAACCGTTTGAAGATAATCTTGTATGTCATTAACTGTGATCAAATTGTTGCACAGTTTAAGATGTACAAGATTATTTTTGAATTCTCCCAGTGGAGAATTGTCATCGATCTGCAAATGTCGGACTGTGTTAGATTTAATTTTTTGTGTGGACGATTTTGTATTTATGTGAATTTCAGTAGTATCCCTATTCGTTCTCCGGGTGTGGATTACGTTTTATGTGAATTACACACTTAGGAGAACTAAAGGGAGATGCTGCCAAAATTTACAGTAAAATACAATGCCGGTTCTATACAAAAAATAACACATTTTGATATTACGTAGAGATGACGAATGGTTTAGGTCCCAACCATTTTGATTAGATACGGAGTTATCAGGTTGATCTAGAATACTTCCATTATATTACTTGCTTCATTTAATAAAAATGTCAACATCATTATCTTTTATAGTATCTCTACAGAGTTAATATTATAGAATAATAATTCTATAGGTTGTTCGAAATGGACCGGAGTTGGATGTATGGGAATCCTACTTCTCTTGAATATATAAAAGGAGTAATTGAGTTTTTGAAATGTGCCGAGGAGGATAAACTAAAGTATAACAAGGATAAGATTGTATGTCCCTGTTCAGTTTGCAATAATACAATTGGTTTTGACACCGTTGCGGAAGTAAGAAACTATCTATTTAAAAATGGGTTTAAGTTGGGTTACATATGTTGGTTTTGGCATGGTGAGAAAATAGTGTGTAGTACAAGCAGTGGTGGCACCGATTCATACTTGCGTAATGAACATTGGTTGGGCAGTGACAGCAATGGTCATGCGGAAAACGTAGAGACGAATGTGGAACACGATCTATTGGATGAAATGTTACGTGATGTGCAAGATGACTTCATTGACAGGCCACATGAGTTCGATAAACTGTTCGTAGATTCTGAAAAGCCTTTATATCCTGGTTGTCTAAAATACAACAAATTATCAGCTGTGTTTAGTTTGTTACATTTGAAAGCGAAAAGTGTGTGGAGTGATCGAAGTTTCACGGCACTATTAGAGCTTTTAGTAGATATGCTTCCGGATGATAATGAGTTGCCTAACTCAACGTCCAAGGCGAAAAAGATGTTATGCCCATTGGGTATGGAGATTGAGAAGATAGACGCTTGTCCAAATGATTGTGTACTATATCGGAAAGAGTATCGGCAATTGCAAGCGTGTCCGAAGTGTGGGGTACCGAGGTATAAGAGAAGCAATCGCAACGGTAATGGCGGGGGTAAGAATGGTTCTCTAGCGAAAGTGTTATGGTATTTGCATGTGATTCCAAGGCTTAAACGATTGTTTGCAAATGCAGACGATGCAGTAAAATTGTTGTGGCATGCAACAGAGAGGAAAAATGATGGTAAATTAAGACATCCTGCTGATTCACCTGAATGGTGCAATTTCAACAGGAGATATCGTGATTTCAGAAATGAAGATCGGAACCTCCGGCGAGGATTATGCACAGATGGAATGAATTCCCACGGCGATATGAGCAGTCGACATAGCACTTGGCCGGTGCTTTTGGTGATCTATAACCTCCCTCCCTGGCTGTCTATGAAGCGTAAATACATGATGACGTCCTTGCTAATCTCAGGGCCAAGACAGCCGGGAAATGATATCGACGTGTACTTAACTCCGTTAATTGATGATCTAAGATTGCTGTGGGATGACGGTGTAGAGGTATTTGATGCTAATCGTCGAGAAAATTTCAATCTATGTGCAATGCTATTCTGCACCATAAATGATCTCCTTGCTTTTGGTAACTTATCCGGTTACACGATTAAGGGTGGTAAGGCATGTCCCGTGTGTGAAGATGCAACCTTTAGCCAGTATTTGGGTAATTGTAAGAAAAATGTGTACATGGATCATCAGGCTTTTCTTCCTAAAAATCATAAATATCGAAAAAATAAAGAGGATTTCAATGGGCAAACTGAGAATCGAGTCGCACGATTGCCGTTGTCTGGGGAAGAGGTGTTTGAAAGAGTTAAAGACATTTCAGTTCAATTTGGCAAGACTTCTAAGCCGACTAGAAAGAGTATATGGAAGAAGAGATCGATCTTCTGGGATTTACCGTACTAGAAGTACTTAGAGGTGCAACATTGTATTGACTTCATGCACGTAGAGAAGAATGTTTGTGATAGTATCATCGGGACGTTGTTAAACATTCCAAGAAAGACAAAAGATTCTTTCAGTGCTAGAAAAGACATGGTGGAATCGGGAATACGGCCTAAGTTAGCGCCTATTGAAGAGTTAGGGAAGCGTCCATTCTTACCAGCAGCGTGCTACACACTATCTAAAAGGGTGAAACAAAAATTTTGTGAATGCTTGAAAGGTTTGAAGGTTCCATCCGGCTATTAATCAAACATCAACCGATTGGTGTCGATGAACGACTTGAAATTGGTTGGGATGAAATCTCACGATTGTCATGTTATGATGCAGCAGCTATTACCAATTGCCGTTCGAGGCATACTGCCCAAAAATGTGAGGCGTGTACTTACACAACTTTGCTTTTTTTTCAATGCAATATTCAGTAAGGTTATTGAACCTGACGAGTTAGATAGATTGCAAGCAAACGTTATTGTAACCCTCTGCCAGCTTGAAATGTATTTTCCACCATCCTTTTTCGATGTTATGGTGCATCTGGTTATTCACTTGGTTCGACAAATCAAGTTATTAGGTCCGGTGTTTTTGCACAATATGTATCCGTTCGAACGGTTCATGGGTATTCTGAAGGGACATGTGAGAAATCGATTCAGACCCGAAGGCAGTGTCGTAGAAGGTTATGTTGCTGAAGAAGTCATTGAGTTTTGTACTGATTACCTAGGAAGAGTCGGACCCATTGGTATTCCTACATCTCGACATGAGGGAAGGCTCGAAGGTAAGGGTATTATTGGACGCAAGCCGATCGATCCTAGTGCTGAAAACTTAGCCAAAGCTCATCTTCTCCTCTTGCACCATCTTGCTGCGGTTCAACCATACTTCGATGAGCACAAAGCAGTGCTAAGAGTAGAGAATCCTTTAAAAAGGGAGAGGTGGTTGGTTACTGAACATAATCGTTGTTTTGCAAAATGGTTCAAAAATAAAGTAATGAACCAATTGACGCATATGCCGGAACTTGTTACTGAAGCGATCAAGTGGTTGGCTTATGGGCATGCTTCGCGTGTTACCTCTTACCAGGGATATAACATTAACGGGTACACATTTTATACAAAAAGTCAAGATGATAAAAGTACAATGCAGAACAGTGGAGTCACACAAGTGGCAATATCCACTGATAATAGTACTGATACATACTATGGCGTGATTGAAGAAATTTGGAAACTTGATTATAAAGTATTTCAGATGTGTGTATTCAAGTACAAATGGGTGGATAACGAACGGAGTGTATCGAAAGATAAACTGGGTTTCACTAGGGTGGATTTTTCTCGAGTTGGAAGTCGTAATGACCCATTCATACTTGCATCACAGGCTAAAAAGGTGTTTTATGTTACTGATCCGAGCGATGCAAAGTGGTCGGTTGTTCTCCAAGGAAAGAGGCGTATTGTTGGTATCGGTGATGTGGTTGACGAAGATGAATATGACCACTAGGATGAAACGCCACCATTTTCTATTGAACTACCTCAACTAGATCCCCAGGAGCACAATAGTGGAACAAATTACCTTCGTTCAGACCATCAGGAAGGAGAGTACGTGGAATGCTAGGTGAATTACTATTTTCGTAAGTTCAACGTTATTTCATTACTATTTAGTGGTAATAGCAATCCATTTGCACGTCATATCTTATCTTTTGTTATAATTGTGATTATTAATGTTATTTTTTGTTAAAGTGCAGAGGCGCGATTGTGGCAAATATGATGGATTCTTCATCCCCATCAGCTTACTATGTGTCGCTAACAAATGACAAGACGAAGTAGAGGGTTGACAACCATGTCGTAAGTGGAAGGGAAAGAACATTCGCTAGCATCAAGAAGATTTCGATGATCTACTCCGCCGAAGGGGCCGCATAGTACTGGGTTCCGTCATTATATTGGGGTAGTTGCGCGCTCCAAAGTAAATATAAATTACGGTAAATGGACAAAGGTGGAAAACGGGTTGAAGAATATGATTTGGGAAGATATTAAGGTAATAAAAACATAAATTGAAATTTTGTTACGGATCTATAACCACTTATATTAGTGCTTAGTGACCCGTTTGTTTAATATTGCAGACATCGTGTAATTTGAAGGATGACAGCCTTAAAAAGACGATTGTATCACAAGTTGGAGTACGGATGAGAAATTTCAAAAGCAAGCTCGTGAAGAATTGGATTCGCCCAAAGAAACCAAGAACAGAAACGCCACCACAAGTGTATAACTTCATTACCGAGGAAGATTGGGAAGAATTCAAACAAACAGTCAGTAGTAAGGAATTTCAGGTATACTCTAGTGATTACAATTAAATATTTAATAATTTTTTTCCTTTTCCCATAAAATACTATTTGTGTACGGGCCACATTAGCATTGAATCCATCGTAATTCTCACTAATGGTATGCTATTAATTTCTTGAAGGCCATTAGTGAGAAGGCGAAAGAAAGTCAATCGCATAACAAATATCCCCATCACATGGGAGCAGCAGGTTATGCAGGCATGAAAGAAGTATGGGCGAAGAATGATCCTCTGGGGCATTTATCATCATCTGGGTCCGTACCCGAAGAGATTTTGCAAAGTGATCGGTCATGGGATTACTTATGGGCAAGATTACAAGTGCTGCCTGATGGATCTGTGGTGTGTCCCGATAAAATTCAAGAGGTGTATGACAAGATTGTGAGTATTTTCCCTTTCATCGTGTGCATACTTTCGATTTTTATACCAGTGATAATTGTTGACACTTAATTTTAATTTTATTGAAATAGGTGGTTAAGTCTCAAGAAGTTATGGAGGGGACATTCGCCCTGACCGACATTACGACATACTCTCTAAGCTCTAGGAAAGAGGATCATCCGGTCGACCAAGGACTTTCGGTGGCTATGTAGGCGGTGTACGAGCAGTTTTTGGGAAAAAATCTGAAAAATCCAAAAGACGCATTTCGGATCAGGATGACTTGGATACTCGGGTTGCGAGGGAGGTCCAGAATCAATTAAATGCTGAATTTGATAATAGGGTGCAGCAGAGAGTTGTTGATATACTCGTACGACTAGACATCCAATTGCCTCCTGATATTGGAACGACGATGCCAAATACTAGACCTGCAAGCAAAAACAGTGTTTGTCGTGCCTCGGCTGCGCCAGATCCATCCACGACCGTTACGGTATTTTAATATTTTTAATTTATTTTACAATGTTGGTAATAATTGCAATATTTCACTTATAATTAGTTTCATAATGTTGGTAATAATTGCAATATTTTACGTATAATTAGTTTTATAATATTGATAATTTTTTTAATTGATAGGAAATTACCAATTGCATATTGTCTGTACTATATGGAGGTCAGATACTATAGGTAGCGCAAGGGATTTGCTGTCCTGTTACAAAAGACATTGTCGTGCATGGTTGCAAACTCAAAGAAGGAAATGTCAAGGTACGAGTTGATATGGCTCATGAGCAATGTCGTGAGTTGCCTCTTCCCGAACCAGTTCGAGATGACTTGGTTACCATAGGGGACGCCATTGGAAGTTTTGTTTAGTGGCCAAAATGCATGGTTTGCTTGGAAAATGTAAGTTGTTGAGTTGTTGATAGTCTAATAATATGTTTTACTTATTTATTTTTAATATTTTATAATTATTTAATACACACATTGTAATAACTCGAAGTACTATTGTAGGATACTATTGTTGGTGATAAGGATAATCAATCACATCAACAGAAAAAACCGCAAAGTGTTGTTGTGTCAACCGGTGGTGGATCACGCAATCTCGTTGATGAAGCAACATATCAGACTCTTCCCATTTCTTGCAAGCTATTGGTCGATCTGATCAATATGATGCCCATTGATAGATATACTTTGGTGGTCCCGATCGGGCGGCTTGTTTCCTGAATCACCTGATACCGAAGTTTTTGTTATTGCTACTGATATCGCGGAATTCATGACAATGAACTGGTTGAATACTTCTATTGTGGAAGTATTTCAAATGTGAGCCTTCAATTCCAATTTTAAATTACATAACTCTTTCAATATTCGGGTTACCAAATATAGTATCTTTTCGTATGTTGTTTAATATAGGTACATCTATCGGAGGTGTGAGCAGTTTGATGTGTCATTCGGCTTTATAAGTCCATCACGAATATCGGCAGTCATGGTTAGGACTCAACATCGGGAGACGTCACTCTATATTAACCGGGCGCTGCGCCGTTTGAAGGACAACAAATATATTTTTGCACTGTATCATCAAGAGTAAGATCACTCATTTGTTGATATATACGTCTAATGTTAATTAATTAGTTTGAAAATTATGAATATGTTATTAAAAAACTAACTCTCTTGTTTGTTAGTCATCGCTGGTTATCGCTTGTTATCGAACCATCGGTCAATACAGTATACGTATTGGATTCGTTAGCTAATCAGGAGAGAAATTTGGAGGTCAAATCGCTCATATGCGTGTAAGTAAATATCCAATGACTTTCATTTCATTTATTGGTTTTCGTATGATAAGTTGGAGTTTAGATAACTTAAGTATTAATATTATTCATATAATTTAAATTTTTAGGGCTTTTAGAGGGATATGGAAACAAATGGGTTTAAGACAAAGCAGTGTTGAGTGGAAATATCCTCCAGTATGTATATGCACAAATTTAAACAATAATATTTTTGATGGCCTTGGTTCGTCTTTTATTATATTGGAAGATATATGGTTATCTTTCAAATTTTGGTATTGCTTATTTTATTTTTTGGCAATGTACAAACTTTAGCGTACGCAACAACCAGGAGGCAATGAGTGTGGTTATTGTGTCATGAAGAATATGCATGACATACTGATAGACTATGTTCAAGGCCATGAACTACAAACGGTATGTTTATTATCATAAAATGTAGTTTGTTAATTTTGACATTCAGTACTTTATTAAAAATGTATAACCCTTATTATCTTTCGTTTTACTCGCATATGAATAAAGTGGAAGAGTATTCTTAGAGCGATATCGATATCGTACGAGAACTTTGGGTTCAATTCTTCCGAGAGGTTATGAATTGAAAAGATCATTTACATGTTTAATTATACTCATTTTACTTTGATTTTTATAATGTTTTCGTGCACGGAATTTCATGTTAACTCTTACACTTGTAGTCATGTAACTATAGCAATGAACTTTATTTAGAGTTTTATGTAAAATTGTTGTATGTAGAGTTGCATTGTGTAGTGTTTTGTTGGGTACTGTTAGCTCTAATTTGATAACTAGTTGGATTTGTGTTCTTTGCGTTGTATATAGTATGAATCAGAGGATGTATTTGAGTTGTATGGATATATTTGGGTGATGAAATGGTTGGATTGAGTTGAAAAAGCGTATTAAATTACAGTTTTTAAATTACAACAAAAATTTAAAAAAAAATTAAGTGGTGACGGTTGTATTATTACAACCGCCACCTAAACATTTTTAAAATAAAAAATTTTTAAAAAAAATTAAGTGGTGACGGTTGTATTATTACAACTGCCACCTAAACATTTTTAAAAAAAATTAAAAAGTATATCGGGTGGCGGTTGTTTAGTTACAACCGCCACCCCAACAAATTAAAAAAAAAATATTGAATTCGGGTGGCGGTTTATGTGTTACAACCGCCACCCGAGATATTAATAATATAAAAAATATATATAGTGGGTGGCGGTTGTTTTATTACAACCGCCACCCGAAATTCCTATATTTTAAAAAAATATTGGGTGGCGGTTGTTTTTAGAAAACAACCGCCACCCGAAATATAAAAGGTGGCGGTTTTTTAACCGACACCCAAAATATACTTTGGGTGTCGGGGCTTTGGGTGGCGGTCAAAGAACCGCCACCCGATCCATAAAACAACCGCCACTAGATGATCTTTTGTACTAGTGCTTATGTAAGATGATCAAATGTTTATTTATTCGCAAGGATTACCAATGTATTTTCTCTTTCATGGTTTCTTGGCTTTGAACTTGCAGACATCACATAATCATTTAGCATATATGCTAGATTGTAAAAGAAGAATGATTATTATTTGTGCAATTGATGATAATGAAATTCGTGGCAAAATTGTTCTTTGTATTACTAAAAAGGATCGTTGCTACGATCTATGATGAGTAGCACATACTAGATGTTGCCATTGGGAAGTTCAAATTGGATCTTGCCTCTTATCTGTTTGTAGGTTGGGGGTATCTTTTAAGCTTAGTTTCTTAACATCCATATGAACATGTGGGAAAATTATTATTGTGGGAAAATAAAAAATTTGATCGTAAAATATAATATCATTTTGCGATTAATATTATTAGGTATCAAATATTATCCACGTAGCATTGTCCATACTGATAAATATTGTTTTAGTAATAATAAATTTTTACTTGGTAATTGCCCAAGTTCTGTTCATTCTGCGCTGCAAAATATACTTTACTTCAAATATTTTTGTTTTTATGTTTGGGTTCATGATTAGAAGATTATCTATTGCCCAGAGAATCAAGGTTTATTTGGAAAAGGAGAATCTTGTTTTCAAATTATTTTTTGGTAATAGAGCATTTTCTCCTCTTCCGCTATATTTATTACACGGAGGTGAATTTCGCTCAACTCTTTATATTTTTTCATTCAAATTGAGATTCAATTTGTTTGCATAAAATCAATTTAATCAAGTAATCCATGCAAAATGGATTATGGGTAGTTTGATTTTTGGGTTTTTCCTCGATATTCATCTCCTTATATACGTCCCACTCCATTCAAAAAATCAGATGAGGAAGCCAAGCTGTTTCAAAGGTGGTTTTCTTGAATCATCCAATGATAACCATATTTATACTACACCATGGCCTTTTGATTGTTTAGCTGCTTGATGGTGTAGTTGGGGGAAAGGCAGGTTACTACCACTGGCTCGGTTTATCAAAAAATGTTAATGTTGTTGTTGTTGTTTGTAGCGATACAAAAATTTTGAATCGGAAAAGTTCGTTTTAACGGATTTTTCCCCAAATCTCGTCTAGCCCTAAAATTCTTAACCCTAATTTTGAGTTATCCCTAAATTCTAAGCCCTAATTCGGATCTAATTCGAACCCTAATTTCGTGTTTGCAGCCCCCAAAATTCAAGAACACGAACCCTAATTCTTGCTGCACAAGAATTTCCAAAATTAACTTAGGGTTTCGTATTTTAGGAATGAATTTCTCTCCAAGAACTACCTTAATTAAACCCTCTTACTACTCCTATATAAACACCTCTAAACACCCTAAATTCATTCACACAAACACAAATCGTTGGAGAACTCACTTGTAAGAAATCCTCCATCTCGAGTTCTCGCATTCTCTCGCTCGTTCCTCGCTCTCTCCCTTTTCTTCGTTGTTGCTTCCTCCACCTCTCTTGGCAGTAGTGGCCACCGATAGCGGCGCCACTCACGCCGGCAACTGCCGGCGACCTCGGCCGGAGAAAACGGAGACAACGCCGAAGTTTTCTTCTCCTTCTTCCCGTCGAGTTGCAGAGCCGAGAATGAATGCAGTTTATCTTCTGGTTTTATTTTCGTATTTGCATCCCTGGTCCCCAAGTCCTTTGAAAGATTTAAGTTGGTCTATTATTCTATTTATTTTCTTAGTCCAAAGGTTTTTAGTTCTTTCAATAAGGTCCCTAGATTTTAAGATCTGGTCAACTGCAGTCAAACCCCGTGACTTTCAGTTGACTTCCGTTTTAGTCCTCATACTTTATTTATTTAGAGATCCCGAAGTTCCAATTTATTTTCAATCAAGTCCTTCAATTTTAAGATCTGGTCAACTGCAGTCAAGACCCGTGACTTTCAGTTGACTTGCAACTTAGTCCCTATATTTTATTTATTCTACGAGTCCCAAAGTTTTAAATTATTTTCGATTTAGTCCAATAATTTTCAAATTCGGTCAATTGCAAGTTTGACCCTTCAACTATCGTTTTGACTTTCAAATTAGTCCCTAGAATTCTCTAATTTTTGCAAATTAGTCCCCAACCTTTCAAACTTAGCAATTTCAATCCCTAAACTTCTACTTTACTGATTTAAACCCTATTTTATTACTTTCTCTTTTATTTAGCTTGACCTTAATTCATCCATCAACTAATTTTAGTTATTTAAACTATTTTTAGGACTAGACGAGACGCGACAACCTTAGAGACTGCGAATTAAAGCTCAACTCCCAGATTTAAGGTAGATCTCTATCTACAAATATTTTATTTTCAAAATGCGCATAGATAATTTATTCTTATTATGTGTTTACATATGGTGCGTATTTCCCAGTGAGGACTATTTCTTATTTATAGCATATATTATTTGCTTGATCGGCTTGGGGCTTGAAATTATTATTGCTTTAATGCGATGGATGAAGAGAATTTCTTGCTTAATTGCATGAGACTGAGCGAACTCAGATTTATTACTTGTTCATGAGAATTACTTGGATTACATGACCACGTGTATTATATGTAATATTGAATTGTTATCTTGCGCGAGATCTCATCGTAGTATTTCTCTGAAATACTCATATTTTCCTCCTTAACTAATTATTTGCAGATCGAGGGGTTCTTTGGCGTGTGGCAAGTGGCGATGGATCGTTATTTTAAACTTATTTTATTTATTTAGTTTGGGACTCAATTTATTTATGATTAGTCTTATCATTTAAAATATCATGTTTAAAACCGTGATTGTTTAATTTTAAAGTTTAAATAATATTCCAGCACAATTAAATTCTATTTATTACTGATTTTCAAAGTTAGTTAGAAAAATGACGTGGCATTCAGTAGTTGGAACTCAGGCTACATTGTTGGTTAGTTTTTATTTTTATTTTTTTCTTTTTATTTTTTATTTTTATTTTTTATTTTTTATTTTTATTTTATTTTTTATTTTTTAGCCAGGATTCTTTGCTATCTCAATTGCCCATGAATTTCGAAATAGCACAATTTATTGATTTACTACCAATATTGTTCCAATGTCCCCTCTGGGAAATTCCATTCAGGTTTAATTATAGGGACCACATTTTTCCATTCGATGGTTGCAAGGTCCCTAGCATCATCACCAGATGGCGGTTCCAATGTTCCCTCTTGGAGATTATATTCAGTTTTCATTACATATTATTTTCTAGAATGGAGCTGAAGTGAAATGTTTCATCAGTCAATGATATTTTTCCTAAATGTCACATTTTTACTAATAATTATGAGCAAAATCGGTTTCGACCAGAGCAAAAAATCTAGAATATCTATAGGGTTTGATCCTTAAATTAATTTGTCATTTCCTAAAATTTTATTTTGGGTAAATGGAATTTCATACAACGGTATGTATTTATGCATAGTCAAACTCGAAATTTTGGATGATGGATAAATAAGAACCTTTGGAAAAGAAGTGAGACTCCAATTTAGCTCGGTTTTCCAATAGGGTGAGGGTTGTGGGATTTTTTTAAAAAAAATTTTCTTCAGAGTGAAAAGCAAAGAGACTATTATTTGAAATACTCATTAGAGAAAAAAATATGTAGTTTAAAAGTTTTAAGAAAAAAAGGAAAAAAAGAGAATAAAAGGACGACTCATGAAATGCATGTGACTATGTAGTCGTGGTTTGTCCTATATATATTTCAATCTATTGAAAAGAACAGAGGGAGACGTTTCATCGGGAAAAAATGAACATAAAAGAAATAATAAAAAATATATTATCATCCTAGACCACAAAGAGAACTTGCCATTTCTCTGGCAATACCACAAAAAGCGATGTAGTTCCACCCACTCCGAAAAACTCCATTGCTTCTTCTTCATATTCATTAGAGAAATCAACACAATCCAACTTGTATATGTGTAACATCTCATCTTGAGTTTGATGAACCACCCTTCCATCAACAACAATTAAGTTTATATCGCATTACACTATATATATCTATTTAATGGCGAATTTATAGTGATCTTTTTATCATTATTCCACCTATAAATTTATCTAACATATGATTTTAAAAAGGTGAAATTAAAAAATGTAATTAAGTAAATACTTTACAATATTGAATTGGAATTGGCAGTAGTTATAGCCGGAATCGGCACCTAAACATGGGGACAAGGCAGTGGTTATGATTGGAACCCCCGTCTAACGGTTCTCCTCTGGATCCCCTAAAGATGGACAATATATAGGGGGTGTTTCCTATTTTAACCGCCACATATTCCCCATGTTTAGGCTGCAATTCTACAGCTCTCAACCTCTTGCGTCTCTTTTATAAGCAACGCCACGTAACTACGGTTTGGTGCTAAAAAAAAAAACCACCGCCTAAGCACTTTAGGCCATCCTACTGAAAAAATAAATATAGCTGTCATATGAAAATGAAAAATATATCAACTGATGAGTAATATTGTGTAATTTTACTAGAAAACATTAATATTAATTATTACTTTATGCAAGAAAAATAATGTACGTAAATGATATTTTTGGTAAATGTCACATTTTTACTAATAATAACAACCAAAATGGGCTTCAGCCAGAACAAAAAAAAAGTAGAATATCTATAGGTTTGATGCTTCAATTAATTTGTCATTTCTAAAATTTTATTTTGGCCTAACGGAATTTCATACAACGGTGTGTATTTTTGCAAAGTCAAACTCGAAATTTTTGACGATGGGCAAATAAGAACCGTTGGAAAAGAAGCGACACTCCAATTAAGCTCGGTTCTCCGATAGGGTGAGTGTTGTGGGACCTTTTTTTTTTTTTTTTTTATGTTTTTCTAGAGAGTGAAAAACAAAGGGACTGTTGTTTGAAATACCAATTAGAGAAAAAAAATGTGTAGTTTAAAAGTTAAAAAAAAGGAAAAAAAAGAGAATAAAAGGATGACTCATGAAATGGATGTTGCTTCGTAGTCGCGGTTTATCCTATATTTCAATCGATTGAAAAGAACGGAGGGAGAGGTTTTAGAGGGAAGGAAAATGAAAAGAAAAGAAATAATACAAAATATATTATTATCCTGGACTGCTGATAGAATTTGATATTTCCCTAGCAATACCACAAAAAGTGATGTAGTTCTGTCCACTCCAAAAAACGCCATTGCTTCTTCTTCATATTCATTAGAAAAATCAACCCAATCCAAATTGTATATTTGCAAAATGTCATCTTGAGTTTCACGAACAACCTTTCCATCAACAACAATTTAGTTTATATTGCATTACACTATATATATATATATATATATATATATATCTACTAGCAAATTTATTGTGATTTTTTTGCCTTTATTCAACCTTTAAATTTATCTAACATATGATTTAAATAAGTTTAAATTGAACAATATAATTAAGTAAATACTTTACAGTATTTAATTGCAATTGGCAGTAGTTATAGCCGAAATCGCCTCCTGAACATGAGACTAGGTTGTGGTTATGATTGGAACCTCCGCCTAATGGTTCCCCTCTTGTCCCCTAAAGATGGACAATAGGGGTGGTTCCTATTTTAACCGCTACCTATTCTCCATGTTAAGGCTGTAGTTCTAAAGCTCTAGACCTCTAGCGTCTCTTTTATAAGCAACGCCACGTAACTGTAGTTTGGTACTAAAAAAAAAAACCATCGCCTAAGCCCTTTAGGTCATCCTTTACAAAAATAAATATACTTGTCATATGAAAAAGAAAAATCAACTGATAAGTAATATTGTGTAATTTTATCCGATAACACTAATATTAATTATTACTTTATGCAAGAAAAATAATGGATGTAAATGTTATTTTTTTTCCTAAATGTCACATGTTTACTAATAATAACGTGCAAAATGGGTTTTAACCAGAGAAAAATCTAGAATATCTATAGGTTTGATGCTTAAATTAATTTGTCGTTTCCTAAAATTTTATGGGGCCGGGTTGAATGCAATTTCACACAGCGGTATGTATTTTTTCGAAGTCAAACTCAAAATTTTGGACCATGGGTAACTAAGAACTATAGGAAAAGAAGTTGAAAGTTATGAGTTGTCTAATTTACAAATTACTTAGACGTATCTTAATGGTGTTCTGTTAAAATATAATTTGTTCATAGTTTACTCAAGCAAGATATATCTGAGTTATATTTCGATTGGAGCCTAGATATATCTAGTATATAGTAAAAATACGAAAATTAAAACAGAACAGCAAACACACGATTTTAAGGTGAAAAACCCCAATAGGGTAAAAAAACCACCCGTCTGCACCTGCAGACAAACAGATTCACTAGTTGCCAGAAAATTAAACCAGTTACAAGAAATTAAGGATAACAATATGCATATTATTATCAAACAACTAGAATCAACGGCGATCACTCCCTGATCTCTCCTCTAGCTTGTACTGTGAGCCAACATCCCGTTGCTCTTCAGAACTTCTTGTAACTCCGCAATCCACCCTGGGTTTGTGCGGTCCTCGCACCGATTGTCACCTCCCGTGAAGATCTTCTATTGGTCGAGGCTCCTGTGTAGTGAGTCTGACTTCTCCCGAAGATTTCACTTGAAAAACATCAAGTAGTGGGCTTGTAAGAACGTTGCACTTGATTTTTGCATCAACAAACCATGTGAATTTAAGGTTACAAGTGCATGGGGAAGTGAATGGATGAACGAGTCATGCAATCTAGCTAGTACACGGTTGCTTTGCTCTATTGCATGCGTGTAAGTGCCTCCCATTCTAATCCAACTTTCCCTCCATTTAATCATGTGTTAATAGACCGCCTTGCCACCAAAGACTTCCCTTAACACATGAACTCCTACAAAAGGTAAAAGAGATAATTATCAATTAGTTGTAGGGTACACAAAGATAAGATAAAATGCCTATTGAATTCGAGATGGACAAACATAAGATAAATGATAAGAAACTTATCTTAGGCTAACTTATCCTTACCAACCTTACCTTAGATAAGATTTTAAAATAATAGATAAGTATCAATTCTTGGAATCCAATACTAGGCGTGTAATCCCAACATACAAAACATGAGCCCCAATTTGAATTTATCCAAATCTTTACAAGATAAGGATATCAATTTGAATCCATCCAAATCTTTACAAGGTAATCACACAATAACAAAGGTGATGATATTCATAACTAAATCTAATCAACTCAAGGACTCCTAGCAAAATTTAAACTTATCCTATTAATAAATCACATGCTTAAAAATCTATCTAGAACATTCTAAAAATAATTCATGTGAAAATTAATAAACCACACGTTAATAATTAATTAAATTATGCATGATAAAATAATATGACAATTAAAATCACATGCATGGAAAAATAGAAATGACAATTAAAAGTAAATAACTTAATTAATTAAATCATGTTCATTTAATTTAAAAGCTAACAATCTCCCCCTTTAACTTTTCTATTTTTCCAAAATCTTGTTTTCTAAAAATTTACAAAGTCAACACAACAAGGATATAAAAAACTCCCCCTAAATAAGTTCTTCCCCTCAAATAAATATCAAATAAAATAACTAGTAGCATATAAGTACATAAACATAAAAAAAAAACTAGCTTACTTCCCGTAAAGATCAAACGGGAGAGTAACGTTAAAATCTTTAGTAATCTCCCTCTTTTTGGAAAAAGGAAAGTCAAAATCCCCACCAGAGCGTTATTTGCAACCTGCTAATCAAGATCAGAGCAAAGAAAAGTGAGTGCAATATTTAGTTACAGATCTGAAATAAAAGTATTAAAAGCAGTAAAAGTGTCCGGGGTAACGAGGCTAAAAATGGGAAAGATGATCAAGTCCAGATATATCTGGAGCGTATCACTTCTTTTTCTTTTGTGGATGCTATGGAACTGGGTTAGATGCATCCTTCCATTTTAAACGGGTACCAGATGTACCTGTACCAGCATGAATATCCAGTCCCCTGTCTGCTGCTGACAGCTCAGGCAGATACATTTACCTCACACTCTGAGCCTTCAGCTCAGGTACATCTACCTCCATTTCGACTCTTTGGATTTTTTATGTAGATTTTTCCTTATAGTCCAAGTTTCAAAGAACCCCATATAGCGCGAAATTTCTTTCTTTCAAAAATTAGTCATCAGTTAGGAAATTAAAATATATCCCAATAATTAAAGAACAATTGAAATACCACTATTGTTGGGCCCACAACTAACTGATTTGATCTGCAAAAATTCGCTACTTAAGCCCACCGTATACTGCCACGTTTCAGATTAAATAAAAAAATGAAAATTCACGAAAATTAGGGCTAGATGCATCTAATGTACCTTACCGAATGAGAGGACTCAAATATATCTAAATTCCTTCAGCTTTCATTGAGTTAGATGCATCTGGGCAGTGTATAGTCCACCACGCGATGAATTAAGTTGGTTATAGTGAGTGTGTGATCAAACAACCATCAGTCAATCACGTACTGTCAAATACATTATGGTTGCCCTGACTTATTGGCGTTCACTGTAGTGCACAAAAGGACCGGTCTTAATCTATGATAGTGCAATCTTCAATATCCAGCTTGCCAACTTTTTCTATGTTTGACATTGTCTTTTGGAATGTGGAAATAGCTACGCTCAATCCCCAGAAGCTATCTTTTTCAAGTCTCCCCTTTCTTTTTTAATTTTTTCTCATTTTTCATAATGTTTCACATTTTTCTTCATTTTCCTTTTTCTTTTGGAAAGGGGTATGAGCTTGGCTTGGATTGGCAGCCTTCTTCTCCACTGACTCTGCTATTGGACAATCAATTGTGTGCAACGCTAAAAGCAAGATATAGATCACAGGTGTACACTCAGAATATAGAACCTCAATCAGAAGCGAATCCGTATAGCATTGACAATAGTGACTTATTCTTCCGGATTGTCCGATTAAGTGCTTTAGATTGATTAGAGGCACATGTTGACCGTCAATTGCCAGCTGTATCCTCCTCACTGTTAGCCTGAGTACTTAGATGTATCCTACATAGATAAAATTTGGGAAAAGAAATTAAGAAAAAAAATCATGATGAATGAAAGCAATTTTTTCTCAAGGTTCATGTATAGATGTGACAATGCCATGATCCAACAATAAACCTTAATCCAATACAAATCATTAGTCACATGAAGCTCAAATAAGATCCTAAATGCAAAGAAAAAAAGTGTAAAGCACATGCATTTTTTTTTATATAAAATACAATTAAAGTATACAAAAGGTAAATGCTAACAAAAACAAAGAGGATCTCATCTTATGAGAAAAATGTGATCAATAGGGTAAACAAGCTCAATAGGTACAAACTTATTTTCATAAACTTTCAAATCAACTTTTTAAATCCATACTCATTTCCCTTTTAAGTTGTTGGTGGTGGTGGGGTTTTTCTTATGCGACCTAACATTAGCACGAGTAGTAAAGGACCTAAAAGTAGGCATAAATCTATGGGAATTTTGTCTACCATGATAAGATCTAGTCATGCTCGATAAATATGAAGTTCCAAATTTTTCGCGATCAAATTTATCATAATAAAAGTGTGCATGAGAAGAACAATACTTACCTGGAACTTCAGCTCTCCTATGAGTTTGAGTAAAGTTCTTCCTCCCAATGGGACCCTCCGGTTTCTGAGAAATGATAAATGGTCCTTGCTTGTAATGTCCCGCCCGAATTCGTCCCGGAAACGTATATGAATATGTATATGATTCCGTATATGTACCGTATATGATATGAAATGACGTAATGATGTTTCGGCAAGGTATACGTGTATATGTTATGTTCACAACCTGATTTGAAGTGTAGGATATGCCCCTGAATGCTAAACGGCATTCAAATGAGAAAAATGGGAAAATTCGCAGGGCATTACGCCGTAAATGTTGGAATTACGTAGTAAATTTCGTGTTACGTAATGGTCGAAAGGTTACGCCGTAAATGGTGAACGATGAAAATGTCCAAAAGTTTCAGAGAGCAAATTACGGTCAGATAGTTCAATGATACTATGAGTGAGTCGAGGTTACTACTGTAAGTAAAGAAGGATACGGGTCAGTAATGTCAAAGCAGGGCAAGAAGTGGTATTTACTGAGAGTTTATTACGGCCGTATGAGGTATGATACGGTGATAATCGGGTTACTGACCGTAAGGTTTATGGGTTCTGGCAGTAATATTGGGAGTTACTAGTAAATGCGAGTTACGGCCGTAATATTAAGTCGGCAGAAACTGTTGGATAGGGTTTATACACGTTTGCTCGGCATTGTTTCCTCATTTTTGACCCCCAACTTCCCAAAACTCTAGAGAGCACTTCCAAAGGTGATTCCAAGGATTTTACATGAGTTTTGGCTTGTAGATCATTTGAGTATTTCTAGTTGTCATCTTGGAATCAACAAGAAGAAGGGAAGAGGAAAGGAAATGGAGGAGAGGAAGTAGCCAACCAATTCATTTGCTTGCTTTCTTGTCTTTTGAGGTAGGTAATAGCTATATTTCATGGGTGTAATATGTGTTTATGAATATATGACGAAATATGTGATGATATGGATTGGTAGAAGAAGTTAGGTTATGTTATGGTAGGGTTTGCTATACTATGTTATGTTGTTAGATGATATTATGTATTTTATGCTATGTTACCATGGTAGATGCAAGATGAGCTATGATATGATGAAGAGCATATGGGCTAAATGGTTAGAGGGTGAAGTATGTGTAACATGAAAGTATGATCATGCATATATGGGTTGTAGATTGTGTGCTTACAATATGTATGATGTTACGGGCGGTTTAAAGCGTAAAAGAACCTTTAGAGGACGGCCCACGACGCCCCAAAGCGTAAAAGAACCTTTGGGGGACGGCCATTACGACGGCGCCGCAAAGCGTAAAAGAACCTTTGCGGGACGGCCAATGATATGATGATGTTACGGCGCCTTGTGAGCACATGATCCATAGCCGGGCCCCAAAGCATGAACATGGCATGCATTAGCATTTGCATCTATTACCTATTGAGTCCCCGTGACTCATTATGTTGTATGTTGATGTTTTATGTGCAGGCGGTGGTGGAGAATCCTCCCGAGCGTGATGTGGGATGAGAGGGAGAAGGGGGAAACCTAAACATCCTGCGGCCGCGTTTTGTTGTTTATATTGTGCTAGTTTAAGTGAACAAACAAAATATGTTTTGATATGTATATATATATATATATATATATATATATATATATATATATGTATATAAATGCTTCCGCTTTTGAAAGTATAAATGAAATGTGTTTCGTTCGGGTAAGAAAAAGACGGGTCGTTACATTGCTTCCGATTCTGGACCTTGGTCTGCGCAGACGCATCTGCGCTGGCTTTTGTTATGCCAGATGCATCTGGAGTAGGCACTCGTAAACGAGTCTTGGAAATAGTTCTGTCAGGCATTGCCTGAGTGTAATGCACGACTCCAATGTTATCTACAACAGAATGAGTCAACTTGATCTTATTTTTTGTTTGAATTCATTTGGGTTCAGATAGATCTGAGTAATTGATAGATCCTTTTGTGGTCTGATTTAAACCCGGCATGATGTATCTGATACTGCTGGGAACGGATGTACTAAGTTTACTACTGGAGGCAACAGATGTATCATTTTTGCTCCTGGAAGCTGCAGATGCATCTGGAGGCGGAATAGCTTCATTGTTACATTTTGCCACCATTTGATGACCATTTTCTTTATCAGTTTGTTTTACAAAGATAATGTGATCACTTGCTGAGTCATTTCCCTTTCCTTCATAACCAAGACCTGATTTATCATCGGATGGTCTTCCATAACTGAGAATCTCGTTTAACCTTGCAGCTCCAATGGTGAGCTGCTTGACTTTTTCCTTTGTATTGTTCAACTCCTCATTGACCTTACTCAATTTACTCTCGTTTTCTTGTAATAGATTCTGAAGGGTCCAGATAGTCTGTTCATTAGTAGATTTCTCTTCTTTTATGGTCAAGACAAGAGTTTCGAGCTTTGTATTCTTTTCTTTTTCTACTGGTAATTTTTCGCCCATAATAGCACAGTTTTGACAACTTTCAATATGTCCTTCAAAGTTTAGATCTTGAGAGTCTAATCCATCGTTATCCAGTATAGCTTGTAACAGATTTATCTGATGCTCATTTTCTTCAAGCTGCTTCTTTAGCACGTTAGAGTCTATGCTAGATGTGTCTGGATCGGCTTTGGTTGATTTAGTACCTGCAGCAGGTAAATTTACAGAATCAGTATCAGAAGAATGCAGAGCAGTAAGAATAATTACTTGATTTTTAGATCTGCTATTGTCCCAGTCCGAGGCAGAGCCAAATGCATTTGTCTCCTCATTTTTCCAAATGATATTTCTGGCCCTTTTCAAGGTGTTTGCACATTCTGCGACAGTGTGTCCATGGCCTTCACATTCTTTGCACTTTTTGTGTTTCCTACTCTTTCTTTTGGAGGAGTTGGAGTTGTTTTTCAAGTACTTTTTGAACTCCTTTCAAGACAGCAATTGTCTCATCATCTATAGCAATGCCAAATTTATCTGGATCCTCACTGTTATCATCGGATTTAATTGCATCCTCACTATCTACTTTAAACGCAATGCCATACCATTTCCAGATTTTCCATCGGATCAACTGCAGCTCATAGGTCATTAGAGAACCTACAAGTTCGTCAACTCTCATAGTTGTAAGATCTTTGCTCTCTTCGATTGCAGTTACTTTTGCAAGAAATCGTTTGGGTAAAGTTCTAAGGATCTTTTTCACAATCTCCTCATCGGTATAAGTTTTTCCAAGAGCCCCAGCTGAATTCGTGAGGTCACTCAATCTAGCATAAAAGTTTTTGAAGTCTTCACGGTCATCCATTGTGAGGTGATCAAACTCTTGAGTGATCATCTGAAGCTTAGAGGTCTTTACTGCAGTTGTGCCTTCATTAGTTACTTCCAAGGCATCCCAAGCTTCCTTCGCAGTCCTTAGTGAAGAAATTAACCTAAATTGACCTGCATCAATAGTTGAGAAAATAGCATTAAGCGCTTTAGAATTCCAATAGACTCGTACATTCAGCATCAGAATAAATACTTCTAGGTTTAGCAGTGGTGACACCATTATTAGCGACTGTGGGTGCCATGTAGCCATCAAGAATTGAAGTCCAACAATGTTCGTCAATAGCTTGAATGTAAATTTGCATCCTAATTTTCCAATATGCATAATTCTCATCATTCAGCATGGGTGGTCTAAGTGGGGCGGGTGAACCCATTCTTACTAGACAACCGGATCTCACTTTCTAGAAGTGAACTTGCTCTGATACCAAGTGAAAGTTATGAGTTGTCTAATTTACAGATTATTTAGACGTACTTTGATATTGTTCTGTTAAAATGCAGTTTGTTCACAGTTTACTCAAGCAAGATATATCTGAGTTATATTTCGATTGGAGCCTAGATACATCTAGCGCAGAGTAAAAATACGAAAATTAAAACAGAACAGCAAACACACGATTTTAAGGTGGAAAACCCCAATACGGTAAAAAAACCACCCATCTACACCTGCAAACAAACAGATTCACTGATTGTCAGGAAATTAAACCAGTTACAAGAAATTAAGGATAACAATACGCATATTATTATCAAACAACTAGAATCAACGATGATCACTCCCTGATCTCTCCTCTAACTTGTATTGTGAGCGAAGATCCCGTTGCTCTTCAAAACTTCTTGTGACTCCGCAATCAACACTGGGTTTGCGCGGTCCTCGCACCGATCGTCACCTCCTGAAGATCTTCTATTGGTCGAGATTCCTGTGTAGTGAGTCTGACTTTTCTCGAAGATTTCGCTTGATAAATATCAAGTTGTGGGCTGGTAAGAATGTTGCACTAGATTTTTGCATCAACAAACCATGTCAATTTTAGGTTACAAGTGCATGGGAAAGTGAATGGATGAACGAGTCACGCAAGCTAGCTAGTACACGGTTGCTTTGCTCTATTGCATGCGTGTAAGTCCCTCCCATTCTAATCCAACTTTCCCTCTATTTAATCATGTGTTAATAGACTTTCTTGCCACCAAAGACTTCCCTTAACACATGAACTCCTACAAAAGGTGAAAGAGATAATTACCAATTAGTTGTAGGATACACAAAGATAAGATAAAATGCCTATTGAATTCGAGATGGACAAACATAAGATAAATGATAAGAAACTTATCTTAGGCTAACTTATCTTTAGCAACCTTACCTTAGATAAGATTTTAAAATAATAGATAAGTATCAATTCTTGGAATCCAATACTAGGCGTGTAATCCCAACATACAAAACATGAGCTCCAATTTGAATTTATCCAAATCTTTATAAGATAAGGATATCAATTTGAGTCCATCCAAATCTTTACAAGGTAATCACACAATAATAAAGGTGATGACATTCATAACTAAATCTAATCAATTCAAGGACTCCTAGCAAAATTTAAACTCATCCTATTAATAAATCACATGCTTAAAAATCTATCTAGAACATCCTAAAAATAATTCATGTGAAAATTAATAAACCACACGTTAATAATTAATTAAATTATGCATGATAAAATAATATGATAATTAAAATCACATGCATGGAAAAATAGAAATGACAATTAAAAGTAAATAGTTTAATTAATTAAATCATGTTCATTTAATTTAAAAGCTAATAGAAGTGACACTCCAATTTAGTTCAGTTCTTCAATAGGGTGAGGGTAGTGGGATTTTTTTTAATGTTTTTCTTTATAGTGAAAAGCAAACAGACTATTATTTCAAATACCTATTAGATAAAAAAATGTAGTTTAAAAGTTAAAAAAAGGGAGAAAAAAAGAGAATAAAAGGACGACTCACGAAATGCATGTGACTACGTAATCACGGTTGGTCCTAAATTTCAATCAATTGAAAAAAACGGAGGGAGATGTTTCACAGGGAATGGAGATGAACAGAAAAGAAATAATATAAAATATATTATCATCCTGGAGCACAGAGAGAATTTGATATTTCTCTAGCAATACCACAAAAAGCAATGTAGTTCTTTCCACTCCGAAAAACTCTGTTGCTTCTTGTTCATATTAATTAGAGAAATCAACACATATCCAACTGGTATATGTGTAAAATGTCACTTGAGTTTCATGAACCACCTTTCCATCAACAACAATTCAGTTTATATTGCATTACACTATATATATCTATCTACTAGCAAATTTATTGTGATCTTTTTTTCTTTATTCAACCCATAAATTTATCTAACATATGATTTAAATAAGTTGAAATTAAACAATGTAATTAAGTAAATGCTTAATAATATTGAATTGAAATTGGCCGTAATTATAGCCGAAATTGCTGCGTAAACTAGGGGACTAGGCTGCAGTTATGATTGGAACCCCCCACCTAATCGTTCACCTCTGGATCCTCTAAAGATGGAGAAAAGGCAGTGGTTCCTATTCTTGCCGCCATCTATTCCCTTTGTTTAGGCAGCAGTTCTAAGGCTCCCGACCGGTAGCGTCTCTTTCATGAGCAATGCCATGTAACTTTGATCTTACCCTCAAAAAAAAAAAAAAAAAAAATCAATGGATGATAATATTGTGTCATTTTACCGGGTAACACTAATATTAATTATTACTTTATGCAACAAAAATGCTGCACATAAATGTTATCTTGCCTAAATGTCACATTTTTACTAATAATAACGAGCAAAATGGGTCAACCAAAACAAAAAATAAAGAATATCTATAGGGTTTGATCGATAAATTAATTCATCATTTCCTTAAATTTTATATTGGGTGAATGGAATTTTATACAACGGTATGTATTTTTGCATAGTCAAACTCGAAATTTTGGACGATGGGTACATAAGAACCGTTGGAAAAGAAGTGATACTCCAATATAGCTTGGTTCTCCAATAGGGTGAGGTTAATGGATTTTTTTGTTTTTTATTTTCTTCAGAGTTAAAAGCAAAGAGACTATCACTTGAAATGCCTATTAGAGAAAAAAAATGTGCTCTTTAAAACTTCAAAAAATGATACAAAAAAGAGAAAAAAAGGACGACCCATGAAATGCATGTGACTACATATTCACGGTTGGTCCTATATTCCAGTCGGATTAAAAGAACGGAGGTGGACATTTCATAAGGAAAAAAATGAATAGAAAAGAAATAATACAAAATATATTATCATCCTGGACCACAGAGAGAAATTCTTATTTGTCTAACAACGCAACAAAAAATGATGCAGTTATGCCCACTACGAAAAACCCCATGGCTTCTTCTTCATATTCATTAGAAAAATCAACACAATCCAACTTGCATATGTGTAAAATCTCATCTTGAGTTTGATGAACCACCTTTCCATCAACAACAATTCAGTTTATAATAATGCATTACACTATATATATCTATCTACTAGCAAATTTATAGTGATCTTTTTGTCATTATTCCACCTCTAAATTTATCTAACATATGATTTAAAAAACTTGAAATTAAAAAATGTAATTAAGTAACTACTTGAAGAATTGAATCGGAATTGGTAGTAGTTATAGCCGAAATCGTCGCCTGAACATGGGACTAGGCTGTGGTTATGATTGGAATCCCCGCCTAGTGCTTCCCCTCTGGATCCCCTAAAGATGGACAATAGGGGTGTTTCCTATTTTAAACCGCCACCTATTCCATGTTTAGGCTCCAGTTCCAAAGCTCTCGACCTGTTGCGTCTCTTTTACAAGCAACGCCACATAACTGCGGTTTGGTGCTAAAACAAAAAAAAAAAAAAAAACCACCACCTAAGCCCTCTAGGTCATCATATTGAAAAGATAAATATACTTGTCATATGAACAAGAAAAATCAGCTGAAGAGTAATACTGTGTAATTTTACCAGATAACACTAATATTAATTATTACTTTATACAAGAAAAATTATGTACGTAAATGATATTTTTCCTAAATGTCACATTTTTACTAATAATAACGACCAAAATGTGTTTCAACTAGAACAAAAAATCTAGAATATCTATAGGTTTGATGCTTTAATTAATTTGTTGTTTCTTAAAATTTTATTTTCGGTGAAAGGAATTTCATACAACGGTATGTATTTTTGCAAAGTCAAACTCGAAATTTTCGACGATGGGTAAATAGGAACTGTTGGAAAAGAAGTGACACTCCAATTTAGCTCACTTCTCCAGTAGGGTGAAGGTTGTGGGATTTTCTTTTAATGTTTTTCTTCAGAGTGAAAAGCAAAGGGACTATTATTTCAAATACCAAGTAGAGACAAAAAAATGTGTAGTTCAAAAGTTTAAAAAAAAAGGAAAAAAAAAGGATGACTCATGACATGTGACTACGTGGTCGCGGTTTGTCCTATATTTCAATATATTGAAAAGAACAGAGCGAGGCATTTCATAGGGAAAGAAAATGAACAGAAAAGAAATAATACAAAATATATTATCATCCTGGACCACAGAGAGAATTTGATATTTCTCTAGCAATACCACAAAAAGTTATGTAGTTCTGTCAACGGCGAAAAACTCCATTGCTTCTTCTTCATATTCATTAGAAAAATCATCACAATCCAAATTGTATATGTGCAAAATGTCATCTTGAGTGTCACGAACAACCTTTCCATCAGCAACAATTATGTTTATATTGCATTACACTATATATATATATATATATATCTACTAGAAAATTTATTGTGATCTTTTTGTCATTATTCAACCTATAAATTTATCTAACATATGATTTAAATAAGTTGAAATTAAACAATGTAATAAAGTAAATACTTTATAGTATTTACTTGCAATTGGCAGTAGTTATAGCCTAAATCGCCCCTTGAACATGCAACTAGGCTGTGGTTATGATTGGAACCCCCGCCTAATGGTTCCCCTCTGGATCCCCTAAAGATGGACAATATGTGGTGGTTCCTATTTTAACCGCCACCTATTCCCCATGTTTAGGTTTCAGTTCTAAAGCTCCAGACCTTGAGCGTCTCTTTTATAAGCAACGCCATGTAAGTGCGATCTGGTGCTAAAAACCACCGCCTAAGAACTTTAGGTCATCCTATTGAAAAAATAAATATAGTTGTCATATGAAAATGAAAAATCAACTGATGAGTAATATTGTTTAATTTTACCTGATAACACTAATATTAATTATTACTTTATGCAAGGAAAATAATGTACGTAAATGTTATTTTTCCTAAATGTCACATTTTTACTAATAATAACAACCAAAATGGGCTTCAGCCAGAGCAAAAAAAAGTAGAATATCTATAGGTTTGATGCTTAAATTAATTTGTCATTTCCTAAAATTTTATTTTGGCCGAATGGAATTTCATACAACGGTATGCATTTTTGCAAAGTCAAACTCGAAATTTTTGACGATGGGTAAATAAGAACCGTTGGAAAAGAAGTGACACTCCAATTTAACTCGGTTCTCCAACAGGGTGAGGGTTGTGGGATTTTTTTTAATGTTTTTGTTCAGAGTGAAAAGTAAAGGGAATATTATTTGAAATACCTTTTAGAGGAAAAAATGTGTCGTTTAAAAGTTAAAAAAGTTAAATAAAGGAAGAAAAAAGAGACTAAAAGGACGATTCATGAAATGCATGTGACAACAAAGTCGCAGTTTGTCCTATATTTGAATCGATGAAAACAACGGAGGGAAACATTTCATTGGGAAAGAAAATGAGTAGAAAGAAACAACACAAAATATATTATCATCCTGGACCACATGGAGAATTTGATATTTCTCTAGCAATACCACAAAAAGCAATGTACGTGGTTCTGTCCACTGTGAAAAACTCCATTCTTCTTTTTCATATTCATTAGAGAAATCAACACAATCCTGAAACGCATGTGATTACGCAGTCACGGTTTGTCCTATATTCCAATCGATTGAAAAGAACGGAGGGAGACGTTTCATAGGGCTAGAAAATGAATAGAAAAGAAATACTGCAAAATATATTATCATCCTGAACTACAGAGAGAATTTGATATTTCTCTAGCAATACCACAAAAAGTGACGTAGTTCTGTCCACTCCGAAAAACTCCATTGCTTCTTCTTCATATTCATTAGAAAAACCACCACAATCGAAATTGTATATGTGCAAAATGTCATCTTGAGTTTCATGAACTACCTTTCCATCAACAACAATTCGGTTCATATTGCATTACAATATATATATATATATATATATATCTATATATATCTACTAGCAATTTTATTGTGATCTTTCTGTCATTATTCAACCTATAAATTTCTTTGACATACAATTTAAATAAGTTGAAATTAAACAATGTAATTAAGTAAATACTTTACAGTATTTAATTGCAATTGGCAGTAGTTATAGCCGAAATCGCCGCCTGAACATGGGACTAGGCTGTGGTTATGATTGGAGCCCTCGCGTAATGGTTCCCCGCTGGATCCCCTAAAGATGGACAATAGGGGTGGTTCCCATTTTTACCGCCACCTATTCCCCATGTTTAGACTATAGTTCTAAAGCTCGAGACCGCGTTTAGTGTCTCTCTTATAAGCAACGCCATGTAACTGCGGTCTGGTGCTAAAAAAAAAACCATCGCCTAAGCCCTTTAGGTCATCCTTTTGAAAAAATAAATATACTTGTCATATGAAAAAGAAAAATCAACTAATAAGTAATATTGTGTAATTTTACCAAATAACACTAATATTAATTCTTACTTTATGCAAGAAAAATAATGTACGTAAATGTTATTTTTCCTAAATGTCACATGTTTACTAATAATAACGAACAAAATTGGTTTAAACCATAAAAAAATTAGAATATCTATAGGTTTGATGCTTAAATTAATTTGTCATTTCCTAAAATTTTATTTTGGGTGAATGGAATTTCATACAACGGTATATATTTTTCTAAAGTCAAACTCGAAATTTTGGACCATGGGTAACGAAGAACTGTTGGAAAAGAAGCGACACTCCAATTTAGCTCGATTCCCCAATAGAGTGAGGGTTGTGGGAGTTTTTTTTTTTTTTTGTATGTTTTTCTTTAGAGTGAAAAGCAAAGGGACTATTAGTTGAAATACCTATTAGAGAAAAAAGAATGTGGAGTTTAAAAGTTAAAAAAAAATGGAAAGAAAAGAGAATAAAAGGACGACTCATGAAATGCATGTGACTACGTGGTCGAAGTTTGTCCTAAATTTCAATCGATTGAAAAGAATGGAGGGAGACGTTTCACAGGGAAGGGAAATGAACAGAAAAGAAATAATATAAAATATATTATCATCCTGGACCGCAAAGAGAATTTGATATTTCTCTAGCAATACCACAAAAAGCAATGTAGTTCTGTCCACTCGGAAAAACTCCATTGCTTCTTCATATTCGTTAGAAAAATCAACACAATCCAAATTGTATATGTGCAAAATGTCATCTTGAGTTTCATGAACTACCTTTCCATCAACAACAATTCGGTTCATATTGCATTACAGTATGTGTGTATATATATATATATATCTACTAGCAAATTTATTGTGATCTTTTTTTCATTATTCAACCTATTAATTTATCTAACATATGATTTAAATAAGTTGAAATTAAACAATGTAATTAAGTAAATACTTTACAGTATTTAATTGCTATTGGCAGTAGTTATAACTGAAATCGCCGCCTGAACATGGGACTAGGTTGTGGTTATGATTGGAAACCCCGCCTAATGGTTCCCCTCTAGATCCCGTAAAGATGGACAATAGGGGTGGTTCCCATTTTTACCGCCACCTATTCCCCATGTTTAGGCTGTAGTTCTAGAGCTCGAGACCTCTAGCGTCTCTCTTATAAGCAATGCCACGTAACTGCGGTCTGGTGCTAAAAAAAAACCATCGCCTAAGCCCTTTAGTTCATCCTTTTGAAAAAATAAATATACTTGTCATATGAAAAAGAAAATGAACCTGATAAGCAATATTGTGTAATTTTATCAAATAACACTAATATTAATTATTACTTTATGCAAGAAAAATAATGTACGTAAATGTTATTTTTCCTAAATGTCACATGTTTACTAATAATAACGGGCAAAATGGGTTTAAACCATAAAAAAAATCTAGAATGTCTATAGGTTTGATGCTTAAATTAATTTGTCATTTCCTAAAATTTTATTTTGGGTGAAATGAATTTCATGCAACGGTATGTATTTTTTTGAAGTCAAACTCGAAATTTTTGACCATGGGTAATTAAGAACTATTGGAAAAGAAGTGACACTCCAATTTAGCTCGATTCTCCAATAGAGTGAGGGTTGTGGATTTGTTTTTAAATTTTTTCTTTAGAGTTAAAAGCAAAGGGACTATTAGTTGAAATACCTATTAGAGAAAAAAGAATGTGTAGTTTAAAAGTGAAAAAAAAAGGAAAGAAAAGAGAATAAAAGAACGACTCATGAAATGCATGTGACTACGTGGTCGCGGTTTGTCCTAAATTTAAATTGATTGAAAAGAACGGAGGGAGACGTTTCACGGGGAAGGGAAATGAACAGAAAAGAGATAATATAAAATATATTATTATCCTGGACCGCAAAGAGATCGAATTTGATATTTCTCTAGCAATACCACAAAAAGCAATGTAGTTCTGTCCACTTCGAAAAACTCCATTTCTTCTTCTTTGTATTCATTAGCGAAATCAACACAATCCAACTGGTATATGTGTAAAATGTCACTTGAGCCATTCCATCAACAACAATTCAGTTTATATTGGATTACACTATATATATATATCTACTAGCAAATTTATTGTGATCTTTTTGTCATTATTCAACCTATAAATTTATCTAACATATGATTCAAATAAGTAGAAATTAAAAAATATAATTAAGTAAATACTTTACAGTATTTAATTACAATTGGCCGTAGTTATAGCCGAAATTGCTTCCTGAACAAGGGGACTAGGCTGCAGCTGTTTTTGGAATGCCCACCTAGTGGTTCCCCTCTCGATCCTCTAATGTTGGAGAATAGGCGACGGTTCCTATTCTAACCGCCACCTATTCCCTTTGTTTAGGCAGTAGTTCTAAAGCTCCCAACCTTTAGCATCTCTTTCATGAGCAGCGCCATGTAACTTCGATCTTATGCTGACAAAAAAAAAAAAAAAACTCTCCCTCTAAACCCTTTAGGTCATGTTTTTCAAAATATATATATATATTTTTCATATGAAAAAGAAAAATGAACGGATGAGTAATATTGTGTCTTTTTATGGGATAACACTAATGTTAATTATTACTTTATGCAACAAAATACTATACGTAAATGTTATCTTGGCTAAATGTCACATTTTTACTAATGATAACGAGGAAAATGGGTCAAGCAGAACAAAAAATATAGAATATCTACAGGGTTTGATCGATAAATTAATTCATCATTTCCTTAAATTTTATTTTGGGTGAATGGAATTTCATACAACAGTATGTATTTTTGCATAGTCAAACTCGAAATTTTGGACGATGGGTAAATAAGAACCGTTGGAAAAGAAGTGATACTCCAATATAGCTTGGTTCTTCAATAGGGTGAGGTTGTTAGATTTTTTTAATTTTTTTATTCAAGCTTAAAAGCAAAGAGACTATCATTTGAAATACCTATTAGAGAAAAATGTATACCTTAAAAGTTATAAAAAAAAACTGAAAATAAAAAGAAAAAAATGACGACTCATGAAATGCATGTTACTCCGTATTCATAGTTGGTCCTATATTTCAATCGGTTTAAAAGAACGGAGGGAGACATTTCATAAGGAAAAAAATGAATAGAAAAGAAATAATACAAAATATATTATCATCCTGGACCACAGAGAGAAATTCTTATTTGTCTAACAACGCAACAAAAAATGATGCAGTTATGTCCAGTACTCATTGCTTCTTCTTCATATTCATTAGAAATATCAACACAATCCAACTTGTATATGTGTAAAATCTCATCTTGAGTTTGATGAACCACCTTTCCACCAACAACAATTCAGTTTATATTGCATTACACTATATATATCTATCTACTAGCGAATTTATAGTGATCTTTTTGTCATTATTCCACCAATAAATTTATCGAACATATGAATTAAAAGATGAAATTAAAAAATGTAATTAAGTAAATACTTTATAGTATTGAATCGGAATTGGCAGTGGTTATAGCCCAAATCACCGCCTAAACATGGGGACTAGGTTGTGTTTATGACTGGAATCCTCGCCTAATGGTTCCCCTTTGGATCCCTTAAAGATGGACAATAGGTGGCGGTTCCTATTTTAACCGCTGCCTATTCCCTATATTTAGGCAGCAATTCTAAGGCTCCCGACATCTAGCATATCTTTTATAAGCAACGCCACCTAACTGTGGTCTGGTGCTAAAAAAAAAGGAGCGGCCGTTTAGGTCATGCTTTTGAAAAAATAAATATACTTGTCATATGAAAAAGAAAAATCAATTGATGAGTAATATTGTCTTATTTTACCAGATAACACCAATATTAATTATTACTTTATGCAAGAAAATTAATGTACGTAAACGATATTTTTCCTAAATGTCACATTTTTACTAATAATAAAAGGCAAAATGGGTTTCAGCCAGAACAAAAAATCTAGAATATCTATAGGTGTTATGCTTAAATTAATTTGTCATTTCCTAAAATTTTATTTTGGGGGAATGGAATTTCATACAACGGTATGCATTTTTGCAAAGCCAAACTCGTACTGTTGGATGATGGGTAAATAAGAACAGTTAGAAAAGAAGTGACACTCCAATTTAGCTCGGTTCTTCAATAGGGTGAGGGTTGTTGGATTTTTTTTCCTTCAGGGTGAAAAGCAAAGGGACTGTTATTTGAAACACCTATTAGAGAAAAAAAAAAAAAACGTGTAGTTTAAAAGTTGGAAAAAATAGGGGGAAAAAGAATAAAAGAATGACTCATGAAATGCATGTGACTACGTGGTCGCGGTTTGTTCTATATTTCAATATATTAAAAAGAATGGAGGGAGACATTTCATAGGGAAAGAAAATGAATATAAAAGAAATAATATAAAATATATTATCATCCTGGACCGCATAGAGAATTAGATATTTCTCTAGCAATACCACGAAAAGTCATGTAGTTCTGTCCACTCCGAAAAACTCCATTGCTTCTTCTTCATATTCATTAGAAAAATCAACACAATCCAAATTGTATATGTGCAAAATGTCATCTTGAGTTTCATGAACAACCTTTCCATCAACAACAATTCAGTTTAGATTACATTACACTATATATATATATATATATATATATGTATTGTGATCTTTCTGTCATTATTCAACCTATAAATTTCTCTGACATACAATTTAAATAAGTTGAAATTAAACAATGTAATTAAGTAAATACTTTACAGTATTTAATTGCAATTGGCAGTAGTTATAGCCGAAATCGCCGCCTGAACATGGAACTAGGCTGTGGTTATGATTGGAACCCTCGGCGTAATGGTTCCCGCTGGATCCCCTAAAGATGGACAATAGGGGTGGTTCCCATTTTAACCGCCACCCATTCCCCAAGTTTAGGTTGTAGTTCTAAAGCTCCAGACCTCTAGCGTCTCTTTTATAAGCAACGGCTTGTAACTGTGGTTTGGTGCTAAAAAAAAGCCACCGCATAAGCCCTTTAGTCCATCCTTTTGAAAAAATATATATACGTGTCATATGAAAAGAAAAATCCAACTGATGAGTAATATTGTGTAATTTTACCAGATAACACTAATATTAATTATTACTTTATGCAAAAAAAAAAATAATGTGCGTAAATGTTATTTTTCCTAAATGTCACATGTTTACTAATAATAACTAGCAACATGGGTTTCAACCAAAAAAAAAAAATCTAGAATATCTATAGGTTTGATGCTTAAATTTACTTGTCATTTCCTAAAATTTTATTTGGGTGAATGAAATTTCATACAATGGTATGTATTTTTTCAAAGTCGTACTAGAAAACTTGGACCATGGGTAACTAAGAACCGTTGGAAAAGAAATGACACTCCAATTTAACTCGGTTCTCCAATAGGGTGAGGGTTGTGGGAGTTTTTTTTTTATGTTTTTCTTCAGAGTGAAAAGCAAAGGGACTATTATTTGAAACACCTTTTAGGGAAAAAAAAATGTGTAGCTTAAAAGTTAAAAATGTGTACCTTATAGAAGGGCGACTCATGAAATGCATCTGACTACGAATTCGCGGTTTGCCTTATATTTCAATTGATTTAAAAGAACGGAGGGAGACGTTTCACTGGGAAAGAAAATGAATAACAAGAAATAATACAAAATATATTATCATCCTGGACCGCATGGAGAATTTGATATTTCTCTAGCACTACCACACAGCGCCGGTCCTGTGGTTTTTATAGCCCGAGGCGAGACATAGATCAGGCGCCCCCGGGCAACAGCCCCCAGCAACAAATTTTTTTTATACGTACTCCTAATTATTAATTAACTTGTAAAAAGATAACATATAAGTCAATAAGGTGACATTTATATAAGCCGACAAGGCTATACTCATGCAAATCAACCGTGAAAAATTCATATAAGCCGGCAAGGCCACATTCATTTTCAATAATTTATTAAATGAGTAATGGCAAACTATTGCTTACCTCAAAATAGAGACATCACGGTAGGAGTAAATGAAGTGGTGATTTGTAACAAATCCTGTCAATAAATATCTATTATCCATTACAATAATAAGCAAATAATTTATTACTTAAAACTCCATAATAAAATAGTAGAAACACAATATCTTATGTAAAATGTAATCTCCTTATTTTCACATAAAGTATATAAACAAGCTTCTAAACGAGTCATGAATTTCAGAATTTGCTTAACAATAGAACACAATCATTAGTCAATACAATAATCAATAGATTAGCATTATACATATACATATAGTCATATACGTATAAATATTCATATATTTTCCTATGAATATGCATAAATTTAAGAACACTATGAAATTTAAATTACATATAGAATTATGAATTTATGATTTCTGTGGGTAAATCTAATCACATCATACAATGATACAAAACATTAAATCATCTATTCGGTGGCTATTCCCAGATCCCAATTTCTGTTGCTCGGCAAGAAAGGATATCAATTATCATCATATGAATTTTAAAATTATAATAAGATTACAAAAACAAAATTAAGATTAGAATTTAAAATAAGAACAAGAACAACAAGTCACAAGATTAAGATTAAGATTTAAAGGAATTGAGATTGCCATTTGCGATTGCAACATACCGATACCAAAGGCCAGAGTGGAAATCTGAAAATTCAAAATTAAAAATCTGCCTCTTGCAATTTGCGGCTTAAAATCGGGCTGAATTGGTTGATGTTTGGCCAGCGGCGGTTAGTCGACAAACTACTCCGAGCGATGGAGGCAACACCGCAACAATCTCAAGCGTAGACATTACATGCGGGAGAAAAAATATCTCTATTGCCGGTTGGTGTGGGCTTCTAATTTTTTTTATTGGACAGCTGATGGGTCAATGGACCAACCCAGATTGCGCCCGTGGCGCCTGAGGCGAAGGCCTCAATGGCCTCTACATAAGGACCGGCCCTGCTACCACAAAAAGCAATGTAGTTCTGTCCACTATGAAAAACTCCATTCTTCTTTTTCATATTCATTAGAGAAATCAACACAATCCAACTGGTATATGTGTAAAATGTCATCTTGAATTGCATGAACCGCCTTTCCATCAACAATAATTCAATTTATATTACATTACACTATATATCTATCTATCGACTAGCAAATTTATTGTGATCTTTTGTCATTATTCAATCTATAAATTTATCTAACATATGATTGAAATAAGTTGAAATTAAACAGTGGAATTAAGTGAATACTTTGCAGTATTTAATTGCAATTGGCCATAGTTATAGCTGAAATTGCTGCCTGAAAAATGAGACTAGGCTGCGGTTATGGTTGGAGCTCCCCATCTAATGGTTTCCCTCTAGATACCCTAAAGATGGAGAACAAGCGGCGGTTCCTATTCTAACCGCCACCTACTCCCTTTCCGGTGTTAGGTTGCAAGTTTTTGTAACTTTTTTATGAATTTTAATGTTTAATAGGAGAGAGTACAGTGGGTCCCAGCAAATATGTGTATATAATTGGTTTGACTTTAAATGAGAATGAGTTAAAATGTATAAAAATTTGCTAACAGTTGAGAAAGAATAAGCGCTTGTTTAGGCAGTAATTCTAAAGCTCATGACCTCTAGCATCTATTTCATGAGCAACACCATGTAACTTCACTCATATGCTTTAACAAAAAAAAAACGCCGTCTAAACCCTTTAGGTCATGCTTTTGGAAAAATAAATATATTTGTCATATGAAAAAGAAAAATCAACGGATGAGTAATATTGTGTCATTTTACCAGATAACACTAATATTAATTATTACTTTATGCAACAAAAATATTGTACGTAAATGTTATCTTGCCTAAATGTTGCATTTTTACGAATAATAACGAGGAAAATGGGGCTTCAACCAGAACAAAAAATCTAGAATATCTATAGGGTTGGATCGATAAATTAATTTATCATTTCCTAAAATTTTATTTTGGGTGAATAGAATTTCATACAACGGTATGTATTTTTGCATAGTCAAACTTAAAATTTTGGACGATGGGTAAATAAGAATCGTTCGAAAAGAAGTGATACTCCAATTTAGCTTGGTCCTCCAATAGGGTGAGCGTCGTTGGATTTTTTCATTGTTTTTTTTCTTCAGAGTGAAGAGCAAAGAGACTATCATTTGAAATACCTACTAGAGAAAATAAAAACACGTGCACTTTAAAAGTTAAAAAGAGAGAGAGAGAGAGAAAAAAACGGACGACTCATGAAATGCATGTGACTACGTATTCACGGTTTGTCCTATATTTCGATCGATTGAAAAGAACGGAGGGAGACATTTCATAAGGAAAAAATGAACGGAAAAAAAATAACACAAAATATATTATCATCCTGGACCACAGAGAAAATTTCTTATTTGTCTTGCAATACCACAAAAAATGTAGTTCTGTCCACTCCCAAAAACTCCATTGCTTCTTCTTCATATTCATTAGAAAGATCAACACAATCAAACTTGTACATCTGTAAAATCTCTTCTTGAGTTTGATGAACCACCTTTCCATCAACAACAATAAAGTTTATGTTGCATTACACTATATATATCTATCTACTGGCAAATTTATAGTGATCTTTTTGTCATTATTCAACCTATATATTTATCTAACATATGATTTTAAAAAGCTAAAATTAAAAACTGTAACTAAGTAAATACTTTACAGTAATTAATTGCAATTGGCAATAGTTGTAGCCGAAATCGCCGCCTGAACATGGGGAATACGTTGTGGTTATGATTGGAACCCCCCACCTAATGGTTCCCCTCTGGATTCCCTAAAGATGGACAATAAGGGATGGTTCCTATTTTAACTGGCACTTATTCCCCATGTTTAGGTTGCAGTTCTAAAGCTCTCGACCTCTTGTGTCTCTTTTATAAGCAACGCCATGTAACTGCGGTCTGATGCTAAAAAGAACCACCGACTAAGCCCTTTAGGTCATTCGATTGAAAAAAGAAATATGCTTTTCATATGGAAAAGAAAAATCAACAAATGAGTAATATTGTTTAATTTTACCAGATAACACTAATATTAATTATTACTTTATGCAAGAAAAATAATGTACGTAAATGATATTTTTCCTAAATGTCACATTTTTACTAATAATAACAAGCAAAATGGGTTTCAACCCAAAAACAAAATCTAGAATATCTATAGGTTCGATGCTTAAATTAATTTTTCATTTCCTCAAATTTTATTTTGGGTGAATGGAATTTCATACAGCGGTATGTATTTTTGCAAAGTCAAACTCGAAATTTTGGACAATGGGTAAATAAGAACCGTTGGAAAAGAAGTGATACTCCAATTTAGCTTGGTTCTCCAATAGGGTGAGGGTTGTGGCATTTTTTATGCTTTTCTTCAGAGTGAAACGCAAAGGGACTATTATTTGAAATACCTATGACAGAAAAAAAAAGGTGCAGTGTAAAATTTTAAAAAAGAAGGGAAAAAAACAGAGAATAAAAGGGCGACTCATGAAATCCATGTTACTACGTAGTCACGGTTTGTCCTATATTTCAATCGATTGAAAAGAACAGAGGGAGACGTTTCATAGGGAAAGAAAATGAACAGAATAAAATAATACAAAATATATTATAATCCTCTACCGCAAAGAGAATTTGATATTTCTCTAGCAATACCACAAAAAGCAATGTAGTTTTTTCCACTTTGAAAAACTCCATTGCTTCTTCTTCATGTTCACTAGAGAAATCAACACAATCCAACTTGTACATGGGTAAAATATTATCTTGAGTTTCATGAACCACATTTCCATCAACAACAATTCAGTTTATATTGCATTACACTATATGTGTGTGTGTATATATATATATATATCTACTAGAAAATTTATTATGATCTTTTTGTCATTATTCAACCAATAAATTTATCTAACATATGATTTAGATAAGTTGAAATTAAACAATGTAATTAAGTAAATACTTTACAGTATTTACTTGCAATTGGCCATAGTTATAGCCGAAATCGCTGCCTGAACAAGGGGACTAGGCTGCGGTTATGAGTGGAACCCCCACCTAATGGTTCCCCTATGGATCCCCTAAAGATGGAGAATAGGCGGCGGTTCCTATTTTAACGGCCGCCTATTCCTTATATTTAGGCAGCAGTTCTAAGGCTCTCGACCGCTAGCATCTCTTTTATAAGGAACGCCACGTAACTGTGGTCTGGTGCTAAAAAAACCACAGCCTTAGCCCTTTAGGTCATCCTTTTGAAAAAAATAATTATACTTGCCATATGAAAAAGAAAAATCAATTGAAGAGTAATATTGTGTCATTTTACCAGATAACACCAATATTAATTATTACTCTATGTAAGAAAAATATTGTACATCAATGATATTTTTCCTAAATGTCACATTTTTACTAATAATAAAGAGCAAAATGGGTTTCAACTAGAACAAAAAAGCTAGAATATCTATAAGTGTGATGCTTAAATTAATTTGTCATTTCCTAAAATTTTATTTTGGGGGAATGGAATTTCACACAATGGTATGTATTTTTGCAAAGTCAAACTCGTAATGTTGGATGATGGGTAAATAAGAACCGTTGGAAAAGAAGTGGCACTCCAATTTAGCTCGGTTCTTCAGTAGGGTTAGGGTTGTTGGATTTTTTTTTTTCCTTTTAGGTGAAAAGCAAAGGGACTATTATTTGAAATACATATTAGAGAAAAAATGTGTAGTTTAAAAGTTAAAAAAAAAAGGAAAAAACAAAAGAGAATAAAAGGACGACTCATGAAATGCATGTGACTACATAGTCGCGGTTTATCCTATATTTCCATCGATTGAAAAGAACGGAGGGAGACGTTTTATAGGGAAAGAAAGTGAAACATAAAATAAATAATATAAAATATATTATCATCTTGGACAGGAGAAAAAAATGATAGGCTCTACGATTTATACGAAATGCAGGGAAAACTCTACAGAAATTTGTAGAATCCTTTCATTACGTATATTAATCATTAAGTTTAGTGCGCTCACGAGTACTCGGTTCATTATGTTGGTGGTGTTATTAACATAATATTAATATACGTCGAAACCCGTAATTGTTGATAAATTAGCTAGCCTCTTATGCAACACACAAGTAAAAAAGGCTAGCTGCATAATAACATTTACAAGTTACAATTAATAACTTGTATACATACTTTTTTGCAACACTAATATTAATTTTCGATTATATACGTGCAAATTTTAGTGTTCGCAACATCCAAATAGCCATGAATGCGGATACTATGTGATCAAATTCATGTTAGAGATAGTGTGACACCATCATCAAGCATCATCATTACCATATTATCATTACTAAAAACTGGGTCTTTAGAGCATGAGGAGCGACATGCTATCATGTCGCCCCTAATGCTCTATGGGCTCGAAGCTGTAAAGATGACATGCCGCTCATAAAATTCTCGTTTCTTGTAGTGTATAAAATGCCATTTTTATTTTTTTTTCATTTTTATTCACAAGATAACCATTAATATATCATTTTTGGGTTTCGCAAGTGGACTTTGGTTGAGTGCCATAGACACACAGAAGAAGAATTAGAGGAGGTCAGAAACCTATGGGCTTTATGAGTATGCAACCTTTTTAATTATAAGTCTATTTTTTTATATAGTAATTGTCGGAGGCAATTATAATTAGATGGATTCTGGGAACATTTTGCATGTGAAGTTTTGATTATAGTACTGTATCTTTGTATAGCAAGGAGACAATTGCTTGGTGGATTTTTTGAACATTTTGTATGTGAAGCGTCAGTGGATAGGTTTATGTTACTGTAAAATAGTGCAAAAATAATTTTGTTGGATTCGGAAAAAAAAAGGGGCAATTGGCAGCGGTTGTAGCCGAAATCGTCGCCTAAACATGGGGACTTGGTGGTGGTTATGATAGGAACTGCCGCCTATGGTCCCATTTTCCTAAAGAGGGAGAATAGGCGGCAGTTCTTATTTTAACTGCCACCTGTTCCCATGGTTAGGCGGCAGGTCTAAAGTTCCCGACCTCTAGTGTCTTTTTTATAAGCAACGCCATGTAACTGCCACCTAATGCTAAAAAAAAACGCCGCCTAAACCTTTAGGTCATCCTTTCGAAAAAGTAAATATATTTAATTTGTCATATGAAAAAGAAAAATCAAATGATGAATAATATAATATTGTGTCATTTTAGAAGATAACACTAATATTAATTATTACTTAATGAAACAGAAATAATGTACGCAAATGTTATTTCGCCTAAATATCACATTTTTACTAGTAACAAGGAAAATGGGTTTCAACCAGAACAAAAATTGAGAATATATAAAGGGTTTGATACATAAATTAATCTATCATTTCCTAAAATTTTGTTTTGCATGAATGGAATTTCATACGACGGTATGTATTTTTGCATAGTCAACTCAAAATTTTGGACGACGGGCAAATCAGTTTGCCAATAGGGTGAGACTAATTTTGGATTTTTTTAAATTTTTTTCTTCAGAGTGAAAAGCGAAGAGACTATTATTTGAAATACCTATTAGAGAAAAATGCGTAGTTTAAAAGTTTAAAAAAAAAAGGAGAGAAAAAAGGACGACTCATGAAATGCATGTGGTTATATTTCAATCAATTGAAAGGAATGGAGGGAGGCGTTTTTCTTTTTTATTTAAAACATGACTAGTGAGTTTCATAAGAAAAAAAATGAAAAGAAAAGAAATAATACAAAATATAATATTATCCTAAACTGTAGAGAGTTTCTTTTTTCTCTAGCAATGGCACAAAAAGTCATGTGGTTCTGTCCACTTCAAAAACTCCACTGCTCTTCCTCTTCATATTCATTAGAAAAATCAACGCAATCCAACTTGTATATGTGTAAAATATCATCTTGAGTTTCATGAACCTCCTTTCCGTCAACAACAATTCAGTTCATATGCAGTTCTCAACCATCCTGTAATAATAATTTTAAAAAATTGAATCTATCATAGAATCATCGTCATCGTGACACCAACAACTGCATGTGACCAATTCCAAAACTACATCAAAACTACATCTGGTCTTATATGGTCAGATTCCAGCGTCGATAAACGGTATATATTTATAAGAAATGGAAATTAGTATATAAAATATTTGACCTATCCTTCTAGCATATATAGGGCTACGTTGTGTGGTTGAAATTTTGAACGTCAAAACAATATCTTGAATAGTAAATACCTTGGTGTTCGTAAATTCTGTTATCTTATCTGTTACTTTTTGGTATATGTTTTTCTCCTCTAAGGGCGTGTTTGATTATAAAGTCGAAAAATAGTTGAAAGGAAAATATTTTTTGGGTAAATGAATTATGAAAAAGGCTTTTTGGAAAAAATAATAGTTGTAGGTGTTTGATTGGATTAATTTTAAAGTTGAAAAATAGTGTTGTTTTCCTTATTTTCGTAATTTTTTTATGAAATTTGATTATTTTCCTTATCTTTATGGTTAAAGTAAATTTTCCATACAAAAATAAAAATAAAAAAAGAGATAAACTTTTCCCCAAAAACAAAAACCACCTCCCCTTAAGGAAAATTTTTTCCTACAAAATAAGGAAAAGTATAGATTTCGAGAAAAGCTGGAAAATATTTTCTGGGAAAAAAAAGGCAATCAAACTGCCAACCAAGGAAAAAAGATGGAAAATGACTTTTCTCGGTGAAAAAACGAGAATCAAACATGCCCTAAGTAATTAACAAAATTCTACTAGAATCAATAGGGTTTGTTTTAGTAGAAATGACACTTCTAGTGTTTAATCTGAGTTTGAGTCATCATTTTATATATACGATTCCCAATTTATACTAAGAAAACAAAAATAAAGGAAAAAATGAAGCAAAATTCAGACACAAATACTAGACACTTAACCTATTTCAGACACAATTACAGATTATCAAAAGTTGAATTATGCCGATTTAAAATTTTAGATTAGAAAATAAAACCTGAAACCGAACATATTTTCACGCACTATTATTATAATCAATAAGATGAATCTGCTAAGTTCTCAATTATACGTTTTTGTGGGGTAACATTTGACAGATTTCAGTATAACCTACAACATGTATGTGCTCACTCCTATTCACCATGCCACCCACGCCCAAAAAAAATAAATAAATAAATAACCGAAGAAAAAAATGTGTTCAAACATCAAGTCTATAGTGGTCCTCTCAGTTCTTGGAAAATTCAGACTAGACACATATATGTTGGCTATATATAGGATAGATCACTGCCTTTCTTCCTTCAGGGATCTCTTCTCTATAGTACTGATAGCTTAAAAAAAATGGAGAAAAGGATTTTCCTTTTTGCATGTATTTTGTTCATAATTGTTCAAAATTTGCAATTTCCAGTGTGTAATGCTCGAACAAAAGGAAGAATGGTAACAATTTTGAGTGTTGATGGAGGTGGCATTAGAGGCATCATTCCTGGCATTTCTCTTGGCTTTCTTGAATCCAAATTGCAGGTATATCACTAACATGTCTATTACACCGTAATCAATAGATAATCGACTGAATAATATAATATTTACCTTATTTTTATTCGATAATATAATCTCAACTTATCAAGCGTGCATGCATGTCGTACGCCGGTTTTCTAGGAACTAGACGGACCGAACGCAAGACTTGCAGATTATTTCGACGTAATCGCAGGAACAAGCACCGGAGGTTTGATTACTACTATGCTCACGGCTCCGGGTAATGATAGTCGCCCCTTATATGCTGCAGAAAATATTACCAACTTCTACTTGGAGCAGGGCCCCAACATCTTCTCAGGGTACGTATGCGCCTATTCTCCCATATGATTTTATACACTTTTTTCAACTTCACTCATTTTCTCTCCTATTTCACATCCACATATCTCGTGGGACCTACCTGTAGTACATAAATCTCCACCATTCAACTTCACTCATTCTCTCTCTTATATCACATAAAAATACATAAAATCACATTTTTATACATATCCTAACACCCACTAAATATTAATGTTATTCATAGTAGCTGACCACATAGATATATAGTCTGTCACAAAATATATCATAAAATTTTCTTAATTTGTTTGGTTAATTGTTACTTGGATACTGATTGCGTTTATATGTTTAATGGTTAGAGCGAACCCCTTATATCAGATTTCTGGGCCGAAATACAATGGGGCGTACCTTAAGTCATTGATCGAAGAACTGTTGGGGAATCTCAAATTGAATAGTACCTTAACCAATGTGGTGATCCCATCTTTTGATATCAAGCGCCTTCACGCAGTTATTTTCAATTCTAAAGATGTACATATCTACCTTGGATCCTTCTTCTTTTTTAATTATTATTATTTTTTTTTTTTGTTATTGTTAATATTAATTTGATTAAAATTTTTATTTATAGGCAAAAGTAGATGTTTCCAACAATGCGAAGCTATCAGATGTTTGTCTTGCCACGTCTGCTGCTCCAACGCTTTTTCCTCCACACTACTTTGAAACGACGGACGCTGAAGGAAGAATAAAAACTCATGATCTTGTTGATGGAGGGGTTGCTGCAAATAATCCGGTGAGTAGTAGATCATTTTTTCAAAATTCGGAGTATTTTATTCAGAGTAATTAATGTTATTCTTACATACTATTCACACGCAAACAGTGTATGTAATTATTGATTATTGATCATTGTCTGTGTTACGGTCAAAATATACACTAGATGTGTACGGGTACAAACTATGTACATTTGGCATTATTCATATTTTGAATTTTTTTGATCGATACATGAATTACACAGACGCTAGCAGCGATAACATACATTTCCAAACAAATTTTGTCGGGAAATTTTGAGCTTGGGGACATGGAACCAATGGACACAAGGAGAACGCTCGTGGTGTCATTAGGCACTGGTACGGCCAAATTTGAAGAGAAATACAATGCAAACGACGCTGCAACGTGGGGAGCAATTGGTTGGGTGTTCAATACTTATAATGGTGCTGTTACAACACCATTGTTGGACATCTTAGGTCAAGCAAGCTCCGATATGGTCGACTTTTATGTTTCGACTATTTTTCGATCCGTTGGCAACGAACAAAATTACCTCCGTATTCAGGTATTCACCGTTTCATTCATTTTTAAATGACTTTTTACGCATATTTGGTACGTACACAATACTAAACATACAGTTAAATGTTTTTCGCGATCGAAATGCTTAATAATAATCCCTTTGATGTTGAGTGAATAGGAGGATGGATTATCCGAGGATGCAGCATCAGCTGATATTGCTACCCCAGAGAATATGCAGACACTTATTCAAATTGGAGAAAATTTGTTGAAGAAAAACGTATCGAGGGTAAATTTGGATACATTTCAACTCGAGCCAGTCCCAGGAGAAGGCACTAACGAAGAAGCCCTTACTCGCTTTGCAAAGTTACTTTCAGATGAAAGAAAGTTTCGAACAGAAGGGATGCAAGACATTTAGTCACTTTAAGGTTGATATACGGGTCACTTTAAGGCCCGTTTTGTATTAATAAAAATAAATAATAAATAAATTGCGGTCCTATGTGGCTGCATTAATCGCATGTATTAATATTATATATAATAATAAAATCATAATAATTGAATGCTTCATGTGGATTTTCACATTGCTCGTATAAAGTACTTCTTTTTATTGGATATGATGTGTTGGGATTTAGAAATAACAAATACTCTTTTTCACGTGATGAAATTATATTAATTAATTGTAGAATGTGTGGGCTCCACAAATAATAAAAATTTTCTTGATCGTTGTCCACAAGAACCAAAAAAATACAAAAAACATATTTAAATATATAAATTGACACAACTAGCTATAATCAACTTAAAGTGTCATATTAAACAATATTTTGTAACATACAAATAATGTTGATTCAAAGCTCTATGAAATATGTAGGAAAAAAGATTAGTAATTGGACAAGTGTTAAGAAAGAAAAAGAGCAGAGATGGAAACTGGAAAAGGCTAATGCATTACAATATATGGTTCCATTTTGGGGGAGGGGGTTTACCTTCCCCTATGTGGGAATGAGATGATCTCCTGTCTTCTTGGAGTAAAGATAATTCATGTCAACATTGGAAGCAGTGTAATTATTTTATTATCTTTCAATGATTAATTATTTTATTATCCTTCAATGATGATGCTTACGATAAACATAAAATTAAACTTTTTATTTTCTCGATAATATGAAACTATCGCGTCTTTCCATTTTTTTTAGTCCTCGATTGTCTATTATATATAATATAATATATTATTTTATGTAGAAAGTAATGAACAAAACAATAATAATTGTGGGGTACTATGGTTTTACTTAATAAATAAAATTTAAATAATTGATAGTTTATTAAAATAAAAATATTACATTCATTAAAAAGAAGGTATTTACACATGTACCTTTTTCAATAATTTTTTTCCTTACTAATTATATTTTTCTATTTATTTTCTTTTTACAATATTTTATAATTACATATCACCCTCTATCTCAAACTCATTCTCTATCATCTCACAAAACAGTGCCCACACAAATTCTACAACCTTCGTAGTTACCATTCCATTTCACCGGTAGTGATTTAACCGTCAAAGTGCCAATGGTCACCATCCCCTTTGTATTATTTTCTACATATTTTCCTGTAGGTACTTTATCCTTTCAAATTTTATACTACTTCCGTCCCACAAAGATAGGTTTATTTTCTTTTTTTATCCGTCCTAAAATATAGGTCACATTCCTTTTCAAAATGTAGGTAAAATATTATTTTTTTTATATATCCCTATCTAATGGGCATTGTTATCGGTAAAGTATAATTATTAAAGTGGAAATAGTTGGGGTAAGGTGATCCCACCTTAACCGTTGTGGTGATCCAATCTCAAATTGGATCAAATCTGATTTGAGAATGATTTACGATTTTTTTGAATGAATTGTTGTTACTAATTTATACCATCAATCAAATATGTTTGTTAATATCAAAAAATTATACTACAATTTTTTTCCATTTTGTCATGGTTTAAAATCGTGATCAATTGATTATTACAGTGTTTTTTACCACGGTTTAAAACTGTAATAAATTTAAACTGTCACGATTTTAAACTGTGACAATTCGCGTCTTGTGGTAGTGATAGTAAACTTATCAATCCCAATGATGACTCTCTCACCGTGTATGTATTTTGCCTTCCATGTGTATCATTTCTCTCACCCTATATTTATAAAGGGGTTGACGTACATTCCCTTCCATGTATATCATCTCTCACCCTATATAACAGGGGTTGATGCACAGTTATCATATATAAGAAATTATATTCTCTAACTCTTTTCCTCGCTTATAATTATACTCTATTTCAGTTATAGTTATACTATAATAGAATATACGTTGTTGTATATCGCTGAATTATTATAGGATATACTCTATTGTATATCCATATTCCATATCTTGAGTTATGTTGTTTTCTTTGTCACCGAATTTTGTGGGGTTCATGAGAAATTGATCACTAACACAAGCCGACCGATTTGCATTAAAGGCAAATAGATGTCACATTGTTTTTGAATGTTGATTAAATAAAATGATGTTTGAATTGAAAAAGAAGATTTCAATTTGAATTTGAACTCCTCGTTGGCGACAAGTAAGCGCGAGTTGCGGTTGAAGGTGATGAAGAGTTCGATTCGAACTTGAACTCTTTATCGGATAATGGTTATCATGTTGCAAGTTGGATAAAGAGATATTCGATTCGGATTTGAACTCTGATAACTAAGCGCGAGTTGTCAATGATGGTGAAAAGAGTTCATGTTTATAAATAGAAGGCTTGCACATTGTCAGAGATGTTCCGGTCCGCCCGGGTGATTTACGCCTTCGTCCGGGCTCCGTTTTGAAATTCGAAAATTTAGTTAGATTCATCATGATGAGACGAAGCTCCAGCAATTCGGAAAAGAAATTTTGGACACCGTGGCGACCTGTGGTAACCGGTCAAAGATCAGTCAAAGTTTTTGGAAAATTTACTTGATTTGTGTTGGCTTCTAATTTGCTTACCCTTTTGAAAATCACTACAAACACCATAAGGGATATCTTTGATATTGGGTAGTCCTCGTACAGCTTGGGGCTTGGCCAACTTCACCAGATCATGGTAGTTCATGTGACCCAATCGATTGTGCCAAAGCTTCTTAGTATTGATAGTTGCTGAGTTGCAAGTGGCTGGATGGTCAAGCGTATAACATCTATCTCTTGGCCGGATTCCCTTAAAGACAACACTTTCCATTGGAGTGGAATTCCATTTATGTTGATGATACCCGATCATGCAATTTTTCCTCTTTGGCCATCGCCAAAGGTAACTACACATGTTTCACCTTCTTGAAAATTTGATTGCAAAGCTAAATCACCTGTCATATGTCTCGAGCATCCACTTATCAAAATGCCAAGTATTTGGGACTAAAGCACTAAAAAATAATTGAACAACAAAAGATTTGCCTTAGTTTTCCTTACCCATGTTTGCTTTGGCATACCATGATTGATGATGTATTTTCTTTTGTGAGCATTGACTAAGTTCAGATAGTTAAAGCAAGTAAACACATCATGGCCTGATTTAGGCAGAAATTGAAGAATACCTGATAAGCAGATGTACCTCACCTACGTTGTGCTAGACAGGCAGATACGTATGGTCTAGGCTGTGTTTGCGGAGGCTTTATCAGTGAATGATTTTGGACTACTGTCTTTTGCTTTCTGAATGTTTGCAGATTCTGTTTTGTTGACAGTATCATCCTGCACACGACTTGTTGATGCAGATGCATCTGGATTGGGTCTGTTTTGATTTTCAGCATTATATCTTGATTCTTTCACAAAGACACTTTCAATTATAGGACCTTTATCCTTAACTTCATATCCAAGGCCACTTTTCATACCAGCAGGCCTTCCGAAACTCAAAATTTCATCAAGTCTGGTTGTACCAAGCACGAGTTGCTTGATTTTCTCTTGAGCTTTTGTAAGCTCATCGTTCAATCTGGCTACTTCATCATTATTTTCTTGTTAGGGAATGGAAACAATTCTTTTATCTTCATTCCTTACTTCGATCACAGTTTGTAGTAGATATATTCGTTCTTTAGCCTTTAGAAGTTGTCTTTTTAGATCGTCAATACTTGGGACAGATGCATCTCCATTTGGTTCTATAGAGAGACAAATTACAATATTAGGAACAGGTGTAACTGAAGCTGTAAGAGTGGTAACCTGATTTTCTGATTTTCTCTCATCTGAATCTGCCTCAAATACATCTGACTCTGCATCGCTCCAGGTGATATTCATTGTTTTCTTTCCTTTTCTCTTTAGAGTGTTAGCACATTTAGAAGCGATGTGTCTATATCCTTTACATTCTCTGCATCGGATGCGATTCTCTTTCTTTCCTTTGAAGAAACTCAAATTGCCCTTGCCATTGGAGTTGTCTTTCTTCCTCCATGATTGGTTTTGGTTTTGACCTTGAGATTTGGAGTATTTGCCCTGTTGTACGTTCTTTAAAATCTTCTTGAATTGTTTGGCAAGAAGAGTATCATTCTTATCTTCGTTAGAATCTCCCAATGCATCTGGCTTTGCACTGTTGGCCTTGAATGTAATTCCGGGCTTCTTGTCTTTCTTGCGAAGGTTCAGATGCATCTCCAAGATCTTCAGTGAACTAACCAGTTCATCAATTCTCATGGTGGTGTGAACTAACCAGTTCATCAATTCTTATGGTGGTGAGATCTTTGCTTTCTTAATGGCCGATATCTTCAAGGAAGTATTCCTAACAAAATACTATTCTCATAAGACCAAGATCAAGAGAAGTAATCTTTAGAATCAAATTTGGAAAGAGAGACTAGAAATAAACAATGAGGAATTAAAGCAAGTTTTCATAAAGTCATGTAGGCAAGTCTCAATAGTATACTTAAACCACAACTTTCAATTCAACACAAATCATCAATCAAATAAAGCTCAATGAGATCTTAAATGCATGCAAAAGTAGACAAAGTGCAAAACATATGCAATTTTTGTTGAAACACACAAAAGTAAATGCAAACTAAAACAAAGAGAATCTCATCTTGTGTGAAAAGTGTGATCAATGGAGTAAACAAACTCAATTGATATACACTTATTTTCATATGCTTTCAAATCAGCCTTTTTAATCCATACTTGTTTCCCCTTCAAGTTTGTTGTGGTGGGAGAGTTACTCATATTGGAAGACTTGTTTTGCACATTTTGAGACAATTTGGGGCAATCTGATTTTTTGTGTCCCCTAATCCCACAATAAAAAAAAGTTGGCACATTCTTAAGCCAATCACCATTCCCATTTTGACCATTACCCTTTACTTTGTATGAACTTACATTATTACGAGTTGTAAATGACCTAAAAATAGGTGTAAATCTATGGGGATCTTGTCTACCATGATATGATTTAGCCATGCTCAATGAATGTGAAATTCCAAATTTCTCATCACCAAATTTATTATAATGAAAGCATGCATTAAAAGAATAGTACTTACTTGGAGCTCTAGTTCTCCTACGAGTTTGGGTAAAGTTCTTACTTGGACCTCTCAGTTTCTGAGAATTGATAGATGGTCCTTACTTTTGATTCTGAACCCTAGTCTGTACAGATGTATCTGCTCTGGCTTTTGTTATGCCGGATGCATTTGAAGTAGGCACTCGTAAACGAGTCTTGGAAATAGTTCTGTCAGGCATTGCTTGAGTATAATGCACGACTCCAATATTATCTGCAACAGCATGAGTCAACTTGATCTTATCTTTTGTTTGCATTCGTTTGGGTCCAGATAGATCTGCGTAGTTAACAAATCCTTTTGCAGTCGGATCTGAACCGGGCACAATGTATCTTATACTGCAGGGAGCTGATGTACTAAGTTTACTACTATAGGTAACAAATATATCATTTGTGCTCCTGGAAGCTGCAGATGCATCTAGAGGCGGAATGACTCCACTGTTACATTTTGTCGCCATTTGGTAATCATTTCCTTTACCACTTTGTTTCACAAAGACAATACGATCACTTGTTGTGCCTTTTACATTTCTTTCGTAACCAAGACCTGATTTATCATCAGATGGTCTTCCATAGCCAAGGATCTCATTCAACTTTGCAGCTCCAATGGAAAGTTGCTTGACTCTTTCCTTTGTCTCGTTTAGTTCTTCTTTAAATTTGTTCAATTGACTCTCCTTTTCTTGTACTAGATTCTGAAGGGTCAAGATAGTTTGTTCACTAGAAGCTTTCTCATCTTTCATGGTCAAGATAAGAGCCTTGAGCTTTATATTCTTTTCTTTTTCTGCTGCTAATTCTTCACTCATTATAGTACAATCTTGACTGCTTTCAACATGTTCTTTAAATTTCAGATCTTGAGAGTCTGATCCATCATTATCATGCATGGCCTGCAGCAAGTTTATCTGATGCTTATTCTCTTCAAACTGCTTTTCCAGCACGTCGGAGTCCAAGCTAGATGTATATGGTTGAGCTCTAATAGATCTGGTACCTGCAGTAGGTACATATACAGAATCAGTATCTAAATTATGTGGAGTAGTAAGAGATATACCTGATTTTCAGATCTACTATCGTCTGAGTCTGAATCAGATGCATCTGTATTTTTCACTATGCTAGACTCAGATATGTCTGTCGTATCATTCTCGGATTCAGACATATTCTCTTCATCTTTATTTCTAAATTCCTTGCTGGTTCCTTCATAAAGATCTTCCAATATGTTCCAAGCGTCCTTAGCAATCTTACAATTTTGGATCAAACGAAAATGTTTAGAATCAACTGAATCAAATAGAGTATTTAAGCAAATAAAGTTCCAATTACAAGGGCTAAGATCATTTAAACTTTTATTGGTACCCATTAATCTCCCTGTATTCAAATCAATTTTAGGAGTTGAATGGGTTTGTTTAAAATCAGTATTGCTAGCCGGAATCCATTCATCCTCAATCGGTGACAACACCCGTAGATCTATAGATTGCAAAAATATCTCCATTCTTAACTTCCAATATGCATAATTATCACACGTAAGTATGGGAGATCTATGCAATGCAATCAAGGAAAAATCCATCGTTTAGACAACCGGATCTCACTTTCTAGAAGTGAACCCGCTCTGATACCAAGTGAAAGTTAAGAGTTGTCTAATTTACGGATTACTTAGACGTATCTGGATGGTGGTCAGTTACAAATGCAGTTTATTCGCAGTTTACTGAATCGAGATATATCTGAGTTATATTTCAATTGAACCCTAGATATATCTAGCATAGGATACAAAGCAGAAACGTAAACAACCAGCTAACACACGGATTTTAACGTGGAAAACCCCTCAGGGTAAAAAAATCCACGTGCCTGCACCCTGCAGACAAATAGATCCACTAGTTGCCAGGAAATTAAACCAGTTACAAAGAATTAAAGGATTGAATTACGCATAAAACAATCAAACAACTAAGATACTAGCGAAACCACTCCCTGATTTCTTCCTTAGTCTGTACTGTGAGCCAACGTCCCGTTGCTCTTCATTAATTCTTTGAAGACTCCGCAATCCAGCCTGGACTTGCGCGGTCCTCTCACCGATCGTCACCTCCCGTAAAGATCTTCTCTTGGTTGAGGCTCATGTCATCATGTGTAGTGGGATCTGACTTCTCCCGAAGACTTAACTTGATAAGATTAAATAGTGGACTTAAAGAACAATTGCACTTGATTTCAACATGAACACCATATGAATCTTTATGTTACAAGTGCATAGAGAAGTCAATGGATGAACAAGTCATGCACTAGCTTGTACACGTTTTTTTGCTCTATTGCATGCGCGTCTCTCAAAATGTTCTAGATCCCTTCGCGTCTGTTTAATCATATGTTAGTTAGATGCCTTGCCACCAAAGACTTCCTTTTAACATACAAACTCCTACAAAAATGCCCCTGTTCAGTTAACGATTTATCCAAATCGGGCCATGGGATCTTAATCTTAACCATTGGATTTGAAGAGCCACGAGTCCTAAAGACTCTGTTAAAATTTCACGCAAATCCGACCGTGGGATGTTGAGATATCTCCCTTTTTCCACGACTGCGCAGGCTGTCATATCCAACTCGGGATTGGTTCTTTTGTTTCTTGTATCTAGACCCTTCCAAAGATAGAGATCAAATTAATGTAGGATATTAATTGATAAGGTAAGAGATAATGTATTAACATAAAATAATAAATCCTTTTTACCTTAAACTATTTATTTTACTTACCATAAAATATAAGACAATGAATATAGGCATAATGGTAAGCTAAATACATAACTTGGAGTCCAAGAAGGTTATCCTAGTCCCACTAGGCGTGTAGCACTCCCTTGAGGAGTTCTATGTTGATCACAACTCCAAGTTAAATTAATCACATGTAATAAATAAGTTAAATAAAGTCCTAGAACAATTCTACATGTAATTAAATAAAGCAAAGCATGATAAAATACTAAATAATCTAGAGTTCGCCTAAAAGAAATATTATCATGTATAGGAAAAATAGAAATGACAACTTAAAATAAATAGCTTATAATTAATTAAGTTACGGTTCACTTAATTAAAAAGCTAACATAAATAATTATTTTTTATTTAACCAGTTCAATGACTCAAGATTTGTTTTTTATTATTGGGAACAAGAAAATGTATTTTAAACCATATATAAAATCATGTTTACCTTTATATCAAAATTAATAAATAAGTGATAGTTGTTCCTATAACGATTATTAACCTTATTTATTATTGGATGACTATGTAATTTTTTTTTTTATCTTTTCAATAGAATGAGAAAGTATTTTATATTGAAAATAATTCTAATCAAACACTTATTCTATGAATACAATGAAAAATAAATTTTAAAAATTTTTATATAGATTTTGGAAGCCAATACACTATATGGTTTCACAAAGAAAATATGATAGCTTCTAATATTTTGTATAGTTTTTTAATAAACATTGCGTTAAACACATGTTATTAAATATGTTTTATTATCTTCAAGCAAATAATGATTTTTTCTTTAAATGCACTAAATAACATGCTTTGAACACAAAAGTATAAAAATAGTAAACCTCACCTTAAAATTATGTCGCCACTTCGAGTAACTATATGTTTGGATTTTTTTTTAAAATTTAAACATAAAGGCTTGATGGAGCAAAAAAGAGATAATGAAGTCAAATATGCTGAGGGAACTAGAGCCGCAACAGATTTGCAACAAAAATGTCTATAGGAAATTTGCTACAGACAAATCCGTTGGAAAATATGTAGAGGAAATTTGCAACGGAAATGTTCATAGCAAATTTGCAACGGAATTCTAAAATTTGTTGGTACTTTGCAACCATGCACTTAGACCCGTGGAAATTTGCAACGACCCTTACGTTTCCATTGCTATTTCATTTTGCTACCGCATAATCCGTTGCTGTTAGCAACGGATTTTTTTTCTGTTGCTATTGGTCGTTGCTGAAAGCCAACATTCTAGTAGTGGTCGGTCTTATGCTTGAGCAGAAGCTTTGCATTTACTTATTAAGGTTTCTAGAGAAATTTAATGAATACTCACTTTAATTTGAAGTTATGACTTTCTCATCCTTTCTTATATAAGATGATCATGTGTTGATTTATTCTCAATGATTACCAATGTATTTTCTCTTTTATGGTTTCTTTGCTTTGAAATTCCAGTCATCACAGAATCATTTAGCACATATGTTAGATTGTAGATGAAGAATTATTATTTGCGTAGTTGATGATAATGAAATTTGTGGCAAATTTTTTCTCTATATTACTAAAAAGGATCATTGCTACGGTCTTTGATGAGCAGCACATACTGGATGTTGCTATTGGGAAGTTCAAACTGGATCTTGCCTCTTATCTTTTTGCAGGTCTGCGGTATCTTTTAAGCTTATTTTCTTGACATCCATCTGAACATGTGGGAATAATTATTATTGCGAGAAAATAAAAAAAAAATTGATCATAAAATACAATATTATTTTGCGATGGATAATATTAGGTCTCAAATATTAAGATAAGTAGGATTATTTATTTTATTTTACTCATAAGGATAGAATAGTCATTCTATCTTTCTTTATTTAATCTATATATAGTATAGTTGTATTTAGGGTTTGACATAATTTTTGCATTGTAAAGCGTTAAGTTCCTATCGATGAAAGCCTTAGTTCTCTCTTGTCTTTGAATTGTTTACGTTGGTTTAGATTGTTTGGCATCAAATATTATCCACGTAGTATTGTCCATACTGATAAATATTATTTTACTAATAATAAATTTTTACTTTGTATTTTATGATCAATTGTCCTAGTTTTATTCGTCCTACGCTACAAAATATGCTTTACTTTAAGTGTTTTTGTTTTTATGTTTGGGTTCATGAGTAGAAGATTATCACTTGCCCAGAGATCATCAAGATTTAGGAACGACAAAAGTGATGCAGTTCTAGTCAAGCCTTACGGTACTTTTCTTTATTCAAATTTTAGGCTGTTGATTTTTCATTGGACTTTGTTAATGATGTTTTGTTGACGATTTTTTTTTTATTTGGAAAAAGGAGAATCTTCTTTTTAAATTATCTTTTGAAGAAATTCGAAATGAGCTGAATCAAGTATGTCAATATCCATATTCTTGAAATAAAACTTGCTTCTAGGCTTTGTTTGTACCTGCTATTATAAATATGGGAAGTTGACTTACTGTAAGTGCCAAGGTAGAGGTATCTGTTTCACAAAACACCCCCCATCCTTGCCTTACACTTTGTGTTTTAAGCATGTGTCTCTGTGACCACTAACTCAGGAAGAAGATTTTACTCACCGAGATATGCTGTCCATTTTGAAATTTTGCATCCAAAAGAAAGTCCATGAAAAAAAAATCATTTATCAGACGCAGGCTTTGACTGGAAAAGTATGATTGAGAAAGAATGATAGTTAGGATTAGGGTGAAATCTATACTAAATAAAACAAAAATCGGTGGCAGGTTGTTGGGAAATATCACAAATTTCCCCACCCAAACTTGTGCAGCGAAAAATAATCAACACACACAAACGAGAATAAAATAGAGAACACAATAATTAATTTAACGTGGCTCAGTTGTCCACCGACAACCACGGGAGAAGAACCTTTTATTGATGAAGAAAAATCACTCTACAATTTTTTTCCTCACCCACTCGACTTCTCCACACAAAACTTAGACGATAAAAAGAACTACACGCTTTTCTTTTCTATCTCTAATTTCTCTCTCTCTCAACTCACGCACACAACTTTTCAACTCACGCACACAACTTTTGCACTCTCTCTCTCACCTATGTCTCTCTCTCTCTCTCGCCCTCTCTGTCACTCTCATAAACTAACGCATGTATGCATATATATATATATACAACCAATAACTTGCTACCCAAGTTTTTCTTCACCGACTTACTTGATTAGAAAACCTAATGGGCCTTAATTCTTTCCTACTTTATCACAATAATGGGCCAAAGGCCATTAACCGCTTTAACCCCTTATTTTTCTTTTCAATTATTTTAAATCAATTCCCAACAATCTCCACCTTGATTTAAAATAATGAAATCACCAACTCATCCCCAACACGCACTCCTTTAGTGGTAGGTGCCACCTCTTCTCCTTAATAGACTGAATAAAAGTGAACCGAATTCAAAGACTCGTCAAACTTTACCCTTGGCTTCGACGTCCTTGAACTTCGCTCTTTATTCTTCTTACCAGCAGCCACAGAACTCTTCTTGGCAGGTTCGGAACTCTCAATAACAGTAGAAGACTTCACTCGGTGCGACTCCAATCTGGCAGCTCCACCTAAAACAGTCTTCCCTATTAACTTGTACATATTACCAATCTTTTCACCTCTCATTATTGGCACTGAATTCTTCTTCACGGTCATTGCTCCACCTCTTGAAGCATACTCATAACCCAACGTGTCTAGTGCTCCCAAAGGTATTAAGCTTCTCTTCAACTTTGGCACATGTAGTACACCATTTATTCTTCTCACGACTCCGTTGAACATTTTTACCTTCACCGTGCCTGAACCTTTGACTTCCAGCTTCTGATCATCAGCCCCAAACACAGGGCTCACCACATGCTTTATAATCTTCAAACCAATCTCTATTGGGGCACATGTGGTAGAAACATCCGGAATCTAAAAACCAATCATTAATGTGACTATCGTAGTCAGCAACACATAACACATAATCTTCAATCGCTAGATTTTGCTCCAACACATTTGTAGAATCGACAGCCTCTGCAACCTTTTTACCTTTTCTCTTCGTCTCAAGATGCCTAGTCAATTCCTCACAATCTCTTCTAATGTGTCCCTTCTTGTGACAATAATAGCACTCAGTATCTCTCCTTGAATGAGATTGAGAGCGATCCCTTTGACCAGAATTTCTTCCTCGCAGTTGACCTCTACCACCTCTTTCTTCAGTGGTTGTCAAGAACACTCGCTCACTCTGATCTATGTCAACTGATTTCTTAATATGAGCAGTCTCTAACAAAGCAGTTGAAACCTTATTCACCGTTAAAGTGGCCTTGCCAACCAATAATGTGGTCACCAATGTCTCATATGGCTTGGGCGCGGAAGACAACAAAATTATCGCCTTATCTTCATCCTCAGTTTCCATATCAACATTTAATAAGTCGGTCACGCACTTATTAAATTTACCCAAGTGGTCCCTAATATCATCACTTTCATTCATCTTCAACTCATATAATTGCTTCTTCAAATATAACCTATTCGTTAGGGACTTAGACATATATAGATCTTTTAGCGTTTTCCACAATTTAGAAGGCGACTTTTCATTCAAAACATTTTACTTTACCTCAGGTGCAAGAGCCAACCGAATGGTGCTGACCGTCTTTGATTGCAATTCTTCCCAAACAGCATCTTTCGTCCCTTCTGGCTTCTTATCCTTCAACGCCTTATAGAGCCCTTGTTGTACAAGAAGATCCTCCACCGTACTACGCCAAATATTGAAATTATTCTTTCCATCAAAACGCTCCACCTCAAATTGGCCATACTCCCAGACTTGAACCGTTAGCTCTGATACCACTGTTGGGAAATATCACAAATTTCCTCACCCAAACTTACGCAGCGAAAAATAATCAACACACACAAACGAGAATAAAATAGAGAACACAATAATTAATTTAACGTGGCTCAGCTGTCCGCCGACAACCACGGGAGAAGAACCTTTTATTGATGAAGAAAAATCACTCTATAATTTTTTTCCTCACCCACTCGACTTCTCCACATAAAAATTAGACGATAAAAAGAACTACACGTTTTTCTTTTCTATCTCTAATTTCTCTCTCTCTCAACTCAAGCACACAACTTTTGCACTCTCTCTCTCACCTATGTCTCTCTCTCTCTCTCTGGCCCTCTTTGTCACTCTCATAAACTAACGCATGTATGCATATATATATATATATACAACCAATAACTTGCTACCCAAGTTTTTCTTAACCGACTTGTTGGGAACTAGGCGCTGCTAATTCCGCCCAAGATCAGTGGGACACAAAAATATATGCGACTGAGAAAATAATGGACACTAAAATAAGCACAAATATGAAACACCGAGATTTAACGTGGTTCGGCCAAACTGCCTACGTCCACGGACCCACACCAATATATTTCACTATCACAAAAATGAGGAGTACAAAAAATACCACATCAGATTTTTCTCTACCTACGCAAAGGCTTTAACACTTCACTCACTTTTATCTCTCGTGTATAGCTTCTACACTGAAGCTCTCTCTCTACACAAGATCTCTCTTTTTTTTTTTCTCTCTACATAAGATGTTTTGTGTTTTTGGTGGTGATTGTGGTGTGTTTTTCCAATGCAGAAGGTGAGCTATTTATAGGAAGAAATTTGGAGACGTATGCACAACCTTCAAGCCTCCATCTTTGACAAGCCTCCATGTTTGATTTTTGTGAGTTTTCTTTGTTGAACAAGCATGCTTTCTTTATTTTTGAGTCTTCTTTGTTGAATAAGCATGCCCCCCTTTTTTGACAATTGAGGATATTTGTCTTCACAAACTTCAACACGACTTACTTGATTACAAAACCTAATGGGCCTTAATTCTTTCCTACTTTATCACAATAATGAGCCAAAGGCCATTAACCGCTTTAACCCCTTATTTTTCTTTTCAATTATTTTAAATCAATTCCCAACACAGGTTTTAGGCGAGAAGTATGATTAAGAAAGATTGGCAAAGTAATTCACAAAATATTTAGTACTCGTGAAATGTCAGTGCACTTTGGCGTTACTGGTGGTTTCTACCAGGAGGTATGTCATCTGCACATAATACTTATATTTATGCGGATCTTGCTGTGATTCATTTTAATGGAACAAAGAGAACAAAATAATGAATATCCTAGAGATGCCTGTAATCATGAACGGACAATGGCTTGCGCGAATCCATGGAGTCTAGCTACTTGGTATAGTTGCTCCAACACGAGCAATGATATGCTCTCTGTCCCTTGAAGTTCTTTAGTAGTTAAATTACTTATATCATTTATCAATATTTTGACCTAAGTTTAAGCATGTTGAGACTTGATTTCTCTTAAGCTTCGGTTGCTCGAGAGTTACTTGCATTTGAATTCAAAAAATGGATAGTTTAAGGCAAAATCTACGCATGAGTTTGTTCGTTCTCTATTTTGGTATGCGAGTCGAGACTTGAAAGATCTTAGATCTCACAATGAAGGGGAAATTTTCTATGGCTCTTTTTTTTTTTTAAATTTAAATGAGACTAGGGAGGCTTGTATATGGATTAGTATATGAACGGAGATGATGAATAATACCGCTCTCGATTTTGTACTCTTTTCGCGCTGTTTTTAATGAGACATGAGAAGCTCGCACTGTTATTTATTGCTTTTTGTATTGTATTTGTTGGTGAACGTTTTCTATAATGTACTTAAATATTTTGTTGTCTAACCAAGAAAATTAAAGAATTTATTCTGTAAGATATTTTCTACACAAATATAAATTAACTATTTTTACATTAATTAATTAATATATATATATATATTAAAAATTACTTAATTTAATATAAAATGTCTAACTAACTTGAGTTTGTATATTAATTGACATGAAGGAGTAATACTTTTGATTAAAATCCTGTGCATGGCACAGGTGCAATTGTGTCACTTGCAAACACATTTTTGGGTCATGTGCAAATATTAATTACAAATGTGTCTCAAATTAGACCTAATTGACATAATAACTCGTGAGGATAGAATAATTGATTGGGGGATTTAAAATTTCTTAAAAGATTGCAATAAAGTATTGTATTTAAAAATACAAAAAGTTAACACGAAATGTCTCCGAACTTTTGATTGTTCAGCACTTTCACGTGCCTCCGTCATCCAATTTTTTTTTAATTGGTACTTTCAAAAAATTTTAATTTTATAACTCTATCATAATATATATTTTCTGTTTGTATCTGTGCATCACACTCAAAAAATCATAATAGACCAAGAAAAATCTATTCATTGGAAAATGACGATGAGCAAGGATGGGTCAAGGTGAAGAAAAATCTTGCTAACTATTAATATTTACTTCCGGATGATATCTCATTTTTTTTATTTCTTATATTGCATTACACTATATATATATATATATATATACATACATATATATATATATATACACACTATATATATATATATGCATTACATACACTATATATATATACATTACACTATATGCATATATATATATATGCATTACATACACTATATGCATATATATACACTATATATATGCATTACACTATATATATATATATATATATATATACACATATATATATATATATATTAAACTTATAGTGTTCATTTTGTCATTATTCAACCTACAAATTTATCTAACATATATGATTTAAATAAGTTGAAATGAAACAATGTAATTAAGTAAATACTTTATAGTATTTAATTCACACTTTAAACTTAGCTTAAATAAATAACTTTTAGAAACTAAGGGTTTCGTATATCCGATGATTGATAAAATACATTACAAAGCGATTATAAATAGAGATATAAAAACCCTGGACAACAAACCTAATAGAGTAAATGATGATATTGCCCTTGACAAAGACACCTACATCTAATATACTTCTAACACCCCCGTCAAACTTACGATACTATTGAGAATTTGCCAAAAGCTTTACAAAATTCCAAAAAAAGGAAAACGATGGAAACATTAGTCTTTTTGCAATCTTCCTATGATGACTAAGCATGGTAAGTACGATGTCTTCTCTTACACTAATTACACTCCCCTTCCATCAGAGTTAGAGTCACTTGGCACTCCCCTTCCACATAGGGTTAAGATACGTTAACAAGTCCATAAACTTGACTAACAACACTCCATCACTGTTGAAGCCAAAACAATGCTCTAAATGTCACCAAAATCCCTAACAATGCCAATTTATACACCAATTACCAAATGCCAATTCTAGATTCCACCGGACGAAATTAGAAGCGAGAAGAGAGAATCCCAAATGTCCTCAGCACAAATTGCGAAGAGAGGAGAAGAGAGTCAAATTTCAATTGCAGATTTCACTACACATCCAAATGCAAATTCCAGCTTTTACTGGACCGATTGAGAAGGGGAAGAAGAACCAATGCCAACTAAGGATGGACTGGACTAATTTACGATTTAGTCGGACTAAATCTGCAACTCCAAAACTTTTGGGGACTGCTTCTGCAATATTTGAATTCCGAGACCATTGTGCATCAAAATGAAATACTAATGACCATCTTAAACAAACATAAAACCTTAGCACTAACTTAAAAGAACTCAAAACCTTTAGGGACCAATTATGCAAATTACTTAAATTCCTTTACCTTCTCAGATGTCCTCCCCGTCGTTGTTTGCCAGCTTCAAGCCTTCAGCCCTAATCCATAGGCAACCAAATTCCACCGCCAACCTCCGTCGTTGTCATCATCATAATTAGTTGCCACCACCACCGTCAAGGACCGCCACCACCAACAACCATTAAGTACCAAATATCATCGTCACCATCACCCAAACACCACAATATCTATCAACATACAGGCACACTTAAACTACCACAAACAAAACACCAAAATCCAAAGAAACCAAAAATTCGAACCTACGTAATCCTAAAATCGAACGAAGTGGAGAGAACATATGAGAATCTCGAACCTGCCTATACAAAAAACTCACGCCCAAATACCATACGACACAGCCAAGCATATATACGAGCTGTACAGACTGAGGCAAGTCGAGCTACAGCGGCCGGATAGTTTCCTGGCGACAAATGCATCGTCACACGCTGTTGAGAGAAAGACGGCGACAGAACCAACAGATGTTATCCAAAAAGCGGCACAGATAGATTTTCAACCTAATAGAAGGAAAATAATCTCACGACTGAATGAGCACAATAAACAAGCGAGAAACTGGGGAAGTCAATGAAAGAAAAAACATGGCCGGACGGGCGGCATCCACTCGTCGGAGGACAAAAGTAACTATAGATCTAGACTAAGACCAAAATCTACTATGATACCATGTAGAAACTAAGGGTTTCATATATTCGAGGACTGATAAATCACATTACACAACGACTATAAATCCAGATATAAAAACCCTTGACGACAGCCCTAGTAGAGTAAATGACGATATTGCCCCTGACAATGACAGCTACACGTAATATACTTCTAACATAACTCATTATTACAATATTCTTGTAAGAAAACTCGATTCCATTAAAAATGCTAACTCATGTAGATAGACAGACGGTAAATGTGAAACTATTTAAATTTTATAATACTAAATAAATTAAAAAATTTATGATTGGATTGGAAAATATGATATGTCATTATAATTAATGATACACAAACTAATTCCAATACAAATGTCATGTCACTAGTACAAAAAGGGTGTTGGGTGATTGCTGTTTTACACTTCGGGTGGCGATTTTTGACTGCCACCCAAATCGGCGACACCTAATGTTGTCGAAAGGGTGGCGATTCAAAAAACGCCACCTGAAAAAAAAAGGGTGGAAGTTGTTTTTTAAACAACCGCCACCCCTTCTATTTTTTTTTTATAAAAATACTTAGGGTGGCGGATGTTTTTTAAACAACCTCCACCCTTTCTAATTTTTTTAAAAACAAAAAAATAGTTAGGGTAGCGTTTCTATAAGGTGGTTCTTTACAGAACCGCCACCTTTTTTTTTTTTTTTGGGACAATGAACTACGAATACAGGAACACAGGATTAGGATTGCAACAACTAAGAATAAAATAATTTTTATTCAAAGTCAATTGCCTCTAATTACAACAAAAGCTGTTTTTAAATAATATATCCCTAAGATACTCTAAAATGAAATAACGAAATGAACAACAGAAGAACAAAAATACGAAACTATAAAATGAAAAACTAAAAATTACGTTTTTAGGCCTTGGACGACCTCAGATGGGCCTGAAACGTGGGGTCACAACAATAGCAGTAACTGTCGTAGATCTCGTCGCGATGATTCCGAAATGGGGTAGTGGGCTAAAAACGGACATCGTATGCAAAAGTTATGACCGTTTAAAATTTGCATGCCCAAAAGCTCAAAATAAATTATATTAACTATTAATTTTTCAAATTTCTCTTTTAAATTATTTATAATCCATAATATCACTAAAATTACACCTCTAATTCAATAATACTAGTATTTCCATCCGTGCGTTGCACGGGAAGCCGCATGCCTATGTTATAAATAAGAACATGTGTAAGCTAAAAGGTGTAAGAATGATTTTTAAAATTTTTAATAGAATTTCCCCTATATTTTTCATAAATACATGATGTTGACGCTCATAACAAAACTAAAAAGCAAGCAACTTTACCGAATTTTAAGTTGTGCAGAAAGATTTTTGCTTCAATAGCACTTTGAGACCAATGGATTTTTACCTATGCATTGCACAGGGAAACATATGTTCAAGATATATCAGTGGGTGGATTTTGCAACCTGTAATTTTTTTTAGGGGTTGGGGGGCAGGTCTAGGTTGATATGTATCGGCCCCGAATGAGCCCTTATTAACCACGGATATAATTATGTTTTTAAAATTATAAAAAGTTTAACATAAGTAAAAACATTTGGACATTTGAAAACAACAACTATTTAAACCCATAAATTATAAGTTTACGATTAAGTGTCTCACCATTATCCCCTTCAACATTTGTTAAAGGAAAAAATTGAGGTGAGAAAAAAATTACGTTGTGGATCAACTCACAGGTCTAAAGTCTAATACGGTCCACCCCTTGACCAACCCCTATAACTCGCTAGTCAGGACAACTTTATAACTCGTGGATCTGGGGACAGATCTTATATATTAATTAGCTTCTTATTAAAGAAAATTAAATTAAATGACTCTTATTAAGTTCTTTTATAATATATATGTTTATATTATAAGAAAATTTTATAATATAAAATTAATGCCTGGAAGTTCTCTTTTATAAAACACATTTAAATAATAGGGGAACAAAAAAGACTTTAACTAAGGGCTCCATTCCAAGGTAGCTTATATATAAATTTAAAAGTACTTTAAAAAAATAACATTGCAATAGTTTAAATAAAGTAGTAAGACACATAATACATCACACAAACAACTTTTCCTTAAAGGTTGGTTTTCAAATTATATAAACTAAGTTTTAATTCCCTATGTATCATATGATAATTATGTTAAAGTATAAAACCTTTAAATAAAAATTAATATAAAAAGGTTGGTTTTTATAAGAGTTGATTTTTCAAGTGGCATGATGCGTGAAAGCACAAATTCTTACCCGGTATTATCTGTAAACTTATTTGTGTATTTGTTTGCACCTATAGCCAAACTTATAATAATATTATGTAATATTAAGAAAAAGTGTTAACATGGGACACAATTGTAATGCAAATTGAACCATATCCTGGTGAAAATCTTTAAAATAAGCCAGATTATGAGCATTTAATGCCGACTAAGCTCAAAAAAGATTCCCTCTTGGTGGATTAATTAATATAAATAATAACTAATACATACAATCACATGCACATACACATTAAGGGTATGTTTGATTCACAACAAATTTGGTATAAGTTTTGTTTACTCGAATTACGTGTAGATTGTATGGTTGAAAATGAGAGATAGTATATTAAAAAATATAAAGTAATTGTGTGTCTTGTTGAAATGGAGGAGAGAGAAATTTCTTTTTTTTGAAATTGTATTGTGTAGAACAAGGCCTAATATAAGTACAGGAAGAAAAAAATGGCGACTAAGAGTTTTTATCGGGTAAGTTGAGATTAGCTAAACTTGATGAAGCATAAAATATTTGATCCAACACATGAATTGGGTCATTGGCATAAGTAAATCACCAACCCAATTGATCTGCATGTAAGGTTTTGCTGAACCGCGAATGGAGACTGCTCTGCCAACAATTATCATCACATCGCCAAATTGATCTTTGTTGGAGTGGAACTGAAGTTTCAAGTAGTGCGTTGTGGTAAAATGGAAAAAATAAAAATTAAATTATAAAATTAGCCAATAACAAATATATAAAGTAATACTCAAATGGAGAATCCCAAAAAATAAGGGAACGTAGATTCGGGAGATAATTAGGAGCTATTAATTAGGTGTTTCATGCTAATTAGGAGTTTTTATAACAAGATAATTTGGAAGATTTTGGAGATGATTTGCAAGATTTGAAAGGTGATTTAGATGAATAGTAACACGAATAAAGGAGTTGGATTACTATTAATTAAGAAAAGAATGAATTAATTAAGTTAAGTAAAGAATGGTGGAGATAATTGACAAAGAGGATTCCAACTGAGATTAGACCGGTAATTAAGAATGAATTAAGAATTAAGAATAAAATAATAATTACTTTATTCAGAAAAATCAAAGAATGAGCGGGAAACTAATCTCGTTTTATTATTTTATTAATATAATAATAATAATAATAATAATAATAATAATAATAATAATAATAATAATAATAATAATAATAATAATAATAATAATGTAGATATAGATATGCATGTAAATAAATGAAGAATATTTAATTCAATAATATCCATTTATATATAGCAAAAACAATAGATTTACCATTACAATAAAAAACAAAGTTCCAATCAAATTACACACAAGAAATACAACACATAAAACGTGAAATCACAACGTGTAAGTATATTACAACAAACAAAAACCATAAAATCAAGATTTACAAAAAAAAAAAAAAAAAGACAACTAGAATTTGGGGATATTAACTTACTAACCTCAAAATTAAAATAGGAAAATTTGGGTCCAATTGACAAAGGAAGACGACATTGTTGTGTGTTGTAGCTCTAACTTGTGAATAAAATCCGATTTCAACAAACCCTACAATTTGGGAATGTTAAATTATAACCTAAAAATAAATGAAAATGCACGAAATTGGGACTGAAAGATAGAAGAAGCTTACCTTGCTTAAATTGTGTCACCAATTTGTGAAGAAATTGCACTTAAATCTGATTTGAAGTCATGAATATTGCAAGAAATTTTGAATAATTTTCAAAAGAGGAAGAAACTCAGAAGCGGGAATGGCTGTCTGGTAAATTGGTGCAATATTTCAAAGAAATGGTGGCGGTTGTAGCAAAGAACCGCCACCCAAGAGTATTTTTAATAATAAAAAAAATGGGTGGCGGTTGTAGAACGGAACCGCTACCCTAAATATTTATTATTATTATATTTTTTTAATGTAGAGAATGGGTAGCAATTGTAGAAACAACTGCCACCCGTTATTCTAGTTTGGGCGGCGGTTCTTTTCAAGAACCGCCACCCAAAGTTTAAATAATTTTTTTTTTTAAAAAAAAATACTATAACGGGTGGCGGTTTTTTCTAACAACTACCATCTTTTGTTTTCGGATGGCGTTTTTCAATAGAACTGCCACCCAATGGGCGACATCCACTATCAATTGTGTACTAGTATGTTCGAAAATATTTTTGAACATGCGTGATGTTTGCGACTGGCTATGTTAGACCAACCTATGGGTATGTTATGCATGTTTGACCTGCTCTGAATTTTTTTGTCATGTGTTATAAAATTGTGGATTACCAATATCACTAATTCCTCTACTATAGATGTTGCTCCTCACCATAGTTATTCTTAGTGAGTTTTCTAGAAGTCCATATTGCTCATTTGCTCAACTAATATTACTAGTTTACTTTGATTTCCTTCACAAAATATAATTAATTTACTTTGATTTCTTAAAATTACACAATATCTGTAACTATTTAACATTTAATTAATTTTTTTTGTGTACTGTTACTAATATTACTTAATCAATCCGTTAAAAGTTTAACTATTTACCTACCAAACCCTTTTCCTTTCTTCTCCTTCTCTTTTCATTTTTTTTAACACACTTTCGCGTAGTTTAGAAACTTAACATTTTATCAAAAATAATCTCAATCTAACTAATGAATTGCTTCTTGTAGTTACTCTAAAAACATAGAATCTAACTTGATATTTTATGAGCCACCTAACATTTAATTTATCAATTTACATTACAATAGACTCGATCGTGAGTCGCCGCCATACCCCTATCATTATTTGGTTTCTATTTTTATTATATTAAGTACCTCAATTCTATTCGACTATCTAATTTAAATCTAAGCTATATTAAACGTGTACATCTTGGAAAATCTTTTGATTTTCACATTTATCCTCAGTGATTAAACATGTACATCTAACAGTCTTTTGCAAATTGAAATGAGTGGGTTTAGTTCTTATATGCAATTTTTGGGTGCAGCATATAAGTTGTAATTGGTGTTGAAACAGTAGGTATTGTAAGTTCAACTTACAAAAAATTCGAAAATGCTTCATATACTATATTTCTATCATTTGTATGACTTTGTAGATGTCCCTTTTTAGGTTGCTTAATATATCTTGGGCAATTGATATCTTGAAGTTATGCCTCAGCATGTTTTTATTGTAGCTATGAGTTTTTTTTACCAACCACATTAAATATCGTATATAATTTAAGCTATTTAAAATAAGCATCTAAATTGATGAGTCTGAAAAAATTTTTATTAATATACAGAATATGTTAAATTGGTGAGTTTATACTTAGTAAATTAATGTACGTGTTTTGGTCGATTGAGTTTATAAGGAATATATTACACTATAAGAAACTGAACATTTAGGGGCGGTCTGTCGTCCCTATAGTCTCGTGCCTATAGATCTTTAGGTGCGACATAACAGTACTAAACATATATTGTAACACCACCAAAAATAAGACCTTTAGGGGCGGCCTGGCGTCCCTACGTGCTCGTCTGCATAAATCTTTAGGTGTGATAACAGTAAGTCGTCCCTAAAGATCTATACGGACGAGCCCATAGGGAAGACAATCCGCCCCAAAAAGTTTCCTTTCTAGTGGTGTTAAAATCTGTGTTTAGTATATTAAAAGGTGTTTATTGAAAAAATTAGATGTCATTAATATATATTAAAAAAATACGAATAAAAGCCTCCAATTAAACGATCACTATGGGGCGTGGATGGCATTGAGAATTTTCGAACGGGGTTAGGAAGGGGAACAAGAATCCTCTTCCTGTTTCAATTCTTACATCACCCTCTCTCGCCCTCAATTATATGAGGATGTACCGGGGACGAGGATAAGTATTTCTTAGCTAGACAAGAACGGAGTGATTGGGGTCTATCGAACTCTACCTACTACATTGTTATTTCTGCAATATATCTACATATTAATTATATTTCACAATAAAATTTTAAAAATTATTATTCACATATGCATTAAAAATACATTGCATCGCATGAGTGCATAATCAATATTTCCCAGAAATTTTTAGTTTCATGTACCAGAATGTAAAATCATTAATATATATATATATATAGGCCCGATGATTTATACGAAATACAAGGAAAACTCCACCAAAATTTATAGAATCATTTCATTACTTATATTAATCTTTAGGTTTAGTGTGCTCACGAGTACTCAGTTCGTTATCTTGGTGTTGCTATTGATATAATATTAATATATGTCGAAACCGTAATTGTTGATAAATTAGCCTCCACGTACAATGCACGGGTGAAAAAGGCTAGTTGCATAATAAAATTTACAAGTTACCATTAGTAACTTGTATACATACTTTTTACAACACTAATATTAATTTTTGATTTTATATGTGCAAATTTTAATGTCCGCAAAAAGCAGAAAGCTATGAATGTGGATACTATGTGAGCAAATTAATGTTAGAGATAGTCCGACATCATCATCAAGCGTCATCGTTACCGAGGTATATATATAGTAAAAATCCATTTTTTTAATCTTTACCTTTTTTATTCACAAGATAACCATTAATATATCATTTTTGGGTTTCGCAAGCGGACTGTGGTAGGATTCCATAGACACAAGAAGAATTAGACGAGGATAGAAATCTATGGACTACATACTTTATGAGTATACAACCTTTTTAATCATAAGTGTATCTTTTGTACATAGTAATTGTAGGAGACAATTGTTAGATGGATTTTGGGAACATTTTGTATGTGAAGTTGTAATTATAGAACTCTATCTTTTGTATAGCAAGGATACAATTGCTTAGTGGATTTTTTGAACATTTTACATGTGAAGCACCGGTGGATAGGTTTTATGTTACCGTAAAATAGTGCAAAAATAATTCTATTGGATTTGGAAAAAAAAAAAAAAAAAAAAGGCAATTCGCAGTAGTTATAGCCTAAATCGCCGCCTAAACATGGGACTAGGAGGTGGTTATGATAGGAATGCCGCCTAATGGTCCCCCTTTGGATCCCCTAAAGAGGGAAAATAGGCGGTGGTTCCTATTTTAACCGCCACCTATTCCCCATGTTTAGGCCGTAGTTCTAAAGCTCCCGACCTCTAGCGACTCTTTTATAAGCAACGTCTAGTAACTATTGCCTGATGCTAAAAAAAAAACCATCACCTAAACCCTTTAGGTCATCCTTTTGAAAAAAATAAATATATTTGTCATATGAAAAAGAAAAATCAATTGATGAAGAATAATATTGTGTCGTTTTGCCAAATATCACACAAAGGCAATTCAGCACCTACAAAATCTTTTATTCTTTTAGTTATCAGTAAATCAGAGTCCAGAGATCAATAATTGTAATTTTTTTTTTAAGAACACACACAACACACAATATATAGCGACCCAACAACTTAGTACTCAAAATGATGATAATTTTGAATATCGCAGAACTAGATATACACTACACACATATTGAGTGAGCGATGTGGTTAAGCCAATATTGTTTATTTTATCATTGTTTAAAATGCACCAAAGTTTACTTTGAAATGCTTGCCAATAACGATGAAGTTGGAAGTCCTCTTTTAAATCTCATAATGTCTCATCACGAAAAATTTTACATGTCAATCTTATATACGATTAAGAACAATATTTAAAGTCATACTAATCATTAGATCAAAGATTACTTTTGCATTTTTACATTAATCAATGATATGATGCTCGAAAGCACATTTGCAATACGCCCAATTGATTGAAAAAAGAAAATATTAAAGGGTGTAGCTAAATACATCGCTTTTTTCCTAAACATGCCATTTTCCGGTAGCATCAGCTTCTTTTGTTTGCACCAAAAATGCAGGTATTTTTTTTTTGTTCGACCATTAATTAATGGTCAAACACGAATTTTTTTTTTTTTATTGTACCGGCATTTTTGCTACCAGTTGCTTCTTCTTTTTCGTTCGCAGACTTCGCTTCTTCTTCGTCATTTTGTCGTCCCTTTTTTTCCCAAAGTTAAAATGGGGATGTTGCCCGGGGGGGGGGGGGGGGGAATGGGTGTCTTTAGAGAAAACGGAGGATGCATTTAGCATCGCCCAATATTAAATAAACAGCGAGATAATATTTGTCAAACTACTTCAATAATACAATATGTAAAGAGTAAGTATAATCTGACACAAAAATAGATCTTGGTAATCTACAATGTAAGACTTTATGATGGGGTATTACATAAATCACGTCATCGATCACCCGCCAACATAGTTGATGCCTTATGTTCGGATTGTCAACACGTATTTACACACCCACCCATCCCCTTGATGGTGAGGGGAGGGAGCATATGATACAATCCGGACATAATTGGCTATGTTGGCGTTGGATCAGGAGTGTACATAATCAATATTAATAAATCGTCCACCGAGTCATTAAAAAATCATTTTTGACCTCACTAGTCTTCACAATCAATGTAAAATAGAAGACTTCCTATTTGCTCAAATTAAATTAAAATTCATTTATTGCGTTATCATGCATCGGTACTAATAGTTGCTTTCTCTACTTGTTTGGACATGTATTCTCGAAAAGTGTGTAAAAAAATGTTTTTCATTGTAAATGTAAAACACGTTGAAGGAAAATTCTAAAAGCGTTTTCCAATCTGCAATGCTCAATTTTCATATTGCAACGTCAATTGTCCAAATTCTAAAGCAATTATGAACCGGACCAGCCAACACGCAATGAATTTTGAAAAAATATATATATATTTGTCGTATATAGTAAACAAAAAATCAATTGATTCACAATATTTGTGTCGTTTTCACAAATATCACCGATCTTAATTATTAAATTATGTAACAGAAATAATGTAAGTGTTGTTTTGCCTAAATGTCACATTTTTACCAGTAACGAGCGAGGAAAATGGGTTTCTACCGGGACAAAAATCTACAGTGTTTGATCCTTAAGTTAATTTGTCATTTCCTCAAAACTCGGAATTTTGGACGATGGATAAATAAGAGCCCGTTGGACAAGAAATGATAATTTAGCTCAGTTTTTCTATAGGGTGTACATTTTTTATTTTATTTTTTCAGAGTCAAAAGCAAAGAGGTTGTTATTTGAAATACCTATTAGACAAAAAATGTATAACTTGAGCAAGAGAGAGAGAGAGAGTCGTAAAATACATGTTAATTAGTAAATCTCTTCTTGAGTTTGATGAACCACCTTTCCATCAACAACAATAAAGTTTATATTGCATTACACGTTATATATCTATCTACTTGCAAATTTATAGTGATCTTTTTGTCATTATTCAACCTATATATTTATCTAACATATGATTTTAAAAAGTTGAAATTAAAAACTCCAATTTAGCTTGGTTCTCCAATATATATATAGGGTGAGGGTTCTGGGATTTTTTTTATGCTTTTCTTCAGAGTGAAACGCAAAGGGACAATTATTTGAAATACCTACGAGAGAAAAAAAAAAATGTGTAGTTTAAAAGTTTAAAAAATAGGAAAAAGAGAATAAAAGGGCAACTCATGAAATTCATGTGACTATGTAGTCATGATTTGTCCTATATTTCAATCAATTGAAAAGAGCGGAGAGAGACGTTTCATAGGGAAAGAAAATGAATAGAAAAGAAATAATACAAAATATATTATCATCCTGGACCGCAGAGAGAATTTGATATTTCTCTAGCAATACCACAAAAAGCAATGTAGTTCTCTCCACTCCAAAAAAACTCCATTTCTTCTTCTTCATGTTCACTAGACAAATCAACACAATCCAACTTGTATATGTGTAAAATATTATCTTGAGCTTCATGAACCACATTTCCATCAACAACAATTCAGTTTATATTGCATTACACTATGTGTGTGTCTATATATATATATATATATATATATATATATATATATATATCTACTCAAAAAAAATTTATTGTGATCTTTTTGTCATGATTCAACCAATAAATTTATCTAACATATAATTTAGATAAGTTGAAATTAAACAATGTAATTAAGTAAATACTTTACATTATTTACTTGCAATTTGCAGTAGTTATAGCCGAAATAACTGCTTGAACAAGGGGACTGGGCTGTGGTTATGAGTGGAACCCCCACCTAATGGTTCCCCTAAAGATGGAGAATAGGCGGTGCTTCCTATTTTAACCGCCGCCTATTCCCTATATTTAGGCAACAATTCTAAGGCTCTCGACCTCTAGCGTCTCTTTTATAAGCAAGGCCACGTAACCGCGGTTTGGTGCTTAAAAAAAACCACCGCCTAAGCCCTTTAGGTCATCATAATGAAAAAATAAATATACTTGTCATATGAAAAAGAAAAATCAACGGGATGAGTAATATTGTGTAATTTTACCAGATAACACTAATATTAATTATTACTTTATGCAAGAAAAATAATGTACGTAAATGATAATTTTCCTAAATGTCACATTTTTACTAATAATAAAGCGCAAAATGGGTTTAAACCAGAACAAAAAATCTAGAATATCTATTGCTGTGATGCTTAAATTAATTTGTCATTTCCTAAAATTTTATTTTGGGGGAATGGAATTTCATACAACGGTATGTATTTTTGCAAAGTCAGACTCGTAATATTGGATGATGGATAAATAAGAACCGTTGGAATAGAAGTGACACTCCAATTTAGCTCGGTTCTCCAATAGGGTGAGGGTTGTTGGATTTTTTTTTTCTTTAGGGTGAAAAGCAAAGGGACTATTATTTGAAATGCCTATTAAAGAAAAAAAAATGTGTAGTTTAAAAGTTAAACAAAAAAAAGGAAAAAATAGAAGAGAATAAAAGGACGACTCATGAAATGCATGTGACTACGTAGTCGCAATTTGCCCTATATTTCCATCGATTGAAAATAACGGAGGGAGACGTTTCATAGGGAAAGAAAATGAAATAGAAAAGAAATAATATAAAATATATTATCATCCTGAACCGTAGAGAAAAAAAACCATAGGCTCTATGATTTATATGAAATGCAGGGAAAACTCTATAGAAATTTGTAGAATCCTTTAATTACTTATATTAATCATTAAGTTTAGTGCGCTCACGAGTCCTCAGTTCATTATCTTGGTGGTGCTATTAACATAATATTAATATATGTCAAAACCTGTAATTGTTGATAAATCAGCCTTCCGTGCAACGTACAAGTAAAAAAGGCCAAGCATAATAAAATTTACAAGTTACAATTAATAACTTGTATGCATGCTTTTGCAACACTAATATTAATTTTCGATTATATATGTGCAAATTTTAGTATCCGCAACATCCACGTAGCCATGAATGCGGATACTATGTGATCAAATTCATGTTAGAGATAGTGTGACACCATCATCAAGCATCGTCGTTGCCAAGGCATATATATTATCATTACTAAAAACTGAGTCTTTAGAGCATGAGGGGCGAAATGCTGTCATGTCCCGCCTAATGCTCTATGGTCACGAAGCTATAAAGATGACATGCTGCTCCTTAAATTCCAATTTCTTGTAGTGTATAAAAAGCCATTTTTAAATTTTTTTTTTTTTATTCACAGGATAACCATTAATATAACATTTTTGGGTTTCACAGGCGGACTTTGGTCGAGTGCCATAGACACACAAAAGAAGAATCAGAGGAGGTCAGGAACCTATGGGCTTTATGAGTATACAACCTTTTAAATTATAAGTCTATTTTTTTTTATATAGTAATTGTAGGAGGCAATTATTAGATGGATTCTGGGAACATTTTGCATGTGAATTTTTAATTATAGTACTCTATCTTTTGTATAGCATGGAGACAATTGCTTGGTGGATTTTTGAACATTTTGTACGCGAAGAGCCAGTGGATAGGTTTATGTTACTGTAAAATAGTGTAAAAATAATTCTGTTGGATTCGGGGGGAAAAAAAAAGAAGCAATTGGCAGCGGTTGTAGCCGAAATCGCCCCCTAAACATGGGGACTTGGCGGTGGTTATGATAGGAACCGCCTATGGTCCCATTTTGGATTACCTAAAGTGGGAGAATAGGCGGCAGCTCTTATTTTAACTGCCACATGTTCCCCATGTTTAGGCGGCAGGTTTAAAGTTCCCGACCTCTAGTGTCTCTTTTATAAGCAACGCCACGTAACTGCCGCCTAATGCTCAAACAAATCGCCGCCTAAACCTTTAGGTCATCCTTTCGAAAAAGTAAATATATTTGTCATATGAAAAAGAAAAATCAACTAATGGATAATATAATATTGTGTCGTTTTAGAAGATAACACTAATATTAATTATTACTTTATGAAACAGAAATAATGTATGTAATTGTTATTTTGCCTAAATATCACATTTTTACTAGTAACAAGGAAAATGGGTTTCAACTAGAACAAAAATCGAGAATACCTAAAGGGTTTGATACATAAATTAATCTATCATTTCCTAAAATTTTGTTTTGCATGAATGGAATTTCATACGACGGTATGTATTTTTGCATAGTCAACTCGAAATTTTGGACGATGGGTAAATAAGAACCGTTGGAAAAGAAGTGATACTCCCATTTAGCTCAGCGAAGAGACTATTATTTGAAATACCTATTAGAGAAAAAAAAATGTGTAGTTTAAAAGTTTAAAAAATAAAAAAATAGAGAGAGAGAAAAAAGGACGACTCATGAAATACATGTGACTATGTATTCGCGGTTTGTCTTATATTTCAATCGATTGAAAAGAATGGAGGGAGACGTTTTTCTCTGTTATTTAAAACATGACTAGTGAGTTTCATAAGAAAAAAAAATGAAAAGAAATAATACAAAATATAATATCATCCTAAACTGTAGAGGGTTTCTTTTTTCTCTAGCAATGGCACAAAAAGTCATGTGGTTCTGTCCACCTCAAAAACTCCACTGCTTCGTCCTCATATTCATTAGAAAAATCAACACAATCCAACTTGTATATGTGTAAAATCTCATCCTGAGTTTCATGAACCTCCTTTCCATCAACAACAATTTAGTTTATATGCCGTTCTCAACCATCTTGTAATAATAATTTTAAAAAATTGAATCTATCACACAATCATCTCGTCATCGTGACGCCAACAAGTGCATATGACCAATTCCAAAACTACATCTGGTCTTATGGTCAGATTCCAGCGTCGATAAACGGTATATAATTATAAGAAATGGAAATGAGTAGATAAAATATTTGACCTATCCTTCTAGCATATATAGGGCTACGTTGTGTGGTTGAAATTTTGAATGTCAAAACAATGTCGTAGAGTAAATACCTTGGTGTCTGTAAATTCTGTTATCTTATCTGTTACTTTTTGGTATATGTTTTTCTCCTCTAAGGGCGTGTTTGATTGCAAAGTGGAAAATAGTTAAAAGGAAAATATTTTTTGGGTAAATGAATTCTGGAAAAAGGCTTTCTGGGAAAAATAATAGTTGTAGGTGTTTGATTGGATTAATTTTAAAGTTGAAAAATAATGTTGTTTTCCTTATTTTCGTGATTTTTTCATGAAATTTGATCATTTTCCTTATCTTTATGGTTAAAGCAAATTGTCCATACAAAAATAAAAATAAAAAAAGAGACAAACTTTTCCCCAAAAACAAAAACCACCTCCCCTTAAGGAAAACTTTTTCCTACAAAATAAGGAAAAGTATAGATTTCGAGAAAAGTTGGAAAATATTTTCTGGGAAAAAAAAAGGCAATCAAACTGCCAACCAAGGAAAAAAGATGGAAACTGACTTTTCTCGGTGAAAAAACGAGAATCAAACATGCCCTAAGTAATTAACAAAATTCTACTAGAATCAATAGGGTTTGTTTTATTTAATCAGAGTTTGAGTCATCATTTTATATATACGATTCCCAATTTATACTAAAAAAACAAAAATAAAGGAAAAAATGAAGCAAAATTCAGACACATACTAGACACTTAACCTATTTCAGACACAATTACAGATTATCCAAAGTTGAATTATGCCGATTTAAAATTTTAGATTAGAAAATAAAGCCGGAAACCGAACATAATTTCACACACTATTATATTATAATCAATAAGATGAGATCTGCTAATTAAGTTCCCAATTATACGTTTTTTTGGGGTAACATTTGACCGATTTCAGTATAACCTAGAACATGTGCAGTGATGTGCTCACTCCTATTCACCCCGCCACCCACGCCCAAAAAAAATAAATAAATAAATAACCGAAGAAAAAAATGTGTTCAACAAGTCTATAGTGGTCCTCTCAGTTCTTGGAAAATTCAAACTAGACACATATATGTTGGCTATATATAGGATAGATCACTGCCTTTCTTCCTTCAGGGATCTCTTCTCTGTAGTACTGATAGCTAAAAAAAAATGGAGAAAAGGATTTTCCTTTTTGCATGTATTTTGTTCATAATTGTTCAAAATTTGCAATTTCCACTGTGTAATGCTCGAACAAAAGGAAGAATGGTAACAATTTTGAGTGTTGATGGAGGTGGCATTAGAGGCATCATTCCTGGCATTTCTCTTGGCTTTCTTGAAACCAAATTGCAGGTATATCACTAACATGTCTGTTACATGGTAATCGACAGATAATCGACTTAATAACACAATATTTTTATTCGATAATATTATGTCAACTTATCAAACGTGCATGCATGTCGTACGTCGTGGTTTTCCAGGAACTAGACGGACCGAATGCAAGACTTGCAGATTATTTTGACGTAATCGCAGGAACAAGCACCGGAGGTTTGATTACTACTATGCTCACGGCTCCGGGTAATGACAGTCGCCCCTTATATGCTGCAAAAAATATTACCAACTTCTACTTGGAGCAGGGCCCCAACATCTTCTCAGGGTACGTATGCGCCTATTCTCCCACATGATTATACACACTTTTTTCAACTTCACTCATTTTCTCTCCTATTTCACATCCACATATCTCGTGGGACCTACCTGTACTACATAAATCTCCACCATTCAACTCCACTCATTCTCTCTCTTATATCACATAAAAACACATAAAATCACATTTTTATACATATCCTAACACCCGCTAAATACTAATGTTATTCATAGTAGCTGACTACATAGATATATAGTCTGTCACAAAATATATCATAAAATTTTCTTAATTTGTTTGGTTAATTGTTACTTGGATACTGATTGCGTTTATATGTTTAATGGTTAGAGCGAACCCCTTTTATCTGATTTCGGGTCCGAAATACGATGGGACGTACCTTAAGTTATTGGTCGAAGAACTGTTGGGGAATCTCAGATTGAATAGTACCTTAACCAATGTGGTGATCCCATCTTTTGATATCAAGCGCCTCCACGCAGTTATTTTCAATTCTAAAGATGTACATATCTACCTTGGATCCTTCTTCTTCTTCTTCTTCCTTTTTTTTTTTTTTTTAATTTTTATGTTATTTTATGGTTCTTTTTTAATTTTTTTCTTTTTGTTATTGTTAATATTAATTTGATTAAAATTTTTATTTATAGGCAAAAGTAGATGTTTCCAACAATGCGAAGCTATCAGATGTTTGTCTTGCCACGTCTGTTGCTCCAACGCTTTTTCCTCCACACTACTTTGAAACGACGGACGCTGAAGGAAGAATAAAAACTCATGATCTTGTTGATGGAGGGGTTGCTGCGGGTAATCCGGTGAGTCGTAGATCTGTGAGAATTGTCTCACTTATAATCCATTTGGCATTCATTCATTGGTGCACATGTCTTGACATGAATTGGCTTTGTGAGATTTAATGTGAACCCTTGGATTATGATCTAATGGCTAAAATCAATTCCTACCTACCTACCCTATTCCTAGCATGTATCCGTTGAATGTATGCCATTATATTGTGGGATAGTGGCTCACTTTCTTGGACCAAGAGACCAAAAAAGAGAGAAAAAGAGAAAAGAGGGAATCTTGTGGGGTTGTTGTCTGGAGGGAATTGTGGCCTTCTTTGACCAACGGGAAAAGAGAAGGTAGAGAGTTTCTTGAGTGGAGAGGACCATATCTCCGGTGCAAACTCAAGTGAGCCTAAGAAAGTTTTTTTTTCCAGGTTGCCATTTCCTGTGGCGGGTGCGGTGATTCGATTCTTGGTTGTGGTCTTGATCTGAGCTCACACTACATATCATTCAAGAAGAGTGTTGGAGCAAGTTTGGAATCGATTTCTACTACTTTAGGAGATTACTTTCCGCATTGTACTTGTAATATCTTGTATTAAACTCATTGTAATCTCAACAAATGGTATCAGAGCCATGGTAGATGGTGTAAAGTGGTAGATATCGACCAAAACCAGATCTGAAAATTTTTTAAACGAACTGTTGACTGTTTGTTTCAAAAATCGGGAACTTTGACCATCGATTCTGGACAAACCGTAACTCCGATTTGAAATCCGGAGGTATATCCGAATCAGCGTGACGAGGCGCTTCTTCGGTCAGGCGCGTTTCTCCGGCGGAGCTCCGGTCGCCGGCGGGTACTGTTCACGCGCCACTACAATGGCGGCTTTCCGGCGACGGCGGTTCTCTGCATGTTCCATTAGACGTCCAGAACTTCCTGGTGGTGTTCAAATAATTTTTTTGGGCATCGGATAAAGTCAGAGGAGCTGAAACAAGTGGTGTGGCGTTGGTTTTCCTGGAATTTCGTCGTGGTCGTTGAGCGGTTTCTTCAGCGAGCTGGTTTTCTTTAATTTCAAGTACTGAAGACCATGGTAACACCATTTTTCAGTGGTGTTGGGTAATATCATTCTAAACTTATACTCTAGGAGCATGTTTTAGGATTGTTGATTATCTTTAATACTTGCACTATTGGTGATAAGTTGTTTGATATATTTGTTCTCTTGTTTGCTAATGTGTTTAACTTGACTAGTTCTTGAATGCTTAGGAATGTCTTCTCATTAGAGCATTGTGTGTGCTTCTTGTTTGATATCGGGATATTGATATTATGGATATTGTCATGTGCGTGAATGAATTGTGATTTGCATCATATTGGAAAGTAATTTCATCCGTTAAATTGGTTTGGGGTTGCATTTGTGTGCTTGAATTTGGCGTGCAAACGATTTGCATATGAGTGATTCTGACTTTGATGAAGATCAGAGTCCTCCGGATCAAATTGATATACGTGAATCTGTTTCTCCTTTTAAGACACCAATTATGGGTTCGAAGGTTGAATTGTCGCAATTTGATGGTAAGGGGGATTACTCAATTTGGAAGCAGAAAATGAGGGCCATTCTGGTCCAACAGAGGGTTTCCAAAGCCCTTGATGATCCAGAAACTTTTTCTGATGCATTGAAAGCTAAACCAGATGAAATTGCTGATATGAATGAAATTGCATATAGTTCTATTATTCTGCACTTATCTGATAATATAGTGAGACAAGTTGATGAGTACACAACTGCTAGAACTTTGTGGGAAGCTCTTGACAAGATGTTTTTGACAAAAACTCTGCCAAATCGAATTTACTTGCTTGAAAGGCTTTTCAGTTTTAAAATGGATCTTTGAAAGATCTTGATTCCAATCTCACTGAGTTTAGCAAGATTGTCAAGAGTTTGGCCCACAATAGTAAGAATTTTGATGATGAAGACTTGGCTGTTATGCTTTTGAATTCTCTTCCTGAGTCGTATAGGGAGGTCAGGAATGCTATTAAGTATGGCAGGGATAAATTGACTCAAAGCTATGGTGATAGATGCTTTGAAGTCTAAGGAACTAGAAGTCAAGAGAGAGTCAAGAGGCATGCGAGAGGAGAGCTTGTTTACTTGGTATTCGAGGGAGAACTGAAGTTTAAGGAGAGTCATTACCATCCTAAGAAGAGTAGAGGAAAGTCAAAGGGTAGGTCTAAGTCTCGGATAAGAGTGGTAAGAAGTGCTACAATTGTGACAAGTTGGGGCATTTTAAGAGAGATTGTCCAGACCTCAAGAGGAAGAAAGCACAAAGAGGTAGTGATCAAAACTTAGTCACTATTGCCGATTCATTTCATGACTTGAATGTCAATACTTGTGATCGATGTTGGTACTAGCAAGAACCATGGGAGTCTACATGCTATGAATGTGTCTAGTATTGATTTTAGAAAAGAGTGGATCTTGGATACTGTGCCATCGCACACATGTGTCCCCATAGATCTTGGTTCTATAATTATAGAGAAGTTGATCCTAGGAGAGTTTATTTGGGAGATGACACCTCACATACTGTGGAAGGAGTAGGTGATATTGCTATTAGGATGCATGATGGCATTATTAGACCGCTTTTAGGTGTTCGGCATGTTCCCGGGATAACAAGGAACCTCATTTCATTGAGTGCTCTAGATGATCAGGGTTATGAGTTTAAGAGCCAATCTGGTGCCTTAAAGATTAGCAAAGGATCTCTAGTGATTATGAAAGGACCAAGAAGGGTTGGATTGTATATCTTTCAAGGTGAAGCCCTAGAGAGTGAAGAGTCGGCTTTATCTACAGTTCAAGAAGATAGGTCAGACCTTTGGCATCGAAGGATGGGACACATTGGGAATAGGGGTTGAAATATCTTAGTGACCGTAAGTTGCTTGGGAAGGATAGTGTTGCACCTCTGAATTTTTGTGAGACGTGTGTTCTAGGAAAGTCACACAGGATTAGCTTTGGTGTAGGTGAACACTTTACTAAGAACCCTCTAGATTACATTCATGCAGATTTGTGGGGACCAGAAAGACATCCCACACATGGGGGAAATAGATTTTTTCTCTCCATTGTTGATGACCATTCGAGGAAAGTTTGGATATATCTCCTTAAATCCAAATCTGAAACTTTCAACAAATTCAAGTTCTGGCTTGCCTTAGTTGAGAACCAAACAGGTAGAAGGGTGAAAACTCTTAGAACTGATAATGGTTTAGAGTTCTGCAACTTTGAGTTTGATGACTTTTGTAAGAAAAAGGGCATCATGAGGCATAGGACTGTGAGAAACACCCCGCAACAAAATGGGGTGGCAGAGAGGATGAATCGAACTTTGATGGACAAGGTTAGATGCATGTTGATTAGTTCGGGGTTGTCAAAAGGCTTTTGGGGTGAAGCCTTGGGTACTGCAGCCTATTTGATAAATAGGTCTCCTTCCAGCCTCATAACTTCAAGACTCTCGAGGAATTGTGGTCCTGAAAGCCTCCAGATTTGACACACATTAGAGTGTTTGGTTGTCTTTGTCTTTGCACATCAAAGTTGAGGGCGATTGGACCCTAGAGCTACTAAGTGTGTCATGCTAGGTTATCCAGAAGGAGTGAAGGGATATAGATTGTGGGTTCTAGGTGTTAAGGGCATTAAGATTATCAACAGCAGAGATGTGAAGTTCAATGAACAAGATATGCCTTGCCTTAAGACCCTGGATAAACAGACTGAGAAAGATGAATCTTCTACGGAAAGAAGATTGAGTTTGAGGTGAAGAGATTAGACCTAAATCCAGAGGGCGAGAGACCCAACCTCAAGTCGAAATCAACAAAAAGCAAGGATCGAGCAACTTTGAACTTGAAGTTGAAGTTGAACTCAAATCAGACCCTAGTGAAGAAACTCAAGTAACATCTGCAGTACTAATTTGGAGAATTACCAACTAGTGAGAGATAGGGAAAGAAGACAAGTGAAACCAAATTTGAGATACATCTCCTCGAATTTAATAGACTTTGTCTTAGTTTCAGGTGAAGCCTTGGAGTTAGTGGAGCCTTTATCATTTGAAGAGGTCACAATCAGAAGATTCTCAAAAATGGAATAAGGCTATGGTTGAAGAGATCCAGTCTCTGAACAAAAATGAGACTTGGAAGTTGGTTGAAAAACCAAAGAATCAAAAAGTAGTCCAGTGCAAGTGGATCTACAAATTGAAAGAAGGAGTTGGACCTAATGACCCCGTGAGATATAAGGCTAGGTTGGTAGCTAAGGGATTTACTCAGAGAGAGGGGATAGATTACAACGAGGTGTTCTCCCCAGTGATTAAGTATAAGACTATTAGATTAGTTTTGGCCTTAGTCGTTCAATTTAATTGGGAATTGGAGCAATTAGATGTTAAGACTGCTTTTCTTCATGGAGAGTTAGAGGAAGTGATTTACATGTCCCAGCCTCAAGGCTTTGAGGTGAAGGGGAAGTCTGAACTTGTGTGCTTGCTTAGAAAGTCCTTATATGGTCTTAAGCAGAGTCCTAGGCAATGGTATAGGAGATTTGATGCTTATGTGCTTAAAATTGGTTTCAAAAGGAGTGAATTTGATGCATGTTTGTATTACAATAACTCTAATGCTGGTTGTGAACTTTATTTGTTATTGTATGTGGATGACATGTTGCTTGCTAGTCCTAGTAAAGCTGAAATCATAAAGATGAAAAACCTTTTGAAATCTGAATTTGACATGAAAGACTTAGGTGAAGCTAGAAAGATACTTGGCATGGTTATTAAACGGAATAGGATAGGAAATAGATTGACTATTAATCAAGAGTCCTATTTGGAAAAGGTGATAACCAAGTTCAATATGAAATTTGCTAAGTCTGTCAATATACCATTAGCTGCACACACGACTTTGTCCTCTACACAGTGTCCTAAAACTGATGAAGAAAAACAAGAAATGAGTAAGATTCCCTATGCTAATGCCATTGGTTCTGTTATGTACTCAATGATGACCACTAGACCTGATCTTGCTTATTCGATTAGTTTCTTAAGTAGGTTCATGTCTAATCCTGGTAAAGCTCATTGGGGTGCTCTTAAATGGCTTCTGAGATACCTAGCCGGGACACTTAAGAGGGGCTTAGTGTTTGAAAAAGGAAGTGATAAGCTTGAGCTTAAAGGTTATGTAGATTCTCGATTTTTGCAGTGATAAAGATCGAGGAAATCTACCACTTCATACTTCTTTACTTTGGGTGATAATCAGATCACATGGAAATCACAGCTTGCAACCGATTGTCACATTATCCAAAGATCAAGTGAGTATGTTGCACTCACGTCAGTAAAAGAATGCATGTGGCTGAAAGGCCTTTTATGTGAATTGAACTTCTTGCATGAAACTGCTATGATATTTACTGATAGTCAAAGTGCATTGATGTTGTGTAAAAATCCTGTGTATCATGAAAGATCGAAGCACATTGAGGTAAAGTATCATTTCATTAGAGAGAAGTTAGCTCTTGGTGAGTTTAAACTGCTTAAAATTGCAACTGGTGATAACCCTGCAGATGTTGGAACAAAAGTGCTTGCGGCAGGTAAATTCAACAAGTGTTTATCAATTCTTGGAATTGATAATGGTTAGTTGTTTTGCAGGTACTTGATGAAGATGAGCGATGATGAGATAGACCACACACATTTGGATAGCACATGCAACCGGGGGAATAGGCAATGGATTAAAGTGATCCAAGGTGAAGATTTGTGAGAATTGTCTCACTTATAATCCATTTGGCATTCATTCATTGGTGCACATGTCTTGACATGAATTGGCTTTGTGAGATTTAATGTGAACCCTTGGATTATGATCTAATGGCTAAAATCAATTCCTACCTACCTACCCTATTCCTAGCATGTATCCGTTGAATGTATGCCATTATATTGTGGGATAGTGGCTCACTTTCTTGGACCAAGAGACCAAAAAAGAGAGAAAAAGAGAAAAGAGGGAATCTTGTGGGGTTGTTGTGCTGAGGGAATTGTGGCCTTCTTTGACCAACGGAAAAGAGAAGGTAGAGAGTTTCTTGAGTGGAGAGGACCATATCTCGGTGCAAACTCAATGAGCCTAAGAAAGTTTTTCCGGTTGCCATTTCCCTGTGACGGCGGTGCAGTGATTCCGATTCTTGGTTGTGGTCTTGATCTGAGCTCACACTACATATCATTCAAGAAGAGTGTTGGAGCAAGTTTGGAATCGATTTCTACTACTTTAGGAGATTACTTTCCGCATTGTACTTGTAATATCTTGTATTAAACTCATTGTAATCTCAACAAGATCATTTTTCCAAAATTCGGAGTATTTTATTCAGAGTAATTAATGTTATTCTTACATACTATTCACACGCAAACAGTGTATGTGATTGTTGATTATTGATCATCGACTGTGTTACGGTCAAAATATACACTAGATGTGTACGGGTACAAACTATGTACATTTGGCATTATTCATATTTTGAATTTTTTTGATCGATACATGAATTACACAGACGCTAGCAGCGATAACGTACATTTCCAAACAAATTTTGGCGGGAAATTTTGAGCTTGGGGACATGGAACAAATGGACACAAGGAGAACGCTCGTGGTGTCATTAGGCACTGGTACGGCCAAATTTGAAGAGAAATACAATGCAAAGGACGCTGCAACGTGGGGAGCAATTGGTTGGGTGTTCAATACTTATAATGGTGCTGTTACAACACCATTGTTGGACATCTTAGGTCAAGCAAGCTCCGATATGGTCGACTTTTATGTTTCGACTATTTTTCGATCCGTTGGCAACGAACAAAATTACCTCCGTATTCAGGTATTCACCGTTTCATTCATTTTTAAATGACTTTTTACGCATATTTGGTACGTACACAATACTAAACATACAGTTAAATGTTTTTCACGATCGAAATGCTTAATAATAATCCCTTGATGTTGAGTGAATAGGAGGATGGATTATCCGGGGATGCAGCATCAGCTGATATTGCTACCCCAGAGAATATGCAGACACTTATTCAAATTGGAGAAAATTTGTTGAAGAAAAACGTATCGAGGGTAAATTTGGATACATTTCAACTCGAGCCAGTCCCAGGAGAAGGCACTAACGAAGAAGCCCTTACTCGCTTTGCAAAGTTACTTTCAGATGAAAGAAAGTTTCGAACAGAAGGGATGCAAGACATTTAGTCGATCACTTTAAGGTTGATATACGGGTGCTTTATCTTTCTACCACGTCGATCTTTATGGCCCGTTTTGTATTAATAAAAATAAATAAATAAATAAATTGTGGTCCTATGCGGCCGCATTAATCGCATGTATTAATATTAATATTATATATTATATATAATAATAAAACCATAATAATTGAGTGCTTCATGTGGATTTTCACATTGTCCGTATATAGTATTTCTTTTTATCGGATATGATGTGTTGGGATTTAGAAATGACGAATACTTTTTTTTCACGTGATGAAATTACATTAATTGTAGAATGTATGCGCTCCACGAATAATGAAAATTTTCTTGATGGTTGTCCACAAGAACCAAAAAAATACAAAAAACATATTTAAATATATAAATTGACACAACTAGCTATAATCAACTTAAAGTTTCATATTAAACAATATTTTGTAACATACAAATAATGTTGATTCAAAGCTCTATGAAATATGTAGGAAAAAAGATTAGTAATTGGACAAGTGTTAAAAAAGAGAAAGAGCAGAGATGGAAACTGGAAAAGGCTAATACATTGCAATGGTTCCATTTGGGGGGAGGGAAACACCTTCGCCTATGTGGGAATGAGATGATCTCCTGTCGTCTTGGAGTAAAGATATATAACTCATGTCAACATCCGGTGCAGCAGTGTAATTATTTTATTATCCTTCAATGATTAATTATTTTTTTTAGTCCTCGATTGTCAATTAAATATAATATATTATATTATATGTAGAAAGTAATGAACAAAACAATAATAATTATGAGGTACTATAGTTTTACTTAATAAATAAAATTTAAATAATTGATAGTTTATTAAAATATGTTATAAAAGTATGAAAACAATAGAGAGAATTTAGAGAGAATGAATTCGAATGAATTCTCAGGAATGAATTTCATTAATAACTGAAGCCCTATTTATAGGAAAATTTCGAATGGTACAACCGTAATTACATAATTTCATCAAGGGTATAATAGTCATTCACATATAATAATTACATCTTTTACCAAATTATTCTTCCACCAAATTATTCCTCCACCAAATTATTCCTCATAATTCATAACCACCAAATTATTCTCAATTATTCATAACACTCTTGAATGACTATTAATACAAATGTCTTCCGGACTTGTTTGGAGAAAAACCCAAAGTGGGAAAAAAAACTTCCAAACCGATTGCAGGATAGCCGGGAGTGGTTATATCTTGCTTCATCAAAACATTGCTCCCCCGATGTCTTCCAAATGTATAGGAGTATTCATGTCTTTGCCTCGTTAAAACCTTGTCAAGAAAACCCAAAGTGGGAAAAAACTTGATCGAAGGAAAAAGAGTACAATTTGCTCAGATTCGATTTCATATCTTGAGAACTGATATATTTACTTCGTAAATGATTTCAATATCATCATCGCTTGGATCTAAAGCATTAGCTCCATTATAACTTGATCCAATAGATACACCGTATCAATTTCTCCTATCGTTCTCAATATACCATGAATATGCCTCGTTAAAACCTTATTAGGAAAAACCCGATTGGGAAAAACCCTAATGAAGGAAAAAAGTACATTATTCATGTGAATACGCCTTTAAAGTTGCCTCATTAAAAACCTTGCTAGGAAAACCCAATGGGATAAAACCTCACTAAGGGAAAAAGAGTGCAACGCCAGTATTTTATACAAGTATCTTTGCAAGCATTTCAAAATCTTTCATACATTTGTATGAGTATCATATACATTGATTTTATACTCTTCGTTCATTTAGAGTGCATCAATTTTCTTACACAACTACAAAACATTCACCATGAACATATGTCTCCAAATACACAATTTAAAGCATATAAATTCATCGTAAAAACATGTAAACATATAAGTAAACCTTCATAACTAACTAACACTTAAAATATATCATTTAACATTTAATACTCACTTAATAGGTTATTTCATTCCCAGGTGCTTAGCTCACCCTTTAGGTTACTCATAAACACGGGTTTAGCTCATCCGATCCTTTAATTTCCTTTTTGGTACTACACACACGATCGGTAATTTAACTTTCATGAGCATGCAACATATAATGACCACCATGCTTATCTTTAAACTTGAGCACTAGTCATCATCATCTCATCATCTCATAAGTTAAGGATTTCACATTCACCATTTATCATCTTCAATATATCTCAATATTTTCATTATCATTGATCATATGTAGCGCTACATTTTCATATCGTGTCGACACTTTTCAATTTCATTTCTTTCCCCATATCGACATAACTTATCGAGATATCTCATTATCAATCCTCTTGTAGGATTATACAATATAGTTATGTCTATATACTCTTCAAGAGTATATGCCTCCGTTATTAAGACCATCTTTTATAATTTGCTTTGATATATATGATTGGGGAAATATCAACGCTTCTAGCGTGCATAACTTATCAAAGCATCGTGGGTGATATATGTGATTGTTCATAGCCTTTCATGCATCTTTGAACTTCAAGTTAGCATTTCAATTTCGAGGATATAACATGATGCATTTCACATATTATTTTCAACCTTTAATACTCCCTCATGCGAGAAAATTTAGAACACCAAAACTCATACAGCTTGGTATGATTTTAATCATATATGTTCTCATCATTCAAATCTTAATATGGGAATTTAGACCGTTTGCATTCTATTCTCGATATCGGCAATTTATTTGAGGACTTTAAATAATTTGCCATATAATATCCCACTTGTATCGCATACTCAAATCCTTCAGGATTTATTCAAGTATTGGGATATACATTTACTAGCTTTATCATTAAATCGAAAATCATGCTCATACCGTGAGCAAATATTTCAGAAATTTCAAATTACGAATCATATACACATGTGACTATCTAGTGGATCCATATCATAATATCTAGTAGTCCACATGGAGGATGAGTGGGCCCATACTTCTCATCCTTTATTCCAGTATATATTTGGGATTTATTCCCAATATTGGCTAGTAATGATTTCATCATTTATCGAGAACAATCATTGAAGAATTCTTTAATTCTTCACTTGAAATATTGATTTCAATAATTATTTAAACCGATGGTCATCAGGTTTTGCAAACGAGTATTATTGAACTTCTAGTTCAGTAAATTCTTATATCGATTTCACTAGTATCTGTATAGTGCTCAATATGATTTATCATAGAAACAATTCACCGACATATTCCATCATCTTTTGGTGACATTATTGTCTACCACTATTCAAACACGGAGTTACAGCTCATACGCATCACATCCGGCTATTATTTAATTCCGAAATCGTAGCTCTTACGCTTCATATTATTTATTTAAAATCGGAGTCTTATTTCATACGCGTCGTATTATTCTATAAATAAATCATCAAAATTATTGCAAAATTCATCCTAACAAGGGTTTATACATTATAATGGATCATATGCTCTCAAATCTTCGAAAATACTATCCATCACTACCGATCAAAATCCTAAAAAGGATTTATCGATGTAGGCTAGAAAGATTAAGGATGCTAATGAATAAGGGTATCCCACAAGATATCCGATGCTTGATTGAAGCAAAGGTTCGATTATCTGGTGAGGTTTCAATTCCTTCTAAATACATGTCTGGTATGGGTAAAAGTAGTTTTTCAAAGAAACGGAGAGCAAAAAGATTAGGAGGATGCTACAAGTGTGCTCGATGGACATGTGACACTCGATGTAAATCAGGTACTTGTCCGTAAATCGAGAAGATAAAATAGCGTTCATTAAGGATGGATTGAGTAAGGAGCCTTTGGATGATATTCAACAGGCTCTTGAGACACATCCTAGTGGACACGTACAAGGTGAGCTAATGGCCTTATGGGCCAAATTCAAAGATCAACAAATTCGTTCTGATCTTGAAAAACTTACTTTAGAAGATCCTGTTTGTAAATTTAGTAGAAAAATTTAGCATAATGATTTTCCCATATTTATGTAAGAAAGCTCGGTGTAATAACAAAGATCAATATATTTCTTTTATTTGTAAATATCGTTTTTCAATTTTAAGATATATATTATTTTTCAATCACTGACAGCTATATGTCATATCACTAAAGAAAAATTTCTGCATTTTTCTCTTTCATATTTGTCAAAAAGTAAATAGTGCACTCAATTATTGGTTTGAAAATTTTTCTTTAAATAGAGGGATTCATATATCTCTCATGTTCATACATTAAAAGTATAGTGCAAAAAGAGAGATAGGAGTAGAGATGGATATGGAGATTTTAGAATCATCTCATACAAGTCAGCTTTTACCTCGCCATATTAAAACCGTATGTATTCTTGGTGGATCTAAACTGGTAGGCCATATCCAATATGTGGATATGGCAAACCAACTCGTAAAAGAGTTAGGGAGACAAGAAATCAATATACTATACGGAGGAACCAACAACAAACTTTTAGCTAGACTTATAATGGCCGCACAATCATGGGGAATAAGAGTTTCGAGCGTAATACCTTTCCATCTAGTTGGATCTAATACTCGAATTGGAGCTAGTTCTACCATGGGTCCAAAGCAAGGTTGGGGCTACAAGCGCAATCCATCCACAACTGCATGATGTATATGATGAATAATAGTGATGCTTTCATTGTCCTTCCGGCGGCTACAACACCTTGGAGGAAATATTCAATATAGCCTCGCTGGCACAAAGTGGAACTTTCATGTCAAACCAATAGGTTTGTTGAATATTAATAATTTCTTTGATGGCTTACTAGCGTTTCTAGATCGTGTGTAAATAATAAGTTTATCTCTCATTCAATGAGAAAATACTTATTTCTCGCTAGTAATCGTTGATGAACTACTCATCAAATTTCATGCATATGTTCAAGAATCTGTGGAAGCCCAGTCCGCCGATCACGCACCAGTGTCAAGCGAAAAAGAAATTCGGATCCTTTAAATATTTCATTATGAATCCTAATGTTGATGGTGGCGAGTTACGGAGTATTTATACTCTCGAGACGCATCCCTCATTTATGGATTCAAGATGTATATTCTTTTGCATTTCTATATTTTCGAGTGTTTAATGCCATCTTTTGATATTCTCAATATGTTCCACTTCGACTCGTTTTGTACTTCTTAGGAGTAATAATAATATCATATTGGCTTTATTCAAATACAGAAATCTAGTGATTATGCTTCTTCAAGAGCATTTTATTCTCATATTAATACAATCTCATATCATCGATGAGATTACTTCATATAATTTCTCCATGCGATATATTATCTTTGATTTATCAACATGGGATCTATTCAGCATTTTACTTTCGTCTATTTATCCAATGGTAACTTCAAGTACCACTTGCTCAATTTTCTCCATTCATATTCGGTATATATGAAGAAGTAATTTTATTCTCATCGTCTACTTCTTCGAGAGTATGATTAGAATATTTGATCAACTACTTCTTCTGGAGTAGGATTCGTTATAACCAATCTTGTAGTATAACCCACCACATTGGAAAATATGCACACCAATCGTGTGGTATTACCCACCACATTGGAAATATACTCAAACTATAAAGTGCATAAATTTAAATTGCCGAAATTAAATTTCCTCCAATAGGTGGTCGAACCTACCTTATGGGAATTATTGCAATAAATATAAATCTACGGAATTTAAATAGCAAGAATTAAATTGCATAATATTTAACTACTTCTTCAGGAGTAGGATCTGCTTAGTAGAAGGTATTACCCATCACTTAGCATATAAAGTGCAGAAATATATAAAACCTTCCGTTTAGTGACGGTTTGAACCCATCATCAAGTAGGAGGTATTGCAGTAATTAAATTGCAGTAAATAAAGTGCGAGAATTAAATATTGAATTGCTTCTACGGGAGCAAATTTGTTCTTCTAGAACAAATACTCATTACTTCTACAAGAGCACACTTATCCTTCTAGAATAAGTACATTATGTAATTGAACTCTTCGGGAGTTACATTAATATTTCGATCTTTTAACTCAAATGGACTTCAAGCCATTTTATATAATCAATGGATTTAAAATTTCTTCATGAATATTCTATCCATTTTTCACTATCGTCAAAATTAGGTCGGTTTTACCCTAAGGGTAAAATTGTCCATTCCAATTCGCAAAGGTAAAATTGTCAAAAATATTTTATCAATGTTTTACGATTGGAAAATTATCTCCTTTCTACTTCAATTTATCAATATCAAAATATTCAATGACTATTTTGTAACTTTTTCAAAAGTTGGTGTACTGATTTGTAAATTTTGAAAGTTTGATAATAACATATTTCAAAACGAGTTATTACCCTATCAATGTTTGTGTCAAATCGAAGCTCTCGTTAAATCGAGTATAATGGAGTCGAGAAAATTTGATTTTGATAATGTATACTCCTTATATCTCGATAAAACGAATGTTATAGTTTAATATATTATTATATTATAAAATCATATGATTTACCTTTTTCCCTTTCTCTAATTATTCCATGGATGAGATTTACTTGCAATCCATTTACGTGATCGGAAAATTCTTTGGACTCCATTCTTCCAATTTTGGAATTTCAGACATCTCCAAGCAAGTTGTGTAGAATGAGGAATTGTGGGAGAAGAATATGAACAAAAGGGAATTTTCAATGATGTATTTGCAAAGAGAGAGTTATTTAGGATTGATGAGGATGAATTAATTCATTGGTAATAATCCAGGTTTACGATCTGAGAAGATCATCTATAAGATGCAATCAGAGAGCATACTTCTTTCATATTACTCAAAGGGCTAGAGACTCGTGCTGATAACGTGTTATAAAAGTATGAAAACAATAGAGAGAATTTAGAGAGAATGAATTCGAATGAATTCTCAGGAATGAATTTCATTAATAATTGAAGCCCTATTTATAGGAAAACTTCGAATGGTACAACCGTAATTACATAATTTCATCAAGGGTATAATAGTCATTCACATATAATAATTACATCTTTTACCAAATTATTCCTCCACCAAATTATTCCTCCACCAAATTATTCCTCATAATTCATAACCACCAAATTATTCTCAATTATTCATAATAAAATAAAAATATTACATTAATTTTAAAAAAGAAGGTATTTACTCATATGTACCTTTTTCAATAATTTTTTTCCTTACTAATTATATTTTTCTATTCTATTTATTTTCTTTTTACAATATTTTATAATTACATATCACCCTCTATCTTTAACTCATTCTCTATCATCTCATAAAGCAGTGCCCACACAAATTCTACAACCTTTGTAGTTACTATTTCATTTCACCGGTAGTGATTTAACCATTAGAGTGCCAACGGTCGCCATCCCCTTTGTATTATTTTCTGCATATTTTCCTGTAGATGCTTTATTCTTTCAAAGTTTATACTACCTCCGTCCCACAAAGATAGGTTCATTTTTTTTTATCCGTCCTAAAATATAGATCACATTTCTTTTCAAAATATAGGTAAAATATTAGTTTTTTTTATATGCCCCTATCTAATGGGCATTGTTATCAATAAAGTATACTTATTAAAGTGGAAATAGGTTGGGTAAGGTGATCCCACCCTAACCGTTGTGGTGATCCAACCTCAAATTGGATCAAATCTAATCTGAGAATGTTGTTTGGAATGATTTACGGTTTTTTTTTTTTTTTGAATGAATTGTTGCTACTAATTTATACCATCAACCAAATATGTTTGTTATTGTCAAAAAATTATATTGTAAATTTTTTTTCCAATTCTCCACGGCTTAAAACCTTGACCAACTAGTTGTCGCGGTGTTTTTTGTAACGGTTTTAAACCGTGACAAATTTAAATTGTCACAGTTTTAAGCCGTGACAATTCACGTGTTATGGTAGTGATAGTAAACTTATTTTGTCAATCCCAAAGATATATCACTCTCTCACCGTGTATGTATTTTCCGTTCCATGTATATCATCTCTCACCCGATATAACAGGGGTTGATGCACAGTTATCATATACAAAAAATTATATTCTTTAGCTCTTCTTCCCTCGCCTATAATTATACTTTATTTCAGTTATAGTTATACTATAATAGAATATACGTTATTGTATATCGCTGAATTATTATAGGATATACTCTATTGTACATCCACATTCCATATCTTGAGTTATGTTCTTTTCTTTGCTATTGTATTATTCATGAGAAAATGATCACTTACACAGGCCTGCCGATTTGCATTAAAGGCAAATAGATGTCACATTGCCGTTCACAATTGACGATAAACCTGAGAACACCCAACTTTTTAAACTCGTTAAATAATTCTAATACTCATTCATATAATGGTCAAGACAAACTTCTACAAAAACTAGAATCAATAGTTAATTTCAATATAACAAGAAAAATCAAGAATATCCTAAAGCATACAATACTTATAAACTGCATAAGTTCTTGCTAATACAGAAATCTCGCCACTTGATATTATTGATAATTCAGTATTGCATATTAAACATGTCTTGACTTCATCAAATCTCAACGACATGGCGAATGGCAAGATCGAAGAACTAGAAAAGCTTCACGAGCATCTAAAACAAGCTAAAGATGATCTTATGCAATCATGGTTAGATTCCAAGCCATTAATTGACGAGCTAGAGAAGTCACAAGCCGAACTAGCAAGCGTAAAGCACGAGTAATATAATTAAAGCTAATGCTTTGATTGCCTAGGAACGATGGAAATGTGTATCGAGTCCACAAAAGGAGAAAAATTGAAGCTGAAATGGACCATAGTTAATGAAAATAAGGATCTTGAGAGAACACAAGACGAAGTTGAAAAGATGGAAATCAAAATAGAAGACCAACGACGAAAATTATCGAAGCTCAAACAAGTGTTGAGGCTTAAGAGGCAAAGCCTTTTGACGTTGCAACTCACTCATGAAGCAATAGAGATGGACTCTAAAGCATTTGAAAAATCAACATCTCATGCACAGAGCTACACTAGTAATGATCTAGAAGTTGTGGATAAGATTATGTCACATTGAGTCGAGACGAATATTACACCTTAAAAAGAAAGGCTCGCGAAAAACATTCGCTAGTAGAAGGGCGTCTATCGGCATCCATGGAGAAAAAACTTGTGTCGGAGAAAAGTTGAGACACTGCGTTTAGAAGGTTGTTGAAGGAACTATATTCATACCGCGGCTTGAGCAAAAGAAGAATGAGTGAAAAGGGAAGTTCTGATGAAGGTATTGGGGATCTCAGAGAAGAACAATATGCAAGTGTAGAGGGAATTCATCCAAGTGTAGAGGAACTCAAAAGTAAGAACCACAACTTTTTAGTGAAGAAAAAGAAAATATCCTTATTCTATCTAATAAGCAGTTGTTGTGCAAGAAAGTAGAACAAACATGTCGAATGATTTTCGATGCATCCATCTATGACATATCCGAAGAGTACACTTTGAGAATAAGAACATATTACAATCCTTGTTTTAGGAATATAATGTAGGCAAAAGCGCAAATGATAACGAACACGGAATTATAAAGGCGATTCGAATCAACTATTTACGTGGATAATTAAAGAAGCGCTTCAATATCTTTTATTTAATGTTCATAAACGATTACCTACACTAAATCCTAACTATTATTTAAATAGAATTCATTAATTTGATGACCAAGCAAATAAAACTAAAATAAATAAAAATAATTAAATATTTAAGAATCCTTAAATATTGAAAGTCTATCTAATTATAACCTTTAAAATATCTCAAATATTATTTTGTATCTTCATCATAATACATTTGACAACATGTTCCTCGGAAGGGAAAAAATTCTAGTACTCTTGGAGTACCGAACACTGGGTACTCCAAGCCAATGAGAACCATCCATTTACACATAGCGGACCACATTATTTATTAAATTGTGGCCCTCTATGTGCATGTGAACAATTCTGATTGGCCTGGAGTACCGAATTCAGTACTCCAAGAGTACTAGAATTTTTTTCCCCTCGGAAGGATAATGCTAAATATCCATAATGTGTACCATAATAGATACCATAATAAAGGTAAAACTTTAATTTTGCGCTTAATGACTGTGATATATTCTTTGAGCAATAGTAAGCGTAACAAAATTATTTTACCTCATTTTATTATTCTTTATGTAACAACACTCTATGTCCTTGTAGCTTGACCTAGGAAATGCGTGATGAAAAAGTGGCTCGGAGAAACTATGCTGCAAAAATAGAAACAATTTAAGAAACAGATCGACAACTTCATTCTAATTTGTTGGGGAACTAGGCGCTGCTAATTCCGCCCAAGATCAGTGGGACGAATAAATGCGACTGAGAAAAAATAATGGACGCTAAAATAAGCACAAATATAAAACACCGAGATTTAACGTGGTTCGGCCAAACTGCCTACGTCCACGGACCCACACCAATATATTTCACTATCACAAAAGGAGGAGTACAAAAAATACTACACTGTATTTTTCTCTACCTACGCAAAGGTTTTATCACTCCACTCACTTTTATCTCTCGTGTATAGCTTCTACACTGAAACTCTCTCTCTACACAAGATCTCTCTCTTTTCTCTCTACACAAGATGTTTTGTGTTTTTGGTGAGCCTATTCTTTTGACCTTCCTTTTTTTCCTTCTTTGTGTGCCACCAACCTACTAACAATCTCCCACTTGAAGACTGATTTCAATCTGTCTTCACAATCTGGCTTTCACCTTGGGATATCTCATTTTGCAACTTCGTGAAAAATATGATGTGGGTCACCACCTCTGTCTTCATTGCGTAAGACCAATCAAGCCGAGCACACCCAATTTCTCCTTAGTTCTTGTTTAGTCATCATGTCGGCTGGGTTCTTGGTACCTTGAATCTTTTCAAGCTTTAATACTCCATCTTCCAAAAGTGATCTGATGAAGTGATAACGGAGCCCAATGTGTTTGGTTCTTGAATGAAATGCTGAATTCTTTGCCAGATGTATCGCACTCTGACTATCACTGTGCAAGACATTCTGCTCTGCTCAAACCCACTCGCCAACAAACCTTGTAACCATATCATCTCTTTGCTAGCCTCGATTCTTTGCCACGCATACTGCGCGTAGTTGATAACGCAACAATCTTACAGATCTGCGAAATCCAACTAAGCTGCGATAGCACCAACCGTAAAGACATAACCGGTGAGTGCTTCTTCTGCGATCTACCTCGCCAAAGAAATCGCATCTACTGAAACCTCCTAGTGTCACGTCGCCGCGTCTAAAGCATAAGCATTTATCGAAGTTCCCGTAGATATCTCAATATCCACTTTACCGCATCCCAATGCTTTGCTTTCGAGGATTTGCCATATATCCGCCGCAACTCCTACCGCATGAGCAATATCCGGTGCAGTACAAACCATGGCATACATCAAACTTCCAATGGCCGAGGCATATGGAATTTTAGCCATGAAGTTTCTCTCCTCTTACGCCTTAGGAGACTGTCGTTGGATAGACGGAAATGATTCGCTAATGGCGTCTTGGTGGCTTTGCTTGCTCATGTTGAACCTTTGCGAGGATTTGATCAATATACTTGGCTGTGACAACCGCAAAACACCTTTGCTTGTCTCTACAAATTCTCATCCCTAGAATTTGCTTTGCTTCTCCCAAGTCCTTCATTTCAAATTCCACCGATAGTTGCTTCTTCAACTTCTTCATCTCATCCATAAACCGAAGCAAAGCTACTAACATGTCATCGACATAAAGTAGCAAAATGATATAGCTGGACTCGAACCGCCAAGTAGCAACAATGGTCGCATTACACTTAGTAGCCATTTTTCTCGCATAAATCCGCCAAACTTCTTGTACCCTTGTCTAGGCGCTTGCTTTAAGCCATATAGGCTCTTCTTCAATTTGCATACCAACTTCTCTTTTCCTTTCACTGAGAAGCCTTCTGGTTGCTGCATATATATTTCCTCCTCTAAGTCACCATGGAGGAAAGCAGTTTTCACATCTAACTGCTCCAAGTGCAAGCCCTCCGCTGCAACAATACTCAACACTGATCGAATTGTTGTCAGCTTCACAACTGGCGAAAATATCTCCGTGTAGTCAATTCCTTCTTTCTGCTGGAATCCTTTGACTACCAATCTCGCCTTGTATCTTTTCGAACTATCATGTTCTTCTTTGATTCTGTACACCCATTTGTTATTAAGAGCTTTCTTCCCTCTGGGCAACTCAGCTAGTTCCCACGTCTGGTTGGAGATGAGAGACTTTATCTCGTCTTTCATTGCAAGCTCCCACTTAACAGAATCTCCCACCTGACATGCCTCGTCATAGCATTCAGGTTCACCGGCGTCAGTGAGCAACATGTAGTTCATGTACTTCCGATTCGGAACATGAGGTCGACTTGACCTCCTCACAATGGGGGTCGGAGCTGGAGACTGTGGTGAATCAACCTCCGAGATGGGCTCCTCTGTCTGCAGACCCTCATCTGTCTGCTTTGACGTACTTCCTTCTGGAGTGTCGTCCGGAACAACATATGTTGGATCATCGTGGATTGTGTCATTGGACTGCATCGCATTTCTGTCCTTGTACATCACCTTTTCATTGAATATGACATCCCGGCTTCTGATGAGTTTTTTGTTCTGGTCATCCCAAAAACGGTACCCGAATTCGTCTCCACCATATCCAACGAAAGTACACTTTAGTGATTTTTGGATCTCGGTCTGCCATTCCTCGACTTGCTCCGTCCACGCCCGTGCCCTCTGTTTGAACTTCTGCCTCTGCTATCTACATTGAAAGCGGCCCGGAAGTTGAAGTCGCATCTGACCGCTCTCCTGATCTCCTCGGTCAAGATCATGCTCACAACGTCATCGAACTTCAATTTCGACTTTCCGGCCGAGCTACTGATGGCTGTGACTGTGCCATTCCAGCTCTCAGGCAACTGCCCAAGAATTAATAGAGCTCGAACCTCATCACTAAAAGTGATTTCCACCGTGGTCAATTGGTCTACTACCTCATTGAATTCGTTGAGGTGTTCTCCAAATCTCCCGTCATTATCTTCATATTGAACAATTTCTTGATCAAATGAACTTTATTTGCTGCAGACGGCTGTTCATACATGCTGGATAGAGCTGCCATGAGAGACGCCGTTGTTTTCTCATTTTTAATGTTGAAAGCGACCGACTTTGATAGGGTCAATCTAATTGCGCCGAGTGCTTTTCGATCAAGCACCTCCCACTCGTCGTCTTTCTCGCCTTCTGGCTTTTCTTTCAACGGCTTATATAGGTCCTTCTGATACAAATAGTCCTCCATTTGCATTTTCCAATATCCAAAATTTTTGCCATCAAATTTATCAATTTTGGAAATTCTCTCGTCTGTCGCCATTACTCCCACTCGAACAAAATGTGATTTTTCGAGAAATCGCTTCGATGTGGAAGATCACCACGCCGCAACCACAGAGCATACTAAGAATTTCAAGAGATATCACGAACAAAGCTCTGATACCAGTTGTTGGGGAACTAGGCGCTGCTAATTCCGCCCAAGATCAGTGGGACGAATAAATGCGACTGAGAAAAAATAATGGACGCTAAAATAAGCACAAATATAAAACACCGAGATTTAACGTGGTTCGGCCAAACTGCCTACGTCCACGGACCCACACCAATATATTTCACTATCACAAAAGGAGGAGTACAAAAAATACTACACTGTATTTTTCTCTACCTACGCAAAGGTTTTATCACTCCACTCACTTTTATCTCTCGTGTATAGCTTCTACACTGAAACTCTCTCTCTACACAAGATCTCTCTCTTTTCTCTCTACACAAGATGTTTTGTGTTTTTGGTGAGCCTATTCTTTTGACCTTCCTTTTTTTCCTTCTTTGTGTGCCACCAACCTACTAACATAATTGACAGATCTACAATTTTTCCTTATCTCTCCATCTTGTCCGGTAAGAACACCAATGTTTCCCATCTTCACCATAGAAAAACCAAAATGTCTATAGAAAAGCAAAGGGAATTTGCTATAGTTGACGACCAACGAAGCCATGATATTGTCAGCCATGAGGGCTTGGTCCGATTGTAGGAGACCGGAGTTGTCCACAAGATTCTTGAAATAGTTGTTGTCAAACTTGTTCGTCGTAATAGCATCCAGAGAAGCCAAATTCCGGTCGGAGATGTTTTGATTTGGACATATGCTGCGCAGATTTCCGAGTAATGATACGTCAAGAGTTGGGTCGGGATTACCCGCCCCATCAAAGTCGAAAAGCCTTTGCTTAAATGTGAAACATTGAGCAAAGCCAATAGTATGTGCACCTGCATGAATCAACAAGGTTGTACACTTTATCCGATACTTTGTTTATGAACACATTGTCAGACATACTCTTATTGGTTTAAGTGGTGACAACCATGATAATGGATTTGTACCTGAAAGCACAACAACATCTTTCGAATCGAGGCCCTGGGAAACAAATTTTTCTTTGATATTATCTAAGGGCTCAAAAGGCGATGGGAGGTCATTTGCGGCAGTTATGTTTGCCGTTCGGCCATCTCGACGGCCCAAGGGCACTGGCCAGAAAGGACCCCCGGTCTAGTTAATTCAGTCAACATATCAACAACATAGGCGACATTAGAACAATTTATGGCAATCAAAACTCGAATGCATTAATTAAGACAAACAACATCGGCAATTATTATTGTTAATTTTTTTTCTTACGAGAAAAACAGATTCCCTTGCGGCAAGAGTCAATATATCGGTACAAGAAACTACTGATGGGCAAGCTTTCTCAACGTTCTCCTTAATCGCATCAATGACCTCGAAACCTCTAGCCGAGTCCTTATTAGGATTGGCATGTTTCTCCCCCGTGAGTGTGTCGGTATCATCAAGCAAGACGGACCCTTCACACCCCTATAAGTAGAGAGACTTTTAGCTCAAAACTATCAAATGATAACGAATAATAACATTTATCAGCACTATTGATTGGATCAGCATTGACATGACATTATGACATGAGTAGGGATGGCAAAATGACCCGACCCGACCCGAACCCGCAGCTACCCGACCCGAATGGGAAGGAATTTTGCCGACCCGCGGGTCGGCGGGTCGGGTTTGGGTCGGCTCCCGTGACCCGCCGCGGGTCACGGGTCGGGTTCGGGTCGGCTCCGTGACCCGACCCGCCAAAAATACATATCCACCTTTTTTTAAAAAAATTGTTATGTTTGAGACTTGAGTTTATCCAAACAAAATCCAACTGTAAATGGCCAAGACCCAACTACCCTACCCAATGCCGATTACTATCCGCTAGACCACTACCAAAACCCAATATATTGTCCCTCAATGCTAAATGACTAAATCCATAATTGGCAAATCTTTTATTCACTATCAGGTCAACGACTTGAGTTTCAAAAATACTCAATATACTAAATCTCTTATTCCTGTTCCTGACCCAATATACTTGAGTTTCAAAAATTTATTTATAAAAAAAAAAAAAGAAAAAAAACGGGTCAACAATCGGGTCAACGGCTTGACCCAAGCCGGCCGTGACCCGACCCGATTATTCGCGGGTCGGCCACGGAAACGGCCGACCCGACCCGTTGCCAACCCACACGAGTTAGTACTGTAGTGTTCATATACTAGTGTTGTATGAACATTGTAACATCAACCACGTTAAACTGTCACGTGATTGTTGATCCATCAGTGGTAGTGTTGATGAATAGCAGTAGTCTTACTGTAGCGAAACAATCATGGAAATGTAGGCGTAGAAGAGAGGCAGCCATTCTAGTTTCATTAGCTATAGCAGACCAAACACCAAATCTGACAATCTTAAGCAAGTTGGGACAAGTTTTGTCATAAAACTTGTAATCAAGTTGGCTGCAACTAAACGAAACAAGAAACAACAAGCAGAGCAATCTTGTGTAACTTCGATTCATCTCTAAAACGACAAGTTAGAGGATCAAAAGTTGTATAGATATTAGATAGTAACTGCATGTAACATGAGCAGCAGAAGTGGCAATTTATAAGAAGACATAGCTGATCACTTGAGAGTGGGAGAGCCACTTCACAAGTTGTCCTTTTCACCTTAGTTTGGTTAGAATCCACAAATAGAGAATATAGAATAGTCTCTGTGACCTAATAAGGTATGCTTAGTTAGATTGAATAGAGTAGAATGGCAATAGTGGTGAAGCCTCATTCTGAATTAAATATGTTTCTAGCAAGAAGATCCTAAGGAAAAGAACTGTACTTTTATACCGAAAGTAACTTTTTACTAATATCTAATTTTTTTAATTATTTATTTATTTATTTATTTATTTTTTCACGGTGGAATCGACATAAAAGAAGTCGATGATTATGAGTGGTGTAAAAGAGGATAGCTTTTTTGCTTTTTTTATGGGTAGCAAAGAAAACCTTTACAATGTCAACCATGGCTGATTAACATGGTCGGCTCTGAGAAGCGAGAATTTAGGGGCGTCAAACGAGTTCTTGATCTAACTTATTTTGGAAGGTCTTATATGTAGTTGATGTGGGTTTGATTTTACCCATTATTCCATTGATTTTCAAGTTTATAAGTTATGTGAAATGTGTTAAAACCCTAATCACTTCTCTACCAATCAATTACTTAGTTTATAAATACTGCTTACACAAATTAAATTCATCTGTACACAATTTTTTGTTAGATATTTTAAAAAGTGCATGTCAATGTTATATCTACATGAACATATAGTTATTGTGCATATAGTATACATGTCAGCTCTGTATTGAGTATGATCATTTAAGAATGACAATTGTTAATATTATTTAATATCAACGTGAATTGTGTCTTGTTAATATAATAAACCGTGCCCAATGAACATTATATTACTTATGTTTACAATGTACTATCAAGGACGCACTACATGACTTGAATGTCACACATAAAGCTAGAGCACAAGAGAGGAAGAAAAAATATAGATGAATTTTGTAAGAAAGTGCTAAATGAATCAGCCAATATGCAAGTTGGAATATAAGAGTGTGGAAACAATGTACACTCACTAAGTGGTGTAGTAAATTCAAGTTGCCGAGACTTGTGTGTGCATGATATAAATTTAAAAAAAAAGTTGGGACAATAATTGTAGTGTGCAGGGTAGTGGAGACAACACATGCATATTGAGAGTACCTAAAAACAAAAATGAAAGAAAGAAAAAAAAAAGAGTAAAATTCGAAACGCAATGTTAACCATCCAGTCATGGGAGTTATATTGTACATTATAAATATTAGTGTCTTCAACACGCCCCTTACATTTAGACACGAATTTATTTATTTATTTTTTCCATGTAAACCTAACATGTGAACAATTTACTTAAATGGATGGGATGAGATTAACTCAACATCTTTGCTAGTCTAAAACCAACACAAAAGGAAAACACTTCAATTCATTACACTTTGTTAATTTTCATAAATAAAAAAATAATAAAAGTAGATGTTGTGAAAGAATGCACAATCTACTTTTATTTTTTGTCTATGTACATCATTTATTTATAAAATCATTTAGAATTTACTAATCTTGCGTTAAATTCAAATCTTGAGCAATATTTTTATTTTATCTTATGTTTTATTTTATTTAAACTTTTTTGTGCGAGTTGAGCGTGAACTCAACATAAAAGTAATTTAAAAACTTTTTTTTTAATTTTATCATTACAAATTGATCGTAGAGGAGAGCAATCGCACCCTTTTAATCAAGGGTGTAAAAAGTCCATTGGGATGCCGTCAGATCACATAGACATTGGTTACACAACTTCTTACTCGATCATTAAAAAAATAACAAGTAAAAATATTTGGAATGTGTCATTAGAAAATGTATAACTTTATCTTTCTTTAAAAAACATATTTATTGTGTTTTAACTAATTGGACAACGATAATAAAATATATAAAAATATAAATTTTCAAAATTATATTACAACTTCTTATTGTGATGATATCCCATTTCAGACATTTGGTCATTTATTTTGCTCAGATTGAATATAATGTGATTTTCAAAAAAAAATGTGTGATGAAGGAAAACCAAAAGTTTATATCAATTTGAATTTTACAAATAATTATGAAATAATTTTGAACTTATTAATAATGTATTATAATAGGCTATTATATCGTCTATTAACCATTTATTTTGCATAGATTTAATATAATATGATTTTTTATTTAATATAATATGATTTTTTTTAAAAATTATAGCAGTGAAGAATAAAAAAATATATGTCATCGTGATAATATAGTATTTTGTGTGTTGACCACTTATTTTGCACAAATTGAATGTGACATGATTATTTTAAAAATTATAGTGATAATGAAAAATGGGTCCTCAATTTATGATTATGAATTTTGATTGATTATTAAGTTCAGAAAAGTTACATGATTTTTGGGATAAAAATTCATGAAATCCATAAGAATCCGAGGGTAAGAGGTTGGATTTTGGCTAGAAAGTTATACGTGTATTTTTATGTTCAAAATCCATAAGAATTGATAGATATCTATCATTTAATAAAATCCACAAGAATCCATAAAAATTGAGAACACCAAATTTTTATAGAATTTACAGAATTCCAAATTGAGAACATTGAATTTGTATGGAATCTATAGAATTCTGAATTGAGAACGCTTAAAATTATATGGATTTCTAAAATCCATTAAATTCCATATTGCAGTTTTGATCCAGTGCCCAAATTGGGCACCTTAACGTGCCCAAATCATGACGTGGAGCATGTGTCATCATGATTTGGCATGCTGTTTGTGGATTAAATCATGATGACACATATTGCCACGTCATGATTTGGGCACGTTAAGGTGCCCAATTTGGGCACTGGATCAAAACTATTCCATATTTATAACACCGTCCTTAGTTCAATTTTTCAGTTTGTTATTTATATATTTTTGTATGTCAAAATTGTTATCTTAGCAACTCTTGAATTCTATCTTTTATTTTTTTTCTATGGGGCCAAGCGTAAAGGTTTGAAGATGGTGCGATTAGTGACAAAGACAGTATACTATAAATACCACTTCAAATGTTGCATTCAAATAAGTGTTCCAAACTTAAATTAATTTTGTGATAACACTGTAAAAACAGTTGTCTCCAGTTTTGTTCACAATTTTGTCATGAACATATTATTTATTGGGTTTGTTTAATTTTGTTAATTAAGTGAGCAAAAATGTGACCCCCTGCATCGCACCCGTGCGAATACTTGTAACTAGTTTTTTTTGAAGAAAAAATACTAGTAACTAGTTAATTATGTAATAAATTAGTGTTAGGTACTAATAATTTTATTCATACACCATTACACCTTGTTTCTATTACTGGTTTTAGGGTTTATGTTTATGGGTGCAGATGGAAGAGTGTTGACGTGGGGGCAAGGACGGTCCTATAGTTTGGTGATCCTAAGTCGAACTTAAAAAAATAGGCCCTTTTTATTTATTTATTTATTTCCATAAAACTAATATAAAGTGACACACAAGACTCGACTATGACGGAGTAAGAATTAGTCAAACAAATAACAATAAGCCAATAAAGAATATAAAAAGTTCACTTAGAGTACTAACGCAAAGTAAAAATGAAAAAGAAAAACTCAGTCAAAGCTAACACAAATAATTCATGAGGCCATATATTTAAACAATTGAAAATAAAAACCTCAATCAAAGCCAACACAGATGGCACAAGAGAAAGATTTAAGTAAAAAGCCGAAAGTAAAAAGCTTAGCCAGAACCAACACAAATAGCCAAAGGAAAAAAGAATATTTTTTAAATTAATATTCAGTGACCAAAAAAAACACAGACATGTAATAGCAAAATAAAACAATCTCCCATCTCAACTTCATCAAAAATCGTTGCTCAACAGTCTGATCCCTATTCTCTACATAAAAGAACACAATGAAAATATTACCATCCAAAATTATTATCAAAATACAGACAAACCAACGTGAAGAACTTAAAAGCAGTCAACATAATATAACTTGAGAAAATGTCTTAAAGTGGTGTTCATCTATACAAGCAACCGGTTTATTAGCCCTCTCTTCCCATGTACAAGTTTCAATTAAATGCCCAGTGTGCTTAAAAAGGGCAATAAGCTGGAAGATCCTCATAAACAACCTCGCTCTTGCCTGATTGCAAAATCATCAATTCCCTCTTCTGATTCTATGGAACAACTTCCACACATGTGGGCCAAGTGAGTACGTATTTTCGAGGCTGTAAGTTCATCAAGCTTCAACGGAGTACCTATTGCTGAAGCTACATAGAATGAGATAGTTTTGTCGTAAAAAGAACAAGAGGCGGCTTCGGGAGGCCAATCGATATCGGTGCAACGAGAGATTCAACAGCAGGATCAAAATCAAAATTGTATTTCATCGCACGCATTGGAAATCGTTTAAAATACCATATTTTCTTTTGAAAAATACGATAATAATCCTCCTGATTCTTGAAAATTAGAATAATATGCTTCCCATCAAGGTGACCAATCTGAATTTAACCCAATAATTGTAAAGCATTAATACCTTCTAAGAGCTCATTCATGGCTGGCTTCTTATGTGGAAATTTTTCAACAAGTGCCCATTTCAGCCAGCTCGATAGAACTTGGATTTTCCTTTATGAAACTGGAATGAAAGGTTCATTCCCACATAGAGTAGCCTTACGTATCGGTACACTATCAGAGTTGCCAGCATAGATTACTTTTTAAAATGATTTATCCGTTGTAGATGTTGCAATTTTTCCCCCTTTACTATCTCAGCAAATGTCTTTATTGGAGCTCCAAGGGGAGGGCCAGGCACCTCTCCCAAATTCGCCATAGCTAATTGAAGAAAGATCAAGCTGGAATTGCAAAAGAAAAGTAGAGATCAAAGAGAATTTTCGATTACACACAGTGGAGGTGGAATCGCACGTAGTAAACCCCTGCCATATTTTAATCGACTCTTTTATTTTTCAGTTACAAATTGAACATTGAGAAAAGAATGATATTGTTCATCCGGGCTTGTTCCAGTGCCAGCGTTTCCAGCGCTGATTGCCACCCTCTCGTGGGCCCCCTGCGTTCAAGGGGGCCTGGGAGTGCACTGGGACACGTGAAGTGTCCCAGTGCTAGCACTGGAAAAAACTTGATTGTTCATCACTCTGAATGTGTTAAAAGTAAACCTTTCCCAATTATATGATAAAGCGCAATTCAATTTTTACTGTTCATATTTTGAAACGGAACCGTCAGGGTTTCATCTTATACATTATTACGGTTGAACAAAATACTTTCATCATTCTTCTATATTTCAAAATTTTTCAACAAATATTGCGATGATTTAAACATGATTCCACCACAATAAACCTCTTGTAGTTTATATAAGAATATTATTCTATTTGCAGAGATTAAAACGTATAGGAATAATACAAATGATAATGTATCACGTGGAGATTGGAGGAGATTTCGAAATGAGAAATGAACAACTATCAGAATAATAATATGAGTCTTATTGAAACTTCCACATTAAGCATAGAATAGGTGCTTTATATAAAATTAAAACCATAACCACATTTTTAGATAATAACATCATCAATATATAGAAGTCATTTCATCAGTCGTATGTTAATGCTCTGTACCGGCTAGCCAAATGAATAGCTATAGGTGAAACTTGGCATCAATCATTTCAACCTTATCACAATTTATCAAGATTCTAAACAACCACTATGTAAGGTAATAATCCATTGTCTACAGTGGACATCTTAATAGTGCTTACAATAGGTTGAATCGTGACACGTGTCCCAAATTGTGGGCCTCTCCTGTTAGTGGGTTGGTGGCACACAATATTTGAAGAATTTGCAGGTTCAAAGTCAAAAAATGAGGGGCTCTTAGTAGGAGATAAATGTTGACCCAACATATTGCAATGGAGAAAGTTTGATTGAGAGAATTACGCATGCAGTTTTGGTAGGTGCCAACAACCCCCAAGCTTGTCTATAAATAGAGCTCTCATTTGCATTGTAATCACACCAACACAACACCAATCGAGAGAAAAATAGAGAGATCTTGTGTAGAGAGAGAGCTTCAGTGTAGAAGCTATACACGAGAGATAAAAGTGAGTGGAGTGATAAAACCTTTGCGTAGGTAGAGAAAAATACAGTGTGGTATTTTTTGTACTCCTCCTTTTGTGATAGTGAAATATATTGGTGTGGGTCCGTGGACGTAGGCAGTTTGGCCGAACCACGTTAAATCTCGGTGTTTTATTTTGTGCTTATTTTAGCGTCCATTATTTTTCTCAGTCGCATTTGTTCGTCCCACTGATCTTGGGTGGAATTAGCAGCGCCTAGTTCCCCAACACCTCCCACCATCACGTGTCACTAATCCGGCCCATTGTGAGCACCATAACGATGCCACACTGTGGATAATGGATCAAATCCACTAATATGTATCCTAGTCTTCAACTGATATCTACGAGCGACGTGCAAAAAGTACGCGAAATTCAACACATTCAATCCAACAATAACTAAGTAGAAATTTTCAAGCCTACCAGCATTAATATCTTTAGTTAACCTTGTGCACAATGTTCACCAGTAGAGCACTAAGGGTGTGTTTGATTGCAAGGGTGAAAAATGGATGGAAAGAAAATATTTTCCAGGGAATTGAATTCCATGGAAAAAATTTTCCAGGGAAATTGTAGGTGTTGGTGTTTGATTGCAACAATTTGCAAGCTGGAAAATTGTATCTTTTTCCTTGCTGTTGTGTTTGATTGGTAATATTTTCCATGGAATTTTGGTCATTTTCTTGGTTTTTGTTGTTTGATTGATATTTATTTTCCATGGAAAATAATACAATTTCCATAGAAAATAATACATTTTCCATGGAAATAGTTGAGGAATTTTTCATTGACATTCTTTTTTTTTTCTTTTTAATTAGTATCTAAAACTTTTTCCATGCAAATATTTTCCATGGAAATTTTCATTGAGATTCTTTTTTTTCTCCTCGGCATCTAATTTTTTACATGCAAATGATTGAGGAAATTTTTATTAGTGAGCTATATACAGGTAAAATGTCCCTCAAATAGAGCACCACGAAATAAATTAGACCTTTAATTAAGAAGATAATAATGCTTAAATAATAAAATGGAAATTAAATATGAAAATAGAATTTTGAACAAAGAAGAAGCGAAAAAGAACAACAAGGAGATGACAATAACACCAAGAATGTGAGAGCTAACATGTGGAAATATGTTATCCTAAGGCAAAATAGGAGCCAATTTTTACATAAGGCAAATTGGGTGCCAATTTTTGATAAACACATAAGGCAAATTGGGAGCCAATTTGTTCTCAAAATACGTACAAACCGGATCTAATCAATTTTTCCGGTAGACTAAACACGTTTTCACCATCGAAGTAGGCCAAAATAATAGGTGTACGTGTTACAAAATAAATACAAATATTATACTTAGGTGGACAATGTTTTCCACGTACAAAATATACAAAAGATGGATTCATGTCTAAGACATGTGGACTATTTCTGCCCAACTCCATATACACAAACTTACGCATCAAAGACTCATTGGTGAAGCTCATGAACATCACACCCAAACCTTTATCAGTGTGAAACTTTTTCATCATTAGCACAACGTCGGTATCATCAAGACCCATTCCCCGCAATTTCTCTTCAATCAATGGCCAGTTCACGTGGTTTAGCGTATCCAATGTTGCCTGAACCTTCAAAGCATTTGCTATTTCTTTGGATGACTCCGCAATGGTGGCTAATGCATAAGCACTCTCTTCCACAGGTTGTGCACGTCGGCGCTTAGGTTTGCGGGATCCATCTTCACTTGGCCGCTTCCTTGATGTTGTTGGACTGGGATCCGTGCCCTCAGTTGCTTGGTCCATCTCGTCCACATTTTCGTCAACTAATAAATATACAATAGACACAAAGAGAAGCTTTCAAGTGATACATGTTTTTAACAAATGGATAATAGAAATTTGAAAATAAAAAGATGAACCATTCAATTAACAGTATAGGATAATCAATATAAGATTACTGCCTTTGAGTTTGTACATAAAAAGAAAACATAAGATTTCATTTTGAGAAATTGAACAAATTTTCCTTTTCCCAGGCTGTAATTTTCATCCTTAAACAATATTTTGAAATGGGATGTCAAAGTTGTATATTTCCCACAATTTATCATTCATTTCCAAGTGCTACTTGCATTTAATCACATCTACTGGGAGCAAATTCTCATTATGAATCACAAAGAAGACAGTTAATATGTTTTAGCCAGCAAAAAATATTAAGTAGCAAAGGCTATTAGCAATTAGCACACATTCACAATCTTGACATGATAACATTGTACTTTCTGCACATTGATAGGTTAAACGAAAATGACTATTAAAGTGCTATACCAAGTTTGGTTTCCTTAACATGTCACACACACCCCCAATAAAGAAAATCAAATCCATCATCACAGTGCAAGTATTGATTACCTATATACCAAACTTCAAGTCAATCCCTGACGGCGAAAGATTACTACCATGAAAAAAAAGGACAACTATTGCAACCGTTGCCGATTTTACAAAACAAATTCTTAGTCATGGAAAGCAAGAATTCAAACTAGATGCCAATAAATCCAGAAATGAGAAAAACAACAAACTGAAATTTGGTTTGGTAATTATGTTCACCAGTAACTAGATAGATGGAAAGAGGTAGTACTACACATCTCATATAATTATCAACCCCTGCTTGAGAACCAGCATATAGTGGACTCATGCATGCAGTGTAACATAGGTGTATAAATTTTTTGAAAGATTAGATGTGATCAATTTATGAAAATGCTCCTTTGTGTGTTGGATATCTCTCTTTATCATGTTTTTGTCTCCCTTTGTGTCTATTGAGTTTGATTCTCTCATGAGGGAAGAAAAATGGTGCCTTTTCCAAATGTAATAAGCAGTGCCGATCAAAATCGACGTTAAAAGCGAGGTTGTTTATATTGTGTGTGAAAACAAGAATTTCCAACCTTTTAACTTTTAAATGAAGAAGACAATTCCTCATTCAAATCTGCAATTTCGGTGTCAAAACAAGTCACCAATTGGCAATTGGTTGAATAAAACAATAATCAATTCAATTATCTGAAAAAAATGCATTTCAAGGAAGAATTCACAAACTCTATACAGATAAATTCCAAGAATACTCTTAACTGATTTTTCTTGCAACAAATACATTGACCACAGCAAATATATTGATCCATTACATAAATCAACATGTGGAAAGCGAATCATATCGAGGTGTACCAAGAGTAAAATTTGACATGTAAGTGTTAATGTTTATTTCATCATAATTAACGTATAATATGCTCACCCTATATCGGAGAGAAGTTATCGAAACCAGTTATAGCCCTATCTCCAGTGGCTGAATCTTTCCCGAAGATAGCCTCCAATTCATCATATCGAGGGCAAAGTTTTGTCTTCCACTTATCAAGATCCGGTTTGTCCTACAAAATATGTCCACATATTGATGATTCTAAATTATTAACAATATCACTAAATAAAAATAAAAGTATTTACATAACATAGAAGATTTAGTATACCTTAACCAGCTCCTCCCATGCAATTGGGTCTGCTGTGACACGTCCAGTCGCGGAATCTATACCAAATCCGCTCAAAGATAGCAGCTGGCTAACTTCAACATATTCCCTCTTAATAGTTTTCAATCGTGACCTGACATTGGTGACTGTTACAACTACCCCAAGTCCTGTAAACACATTGTCAACGACTTTGGATAGTGTGACTGCGCTGAAGCCGTTGTCACTCCTCTTGCTGGTTCCCAACACCTGGTGGAGAAGTGAGGTAACTAGAATCTTGTCCATGTCATCGGTCCAACGTACTTGCTTAATCTTTGTTTTAGGATCAGTTTGTGTGGCAGTAATTTCAACACCATCGGCATCAGAAGGAGTGGCAGGTCTTGGAAAACGATATTGAGAAGCAAGGTTTTTATGGTTAGCCGCTGCCATGGATAGTATCTTTCCAACCTAGAAGCTGTCAATGAATTTAAGACCTTGAACATCAAATAGTTCACACTGTAGATGTTAAGAAATTCATGAATAGATACATAATCAAAGTCTCGACAATATCCAAACTTACAACTTGATAAAACTAAGATACAACTTAAAAATCAAGAAATGCAAAATCTCCCAAATATTGAAATACAAACACCTAATCAACAAATTACATAGAGGAAATGAAAATAAATTCTTAACAAAATAAAGTTTCATGAAAAGTCAATTCCAGGATCGGCGGTGGGATTATGATCTGCCCACATTTGGGCAGCAATCGCATCCCTACTATGTGTCCATTCTTCTTCAGCTCTAAAATTGACATTTGTATTTGCAGGCGCGTCCTCAGGTACATCAACATGTATAGGGTTAACCTCATCATCGCTGCTATCTGCATCTTCGTCACAAACATCGTCTACATCGTCAACCCTCAAGAAATTGTGAATGGCACAACAAGCAAGCACTATCTTGGCCTGTGTGTCAATATCATGGTATGGTTGATGTCTTAAGTAAGCAAATCTTTTCTTGAGCAATCCGATCGTCCTCTCAACCACATTACGTAGAGATGAATGTCGAAAATTGAAAAGTTCTTTACTATTTTGAGGACGTTGTCCCTCAATATCCCTACGATGGTAACGAGTGCGACGATACGGTGATAGGAATCCAGGAACCAACGGAAACCCAAGGCTTGCAAGATAGTATTTACCTAATCAAAAATCCCATTTTAATTCCATGATCTTGGTTATAATCTAGTAAAAGTAGTGTACATATATCGACAAAACTTACCTAAAGGAATTGTTAGATTGTGCCCTTGCCAGTAATAATCGCACTTCTTAACAAACGACCATCATGTCTTTGATCCCTCCCAACCAGCTAGGACATACGTGAATTTCATATCAAATGTGCAAGCTACCAATACATTTTGAGAAATCACTTGCTTTCTATTACGATATCTAGCTTGTTCAAGAACAAGGACATTTGCTGCAATATGTGTACCATCTATCGCCCCTACAGCATCCTATGGCAGGAAGAAAGAAAGGAAATATATAGGAACATGAAGAATATTATAATGCCAACGAATGTAATCAAGCATCCAAAGAAAACTGACCTCAAAATATGAGAACCATGGCTTGATGTTGTTTTTCTCATATGGTGAGTTTTGGGTTGTGGCATTGGTTACAACTTCTCTATACAAAAGAAGACAAGCTCGTAGTACTTTGTGAAAGTAATAACTAACTGTTTGCCCAGATCTGAAGAAAGTAAAACCTCCAGATCGATTACGTTCATCATGTCCGACTGTGTTGAGAAAAATAGCCACTTGTTCCTCAACTTTGACTGATTTGCTATCAACCAAACCATGGGTACGAAGACGAGCACAACATCTTTAGAATGAACCTATTTTCATCCTAAGTAGGTAACGGCATATTCTATCACTCGATCCAAACATTCGAGTTAGTGCTACTTCTCTATCGGTATCCCAATTTGTATGAGGAGCCCTAGGAAGACGTCGGGCACGACGCATATTACGGTTATATATCACAATAGCTTGTAATATCATATTCCAAAAAATGGCCAATAATTTCCTTTGATATCGGCGTTGGCTTGTTGATGCATCCATGTTTTTGTCTACCACACTAGTAAAATTTACCAATTTACCGTAATAAGATCGAATAATAATATAATGTCAAAAACTTCCCAAATTAAAAAGGACACAAAGTATGTCATTAGTTTATACCTAGTTCAATCAAAAATCTCATCTAAAAACACTTTAGCATTCATCTAAATTGTGTATGCATACTATATGTTTTCATATTTATTTTTATTTATAGATCTTAGCAAATGACTTGCTTCTTTGACTTATGATTGTCACAGAAATAACAGTATGTGACTCAACAACTTAATACCAAAAAATTTACTCTCCCCCAAAAAATTTGGGAAGTTATCGTGTAACTCACAAACTCCATAAATATAATAGAACTATTGCATACGAGGCATTTCACACAATTCCATCCAAAAAAGCACACAAGTTGTGAAGTTCGTATATGAAGACAGAAAGCTCAAGCTCAAGGGGAAAAGGTGAAGGATGTAGAGTTACAAAAATTTTACCTGTGAGCAGCGATGGAAGTTCCCCAAACAATATGTACTGCAAAAAAAAAAAAAAAAAAAAGGAACGGCGAACAACATTAAAATTATTGGCCATTTGTGGGTATACAATAGACTGTGAATGTGAGTCGTTTTCCTTGACAATAAATTTCACAAACAGGTGGAGTGCACCCAAGGACACCCTAGGAATGGTTCCATACACCAGAAAAGAACAAGAAAAATGAAAAAAAAAAGAGCACCAAGAAGATGAGTAGTAGCAGAAATCGCTAAAAATGAGCCCCTAAAACTTACCTCCAACCTCTGCGAAGATGAAAAAAGACCACTACAAATCACAGCAGCACTTGAACAATCTCTTGTAACCAACACACTTGAACGATTATTTGGATTTCATGGTTTATCTGACGAATTTTGAAAGCTAGGGCTCGAAGAGGATGAAGCCAGAGAGGAAAAGGGAAAACGAGCTCTGGCTTTGGTTGGGCCTCCAAGTGATTTGCCGAGGAAAAAAAAACAAGTATAAGGCGAGAATTTTTTTTCCAGCTTTTCGTGGAAAAAGTGGTCACGTGACCCATTTGTGGAAAAAATTTTCCATGGCAAATAAATGACATCAAACAGCACATAAGTGGGAAAATTTGGTGGAAATTGGCATTTTCCATGGCAAATATGGCCTATCAAACACACCCTAAGATAAATAGCCCCAACTACAGTCAATGAGAACACAGAATTAGCCATACTACTCATATTTTCGGGAGATACTTTGTTATAATACTCAATTTGGCCTATTATGTTAAATGCCTACGCGAATCCCATGAGTATCAACTGTAGAGTGTTAAAGTTATGGAATCATCTGATCTAAAAGTTTAAACTTTTAGATCAGATGGTTCCATAACTTTAACATGGTATCAGAGCGGGCGATGACCCGGGACCGATGCTCGGATAGGCCAAACCCGGCAAAAAATGATCGCCGAAAAAATGGTTCACGTGCAAAGGTTTGGAAAGATCCCACCTGCACGTGTGGGGGGCGTGATGAAAAAGAGCAAAAGTGGAAAATCCCACATCCGTCGAAAATTAAAAAAAAAAACCAATATAAATACAAGTATAAGGATAACTCCCCTTGGAGGTTAACCTTTTAAGGTGGAACTCCTTGCACTTGTACAAAAAAATTTAACATGGTATTTGTAAAAGTTATGGAACCATCTGATCTAAAAGTTTAAGTTGAGTGATCAGTTCCAATTTAGATTATTTAATTACTATCCTCAACACTCCCCCTCACGTGTAGGCGGAATTTATTTTTTCCCAAACAAAGCCTAACACGTGCACAATTCATTTTAAATGGGTGGCGGTGAGATTCGAACTCAAGACATCCTGCTGGCTCGATACCATGTTAAAGTTATAGAACCATCTGATCTAAAAGTTTAAGCTGATAGATCGGTTCCAATTTAGATTATTTAATTACTATCCTCAACACGCCCCCTCACGTGTAGGCGGGATTTATTTTTCCCAAACAAAACCTAATACGTGCACAATTCATTTTAAATGGGTGGTTGTGAGATTCGAACTCAGAACCTCTGCCTGCTCTGATATCATGTTAAAGTTATGAACTCTTCTGACTTAAAAGTTTAAGCTGATAGATCGGTTCCAATTTAGATCGGGTCAAGGATTACTCCCCTTAGAGATTAACCTTTTAAGGTGGAACCCTTTACACTTGTACAAAAAATTTAACATGGTATCAGAGCGGGCAATGACACGGGAGCGATGCTCGGATGTGCCAACCCCCGCCAAAAATGGTCACCGGATGGTTCACATGCAAAGGTTTGGAAAGATCTCACTTGCACGTGAGGGAGGCGTAATGAAAAGAGTAAAAGTGGGAAATTCCACATTAGTAGAAAACAAGAAAAAATAAATAAATGCAAATACAAGTGCAAGGATTACTCCTCTTGGAGGTTAACCTTTTAAGGTGGAACCCCTTGCACTTGTATAAAAATTTAACATGGTATCAGAGCGGGCGATGACCCAGGATCGATGCTCGGATGCGCCAACCCCGGCCAAAAATGGTCGCCGAAAAAATGGTTCACGTGCAAAGGTTTGGAAAGATCCCACCTGCACGTGAGGGGGGCGTGATGAAAAAGAGAAAAAGTGGAAAATCCCACATCCGTAGAAAAGAAAAAAAACCAATATAAATACAAGTGTAAGGATTACTCCCCTTGGAGGTTAACCTTTTAAGGTGGAACCCCTTGCACTTGTACAAAAAAATTTAACATGGTATTAGAGCGGGCGATGACCCGGGACCGATGCTCGGATGCACCTACCCCAACCAAAATGATCGCCGAAAAGATAGTTTACGTGCACAGGTTCGAAAAGATCCCGCCTGCACGTGAGGGGGGCGAGATGAAAAGAGTAAAAGTGGAAAATCCCACATCGGTAGAAAACAAGAAAAAAACCAATATAAATACAAGTGTAAAGATTACTCTCCTAGGAGGTTAACCTTTAAGGTGAAACCCCTTACACTTGTACAAAAAATTTAACATAGAGCAATCGATATGATTGTTCCCCATCTGGGGTGCCATGCTCGACCTTGAATCTTATGGCACCCCATCTGGGGTGCCATACTCAATTTGTGCCATGCTCGACTTTCGATGCTCGCCTCTTTATCTCGACCAGACCGGCCTTGACCATCGACACTTCGACAGAATTGAAAAAATTAATCCTAATCACCATTCGTTGAACCAAAGCTTAAACCCCCTTCAATCTTGGTCATGTTTGTCATACGTGGTACAATAATCCTATCATATAATGGTAGCCATATCCCTACTGTGATCAAGGATATTACTGTTAAGGAGCCAGTCGGATGCGAAAATGGTCGGCCAAATGACTGTCCATTTTGAAAGCTTGGGAGATTGCGAAGGTAACTTGTTGGGTCGTTGCAGTGACATAGATTATCCTGGAGGCCCATACTTGGATTATCTTTAATGGGCATTTGACTTTTTCAATCTGTTGAATGTTATATAAACTCCATGGTTTAGCGTTTGCCCCATCTTGGTTTAATTCACCGTCCAATATGATTGCTGCTTTGTTCAAGAACCTAATCAAACAAAATAATGCCACAAATTATCAGTCCGATCAATTTATAAAATTAGGACACATGTTTTGCTAAGCATCACGAAAATATTGGGTCGAGTCGAATAATACTGTGGTGTGCAATAGGAGCCCCAGTGAGAACAACTTGCATCTATTTGATTTGCCCATGTGAAAAACAAAAGAGATGGTGCCATCGACTGTTTTTAAAGAGGGGCTAGACAACTTTCTGTTTTTATTGGGCTAGACGTGGACGCCCATGATGTCCTTAATTATCTTGTCAATGTCAAAAACCTAATCAAGAGATCAAAAAAATGACAACAAAATGCCAACTTGCCATTGAGTGGAAGACTGGGAGTTTTGTAGAGACTCCAAGTACATGAAATATGACTTGAGATTCTTGCACACGCATATCATGTGAATGACAGCAATGACTGCGTCGAGAGCTAATGACAATATGGCTTAAGTCATGGCGGTTAGAATCTACTTAAAAATAATTTTAAGCAAATACATGTATTTATTGGTTAAAAAGAGTCTCTTCATGATGGACCCTTCTTTGAGTGGTGGATCATAGAAAGCTCCATCAACATCTCCTTTATTCGAAAGTGTGAGGTTACGTTTCTTGTAAGCTGCAACGAAAGAATGTGCAATGCGCAAAAAGATCCCCTTGGGTTTCATGTGCACGTGTAGCCTCATCCCGATGAAAAATAGCACTTTGGCACATAACATGAGTATGGTCGGGATGCCAAAGCCTAATGTCCAACTTTTTGATGATCGTCTAGCCATTGGCAATTTCTGACAATACAATAAGGCGTCGGTCATTACCGACAGTCACAATAAGCTGTCATAAATTTCAAATAGGAAGTCAGATTCCATCTGGCAATTTTCAACGGTCAGTGCCGGTCGTTGGAAATTTTCGATGGTCAATGCCTGTCGTAGGAGGACTTTTTCGATCGAAATGCTTAATAAATAATATGAGGAAATTAGGGCTAGTGGCGCATTTATCTTTCATTATTCAAAAGTCTTGATAAGTAGACTTAATTAATAAAATTATAGCACACCCAATTCAATTATCAGGTTCAACACACATCATCCTAGCTCTATCTTCGTCACTCTCTCTCTCTCTATGGATGTTCCCGATCTATAAAGGGAAAAAGTGGAAATATGGCTTCCGACTCCTGCCAGCAACTTCTAACTCTGGCGACGCTGCTGGTGGACGGCGGACCTAGTGAGTGACTCTATTGGGCCCAATATTCTAAAAACCGTACCTAGGCGACCCGTCCGCTAGGCCAAAAGAGTGAAAAAGCAGTCAATGCAAATTGTTGACCACCCAGGCGTGACTATGCGTTGATTAGACACAACTAGGTGGTGACTAGGCATGCTTAATATTGCATTGGACTATTCCTTCCGTGTTTTTTTCCATACCCACATTTTTAAGCCTAACCCCATTTTAAATTAAGAAAATACTAAATTAAACAAAAATATAAAAATAAATACAATGCATCTCACACCACAATTATACACAATAGAAAATACCAATTCAATTTCAAAACCTTAAACATTTTGGATTCTTAGTATGACGACCTAGCTAACACCGTGACGAGAGCATGCATGTAATCTTTATAAATCTATTTATCTTTTTACTTTTGCCGTTTGAGAATATTAAAATATATTGTAAATTTGTTGAAGTTATAAAGGAAATATAATCTTTATGAATTTAGATACATTTTTTAATTTATTTTAATTATTTAATAGCTTATACTAATTAAAAAATTTTAAATATTTTAAATATTTGGAAAAATGCTTTTTAATGCCTAGGCGCCGCCTAATCACGCTTAAACTTGTAATGCTCAAAGCTTCAATTCAAGTCCACACTTTTCCACGCTTCTTATTTTTTAGAACACTGATTGGACCAGAAAACGAAGGGAAAATGGGCGGTGCAAATGGGGAAAAACAAGTGGTGCTAGTTCAAGAAAAGTGGAAATTCTTCCTATTCCCTTCTTTTTCTACTTTCTTTTTCATTTTTTGGGTATTCTATTGAACGATTTTGAAGTGATAGTGTGTGATTGTGGTAATAATTTTTGGTGTCTGTGAGTGTGCATTCGTGGAACTGTGTCTAGCGTGTGTGTGCTCGGTTTTTGTGTGTGTATTCTAATTGGGAGTGCTCCTGTGGTGGCGAACGGTGTAGATGGTGGTGGAGGTAGTCTCGGTTGTCAAGTCCTTTTGTGTTCGAAATGCTGTTGTTTGTGTTTGATACTAGTGCTATGGGTGATGATGAACAGCTTCAATGCTAAGTCTGTGAATCCATTTTTAATTGCCACAATCCCACTATCTCCTAAATTAATACCATGGAGACCCTACGGACAACAAATGTGGTCAATAACACAATAAATGTGGTCAGTAACTCAAGAACTTGGACCAATTAAAAGTTTATATCCAATGTGATGGGGGAATGTGTACTTCTAAATGACAGATCAAATCTCTAGAGAAAAAAATTGAGATTTGAACAAATTAATCAAGTAAATTCCCATAATCCCATGTTTCTACTTTCTGTTGTTTGGTTGGGGGTTGGTGAAGTAAAATAACCTGTTGTTGCTGTGATTTTGAGTTGGGAAGAATTGCAGTGAAATCTAGTGGTCATGGAGTGGTGATAAGGTGTTGCAGTATAATTGTTGGGAGAACAGTGCAGAATTAATGTAGTGTAGTATTTTAGCTTGCTGCTGTGAATTGGAATTGAGATTAGGGCTATGACAAAGAATGTATGATGCGTTATAGAAAATGTGCACTAGATTTTAGAAAGTATGCAATGAATTACAAATAATCTGTAATGAATCATAAACGAACTGATTATAAAGAATATATAATGCATTACAAAAAATGTGTAATACATTGTACATAATCTGTAATGAATTACAAAGAACTTGTGATTCATTACAAATAATCTGTAATGAATCATAGAGAATATCTAATAAATTACGAATAGAGTGAAGAGAAAGTGTAATACATTGCTGTTAATTTGTAATGAATTACAAAGAATATGTCATTCATTACAAATAGTGTATAATGAGAGAATATGTCATAAATTACAAATGGATTACAGAGAATGTATAATCCATTATATATAATCTTTAATGAATTACAGAAAATATATAATGCATTACGGAAAATATGTAATACATTGCAGATAATTGGTAATCAATTACAAAGAATATATCATTCATTACAAATGATTTGTAATGAATGATAGAGAATATGTAATAAATTACAAATGGCTTGCAAATAATGTGTAATACATTATATATAGGGTTTAATGTGTAATATGTTGTAATGCATTACACACTCATTACACAAAGTGTGTAGTGTAGGTTAATTAAATTAAGGGGTCAAGTTGCTAAATTATATGAAAAAATGGGGAAAAAATGATTAACATGACAATGACAAAATCTATTAAGAATTATATAAAAAAAATTAAAAATCACAATATGTAGAATACATTAATTAACTAAATTAAATGTTAAACTACAAAATTATATAATTAAGAAATAGAAAAAAATTATTTAAAATGAAAATAATGAAATATAGAAACAATTTATAGGAAAAGGAAAAGAAATAAATTGCAAAACATGAAAACACGCATTAGAGAAATTGAAGCATCGGCCTGCTGGGTAAACTTCCAAGCTCCAGCCAACTACGCTAGATTACCATCTTCGCTTAATATTGTCTTTTTCTAAATTATTGTTTCCCCAGTCGAAGTAATTGTTCACGCCAGTCCAAAATACCTGACGTTCATAATTCTCGCTTAAGCTTTGTGTTAAGCGCATAATTAACTTAATTTCTCCTCATTTGTGAAATATCAATTCTAAAATCTTATATTAGTGTAAAAAACCCAAATAATAATCTTTTGGGATTGCTCACGGGCCCATTTTACTTGAGCACAATATTAGCTGGGTCCAGTTTGGCCTCAAGTGGTGATGGACTTCAGCTGGTTGTATCTTGGATTGTTTAGATCATCTGAGTTCTCACATGCTTAGCGGTCGGATTTGCTTAAGGGGTCAACCTTTGGTTGACTATTGAGAGTAGTCTTGAGCTGTTTTCTGCAGATTAAATATTGTAATCTTTTGAACACTTACTTTGTGGCTGCTATGTGAATTTTAAGCAATATTCTCTAGTGCATGCTCAATTTGCAGAACCAAATCTCCAACGAAGCAAACATTTCTTGGTATTCTTGCCTTCTTTTGAATACTTTTGTACCTAGTTTATATGGGTAGTTATGGTTCCTCACCCACCTACCAGCGTGAGATTTGAAATACTTAGTTCCGTTTAGTTAGCATATTCTTAAAATTGTTTTGAATACATCTCCAAAAAAGTACGCAAACTATTTGTAGTAATAGTAATTCAAGGGGGAGTGTTAGGTAATACGAGACCGACATGAGTTAGTGGCTGACAAAGAAAAAGGTAGTGACCGACAACGGTATAGGCGGTGGAAAGCAAAGTGGTGGAGCTACAGTAATAGTTACGAAATTTATATAATAGTATTGTAATAGTATCATGGTAAACTCCTATAAACAGGAGATTCATTAGTTAATTAGTTAATAAGATACCTCCGGGAATTCAATCTCTATATTCTCTCTATTGTTTTATAACAATTCTTAAATTCTTTGTCACTTCTAAAAATTTTTGATTTTTCAACTCACTTGCAAAGGACAAACTTGTTGGCACCCTGGTGACGTGGCACTCGATCAAACCAGGTCCTAGCAACATGGACCCTCGCTGACGTGTCAAGGGCACCAAGCCGGTTAGTGACGTGTCCAGTGTCCCAGGTCGAATCAACAATGGAATATACCTCACTGGAGAATCAGTGGTAGTTCCCAATTCAGCTCGGTCACCTCCAGGACCTGAGGCCAAGGGCCCAGGTCGGCCGACAGATGGAGAGCTCTTCCCATCGTTAGTCTCTGACACATGATCCGAATTCAGTCCGTCTGTGACGTGTTTCCAGTCCCTCTCGCTACAAAGAATGACAACAGCGATAATCCACGCTATCCGACACTCGACACCATCTGCAACCAGCATCTTCAAAGCCCCTCATAAATGCAACGGCGGGCGTCCACAGGGTCAAGCCAACGCCTAAATGCAAGACAGCGCAGCAGCGGCTTGCTACTGCCCTAACACTCACTCCAGTTGATAATTAATCGGTCCTAACTAATTTCGACATCAACAAAACTAAAAACAATTATTTGCATAATTCACATTTTTTAAATAATATAATCTAATCCCGCAAAAGAACATAAAACTCTATAAATTATAAACGGACAGAGACAGAGTATTTCTGGTACTTGTGTTTTTAATCACATTAGTTAAGAATCAAAAATGGAGTTCTCATACATCTCCCAATAATTAAATACGAAACGAGCTGAAAGAAGAACTAATCCGCAGTTGTAGTTATGAAGTAATAGTAGGCAGTGAGTGAGTGATTAACAGACATCGGTGCAGCAAAAGTAGTCGATGAGCGAATCCGTGCAGTCATAAAAGCAGGAGCAACTGCGACAACACATCACCGTAAAACCAAAACAAAAAACAAAAACATTTCAATTCATTAATAATAATTACACTTTGTTAATTCGTAAGTAAATTTCATAATCATAATCGAAAAGTAGAGGCATATCTGTGATCGATTAACTTTACCATTCATCGATGGCTTTGTCTTTTTCGTCTTCTTGAGGAGGTAAGTTCTTGCTCGAATTTTCAAAGGATTGAACCTCCGGCGGCTCCATCTCTGGTTTCCGTCTCTAGAGGTCACTATATATTTTGTTGGCTCGAAATGAAGGGAAAGGGATAAATGGCAATCACGTCCTGTGTGGGGTGGGGTGGGGTGGGGTGTGACTCGACCAGAATCCTCTGATTAATTTTGCTTGATTTGTTAATTTATGTCTTTTCCTTTTCTGAGTTGAGTATGGTGTAGACGTTTTGGACTTTGCTTTGACCGTTTTTGGAAAAAGAATCACATGCATCGATGGATGGAAAATGGATCCATCGCCACCCCGAAATTCTGTTCATCAATGATATGATATTGATTCGCCCTTAACGAATCGATATATCACTAGAAGTGATAACGCGATGGCACACAGACCTGCAACACATGACATTGATTCTTTAATATTTGATGAATTGGTTAAATTGTACCCCAATTTTTCTATAACCTCACTTCGGGGTGTTAATGAATAAACTTCGTTTTCCTTTTGAACAAAATTAAGAATAATAAAAATAAGAATAAATAAAAAAAAATTTTAAATAATAGTCGCTCTTGTGGAATCAAAATTTGGACGCTTAAATAGGACCGGTTGGAGATTGATATGAATACAAATCTATTCAATCCGAAGCACATCTAATATACTCAATGTGGAGAAAACCCACTTACCAGGCTTGTTCTATTGTTTCTGGGAGCGCCGTAATTACGTTCTCCTGCGGGTGATTCTGATACATGTGACTTAGCTTTAAATCAAACCAAATTCGATCTAGACGGTGGTCAATCGGTGTTTTAAAATTTTCCTAATCGCTAAAACTCCGCTTTATCTTTATATCCTGATCCTGCCGATTTCAAAACGAATATCATATGTGACCGTAAATCACCCTAGGAGCGCAGTCACTATGGAACTCCTGCTAGCACTCGATCATCTTTGACTCACTTATATGCCAGTGAATACCACTTATCAATGTCAATTATATAACATGTAATTAAACATATCCAAATTCAGTCAATTAAAAATACAAAATTTGTTAAGTCGTCAAATTTCTTATGGTTCCAATTGTAAACATAGGACCCAAAGTTTTTTAAGCCACGTAAACCTGCTTCACACATTGCTTTGATTTAATGGACACCGTCGATTGTGAGATCTAAACAAGAAGGGTGCAATGAATATAGAACCAAAAGTGATCAAGACAACTTGGCTTTAATTTCTTCTATCTGTAAGGAACATTTATTTACATTAAGAGTACAAAAACTGACTAAACCATATTTTCCAATCCCCTTTATGAATCCTAATTCCCTACTATGTTTTACATCTCTGTTTACAAACTCTATAATAAAATCAATCTTTCTTCGTGTCAAGTCTGTTGGAGCTCTACTTCGTTGAATAACAGGGTTACAAAGCCTATGCCTACAATTCAACATCAATGCTCAGAGTCTCCCTTTCTTGAAAAGCACGTTCTCGTGGGGCATGTTTGATGCACTGCCAATATCAGAGAGGGCAATGCACAAGATTTTAACTTATTTCTCTTCCTATCAATGGTGTCCAGTCAAGGCTATCCAAACATGCCCTAATTTCTACCGGTAAGAGCAGATGGAAGGCAGAGTGGCGACAAACTAGGAAGAGTTGAAAGAGGAGAAATAAGTGGAACCATGGCTAAATTGGATATTTGACAGTGACTTCGTTGGATAGTCTCACTGGAGAAAAAGAATCACGCATAAAGCTGAAGGCAAAGAGATGCAAAGTCAAATTCCAATTATTATAAAATTATCCGGGTTTATGTGGAGATGATCCATATGATACTTACTTGATGGCCTGCAGTTTGGCCTTAGTCGTCCCTGTGTCTATCGACACAGGCACTTGCTTGAGTTTATAATTTGGTTGCTGACATTTTTTATCGTCCTGTTGGAATCATGCATTGTATTATAAATAATTATAAATCAATGTTATTTGTGAAAGAGGATAGGAAATGGCAAGAATGGAAAATGTGATTTACCGTTGATTTTGTTCCATTAAGTGAGTGGGTCACAAATGGATGTTTGAGTAATATGCTAGCTGTGGGCCTGTCAGCTGGATTTCTGCAGAAGCATCTTCGCAAGAAATCCTTGCCATCTGCTGACATTGTTTCTGGTATTGGTGGGGACTCCTTTAAAACCTTGAACAATGCTGCAGCCTGTTTGGATTTATATAGATTGTAACAATAAGGTTATCAAATTACAGAACCCAACTCGACTACCAAAGATAATAGATTTAGGTAATCAACATCTGGAGCTTACCCCTTTGTATTCACTCCAAGGGGGTTTTCCATTCATCATTTCAATTATGGTACAACCCAAGCTCCATACATCAACTGCTAAAGCAAGATCAGACGTAGCATCCATCTGCATCGCGGACTGCAAGAGCTGCAATTAACATAATATGCATTAGTACCATAAAGCATCATAATGAGAGGATAATTTGAGGTTGCAAGGGATATGTACCTCAGGAGCCATCCAGTATGGACTACCCTTTAATGAAAGGTTGGCAGCTTGTCCAGTCAGCTGCATATCAGCGTGAAATATTCAGGTTCAAAACTATATAACAATCAAATATGGCTAAAATGTCCAACTCTACAAAATTGTTTCATTTTTCTATACCAACAACCATTTTCTTGTGATCACAATTATTCCTGTTATTTAATCATCATCAAGAAAAACAAACACACAAAAAGGGACTTCAACTCTAGAGAGCTTGGACAATGAGGTTATAATTGATAGTACCAGCCTGTTTTTGTTATACACCATTCAGTTTATTGGTCAATAGTCAGCAATCCTCCCGATTTCTCCTATTCTCTAGTTAGTACTAAAACATGGATATTCCAGGAGAAATAATAACTCACATGTTTAGCCATCCCAAAGTCTGCAAGCTTGACAACTCCATGTGCATCAACAAGCAAATTAGCACCTTTGATGTCCCTATAAAATTTGATGACTCAGAATTTGTCAGGCCGGAAATAAAATTCAAGTTGTTGTCTTATTTTTCAGGTTATGAAAGACAATATATCCATCTATATCTCCATAGAATAGATGAAATTAAATGTTATTCATTAATGTTACCTGTGTATGGTTCTCGTACTATGCAAATAAGCCAGCCCAGAGAGAATGTGGCGAGTAAAATTGCGAATTACAGATTCGGTCATTGCTCCACAATGGTCACGAATGAATTTGTTGATTGAACCAGGATGAACATATTCCAGGTATATGTAAAACCGGTCACCAATCTACATGCAGATAATTTTAGACTCTCGTTTGAGCAAGTATAAAGAGACCTGACTTAGAAATCTAGGGCTCCAAGATAAAAACTTACGATTTCACTACCATAGTACTGCACAATGTTTGGATGCTTCAGATTGCTAAGGACTTTAATTTCCTGCCGAAAAGAAAAAAGATTACAGAATGAGGTCCAATCTGCTGAATCTGTGTGCGTTAATAAGCATCAAATATGGCATCCTAGAACATCGTGTGTCTCAGAACCACTTAAAACTTCCAGCAAGAACAAAAAATTTTGTGGGAACCAAGAAGCTAGTAATGCTTCCCAGCACCTACAGAGAGATATAATTCAAGAAAACCCTGATCTACAGCAACAAAGTTCATATTTCCTGACATATCCATGAAGCTAAAAAACTGGAAAAAATATGACCTTCCAGTTCCTTTTTTTCGTAATTTTGTATCGACGAGCCTATGAAACAATGTTATGAGCAACACAAGCAATTTTCCTTTTTTTTTTTTTTTGAACATGATAAAGAAAGTTCTCTCTCGTGAAGGAAAAAATGGTGCACTCTTCATTCATCAGTCATCTTTCTTCTGTCATTTCCTATCCTCCTACTGAGGCAAAGTTTATAAACAGTTAATAATAAGACAAAATACGGGGTGGGACAAATGTTTCTTTTCTCATTTCCATGCATATTATTTTGGGGTTTTAATAATAACAACACTAACGAGGGGTAAGACAAAATGTTTGCAATTAGTATTCATTACATTCACATTTTCATGATTACGCTAGTGGGTTCTAAAATACCAGAACAAGAGATGAAGATAAGCATATCAAATGGAACACAACCTGCTCTAACTGCCTCATACACTCTGCAGATTTTGGGTCACCTGGTAAAATTTCAACTTCTTTCATGGCGCATAAAGCTCCAGTCTCGCTGTTGACCACAACAATTAGTTAAGACTGCGATCCACATCAAATCTAGAAATGAATAAATGTATTATACCTCCATACCTGTTTGAAGCTACATACACACTTCCAAATGTCCCACGCCCAATAAGTTTTCCTTTCCTCCATTGACCTTTAACTGCCATCAATTCAGGCTTAAGTGGGACTGGGTATATTGGGGTTGACTGTGAAGAGATTGTAGCTCCTGGAAAATCAGATTTTGGTACTAGTGGTGAAATTGGGGTCGACTGTGAAGGCATGGTAGCTCCAACAAAATCAGATTTAGGCACTAATGGTGAAATTGTGGTTGGCTGTGAAGGCATGGTATGTCCGGAAAAATCAGATTTAGATGCTAGTTGTGAAATTGGAGTAGGGTGTGAAGGCATAGGAGATCCTGGAAAATCAGATCTAGATGGTAATGGGGACACTGAAGTGCCCTGTGAAGGTAGGGCAGCTCCTGGAGGAAGAGGTAAGGGATGTACAGTTGCCTGAAGATTATTCTCACGCCATGATACAACTCTAGTAGCACTCGTACATCGTTGGGAACTCAACCTTGGACTATGAATGGGAGAACTCTCATTACTTGATGCAGTTTTCTCATGTAGTATTTGGTTGGGAAACCCTGGGCTGGGATTTGCAATTGAATGCGGAGCCTCTGTTGCAGAACAAGCTTGGAAAAAGCATCGGGGAGTCATGTAATTAGCTGCAAGAAAATCACTTCCACTTCTTGGTGGGCTCCATGCAGGGCTTGGACTAGTTGGGGCACTAATAGTAGCATTGATGATGTAGTTATTTGACAATCTCTCTGAGTCGCTCTGCGGCCAAGGCAATTTCCTAGTCGACCGAAGAATTTCAGTATGCTCTGCAATCATTTGGGCATCTTGCCCATCTAATCTACTGATATAAGTGAATAAATACAAACAACAAATCATCAGTATCATCGTGTTTAAAGAGACGCCCCTATATGCATAAACAATTAAAACATGTAATAACAACAGGGTGGAATGAATAATAAAAAATAGTAATAATAAAGAAATAGCAATAATAATAATGTAAGGAAGCGGTTTCAAAAATCACAGTAGTCAATTTTTTCCACATCAGATGAAAACAAACAAAGCACAGACGCAACATCCAAATCATAGAGTCTACATTCATAATCCACATTCATGATAATGATGAATTTGAAATCAATTTACCTATTAATCCGATTAGATCCATTGTTGGCATCGACATTCAACATCTCCGATTTCTCCCTATCTATACTCCTCTCCTCATCTCCTCTGTGACCAAAATTATAATACGCGTCGTGAGGTGAGGGCAAATTACACGAACTAGTAGCGGAACCGAACGATTTCACATCATTCCGAAACAGCGCCTGAAATTCCGGTAGCGGCAGCGGCAGAGGGGACGGCTGAGAAGGCCAATTGACACAATGGCTATGAGATCGCCACAGCTTCACGTCGCTATCCGTCAAATGCCGCAACTTCCTCGCTCGAGTTAGCTTCTTATGGGAAGAAGACATGCCGGTTTTGAACGTGTAACGGCCAATTCCGCCGCAGAAGATGAGATTGTCGTCGGAATGGAATTTTGAAACGGGGATGAATGCACCCTGCCACCAATGCATAATTGCATAATGCTAATCGTTATTCGCACAATGCATTTATGGAATGGTGGCAGCGAAAGCAGAAGGATGGATTTTCAGGAAGAACAATGAGAATGTAACATGGTGGACGAAGAAGAAGAAGAAAGCCTGATGGAGGAATGCCTCGTAATGTAGACGTTTGAGCACGCGGTTTAAGACAAATAAAGGAAAATATACCAAACAGGCCATTGAATTTTCTTTGTTCAGACCAAAATGCCCCTTCCCCTTTTTATAACTCATTGTTCTCCATTTAAGGCCTTGTTATATTTGGTGTTAACCAAATCACGCAATTTCGTATACCTCATATTCATTTTCAACCACACACACATTTTCCAAAATAATATTAACCACACATTTTTACACGGAATACCGCGCGGAACAACTAAACCCCCAATCAAACAAGGCCTTAAATCTACTGATCCCTGCACGGCCGTGCATTGCACATGCATTATTCTTTGACAAATAAATTATTTATAATTACTAATGTTTAGAAAATGGAACCGGTACAACCGATTCCACTGGAAAAATAGTGAATAGGCCCAAAAAACTTATCTGAATATATCTAAAAATGGGCCTTTTAAGTACCAGACTGAAACTGATCAAAAATCAATCAAAATCGGCCAAAATCAATTTAAGCAAGTAGAATAAAATATAATAATAATTTTTTTTCAAAAATAAATTTTCATATTTTCATATATGGACCCAATTGCTAAGGTCCAAATCATTGCTTCTCAAGAACCCAACATGCATTTTATATATAAGAAAATTCCTCTTTTTTTAATCAAGTTTTGATATAGTACTCTTCCCTCATTTAAAAAAACTGAAAAACAAAAAGAAAAGCAATTAAATGGCATAAATGTTTAATATCAAAAAGGATTTACATATATATTGATCAATAAAGATAAGAATAAAGATAAATCTTATTCTAGATATACACTGTATAATTGCGAAAATTAAATTAAGTTGCTTACCTTTAATGTGGATAATACACAATGTTTAGTTATTTATCTATACTATATATAAAAGTATGTATGAGAGGGGAAACATTTTTGGACCATTATACCCCTAATAGATTTTTATAATTCTTTGTTTGTCTTTTATTAATTATTTTCTTATCATTCTTTAATTGTCCTTATTTATTATTAATAAGTTTTTATAGTTCTTTCATATTCCTTCATAAGTATTCCTTAATTTTGATTCTATGATTTGTTTTTACATAAGATGTGAGTTTCTTATTATTGAGTATTTGGATTTTGGATATTGATTTGGGTTTGGTTAGACATTGGGTTTCGATTGCAGAATTTTCCTTCTTGAATTTACCGATTGCGTCTATTTACAAATTGATGAAAAGTTATGTTACTGAGTTCCTCTCCTAATTGCTCATCTAGGTATTGTATGTTTTGAATTTATTATAATGACATTTTTTGTACTGCCTGTGGGATATAACCCAGCAACTAAATGAATCCCTTATATTATATTAGTTATTCCTTATTCACATTATTATTCTCTTCAAATTAAATTTGGTTTACTGACTTTTGTATTGGACGTGTGGTTGAGAATTTGAAAAAAATATATATTAAAAAATATAAATAAATTATCAAATCAATATGGTGGTTGAAAAGGATGACTGGATTAGAGGGAGAGAAAAATGGATTTAAATTGATGAAATTTAAGAGACATAGAGCAAGCTAAGGCTTTTGAGAAAAACTCTTTTCCTTTTTGAATTATTTGTGTTACTTCATGTTATTATGCTTTATGAATATATAATTATTCCAAGCACATTACAATGTAAAAAGAAAATATGGTTGACACATTACTGTTTTAATTCAATTACATCAATAAGATGAATACTTTTTTTGGTAAATTTGTAATAAGATTTGAATTATATTATATTATCATTGTATCATTAAAAAAATTATATAATATTATTCACATAAATATCTTACAATTACATATACTCTTTATAGAACCTTATCTACATAAATAATTTAAAATCACGTGCAACACACGTGTTTGTAAACTAGTTTTTTTTTTTTTTTTAAAAAAACAGATTTTGGACAAGAAAAAAATAGGGAAGTGACTTCTGTTTTTATATATTTAATAGATTTGATTATCACTTAATTAGAATAACTAACCTTATTAATGTACATTTTTAATTGAAGGAAACAATCTAGAAGAAATGAGATTTGACGGTAAATCTTGGTTCAAAACAACTTCTATTGAGTTATGAGTATAGTGTTTAGAAACAATATTATATTCATAAGAGTTGTTAAAATTCTATGGACAGAAATGTTTTCATTATTATCTAAATAAAACGATTACAAACATACATACTACATAAGTTTAATTTTGTTTGCAAGTTATATGAGTCAGTCATATATTACTTATGTTAGGTATATAGATCACGTATCATATTAATTTATTAATAGGTAAGAAATTTAAGCGTTACTTAATTTGAATTCGGGTAATTTTCATCATAGGTGCCCAGCGTTTGCATTTTGTAACAAAATCCATCCCCATTCATTTTAAAAATGTCTCGGGTCCCCAGCATTTAAGAAATTGTCATCTAAAGTTCTTTTGAGGTTTTAAATGAATGGCTAATGACTATTTTACCTTCCTTTGAAATTAGAAAAATGAAATATTTTTACAACTATTGCAGTGGCAGTCAGAATGAGGAAAAAGCCATGTTTCATTTTTTATTCGCTTCACCTGTACCATTTTTTTATTATTTTGGGGGAGGGAGGGTGGGGAGGGAAAGAAAAGTTTGCAAATGTTTAATCATGGAGAATCTTCATAACTCTAATATCAACCAACTCCTATTGTTATTCATTATGTATTCGAGTGTTGTTTTGAGAGTGCTTATAGTTGAAAATAACACTGTGGTGATGGAGGTGGAGAGGTAAGAATTTTTATACAATTTGTTTATCTATTTTTCTTCTTATTTAAAGAAAGGGTAAGATCGTCATTTTAGAAATAGTTAACACCAATAATGGAGAGAATTTGTCAATAAGGACCTTAGATGCGAATTTCTTAAAGGTTGGACGCCACCAAACGCTGAAAAATAAAAAGAATGGGGATAGATTTGCTACAAAATGCAAAGATTGGAGCCTCCGGTGATAATCACCCTTTGAATTCTTTAAAGACTTTCATAGACTTTAAAAAGTAGATGACTTTTGTGAAATTTTAATGAATTTTGGTTGATTTTATATAATTGGTGAGAGTTTGATAGGAGTTTCACATACTTTATATGAAGGTTTTTATAGATTTGTATTGTATGAGATTTATTTGGAAAGTGCATAATTTTATTTTACAAAAATAAATATTGTATATATAAAATTATTGTTGGCACCATGATGACTTGGCACTATCATGAGAGTAGACAGCCCAACAGAGTTGCAGGGCTGAATTAAAAGATGGAGGGTCGATGAAACCTAGGCCGGACAAATTAAATATACCTGAAGGGTGCAAGATAAGTTGCCGAACTACCTTCCAGATCGGACATGGATGACCTAGACCTATGCCTCTGAGGGTAGAGAGTAGAACTCGCCCCTAGTTTGGATCAACCAAGGAGAAAAAGACCAACATCACATGGCCAAGGTCAACGCCCGTCCGAGGTGAGGACCCGATTGCCGAGGTTATGCCATGTGACAATTGACGACACACGGATTAGAGATGACGTCACATGTACATGACAACACGTCAGCACCATCAATGCTTAGGCGGCAACATTAAATGCTCACAAGTTCCAGAGCAATGATTACACCCAATCGACCCCTAGCTCGATCAGGTCATGATGATCTGTAACATCCCGACTGATTACGTGTGTGATTAGATATGATTATATGTGATTTATGTGTCAAGTTCATAAGTGTTGTTGATGTGTCGCATGTTTAGGGGATGCTCGGGAGTACATTTGATGTATTGGGATATAATATGGCCTTCGAATTTATGTCGGGAAGGGTATCGCAGAAAATTAAAAATTACGGTCGTAACATTTCACCATACAGTCGTAAATGTTTAGTTACGGCGATAATTTTATGATGTACGGTCATAAGAGGAAGGAGTGGAATTTTTAGAAAATTTTATCCGACCGTATAAAGGTAAGATACGACCGTATGATAAATTATGACCGTAAGAGTCAATATACGGCTGTAATATTAAGTAATACGATCATAATAGTAAATTATGAAGAAATGTTGAAAAAGTTTTAGAGACTTTTATACAACCGTACTTATTTTCGATACGGCCATACCATTAAGGTTACGGCCGTAATTTTAAGAAATACAACCATAAAAGTAAGCGCGGCAGAAAATTTTCTAAACATTTCCAATCACTTAGCTGATATTTTTATACCCCAAACTCGGTCCTAACACACCCTGAGACACCTTAGAACATCACCAAACATTCCAAGATTCCCAAATCCCTTTTTGAAATTATTGAGTAATATATAGATTATATATTTGGTGATCACAAAGGAGGAAGAAGAAGAGGAAAGAAAAGGAGAAAGAAGAGGAGCTAAGCAAATACCCTTGAGCTTGTTTTCTTCTACATTAAAGTAGATTATAGATGTATTTACATGTGATGCAAGGTAAGAAATGCATTTGTGAAGTATATTGAGCTTTGTGACGGATTGAATTAGTGTTTGAAAGCTCAAGTTTCTTGTATAAGCAAGTTACAGTTAATCAAATGAACTAAATATTTCTATGAAATGCTTGATGAACTTGGGATCTTAGTAGGTTATATGTGATGACGTTGTAATATTAAGAAATTAACTTGATGTTAATTTGATGCCTATATGATTATAGAACCTTAAGGTTATGTTATGAAGTGTATTTGTTTCAAGGCTTGAAATGAAAATGTTTATATGATTATAGCATAAAAGCATGTGAATGTAAGTTGCTTATCATGTGTTTACAACCTACGAATGTGGAACGGCCTATTGGGTGAGTTAAGCCCACAGGTTACGGCCAATGTAAAGATTTAATTATGATAGCTTACGTGCGGCGGCCTGGTGAGTTAAGCCATAGGCGACGGCTTTAGAAATGAAATGAATGAGTTGACGCTATTGTAAACACATGATTCGCAACATGGCCCAATGTTAAAAGGTAGCATGCATTGCATTCGCATCTATATCTACTGAGTCTTCGTAACTCATGTTGTGTTCGGTTATGTTTTGAGTTGATGCAGACGTGACAAAACAGGTTGGAGATGGTAGGGAGTCGTCCAGAATGTGATGTGTGAAAAGATAAGGAAGAAGGGATCCTGTGCCATACTTGTTTTGGAAAATATTTTGTGTTCTATTTGTATATGAAATTTTTAAATTTGTATATGCTTTATTTACAGTTTAAGTCTTAACTTGGTGTGTAATCTATATAATGGACATGACCCGTTAAAGGTATTTTGTTTTCAAAAGGACACTGTCCTACAAGCTCATGGCAATATCTACAGTATTAAAAGTCTTGATTGAATAAACTCAAACTTTTGTAATTTAGAAAATCCTAATTAAGAGTTTATTTGATACACATTACTCCAAAATCTTTTTTTTTTTTTTATCATTATTTTCAACAACTCTTTCCTTTAATGTGACAACTTCTTTAAATTTTTAAATACTTTTTCATTATCTCCCATAAATAATTGGCCTTGTTCTTTTGAGCTTAATTTTGTTTTACTCGATGTGCGTGCATAATGTGTGGTGAAGAATTGAAAAAATGTATTAAAAAAGTAAATAAATTGTCAAATTAATATTTGAGTGGTTAAAAAAGAGGAGAGAAAAAGTAAGATGAAATTTTTGAATTTTAAGGAGGGGAGAACAAGGCCTAAATCACTTTCTCTCCACTTATAAAATTTTGGACCATAAGTTCAAACAAAATCAAAATGGTTAGGCTAATACACTTACTTTTGCTACCCTTGGGGAAGAAGCTACCATTACCGGTGAAGAAGTCATTATTTACAGTAGCGGCTAACTTTGGAAAATGGCAAGAAGATCATAATTTTTTTTAGGTCGTTTGGCACATGCAGTCGAACACTAAAAAAAAAAAAAGAAGAAGAAGAAGAAGGGTAAAGTTAGAATAATTTTGTGGTGGATATATTCAATAAAATTTGTGGGTGCATTTAGCTACATGAAAATCAAAACTTAATTCAACTACCTTGATTATTACGATCACTTTCTGTTTGATTATGTTCCTCTCACAGTTTCTATTTAAAATCTATTTACCATAAATTAGTCAACTTAAAGGTATTGCAATAATCCATTACAAGAATGGGTAGTCAAAGCTCAATCCTCTCGTTCATGGATGAAGCTCTCTTCTAGCCTTAGCGCTGGAACTTTCTTATAGTTTTAATATTAATATACCACATTCTAGCCATTCCATAGAGTAAAAGGGATTGATAAGTGGGGCTGGACACGGACATGGCAGCAGGGGACAATGCCACGTTAAGTGTTGGAATCATAAAAAAGTTTCAGCACTGGGACTGGATCAAATTCATTCATAAATATATGACTGCCTATACTCTATCAAAAATAACGTATTTATATGGGTGAATAACTTTGATGTAGAATATGATCACCTCGATATGATATAATTATCATTAAATGTTGAAGTAACATGTGTCTCATGTATATAATCAACTATGACCACGTGAATATCGGATCACTATTATATTTATCAAATTTTAAAACACGGTGCTCATCTCGTGTAATCTGATTTCGTACTCAAAATATATATTCTGCTGTTATGAATAATTGAGAATAATTTGGTGGTTATGAATTATGAGGAATAATTTGGTGGAGGAATAATTTGGTGGAGGAATAATTTGGTAAAAGATGTAATTATTATATGTGAATGACTATTATACCCTTGATGAAATTATGTAATTACGGTTGTACCATTCGAAGTTTTCCTATAAATAGGGCTTCAGTTATTAATGAAATTCATTCCTGAGAATTCCTTAGAATTCATTCTCTCTAAATTCTCTCTATTGTTTCTATACTTTTATAACACGTTATCGACGAGTCTCTAGCCATTTGAGTAATATGAAGGGAGTATGCTCTACAGTTGCATCTTATAGATGATCTTCTGTATCAGAAACCGAATTATTATAAATAACCTAATCCATCTCCAATCAATACTTATCTTTCTTTTCTCTCTTATCTTTTTCCCACTTTCTCACGCCTCACTCTCTCTATCTTCCCAATCACTCACAGAAAACATTTATGCAGAGACAAAGAGTTGTGGGCAATTCAAGAATTGACAAATGGAAGAAATACGTGCATGTTCAATTGCTTCTCCCTACGAAAAAGGAAAAGGTATATATATTATATTACTTTATAATATAATAATATATTAAACTATAATATTCGTTTTCGAGATATAAGGAGCATACATTATCAAAATCAAATTTTCTCGACTCCATTATACTCGATTTAACGAGCTTCGATTTGACACCAACATTGATAGGGTAATAACTCGCTTTGAAATATGTTATTATCAAACTTTCAAAATTTACAAATCAAGACACCAACTTTTGAAAAGTTACAAAATAGTCCTTGAATATTTTGATATTGATAAATTGAAGTAGAAAGGAGATAATTTTCCAATCGTAAAACATTGATAAAATATTTTTTGACAATTTTACCTTTTTAATTGAATGGACAATTTTACCCTTAGGGTAAACCGACCTAATTTTGACGACAATGAAAAATGGATAGAATATTCATGAAGAAATTCTAAATCCATTGATTATATAAAATGGCTTGAAGTCCATTTGAGTTAAAAGTTCGAATATTATTTTAACTCCCAAGAGTTCAATTACATAATGTACTTATTCTAGAAGGATAAGTGTGCTCTTGTAGAAGTAATGAGTATTTGTTCTAAAAGAACAAATTTGCTCCGTAGAAGTTTGTTCAATATTTAATTCTCGCACTTTATTTACTGCAATTTAATTCTTTGCAATACCTCCTACTTGATGATGGGTTCAACCGTCACTAAACGGAAGGTTTTATATATTTCTGCACTTTATATGCTAAGTGATGGGTAATACCTTCTACTAAGCAGATCCTACTCCTGAAGAAGTAGTTAAATATTATGCAATTTAATTCTTGCTATTTAAATTCTCAGAAATTTATATTTATTGCAATAATTCCCATAAGGTAGGTTCGACCACCTATTGGAGGAAATTTAATTTCTACAATTTAAATTTATGCACTTTATAGTTTGAGTATATTTCCAATGTGGTGGGTAATACCACACGATTGGTGTGCATATTTCCAATGTGGTGGGTTATACTACACGATTGGTTATAACGAATCCTACCTGCAGAAGTAGTTGATCAAATATTCTAATCATACTCTCGAAGTAGTAGACGATGAGAATAAAATTACTTCCCCATATATACCGAATATTAATGGCGAAAATTGAACAAGTGGTACTTGAAGTCACCATTGGATAAATAGATGAAAATAAAATGCTCAATAGATCTCATGTTGATAAATCAAAGAAAATATATCGCATGGAGAGATTATATGAAGTAATCTCATCGATGATATGAGATTGTATTAATATGAGAATAAAATGCTCTTGAAGAAGCATAATCACTAGATTTCTGTATTCGAATAAAGCCAATATGATATTATTATTATTACTCCAGAAGAAGTATAAAACAGCCGAAGTGGAACATATTGAGAATATCAAAAGATGGCATTAAACACTAAAATATAGAAATGCAAAAGAATATACATCTTGAATCCATAAATGAGGGATGCGTCTCGAGAGTATAAATACTCAGAACTCGCCACCATCAACATTAGGATTTATAATGAAATATTTAAAGGATCCGAATTTCTTTTTCGCTTGACACCAAATGGTCTGTGACCGACGGACTGGCTTCCACATTCTTGAACATATGCATGAAATTTGATGAGTAGTTCATCAACAAGATTTTAGCGAGAAATAAGTATTTTTCTCGCTGAATGAGAGATAAACTTATTATTTACACCCTGATCTAGAAACGCTAGTAAGCAATCAAAGAAATTATTAATATTCAACAAACCTATTAGTTTGACATGAAAGTTCCACTGTGCCAACGAGGCTATATTGAATATTTCCTCCAAGATTGTGTTGTAAATCACCGAAGGACAATGAAAGCATCACTATTATTCATCATATACATCATGCGGTTGTGGATGGATTGCGTTTGTAGCCCCAACCTGCTTTGGACCCATGGTAGAACTGGCTCCAATTCGAGTATTAGATCTAACTAGATGGAAAGGTATTACACTCGAAACTCTTATTCCCCATGATTGTGCGGCCATTATAAGTCTAGCTAAAAGTTTGTTGTTGGTTCCTCCATATAGTATATTGATTTCTTGTCTCCCAAACTCTTTTACGAGTCGGTTTGCCATATCCACATATTGGATATGGCCTACCAGTTTAGATCCACCAAGAATACATACGGTTTTAATCTGTGAGGTAAAGTCGACTTGTATGAGATGATTCTAAAATCTCCATATCCATCTCTACTCCTATCTTTTTTTTTGCACTATACTTTTAATGTATGAACATGAGAGATATATGAATCCCTCTATTTAAAGAAAAATTTTCAAACCAATAATTGAGTGCACTATTTACTTTTTGACAAATATGAAAGAGAAAATGGTAGAAAAATTTTAGTGAAATGACATATACCTGTCGGTGATTGAAAAATAATATATATATACATATATATATATCTTAAAATTGAAAAACAATATTTACAATTCCAAGAAAAATATTGATCTTCATTATTACACCGAGCTTTCTTACATAAATATGGAAAAATCATTATACTAAATTTTTCTACTAAATTTACAAACAGGATCTTCTAAAGTAAGTTTTTCAAGACTGTAACGCGTTTGTTGATCTTTGAATTTGGCCCATAAGGCCATTAGCTCACCTTGTGCGTGTCCACTAGGATGTGTCTCAAGAGCCTCTGAATATCATCCAAAGGCTTCTTACTCAATCCATCCTTAATGAATGCTATTTTATCTTCTCGATTTACGGACAAGTACCCCAGATTTACATCGAGTGTCACATGTCCACCGAGCACATTTGTAGCATCCTCCTAATCTTTTGCTCTCCGCTTTGAAAAACTACTTTTACCCATACCAGGCATGTATTTAGAAGGAATTGAAACCTCACCAGATAATCGAACATTTGCTTCAATCAAGCATCGGATATCTTGTGGGATACCCTTATTCATTAGCATCCTTAATCTTTCCAAATTTACCTCGATAAATCCTTTTTAGGATTTTAATTGGTAGTGATGGATAGTATTTTCGAAGATTTGAGAGCATATGATCCATTATAATGTATAGACCCTTGCTAGGATGAATTTTGCAATAATTTTGATGATTTATTTATAGAATAATACGACGCGTATGAAATAAGACTCCGATTTTAAATAAATAATATGAAGCGTAAGAGCTACGATTTCGAAATTAAATAATAGCCGGATGTGATGCGTATGAGCTGTAACTCCGTGTTTGAATAGTGGTAGACAATAATGTCACTAAAAGATGATGGAATATGTCGGTGAATTGTTTCTATGATAAATCATATTGAGCAATATACAGATACTAGTGAAATCGATATAAGAATTTACTGAACTAGAAGTTCAATAACACTCGTTTGCAAAACCGATTGACCATCCCGGTTTAAATAATTATTGAAACCAATATTTCAAGTGAAGAATTAAAGGAATTCTTCAATGATTGTTCTCGATAAATGATGAAATCATTACTAGCCAATATTGGAAATAAATCCCAAATATATCTGGAATAAAGGATGAGAAATATGGGCCCACTCATCCTCCATGTGGACTACTAGATATTATGATATGGATCCACTAGATAGTCACATGTGTATATGATTCGTAATTTGAAATTTACGAAATATTTGCTCACGGTATGAGCATGATTTCCAGATTTAATGATAAAGCTAGTAAATGTATATCCCAATACTTGAATAAATCCCTGAAGGATTGAGTATGCGCATACAAGTGGGATATTATATGGCAAATTATTTAAAGTCCTCAAATAAATTGCCGATATCGAGAATAGAATGCAAACGGTCTAAATTCTCATATTAAGGCTGAATGATGAGAACATATATGATTAAAATCATACCAACTGTATGAGTTTTGGTGTTCTAAATTTTCTCAGCATGAGGGGGAGTATTAAAGGTTGAAAATGATATGTGAAATGCATCATGTTATATCCTCACAATTAAAATATGAACTTGAAGTTCAAAGATGCATAAAAGATGCTATGAACAATCACATATATCAGTTAAGATACTTTGATAAGTTAGCACGCCAGAAGCGTTGATATTATGAGATTTCCCCAAACATATATATCAAAGCAAATTATAAAAGATGGTCTTAATAACGGAGGCATATGCTCTTGAAGAGTATATAGACATAACTATATTGTGTAATCCTACAAGAGGATTGATAATGAGATATCTCGATAAGTTATGTCGATATGGGGAAAGAAATGAAATTGAAAAGTGTCGACACGATATGAAAATGTAGCGCTACATATGATTAATGATAATGAAAATATTGAGATATATTGAAGATGATAACTGGTGAATGTGAAATCCTTGATTTATGAGATGATGAGATGATGATGACTGATGGTTAAGTTTAAAGATAAGCATGGTGGTCATTATATGTTGCATGCTCATGAAAGTTAAATTACCGATCGTGTATGTAGTACTGAAAAGAAAATTAAAGGATCGGGTGAGCTAAGCTCGTGTTTATAAGTACCCTAAAGGGGGAGCTAAGCCCCTGGGAATGAAATAACCTATTAAGTGAGTATTAAATGTTAAATGATATATTTTAAGTGTTAGTTAGTTATGAAGGTTTACTTATATGTTTACATGTTTTTACGATGAATTTATATGTTTTAAAATTGTGTATTTGGAGACATGTGTTCATGGTGAATGTTTTGTAGTTGTGTAAGAAAATTGATGCACTCTAAATGAATGAAGAGTATACAACCAATGTATATGATACTCATACAAATGTATGAAAGATTTTGAAATGCTTGCAGCATACTTGTATAAAATACGCATTGCACTCTTTTTCCTTCGATGAGGTTTTATCCCATTGGGTTTTCCTAGCAAGGTTTTTAATGAGGCAACTTTAAAGCGTATTCACATGAATAATAATGTACTCTTTTTCCTTCATTAGGGTTTTTCCCACCGGATTTTTCCTAATAAGGTTTTAACGAGGCATATTCATGGTATATTGAGAACGATAGGAGAAATTGATACAGTGTATCTATTGGATCAAGTTATAATGGAGCTAATGCTTTAGATCCAAACGATGATGATATTAAAATCATTTACCAGAAGTAAAGATATCAGTTCTCAAAATATGAAATCAAACGGAGCAGCTGTACTCTTTTTCCTTCGATCAAGTTTTTTCCCATGGGTTTTCTTGACAAGGTTTTAACGAGCGTGACATGAATACTCTATCTGCATTTGGAAGACATCGGGGGAGCAATGTTTTGATGAAGCGATATAACCACTCCAAGCTATCCTGCAATCGATTTGGAAGTTTTTTTCAAACCTGGGTTTTTCTCCAAACAAGTCAGGAAGACATTTGTATTAATAGTCATTCAAGGGGGAGTGTTATGAATAATTGAGAATAATTTGGTGGTTATGAATTATGAGGAATAATTTGGTGGAGGAATAATTTGGTGGAGGAATAATTTGGTAAAAGATGTAATTATTATATGTGAATGACTATTATACCCTTGATGAAATTATGTAATTACGGTTGTACCATTCGAAGTTTTCCTATAAATAGGGCTTCAGTTATTAATAAAATTCATTCCTGAGAATTCCTTAGAATTCATTCTCTAAATTCTCTCTATTGTTTCTATACTTTTATAACATCTGCAACGTGTTTTCATATATTTATTCACTCTAAAACGAATATATTTATTAAATTATTGTTTATCCTCGTATTTTATATAATTTATAAGTGCTACCCACTTCTTTCTCTAGCAATTAGTTTTATTAATTTTTTAAATACTCTTTACACGAGTACACGAAAAGCAATTCGTTGTCTTTACGTTAACATTAATCTTTTTCTCGTGTATTATTTCAAAATTGTAACAGATAATAGCACTACTTAAACTAATAATTGAAATTCCTTGTTGACGGCTAGAACGCTATCTGTCAACATTGTACGTCAAATTCAACGTAAGAATTGACATTGTGGATGATGGAATGACATTATAATTTTTATTTGGGTAAATTACATTTTGGGTCACAAAGTTCTAAAGGTTGTGATATGGCATTTCAATATTCAGTTTTGAATAGCGCAATACTATTAAAACATTGGCGTCAAGATCCTTTATTACTTTTAAGTGGTCAAATATTAAGTAAAATGATCGATATACCTTCTTCAAATCTTAACAAAAGATATGAAAGAAAACGAATAGAGAAAAAACAAATAATACACAAATATGCAACCAACACTCCCATTCCCACCCCCTTAGCCCCTTCTCATTCTCTCATCTTCTTCGTCACACTCTAACAAGGCCATTTCTCATATATTTTGACTATCATCGTTGTCATTGCCATGTTCCATGTCTTTTTTTACTTGCTTATCCTTTCAAACTATCTTTGTCATAACATAGACAATATCTATATTGTATCTATCAATATTGTATATTTTATTGACATTACTAAAAAAATTATAACATTTATCACTTTTTAGTTACACAACGTCGACTTCAAAGTCATGAATTTTCCTTATTGTAGTTGGCACCACACAACATGCGATGTCACACAACAACTAGAAAAAGAATTTGCCAATTGATTTGCATGGATTAAAGTTTGGGACTCCAAGAGTGGAAGATCGAAGATTTGAAACCCCTCCGTGACAATCAACAAAAGTTTAGGACTTTGGTGCAATTTATCCAAAATCTATATTGACCAAAGACCATGGTGACTGCCCATAGGGGTTCTTATGGTCAACACCTATAATTCAAACTCAGGAGCGAGGGGAATATAATAATTTCCATTGCTTTAGTCTTTCTTTGAATGGGTTCCTCGTTGTTACTTCATAATACTTGTGTCAACAGCATAACATGCTCTTTAATGTGTATCGAAAGACAATGGTGACATAACCAAAATAGCTAAAGTCAGATGAAGAAAAAGCAATAATTAATTCTTGAAAATAACAAGATTTTACCTTATTTGGTCATTTAATTCATATGAAGTTGTAGTATTATTTAATTATAAATATCTTCTGTAAATATAAGTAATTAATATTTAGTAATTAGAAGAATCGATATCACTATTGCACCTTCATCACACATCAACTTGTTACGAGAAGCCAAACACGGTCAACCGATTGACCATCTTGAAAGACAATTCGTTCAAAAAAGTTCATCTGGCCTTTGTGAATTACGGAAAAAGAGAGTCCAAGGCAACATCTATCAATTGTTTGAATTCTTTGGTACCAGCAACCTCGTTCAACATAGTAACACAAACACAGCGACGCTGCCTGCCTGCTTTTCGCATAAAATTCTTCTCGACCATTGTTTTTTCAACTGCCCTTTTACCACATCTTTTGCCCATCCGTGAATTGTTCTTTATTGAGAAGTGATGAGAAATAAAGTGTACTAATTCAGTACACTTTGAGATGCACACTATGGTTCACCCCTCAGTAATGTGACACCCCAATTCATGTTCCACATCAACTTAAAGTGCACCATATCAGCTTTGCTAAAACATATATGACAATTACACATCGGTATGTAAATAACCATAGTCAAACGAACTAGGGTAAACCAATTCCCACACGGTATTTAGTTGACAATAAGTGAAAAAATGAATTCTAAAAAAATCTTCGTCAAACTACTCCACAAACAGCCTAGTCATGAAAATCATTGCATTATTTGCACTGCAGTTTGACAATACGGTAGGTAAATGTAATGCTTTCGCACAGCAGATCTCACACAATGTGCTCTTCATTATTCAACAGTACCCTATAATTCAACAGTGGGCTACATGCACATGCACAGGGACATGTTTGGTGAACAATAATTTGACATTTTCTTTCTCTTCAATATGTCCTATCTAATTCTAACCTACAAAACACGACTCACGTGTCTTCCTAACTTGCTTAAGAGTAATTAATTCTCAAATGGGGTAAAACCTTTAGGGACCTGCAGTATAACTCAGAGAAACAAACAACATCCATGAATGCAAAACACCTTTCAAGCTTTACTAGATTTGAATCATAAACTGGTAAACAATTGACATATTTATTAGCCAGAAGTTCAAGATCCCGAAACTTGTACCGTAAGTTCAACACTGAAATTGTGATTCATTTCGCGGCTTCGGAATATTCAGAATTTGTCGACATAATCTTACAAATAGGAATGGTCTCGTTCTTACTCAGAAGCTTCAAGCTCCGGTGAACTACAACGTCATTCATGGATATTTTGTCCCCAACATCTAGCTTACTGACATCCACCTCGATTTTTTCAGGAATGTGCTCGGCTGGACATAAGTACCTTAAACTAGTCCTTATCGTGTTTAACCGACCTCCTGTTTTCACATTAAAAACAAAGGGAGTGTTAAGTTTTTATAGAACAAACAAGAGTAGTATATATATGCTCGAAAGTTTGCATTGATAAATACATCAAACAATTAAGCATATAGCTAGGAGATCGCTAAGATTTCGTGTATGTCCGCATGAATTCACACGTCAAGGGAAAAGAATAAATGAATATTACATACACAAGAAACATATGCACCAGCAACCGCCAGGATTTCTTAATTTCTGAACGATTCTGCTCTGATCCAATAGGGTATACACACTTCTTTTACAATTCAAACATCTTTGTTATAATGTTTTTTTGAAAAAGAGGCGTCTTTTCAAGGCCGTAAAACCCTTCTTTAGGCTTCCATTTTCAAACACCCAATCAAAAATCTAATCCGTCACTAAGCAAGTGTTAGTGCATGTGTAAAAATAGATTTTTATGGGTTTTAATGTGATATAGGAGAGAGAATGAATGGAGTTGAATAGTGGAGATTTATATAGTACATGTAGGTCCCACAAAATATGTGGATGTGAAATAGAAGAGAGAATGAGTGGGATTGAAAAGAATATATAAAAATGTGTAAAATGAGTAGGCTAACACGCGCTAATAGTACATCACCACAGGCATTGAACTGCTCTTTAGATACCACCGCCAGACCTTTTAGGTACACATATCAGTCTCTCAGTACTTGTTTAGTCTAGGTATAGCCCCCAATAACGACAACTGGTGAATTCTAATTTTAAGTAGCTCTTCACTCTAAATCTCAGAAAACGAATTATCAGGTTCATCAAACTTCAAGCCAAGAATGTGCTGAAGAGCTTCTACTAATGCTCAAATTTGAGTGAAGATTCTTCGGACTTCCAGTGATTAGCTCAGGTCAACACCTCATTTGCAAAACTAATAAAGAAAATTTAAGAGGTAGTTACTTTTACACCTAAGGAAAATGACCAGACGGGAAGAGATGGAGAGAGAACATTCTAGCTGGAGAATTTGCATTATCTCACCACTAGAACATAGGTCCAAGATACAAGCACGGGCATTTTCTGTCACACAGTGCCTTGGGAATTCGATGTAACCTGTTAAATCGAAAGTCTATTCTCTTCCTCAACCTTCTTTCTTACGACTAGGGTTTCCAGTTTTCCAACCCTAAACCCTGAAAATGCAATACTGCCCCCAAAATACAAAGTGACAAAACCTAAAAACCCATCGCACCATGGATGCGATTCCGACACCATACAAGATAACTCTATCTTCCTTTCTTTCATCTTTTTCAGTGTCGAAGTAGATTGGCGTGTTTGACTCGTAGAAATCGAGAGTAACTTTTCGATTGCAGGTGGCAGAGCCGTGTCGGGGCATCAGAGAAATAATGACTCAAGTAAGGCTTTTATGAAACGCCTTGAATCCCGGATCCCATCCTAAGGTGCAAGTCCAAGACTTTTGCAGTTTCACCACAACTAAATGAGAGACTTGGCCTCAAGACGACTAGTTGTTTGGCCCTTTGTCTGGCATTTTCTTGACATTCTGTCGGCCTTAGCTTTTTTGGACCATTTTCTTCTCTTTTATGTTTAAGTGCAGGCTAAAAGTTTACTTCTGTTGTTCTGACTTGAAGTGGACCTTTTAAGATGTTCTATAATTTATAATGAGTATATTTGCATACTTCTGTATGCTTTGATTATTAGTATATATTGAGAGTTGAGACTTGTACATAAAAAGCACCTTGAGCTTATGCCTAAGGTGGTCAACAATTTAAAAGAATTTAGAAGAAAATGGCCGTAAAAAGGTAAGGATTAAAAACCTAGCTATAGGAATACAAGCGTAACTGTGGATGTTCAATAAAATACTCAGCTAGTATGACTAAGGTATATGAATCAAGCAGGATTTATCATTCCTGTTAATGTTAGGTATCTCTCGGAGCAATTTTAGAGTATATTTGATATTGATTATAGATTAAAATAGTTTTAAATGTGTGGTCGAAAGTGGGGGAAAAAGGTAGTATTGAAAATTAAAATAATTGTCAAATCAATCAAATGAGTGATTGAAATCAAAGTTGGAAAAATGATTCTAGTTTTAAATTGTAGCAAACATACTCTTAAATCTTAATATGTTTGTTCCTATCTATTTATGAGGTATGTATCTATTTGCTCTTCCTGGTAGTTTTAGGATTTACCACCTTGGTCTAATGGTCTATTTGCTTCATCAAATTGGGAATCGGAGATCAAAATTAGTAAGGAATAATTTTGGATACTGGATTCTGATTTGTTCAGGAAATTCACTGTCTAAGAATATACCAACCTCAGGGTAGACTGGTAGTGTTTTTCTAAAACAATGAGACCAGAATCCTTGCTCTCATGCAGGCTGCAGCAATCATTCTTCTCCATCTAGTCCAAAATAGATCAGATTTGTCATTCCACCGTTCTTGTTTGCCATCATGGGTACTGAAGCTTATCCAAGTACACAGAAAAAAGGGGAGACGTTGGCATTCCTAAGGATGGTCGAACCGCTTCAGGTTAAATTTCAAAATCATGCAGACCAAATGCTGCATAGAAGCACGGGAAGGAAAATTAAAAGATGGTCGTGTCTGAAAAGCAACCATGAGGCTGCAGTGAATACTTGAACAAATGAGAGGAGGTTTCAAGAAGAAATTGAAGAGATGGAAGAGCAACCATTGATGCCCCCTAGGTGAAATGGCCATAGATAAGATATTAGCCAAAATATGCAACACTTTACCAAGAAGGTAAGGTGAGGTACTCATCTTCGTCTGATAGGCTTGATAGGCTTGAATTTCAAATCTATTTTGCCACTACTGTCAGTGATCATTATCTGATATTAACGCTTTTACCTAAATTTCAAATGGAATTTAAGTCGAATTCATGACAAATGGCACTCTGCTTATCTATCTTCAATAAGGTCAATCCGTTATCAGAAAACCATAAAAAAAAGGTGGTCTTAGATAACTGGATACATGCATACGAGGAAAAGGAAAAAGAAAGGTATCTCTTACAAGTTACAATATTAATCTATGAAAATTGGAAGGATACTTTTCTAAATCTTATCTGCAGATAAACTATTAGCAATCCATTCAGATACTGGTTTCACATTTAGGCAGTCACAGAAAGTGTGAAATACTTATAGGTTGGCATCCAAGATTAGGCACCAGTATGAGTAGATCATTCCTACTTAGAAGTTAGAAGCCCAGAGATAAATTTATAAAATTCAACCTCTAAATTTGTACAGAATTATAACATATAAATAAAACTACAGCAGCACGAGAAATATCCAAGCTTATACGTTTTTCATAGCACAGGTCTATGCTTAAGGATTTCCAAGACAGGATTACTCAAGTATACACACTTGTTAGCCCAAGCGAAAAAATTTTATATGCAAAATGTTGTGCATCATATTCAAACGCTCATATGATGTCCAAGTAGTTTGCCAGGACATAAAAATGGAGAACTCACAAATGTAATGATTGAATATCATTACACAAAACAGAGGAAAAAACCAACCTTTCTTGAGACCAGGGCAAACATCTTCTCCGGTAAAAACAACAGGCACGTCCACTTTCAGCTCTGTCCCGTCCTCTGCCCACACAAACACTAAGTTCAATATCTTCCCCGTCTCTTCATCCATATGTATCTGCACATCAAATACACAAATACTCAAACATAAGATATATGTCAAATTCCATTGTTAGTGTAGTGAAAATCTAGACATTTTCCCCCCCGCAATTTATAAGTTGTCCTAAACAATAACGATGCAATCAGCCAAGTGTCAATGCTGTCCATAGTATAATAATAAGTGATTAAGTGCAATTGCAGAAAGCGCTTGCCTTAATGGGTAAAACTTTTCTGGTTTCAAGTATAGTAGAAGAACCCGATCCAGCTCGGATCTGAAGGGGGAAAGTGTTCGAGCAGAAAAATGGCCGCTTAATATGCTTGAGGATCGCCTGAATCTGCTTGCGCTCTGTGGTAAGGAGGACTTTCTGAGATACAGAGGGGACTGCGGCGATGGAGCTGGGATCGTCAGGGTCTCTTTGGACGTAGCTTTGGGAAAAAACGACAGCGGGAATGCGCCCTAGGGCTCGCTCTCGAGCGGCAACTCTGTGGCCCGAGATTTCCCTGGGAACCGCTTGAATAGTATGGAAACAGCGACTGGATGGTGTTATCGCCACAGTCTTGACGGCGCCAACCGCCGTTCGCCACCACTTCGACATTGTTTTCCGGTAGTAGAAATGCAAATCGGGAGTTTTAGACCGGCGAGTGAAGAAGTCCAAGGTTTTTGTTCAGCCCTGAAGGGTTTTAATTTAAATTGCAGTTCAGGGCTTGAAGTTTCGCAAATTGTGGCGATGAGACCTCCGATTTTTCATTGCGTTCGTAGTCTCGCATTTCTTTGACGTCAAGAATCGTCTTGTCATAACAACTTTCTGAATTTAAATGATATGATTGTTATCTTGAAAACAATATTCAAACTAAGAGCTTGTTCTTTTCATAATTTTACACTAAAAAAATTTTCTCTATCCTCTTTTCAACCACACACATTCTCCAATACAATATTAACCACACATTTTATACGGAATATCGTACACAGCAAATAACTCACCAACTGAACATACTCTAAATGTGAGCTTAAAGACAACATTGATAACGATGAAAATGGAAAAAAATATATATATATATATATATATATATATATATATGTTAGTTTAAAGGACCATGCTACAACACCATAATATATGCCATAATGGTTGACATAATAGATATGTGGCATGATCCTACAATTTCAACCATTCCATCACTTTTAGATGGACGGTTATTAAATATATCAACTACTATTATATCAACTATTATGACATTCATTATGGTAGTCTAGCATTTCCCTAGTTTAAATCATATGAAATTGATGGCAACGAGGAGAGGTTAGGACAAGAGATTGGAATCTAAAGAAATTGGTTGCTAATGCTGGAAAGAATAAGAGCTTTAACTGCTATAAAGGGTTAAGACCCATCACAACAACCTTTAGAGGTTTGAAGCCCAAGTAGAATTGGGCTTTATTATGGACCCGTATGTGGGCTGAAGTATACCGCCCAGTTAGTATTTTGAAGACCTCATGCGTTTGATTTGGATTAGTCCACCCCACAAGAGAGCAAATTTCCTTCATTTGCATCTCAAGTGACCAAATTGAGACCGTAGTTAAAATACACACAAAACTGAAAGAGAATGGAACGGTGCCTCGTTTTTTTCATTTTTGATAGTCTTTGCACTTACTTTGTAGTTTCGAACTTGTTTCAAAATTTTGGTTTTGGACCTTTAGAAAAAATGGTTTTGCATGGAGAAAGAAGGCGCTTTTTTTTTTTTTTTGAGTTTTTACTAAAATTCTTTACAAAATCTTTTATTGTTTACAGAAGTGCATTTTTCGATATATTAACATAAACAAGTTTTCTTAACAAAAAAAAAATGTTTTCAGTGTTTCCAAAAATTGAAAATCGAAGACAATCAAAACAATAGACTATAGTATTGACCATTGAGATAACAATTAATTACAATTATCTTGTTGAAATTGCATTATTTATTTAATTAAAACGGATTGATTTTGTTAAGTAGATCTCCAAGTTAACAGTTTTCTTCTAATAGAAACACTTTTTCATTTCAATAGACACACCTCTTTCCAACATGCACATGTCTCTTTTATAGAAACAACGAATCTGGTCATTCTTCTTATTCTTATTGGTATCATCAGTCTTCTAACACTAGGATAAAAGAGTAGGTGTGCGTTGGGTGGCTTGTTTAAACGCCACCCAAAAACAACGGGTGGCGGTTGTCACAAAAAACCGCCACCCAAAAGTAAATATAAATTAAAAAAAAACAAAGGGTGGCGGTTGCAGAAAAGAACCGCCACCCAATGTTAAAAACGGGTGGCGGTTGTATACTAAAACCGCCACCTTAAATTTGAAAAAAAAAAAATTTTTTAATTCGAAAAGAAAGGGTGGCGGTTGTAAAGTACAACCGCCATCCAATGTAAAAAACGGGTGGCAGTTGTACTGTACAACCGCCACCCAAAATGCGAAAAACATTTGAAATTTGAAATTTTAAAATTCACTTTGGGTGGCGGTTGTTATTTAACAACCGCCACCCGTTATCAACCAGATTAAATACCGTAAACACGATCTACATCATTATTTTGCTTTCTTCCTCATTTTTCCTCCTCTCAAGTGCAAAACTTACAAATTATGGTAAACAAATCGGATTTTATGCTAATGTTCTTTGCAAATTGGAGCTGCAATTGATGCAAGGTAAACTTCTTCTACCTATTACTTTCAAATTTGTGTATTTTCGAGTTTTGGGTATGTAAACTTTAAATGGCCATAACTTTTGCATACGATGTCCATTTTCAGCCCACGAGTACATTCCGGAATCGTCGCGACGAGATCTACGACACTCACCGCTATTTTCGTGACCCCATGTTTCAGGCCGATCTGAGGTCGTCTAAGGCCTCAAAACGCAATTTTTAACTTTTCATCTTATAGTTTTGTGTTTTTGTTCTTAGATTGTTCATTTTGTTGTAATTGGATGCAATTGGTTTTGAATAAAAATTATTTTGTGTGTTTTTCATAGCTCAGATATTAAAAAAAAAAATTAGTGGACTTTGGGTGGCGGTTTTGCACTAAAACTGCCACCCAAAGTGCTTTTTTTTTTTAAAAAAAAAGACTTCGGGTGGCGGTTGTGTCCAACAACTGCCACCCTAAGTCCTTTTTTTTAAAAAAATAATAATAAAGGGTGGCGGTTGTTGGACACAACCGCCACCCGAAGTCGACTTTGGGTGGCGTTTTTTCAACCGCCACCCTTTCGACGACTTTGGGTGTCGCTGGTTTGGGTGGCGATAAAAAAAACGCCACCCTAAGTCTAAAACAACCGCCACCCAATCGCCTTTTTGTACTAGTGTAAAAAGTATCTTCTTAGTTTGCTATAATAGTTACGCTCGAATCAAACGACTTCAACGTATCTTGCGAGAGATTTTCACTAAATTGTGACATCGTCGACATAGAAGAAAAACTCTTAAAAGATAACATTTTCCATATGCATGCCGTGAAATCAGAGGCAGTTAGAGATTTCAGAGGCCGTAGGCGAAAATGTTTTTGGGGGACTATCAATACTAGAATTAAATTTATATATATATAAAAACGAATCCATAAAAGACATTAGAAATTTCACTATATTTCACATTAAATTTACTCTTCTAGCAGTCTTAGATAAAAATTCATAATCAAACTCTTAATATCAACTTATTTCAATGTCTTCTTCAATGGATATCATCAAATTTTGGTTGTGTTTCAACGCTTAACATCAAAATTAGGCATTGGAGCCTTTTATATTACACAAGAAAAGGAAAAAAATCGAATATTCTGAATTTTTTTGGGGGCCTTAGGCGGTGCCCTACTTCGCCTGTAGCTCGGGCCGCCTCTGCATGAAGTTAATTTAGATTGTGATAATTTCCTATATTTTTATAAATATGTTTCATCAATTTTATTTATGTTTTTTTTTCCCCTCTCTACCATCCAACTTAACCTTATTTTGATTTATTACTTGTATGACTCAATTCTCGAATTGAAACATGTGGCATGCATGCATTATGCACAAACTATTCAGAGATAGTACGTAAGAGTTAATTAGAATTTAGACTACTCACTACTGGGTTTACGTACCACTAGAAATAGTAAAATGTAACCATTAATGAGTGAATACTTTTATCCTCATCATCACTTTAATTAATTAATTAATTAATTAATCCGTAAAGTGTAGATTGAATAGATAATTCTGGCGTACAATCTACTGCATCAATAGCATGAATTAATAACTTCAAAATCAGCGCCAATTAATTAAAATCGTCCTGTCAAGAAACCTCCCTCAAGTTGATATGGCATTAATAAGTGCACATGTTCATGTTGATGGGATAGAAGATATGTGCCATTTGATATGTCCTGTCTCAATTTTCTTTCATTTTTGTGTGCTTCTTTAGGCCTACAAATAACCAAGCAACATGAGCTATCAATACTTGATTGATTAGTCATCTCTAATTTTACCTATTTTCTTTTGAATAAATTATATCAAAACTCCACGCCTCAATAAATTTTTTGATCAACTCGTAACACAAATCTTTATCTGCTCGGATAAAAATTCAAGGCCAACATGCAAAAAATGTTACACTGTGTTAAATATAGTATTGTTGAGTATATGATTTATTTTCTTATCCGTATTTTGAAGAGTATGCTACATACAGTGTTCTAAAAAGCGCGACTAGGCGTGAAGCGCTCCAAAAACTAGCCGTTTATGCTCTAGGCGGTCAAAAAGTGGTCAACGGTTTCCGTTGACCACCTAGGTGTAGCCTAGACGCGCCTTATTACTTTTTTGGGAAGGAGGGGGGGGGGGGCCGCTGCTTATTGTTTACCCCCATATGAATTAGGCCCGACTTCCCAAGCCGAGCATAAAAATAATAAGACAAAGTCTTATCGGAAATCAAAAGGAAAAACCTCGATAAAGAGTTAGATAAGATTTGAGAAATGATGCTATGCTATCTTGATCATGTAATTAGTAATTGCTAATTATTTTGTGGTGTAGAGATTTGATCCTCTTTTTCTATTGGGATGTATCATATATGAAATTATGAAATACTTAATCCCTATAAATCTATTAAGTATGAACTATGCATCTTTTGATTCTTGCCATTTTAAAATATTAAAATAGTGTTGTAAATTTGTGAAATCATAAAGTAGATATAATATTTTATGATGTTAGATGTATTTTCCAACTTAGAATCTACATTATTTCAATTATTTAATAATTTAGAATGATTGAAAATTAAAAAACAGAAAATAAAGAAATGGTTTTTAACACCTAGTTGCCGCCAATGCACACTTAAACTTCTGATGTTCGAAGCTTTAGATACACACTTTTCCGCTCTTCACATTTTTTCGAACACTAGCTGTACATGATAAGTATACAAATTAACACACTTCTTTTTCACACACACACATACATATGGTTGCAAGATGTAAAATAGTACAACCAGTATTTGAAATATCAAAACATATGATTAAACAGCAATATTAAAATTTGAAGTTTTACAAGTTTAATTATTTAAGCGAGTAAAAATTTAGATTTGCGAGAAATAAAAGCATATATTGGAAATATATATGGGACGTGGATTGCTTAACTTTAAAAACTAAAAGCAAATAAATAAATAATAAATAAAACTTAAAATCGTAAAAGTGACGAAAGAGATGTATGAAATTGAAATAAACAGTCATTCAGTCAATTAGAGGTAAAGATGAGTAATGAGTGGGGCAATAGGGATCGGAGGAGAAGATGATAAAGAGCGGACAGGTTGAATGGATGGTATGGTATCAGAATATTCATATTCATACTCATTAATTGAAAAGTATGATATTTTGCATTACGATGTCAAATCCATGCACGTGATCAAACTACCTCACCCCAAGGTTTTATGAATCAAAAGTCAATTGGCCGTACCTACCTAAACGATTGGCGAAATAAAATAAAATGTTAATCATAATGTTACGTGTAAACATAGATTTAATTTATACATTAAATATGTATTATAGTTACATTTCGGGTGTGTTTGATTGAAAGATGTAAAATATTTACGTGTAAAATATTTATATGTAAAATATTTACGTGCCTACCCCCTAAGAAAACATTTACATGCAATTGGTCAAAAACCCGCTTCAAATGATTGTACCTTGCAAAATCAATTATATTTACAACGTGCAATTAAACGGCGAAGATGTAAAACGAATTGCATGATTTGACATTTACGTGTTTTTGAATTGTCAATCAAACACACCCTTCATGATTTTTCATCGAATTATGATACATTATATAAATATAATTCACTATATATATATATATATATAAATATATGATATCTTTCAATATTAAAATCTTAGATAAAATGCAATTCAAGTCCCGAAATTTTAGAGACAATAACGATATAAGTTTCAAATCTTTTAGTTCTAGTATGTAGAGATATCTAACATTAAATCATTAAAACATGCGTATGGGGTTCTTTTTGGATGAAAATATAAATTTGGATGTTGTGTGGCTCAAGTGAGCGATTGGAAAGGGCAAAAATGTCTGACGAAGCATATAATTTTTCCTATTTTCTACTAATTTCTGAAATATTACAGAAATAAGAAAATGACAAGAATATGAGAAAAATAGGTGATGCAGATGATGAAATAGTCGAACGAACATTTTTGTTATTTTCAAGTTGCCTACATCTGTGTCAACACATTTAACCTTCATATTGATGTTTTTCGTCTAGAAAGGACCCAAATCCATGTGCTTCAATGGTTAGAAATTTCAGATGCTAGAGTTTAGAAGTTCAGAATTTGATCGTTATCTAAGATTGCAATCTATTCTAAAAATTTGTCTGACAATACTTTTTTGAGAAAATGAAATTTTAAATTAAAAAGGGCCATTAAGTATAGAAAAATATTAATACGTACAATCTTGTTTATTGTTGGATATATGAAACTAAATTGTTAGAGTATAGTATATATTTTGTGATAAATAAGGATGTTCTTGTAATATTGTCCTTTGAAAGTGAGTGTGTAAATGATATAATTTTAGTAGACAAACACTAAGAACGAGACAAACTAGTGTGTATGGAAAAAAATAACCACTTAAAAGACTTTCATGCCATCTGGGTCAAATGTTGCCAACAGTTTTAGTGCATCAAAATACCTTAATTTATCCCAAATATTCAAACCAAAAAATGTAATCATAATATCAATTCTAATAAAATCCGGTCAATGGCATTGTGCATCCAAAACCTGCTATATTAGTTACCACTAAAAGATTAATGTGTGCCTCTGATAAAATAAAACATCGTGAGAAAAATATTAATTGATAAAGGAAAAAAATTAATAAGCGAAATAACATGACATAATCTTTTAGAACGTTTCCGATAAGTTTTTGACAAAACGTAATAAATAATAATTAATGTAATAAATAATAATTAATTGTGACTTGTGATATGAAATATGCATGTGACTGACAGTGATATTGTGCTTTGATTGATATTCAATCTCAATATTTGTTGTTCGGTTACAAAAATAGTATAGAATCACAAGATCCAAATAAAACAAAAAATGACAAACATAAGATAGTTCCACAAGCATTTTCTAATTAATGCACGGTTTTTTTTTTGTTTTAAGAAATAATTACTTGATTATCAAACTATATTATGTTAATTATTAAAAATCAAAAGTAATTTTCAAACTTCAAGTTTGTCAATATTTTTAAATTGAGGGTCTAAAATACCCATTTCAATTTTAAAAAATTCCTAGAACCTAGGATTTAGGATCTAGGATGTCTTTCAGATTGTAACGGGGTGATGTGTGGTTGAAAATTTTGTCGGAGAAGATGAAGTATGCTGTAGGAAATGAAAATACATCATAGATCCTAAATCCTAGGTTCTAGGATTTATTTTTGGGAGGGTATAATAATCTATTCAATTTGAAAATATTGACATTCTTATAATTTAAATTAATCATTGATTTAATTATAATTAACATATTTCAATTTCACAAGTAAGTAAATCACTTTTTTTTTAATTAATGTGTGATTGAGAATCTATTTAAGAGTGGATTACGACTTAAAAATTCCACTAGAAAAAGAAGAAGGTTACGACCTTGTCGTAGTGACTAAAGATCCACCTCATGAATACTGTTTTCACGCTAAAAATCTAACTAACAAAGACTTAACCATTTCCCTCAAAAATTATGAACTGGACCCTAATTTGATCGAGACGGTGTGAAAGCGGCGGACGAGTTGGTGTATTTTCCATTTGGTTACCAAAAGCCTCTTTTAAGTTTATTGCAAATTGTAAAGCGAAAAAACGAGGACAAAGTGGAAAGTGCAAATGAAGATAAAGTATGCTATTTGGCAGTATGTGTGCATGGTGTGACTGTCCCACCGAGCAGGGGTGCACATTTAATGGCGGGGGAGGCGCTGCACGCAATTGGTCCTCCACCAACTGTGCCATTGCTGCGGTGGCTCAGTCACATTTTCCGCCAGTCTCTGCCAGGCACCACTACTTTCTTTTTGTCTCCCCGATCGTGGGACCCATCAAACAAGCTTTTAAAACTGTTATATATCCCCATCACACCCCCCTCCCCCCCGCCCAAAATGTTATATATCTCTAAAAAAAATGTTATATATATCTGGTAGTCTTGGAATTGTTCCAAAAACACTTGTTAAGGCCATTATGCGTCCGGTTAGCTATAAATTTTTATATATTTTAGATATTTTTTTCACATACATCGTTGGACTTACATGTACTACACTAAATCTCTACCATTCAATTCCACTCATTCTCTCTCCTATATCACATCAACCCAAAATATCTCCCGCTAATCTATTGGCAACACAAGCTGAGGGCGCCACATTATCGGTAAATTTTGTTTTAAAATTATTTTTTAGCATCTACATTAAGTAAGATAAATAATACATAATTGCTCCATGATGGTGGGAGGTTCATGCGACCCCATATTTTTTCTCCCCAAAAATGAGAGTGTTGGCATGATCTCCTACTATTGGCAGGAGATCATGAGCGATCACATCAAAAATATATAAAAATTTATTTTTACACATACACTAACATACATGGGCACTAACGTCACCTTTGATAGTCGATTTGAGTCACAGATGACCTCCATTAGAAAATCGAGATCAAATTTAGAATTAAGACAAGTGAAGTTCCAGCAGTTCAAAAAATTTTCCGACGATGCCGTTGACCAGCGATTAACTATTGGAATTGTTCCAAAACAACCATTAGGGCCATTATAAGGCACTAGAGTCACATTTGACAATCGGGTCCAATCACATATGACCTCCGTTAAAAAAAATCGAGATCAAATTTAGAATCAGCACCACGAGGTGAAGCTCCAAGCCTCCAACAGTCCAAAAAAATTTTTACGATGCCATTGATCGGCAATTAATTAATCGTAGTCCTTTTTTACGTGGAAATTAATCATAATTTATTGTGATTTATTTGTCAAAATTAATTAATGAAAGAAGAAAAAAAGTGTTATTAAAACTTTTTTTGTAAAAGAAAATGACACTTTTCGGGGGGGCAAAGGGAAATAACTGATCAGAAACGCTTTTGGACTGGGAGGCTGGGACACTATTTTGTAGGGGTTGTAATAAAACCTGACGGCTGAAATAACCTCGCAGTTGTTTTGAGAGGACGTCCAAGAGGTTGTGTCACTTCAGTCTCGTTGAAAATGGCAAATTTAGGGCCAATCGATATCACCATTTGCAGTTGCAGGTTCCCTGAACATTAATCCCAATTAACAAATTGACTTAACGGGGTCCGCCCCTCAAACGTCTTTTCTTGTAGATCCTACCGGCAGTTAGTGATCCCAACAAAAGATCGATTTAGCATAAATGCGAGAATCCACATAAATTTTAAGGGAAATTTATTTGACTTTACACACATTAATAGAGAGAGTTTGGTGCAATTTTCTCGAAAAGAAATATTTTACTTTGTGTACATTTAGTAATATCTTTTTTTTTTTTATTTACCATGTCTCTTTCAAATCAATGATCATCAATATATTACATTCTAAAAAAAATCAATATATTACACAGTAGTATTTACATTCACTTATAACTTTCTAGACATATGAATGAAAAATGAAAAAAGAAACATCAAAAAGACACTAAAAAACATCACATCAATAAAATTGAGACGAGAAAAGGCTGTTGAAAAAAATAATATTTAAAAAAATTAAGTGCCAAACAAGTTCTTATTTCATGGGAAATGCATTATAGGTTCAGGGGAAGTAAGTACATACCCTTTAGAACCAATTATGGCAAATTAGTTCATTAGTGATTACTTCTTGTATACAATTACCCATTCCATCCCAATCACACATGTGATATGTGCTTTTTTTTTTTATTTAACTCAATTATATAAAATTGTTGAAATATTCACTACTATTTATTTTGTTCATTTTACTGTTACACCTTTATTTATTTGCATTCTTTTAAACTCATTTGAACCTTCCAATAATTTTTTAGGTTTATTAAATAAGAATAAATAAAGAAATTTATTTAGATAATTTATTTTTCTAATAATATAATTATTAACCCATTTAAATAGCAAAACACGCCTATATAATTGGAAGATATGGAGTATTAAAGTATCTACACATATCTACAATCACTCTAGAAAAATATCCTACAAAACATCTAGATTCTAGGCTATTTACAGTGTAGTCTTCTAGCTAGAATTCTCTACTAGAATGACTTGTCAAACCCTCTAGAATCTCAAGTCTTCTCATACGTCTCTTAAATAATTTTAGAGGCTTCCTCCAATATCCGACCATTCCATGAGCTTGATTTTATCCCACTAGTACTGCAAGCCTTTGAGACCTCGTTCTGCATCGCGCATGCATTCTTGCCCTTGCTTGGCCACGATTTCGAATGGATACCTCGTCCAAGCCTTCGTTTTCTTGTCACTAACATACCTTGCATATAATTGCATTAATTCCTCATTGAGATATGGGGATCCTTGACAATCTTTTCTACGGAGCAAGGCATATCACACAAAGACATATATACTCATTTTGATTTTCAAACTAATTAGAAAATTATAATTAAAATTGATCTTGTTAAAAAAGGGCAAATCTTACTTTATTTTTCCCGAACATACCTCCACACCATATGCCGATATTTTACTTTTTTTGGTCAAATGATGATAATTGACTTGATTAGTAATAAAACATATTCCTTGATCAATAATAAAACATATTAAACATGGGCATATTCAAAAAAAAATAAATAAATAAACACACAGTAAATAAAAAGTAGTCTATATTTTGATAATAATAAATCGAGAAAATGAATTTATCTTTGTGGAAAGGAGGGAGTATCGGTTATTAGTAAGAATACTTTAAATAAAAATGTTATTAACATAAATAGATATTCTTATCCATATGTAATTATTATACATTTAACATGGATATACTATTTTAATCTTATTTTTGTAATGACGATTTTGTTGCAATTGTGATGTTTCTCATATATATATATATATATGATAGACATATGTAAAATATGATACCATAAGAAAATGCACTATTGGTTCTAGAGGAAGTAAGTACCATATCCTTTAGAAACAATTATGGAAAATTTAATTCATTAGTGGTTATCTCTTGTATGCAATTACCCATTCCATCCCAATATACCGGGTGAATGAGAGTAACTTTTAATGATTTTTAATGGATTTTAATGTGAAAGAAGAGAGAGAATGAATGGAGGTGAGTGGTTGAGATTTATGGATGTGATGAGATATGTGGATGTGATTGATTTAGGAGAGAGAAAAAAGTTGAAAAAAGTGATAAAAAGTGGTAAAAAGTGAGAAAAAGAGGATCCATTCATGCTTATATATGTGATATGTGCCTTTTTTTTTCTCAATTATATAAACTTGTTTAAATATTCACTATACTATTTATTTTGTTCATTTACTGTTATACTTTTATTTGCATACATTTTAAACTCACTTGAAACTTCCAATAATTTTTTAGGTTTATTAAATAAGAGTAAATAAAGAAATTTATTTAGATAATTTAATTTTCTAATAATATTATTATTAATCCATGTAAGCAGCAAAAGACACCTATATAATTGGAAGGGATGGAGTATTAAACTATCTACACTTTTCTACAATCTCTCTAGGAAAAAATATCCTACAAAACATCTAGAATATTTACAGTGAAGTCTTCTAGATAGGATTCTCTACTAGAATGACTTGTCGAATCCTCTAGAATCTCAAGTGTTCTTATAGCTAGGTTTCTTCAATATTCTAGAGGCTTCATCCAATATCCAACCACTCCACGCGCCTCGATCGTATCACACTAGTGTTGCAAGCCTTTGACACCTCATTCTACATCGTTCATCCATTCTTGCCTTCGTTCGGCCATGATTTCGAATGCATTATGCATACGTCATCCAAGCCAGAGCCGGACCTTGCATGAGGCCAAAGAGGAGGCCTATGACTCATGGCCCAAATTTTCGGAAATTTTTGGGGGGCCTAAAATTAGCAAAGGTTATATAGACCCTGTTAACATACTCTTGAAAATGAGTTTTAATGCATTTTTTTCAAATTTCAAATTTGGTCAAACAAATCACATCCATATATCTTTTTCCTCATTAAATCTCCACCATCCAACTCCACTCATTCTCTCTCTTCCTACTCATAAAAATACATTAAAACTCATCCGCTAACACCCTCATATATGCATGATACATTTTAGTTGTGCGGTAGTTTTCATGGTGGTAGCAATTCCTTTTGTTTTCAGCAGTCACCCGAGTTCGACTCCTCATTCATGTGATTTCTCTCTTTTTTTTTTTTTTTGGTTTAAACTTAAAATCTTTTCATGTTATAATGGGGATGTAGCATAAGGGAATTAAACATTTGACTAAGAGTGTACAAAATCTACTGAAATGCTATTAGTCCACATGATTAATTTGTTATAATATATGTTTCTCAATTAACTAAATTTGAGATGTGTATAAGTTTTTATTTTTTATGTGTACTTGCATCGCATCTTAACAAATATTTGATTTATTACCATTATATATTAGTTTTTATTTTCTCATTTTAATAATTTTCATTCTTTCTTATTAAGTCATTTATATAGCAAAATATTTCGCAATATTTTATTTTTCTTTTATTTTAAAAATTTGGTGTTTCAAAAGGATATCTGATATTTATATCAATAAAAAAACTATTAACATTAATAGAAAATAAGTCTTATCCTCAAGATGTATTTTTTATGTGATTATTATATTAAGGTTATTATTTAGTGTGTGTGTGTGTGGTTTTTTCTTTTTGGTGGCTGCGGCTGTGGCGGTGGTAGTGGTGATTATTTATCATCATTTTAAAGTATTACTTCTCGTTTTACATAGAAAAATAAAATAGCAACACAATGCATATTGGTGTTATAAAACAGTATTCAAAATAAAATTTGAGTCTATGCTACAACTCAGGGGCCCTTTTTTATATTTCGACTCAGGGCCCCAAAATCTCAGGTACAGCAATGATCCAAGCCTTCATTTTCTTGTCACTCATGTACCTTGCATATAATTGCGTTGATTGCTCATTAAGATATGGGGATACTTGACAATCTTTTGTACGGAGCAAGACATACCACACAAAGATGTACTCATTTTGACTTTTAATCTAATTAAAAATTGTAATTAAAATTAATATTGTTAAAAAAAGTAAAGTCTTAGTTGCTTTTTCCCAAACATACCCCCTCGCTCCTTGACGATATTTTATTTGATCAATAATAAAACATATTCCTTTGAAAAAGTAATAAAACATATTAAATATGGGTATATTAAAAAAAATTACATGTATAATAAATAAAAAGTAGTCTATACTTTGAAAATGATAAATCAGGAAAATTAATTTATTTTTGTGGAAAGGAAGGAGTAGATATCACTTATTAGTAATAATACTTTAAATGAAAATGGTACTAACATAAATAGATATTCTTATCCACATGTAGTTATAGATTTAACATTGCTATACTATTCTAATCTTACTTTGAAATGAAGATTTTGCTGCAATTATAATCACTATAAAAAATATGATAATTAAGAGCGACAGTTGTCCCTATAACGTCGTGTCTATAGAAGCAGTAGTAGCGATTCCTCGCACCTATAGAACAATACCAGCGATATCACTGCTATTACTCTACAGGCACAAGTTGACGACTGGACAGTCCTTAAAAATTCATTTCTTGTAGTGAATATTTCTCACACATATATCAGACGTATGTAAAATACGATATGATAAGAAAATGCTTTGTGTACCATTCACTTGTATTGCCAGGTGATGGTATTAGACATATATATAAAAAAATGAAATAACTGTATATATTATATCTTTACTCTTATTCAAAGATCTTCCCTCTTATTCAAATAAAAAGAATCTACAATTTTCTTTTATTTGAACAATTTGTCTTTGTCCATATATGAGGAGATTAAGTTTGCTAACTGCCTTTTTTTTTTGTTGAATCGGTCTAATTTTTATATTGTTAGAGATTTTGTATTCACAATTCTATATCTATAACAAATTAATTCTATGAGATATGGATGACATCTTTCTTATTACTGTTTTTCTAAATCATTTTGTGTGTGGTACGTAGAGGGTGGGGGGCTTTTTCCCCTTCTCCTCTCTCTCTATTGGGTGTGGAATTGATATATCATTCAATATTTAAAATTTAAAAACGTAAAATATGATTAAATAATATCAAACTTCAAATTAAGTAAGTAAAATCGTATATTGTGCAAAGTAAAAATGTAAATAAACATAAAACCTGCAAAGCAACAAAATTAATTATACGTAGATTGAATCAGTAGTTAAACGAGGTCTAAACGAATTTCATTTAAAAAAACATTTGAGCAAAATACAAGCGTACAATTTACAAGTAAGGACTGACCAAAATACAAGCGTACAATTTACCAAGGGCATAGACGGGTTGGTAAGGACTGAGGTGATGTGGGGAGAGATCCACCAGCAATGCAGGTTCGAACCTCGTGTGAAGCGGATTCTCATTAAAATATTATGGAAGTTTGTTCTAGGGTTATACTATTGGCTCTCTTTCTCTCTCTCAAAACCCTACCACTCGTGCATATTCTTCTATTTACCTAGTCCACAAAACTCTAGGGCCCGGCCGGGCAGTGGGGGCTGTCGGGATTGCGGTTCAACCTTTTTTACAAGTATAAAGTATAAACTAGAGGAGCTTCAAGGCAATGTCATTGATGTAAATATTGGAGACACCAAGGGTCTTAAGTTAATATTCAAAGGGCAATTTGGATGCAATCAGTACAGGAACAATAAGGCAATTCAGAGAATGCATTTATCATTCCTTCAGAATATATTATAAATATATTAAATATAAATATATCCTCCCTCTAACAAACCCCTCCTACTGTTCTCGATCCAACGGTCCAAACGCATTCTGACTCAACACGTGGACGGGTCCGATTAGACACACGCTTTTGGAGACTCGCCTTCATCCTCAACCCCCCCAACATATCGTACCATATATACACATACGCGCACACGGCCGCACCAACACGCACGAACATACACACAAACGACGCAGGCTCTCTCGCTCTCTGGCAATGATCATTTCAATTTTCCATTCCCTCCATTGAATAGCATTTTCTCTCACGTATATCACTTATCATCTCTCTCATAACTCATTCAATTTCAAATAGAGAAGAGTATATAGCAACAAAAAAAACGTATATATATTTTGTACATTTTGGATTCAGTTTTTCGGGATCGCAAAAGTTGAAGATCGGATCGAGAACTGCCTCACTGAATCTTCAGGTCTCCGTCTTTTTATAATAAACCGAAGGTTCGTCTCTGCATTCTACACTCTTAATTCATTTTTCAATGGAAGATGACGTACGGTTTTGTATTTTTTGTACTGTATTTTCTTATTTTTTATTTTTTTCATTTCCTTGTTGTATGTCTTGTTTTGTAGATGAGATGAGGATAGGCGATGGAGTAATTGAATTTCTACTTTTAAATCATAATCGAAGGTGAGATTCATTGGATTCATTTCCTCCTATTTCTGTTTTCGTCCATTATCTCATTACTAATTTGTTTTGCCGTTTGATTGCTTTGGATGTGAGATGAACTCAAAATTTTGACGTTTGAGTATTTTGGAATTTGGATCTGGAAAATTATTCATGACACCATATATATAGTTTCTTGTATTCCAAGTTGAAGAAGTTTCAGAGAGAGAAAAAAAACTTGCAGTAGACCCACTCCAGAAACAGAAATCACTTTCTCTTCGCTTTCGAGATTACCATTGCTCCATCTAATGGTTATTTTGGTTCGGATAAATATTAGTAGTACTAATTATTTTTTCCCTATAATTGTTTGTAGGTTTTCTAATTCTTTTTTTTCCTTCTGAATCTGAGTTTCCTTAATTATATACTCCAAATCACTGCCTTGATTTAAGTATGATTTTATTGACTTCCAATGTCGGCTTAAATATGCTTCTTCTACACTCTTCTTGAATTGGTATTACTACACGTCTCATTAAATAATTAAAAACCGTGTTTACATTAGATTTGAAATTACTGAAGTTTAGATTTCACAGACTGGTTAATGTTTATTTACTCGATGATTTGTATGACTAATAATTTATAATTTGTTCATCAGTAAAATACAGTAAAAATGTCATCATCAAACTCTCCATGTGCCGCATGCAAGCTTCTCCGGCGAAAATGCACGCAAGAGTGTGTGTTTGCACCATATTTTCCGCCTGATAACCCTCAGAAATTCACCAATGTTCATAAAGTCTTCGGCGCCAGTAATGTTGCTAAGCTCCTCAATGAACTCAACGCCAGCCAGCGAGAAGATGCCGTTAATTCATTAGCCTATGAGGCCGAGTATCGCCTCCGAGATCCCGTGTATGGCTGTGTTGGCCTTATTTCTGTGCTGCAACATAAGCTCAAGCAAGTGCAGAACGATTTGGATAATGCTAAAAAGGAATTGGCTCATTACATTGGACCTTCAGCAATGTTGCCAATAATCAACCACCAAGGATTAATACACCCCAATTCAAACTACGGGGGTTACGGGGTATCGCCATATCAGGCAATGCCTTATCATATGCAGCCGGTTATGGGAATGCCACATGGTGCGCTGATGATTCGGGACCCACAGCAGCAGCAGCCACCACCACTTCAGCAGCAGCAGCAGCAGATTCTTGAGGCACAGCAGTTAGCGGCGGTGGCTGCTGCCAGGAAGCAGGAGATGTTTAGGAATTACGAGCAGCAGCATCAACTGCAGAATGATTTAGTGAGATTTAACGGTGGATTTGATTCTTCTGGATTGACTGTCACCGATGGAGGATTTAGTCAGATCATCCCGGCCACTGCCTCTGCCGGCGACATGCCACCTTCTTTGGCCTTGGGCTCTTATGAAGGAAACCCTTATCAAATTCAGCAGCAGGTGGAAGAACATTCACATTCTCATCATCAGCCTCAACAGCTTGAGCTTTTGACACACGAGCTTTTACTTCAGCAACATACTTCTGCAATTCATCATCAGACACAGCAACTTCAAACATCAGAGCCACAGAGAGCCAGAAGCGAAGACGGTAGGAGTAGTATTGATCCTTGACGTTAATTACAGAAGCATCTTGTCTAAATCAAAGGCTGAGCTTTATTCTTGCAACAAACTTTTGCTCCAGGTAAACCTCTGACCAGTTTATGTGTAGACTTTGACCTTGTCTGGCTTTTTACTTTTTTAGTACCAAATAAGAACAAGAAAGTAATTTATTCATGCCCTAAACTCTGATGGGGCAAAGCGTGTTTACTTTTGAGTACGTACACTTGAGGGTTTTCTTTCCTTGGTAATGTGGGTCTGAGAGGTGATGGATGATTGCTCCATAGCATTAATGTTGGGGAGATTTGGCATCTGCCTCTCTTAACATGAATAGGGTTATATTCTTTGCTGTGAGCAGTGGAAAGCAAAATTTACCATGTGTCATATAGTGTAGCAGGAGGTTGGTTATGAGAAATTGTCTTTTCACTGCCAAGACATGTCACTTTCAGTAATCATACTCCTACCTATTAACCGTAAGTTTCCTTTTTCCCGTAGCACCCCCATTGGGTTTTGCGTTTCATTTCATTTTGGCAGCAGTATATGCATCGGATTTATCCTAGCATCTTCCTTTGATAGAAATTTTTGCAGTAATAAATTGGACTCAGAATAGTTTTCAAATTTTGGTTTTACCAAGAACAACGTTTTTCCTTTTTTTTTTTTTTTTTAAAAAAATTAAAAGTAAACTATTATCAGTATTATGAAAGCATGTTCTTTACCTGGAGTTTAACAGTTATTAAGCTATTAGGAGAGGAAGATTTTTTTTTTTTTTTTGAATAGATTAGGAGACGAAGATTAGTGATTCTAGTTTTTGGTTTTAATTAGCAATCTCCTGCTCTCTCTCTCTCTTTTTTTTTTAGTCACAAACCAACAAAATATCAAAGGTTCTTGTGTTCCGTCAACTAGTTCGTTAGCCCTCCAATACCCTCAAAAGATCTGTGCCAAGGATTCACCTCAAAAGATCTTTGATGAAATTTCACTTCATGCATGATGGTTATGGAAAAGAAAAACATTGATGAAGTATAGAACACGTAAAGACAAACAGCTGCTCAAATTTTTGCCTAGAATTGGACAAAAATGGGGGAGTTGAAATGGTACAACGTGGATGTTAGGTTCGAATCAAATAAAAAACAATATTGGTTAGCCATTTTAGACTTGTGCAGTAGTGTCAAAATAAATGTCCAATACGTCAAGGCAGGTGAAAAAAAAAAGGTAGATTGTTTTGCTAATATAAAGCCCTTTTGATGTGTAAGATGCTCCAACTTAAATGCATGAATCTTTTTCCTTTTCGGATGGTCCTAGTACCATATCTAGGTTGCTAGCTGGAGTAAAGATGACAATAATGTTGGCTTTTTAAATTCAATTTTACTAATTCATTTTGTTTTTTCTTTTTCTTGTAGCAAAATTATGGTGTACAAGAGAAGAGTTGAGGAGACCGAGATGGTGTGGTCACAACCAATTGGAGAGATTATAATAATCAGGTTCTTTCTATTAGGTTTTTTCTTTAAAGGAGACGTACAATGTTTATTGATGGCACGTACATTTGGTAAGATGAGGGCTTGGTGGGTTATCTAAGCTGTCTTCTGTGAGTAACTAATTTTTAATGAAGCTCATAAAAGGTAATAGAGGTATCACAAGATCGTATAACCTCCCACATCTCACTATATGTTAGACCAAGTCCTTCTAAGATTTCAAGTGTATTCTCATGACCTACATCACGGGTAGAGTTCATTGAGTGAAATGTTGTCTCTCCTATGCACTTTTACAACATGTATATATTCAATGATCCATAGATCACCTTTGTGAAGAGTAAGTGACATTACCTGAGGTTCATGCTGAGGCCACAGGATGGTTTAGCATATGCGTTTGACATTGTGGTCCAGACTTCTTGAGATGTGCGTGATGTTGCAACAAAAGAGACGAGAGTAGGCAAGATTGAACCTACTAAAGCATTAGGGAGGAGTTGATCTTGACGAATCCACCTAGTATAGGCACGATTAAGTGTGGTGATATTGTGAACATTTAATTTTTCTGGTCAGCACGGAATGGAACTATCGACATAACTAAAGAGATCATAGCCGATTAGAAGACTATGAAATTCTAAGTACCAGGCTGGATAGTTGGATTCTATTAATTTGATGGGTGTTTGTGGGGCAGCATTAAGAGAGATAAGAGGAGAGGTGAGACCGGGTGGAGCTCCAATTGAGATGTTGAGCCATGGATCGAGGTCGCGTTAGAGATCATGCTTTAATACAATAGATAAGATTCGAGAATAACTCAAAGCACGTTTCTACTATATTTTCACTCGTGATGTTGATGTGTATATACAAAATACTTGATAAGCACTAAGATGACAATGTTGATCTCTCTATAATTTTTGCAACATAAACTACTATATAAAATGAACAAAGCCAAATAAATAGTGTATACTTGAATACACAGTAGATATATACAGATGAAGAAATCGTAACTCATTTGATTGCTATCAATTTGCCTAATACTTAATGATCAAAACGCTTATCCATCGTCCATCGCCAATGTTTGAATTTTCGAAATCGCAGTACTAAAATCAAAGATCTGGAACTCCTCCGTCAAATTCAACCAAAGTTTAATTTAGGACTTCGGGTCAATTTATCCAAAATATATATTGGCCAAAGACCATGTCGTTGACCCTCTGGAATCGCAGTACTATATATATACACATATATAGACAGACACTCGTGTGTCAATATTTTGATCAATCGGACTACTTATATGTTAGGTTATTATTTAATTAATTGTGACCCCATATAAGATGGAAAGAGCTTCCAGTAGTTATTAGTGTTTAACAGAGCATGACATTAGAGGTAGAGTGAGGCGAACACAACCCGACAAATGCCCCCTGCTGCATTTTGGAAAAAATAAATTTCAAAATTTCGTTTTTAACATAGGTTGGCATTACATACATGTAATATACAAGAGTGACAATAATCCTGTCCAGTAATATTCCAACACTATTGACCGTGTTATAACTATGGCTCGCTCGATAGTTTTTCCAATCAAATAAGACTTCCTTTGAGAAAACTAAAATCAGATCTAGAACCAACATGGCGAGGTGAAGCTCAGTAATTCGGAAAATTTTCCAGTGACGTCGTTTGATCGAAGTCAACGTTTTGGTAAAATTCAAAATTTTTGCCAAATACTTTGATTTTGAGTAAACGGCGTTGCCGAAAAATTTTCCGAACTACTGAAACTTCGCCTCACTGTGCTGATTCTAAATCTAATCTCGATTTTCCCAACGGAGATCTTATGTAATCGGAAAACCATCAAGCGTCCCCATAGTTGGAACAATTCTATAATCCTAAAATTCAATGATACACTCCATACGCTCCATGGTATTAAAACAATTCTATAATCTTGGAATCCAATGATACACTCCGTACCAATGTTCCTTACATGAGCACATCATAAGATTTCAAAAGAAAAAGGGAAAAAGGAAAATTGATTTTGAATTAATTAATAAAATTAGTGGTTTTAGTATTTTACGAAACAAGTAATGCGCAATTTTATCATCTTCTGTCTCTACGGCATTTTTCTCATCTCCACCACGTCTTCTGCTCTTGGGCTCTCATTCTTGTTTGCTACTAGCTACCACATGGATGGAGATCTAGATGTTTCTGCCTACAAATATGAGAATTCGCCAGTCGATTTTTCTATATATTTCTTCAAGCATTACAACTTAAATAAAATAAAAAGTATTTTCATGAAAAGGCAATGCTGGGAAAAAAAAAAAAGAGAGAGAGCGAAAGATGGAGAAATTAATAACCAAGGTTAGGGTGGAAGACTATATATTCTTATTAATATATTTTGTGATCTACAAAAAAAAAAATTGTTTGACATTGTTCGAAATGACGGTTTGTTCATTATATTGCATGTTGTTTGAGGGGAAAAAACAAAATAACAAATAATAAATTAATTAATAAATGGACGCGGTGCAAAGAGGGGGACAGGAAATAAAAAGGTAAATGTTGTTGTGCACAATATTTCACCATTTCTTTTTTCCATTTTTTGATAAATATATGTATATTTTACCTTACCAATGTGATCGATCCAATGGTAAAGATTATCCAGATGAAAATACCATACGTTACAATTTTTAACACGTTACAATTAGAGCATCTCTATTGCATAACTTTTATACATCCTCTATTTTTATTTACGTGACGGAGAGATAGAGACACACAAAAAAATTATGGGTCCCACATTTTTTTTTCTCTTTTTCTCACTTTCCATACTTTTCCCCCATTTTTTCCCAGTTTTTCACCATAAATTCTCGTGCCACCTCTACGTCTAGAAGCTCAACTTCACATCCTCCATTATTATTTTATTATTATTTTTCAATTTATTTCTACATCTCTCCTACTTTTTTCACTTTTTTCTCTCTTTTACACTACACATCCTCTATTCTCTTTTCAATCCACCTAATCATATCTCTCTATCTCTCTCCTCCATATCATCTCTTAACATCATTACCCATTGAAGATGCTTTTATGTCCATCATTGTATATCAAATTAAACACAATATTTCTCTCTTTTTCTTTTTCTTCTTCTTCTAATTGTTTATTTATTTTTTTTCCACACAACGTTGAAGTAGTATTTCAGAGAATGCTCTATCGTTCGTTCCCTCAAGAACAAGAATAATTATGTCCCGTCTCTAACAAACCCTTCTACAGTTCTCGATCCAATGGTCCAAACACATTCTCACTCAACAGGTGGACGGATTCGATTAGACTTGCGGGTTTCGGGTTCGAAACTCGCCTTCATCATCTAACCCAAATACCCAATACATCGCATATTGGATACATGTATGTGTGTGTAAATATAGACACACGGCCTAGCACCCTCCCACGAACAAACGCACATATAAATGACGTAGACTCTCCTCTGGCAATGATCATTTCAATTTTCCATTCTCTCAATTCCGTAGCATTTTCTCTCATTCAATTTCGAATTGAGAAGTGTAAGAGCGAACAATATACATATTTTTTGTACATTTTGGAATCAGTTTTTAAGGATCGCGGAAGTTGAACATTGGATCGAGAACTCCCTCACTGGAATCCTCATGTCTCGATCTTTTTTCACAAACCGAAGGTTCATTTCTCGATATTCTGCACTCTAATTAATTTTTCAATGAAATACGTCGTACAGTTTTGTATTTTTTGTACAGAATTTTGTTTGATTTTCTGGTTGGATTGTCTCGCAGATGAGATGAGGATAGCCGAGGGAGTAATTGAATTGCTACTTTTAGAGCATAATCGAAGGTGAGATGCTTTGGATTCATTGCCTTTTATTTTTGTTTTGCTCGATTATGGCATTACTTGTTTGTTTTATGGTTGATCACTTGATTTTTCTGGATTTGAGAAGAAATACTTGATGTTTGAGTGTTTTGGATCTGGAAAATTCCTCATTCCACCACACAGTGTAGGGAAAAAGTGATAGCTAAACAGATTGTAAGTCAAACCAAGCAAAGAAAATATTATTCGACAATGAATATTGAACAAAACCTAAGTTGTTGAGGCTTGCGTTCGCACAGTGTCCTTAAAGCAATTTTGCCCTTCTCCACTGATGTACGAGTGATTGCCTCCCAGAATACAACCACACGAGCTGCTTTGTGTTGTTGCAGCCTAATCGAACTCAGTGGCCGACGTGAGCTGCTTTGTGTATTGCTGTGTACTGAAATGCATGGGAGATGCTGACTTTATAAGTTATGAGGAGTCACAGTATCAATTCCGATTCGTAAGTCCTGGAGGCCGTTTATACACTAAAAACGGAGCTACAAGTTGAACTTTCAAGGCAGCCATTTACAACATTCAATTTCTCAGTAATTACACGTCTGGGCTCTTACACCACTACCATTAAGTTCGAAAATAAAGAGGAAAACCAAAATTAATGTTTGCAAAACTCCAATTGCACCCGGTGTCCAATTTCTGCATGACATTAATGTCCACACGTCGCGTTCACACACAAATCCCAAGGCTCGTGTAGAAATCAGTTCGACATTTGCACCCCTTATAGGCGCGTAGGCCGGGGAGGATTCTCTATGTAACAATACACTTCACAAATTGACAACCATTAATAAATTGATCCACTCTTTTTTAGTTTTCCTACATGGATAGTTCCTACTCCTACTTAGCAATTCAATTGCCATTCACCTATTTTTCCAACAGCAATTTCTTGTATTCCAAGTTGAACGAGTTTTAGACGGAGAAGAAAAACTTTTCGTAGCCGCTTTCGAGGTTACAACTGCTCCATCTATCGCTTTCGAGTTGTGTTCCTCCTTTTTTCCCCCATTAATTGTTTATTATAGATATTATAGATTGTTTATAATTTTGTTCCTTCTACCTTGATTTGAAGTGTGAATTTATTGACTTCCTATTTCGGTTTAATTATGCTTGCTTCCACACACTTCTTTTCGGCATTATATTAAACATTCACATTAACACGTAAATTGTACACTTCTCATTAATCAATATAATAATTGAAAAGTGTGTTTACACTTTTTAGATTTGAAATTACTCCATTTTAGACTTCACAGATTTGTTAAAGTTCAGTTACTAAACAATTTGTATGACTAATGATTTGTTCATCAGCAGTGAAGGAGACGAAAATGTCATCATCAAGCTCTCCATGTGCAGCATGCAAGTTTCTCCGGCGAAAGTGCACACAGGAGTGCATATTAGCACCGTATTTTCCGCCTGATAATCCTCAGAAGTTCACCAATGTTCACAGAGTCTTCGGTCACAGCAATATTGCTAAGCTCCTGAACGAACTCAACGCCAGCCAGCGAGAGGATGCCGTAAATTCTTTAGCCTATGAAGCAGAGTATCGCCTAAGAGATCCCGTCTATGGCTGTGTTGGCCTTATTTCCTTCCTGCAACATAAGCTCAAGCAAGTGCATCACGATTTGGATAATGCTAAAAATGAATTGGCTAATTACATTGGACCTAATGCTGTGTTTCCATTAATCAACCAGCAAGGATTAATGCAACCCCAATCGAGTTATGGGTATCAGGGGTGCCTCATCATATTCAGCAGCAGCAGCAGATGCTTGAGGCAGAGCAGATGTTTATGAATTACGAGCAGCAGCAGAATGATTTTGGGAGATTTTCATTGGGTTCTTACGAAGGAAACTATTATGGCCATCAAATTGAGCAGCAGGTGGAATTAGAACATTCACATTCTCATCGGCCTCACCAGCATGAGCATTTGCCACACGAGCTTTTACTTCAGCAACATACTTCTGCAATCCATCATCAGACGCAGCAACATCAGATTAAAAGCGAAGAGGGCAGGAGCGTTGACCATTGACTTCGATTCCAAATTAAAAGTATCTTGTGACAAATCAAAGGCTGAATGCTCTGGGAGTTTTATTCTTGCAACAAACTTTTGATCCAGGTAAACCCTCTGCCTAGTTTCTGTCTAGACTTTTTAACTTTTCTGTCTAATCCTTATTGGGTAAAGCGTGTTTAGAGTCCGTGCACTAGAGGGTTTTCTTTCTTTGATAATGTGGGTCTGAGAGGTGATAGATGATTGCTCCAGAGCATTAATGTTGGGGATATCTGGCATCTGTCTCTCTTGACATGAATAGGGTTATATTCTTGATATGAGCAGCGGAAAGCAAAATTTACTGCGTCATATGGGGCAGAAGGAGGTTTGGATATGAGAAATTGGCTCTGCACTGCCAAGACATGTCACTTTCAGTAATCAAAACTCCCACCTATTAACGTTATCTCCCCTCTGCCCTCATTCGTTTTTGTTTTTCATTTCATTTTGGCAACAGTATATGAACCTGATTTCCATTGTGTGTTTGGGTAAACTTTTAACTTTTCAGACTGGATGAGATGTTTGGACTTTGGATAATAATGAGTGATGATTCTAAATGAGTGGTTGATACCGATGTTTAATTTTTAATAGTAGTAAAAGTTAATTCTTAGGTAAAAAAATAAAAGTGAAAACAAACTAATGCTAACCTAGCATCTTCCTTCCGTAGAAATTGGTGGTAATAAATTATTAGATTGCACTCTGACATGTTTTCGAATTTCGGTTTTACCAAGATTAATTACTGGAGTAAACTATTGTGGAAGTATATTCTTTATCTGGAGTCTAAGCTTTGCTAACCTATTAGGAGCGGAAGATTAGTCTAGGGAAGATTGAAAATAGCTACAAATTTCCGGGTTTTCATGTTCGCTCGACTAGTTGATTACCGCTCCAACAAACACGAAAAGATTTAGTATTTATAATAACTAGGATTCACCTCAAAGCATGTTTGATGAACTTCACATTGATCGTTGACCTTGGCACAAATTAATAGTTATGACGGCTACGGAAATGAAAAAATAAAATTAAAAAAAATGATAAAGTTATAGTAGAAAAAATAAAGACAATCAGAAGCTCAAATTTGTGCCTAGAATTGGACAAAAATGGGGTAGTTGAAATGTTACAACGTGGATGTTACATTCGAATCCATTAAAAAAATCAATACTGGTGAACCACTTTAGACTTGTGCAGTGGTGTCAATGTCAATGTTCAATAAGTCAGTCCAGGTGAAAACAGAAGGTAGGTTGTTTGCGCATTATATAAAGCCTTTTATATATGTACACGTGATACTCCGACTTTAATGCATGCACGCACCTTTTTCCCCGGATGGTCCTATTACAAAGGGTATGTTTAGTAAGTCAAAATGAGCTAATTTATAATTTATTTAGGAGTTTATGAGCCTCTACTAATTATATAAGCTTCTTTTAAATGGAGGAGCTTATTTGAGAAACTCGAACTTATTTGAAAAATTTCTTTTACTAGCCTTTAAATAAGTTCGTGAACTTTTTTCTTTTTATTTCATTTTTTATCCCTAAAATTTTTTAGAAATATATTTTAAACATATCATTTGTATAATTTTCTATTTATGAGCCAACTTATCAGTTATTTTATCAAACATTTTTATTTGTATCAGCTAAGTTACCAGCTATCAATTATAAACCATAAGCTATCAACTCTCAATTAGCTTATCAGCTATAAGCTAACTTATCAGTTATAAGCTAGCTTATCAACTAATTCTATCAAACATACTCAAAGTAAAGATTACAAGTAATGTTGCTTTTGAAATTCAATTTTATTCATCTTGTTTTTGCTTTTTCTTGCAGCGAAAATATGGTGTACAAGAGAGGAAGTGAAGATACGGAGGCGGTGGCAACCGATGGAGAGATTACAATAATCAGTTTCTTTTATTAGCCTTTTGGTTGAAAAGAGATCATTTTAATTGATGGTACTCAAAATGTAGAATTATCGTCCATTTCGACAGTAGAAAATTTCTTTTCTTTTTTTTTTTTTCTTCCCACTTTTAATGTAGCAAGACGGCAAGACCACGCGAATACTTCAGAAACTTTGGTACACCTGCTTGCATAATGTGCATAGTTTCCTTCCTTGTATTCGGTTTCTCTTTGTTCAGATATTAAAAGTAATTAAAAAAAAAATCAATTGTTAGGTTAAACCAAATGTTAACGATCCCCACAAAAAAGTTCTTGTAGGACAGAGATAGAGGATTGATCAAGTACCCACAGAGTGTGGGAAAAAATTTGTGTGGGCCCCACCGACTCCCCACCATCAATGGGCAATTATGTATTATTTATCTGACTCTGCTTAGATACCAAAAAAATATTGAAAAAAATTTGGGTCGAACCAACCCCACGTGGGGAACTGAACAAAGGCCATCCGAGGTAATGACCAACAACCTCAACAAGTGTTAAGAACACGAAAACTGAAGTAACCAAATGAACAACGCAAATTTTTCTTCTCACCCGAGATGTTCACTTGCAGTGAGTTACGTTACAGGTTTAGCGCCTCGAAGACTGGGTGAATAAACTAAGCGTGTGTTCGTGTGTACTTATTTTTGTCTAAAATTTTGCTAAAAGTGGAGTGTAGTGGCGGGGACCACGAGATGTGTGGATAATAATGAGTGATGATGTGAAATGTGTGGTTGATATTGATGTTTGACTTTGACTTTTAGTAGTAGGTAATTTTTAGGTGAAAATAAGTGGAAACGAACACACGCTAAGTTTAAGGTAATGATTATATTTCTTGTTCTCTAGATGTTACGACACCCTATAGAGATTTATGCCATCACTTGGAATATTATCATTGTGAACGAGAATCTACCTATGAGAAGCTTCAACATGCCCTAAAATAAAGGGAAAGATTACCCTCTCTATGGTACAAAAGTGTGTGCTGATATGCTAAGTATATCAATCAAGGAAGATGCAAAAAGGAAAATTAAGAATTCTGCCTGTTGACTAAAAACATAGTGTAAAGAAACCACATTGCCCTCTTTCTTCTTCGTCGAACCAGGTCTTCTGACTAATGTTTCCACCACATTTCAATTCTGCAACTCTCCCTCTCAAATTTGAACCTGTGATGCCAGTTTATTCAATACATCTCTGAAATTGTCTGAGCATATTCATTGTGAAAGTAATGTCTGATATAATTCACTGTCGCGTCCGTGACAGTGGGAAAATATTATCCTCCCTCCATGGGGAGGAGAGCAATACTCTCGGATATAATATATGCGAAGTATTGCAGGCCCATAATGTACTTCAATATAAATTAAGTGTACACAATAAAAACACAGTTTAATTATAAAAACACATGATAAATTTCAGTTCCATGAGAAGCTCTAAAACAAGCGAGTAATGTGCATATCATTATCGATATGACAATGAAATGCACTTCACTAACACTTGGGAGTGTGAAGCACCGCTTTCCCCATTGATAGGCATGGAAAATTTGTCTTTGGGAAGCTTCCATTGTTGGAGTATTATATGTTGAATCGCCTCGCCAAGAGATTCCTTCCTATTTTCAGAAGCATTCCATAGCTTAGGGGGACTGGGTACCTGAGACCCGGGTTGTACTCAGTGATCTCATTCAGCGCAATAATTGCAGCCGTATAAACTTGATTGCCGAATTTAGATTTTAGTTTCTTCAATTTTTTATCATCCTCATCGACTACTTCCTAACAAATAGCACAATGGCACAAGGTAATTAAGCAGCAAAAAAGAGCATAAGAAAATAAATTACTAATCCATCGTTGCAGTGTCAAAGAAATGAGTACCTTAAGATTTTCTCCAACCATGACTTCCTTGAAGGGATTCCATATCGGATCCCTAAGGTACTCCGTCCACAAGAAACAGAGCTCTAATGCTTTCGTATCCGCGTCTTCGGGGCAGTATTTTCTCTTGGCAGGAATAGTGAATGCCTTTGTATCAATACGACCCATCATTTTCACACAAATGTTCGACTGCGTGTCCTTCAAAGCCTACCAAAAACATATATAGAAACTGGTAGGTACATTAAGATATATGATATCGATATCATCCTTTGTATGTAAAAAAGAGTGAAAGCTTACATTGATAAGCATCTTTCGAGCTTCCCACAATTCATCCATTGTAATCCTTTCTCTGATGACAATGTTTTTATTAATAGAAAGCAGAGACTCAAATTCATCTTCCTTTCCCATGAGCTGCTATTTCATTAACTCCAACTTTTTCCCTCTATCACTCAATTGTTTCATTACCTCAACTGCACCCCTCATCCTCTCCAGTTCAAGCTCCAATCCTTGCTTTTCATCAAGTTTTGCTTCAAGCTCAATGATCCTTTTGTGAAGCAGTTCCTTTTCCCTCTATGTTATGTTATCATTCCAAAAGCAAAAACATTTCACTAAAACCATCAGATATCAGCAAATCAAAATTCATCTTTAGAATTAAATAAGGATTGTTGAAGTCTTGAAGATAATATATAAATCAAATAAATATAGACGATTTATCAGCTAATCTAAAGCTTTTAGATCAAGTGGTTCAACATAGTGCCAGCCGTCAGGCAGGGATTCTGAATTCGAATTTCAACTCAACTCAATTAAATTAATATTGCACAATATATATTAAACCCAGTCGATGAATTTTAAGTATTTGGATAAAGCAGTTTAACAAGAAGAGAGGAATAGCTGACCTTATGCTCCTCCACGAGCTTCATCATTTCGTCATCAGACTTGTTCTGTTCGAAAAGAGCCATGTCACTCTGAAAAACAGTAAACTCAACCATTTCAAAATTTGTAATTTCTCTAGAAATTTCATATGGAACAACAAGATGAAGAGATTTTGTAGAAACAATCAACCTGAGAGCATTTCTAATGTGGGGGAAAATGTAAAGCGAAAAATCGAAAAATGAAAAATCAACGGGGGAAAACCCTATTTCAAAAGGAAAGAACAATCATCAACGGTGGATTTTTTCCACCCAAAAAGGTCATTATTCTCCCTTATTCACCCCTTACATTATTTGTGTTGGGCTAGTATTATCTAGTCCATATCCAAAATGATTTGAGCCAACTATGATTAGGCCCATTAAATGATCTATTATGTTGGATTACTATTTATATATGAATTGAAGGCTATTGGCGTATTCATTCTTCTCGGCAGAAACAGTGAACGAAGAGAAAAGCCTTGTTTCGTCTTCAAAGTTATAAACACACGCAGCCAACAATTTTGGGAGAAACTGGTTGATAGCCTAGTTTTATCTTTGGAGAAGAAAGTGGTGTTTCTATTTCTAATGGGGTTCTCTTCTTCAATGGTTAGTATTGATTTCTCCAAGTTTTATCTTAGAACGGTCTATTTTGGTGTTATTGATTTATAATCTCTATTGTTGGTTGTTTATTTGGCGATTACCATCTAGTGTTTAGATGAGATGTATTGTGGATGCCAAGATTGTATCTTGAAGGTGTGCGTTAGAGTTACCTCTTGATTTAGGGCAAAAATTTTGAGAAGAACATTGTACTATTATTATTGGTGATAGTGGATTTGTCGGTTTGCCCCGTCGATTTTTCACTTCGCATTGGAGGGTTTTTACGACGTTAAATAATTCTTAGTATTCTCTTGCATTTTTACTCCGTTATTTTTCGATTGCTTGTGTTGAGTTGAATTCCTATTTTAACCACACGTGGAAGGGGAAATTACTCTAGTTGATATTAGCTCTAATTTCCCAACAAAGTGGTATCAGAGCGAGGTTTATTTGTGTGGATTAAAATGGACGATCTTGTTGGTAGTGCTATGATTAGGCTCACTAATCATAATTGGGTAACTTGGAAGCCAAGAATGGAGGATATCCTTTATTGTAAGGATTTGCATGATCCTATTGAGGGCGATAGTGCTAAGCCTGATGATATGTCAGATACTGATTGGTATAAGCAGCAGAGAAAGGCAATAGGAACAATCAGACAGTGCGTTGACAATAGTGTGTTTCATCATGTGGCGCAAGAAACTGATGCACATAAGTTGTGGTCAAAATTGGAGACTATGTTTGAAAAGAAAACTGCATCTAGAAAATCTTTTCTGATTAGAGACTTGGTCAACATGAAATATAAGGACACTGTGGGTGTGACTGAGCATTTGAACAATTTTCAAAATATTATAAATCAGTTAGAAATGGGTATGACTCTAGAAGATGAATTGCAGGCTTTGTTGCTCTTGAGTTCTTTGCCAGATAGTTGGGAGACCTTTGTTGTGACTATTAGTAACTCAGCTCCTGACGGTGTATTGACTATGGATTCTGTGAAAGACAGTATGCAGAATGAAGAAACAAGAAGAAAATCTTCAGGCATGCGTATAGGATCAGATCAGACACAGGCTCTTGTTGTAGAGGACATGGGTAGAAGCAAGAACAGAGGCAGAAGGGTCGCAGCAAGTCTAAAGGTCGATCAAAGTCAAAAGACAAAAGGCCAGTGTATTACTATTGTGACAAGGTGGGTCATATCAAAAGAAATTGTCAATTTTGGTTAAGAGATCAAAAAGAAGGCAAAAATCAAAAGAAAGAGGATGACAAGAATACTACAGATGTTGTATCCATCAGTGAGGATGTACTTTCCTGTGTAGAAGGCCATTGCCTACATGGTTACAATCCTGGCACTGAGTGGATTATTGATAGTGGTGTCTCGTCTCATGTTTGTTCAAATTTGGATTTGTTTGCCAACTATAAAGCAGGTGATTTTGGTACATCAAAGATGGACAATACTAGCCAATCTAAGATTGTTGGGATTGGTGACATCTACTTGCAAACAAATCTTGGTTGCACTTTGCTGTTGAAGGATGTGAAGCATATTGCTGATATGCGCTTCAATCTTATTTCAGTTATGGCTCTTGACAAATCTGGTTATCATAATAACTTTTGTGATTTGAAATGGAGATTGTCAAAAGGTAATTTCACAATTGCTAAAGGAAGAGCTTGCTGCACTCTTTACAAGACTTTTGCAAAAGCTTGTAAGCATGAGACGAATGTAGTTGAAGATGCCTCTCCAGAACTATGGCACAAAAGACTCGGCCACATGAGTGAAAAGGGGTTGCAGATTCTTGCTAAGAAGAAAAATATTCCCTTGGCAAATGGTATGTCTCTAAACCAATGCGATCATTGTTTATATGGTAAACAGCACAGAGTTTCATTCAGTGGCACCTTTAAGAGAAAATATGATATTTTGGGACTTGTGCAATCTGATGTATGTCCTCCTGGTGATGTAGCCTCATTGGGAGGAAATAGATACTTTGTCACTTTTGTTGATGACACTTCTAGAAAGCTATGGGTATATATGCTGAAATCAAAAAGTGAAGTACTTCAGTGTTTTCAAGAGTTCCATGTTTTTGTAGAACGAGAAACTGGGAAGCATCTGAAATGTTTGAGGACTGATAATGGTGGGGAATACACCTCACATGAGTTCAGAAAATATTTTTCGAAATTTGGGATTCGGCATGAATTTACAAAAGCAGGTACTCCTCAACATAATGGAATGGCAGAGAGAATTAACCGTACTATTCTTGATAGGGTCAGATGCATGTTAAAAACAGCTAAGTTATCAAAAGAGTTTTGGGGTGAAGCAGTTCAAGCAGCTTGCTATCTAATAAACAGATCTCCATCTATTCTTTTGGACCATGATATTCCAAAAAGAGTTTGGACTGGCAAAGATATTTCATACTCTCATCTGAAGGTGTTCGGTTGTAAAGCTTTCGTATACATTCCGAAAGAACAGAGATCGAAACTTGATGACAGAGTGACTGCATGTATATTCATTGGCTATGGAGATGAGAAATTTGGTTATAAACTTTGGGATCCAGTGAAAAGTAAGATGGTGAGAAGTAGAGATGTGATTTTTCACGAGGACCAAACAATTGAAGATATTGATAAGGTTGAGCAATTTGAGAGAGTGGCTTCACCTACTTTTGATCCTATATCTACTAGCTCCTCTTCAATACGGCCTGTAGTCAGAGAAGATGTGGCTCCAGTTAATGATAATGCAGCTGATGATAGTGTTGATGAAAATGCCCATGATGACCTATCAGCTGATGAGATTACTAATCAAGGGGAGCAGACTTCGGATAGGGAGGACAATGAAGGACCAGAACTCAGAAGGTCTACTAGAGAATATAGACCATCCTCCAGGTATCCTACTTCTGAATATGTCTTACTTACTACTGATGGAGAACCAGAAAATTTTATTGAAGCAAAGAGTGATAGTAATAAAGACAACTAGATGAAAGTAATGATCGAAGAAATGAACTCTCTGAGAAAGAATAATACTTATGAGTTGGTGGATCTCCCTAAAGGTGGAAAGGCACTGAAAAAAAATGGGTGTACAAATCAAGAGAGACAACAATGGTAAGTTGATGAAATATAAGGCTCGTCTGGTTGTTAAAGGTTTTGGGCAGAAACAACGTGTTGATTTTGATGAGATCTTCTCTCCTATTGTGAAAATGACATCCATCAGAGTTGTTTTGGGGTTGGTAGCCAGCCTAAACTTAGAAATGGAGCAACTTGATGTGAAGACTACTTTCTTACATGGTGATTTGGAGGAAGAGATTTATATGGTACAGCCAGAAGGTTTTTAACAGAAGGGGAAAGAACATCTTGTATGCAAATTAAAGAAAAGTTTGTATGGGCTCAAGCAGGCACCAAGACAGTGGAATAAAAAGTTTGACACTTTTATGACGAGTCAAGGGTACACTAGAACAGTTGCAGATCCGTGTGTCTATATCAGACATTTTTCAGGTTAGAGTTTCATTATTTTACTACTCTATGTAGACGACATGCTCATTATTGGTCAGGATGCGGGTTTGATTAAGAAATTGAAGGATGCCTTGCATTAGTCATTCGATATGAAGGATTTGGGACCAGCTAAACAGATATTGGGCATGGAGATAGTTCGAGATAGAAAGTCTAAGAAGCTGTGCCTATCACAGGAAAAATATATTGAGCGAGTACTTGAAAGATTTAGCATGAAATGAGCTAAGCCAGTTAGCTCACCTCTCGGCAATCATTTCAAACTTACCAAAAGATCATGTCCTTCCACTGGTGAAGAGAAGAAAAAGATGGAATTAGTACCTTATTCTTCAGCAGTTGGTAGTTTGATGTATGCTATGGTCTGTACTCGTCCAGATATTGCACATGCAGTTGGTGTGGTTAGCAGATTTCTATCTAATCCCGGCAAAGATCATTGGGAAGCGGTAAAATGGATCCTTCGTTATCTCAAAGGAACTTCAAAGTTGTGTTTGAGTTTTGGTGGAGATTGTCCGAGTTTGATAGAGTATACAGATGCAGACATGGAAGGTGACTTAAACAGTCGAAAATCTACATCTGGGTACTTGTTTACTTTTGCAGGAGGAGCTGTTTCATGGCAGTCCAAACTGCAAAAATATGTGGCTTTATCTACCACTGAGGCTGAATATATTGCATTAAATGAAGTTGGGAAAGAAATGGTGTGGATGAAAAAGTTGCTTGAGGAGCTAAATCTAAAGCAAGGTGAGTACATCATTTATTGTGATAGTTAGAGTGCTCTTGAGCTAAGCAAGAACTCTACCTACCACTCTCATACAAAGCACATTGATGTGAGATATCATTGGATTTGTGGAGCAATAGAGGAGGATATTTTTCAGCTGGAGAAAATACATACAAAGAAGAATATTTCTGATATGTTGACTAAGGTTGTTACAGAGCAGAAGCTTGAGTATTGTGCGGAGATGGCCGGAATGAGCTCCAACTGATTGGAGTCATCGGTATACCTCCCTCATGGGCTGGAGGGGGAGATTGTTGGGCTAGTATTATCCAGCCTATATCCAAAATGATTTGAGCCAATTGTGATTAGGCCCATTAAATGACCTACTATGTGGATTACTATTTATATATGAATTGAAGGCTATTGGCGTACTCATTCTCTCGGCAGAAACAGTGAACGAAGAGAAAAGCCTTGTTTTGTCTTCAAAGTTATAAACACAAGCAGCCAACAATTTTGGGAAAAACTGGTTGATAGCCTAGTTTTATCTTTGGAGAAGAAAGTGGTGTTTCTATTTCTAATGGGGTTCTCTTCTTCAAGGGTTAGTATTGATTTCTCCAAGTTTTATCTTAGAACGGTCTATTTTGGTGTTATTGATTTATAATCTCTATTGTTGGTTGTTTATTTGGCGATTACCATCTAGTGTTTAGATGAGATGTATTGTGGATGCCAAGATTGTATCTTGAAGGTGTGTGTTAGAGTTACCTCTTGATTTAGGGCAAAAATCTTGAGAAGAACATTGTACTATTATTATTGGTGATAGTGGATTTGTCGGTTTGCCCCGTCGATTTTTCACTTCGCATTGGAGGGTTTTTACGACGTTAAATAATTCTTAGTGTTCTCTTGCATTTTTACTCCGTTATTTTTCTATTGCTTGTGTTGAGTTGAATTCATATTTTAACCACACGTGGAAGGGGAAATTACTCTAGTTGATATTAGCTCTAATTTCCCAACAATTTGGTTCAAGGGAAAAGAACAAACCCAAAAATAAGATTATTTCCTCTTTACATTATTTGATGGAAGTTGAAGAAAGGTGAAAAACCCTATATTTGGGTTTTTGGTCCCAACATTAATATTGCTCTGATGTGCACGTTCACAGAATGAATTAATAGATTGAGATCAGTATCAAAGAATCCGAGACGTTCGCACATGTTAAAACAGCAAAAAATGAAGAAAGTGAGAATAAATGACCTCTAGCAATCTTGAAAAAAAAGAAGAATCGAAAAACTTCAAGGTAACAGCCTAGAGCTGAAGAGTGTTTCTGGAGCCAAGAACCGGTGAGAAAAGCTTGATGCGCCCCGGCAACGACTCGAAGAAAGCAGGAAACTATAGGATGAGTGCGGCAAAACACAACCAATGTTTTTCTCTTTCACACGCACGTACTAAATACACCCACACTTTCTCTCTCTCTTCAATCCCCTCTCCCCCCGACCCATTATTAAATAAATAAAAAAAGAAAACCTTAAACCCTCCAATCTTGCTTGAATTGTAGATATTCTTTAGGTAAAATAATTAATTGATATCTTTTGACCAGTTATTCCAATCAAATTTTTAACTTTAATGTTACACAATTTTTTTTTCAATTTAAAGAAAAAAGAGCTACAAATTCACTTGGCAGAGATTAAACTAATTATTTTAGAAATAATTAATAATTTTTAACCAAATATAATTATTTTTAACAATAATTAGCTAAAAAATGTAAATTAACTATAATTAATTGTATTGAAATTAACTGAGATTATTTATATTGTGGAGATTTAATTCGATATGTTTTAATGGACAAAGATTAATCAAAATTAATTATATTGATAGAGGATAAAATTATTAATTAATTGAAAAACAAAAATTTTAAAATTTATTTAATTCCTACAGTAGGCAAGATTTCCCAAAAAAAAATTTAAAGAAATATTTTAAATTACAATGCAACTTTTTAAATTATAAGATATTTTTAAAATTATATTCATACAATTCCTGAAAGTATATATATTAAAATAATTATTATCGAAATAATATGCTAAAAATGAAAATTAATTGAAATGATTTCTGCTGTAATTAATTAAAATTAATTATATTGCCAAGAGTTAATTGGATATGGTTTTGGTGAGTAAAGATTAATCAAAATTAATTATATTTTTCAAATGGAAAAAGTATAATTAATCTAAAAAATTTTAAAAATTTAAAAATGATTAGATTGCTGCGGTTCACCAAATTTCTCCTGAAAAATAAAAGAAACATTTTAAATTGCATGGTATCTTTTAAACTACAAAATATATTTAAAATAAGATTCTTACAATTCTTGAAACTATAGATATTGAACTAATTATTTTTTAAATAATTATCTAAAAACAAAAATTAATTAAAATCAATTATGTTGCAAGTATTAAATTATTTACACTACTAACATTTAATTGGACACGGTTTCACTAGACGAAAATTTACACAGCTTCATTGGATGAAAATTAATCAAAATTAATCATACATATTATTGAAACAAGAAAAGTAGAATTAATTTTTAAAAAATAAAAAATAATTATATTACAATGGGTAGGCAAGATTTACCCCGAAAAATAAAAAACATCTTTTAACTTGCAAGATATCTTTTAAATTATAAAACATCTTTTAAATTACAAGATGTCTTTAAAATTATATTCATACAATTCTTTTTTGCAGAAATTTGCTAAAAATGAAGATTAATTAAAATAATTGTATTGAAATTAACTAAATTAATTATTTTAATTGGATATGGTTTCATTGGACAAACATTAATTAAAATTAATGATATTGTCAAAAGGTGAAAATATGGTTAATTAAAAAAGGGTTATTTAGGCAAAAGGACCCCAAACTATGTATTTTGTAACAAATCCAACCCTATTCTTTTTTTTTTCATCCCGCTAGGACCCCAAACTTTCAATTTGTTTCACTACAAACCCCCTTAACGGATTCAATCCATTTTCCATCCATTTTGTCCTTTTATGTACGAAAGTTTGTGATCCTTTTTTGAAAATAATCCAAATATCCATTTTTCCATCCATTTTGTCCTTTTGTGTACAAAAGTTTGGGGTCCTTTTCTGAAAATAATTCAATTGGACAAATTTTAACTTTAAATGTGTACAAATTAGCCCTAATATTTTTTTATGTTTACAATTTTAACTTTAATTTTTTGGAAAATGGCACAAATGTCCAAAAAAGTGGTCACTACAAATTTGGTCTGAAATAAAAAAATTTGGTGCACATTTAATTCAAATAGATGGAATCTTTCCAGTCATGCAGTTAATTTGATACTAATTAAATAATTTTTATCCAAAATTTTCAACACCGTAGCATTTGATTGCATTAATATCATAACTTTTCAAAATTTTACTATATTGTATTTTATTATTTCTTTATATTTAGTGGTGTTAAGATGGGTCAGCCGGTCGGACCTGGACTGACCCACTAGTCGATGGTAAGCTCTCTCTTATAAAATTATAGATGACATTTAGATTGTTCTATAGCTTTGAAATTACAAAATATCTTTAATCAACAATTCTTGAAATTGTGGTTAGTAAACTTATTATTTAAGAAAGATTTGGGTAGAATCAGATTCTTTGATAGCTGTTCTTTGGTTTTTTTCTTGCATCCAAAAGAAGCACCTTGGTCAGTTCAGTATTTACTTGAAAAAATAGATATTAATTTCTCATACTTGGAGAGAAGCTAAATCTGTCGCTGACTACACAATGAAGACTTGCAAATGGCTACAACCACATGAACTCACCGGCCCTATTAGGGGACTCATTTACTTGGATAAAATTGAAATGGCCAATGTTCGTACTGTTAAAGTCGAAGTAGAGGATAGTTGTTTTGAATGTCATAGAATTCATCTTAATTGTAGCTTTGTGGTAGCTCTCGGGCAATGTGCCCGAAGAGTTCTTTGTAATTTTGAAGGTCGGGTATCAAGCTCCTTCTTTTGTACTTTATTTTCAAATCAATAAAATTCTATCTCCGATCTGGATTTTCGGATGGAGATGGTTCTTTAAAAATTTTTCAAAAATAATTAATTGTTTTTACATATAATTAGCTAAAAATTAAAAAGTAATTATTTTTAAATTAATTAAATTAATTATATTGCTAAAATTTAATTGGAGACAGCATCATTTGATGAAACTATATGTGGTTTCAATAAAAGAAAGTTATTAAAATTAGTTATTATATATAGTTAATTTTAAAAGGAAAAAACATAATAAAAATAAATTGGATTGTAATGAGTTGACATTATTTCCCTTAAAAAAAAGAAAGAGATCTTCCAGACGGGAAGATATCTTTTAAATTTCAAAATATCTTTAAAATTATATTCGTATAAAAGAAAATTTTAGAAAGTTTGATTTCATTAGACACGTGTTTGAAAATAGTCCTATTAAAACATTAAAAAATTAAAATTAATAAAATTGCTATAGGTGAGTAAGATTTCCTCTAAAAATAAAAGATATCTTTTAAATTGAAAGATATCCTTTAATGTATAAAATATCTTAACAATTAGATTTATGCAATTCTTGGGGGTGAAAGGGGATGAGAATTTTCTAGTGGGGGTGGAGATGCGGAATAGGGAGTCCCTATCCTGTTGCAATTATCATATGATCTTCGTTCTATCTCAATTAAATGAGGTTGTGGTGCGGACAAGAATAAGTGTTTCCCAACAAGAGATGAAAGGGATGTTACGGTCTATTGAATTGTACTCGCTATATTTTTATTGTATATTATATCTATATGTATATTAATAATATTTTACAATAAATTTTTAAAAACCAGTATTCACATATATATTATTAATACCATGCATCACACAGGTGTATAGTTATATCTATCTAATTTATAATTGAATATAATAGAATATAGAATAATTTTAAATAAAAAACTATAAGTTCTACGAATGGTTGTAGAGTTTTTTAGTATGATTATTTTGATAACTATAATATTTAATTTAATATTATTTTATTTCGCATTTATATGATCACAACCTCTTTCACAAATTGTTTCCTATGCAATATAGGGAAAATTCGATCGTCATTTTTATAAAATGCTTTCGTTATTTTATATGAATTAAGTTTAGTGCTCTGACCGATATTCAATTTATTTTAGTAGTGCTAATATCATGCTATTAATATTTATCAAAATCGCTATTTGTTGGAAAATTAGTCTCCCGTGCAACGCACTAGTGCAAAAGCTAGTAAAAGGAAAGGAGAAATGAAAACTCCATTTGCAAGAATCAAGCTCATTTATTAATATGAACAAGGAGAAACTTACAACAATAGAGAAATTTATAGTACAAAAATTCAATATTTTTTATATAAAAATTAAATTTTGTCCAAATTTCTTGGCACATCTCTTCGACACTAGTTTGTCGAATAGATCTGAGATTATTCGGCCGACATTGACGGAGTAGGTGTTTAGGTATTCTGCCAACTTTGACCAAACACCCTGAAGGGTGTTCGGCCCATTTTGGCCCAACAATTTTTTATTTTTTTTATTTTTAAGATTAATTTGTAATTCATAATAAATAAAAAATATTTATATTTAATAATAATCATATTAATTATTTATTTATGATAATAATTATTTTTATTTAATAGTAATAATTATTTATAATAGTTATTTATCCATATTAATAAATTTTATATTTATGCTTATAATTCTTATTTTTATGAGAAACGGTTGGTCGTCAACATTGTAATACGAAATAATAGTCAATTAATTACATAAATAAGAATCCAACAAATTATATAAAAATTATTATATATAATTAACATTAATTATAATAAATTTTCGAGTTACAATTATCATTGTTATAGTAAGTATATAAATATAAAATTCATTAATATGGATAAATAATTATTATCATAAATAAATAATTAATATGCGTAATATGTGATTATAATTATTAAATATAAATAATAACATAGTTATTAGCAATTACAACCAAAAAACTAAAAATAAATAAATAAAGGGATTTTGGCGCAAATAGTCCCAAAAAACTAGCCATATTGCAGATTTAGTCCCAAATAATAAAAGGTAGCGCAAATGGTCCCAAAAAAACTTTATGCATAAATGGTCCATTTGGATGGAATCAAATCAGTTTAAGCAGTTAGTCAAAGTCAATGTGAAAACTTGGTTTGGCATTTGGTCCATTTCATTTGAAATAAATTGCACAAAGGTCCCTAACTTTAGATATTGTTACAATCAAGTCCAAAAGTTTGAAAAATGTATACTTTAGTCCCAAATTTAGTTAAATTGTATAATCTTTTATATTTTATTTTTTTATGGGTGCTTATTTGGTCTGTAATTAATTTTATTGAATTAAAATTAGTCCCAAATTTAGTTAAATTGTATAATGATTTATAATAAATATAATTATTGTACATATATAAAATTATTATTATGAATATAAAATTATTATATTTATTATTAGCTATTGGTTAAAATCAAAATGTACGCATCTCTAATGTTAAAGAAAATTTTCAAAAGTTGTGATACTATATTAATACGAATAAATGCTACCGTGTTGAAATTTTTTGATAAAAACCATTTAATCGGTATCAAATTAATTCAATAAGGGTCTATGGGTGCTTATTTGGTTTTATTGAATTAATTTGATACCAATTAAATGGTTTTTATCAAAAAATTTCAACACAGTAGCATTTGTTCGTATTAATATAGTATCACAACTTTCGAAAATTTTCTTTAACATTAGAGATGCGCACATTTTGATTTTAACAAATAGCTAATAATAAATATAATAATTTTATATTAATAATAATAATTTTATATAGGTACAATAATTATATTTATTATAAATCATTATACAATTTAACTAAATTTGGGACTAATTTGAATTCAATAAAATTAATTACGGACCAAATAAGCACCCATAGAAAAAATAAAATATAAAAGATTATACAATTTAATTAATTTGGGACTAAAGTATACATTTTTCAAACTTTTGGATTTGATTGTAATAATATCTAAAGTTAGGACCTTTTGTGCAATTTATTTCAAATGAAATGGACCAAATGCACACCCAAGTTTTCGGATTGACTTTGACTAACAACTGACGGATTCCATCCAAATGGGCTTCTTTATAAAATTTTTTTGGGACCATTCTTACCTTTATTATTTGGGACTAAATCTAATATCAGTTTTGGGCTATTTGCGCCAAAATCCCATAAATAAATAAATAAAGGAAAAAATTTACTGGCCATCCAAACATAGCCTTGTTACATTTGGGCATGTTTTGGCCGAAAATCCTTGTGGATGTTCGGCCATAGGTGGCCGAACATCATATGGCCGAACATCCACAAGGATGTTCAGCAAACTTCAGCCGAACGTCCAATTGGACATTCAATCAAATTTGGTCGAAGGGGCATTGGTTATTTCGTTGAAGGCTAATTTTGTCTTCAGATTTATGTGGGTGTGAAGAGAAATTCTGGGGATGTGTTTAGCCGCACCCATATAGGACTTAATGAAGAATTGAAGAGGTACGGGTTTTAATTTCGGGGTGGTTGGGCTATTTGCACCCCAAAACCTTCCAACTACGTCCCATTAAGTGGTTGGGCTATTTGATTTATCAAAAAATTCAAAATATTTCTCTCTCATTCTTTTCAATCATATTACTTTATATTTTTTTATATCATCTCTCATTTTCAATCACACAATCTACACACAATTCTAAAACTTTCTACTAATGGTGAATTAAATAAGGCCTTATTCTATGCACTCATATTCCTTTTTTGTGACTCACAAAAATTATTTAATACATTCCACTAAATACCATATTTACCCTTTCAACGAAATTTATAAAAAAAGAAAAAGGGAGCAATGGAGAGAGAAACCAGGGTCGAACTTGTTTTTCGTGTGCTTTAACTTCTGTGCTTAAGTTTATTTTGAAGGGGAAGCACATTCTGGTTCGTGTGTTTGCTGGAATTGAAGGGGAAGCAATGGAATCGAAAAATTTATCACCCTGATTTGTTGGACTACCCAGGGTCAAACTTGTTTTTTGTGTGCCGTTCGACCCAAGTTTGTTGAATGATGTGGACAGCATTCAACCATCCTTGGTCGAACAACTTCAATGTTGTTCGACTCCGATTAGTAGAACAACTTTAAAGCTGTTCGATCAGCCTTGGTCAAACAACATTAAACCAAGGAAACTAGTGATATTATTCAAAAAAATAAAAATAAAAAATTGATAGTTTGGTAATTTAGATAAGGTTATTTTTGTCCAAAAAAATATGTTTTGGGGTGCAAATGGCCCATCCCTTAATTTTTGAGAGATGGAACGACGGGTCAGGGCTTTCTGGCAGTTGGGCGTGTAAAATTACTTTGGCGTAATCCTAGAAAGACATTTAAATTTAGGAAAAACTGGTAACCAGACAATTCTAAAGAAGAAATTTGAAAAATCATGCGTAAAAATCATAATTTTGGGAAAATTGTGTACTATCTTGTACTTGTGTGTCGTTCGAAGTCAAATCTCCTATCCAGAAACTTGAACATCCAACCATGCAGCGCATTTGTAGCATAGGATAAACTTGAGGTTTTGAAATTTAAGAAACATTTGTAAACAACTTGAAAAAAAAAAAAAAATCATTATGATAGGATATGAATAAAAATATAACCAATTAAGACCAAATGAGGAACTGCCAAAAAAAAAAAAAAAATTCACTGAGAGCATGACGTTCCAAAAATATTTCCCTCTCTAAAAGCATTCTATGTATCTTGTACGTAGATAGTAAATTCTTAATTTAAAAATATAATACAATGAATTGAACTCTTTAAATAAAAAATTGTGCAACAATGATTTTTGAAACAAGAAATTAAATTGGGATGGAAAACTTAGGCCTCGTTTGATTGGGGGTTTAGTTGTTCTGCGCGGTATTCCGTGTAAAAATGTGTGGTTAATATTATTTTGGGAAATGTATGTGGGGTTGAAAATGAGTATGAGATATACGGAATTGCGTGCGGATTTGGTTAACACCAAATAGAACAAGGCCTTAGCGTCTGCTCATGTAAATATTTTTAAAAATTAAAAATTTAATTTGAATGGCGGTGATGATATGATCCAATCCCGAGGAAGCAGGATGGCAGAGATTCAAATGGAAATCACAATTCACAAGTTTTGGACAATAAGTTTGAAGTCAAAGAGATGAATAATGCCAAAGTGGTCTTCGCTTAAGGTGTGAGCACGTCCTGTTCGTCAGTGTATTCTTAAATAAAAGATCGGTAATTAAGGTATGGCACACCTCACCAGTTACCGCATAGGCGAATTTATAACAAGCTATCTTATAAACTACCAGATTGGTATTTAAAATACCACCAGCCTGCCAGATTGGTATTTAAAATACCACCGGCGACACTAAGGCATTTAAAATGGCACTTTCGCGCACATCAGCCACTACTCCACGCCACCGACTAAAATAACGATTAAAATAATATTTTTTTGAATTTCTTAATTTCCTTTCTTTTCCCATTACTGGTGCCCCCAAATTAAACCCGTAATTAACCTAACCCCAAATCCGTCTCGCTCTCTTCCTCTCGAAAACCCTTCTTAGACGTAGGACTCCGCCTTCTCGAAGTACCCTTTTTTCTTCTAGGAGTAAGTTTTTTGTTTCTTGGACTAGTTCTTGGTGTTTTTACGGATAGCTAATGGTTCAATCAAAGAATCGGATTGAGCAATTAAATGAACCTCTGGACTTCCAAGCGGATCAACATTATGGCTTCCATTGATATTTTCATATGGATCGTCAATATTCATTGCAAAACATACGCAACAAAGTTTAGCCAAATCATGTAATGTTCCATCCGAAATTATAGAGAAAAAAAGCATCGTATTAAAAATTATAGAACCACACTCTGCCCAATAAACTCTTAACCTAGCTACTTGCAATATTCAATTGCCTTGAAATATATAAAAAAATTGGTTAGTAATATTTAAATTAATTAGCCAGAGAATCATGAATATAAGTTTCACATTCAACATAATCAACAATCACAATGCCAATTTTATATACATTTTACAAAATCAAAAGGAAAAAGTAAATGACCAAAGAGAAAGAGAGATCGGAAAACTAAACAATTACCTTTTTCGGATGTTCTTGAGCAACGAATTTTCAACCAAGAATCGTGAGCCCTAGCCAAAGAATTGCAGGTGTGTGTGTGCGTGTTTTCGAGAGGAAGAGAGCGAGACGGGTATGGGGTTAGGTTAATTACGGGTTTAATTTGGGGCACCGGTAATGGGAAAAGAAAGGGAATTAAGAAATTCAAAAAAATATTATTTTAATCATTATTTTGGTCGGCGGCGTGGAGTGGGGGCTGATGTGCGCGAAAGTGCCATTTTAAATGCTTTAGTGTCGCCGGTGGTATTTTAAATACCAATCTGGCAAGATGGTGGTATTTTAAATACCAATCTGGTAGTTTACCGCAAGCCGTACTATAACATGTATCGACCGTCAATTTCTTCTCGACACAATGATACAAAGACCGAAACCCAAATACAATTCCACCCCCAATAGAAATATGATTTGGCACACTCGAATACGACCACACTCAAATCATGGTGAATGATCACTTGCCCACCTATTGGCAACTTATGTTGCCAACAGGGGTGACGTGGCTCCCTGTTGGGGCGCCATGTCATCATCTTTTTGGAATTTTTGTCTATATTAAATAAGATGAATAATAAATAATTGCCCCCTAATGGTAGGGACTCGTATAGGGCTCATAATTTTTCCCCCAAAAATTGGGGTGTTGGCATATACTCCTCGAATCATATACTTTCACAAAGGATGATGTCGAAAGAAGCTTTTTAAACAAGGTGTCTTCATCCAATATGATCTTCGTCTGCGTTTCCATTTTTGCAGATTCCAGTTGTACACAGAATTGCAAATTGAGTAGTGAATTTGGACACAACTATGTGTCTTTCATGACGACTGTCCCATTTTTATTTTGTTGAGAGATACAGATGCATAGTTAGAAGAAAAGTTCCACATAAAAAAATTAAGTTAACTGTAAAAAATAAAAATAAAATTTGACAAATCAGCTAATTTTTAACTAAGAGCATATTTGGTAATTTTTATTTGGTAAAAGATAAATTTTTACGTTAAATAACAGCAAACACACGATAGTAGAAGTTAATTTTTTAAGTGAAAAACACGATAAATTTCAATTCCAACATACAAGCGCTAAGACAAGCAAATAACATAGATATCATTTATTAATAAACTTTGTTACATGTACCATAGATTTCAATTCCAAAAATTTGTGTTTTCGCAGATAATATCACTTAAAAAATCAACCATCATGAACTAACCACATCACCGTTTGTAAGCCTGGTTGTACATTTTGTTGTAGAGTCAACGGCTTCCATTCATCAATATGACCATGAAATGCACTTTAAGGGCATCCCCCATGCAACTGCATAATGCAACTAGCACTCATGCAACAAGGTGAGGCTTCCATTTATCAATATGACCATGAAATGCACTTTAAGGGCATCCCCCATGCAACTGCATAATGCAACTAGCACTCATGCAACAAGGTGAGAAGATGTTCCATCCACATACCACATTGCTCCCAACAGTGGGAAGCACCTTTTCCCCCACTGATAGCCATGAAAATTTTAGTTTCAACCTGAGTCTTAAATGTTATATTATAACTTTATGCAGTACTTCAGAGTTCTTAATTCATGCACAATGAATGCCACAACACGATATACAACCTGTATTCATGGTGGGACTTTCAGGGAAAATGAGAAAAACTTCAACAAGATGGTAGCATAGTAGCAACTAGCACCACATAGTATGGTACGATCGTCTTATAAAATTTTTACTAGCACATAACCACACAAGCACAGGGTAACATCAATGAGTAAGACAAGTCTTGAAAATATTTAAATTTACTTAACTACTTACTCGATGGATCAGAAATATTTAACTTAAAAGAAAGAAACTTGGATTCAAAAGTAGTCCACAACAAACCCTTCAATAGTTTGTCCGCTTATGTTTGTAAAGCTTCCTTTCTTTAAGTACTTGCTGAATCGCCTCGCCAAGAGATGCTTTCCTATTTTCGGAAGCATTCCACAGCTCAGGGACCGGGTACCTGCCACTTGGGTTGTGCTCATTGATCTCATTCAGGGCAGTAATCACAACCTCATAAACTTCATCGCCCCATTCAGATTTTAGTTCCTTCAACCTTTCATCATTCTCGTCCAATACTTCCTAACAAATCGCACAAGGTAATTAAGTAGCAAAGACGAGCATAAGAGAATTAGTTAGTTATGCATTGTTGAAGAAACGTGTACCTTATGATCTTCTCCATCCATGATTACTTTATGGGGATGCCACAAAGGATCCCTAAGATACCCCTCCCACAAGGAACATAGCTCTAATACTTCCAAGTCTATGTCTTCGCGAGAATGTTTTCTCTTTGCAGCAATATGTAATGACTTTCCATCAAGCTCACCCATCCTTCTCACACAAATGTTCAAACGTGTGTACTTAAAGTCCTACCAGAAACATTTATAGAAACTTGTTGGTACATTATAAGATATATGAAAATGATATCATCTTTGTATGTAAAGAAGAGTGAAAGCTTACATTTATCAGCATCTTCCGAGCTCCCTCCAATTCATCCCTTGTAATCCTTTCGTTGGCAATAATGTTTTGATTTAGAGAGAGCAGATACTCATAGTCATCTTTCATTTCATCAAGTTTTGCTTCAAGTTCAATGATCCTTTTACCAAGTAGTTCCTTTTCCCTCTATTAAAAATGCAAAAACATTTCAATAAAACCATCAGATATCATAAACATATAAAAATTAAAAAATAATAATAAAAAAAACCAAAGAGAGTTCTTCTTTTGAATTGAATAAGGATTGCTGAAGATCATATACAAATCAAATGAATATAGACAATCTATCAGCAACAACTAATGCTCTTAGAAGAAGTAGTTCAAAATGGTAACGACAGACAAACAACGGACTTGAATTCTAATTTCAACACCACTTGATTAAATTAATATTTGATAATATATAATATATATTAACAAGATAAGCGGAATAGCTGACCTTATGCTCCTCCATAAGCTTCATCATTTCTTCATCAGACTTGTTCTGTTCGGAAAGAGCCATCTCACCCTAAAAACAGTAAACTCAACCCTTTTAAAATTTGCAATTTCTCTAGAAAAGAAAGGACAACGAGATGAAGAGATTTTGTGGGAACAATCGACCTGATGTGAGGGTTCACAGAAAGAATCCATGTTTACTAATTAACCTTCTACATTAAAATACGATCGAAGGTCTGTATCAACTACTCGGACACGTCGACATACTTCAAAACATCAAAAATTGAAGAGAGTAAAAGGAAATTACCTCTATCAATATTCAATGCCGCACGGATTTTAATTTTTGGAGAAGATGAAACGACGGGTTAGGCGACTGAGCGTGCAAATATAGGTGGACACAAAGATAAACCTAATTTGACTAATCCTGATTGGGTCCGGGTTTATCATGTACACCCATCAAGAATGGGTAAATTTAATGAATGGTCATTAAACTTTTAAAATGTTATTAATTACTCATTGAATTTTAAAATATAATTTAATACTCATTGAACTTTACTTAATGTTAATTAATAATCACTCTTTAACTCAATATTTAAATATATTTAAGAATTGTGTGTATGTAATTAATAACATTCTTCATAGAGATAGTTAAACTAATTATTGGCAAAATAAATTCATTTACTGTGACTTAAATTAGAGAAAAACTAAATAAATTATCAAAAATAGCACTCTCTGAAATAACACTTGTGTCGCGTTTCTTATTGTTCATATAGCTTTTCGTCCTATTTGAATGGGTTTTTTATATCAGCAGTTAATCTAGTTAGTTACATGTATGATATCGTCATTCAAATTGGTGCAATACGTTAATAGAACAAACATTAAGTTAACTAGTGATCAATAAATGACGTTAATTAAAATTCAGTGAGTATTTAGTTACATTTCAAAATTCAGTGTGTAATTAGTTACATCTTGAAAGTTCAATGACCCTTCATTAAACTTACTTCACCAACAATGTTCTCTAAAAAGTCGCTTAGCTGGCGCTCATGCTTTTTAGAACTTTACCTAACACATTTTATGGGCCCGTTAGCATATATATTAAATATATATATATATATATATATATCTTTTAAGTTTTAATTTGGTCAAATAAATCATATCCACATATATCATGTTTACTTGTATTATTAAATCTCTACGACTCTACCATTAAATTCTACTAATTCTTTCTCTTCTTACTCATAAAAATACATTTTAATTTATATAGTAATATAGCCTATATGATATATGGAAATGATCTGGTACTCCCGGAAGCACCGTAGTTACGATACTCACATGTGTTTTTCGATCACATATGACCTCCGTTATGAAATCTGATATCAGATTCAGATCTAGTAGGTTTAGGCGGAGCTCCAATAATTTGAAAATTTTTCTGATGATACCATTGGGCGCCACCGCTGCCTATCAAAGTTTTTTGCCATATTTTTGCCAAAATATGGCCAAAAATTTTGATGGGCCGCCACGGCGGCCAACAGTGTCGCCGGAATTTTTTTGTTAAATTGTTGGAGTTCCATCTTGCCGTATGATAAAAAACTTTGATCCGCCACCACGGCGGCCAACGATGTCGGCCGTGTCGCTAAAATTTTTTTCCAATTGCTGGAGCTCTGCCTCGTTTTGTTGGATCTGGATTTGGTCTCAAATTTCAAAATGGAGGTTGTACGTGATCGAAAAACACCATGGGAACGCCATAACTAATGCACTCATGGGAGCAATAGAACATGGCTAATGATATAATCGCTTCAATATTATTTAATACATCCAACACGAGATTATTATATGTATTAAATATTAAATGGGCACAATAAACACATGCTCAATTGGGCGCTCAATCAAAATTCCTAATTTAATTATAACAAAAATAAGAAATTATAATTATTATTATTAAAAAATAAAATTTATTCTAAATTTTTAAATACATTCCTATATTAAATAATAATATATTTTTCTATACACATTCAATAAAGATAAAATAAAAATTTTAAAAAATATAAATAAACACAAATGGAAAGTAGTCTATATTTTAGTATGAATAAAAAAGTAAAATGAGCATATCTTTATGCACTAGTGCAGTAGTGCTCCAATGCTCACTTGTGAGTATGATAAAATAACATAATTGACAATACATATATCTTTATTATGTATAAAAATTATCAATGTGTAGCATTTTAACATGCCAACACGTGAGAAATCGAAAATATATTTGATAAAACACATAACTGATGCATTAAAGTGTCATTCATCGTGAATGTGTGAAGGGATGTCAAACGAGCGAGCCAACCCAATAAGATCTGGCTGGACCCTCAAAAAAGCTCGATCTCAGCTTGGCTCGGTTCAGCTCGAGCCCGCTTTAAGCGAGCTACAAGATCGAGGCAAACCTCCTATTTCAAAATCGAGCTGGATCTGGCTCGTCGATGTTTTGCAAGCCAACACATAAATGCGGGCTCGACTCGTGATTTCCAAGCCATACTCGGCTTGTGTATTAGGCCGTCTTTATTGCAAGAGTACATCTTGAAGTTCATTACAAAAGAGAGAAAGACACATATTTTTATTATTATTATTATTATTGAATTTATTTGCATCTCTCTAATCTTATATACTTTCTCTCTTTTCTCATACACTTTTTTTCATTTTATTTAATTAAAATAATCATCATCTTTCCATCTCTCTCTTCCAATCTATTTTCCCGTTAAAGATACTCTGGCAAGCCAGGCATCGTGTGACAAGATGGGCTAGCAGAGTACCCATAACAACCCCGCCCCCAAAACATAGCATAGTACCATAGGGTACTATGCATACACCAAACACGCCAGGAATGGCATGTTTTTTAACACAATAGAGCATGAAGTCCTAGAGAGAGAGACACATATTTTTAATGGGTTCCATGCATTTTTTTATTTTATTTTCAATTTTCAATTTTTTAAAATTAATTTTATCTTATTTATCTCATTTTTTATTCCTTACTTCCTGTGTCACGTTTAAAATCACACATCCATTCATATATTTTTTACTATTATTTTATTATTATTTTTGAATTTATTTATAAATCTCTCATCTTTTTTACTTTTCTCTCTCTCTCTCCTTTCGATTTCATTTCAATTAAAATAATCATATTCTCTATATCTCTCTCATCCACATCATTCTAAACACCCACATTCACATTGGAGATGTTCTTAATATCTAACGTGTATAACACGTTAGATACTAATGTGTTATAAATATATATTTTGTAATTTTGTTTTGAAATATATATTAATTTTAATATGGTGTGTGTATATTTGTCTGTTGTATATAATTTTGTTGAATCTATGTATTATATATATTTCAGCGATGGACCTGTCTCCGCCTTTGACAAACCACGCCTTCATCGGAAATTCAAAGGGAGAGATCGAAGATGGAAAGATAGAGAACGAGAGAAGAATCGTTGATTGAGAGAGAGAAAAGGAAAGAACGAATGAAGAGTATAATGGAAGCCAGAACCCCGTGTCATGGGTTAGATGCGAAATGGGTCGGCTGGGATCTGCGAGAATCGGAAATGGATTATCCGATTTCAAAGGCACCAAAACGACGCCGTTTTTCCTTCTAAATTCACTAAACGACGTCGTTTTTACGACGGTAGAATGAATAGTATAAATGGTATTCCCTCTTATAATATAGGACTATATATATATATATATATATATATATATATATATATATATATATATATAGACATAAATGCAAAGCTTGACAGGTATTTGGCAAGCAAATTGCAAACAGCTTGAACTGAATTTTATAATGTTTATATATTAAAGGATTGGCTCTGTTCCCCACAGTGGGGAACATAAGCCAATCACCACGCCGACGTGGCGCCACGTCATCACGCAAAGGTTTTTTTTTTAATTTTTTTTGGCATCTACGTTAAGTTAGATGAATAATACATAATTGCCCATCTGACGGCGGGGGGTCTCACCCGACCCCCATAATTTTTTTTCCCCGATTTTGCCCGACTATGGGTACCGTAAGGTACCCACAGTGGGTACCTGAGCCGGACTGTATATATTAAATGATACGATCAACTCAATAATTTGTTTAATAATTTTTTTATCTTTATATTAAAAAAACTGAAGTGCCACGTTGGCAAAGGTGCCACGTGGCACATATTAAATATTTTTAAAAATTAAAAATTAGTTTTGGAAATAATACAATATTAATTAGTAATAATTAAAAACATAATTAAAATAAACCAATATTTAAACCAAACATTTAATGAGAAAAAATTGGTTTTGGAAATACTTTAAATATAATTTCATTTTTTAAAGTTCTAATTCAAAATATTAAATAATAGATATTTTTATTTATTTTCATCATGTTAAAATTATAGGTTTTGATAGTTTTTCTTGGTTACATGAATTAGACTATTCAAAAATAGTGGGTATTTTTTACTTTTTTATTTTTTAAAATCAAAAGTGAGTAATTAAAATTATAACTAGATTTATGTGTAATAATTTATCGATTTTTAAGTAAATAGGAATTTATTAATCTTTATATTATTATAATTGAAGTGCCATGTTTGGCGGATATCCTATTGGCAGTGCTAACATGACACATGGTTTTTAATTTAAAAAAATTAATTGATATTTTTCGTTTTTAATACGACTGATATGATATGTTCACTAACTGAATTTTGCATTACACACGTTTTTCCTTTTCTAAGTTAAAATTAAAAATAAAAAATTTTTCTTTCTAAAAGTAAAATATAGTTTACGTAAATGGAAATAAATCAAATGAATTATGTAGATGAGAAAAATTGTCGGTATTACTATAAATTTAAGTTACATAAAATTAAGCATAATACGTCTTATACAATAGAGTTAAAATGAAATAGCAATTATAGCTAATCACTAAAAGAATGCATAAAATCATAAAATTTAGAGTGCGTAATATCCATTTCAGAAAGGAAAACTGTGTCCAATATAAATTTGATTTGTACCAATGAGAAAGACAAGTTTTGCTAATCAAAGAATTTTTATATATTCATTCCCAATGGTTCATTTACAATTAATTAATCTTCACGAACACTGTTATGTAATGTGATGTACGACAATTAGAATTAAAGTTACACGTTTTGATAAACTTTTTAATTATGTGATGCACGTGAATTTTTTTAATTTACAATTGTGAATTTACTCCCTTTTTTTACATTGACTATAGTATACAATATTATAGATTTCAGTAATTGTTTACATTTATGCAATTTCCTATGCATAAATTACATCAATTATGCAATTTAACATTTATATTCAATATATTTATTATATTATATTAATTATTTATTGTATATAAGTTTAATTATTCCCGTGCATCGCACGGGCGTGACACTAGTCTTTTTATATGTAGCAACATTTTATTAATAATTTTATTAAGAATGATGACAAAAATCATAGAGGTTAAAAAAAGAAAAAAAGAAAAAAAGAAAGACCAAGCCAACTCGGGCTAGGTTCAAACTCAAGCTCGAGCCTCATTTTTTGTTACCGAATCCAGCTCAGCTCGGATCAGGCTTGTAAAAAAAACTCGTATGATCCGAGCCAAGCCGAGCTCGAGTTCAAAATTTGAGCCAGGACTGTGCTCGTTGACATCTCTAGATGTCTCAATTACTTTATCCCCTTCGATCTTCATATATGGGATTCGGGCTTGTCATTAGAGATGAATTTGGTGCTGTGATTTGGTCACGGACTATGGCTGCTACTGGTTTTCTTACAGCAAAAGAGGCAGAAATTCTAGGACTTTTCCATGCCTTAATTATAGTGTGCTACGGACTTGAATTTGGAAATGGTTATTTTCGTGCTTGATGCAAAGCAGGTGGTGAATGGGGTAAACTCCCATTCCGTTGATGCAACTGAATTTGGTTCACTTGTTGATTCTTGTCGTCATATACACTTCGGCCTTGTTTGATGCACAATAAATTTTACCAACCTTTTATCTTTTATCTTTTTTAACCACACACATTGATTTAACAATTACTTTACATTTTTAATACATTATTTCTAATTTTCAACCTCACAACTTACACACAATTCAAGAAATTCAACTTTAATGTGTATCAATTAAATAAGCCCGAAATTAAAACAGAGCTATTCAATATACCATGTTAAAAGGTAAGCTATTGTGGTCGCTCATGAGCCTGCTCGAGATACGCTTGTTCTGCTATTTTTATATTCCGAATTGGATTGCTCATGTAATGGGCAATATTTGCTTTGATCATCATTGTTATTTATTTATTGTTTTTGAATCGTGCTTTGATCATTAATAAAGCTTTGATTCCAAAAAAAAAGAGTGCCATTCATCAATGTGAATTCATGTCCACTTTAAAATTGTTTACAATATTACATTATGTCAAATATTATATTATCTATTAAGATAATCTAACAATTTTCAAAAATTATTGTTAACACTAAGTTAGTTATATGCTCGTGCCATGCACGGATTTGAAAAATCTCTCTCTCTCTCTCTCTCTCTCTCTCTCTCTCTCTCTCTCTCTCTCTCTCTCTCTCTCTCTATATATATATATATATATATATATATATATATATATTAACGTTACAATTAGAGTGTAGTAAAAGAACAAAAATATTGTTAGACCACATGAATCAATGGCTCTAAAAAATTTGTTTAAAATTTTAAAAGTAAAATTTTAATTCATGCATAAGCAGTAAAATAACAAAAATTCTATATAGCAATTAGTGCACAAAAATATTTTAAACAAATTATTTTTTTTTTTGAAAAGATTATTTTTTTATTTTTAAATTAAGTAAAATTTAAATATATATTAATTTTAAATCGATATCAATCACAATACTTGATTTACAATATTATTTAAATCATAATAATTGATTTAAATATGATTTTACATCAAACACATACAAATTATTTATAGCACTGATATAAATCATTGCAATTGACATATATTTAGGATTTCATTAATTTAATATCATTTTTTATTTTTAAAAAATTATTCCTTGCTAACGGATACTGATATAAATTTATTTTTGTATTGATAAAATAGATTATTATAATCTACAAAAAAAAAAGTTAACATTTATTTAATGTCATATTAAAAAATTTTGAAAAAATAAAAATTTTCTCGAATTAGTTTTTAGAATGAATGATACAAATTGATTCTTGTAATAATATACATTAGTTAATAGTTATTGTAATTGATTTACAATATTATTTAAATCATAATAATTGATTAAGATATGATTTTACATCAACACATACAAATTATTCATAGCACTGATATAAATCACTGCAATTGACATATATTTAGGATTTCATTAATTTAATTTAATTTAATATCATTTTTTCTTTAAAAACATTATTCCCCACTAACTGATGTTGATATAAATTCATTCTGGTATTGACAAAACTAATTATTATAATCTTCAAAAAAGTTAGCATTTATCTAATTTCATATTCAAAAATTTGTAAATTTTTTTTTCCAATTAGTTTTCTACATTGAATTGAATGATACGAATTGATTCTTGTAATAATATAAATTAGTTATTGTAATTGATATAGATTTTAAATTCAATTTATTTTATAGCCAAAAGTTCAAAAGAAAATAACTTACTTTTGCACTGATTGAGATGAATTAATAATTACATTGATATAAATCAAACTATTATAATAAATATTGATAGATTTGGTTGATATTTAATTTAATATCTGAAAAAAAAACTTATGCTGAAATTAGTCTTTTACATTAAAATTAATTTGTCTAAATTAATTATGACAGTGACAATCATGCACCACGATTTTACATCAACATTCGTATTGATCTATCAAATTAGGGTGTGTTTGATTAACGTTTTTTTTTCCGGAAAAATCGCTTTTTCAGCTTTTTTTTCCTTTCTTGGTTGTTTGATTGTCATTTTTTCCCGAAAAACGTTTTCCAACTTTTCTCGAAATTCGCACTTTTCCTTATTTTTTTCCCTTGGTGGGAGGTAGTTTTTGTTTTCCGGGAAAAGTTTGATACTTTTTTTATTTTTTTATGGAAAATTTAATTTAATCATAAAGATAAGGAAAATGATCAAATTTCATTAAAAAAAACTCAAAAATAAGGAAAATAACATCATTTTCCAATTTTCAAATTAACCCAATCAAACACCTACAACTACCATTTCCCTGGAAAACCTTTTCCCGGAATTCATTTACCCGGAAAACGTTTTCCTTCTAGCCATTTTCCGGTTTTGCAATCAAATACACCCTTAATGTTTTTTACTTTCTTTCTTTCATTTCTTTTTTTTTAACAAAATTAATGTTCTTTATTTGAATTGAAACTGTTGTTTCAATTTTCAAACTAGTATCATGCCCGTGCAATGCACGGGAATAATTAAATTTATATACGATAAATAATTGATATAAAATTATAAATATAAATATTGAATTACATAATTGATGTAATTTATGCATAGGAAATTGCATAATTATAAATAATTATTGAAATCTATAATATTATACATTACAGTCAATGAAAAAATATGGAGTAAATTCACAACTGTAAATTATAAAAATTCATGTGCATCACATAATTAAGAAGTTTATCAAAATGTTTATTTTAATTCTAATTTCCGTACATAGCATTGCACAACAATACTCGTGGAGAGTAATTAATTGTAAACGAACCATTGGGAATGAATATATAAAAATTCTTTGATAATCAAAACATGTATTTCTTGTTGGTACATATCAAATTTATATTGAACACCTTTTTTCTTTCTGAAATAGACATTACATACTCTAAATTTTATGATTTTATGCATTTTTTAGTGATTAGTTGTAATTACTACTTAATTTTAACTTATTATATAAGAAGTATTATGCTTAATTTTATGTACTTAAGTTTGTAGTGATACCGATAATTTTCCGCATCTACATAATTCATTTGATTTCTTTCCACATCTACATAATTCATTTGATTTCTTTCCACATCTACATAATTCATTTGATTTCTTTCCATTTACGTAAACTGTATGTTAATTGTAGAAAGAAAAACTTTTTATTTTTAATTTTATATACTTAGAAAAGACAAAAAGCATACAATGCAAAATTCAAGTTAGCGACATATCACATCAGCCGTATTAAAAGTGAAAAACATCAATTAATTTTTTAAATTAGGAATCGCGTGTCATTTTTGCACTGCCAATACAACGTCTGCCAAACGTGACACTTCAATTATAATAATCTAAGGATTAATAAATTACTATTTTACTTTAAAATAAATAAATTATTTGACATATATAAATCCAGTTATAATTTTAACCACTCACTATTTAATTTTAAAAAAGAAAAAAAGTCAAAGATACCTATTTTTTTGAACAGACCAATTCACGTAACCAAGAAAAATTATCATAACCTATAATTTTATCATGATAAAATTAAATAAAAATAAAAAATATTTATTATTTAATATTTTGAATTAGAACTTTAAAAAATGAAGTTTTATTTAAGGTCTTTTCAAAATAAAATTTTTCTCATTGAATGTTTGTTTTCAATATTGGTTTATTTTCAATTATATTTTTAATTACTACTAATTAATGTTGGTTTATTTCTAAAATTAATTTTATATTTTTCTTAAAATATTTAATGTGTGTCACATTGGCATCTTTGCCTACGTGGAACTTCACAAATTATAATATGAAGATTAATGGTATGATAATATGATCATTCAAAATATAAAGATAAAGATTAATAAATTACTCTTTATTTAAAAATAAATAAATTATTTAGTGAAAATTCAATTATAATTTTAGCACTCACTATTTGATTTTAAGAATAATCCAATGCACATTACACATCAAAACTATTTAAAACTATAGCATTTTTTAACATGGTGAAAATAAATAAATAAAATACATATTATTTAATGTTTTTAATTAGAAATTTGAAAAATGAAATTACATTTAAAGTTTTTCCAAAACTAATTTTTTATTATTAAATTTTATTTATCACATTTAATGATAAATTTATATTTCATTAAAAAATATTTACATTTAAAGAATTTTTCCTATTTAAAACTACCAATTAATGTTGGTTTATTTCCAAAAATAGAATTTTCTTTTTTTCAACTACAAAACTTATTTTTATGCTTTTTAAAAATATTAATGAGTTTTAAATATTAATGAGTGCCACGTTGGCACTGTTGCCAACGTGGCACTTCTCTTTTTATAATATAAATAAATATAAAAATTTAATCTTATAATAATACGATAAATCTTAGAAATCAATATATTATAGATTACAATGAGAGACCAATCATTTTTTTTTTAAAGTATAAATTGCATCAAATTCATATTTAAACGCAACGATACAAACTTGATTGAAACTCTCAAACTCTATTGAAGCTCGCCTTATAGACATCTTGATGACGGAACAACTATAGCACACTACTATAACAACTCTAACTAAAACTATAACTGTTACTGAGGTCGTCCTATGGATGGTGACTAAAGCCATGTAACATAACACCCTATTGGACGGATACCAATCATTTTACTTCAAATAGATTTCGTATAATTAAAATAACTAAAGTGTTCAATTTCCAAAATTCTTGTATTGATTAATTTTTAGTACTAATTTGGGAAAATATATTTTTTCTATTTTTTCATTTCGTAGTGTACAAGTTTACAAGTGAAATTGAACAAAAATCTAACGGTGTTTGATTTTTTTTTTTTTTTTTTGAATTGAAGTGGTGTTTGATTGGGGTTGAAAATATTTGTCACATCAATTTTTTATCTTTCAATCAAACACAATTTATTTTCCAGAGAATTTAATTTCCATGTTATGCCAAAATTGGGATATTTTCTTTGAAATTAAAGAATTGGAATTCTTTGGGGGAGGGGTGAGAATTGAAATTCCACCCATTTTTCCATCCTCCAACCAAACACACTACGTGTCTTTTGTGACAACTATCCCATTTAGAGAGTTACTGATGTATAGTTAAAAATTGTTAAAAGAAAAGCTATAGATAAAAACAACTTAATTGTTTATGAAAATGTTAGTGAAAATAAAATTTGACAAATAAACTAATTTTTAACTATATGAGTATGTAGAGTAATTTTTATTTGTTGAAAAATAAAATTTTGAGCTAAATAGTGGTAGATGCCACTAAATGGTAGAAGTTATTTTCTAATTATAAAAATACGTGATAAATTTTAATTCCATCAGACAAGCTCTAAGACAAGCAAATAAGATAGATATCATTTAGAGCATCTCTTACTGTATTTCTATTTTAAAAGAGAATATTTCATATTTTAGATAGAATTTTTATATTTAGAGAGTAAAAATTTTGACTTTTTTCCAACAAATTCTTGTGAATTTTTATTTTACTTTTTATGAGAAACATTAATTATAATTTTTACTTTAAATTAATTTTAGATATTTTTATATTTTAATAACCAATAGAATCACACTTCCCCGTTCAAAATACAGGGTCATTTTTACAAAATCCCTCAACCTTTAAGTTGTGTAACAATTTCAACCATATTCTTCTTTTTTTTTTTTTCATGTTGGAACCTCAACCTTTAAATAATTATCCCAACACCCCCTACTGACATAAATTAATTTCACCATTACACCCCATGAAAATAACCTTTTTTGTTTTTTAAAATACAAATATATCTTTTAAAAATTGAAAAAAAAAATGGAAATAATCCTAACCCACCACCAAATTTCTCTCCCTACAACAATTTCCGATAGCAAATGCTGCCAGAAATTTGCCATTTCGAGCAGCAAAAATGGGGGGGATGGATGTTCTCCACCTTCAATTGAATGCAACCGAAAATTGCAATAGTTTGCTGATATTTCCGACAACAATTGCTACAATTTGCTATCATTGCGAATAGTAAGGCAGCAATTGAGGGAGGAGAATCTCTTTATTTTTTGCTGAAAAAATGCAACAGAAGAGCGACCCCCCCTCGCTTTTGCTACAATTTCAGCAGTGTAATGCTACCGGAAATGGTGAAAAAGGGTGGGGGCAGGGGGTTAGGTTTATTTCCTTTTTTTTCTTTTTTTTTTAATTATGATTTTCATTTTTTTTAAAAGAGATATTTTATATTTTAAAAGGCAAGGGCAAAAAGGTCATTTTCATGTGGTGTAATGGCGAAATTAATGGTTTTCCATTACTAGGGGTGTTGGGATAATTATTTAACGACGAGGATCCTAGCAAAACGAAAAAAGAATATGGTTTAAATTGTTACAAAACTGAAAGTTTGGGAGATTTGTGAAAATAACCCCAAAATATATGGGCATTTATCTTTGCTCATAGATTAAGACTTTAATTGGAAAAGTAAGTAATACAATTACTCCCTCCGTCCCACTAAGATAAGCGCCCACCATTTTTCACACATATTAAGAAAACATATTAAATGTTGTTGGAACTATAAAATATTTCCACTGTCTTCCTATTTTATCCTTGTATAAAATAACAAAAAAGTAGTGTGAACATAATTAATATCCTTGAGAAATAGAATATCTAATTGATTTTTAGTATTTCAAACAATATTAAATAAGGGTATTTTAGTCAATTAGAAAATAAACTACACTCTCAATAAGGAAAGTGGACTATAATTTGGAACAAACGCAAATGGAATACAAGCCTATCTTAGTGGGACGGAGGGAGTATTTTTCTTGCTTTACCCTTATTAATGAATCTAAAAGCCATTGGAACTCACAAATGATGTTAATGTGTGTCTAATAAATGAGAGTATAGTAGTAAAATAGTAGAAAAAATGGCCTATATAATTGGAACAACAAAAAATGCAATAAAGGCCCATGTAATTGAAACGTAGGGATTATGTGGTTTTAAATTATAAACATTAATTTGGCTCTCTTCATTTATGAACATTTACTTTCTAAAATGAATAAAATTAGAAGTACACACACTTTTTTTTATGGTAAATACCACACCCTAATAGGGTGTGGTATAAAATTACCATATTACACCTGTCAATGTGGGGGGCTCATACCCTTATTAGAGTGTAATATTTGCCACACACACAAGTATGATTCAAAATAGGGAGTATCTTGTATTTCAGGAGCCTCTTAGTCTTGGAGATGCTCTTATCAATATAGAATGTGCTACATGTAAAAACAAGTTAACAATCATGTTAACAAATAATATCGCTGGCAAAATTAAATCTGATCTTGCACAGATAATATCACTTGAAAAAATTAATGGTCATAAGATAGTCACATCACTGTTCATAAGAAGTAATATTTTCCATTTATATGCCAATGAAATGCACTTTGAGGGCACCCCCAAGCAACTACATAATGCAACACACACTTAATTCATCCACAATGAATATAATGCCACATCACAATCCACAAGGAACACAGCTCTAATGCTTTGCTAGCCATGCACGTCTTCGTGGGGATATTCTCTTTAATTTACAGCAATAGCGAATGGCTTTCCATCGAGATCACCCATCGTTTCCACACACGTGTTCGAAAGTGCGGCCATCAGGCCCTATGGCAAACATTGATGAAACATGTATGGAATATATGATATTGAGAGCATCCTTGTACGTAAAAAAGAGTGAAAAAAAAAGAGTGAAAGCTTACGTTGATAAGCATATATGTAAGCTCTTGTTGTACATGTGAAGTTCGGGTGTGTTTGAATGCATTCCGAGAAAATATTTTCCTTCATTTGGATTGTTAGAAAATAATTTCCCACCTCTCTGTTGGATTACATTTTCTATGAAAAATGGCTCATTTTGTGCTTGAAATGGTTGTATATGGAAAATGTTTTCCATGAAAAGTTTTTCTATCAAACAATAAAGTAGGAAAACTTTTTCCTTAATTTGACATTTTTCTAAAAAAATTTTGACAATCAAACACACCCTTCATAAATTTGAGGGTATAAGTAGTATGAATCGCTCTAATAAGAAAAAATTATCTTCGTTATCTTTTACAAAAAAAATAAATGATACAAATATAAATAATTTTTATTGGAGCTTTGTAATCGCGTATCAACAAAGTAAAATTGATAAATAAAATTATAAAAAAAAGGGTATGATAAAGAAAATAGAAATTAAATTGAAAGCTGCTCGACCCGATAAAAGACTTGATTCTAGTAATATTTACTCGACTTGATCAGTGGGAGCTCTCAAATCGACGCTTGAGAAAGACTCATTGAAAGCTCTACCTACACATATGTTTAGAGAGAGAAAGATATATAGTTAAAAGAAAAGCTACTGATTAAAAAAAAAAAGTTGATTAACTCTATGAAAAATGTTTGTTAAAAATAAAAGTTGACAAATCAACGAATTTTTAACAAAGCATGTTCAGTGATTTTTTTTGTTTTATCAATGGCCACTAAATGTGTAGATAATAACACGTAAATAATGTGAGATGTATGGTCGATATGGATTCTGAATTTTGATTAAAGAGTATAAGTTAAAAGTAAAAACACATGATAACTTTCAATTCCATCAGACAAGCGAATAAACATGGATATCAATTATCAAGAGACTTTCCTAACGGTACAAAAAAGTTAGCAAATAGACTTACGAATAACAGGGTGGTAAAAATCTATGATTTGACACACAATATCACTTGAAAAATCAATTGTCATAAAATGGTCACATCATTGTTTGTGTCCATTTGTACATTTTATCCATACAAGTAACATTTTCAAAATATCAAAATGACAATCTCAGGCATCTCCCAAGCAACTGCATAGGGCATCTAACACTTGTGCAGCAAGGTGAGAAGATATTCGACCTCAATCCTAAATGTTCTGTTATTACTTTATGAACCTACTTCAGTATTCTTAATTCATGCATAATGAATGCCACAACATGATAGACAACCTCTATTAAGTATTAACTAGAAATGAGGAAAAACTAACATTAACAAAATTTTTGCTAGCACTTAGCTAAAAAAGCACAAGGTAACATTAACAAGTAACACAACTCTAGAAACTATTCCATATTTTGTATGACCAAGCATGATCATCAATTCATCATTTCTATTACTTAACTACTTACTCAATGGATCAGAAATATTTAGCTTAACAAAGAAACTTGGATTCAAAATTGTCCACCAACGAAACCTTAAATACTTCGTCCACTTATGTTAGTAAAGCTTCCTTTCTTTGAGTGCTTGCTGAATCGCCTCGCCAAGAGATGCTTTACTATTTTCGGAAGCATTCCACAGCTCAGGGACTGGGAACCTGCTAGTCGGTAAAAGCACTTCTTGCCAGGTACAAAACATAACATACATGTTTTACATGCTTTACGCTCTTTTACCCTGTTACTTGCACTAACACTTGTTTACACTAGGAACTTAACATTTCTGCTGCCGAACCATGCTTGACACTTTGACAGCACTGCTATTGTTATAAGCTTAAATAGAAGTAGACAAAAGTAACAAGCACAAGAAACTAAGCTGCAAGGCACCACGAGAAATCTAGAGTACCATCTAGCAGACTAGCACACAACAGCTGCTACTGTACAATAATACAAAGATGCTATTAGAATTCTCCAACATAACCACAGTCGATACAGAGTACACATCTGCTACATACATTACAGAGTCGTATAACCAAATTTATAACAAGCCATACTATAACATGTATCAACCTTCAATTTCTTCTCGACACAATGATACAAAGACCACAAGCCGAATACAATTCCATCCCCAACAGAAATATGATTTTGACACACTCGAATACGACCACACTCAAATCATATAATTTCAGCAAGGATGACGTTAAAAGAAGCTTTTTAAACAAGGTGTCTTCACGCAGTATGATCTTCGTCTGTGTTTCAATTTTTGCAGATTCCAGTGGTACACAAAATTGCAATCATATCATAGCATAAATGACCTCACCACTGCTGTCAATATCAAGATCAGGGTCGGAATCTGAGTCTTCCATGTCATCGTCCATCATGTCCAGATTGTACAAACCTGCAGGAGGTATAGTTGCTTCTGAGATTATCTGCATGATCACTTCCAGAGGCTGCATTGGCTGGTCAGGTTCTTCAAACTGGTTTCCCATTGTCCTTTCGTCCATTAGATCAGCCGGAAGGTTCTTCAGGAACCACACATGGTCTCTAATCTCTGGTATGGTGATGCGCTAACCAGGCATACGTCATAGTAGCATAAGATTCAAAAGATTACCACAAGGCAGACATTATGAAAATTAACAAGACTATTACTATGTTCAGGTAAACTTTTTTCTACCTGAAAACTAAATTTTTCGATGAATAGTGGCAGGGACCACTATACGTATGGATAATAATGTATTGATATGAAATGTATAGTTGATACTGATGCTTGATTCTGACTAGTAATAGAAATTGATTTTTCGGTAGAAAAAAGTTAAAATGGGTAGGGGCTATGCACGACAAAATTTTATACTTCAATTTTTGCAAAAATAAATGCAGATATGCAACTGCTTATTAAAGGAGGAAATGCTTACTTGTGCAGGGTCTGCAACAAAGATGCGCGAAATTAGGTGTCGACATTCCTCAGAAATTTGAACATGGTCAGGAATGGAGTACTGAACATTTAAGATTCTCTGGATTGTCTTGCGGAAGTCCTTGGGTTCTTGAGGATCCTCAAATGGATAGGCACCAACGAGCATCACGTATAAAGTGACCCCACAGGACCATACATCTGCAATCTGAAGCAGTGGCATGATGTGAGGTTCAACAGCCAGCAATCCAAAGATTTGACATATATAAGAAAACAACTACAGAGAACAGTTATCAGCCGTCACGTAACAGATCCCCTGAAGGTTTATTTCATTTTGTTGTCTCAAGGATTTTGACCTTAATTGTTAACAAGGATGCAACTGAAAAAGCAAAATCTGTGCCTAGCATTTACTGTTGTACCTTTAAATCGATCAGATTGGAATAATATGAATGAGAACAGTTTTTCCTAGAAAATGAAGGTGGTGGAACATTTTTTTCTTTATTTATTTTTCCCCTTCTAATCATTCCTACATTGTCTCATTCTGTTGTATACCATCTGCTACTAAAGGCATGTTGAATAGAGATTTTTGAATGCGGCATTGAAAAGTAAAGAAAAGTGATATAGAAAAATAAAAAAGCTGTCAAATCAGTCAAATGGTAGGTTAAACTCAGGATGATCAATCGAGGAAATAGTAAAACAAGTCAGTTGGCTCTTCACGATGAAGTAAAACTCAGTAATAAAAATATCCAAGCAGACAGATTACACCTAAGTAGTATAGGAGTCCTGAGGATCACTTTTTAGGTGATGACAATCCGGAACATGAAATATGAACACGTCCACAGTAAAAGAACTAACCACAAGTTCTCAGTGGGCAATACCCATCTATGCTCATATATCAGATGCCTTCATCCGAACCATAAAGGAAGCTTCAAACAACCGACAACAAATAGGGAAAGAAATTTGCAGAAAATTTTTGACATCATCAAAGAAAACACATGCTGCTTGAAAAACAGTTTAGCAGCTAACATAGCACATTGTTGACTCAGAAAAATGTCACATAAAAGCTATGCAACAAAATATCAATATATTTAGTGCATGTTATTCTTTTCATTTTATCTCATTTTAATTCATTCTCTTTTAAATTTAAATTTGATCAAACCAATCACATCCACATATCTCGTGGGACCTACATGTCCTACACAAATCTCTACCATACACCTCCACTGATTCTCTCTCTCTCTCTCTCTCTCTCTCTCTCTCTCTCTCTCTCATATTCCATATAAAAATGCTAAATATTTCATTAGGCTATATCTGAAACTTATGCCTAAAACTTAAAAGTTCTCTCAGCATATTCTGGTGTATTTGCTATGCATTAAAGATAAATCATTGTTGACAAATTCATGGTATAATGTGAAATTCAGTAAAAAACAGAGTGCACAATTTTACCTTGCCATCATATTCTTTCCTGAGTAACACCTCAGGAGCAATATATGCAGGAGTTCCCACGGTAGATTTTGGTTGTGAGTGCAGCAATGAAGACTGTAAACAATAAACCATAATCAGGGCAGAAGATGACTGGGACGATTGTAGAGAACAAGCTATAATCAGGATAGAAAAAGACAAACTGTACACTTATGTGGTACAAAGGCCTGCAGTCTTCTGTATAATCACAGTTACGACAGCTTGGTAGCATTACCTTTGAATACCCAAAATCACAAATTTTGAGTCTTGGAGCAAGACTTCCATCCAACAATGTGTTTTCCAGCTTCAAGTCTCTATGACATATTTGCTTGTTCAAGAAACATAGGATGGATCAATCAACTTATTTCAATCAGCATGAAACCACCAGCAGAAGTTACAATAAAATAATAGATGAGTTTCCAGCAAAAAATCAGGATACCATTGAATGACAGTAACTGACTCCAGATATGAGTTGCTGAAAAAAGAAGCGAGCCTGCACCAGAGAAAAAACAGGAGGTATATATCATGTCATATGTGCTGTATCAAACAGCTGAATAATAGCAATTTAATTCTAAGAACCTCATCCTCATTGAAGCGTCCTGCATTGCATATGCGCTCAAAGAGCTCTCCGCCAGATGCATACTCCATGACGATGGCAAGGTGAGTTGGAGTTAGAATGACCTGAAATTGGTTGTCGAGAATGTCACAAATAAGAAAATAACACGTCTCAGAATTGTATAAATGCAGAAAAGAGAGAATCAGGGGCAAACCTCTTTAAATCTAACAATATTGGGATGCCTTAAGGAGCGGTGATTGATGATCTCTCTCTGAACATTTTCATCTATCTGCGACAAACATTACCAGACAGGTCATTGATTGTTTACGCGAACAAAGGTAAGAGAGAGATATAAAGACGCATTGCTAAAATCTCATGCAGCCAACATGGCCTGCAAGCCAAACAGAAATGCTCCATATAATATCAAAACATAACTTTCTTGATCATTTCACGAAGCGAATTAGAAGCAGCAATCATCAACAAATTAATCACCAAATCACTATACAAAAATGAAGTGATCAAAGAAAATAACAAATCAACAAAATTCTTGTAGTTCCATCCATGCCATCCATAAGATGAAAAACGGAGTGAATACATGTAATGGCCCAAAAATTATATTTTGACTGCCTAACAAACATGCGCATTATTATGATCCTTCTCCAACTCCATAATTATCAAAGCTGATGCATGATTGGATCTCAAATATATCTACAGCAACCTCCCAAATTCAATGAACAACTTGCCAACGAATAAATGAAAATAAAAGCGTCCTCTTTAATATACCAAAAACACCGTTTAGAGAAACACTGCATAAACAATGAAGCAATTGCAACCAAACAAAATCCAGCATATTTTTTGCATAGGAACAAACTACTCCAACAGAAATAACAATGCAGTTCAATTTGATCTAAGTTCCTAGTTCCAAATTTGCATGAAAAAATTAGAACCAGCAATTTTTATTTTGTATGTGTATTAATTTATAAAGCACAACTACAGTATATACGGAAAATGGCGTCTGAGAAAACCCATGAGCCACCTAGGCAGTTACTTATTTGACAGTCTACATTACATATATTCCAGTTTGAAATACATTAACCAGAGGATGAGTTTTAAGTTTTGGCTTAATTAACAACTTAAAGTGGTTCAAAGGAGATTTCATAGTGTGCTATTATGATGGTTGACTTTTTCCTCCTTCAATCCTCATGAACTCTCCTTTATTTTACAATGTTTATTTTACAATGCAATAGTTACTCAAATCTTCATTTATGAAGAAATATTTAATCACACTACAATATATATGACAATAAGGGAATTACATATGAATTTTATTAGCATCCAACTTTGGTCAAAGAATTCCATTAGACCATCATCCATCAGAAATTGGTCCTACAGAGAAATGTTTTAAGGAAGGCAGTAATATGGGCCAGCGTTTTACGCAATACTGGTTCCTTGACTTGCTAATACCTAAAAGGAAGAAAACAGTGAAAAAAATAATAGTAACAACGATATTAACAACAGTCTCATCACCTTAGAATATTGCCAGTAAAGATCTATTTGTTAACCTGATGACTTTCTTTTTTCAGCTAGCAGGTTGGAAGATAGCGTCTATCCTATTTAAGTAACCATTTAAGAGTAATATCAAAACTAGAAAAATTTACAACTCTAAAATAGAAAATGAAATTACTAAACATTCCAGCAATTGTAATTTTCCAAAAAAAAGAATTTTCTAGATTTGCACCAATAAATAATTGAATACAAAATCAGAGAAATTTCAGCATACTCAAACTCCATATCCACCAATAAAGAAAGCAGAGTGAACACAAATTGCTATTGTAAAATACTGATCTCACCCGATCGCCTCGTTCAATGTATTTTACGGCAACCAGCTCATCAACCTGTTTATCCTTTAAGAGTCGAACCACACCAAAATTACCACGCCCAATGTCCCTATTAAACTCGTATCGATCACTCCTGTGCACAATTGGCACACTAGCTGGGCCCCTTCTTATTGGTGACCAATCCATTTCCCTTATTAACTAGTAGTACTACGACCAAATTAACTAGTACCACTAATTACCGAGAAGCATCCGCTGATGAATTGGAAGAAGATCTACAGCGATAAGGTGATTTCGCCCATGGTCTTCTTAAAGCAGCCAATGGAAGTTATATTTGTATTCTTATGAGCAAGGGACGCTCGATGATTGATGTGTGTGTTGTTGTGTTGTATTTTCAAGCAATTGGAGATGAGGAAGAAGGTGATGCTGACATCACAGCTTCGTTGCTATAGTCGCTGCACAACGTTACCTATGACGATGTTCCCACCTCAAGATGACAAATTGTTTTTGTCTTTTACATTAACACTTCTTTTCTCGTATGTTTTCTTCGATAGCTTTTTTTCCCCAGAAGGGTTGAATGACTCAAGTATCCCTCAATTAAAAAATGTTTTGGCTTCAATAACAATGATAAGAAAGAACTTAATGTTCTAAAAATATGAAATTTCCTGACACACAAGGCAGGGTCTAGTTTAACATGGAAAAATTATTCCACCTTATGCCTATCACTAATCACATTGTGGTCCACCCTTTTCTCCGACGCACACCAACTTAACAAATGAGCAAATTGATTTGTTTAAATCTTTTAACTTGAACTAATTTCTTGTGATTAAGAAGATTGGAAAAGGTAGATCAATATAGCCAATCACAACTTGGTACGGTATAAAGCTTATGCATTGAGTGGAGTATCACATTGTCCAATTCATTAGGAATATGCCTTGAAACAGTAACGGAGCTAAGCTCTGAAGGGTCTCTTTAAATTTTAAGTGAGACCTCTTTGACAAAGTGGCTGCATCCAATCACATTCACAACATCCACATTTTATGCATCATTATCTCTCATAAAACGATATTTCCCTTGGTCACATACTTGTGTGAGGCTATCATTAACTTCACTTTACTCCACTAGACATCGGCCGACTTTCTAAATAGCTTCTCTGCTCTCTGTAAATTGATTTTATGTAGATGTAGCTAAAGATACAACCATCTAAGGGCTTGTTTGATTCGCATTAAATGTTACCGAAGTAAATTTATTTTCTCTCTCATCCTTTTTAACAAATCATACATTAATTTGACAATTTTTTATATTTTTTTAATATATCTTATTTAATTCTTAACCACACATCTAAAAGTAAATTTAATTTGATTAAATTTAATGTGAATCAAACAGGAATATTGATAGCGTCGTAGTTAAATAGAAAAGTGTTAAAATATCCAATTCACTGTGACCGTCAAATGATTGTGCAACGCAAGAACCTACCTACAGAGAGGTTTGCAAAAACCAAGGAGTGAGTTTCCATAGTTACATGGATCTGGATCGTACAGTAGACCTGTAAAAGGTATCAAACATGAGGCTAAGGGCTCTAAAACTCCAAGGTCAATTGTGGGCCCATTAATCATGCTGTAATAATGCCTTTGGTTCACCTCATGATTGCATTTATAAATAAAATAAAAGAATATAAAAACCTTTTCGTGAAAAATTTAGCTAGCAAGTTGTTTGCAGGAACCCAAACAACTCGGTGAGAATTGGACCACACTCCATTCCATTATACTTCACCATCAGCCACACCATGGGATATTAAGACAACACCTATGTATCTCAAAGAATACAACTCTGTTCACAAAAATTAAATTATGATTTGTTCAGGTGGGTAAATCGTATTTTGCTAAGAAGTTACCTTTTTGATAGAATAGTGGTTGGGCCATGAAATATGCAGATAATAATGAGTATAACTTTCAGTTGAGTAGTAGAAGTGAACTTTTAGAGGAACAAAATGTTGAAGCAAAACGCACTTAGCCTCCATTTGGCAAATCTATAAATGGTTTTTAAAGTACAACAAGAAGAATAGCAGTGTGTCCCACAAAATTTGTGGATTAAGATAAGTAATGCTTATCAATGAATAGTTAAAACTAATGTTGACATTGATCTACATTTACAAACTGTTTAAAAGTTTTTAGAGTAAGTGTTTTAAAAAAGCATAAAAAAGAGCACGGGTGAAAACCTTTGAAGAAAAGCACGTAAAATCATAAAAAAGTGCACTTAAGCCCACAAAATGCGCACAGCATATCCTCAACGTTTTTCACGCTTTACACTTCTTAGAACTAGATAATGCAAAAAGTTTGGAGAGGGTACAACTGACCACAACTATAGATGTGAAGTGATTATGAGAATGACCAGATGATGTAACTACTAGAGACAAATGGCGAACAACAGTTAATGTGATTTCTTGAAAATCATATCATCAGACGTAGAGGAAATACTGAAAAGAAAAACGGGGAGAGAACACAGTTTTTCCACTTCCTTAGTTGGGAGCGAAGAAGTAAAAGTTTGACAAAGAGGTTTTTTTCCCCTCTCTCCCCTCTCTCTTCTAAACATTGCACAAGAAACGTCAATTCATAAAATTCTTCAAAAAAAATTTATTTTGATTTTTCATATCATATAGATGAAATAAGTGGGGGATAGTCCACTTTCCTTCAGTAAAAGAATTAGAAATAATTTGCTCCAACATTTCCATCCAAGAGTACTTTTCCTTTGCAGATGATACCCTTATATGCAATCCTAAACAAACAAACTCGTAATGTCCCAGCAATGAACAGATTAAGGCTACTTTTCAGGCGCGTTGTCAGCTTAATTAGACTATGGCTATCTAAGTAAAGATTGGCAGTAGCCTAATTCCTTTATTTCTCTTTCTCCTAATCCCCTAGAAACAAAAGAGGGAGCCATATCAAAGAAAGTTCAAGTTCCATGAGTGTGTGCGCACTCGCACACATCACTACCTACGGTCTTCAAAAATTCAGAAGCATTTTATTGATTCTTATGGAAATCAAAATTTCAGAAATACAAAAGTACTATTGATAACAGCAAACGTAAGATATAATTTATTGAATAACTTCTATCGATCTTTTTCAATTTTCTTTCCCATTAATAAATCACTTCTTCCTCCACTATTTTCTCTGTCCCCTCCTAAAAAGTCTCATGTAGACAAAGAAAAGTTATTCTCTTCAAATGTATAAGTTATCTAAAAGTTAATCCCATGTTTTACGGTATAAAGTAATACTAATACCTTTTGGCTTCCACTAGAAACATCTATAACTAGATTTCCAACTATGGATAATGAAGTTAAGCAAAGGCTCGTGGCATTTTAAGGCCACGCTTCTTTCATCCTAGCAAACTCAATTGCAGCAATGGCCATCACTAGTCCTGAGTTCAAACTCCAAAAAACCATTGTATGTTTTGAGTAGTAAGTGCTTCCCAAATAATCACATTTCCATATCTATTTTTTGAGTAAGAATCCTCTCTTAATTCTCTCAGTGTATATATTTTTGATAAATGGATAATCCACCTAATGCTAGTAGAAAGAAATCGGCATGGGTTTAACTTCCTGTTAGGTTCATTTATTTGCAGAGAAGCAGCAAATTAAGACCTTGTTCTATAAACATTAACTTTTGTTAGAATCTCACATCGGGTTATGAGATGTACAAAGATCCAATTAATAAGGTGAGGATAATGCTCTCCAATAAATCGATATTGTTAGGAGGAGTGAGGCCCAATATCCTAAAATGGTATCAGAGCTAGGCCCAGTTGTGATATTGGGAACCCCCAATATCGGTTTATCCGCAGTTTTTTTACATGGTCCACGGTGTGCGTGAAAGGGCATGTTAGAGTCCCGCATCGGGTTATGAGATGTATAAAGATCCAATTAATAAGGTAAGTGTAATCCTCCCCTAGCAAGCAGGTTTTGTTAAAAGGAGTTCAGCCCAATATCCTAAAAACTTTCTTCCTTACATTTATTTTTTTTTTCGCTCAAATCCTTTTTAACTACTCAAACATTGATTTGACAATTTCTTTACATTTTTTAACACATCTTCTTTAATTCTGAACCACGCCTCCTACACGAAAGTTCGAGTAAACAAAAAATAATTTGCATAGAACAAGGCCTGAGATCAGAAACAGGGAAAATTTTCTCAGTTCAATTTCAATGAACAGTATAAAAAGAAGAGCAGAGCTGTTGAAGTAATTAATACATACTACTCCATGAACTAAGGTTAAATCTTCTTTGCATACTGTAGTCTAAATGAGCTGATTATGACATAGATTTTACTAGTTCGATCAAAATGAAGCCTTAAAATGGTTCAATATAATTGTTATGTATTTACAGAAAATAATATCCATAACTTCCATCAACCCCCAAGATGATGATGAAGATGATGTTAATACAATTAAAGCAATCGTTTCACAATCTTGTCTTACTCGAATAAGTAATACCAACATATACCTCAAAATCGAAATCTGAAATGCTTAATCTCGCGAAGCTTTAAAAAATTCCATAAATGGAAATTCCAAATTTGCACCAACAACAATAAGTACGTGTGGAATTAAAGTTTCTCCAGTACTTCCTCAAAACCCGATTCCAAAAGGCAGATAAAGACAAGCTGGGTACAGAAAAAATTAATTTAACGCATATAGAAACTGACCTTGTCGCCTCGTTCAATATACTTAACAGCAACAAGCTCTTTTGTCTGCTTATCTCTCAGAAGCCGGGCAACCCCGAAATTACCCGACCCGATATCTCGAACTAAATCGTATCGATCACTATCGTGCATGATCGGCATATCCATTCCCGGACCGACCGTCATCTGAGCCCGATCCATTTACCCGATTGACTTATATTAGGTCTTAAGCAGTTAAGCCCAACTTCAATGAATGAAAACTCAGTTCATTGACATTACTCAGTTCATTAAACGACGCCGTTCAGCTGGCTGCAGTGAAAACTTTCCAGTTTCGCCGATCGGAAGGAGATCGGAAAGTGAACGGTAATTTGGTCGAGGTTTTTTTGGGAAGTAATGGACTGATTAAGAAAGTCTAAAAGGAGGTTGTATTTGCACTTTCACTTTTTCAAGGTAGATATTTTCTGGTTCTGTGGTCGGCGACGGATGAGATTAATCTATTCTCTCTGTTTTTTCTGTTACAGGAAACGGCAATAAGAGATGATGAGGGAGAAAGTAAGGCTTACGACCCGTTGTCGTTTTCGTGAAGCTGGACGACGTTGAATACGACGACGTTTCGCTATCTTGTCTATTATTGGATAAAAAAAATTTCTATTTTTGTTTTCTTGATTTCAACACTTTTCTTCAAACCGATTGGTGTTGTCCTTTTTGAGCTTTTTCTACACTTTTCTTTTTAGTATTATCAGACCGCACCACAACTTTTAATATTTAATCACTCTTTTTTTTTTTTTGGAGTAAAAATATTTAATCACATTTGGTACTTAATTACTCCTTATTTATTGTAACACCTACCTCATTAATTCATGCTTTCAAAATTTTATCGTATTTTCATTGGTTGGCATATCTTGTTGGTGATAATGATCTAGATAAAAATTTATTTTGCATATTTCAAGGAAAAATATTCATTGCGCTTGTTCCTATAATCATTTTTCCTAAGAAAACAGAGTAGTGAAAATATAAATTCGATGTAAAGAAATGAGAATTTGTCTGATGCAACATAGATGAGAGGTAAACACTCATTAAATTTTTTAAAAATCCTATATAAATGCCCCTTTTTACCATAGAGTAGTGTACAATGCTATGAGCAACGGCTGAAAATGACCCTTTTGTCCCTTCTATTATGAGGAGACTGACTATATACGTAGTGCTTGCACGTTTTCTTCATATTATTTTTAACATTTTTTTTATTTTCTATCTACACATATTCAAAAATAATTTTTTGTAATACCTATCTAACATACCTTGAATTTGACTAAAAAACTACTGTCTTTTCTCGTTATGATATTCATGTATAATATACTTTTTAATTAGACAATATAATTTACTACATAGAGGCATTTGCACATCTAGGGTATCTGGTATAAAATGTGACGCTAATTGATTTTTTTTTTTTAGATGGAATTGCCTATTGTTACTATATGATATTATTTATTTATTTATTTTTTCATCCTTTCTAAAAGTGACTCTAGAATTAAACTTGATGCCCAATTGCCTATTTTTATTATATGAGATATTATTATTTATTTTTTAATTATTGTTATTATTATTATTTTTTTTTCATCCTTTTGGACAACACTGGTGGCCCTAATTTGTATAAAGTTTGGCGTGAAGAACGGTGATAGGCATAGTTTACGCCGGACCAGGAATGGTACCAAGAATTGTCAATTCAAGGTCATTCAATTTGTTAATATTGTTAATTGGTTATCACGTTCACATTTTGTCGTGTAGGCAGCATTGTTACTATGTTATGCATGGATACAAATTTGTGTCACGAGAAAAAACAAATAGGTTTACGTGGTATATAATATTTTATTAATCTTTTTATTATTATATTATTTTTTTTGAATGTATTATTATATTATTATTATTATAAGAGTAACTAGACAATTAGACATTTAACTTTATATTAATTTAGTGTTACGTTTTGAAACATTGTTATACAAAATCACAAATAAATAAAGTAGCACTTCATTAGTTTGTATGGATGAACATATATAGTTAGTTTCATATATTTATGATCTAGAGTATATAATTAATTGTGACACATGTGAAGGAAATTAAGGGTAAATTTAATGAATGGTCACTAAACTTTCAAGATATAACTAATTACTCATTGAACTTTGAAATGTAACTAAATACTCACTGAACTTTACTTAACGCCATTTATCGATCACTCGTTAACTTAATGTTTATTCTATTAACGTATTGCACTAATTTGACTGGCGATATCAGACATGAGACCAATTAGATCAATTGCTGGTATAAAAAACTCACTCAAATTGGACGAAAAGCTATATAAACAATAAGAAACGCAACGCAAGTATTGTTTGAGACAGTGGCGTTTCTGATAGTTTATTTGGTTTTTTCCTAATGTAAGTCCCAGTAGATGAATTTATTTTGCCAACAATTAGTCTAATTGTCTCTACGAAAAATGTTATTAGTCATATATACATAATTCTTAAATATATTTAAATATTGAGTTAAAGAGTGATTATTAGTTGACATTAAGTAAAATTTAGTGAGTATTTAGTTACATTTTAAAGTTCAGTGAGTAATTAGTGACATCTTGAAAGTTAGGTGACCATTCATTAAATTTACCCAGGAAATTAATAATGATTTAGCTCGTTTTTAAGATAAATTCTAAAATAATTTAATACCTTATTATTTAGTGTTGTGGATTGTTAAAAGAAAATTATTTTTCTCTAGAAAATTATTTTTCTCTAACAACATTATCAATTTGTTTCATTAATTTGATAATAATTCTTCTTCTTTTTTAAATTTTTTTCTGAAATTTGATCTATTTCTCTATCATAAAAAAAGAAAAAAGAAAAAAACTTCTCCAAGCAAACACTAAGGGTGTGTTTGATTGGAAGAAAATATTTTACATGAAAAGCATTTTACATGTAAAATATTTTCCCACCTAAACCCATAGGAAAACATTTTACATGCATTTGGCCAAAATTGTGCATGAAGTGATTGTACCTTGTAAAACAAATGCATTTTACATGTTGCAATCAAACAACAAAAGTAGGAAAATATTTTCCACGATTTGACATTTTACATGTAAATTGTTTCAATCAAACACACCCTAATAAACATATTTGCAAGAGCCTTTTTGTTTGTTCTTTTTTTTTTTTTCTCATTTTCATTTTGAAAGTGGAAGCCTAATCTTGTGTCTTACTTGCTCGGAGTAAATTACATTATAGGCCGTGCATTTTTGTACTTTTGGCCAAATAACAGTCATGAAAATTCTATATTTACGCACCCTATGAATAATGTATTGTACCATTTATACAAGATAAAAATAAAATAAAATGACCATTTTATCCGTCTTTCTATGATAGCATTAGCCTAATATTTACTACTACCATTACCAACCGGAACTTAACTTGAGTTTTGGGTTTTCTAGAAGCTTTGACAGAGTCAAAATTATCTTCCAATTAGTTGAATGTCAACGTGATTGATAATAATTACGTGCAAATGTGCAATGTCCATGGTTAGTGAGATTTGGATAAGACGGTGGTCCAATAATATAATTTGGGAGGCTAACCCATGGGATGGGCCCATCTACTGTGTACGCGTTCACACTTTAGCTCGAGATATTTTCATTAACTTCATCAGATTATTATTGCAGATCTTTCAAAACGAAAAAAGAAATATCCACTTTCTAATTAGGGAAATCAACTAGTAATGTGGGACCCGCTTAAAATAGTTATGTAAACACTAGAATACATGGGAGTATAATTTTGACCAAAAATCGCGTTGGTCAATTATATGCTAATGTGTAATTAGTCGATTTCCATATTAAACATTCACGTTATTATTTTAGTATTGGATTTTATTTTGATAATGGCATCAAAATAATTATCATATTTAACGTAACAGTATAAAGAAAAATAGAATTGTGTAAACTTTAATATTTTTGAGAGGGTACTTACATGAATACTTTTCTTTACAATTGCAAAAATAACCCTTAAAATGAAAAAAGAAAATAAAATTGCCTTCTACATATCAAAATTGTAGATCAAAAGTTATCTGGATTTACTAAAGAGAATGACCAATGTAGCAAACTATAGGCTTGTCTAATTGAAATAAGGTTAAACTTTAAAGATCAAGTGAAACTTTCCAAAAGTTGAAAGATCCAAAAATGAAAATTTGAAGGGAATATGTGAGAAACTATTTTGGAAATATCAAATCAATTTTTTTAACTATGAAAGGAATTTCTTTCAAGTCCAAATTGTTCTTCAAATCAAAATAAGGCCCAAGTTCAAGACTTAAAATCCGACTAAAATCAAAATAAGTCAAGTTTTCAACAAAATATGTACGTAGTCAACAAGTCAAAACAAATCAAGTATTGAAGTTCGAGAATCAAAGCGACGTGAGCCATTTGTTTTTCAAATGCTCATATGGTTAGAAAATTTTGCAAAATCGTTTGTTACAAGAGGAATTAATCACATTAGTTTCTCAGTGAAAATTGTGTCATGATGCTTGCACAAGGCACCAGGCTGAGATTAGGGTTGATCTTCTCAAAACCCGTTTACCTAACCATATAATTGTGCAAATTTGACGATTCGATTGCATATCTACCCTGAAAAGCACTTGGTGTATAGGCTACAAGGGTGTGTTTGATTGTGATTACTTTCGACTCAAATTTTTCACGGACCAATCAAACATAATTTCATTTTCTATAGAATTGGAATTTCATAATCTCATAGAAAATCAACATTCATTCACCACTTCAAGGAATTGAAAATCGTATAGACGGAGATTATTCATTTTCTACCAAACACCGAAGAAATGACTTAAGACGGACTAATCATGGACGACTTGATTGCACAAGAGAACATCCCATTTGCGGTGTAAATGCATTAAGGGCTTGATTAATAGACATTAAAACAAATTTAATTTATTTATTTTGAAATGTGTGGCTAAAGAGTAAAAAAGATGTATTAGAAAATATAAAAAAATTATCAAATTAAACCGAAAAGGAGAAACATTTCAACAAGCAACAACACCAATTATACCCAACGATTTTATTTTATTTTTTTTAAGGCATAAGCAACCAATACGAAAGTAAGGAATAATTTTAGATGGACACTTAAAATTAATATTTTTCCGTAATAGTCTAACATGTCACTTCTTTATCAGATGATGATTGAGAAGTGCATTTGATGATAAAAACATATAGATAACTCTTCATCATCTAATCGAGAAGTGACAAAAGAGAAATTTCTATCTTAGGTGTACTTTTAAACATCAACATAAATTTCAACGTCTTTTCCACGTTTACAATTGCATAACCTATAACTTTTCCAATAAATTATTAAACATTGAGTCCTTACGGGGTTAATAGCATCAAAAATTTAAAATTGAAGGTTTATTGTAAAATTTCACAAATTTATTTATGAAATTATCTAATAATATGATATATAATGTCAAGGTTAATTTTTAGAAAGATGAATGTGAAAGTTAAATCTTATTAGAAATTAAAGATTAATAGTTGATTCTAATATGCAATTAATTATATCTTTAAATTATAAAATGTAATAAAATATTTTGTTTTGTCACAATCAAATAAATACTTATATATTATAATTTTGTGTTTGGGAAAGAAAGAAACAATAACTAAGAGCATCTGCAATGGCCAGTGCATTCTAAAAAAATTTAGTGTGCCACATCAGATTTAGACATCTTCTCCCCAAAAAAAAAAAAAAAAAAAAAAGGGGTCTCCAACAATAGTGACTTGTCATGATGTGAAGTTGATGTGGCAAAAATAAAATTGGACTCTATTAAGGAGACTTTCTAGATTTGGAAGTCCTGTTAAACGTGCCTAAAAATCTCTCTCACGTACATGTGCTCCTCTCTCTCTTGATATCTGTGCATTTATCTCCATTCTCTCTCTCTCTCGCTTTTTCTTTTTCTTTCTTTTTTTATTTTTTATTTTTTTTTTGGATAAGTATCAATATGTATTATGACTAAATCCCATCGCAAGTATACCAATCAAACGAGCAACAAAATGGACCTTAAGCGTCTGGATATCATACCTACAAAAACTACATTATTCTCATATTCAAATAGACTAATCTTAATCAAAACAAATTAAGGTTCAGATTGATTGTTTTCTAAGATTATGAAAATTAAGCTACTAAATTAAAAAACGAAAATTTAAAGGGCAAGATTTAAGACTAGAAATTTTGGAGTCAGTTAGAACAATAAAAGGATGATTTTTGTTTTAAAATAAAAAAGCTAGCATTAGGGTTTCGAATTCACTAAATTTCAATTAGTTTTCACCCAGATTATTAATTCGATAACAAAAGTTGGTTTTGACTATTAAATTCACAAAAATTATTGAATAATTTTTCTCATGTAGAATTCAATATATCTCTACGATGTGTTAGCTATATTTTTATGCTAACAACAATGTAAAAATACATTAAAGATCAAGAATTCCATGAAATATCGCATAAAAACATATATTTATTTTTATCCCCTATCGAACTTTATGGTTTTCAATAACGGCCTAACATATTCACAATTTCTCAAGTTAAAAAATAGATCACAAATCAACTTTGGTTACAAGTTGTAAAAGAAAGAGCAATAATATTGAAAACTCAAAATCGAAACCATTGTCTTAGCATTAAAATTGTCAAAACATCAAATTAACAATCCGAAATAAAACTAAAATCCAAGTTTTATCTCAACCTTGATGCCACAAAAGTTTTAGCCTAGCATACTGTAAAGAAAAGAACAGAAAGAAGAAGAGAAAGCCATAACTGAACTAAAGTTAAGATCTTGAACTTGAATCTTCCAATTCTAATTTTTTCTTCAATTTCTTCAAGTAGAATGCTCCAATTTTCGTCCTTGATGTGTTCTCCAGTGCAACCTCTGTGTTTTTGGTCAAAAAAAATCCCTTTTTAAACATGCAAAAACCCCAAAAATTCGAGTCCTAGTCGAATATGGAAAGTTCTAAGTCGGTAGTCCCGACAATACCATGCAGTCGCACATGCAACCACATGGTCATACCTGATTTCAACTTTTGCCCGATTCCATATTGGATTTCAAAGTTTATTTGCAGGGCAAGTCCACAACTTCTAATTGTATACAATTGAGTCCTCAAATTTTTAATTTCTTCAATTGAGCTCCAATTTGACTCTCTTTGTTTCAATCAACTTTCATCTCTTTCGTTTAAGCCGTCCAAGTTTTGATTTAGCTCATTTTAGTCAACTTCCCCCCCCCCCCCCCCCATAATTCCGTTTTCCACTAAAATAGAAACAAAATATAGCAAATTAAACATGAAATTAACAATAAACAATATAAATATAGAGTTTAAGAGACCTAATTAAATAAGTGCACAAATTGCACTGATCAATCTCCATTCTCCATCTAAACACCAAAATATAATTTAAGATTTATATTTCTCAACAAATGAACTAGTTTTTTGGATGCAAAATTCCATGGAGTGAATTGTTAGTCTTTTTCCTGGTAGTTTCTTTGACTAATTTTGTTTGGTGATTTTGTGCTTTGTCCGTTTGTTGAATCCCAATAGGATCCATCCCCATTCGTTCAAACTCCTAATTTCTCATTCACCCTCACATGGAGAACATATATCAAGATAACTTCTCAATAGATTTTTGTTGCCCATATATCAAGATAACTTCTCAATAGATTTTTGTTGCCGAAAGCCAATTTTTAGATAGAGAAAGTAGTATAGGTCCTTTTGCAATTTTTAGGAAAATAGAGTGACGTGGAGAAAGTGGAGATTTTATTTAAACAAACCAATGGAGATGAAATTATATAGTTCCGCATCTATTTAGCCACATCGCACAAGTCTTTCTATTTCCATTCCACATCAGATGCAATCGACACTAACCATTGGAGATGCTCTAATTAAATTAACATTCTGCACGTACAATAATCTAGAACTTCTAACGTGTTTTAACATAAGTGACTCAAATATGCAATTTTAAAACATGCATCTTTGTTAGATAGATTGATTCAAGGTTGTAATATTTAAATGGCACTTTGCTTGTAATATTTAAATGACACATTGACATTCATTTCAAAAATCGATATCAATTCATCATCGTGTTACATGAATCATGATTATAGTATGGTGTTTCGATTATTTTTACTTTTTTTTTTATTAATGTTATACTGATATATTAGCCACAAAGATATGTAAAGGACTTCGATGTGGTCCTATACTCTTATTCAAGCTCCTAGCCAGCTTTAATACAACCCTACGCTGCTCTCTCAATTCTTATTTTGTTCTTGTTTATTTGAGTTATTTTGATTCAACGAAATGAATGAAGATGTAATAAACATTATTAGAATAATGGGGTATTTTCACTTTTCATTCCCATTTTTTATAGTTTGAGATGATTTTATCCCTATTCTTTTTTTTGACCTACTAGGTTCCCATTCTGTAAAAAAAAAATGCATTGCTTGTCTCTAATCCCAAATTTCGCCCATTACACCATTAATCTTCTTGTGCAATCCAAAGAATGGGGCCGAAAAGTGAAAATAACCATTATTATTATTATTATTATTATTATTATTATTATTATTATTATTATTATTATTATTTCTAAAATTTATTATATTAAAATTTGTATTTTTCATCTAAATATTTTATTTATTTTTTAAGGAAGATTAAATTGACCCCAAAGTAGTTTGTGTTGATTGATGCGTTTTGAATGTCCATACTTTTTATTTAGATATTTTATTGATAATCTTGCTTTAACATTCCATTAATTGGTACAATAAGTACTAAAATTTACTTAAAATATCAATTTACAAAATTATCTGACCTCACATTTAAAAAAAATACTTTAAAAAATTATAGATACAAGAATTTAAATGAACGTTTTTCCGATTTCAAGCAAATTAAAATATATTTTGTCAAAAACTATTCGTAGGAAACGATTTTCTAGATAATGCTCCCAAACAAACTCTCAATATTTTTTTCTAATGATTATTATTATTATTTATACAGTAAATTATAATGAATAAATAACATAGTGAAACAAACCAAGACTCGTTTACATATGTGATGTTAAATGCTTTAATTTTTTAATTTTTATTTATTTATTTGAATGGATGATTTAATTTTTTTATTATGATATAAAGTGTAATATATTTTTAGTTCATTATCAATAAAATATATAAATAAAAGGTAGGGACCGTTAAAGACCATCAATCAACACAAACCACTTTTAGGGTTGATTTTTCAAAAAAAAATAAACAAAATATTTAGATAAAAATAGAAATTTTTAATTTAATAAATTTTAGAAGTAACAGAATATGTAATAATTAAATAATACTTAAATTAATTAATCATTGAAAATTATTATTAAGAAGAAAAAGAAGAGTTATTTTCACTATTTGTCCCCATTTTTTGGATTGCACAAAAAGACAAAAAATATTGATTTAATGGTGTAATGAATGAAATTTGGGACTAGGGGCAAATAGTGCATATTATTTTTTTTTTGTTTAAAAGGGAATCTACTAGGTTGCAATATAGAGAGAGAGAGAGAGAAAATTGTTTCAAAATGTAAAAAATGAGGACGGAAAATGGAAATAGCCCTAGAATAATGGATACTGGTCTTCACCATGGAGTCATGGACGACATGAACAAATAGAAAGATAGGCCCATCCATAAAATGGACTACAATCGCATGGGAGCCCGTTATGCCATATCAATCCATCTCTAACCTAGGCCCTTTTATCGTATTGATCGCCGATGATAGAGAGAGAAATAGCAAGGGGATAAGCGGCTAAGGTTTCAATCACCCTATGTATTCCACTGACTAGTGGAAAATTCTAGTGCAAACCGAAAAGAGGGGAAAACGGAGAAGTATCATCATCTTCCCCGTCTACCTTATTACCAATTCGGAAGGTAGTATCAGATTTCAATTCTTTTATTTTATTTTTTTGGTAATCCCACTGGATCTGATTGTTGTGAATTATTATTTTCAACCTAACTTCTTAGAATTTATTTATTTATTTTCGAAATTAATGTTTGCTGATGCTAATCTTCCTTTAGCACCGGCAATTTCTCCCAAAGGCAAGTCTGTTGATGTATTGAGGCGTTATTTGATGCATTTGCATCTGTATTTATTTATTTATTTATATTTATTTGCCGGAGTAGGACTGATATTTTGTTTGTGTTTTATGATTGAAATGTTCTTATTCCTTTATGTTTTAAGGTGGATGTTGAACTAGTGTTGGAGTATGATTGCAATTGGATGCTCTTCGACCTCTTGGGGCACCAGTTTGTCCTATAAATACAGAGAATGTAGCTCTCGGTCTCAAAAATTGGGCTCACCCGACACAATTCAATTACTGCCAGCAAAGGCTATATTCGCTTGTAGTAGAAGTTCATCAGTTCCCATCCCAAATGTAAAATGCAAGGCATCGTGGGGTATGTTTATGCTCTTTCAACAAGTAACAATCTGGCTAATCAGTGTATGTGCAATACTAATGGTGCCTCAATTGCGTTTCTTTTGTATTATGGGCTTTTTCTAATTCTAGCTACGAATTGTGCTTATGAAACTGAGATTAGGACAGTTTGTCATTTGGATATCTAATGCTTCTAAGTTTCCTATAATACCTTGATGTGTTTGAATTCTGATTGTATTGACTGCGTACCTTCCAAGAATCTGAGTTTACAGTGCATTTCGAATTTTAAATCTTTCCCATGTTTCATTTGCTTGAATAGTATGTTGTGTAAATGAGCTAAATTCTTGAGCATTAGCTGCATTTCATAATTCAGATGCCAAATGTTATGGAACAATTTTACTCAACAATCACACTTCATAGCAATCACAGTAACGACACACAGAATTGTAAAAAATGAAGAAGTAATAATTGATATTAATAAGAAATTTAGCCAAATACGGCTTGATTACAACTCGATTAAGGAGAAATTGGAGGTAGAGGAGCATACAAAGAAATTGGGGGTAGAGGAGAATTTACAGAAATGGGAGGTGAAGAAGATGATCTCACGATCTGTTAATTCCCGAAATCTGCTTTTCTCCCTGTTCTTCGTGATCTAAGTAGGCAGGCATTACAGCAAAGACATATTGGGCTGCATAGAATGACAAGTTGGGCTATATAGTTTAATGAAGGCCCAAATGAAATCAGCCCATACCTACATCATAACACCAAAGTCCTCTTTACACTTTTCTATGATCTTGTGCTCTTAGGTTTCATGTTACTTTTGGTGATTCAAGCTAATGAGCTCCCATCTTTGTTGACCTAATTTTAATTTTGTTATTGTCACAGGCAATGTAGGTCCTTGTTCTCTTTCTTTTGCATCAACGCCACTCTTTAAAGGGGAACAATGTAGCATGTTTAACACCACACCAAAGTTGCCCCAGAAGCGCAAATCTCTTTTGCCTGCAAGAGCAGTAAAAGATTGGCTAAAGGGTTTTAGGTATCCTCCAATGACTAAGAAGCCAAGGTGGTGGTGGAGAACTCTGGCATGCTTCCCTTATTTACTCCCTCTTCACGGGGTTTGGATGTACACCGAAACCACATATCATCTCTACCCTTTTTTCGAAGATTTTGAACAATGGACCTATCCATTTTTCAGAGCTCTAGGGTCATTGCCTAAATGGTTTCTAATGGCTTATTTCTTTTTTGCCTACCTTGGAGTAGTAAGGAGAAAAGAATGGCCACATTTTCTTAGGTTTCACTTGGTCAATGGCATGCTATTGGAGATTACTATGCAGATTTTTGGGAAAATTAGCCGTGGGTTCCCTCTTGCTGTGTACTGGGGGAAAGTTGGACAGCATGTTTGGCTTGCGATCGCGTGTGCCTATTTCCTCACAGTTTGTCAGTGTATGTGTTGCGCTATTTCGGGTATGTATGCTGATATTCCATTTGTCTGTGATGCAGCATATATTCAAATTCCTTATGATTAAGAGTAGCTGAATAGTGGTGGATATCACACTTGAGACATTTGCTCATGTTGTTTCTTTGTGTTTCAAAGCTTGTAGAATTTATGGCCCTCTCAATGTTTAAGTGCTTATTTACTGTTATTTTCAATCCCATTTGACTGCATGAAGTGATTGTCATCTTCAAGTAACCGAATATTGATTTTTATTCCCCGAGTTAAAAACTTGATGTTCAATAGTCGGAACCTTTTGATTGCAAACAAAATATGAAAACAATAATGTTCAAAGCCGATTGTCACATTTCAAATTATTCGTTTCGATTTATATGTAAATATTATCCCAAACATTGAATAATTGAATAAACATTTTTGCGTAATTGAAAATTCAAACAATTCCTTATCAACACCAAGCGGTTTTTCGAGCATATCAGCTACACTTTAATTTATTGCAAAAATTATTTTCACCGTCATCATGTTTCATTTTTTTTTTTTTTCATTTTTTCTTCCCCAAAGAAACCATAATCATTTTCATCATTCATTGACTTAATTTAATCTAACGAATTGTCTATATATTTTAGAAACTATCTAACAGATTTTCTACACATTTTAAAAACTTTTCTTTCTAAGCAAGAATAAACCAAAAATAAAGGACCCATTTTTCAGCAGGGATTGAACCCGACGTGAATCGAACACGCAACCTTCTGATCTGGAGTCAGACGCGCTACCATTGCGCCACGGATCCGAGTTGCTTTATTCTTTTCATATTTCCTTTGATATAGTTTATAGATAAATATACATATTTATCTTCGGAGCTGATCCTTCACACTAAATACAGAAATCACACTAGTATAAGAAAGTCTAATATAACATTTATTTCTGACTGACTGATGAATTGCTTCTCTACTCCATCTTTTTCTCTTTAATCTCTTTACGTTTTCCAGCTATCCTTTTCTTCATTCTCTGCACAATCTCCTCAATCTTGATTTGTAATCTCTGTGATTTCATCTTCAGACCTTCTCCACATTCCCTTATTTTATGCTCATATTTTGAGTACGTGACCGGTACGGTCAACCCCAACACCGTCCCTGCAAAAACTCACAATATAAAAGCATACGAAAATTTTGTTGTCCAATCTACTGTCCTAATTTATTTGTTTCCTCCAATCAAAACTCTATAGAAGTATAGATGATGACGTTGATAGTTTTGATTGGGCCAGGCAATCAAAAAGACACAAGAAATGACACACAGCACATCTCGACTCAGAAACTCCAGAATATAAAAACACCCTAACAAATTAATTAAGGATGCAATTTTACGAACTTTTACTTACCAATGTAGCAAAGTGTAAGAAAATCGAAGCAATTTGCTACCAAGGACAGTGCGTAGAGACAACCAATGACCCCCACGCACAAAAACCACTCTTTCTCCGCGCCAACATGAAGCATTAATTGCAATATCTTTTCGACTTGATTTTGAAATAACTTTGCACACTCCATCGCCGATTGCTCCCTGATTTCCATTCCCGACAAGTCAGGAGTCTCCCTACAGGAATTGAAACCAAAAACTTTTTAGTTAATCGTAGCTTTTGTGAATAAGTGATCAGTATTTGTTAAACATAAGTACACAAAGTACTAAATACTTTCAATTGCTAGTGATTGATAATTACTTTCCGAGGAGGCAATAAAGATTTCCCCAAAAGAACGTGAAAGCGACAAGTGCTATGGCCACCCAAGAAGCTATAGTGAGGAAGTTGTATTCATAGATTTCAAGCACAACCCAAGTGGCCGTTGCCAACAGTAAAACTAGAATGTTGAGACGCTTATTTCTCCATAACATTAAATCTCGTACAACATCTGCGATAAAGCACGGAGGGTAAATGAGTAATTTTGCACGATCGATAGACATCGGTTGTATAGTTTTGCAGTGCTATATGCTAAAGAGGGTGAGAGACCTGGTTTCTCGTAATGGTGAGATTCCCGTTGAGATTCCGATGCACCCGCAACTAATTAGCACAAATTAAGAAAATTCATTATTATATTTCTCGAAGATTATTTTTCTTCAATACCATTTTCAACTATTTATTTCATTAATGTAATAGTATTTTAAAATTTTCTAAAATTTTGTTTACTTCTAAACCATTCAAAATTCCCTTAAAAAAAATCATTCAAAATTTTTGTCAATCAAGCATCTAATTTACCGACCCTACCCTAATTCTTGGCTCTAAGATCTCATCTAACCAAAATAATTCACATGATTGCATTAATATACCTTTTTCTACCTAAAAATAAACTTTTAACACCAAGCATCTCATATCATCACATATTTTTATCCAAACATCTTAGTGCCATTACTATTAAACCTAAAAAATTAAATTTTAGCTAAACAAAAGTTTATTTGAACAAGCCATTTTATATGTTCATTTAATTTCTTCTACCTAAAAATTAATTTTTACTATTTAGTCAAAGTCAAAACCAACATTAACTAAACATCTCACATCTCTGCTCATTATTATTCACGTATCATGTGAATTGCACTGGCCACTTCCAACCTAAAAATTTTGGTTGAAATTGGTACTGGAGGGTGGCTAAAAGCCTCCCCTAATTGTATATATAAACTGTTTTGATTAGATGAAACATCTAAAAAAATTTATTAGATTTGAACTGGATGAGACAATTCAGAATACAAGATTTTAGCACAATAAATCTGGTCACCGTTGAATATATATATTTACCTGACTTGTCGTGCGGATGAGTTCCTCGTTCTGAATATTCCTGTTCATCTGCAACAAAAACTATGCGTTCATGTATTTTCCCCAAAAACACACACACACACAGAGGGGGAGACAGAGAGAGAGACCTGCAGGCGAGTGAGGTATAGCTTGAGATTCCGGTGGAGTTGAAGTGGACATAATGAGGAGTAGATTTTGTTGAAATCAACTTTCTGAATATTAAGATAAGGCAGGGCAAGAGCTGGTTTTAATTGTGGCTGGATTGCGAACTGAAGATCGATATCCGTCTGATGATCAGCTTGTGGGACGAAGAAGAGAGAAGGGTTAACGTACGTACACGTACACCAAATACAATGAAACGTGGAAGCCATGCACTCATCCTTTGTCTTGTCTTCTTCATTCCCAAATTTGGACTTGAAAGGATAAGTCGTACGACGATCACTCGAACAGTGGATTTCTAAATATCGTGTCTGTGTGTTAAATTTTGAAATATGTAAGAGTAAGTTAATAATTTTATTCATGATGATGGTTTGAATATGAGATGATGTATAATTTTTTGTCATGAATTTGCACAATTTTGTCAATTGAAAAATAACTTTAGCTCATATGCACTAAGGGTGTGTTTGATTGCAAGGTGTAAATCATTTACTTAGTAAATATTTGCATGTGTTTGATAGGGCTTAATTTACATGCAAATGTCGCATCTAGGAAATCGAATTACATCTTTGATTGTTTGATTACACAAGCTTACCATATAAACCATTTACGGGTACAACACCTTAAAAGCATGTTTTTTGCCATTTTACATGCAAATGAATACTTGGCTTGTAGTTGGGAAAATGAATTACATGTAAAAATGCAATTGACTTTCCATGTAAACCATTTGCATGCATTACAATCAAACACACCCTTAAATATTTACCTAACCATTACTCAAGAAAACATTTACTTGCAATTGATTCAAATCGTGCTTTAAATTATTGTACCTTGCAAAATCAATTTCAATTATAGGTTGCAATCAAACACCAAAGATGTAAAACAGATTGCATGATTTGACATTTACCTGCAAAAATTTTACCAATCAAACACACCCTAACATTTTTTTATTGCCAATTTACAAACTTTGAGATGTTAGGATATCTAATAAAAAAAAAAGAAGAAATATATCTAATAAATTGAATTAACTAAATAATATACAAATATTGGAAAATAGATGAATGCAAATTGAAATTTTATCGAGAAGTAAGTGCAATCCCATGTTGTTGTTGAGAAGTGGGTGCAATCCCACATTGAGAAAATAAGTGGAATTGGCCCAACTTATATATGGTTAACACCTTATAAAGTGTAATTAATTGTAGTATTAGAAATTACGGACTGATTTCCATATGAGCTTTGGAAAATTGGTAAGAGAGTGAAAGCTACGTTTTGGGATTTTTCCTTTACATTTTAGCTTGAGTTTTGAAACATTCAACATTAATATTGTAACGGCAAATTGAATTATGTAACTCGAAGTTATTAACTGTGTGAGAGGTTACAAATGTTAATGGAAAACTAAAAGCCAGCTGCTCCATTCGCATATATATACTGCAGTTCTCCATGGTCTCAAAAACAATAAGAAACACAAACAACTCTCATTCTCTTCCTGCGCTCTTGTTGTCCAAAAATCCTCTTCTTATCCATTTGGCGATCAAGATCTGACACTGCATTTAGCTTGGTTGCAACGCGAATGCAGTTCGAATCGTTGTATTCTTGGAGACAGATGCTCATGATGGTGCGATGAGATCTAGAGCGAATCTGCTTTAAGGATATTGTGTTAACGTAACCCTCGACTCATTGGTTTTGTATTTCTCTCCATTTTATTTTATAATTTTATATTATGGATTATTTCATATATGTGTACGAATCTGTTTAGCAGCATCGTTTGCTATTTTTTACCAACAGCAAAAACCAAAAAGTTGGAAATAAAATCAAAAGACTTAGGACTTCTATACACTATTTTTTGGATTTATTCAAACGGTGTGTTAGATGTGTGGTTGAAAATTGAAAAAAAATTAAATAATATAAAATAATTATATGAGTAGTTGAAAATAATGAGAGAGAAAAAATTAGTTGAAATTAATGAAAATTTATTATTTATAGAACAAGCCCTAAAATTGTTCATTACTTTTTAGCCATGCCGAAACAATGAGTACTCTTGTTTTCGAAGGGTCATTGTAATAATTTCAAAAATACATTAATAATAAAGATTTCGACTTTTTCTGTGTGCGAAATTATAATTTATGATGAATTACTAGCACAATCAAACTCGATCATTTAACTGATTAAAAAAAAAAACCTCAATCATTTATTGTAAGGGAAATGATGTATATATATAAACAAATATGACAGAAATTGTCCGCTAATAGAAGATAAAATAAAATTACCATTCTAACCTATTTAATTATTAGGGGTAGGCTTGCTACACCACTATATTAATCAGGGGGGCACACACTGATAAAGGGCAGGGACAAAACTAAAAATTAATCCAATAAATTATTTCTTCTAAGTCAATTTAGGGAACAAAAAACTTATGAGTTATGCTATATAACATATGGAATAATATAACCTTCTCATATTATTATACACTTAGCAACATTTTACATTTTGACTCATCGCATATCACTTCTAGATAAATAATCATTAATTACATATGCCACCTTTCATTATGTCAATTTCTATATATGTTACTCATTATGCAAAAATTATATCTTGTTTAGTAAGTGTGTTAAGCATATTCTGTAATATTATATTTTTCATAAATTCTTTAAGGATTTATTCTATATATAATAAACTAGTATTACCCCCGTGCATTGCACGGGACGATTAAAATGATAAATTTACATAAAATAATATTATAAAATAAGACAATAAATTTGGTGCGAAATATTATCTTACAAGAAAAAATATTATATCAATTATCGTAATTGGTGATTTTAGGAAAAAACATAATATTTGGGAAAATTTAGATAATATATTTTTTGAACAAAGAAAAAAAACTAAATACTATGTTTTATGAGTCATACATAACTATTCAAATATATATTTCAAATACGATTAGCAATGATCTTATAGTTGGCCTACAGATATGTATATAAATTTTGTGAAAATTGAATTGATTTTATATCATATTTAGCTCGAAGTGAATTTTGAATATTGAACTGATTTTGTACATTAAGTAAATAAAAAAGGTTTTTCTCATTTACTTTTTTAAAAAAATAAAAATTATTTTTTTAATAACAAATCGCTGCCAACCTAGCACTATACCAAGTTGACACTATAATTCAAAAACTAAAAAATATATAAAAAATTAAAATGTAATATTCAAAAATTAAAATGTATATTAAAAAAGCTAATTATCATTTTAAAAAATAATTCAATTGATATTACAGTTTGTAACTTTGATATCATATCACATTTTCATTAATATTTGCATTTTTTTTGTTTATTTTCAATTATATACATAATTGAAAAATTAAAATTTATATAAAAAATTAAAATAAGGAAAAAATACTAAATTAAGAAAATAAATTAAATTAAATAAGAAAAATAAAATAATAAAGTGTGTATTTAATATTTATTTCCAAAATAAGATTTTCCTTTTTTAATTTTAAGTAATTAAATGAGTGCCAACTTGGCACTGCCAACATGGCACTGCCAACATGGCGCGCAATGCCTAGTTGGCACTCCTCTTATTATTATATTAAGATTTTCACTAACTTTTTCTGGCTCTCTCATTATTTTCAACAACTCATACAATTATTTTATATTTTTTAATATATTTTTCCTAATTTTTAATCAGACATTTAACACGTCATTCTAATAAATTTTTTCCATTGTGTATTGAACAATCCTCGGAAGGAGCTATCGTTTGGTTGTGCCTTATTTATTTCATTATTTGGCTGTGTCAGAGGCTCAGTGCCTAAGAGCAATTGGGTTTTGATAACACACAACATCTTAAAAACTTAACTTGCATATATTAACTGATGTAATAAGACCCAACATGTTGGTATGTAGATTTATTTGCCTTCTTCCTATCTTAAATAATTTTTTTAAATAGTATTTTAAATTAAAGTTCGTGAAATACCATTTTTAAAAATACAATTTGTAGGCATATATGTAAAATAATTAAATATAAAACCAGATATATTATTATTTTATTATTATTATTATTATTATTATTATTAAAGCTATACATTACCATTATTGGTATAGAATCTCCCACCCATCATGTAGTTTTATGTTATTTATAAATAAAGTATGAGCTTAGGATATTCCATCACATGGTCTATATATATATATATATATATATATATATATATATATATATATATATATATATATATATTTCCAACAATGGCCATGTAAGGGGTATGTAGGGGTGGGCAATGGCGGATCTAGGATTTTTAATCGAGGGCTGCTACAAAGGAAAAAAATTAATTCTACAAAAATTATATAAAAAAATTCTTTGTAAACTTTGGAATATTTTTTTTTTTTTGGGTTGGGGGTGCTACAACCCATGTGAGCCCCCCTCTAAATTCGCCCTTGCGGGTGGGGTGTGGTTCGAATACTGGTCACACGCCAAAGATTTAGAGATTTTAATCACTACATTGCATTCAAATCACATGTGATTATAAATTTTTAAAAATAGAAAATGTAATATAACTTATCAATTTCAAGAATGAATAATTAAATATAGCTTATAATTTACCATATCAAATCAAATAACCAATTTTCAGCATTAATCATCTTAGCAATTTAATTATCAAAACAAATTAATAATGAATCAAATTTAATTTCAACGTCAACTATATTTGCATTACGTAAACTCATTTGCATATAAAACATTAAAAAGGATTTTACATATTAAACTGAGTTAAAGTCAACTACTCAAGACTAAATTAAATTAAGGTTTAAGATTTTACATTCTAATTTCAATTGCAAACCCAATAGGAGAATCAAATTCACTCATTGTACCATTCTTCATTATTCATTCTAGTGTAAATCTAATTTTAATTTTTCAAGGATAAATGGGGAAAAACTCATCCAATATATTAGTAAAATGTATGTATGTATATGTTTATATATATATATATATATATATATATTTTTTTAAAAATAAAATTCGCTATAGGATTTTTCCGAAGTCTCGGCACTCTTTGCTGTCCCACATTGAAAAAGAGCATTCAAAAATCAGAACAACTTTTCTTTCAAAAAATAAAAATATAATCAGAACTACTACTATACAGAGTTATTAACAGTGCTAGTAAATTATGAGTTGTCAGAAGGATTGACCCTTCACTTATGATTCCACAAACTCATCGTATATTTCTATAAATTAATCTGAAGGCTAGCTGTATCCCTTAGTTGACCTTTGCCACTTTTTTGAACTGGTCCCACCACAAACACCTCCTTCCCCTTCATCTGCTCCAACCGACCTGCAACTCATCTATTTATCTCGTTAACAATCCTTCAACTTTTCTTCTTCATTTTTTTTTTTTTTGTGGGTGCCTGAAAATTTTCCCAACTTCAGTGCGGTCCATGGACCGCACTGGCCACTATGTGGCTCCGCCTATGCTTATAGCGGGGGGAAAAAATTTATAGGGGTTCATCGAACTTAACGTAGGTACAATAAATAAATAAATAAATAAAAATTTGATCGATGATGCACGCCATTTAAATTGGCGCCATGTCGCAGGTATGGATGCCCATAGTGGGCAACGAACATTTAATGCTGCTATGAGGCATTCGAGAAGTAACTGTGAGGCTTGAGAAATCTTTGGGAGAATACTTATTTGGAATATAACATTTTCGATCCATTAACGGGAATGTTATGTTAAGCCAGAGAAGCATTGGGAGAAAAAATGTGAGAGATGTGGCGCGGGCCCCCTAGCCCACATTCAGAGTAGTGGTGTGAGGCATTTGGGAGAAATCTTTGGTAGAATAACGCTAGGAATATAACATTTTCGTTAATCCTTATGAGTCGACAGTGACACCATCTTCATCATAAAGCTATGCGCGGCTAACCCCTTCACCAATGTTCCGCTTGCGTACTACATTAATTTATTCACAAACTTTCCAAATAATAATAATAATTTATTTATTAATGTGATACTATGAAAAATAATGATCTGAATCACTGCTTTCAGCCTTTCACTCGTAATGTTAAAGTTAATTAACCCTAATTAATTTATCAACTCGATTGCGGTCTTCAATGTAAAATTTAAAATAGAAAAATCTATAAAAATGCAAACAAATACATGAAAAGTTCAATGCTAACATGAGCGAGTTACGAAAATTATTGAATTTGTATATTTTTTGATGAAAATATTGTTATATAAAATGTTAATCATTATTTAATTAGAAACGAATCAGTCAACTCCTAAAAGGCCAATTAAAATTAAAGCACTCTGCTTAAAAACAAACAAATGTCCCTTAAAAAAAAACACCGAACTGATTACCAAGACAAGATTTGCTACCTCTCTCAATATTTTCTAACATTAAAATGGTAGATTAATTTATGTTTAACAGGCATTCGAGTGCAATTAATATACACATTATTAATTGAATAATATGTATCGTTTGAATTGAATATGACCCTTAAAAAAATAAGAAATAAAAGCAACATCTAAATTTAGTGTCTCTCGTAAACTTTTTAGTTTGTGTACACATATATAAGAAAATAACTTGTTATTTCAATTTCCAGCTTGGTCACATTTTTAACTATAACCACCCCCAAATAAATTGGATATACAAGAATGGAACATATTTAGTTGAAGACATCAAAAGATCGAAAATATCCTAGCATGAATCATAACTAGCTGTTTCACCCGTGCGTTGCACGGGGACAAAATTTTCAACTAATATCCATATTGATAAATATTAATAATATTAACATAAAACCTAAAAAAAATTAAAATAAAGAATGAGTTACAACAATAAACTTAATTAATTTACTCGAAACAATTCTGTAAAAAAAATTCGACAGATTTTCATCTATATTTCGTACTAATTCATCCTGCAAATATGTAATGAATAACTCATGAAAATCCACATAACTTAATTTATTATTCTTCATAGAATAGTAACTTAATTAGCGTTTACACCCATGCTTTGCACGATATGATAATTTATGGCAGAAATTGTGATAATATATCACATTTCATTCATTGCAAGATTAATCTACTAATATAAACCCAAAATAAAATAGCATTAGATATTTAGATGTTATAGTTATCAAAATAATCATATTAAAATAACCCTAATAACATTTGTAGAACTCATAATTTTCTCTTTAAAATTATTTTATATTCTATTATATGTAATTATAATTTTGGGAGATATTAATTATACATCCTCATGATATACGTTATTAGCAATTAATATGTAAATATTGATTTTTAAATTTTAATTATGAAATATAATCAGCATAGAGATATATTATAAAAATAACAATATAGTGAGTACACTCCAACAAACCCTAACACCTGTTCCTACCACGCCGGGAAACATTTAATCTCATTCCGGCACATCTTCATTTAACCCGAGCGAGAATAATATGAGAATTACAATAGGATTGGAACTTCCATCCTCCATCCTCGCCTCACTAGAAAATTTTCATCCCATCTATGCCCCATCGTGATGGTTTAATCAAAGATTTTTATTTCTATTTTTTAATATATGTGTTACTGATATTTTATTTCTTTAATAAATACCTTCTAAATATATTAACATATTAGGTATAAACTCACTAATTTAACATATTCGACGTATTAAATATTGAATGATTTGATATAAAATTTAAATTAATTTGGATAAGATAAATAAATTGAAATATATATGATTAATATTTAAAATATACAACCTAATTGATGATGCTTAAAACTTAAATAAAATATCAACAGGAAAAATTCGGTATAAAATAAATAATTCAAAGTAGTTAGGATTTTTAATATTTATTTAAGAGATAGAAAGTTAGATAAATATTTAACACATTCGAAAGTCAATTTAAATATTTTAATTGAGTTGTATAATTTCAATAATTGATTGAGTCAATAATCAATTGTTTAGTAAGAATTCTCAGACTTATTCCCCAGTGAAGGCAATAGCTTGAACCAAATAATTATTATATAATTGTTGGTTTAGGTAGTGTCAAAATAAAAAACTATTACTATTTGAAAACTTAGTTTTGGAGCATGTTACTTATAAAAAGGAGGAGATCCTTTGAAACATTCTTAATTATATATAGAAAAAAAATATTAATTTTTTCCACCAACTATAACTCAAAAGAAATATTATAGAAAATACAAAAATATATGAGAATTAAAAGAAAAGTATGTTTTGAAAAAAGAATGATACTGAAAAAATAAATAAAATTAATTAGGGACTAATAATCAGTCGATTTACTCTACAATAAAATGTAACACCCCAATTTTAAGAATTCAAAATCTTATAGGTGTTAAATTAACTTTATTTTAAAATACATAAAAAGATAAATTAATTTCAAAACACAATTTTCATCCCCCCAGCAATCTAATTAATTTTAATTATTTTTCATTTTTTGAAATAATTATGTTTTCCCCATTTAGCAATTTAATTAATATTGATTAATTTTCGTCTAATAAAACTATCTTAATTTTCGTCCAATTAAAATATATCCAATTAAATCTAAGAAATATAATTAATTCTTTTTTAGCTAATTAGTTTTAAAAATAATTTATTATTTTTAAAATATTTAGTTTTTTAACCGCAGTTTGAAGAATTGTATGAATCTAATTTTGAAGATATTTTATAATTAAAAAGATATCTTGTATGTCAAAAGATGTCTTTCATTTTTTTAGGAAAATCTGGTAAACCATGACAACCTAATTAATTTAATTATTATTTATTTTTTAATTAATACTAATTTTCTATTTTAACAATATAATTACTTTTGATCAGTTTTCTTCTAATGAAACCAAGTCAACTTTTGCCCATTGAAACCAAGTCCAATTAAATCTTAACAGTATTATTAATTTTAATTTTAATTATCTGTAACATAATTAGTTTTAATTAATTTTCATTTTTAGCTAATTATGTATGAAAAGAATTAATTATTTCTGAAATAATCATTTTAATATTTGCACTTTTATTAATATTATGAATCTAAATTTGAAAAAATCTTGTAATTTAAAAGATATATTGCAATTTAAAATATTTTTTTCATTTTTTAGAGAAAACCCGTAGCAATATAATGTTTTTTTTTATTTTTTAAATTAATTATATTTCCCCTTTTAACAGTGTAATTAATTTTGATTAATCTCTATCCAATGAACTCATGTCCAACTAAATATTAGCAATAGAATTTATTATTTTAATTAATTATAGTATAAATAATTTTAGTTAATTTTTGTGTTTAAGCTAATTATTTCTAAAAATTTAATTATTTCCAAAATAATTTGCTTGATAACCATAATTTAAAAAATTATATGAATCTAATTTTAAAGATATCTTATAATTAAAACAATATCGCAGAATTTAAAAGGTATAGATATAGATTCAATTAATTAAAAAAAATTGATTAATGTTACAATTGAATGATTAATTTAACAAAATTGACGTTAGACGTTTCTTTTAATTTTTTCACAAAATTAAATAAATTTTAATTTTTTATCACACAAAAATGAAATCTTTTCGAAATTGCTAATTTTAATTAAATTTTATTTATTAGCTAATCAGTATTTTTAAAAATAATGAATTCTTTCTAAAATTAATTCAATGACCAAGCTAACTTTTAATTTTTCACGTCGCATATTTATAAAATAAAGTTAGCTTTAATATATATTTGCGAGATAAAAAAATTTAGGCATTAGTTTTTATTTAATTTATTCTAAGGTAAATCAAATGTGGAACAGAATGAAAAGCAAAAACAATTTATGTATCTCATTATATTTGAATTTTATGCACAAATATTAATTAAGTGTCGTAACAAATTATCCATTTTTTTAATCCCATTGTGTCAGTAGTCGTTAATCTATATTAATATCAATTTATATTTAAGTTGGACACTAATTTATATATTTGCGGTAAATTTTTATTTTTAGAAAAATAAAAGTTTACATATTGATAGTATACTTGTTTTAAAGCTCTTATCAACTCCAACAAAATAGAATCACAAATTTTTAAAAAAATTTATAGATAGAAAATGAAAAAACAAAAAGAGAGAAAATGAAAAAATAGAATCACAAATTTTTTTAAAAAAATTTATAGATAGAAAATGAAAAAACAAAAAGAGAGAAAATGATAGAGTATTTAGATATCATGAGATTGGGTAAAATATGGTGGAAATGGATTAGGAAAGAAACAAATAAAATAAAAAGAGAATTTGTTTTAAATGGGAAAACAGATTTAAGGCAATAAAAAATAAAATAAGAAAAAAGCCTCGTTTTCTTTATATATAAATATAAATTATTCTATATATAGATCGAAGATTATATTAGGCAAATTTAATAGGCAGGAAAAATTGATGATGTATTTAGGCGGGAAAAAATGTTCTTTTTATATATATATAGATGAGTAGTGTCGAAGCAAGATAGATTAATGTTATGGACCATGGCCCATCTCAAAATAACACTATTCACGGATGTAATGTACTCCGAGTTTAAATATTTGCATCTCCTTTCATCAGTTTTTATCGAGCATTCACTGTGGGTACCTTATGATATGCATAGTTGGGGAAAAAAATTCGTGGGGATCAGTGAGACCCCCCGCCATCAGAGGATAATTATATATTATTCATCTGACCTAACGTAGATATATAAAAAAATTTTGATTAATGATGTGGTGCTACTAAAAGGCCCCATATGGCGTGAGTTTTGTACCTACGTGGGTATCTGACCAAATCCACTCCTTTCATTGAAGTAATTTTATGATCTGACAAAGAGATTGCTGGAGGAGGAAATAAATATTCTGACTGAATGTTCAATCCATGCCCAATTCTTTTTTTCGACATTATTTTTTATTTTATTTTAGAAAACTCGGATCTACCTCGTTGAAATGAGATTAAGCTTTGTGGGTGATAGGATTGAATTTTTTTAATGATTTTTTATAAATTTTTATGTAAAAGAGGAAAGAGAATGAGTATGGATGAAAATAGATAACGAACTCATAAAAAATGGTAAAATTGCTAACCTATCACTTTTTGCCCCAAACTTTGTTTGTTAGTTGCTATTTAATTGTTAGGAACCTTATGGTTCCAAAGGCCGAAGATAACAAATCTTTGGCCTCTTTCACATGGGGCCCCTACATTCAGGGAGGCTTGTATCTTGGTCCGAAAATAGCAAATCTTTGGCCATTGGAATTGGAAAATTCTCGATTTAATTATATTTTATACTGTTCAAAATACTCATACTTTCTTTTTTTTGAATGAAAAATACTCACACTTCAAGCATTTTAAAACATTAATTTTTTCTTTAAAAAAACACTAATTTTTAACTATCCACTTCCCTAATTAATTGTTTATCTTTTAAATTATTTTCACCTTAATTTAAAAAAGGCCTAAAACGCGTGGAACCCACTTGATGAATGTACGGCCGAAATGAACGCACAAACACAATAGAACCCCACCTCACATGGGGGCATCATTTGGTTTTCCTGTATTCTTATTATACCGAGATTGCATTAAATTTATGGTTAAAATTTAAAGAAAATATAATAAAATAATTATAAGAATGATTAAAAATAATAAAAGAGAAAAAATTAATATAAACTAATAAAAATTTATAGTGTATAGAACATGCCTTGAGTATTCCTGTATTTGTTTGTTTGTTAGAGAGTTCCAAAAAATAATTCTTTTTAATATGGATAAAAAAGTTATTAAAAAAAAATTACCTTCTAAAATCATACAAGACTCGGTACTCCAAAAGTGTTGGGAAATATTTTTACCATTGGAATTATTTAAGATGAACTGAAATTTTTAGCTAAAATATCTTTAGATTGAATTTAAATAATCAGATTCTTACTTTTCCTCGATGGTTGATTCATAAATTACTTTGACTTTACATTAATGGTGAAATGGATTAATTATGGTTTAGATCTACCGCCTCATTTATTATTCAATTAAAACAATTACTAATATATACAATAAAATATAAGCCTCATTGGGATGTAATTTTTTCAAAATTTTCCACTTTTTTTTAATTTTTTTCTCTCCTAAATCAATTACATCCACATATCTCATCATATATACAAATCTCAACCACTCAAACTCCACTTATTCTCTCTCTTCTTTTATATTAAAAACCATTATAATCTATTCCCAATCACCCTATATATTAATTTAATGAATTAAATTGTTTTGATTATATGAAATAATAAAATAAATGGAAAGTAGGCCAACAATACTAACGCCAAGAGATCGCCTGGGTTGGGGCATTGGTACCTCCCAGTTGGAGTATGGGTGTCGCTCAGATTCGATTCTCACCCATGCCCCTTCCCCAAATAAAAAGAAACAATACTAACGTCAAAGTAGAAATAGTTTGTAACCTCTTGGTGCTAATTATCATACAATTAAAAATATTTTGGATAGAAATTTTTATAAAAATGATTTTTCAATGTGTATTTAAAGAGTAAAAAAAAATTAATTAAAAAAAGGTAAAGAAAATTTATAAAAAATAAAAAATAATCAAATCAGTCACATAATTAAACGATTCAATTATTGCAGCAAATATTTTTATTTAAGTTATAGCTAACAAGTCCTCAGATGAAACAAAAGAAAATAATTTGAAACTTAAAAATTAAATTAATGTAGTTGTTGAAATAATTGAATACAGTGGTCGGCGTGGTGTGGCGTGCTCATAATTTGACCTACCCGTACACATTAATTTTAAAAATAATATTTTATTTGACGAAATGTTTTGTACAATACATTTTTATACCAATTTTTTCAGCTACGAATAGCTAGGAAATTTTTTTTTTTCAATTTTTATTACCTTATTTGCGTATATTAAAAAAAAACCCTTGTTTTCCTTTTTTCTAAATACAATATCCTTATTTACTTTTATCCGTACGTATTTTAGAAAATCATTATTTTTTTAAAAAACAAAATTTTAGCGAACAAGTTCTTAGTTTCGCTGATTTAAAATCAATATTATGGCTTTTTCTTTTTTATTTTATTTTATTTTATTTTTTTTTCGAAGGGGATCAATTATGTCGTTTTTAAGGGATCAATTATGTCTTTTGGAACTGAAATATTTTTCAAAAAATAGTCATGAATTATTTCATAGATGGTCAATTAATTAATTCACACAAAATTATATTGATACTAATAGTGTGTTTTTATAAAATTTTTATTTTATAAAAAACTAATGTAACTAACATACAAGAAATAAAAGTTGAGGATTTAAATGTAACTAATGTAATGATTAAAATTCAAAAGTGCATTTTCATTATTTTCGATATTTGACACAGAAAATATATAAAACACCAAAAAAGAGGTTTTGATTTTTCTTTACAAATTTTTGGTTGTTTTCAGAAATGCATTTTTGAAAATATCAAAGCAAACGAGTTTTAAGTGTTTTAGAGAAAAAAAAAAAGAAAAAAGCCTGATAACAACAAAGAGAACACAACCAATATAAACTTTTAGGTTTGGTAGTGGTGATTTACAAAAGTGTAGATAATAATGAACAATGATGTGATATGTGTAACTAATGTTGATATTTGATCTTGATCAAATAGTAATAGGCGGTTTATAAGTAAGAAAATAATATATATATATATATATATATAGGCTAAATGTCGATCAAGTGTTTAATTGTTTACTTATTAATAGTCATTTCTCTGGGCTCCGAGTTAAAAATTTGCGAAAAAATTGCGATGGGATTTTAAATAAATGGAACTAAGTGAAAATGTTCAAAATCGAGTATTTCCGATCAACTAAATGGATTTCAAAACATAAATATAAAAACTAAAATATAGAAAATGTCCTTTAAAATCATTTCTTTTATGCAACATATGAAGCATTATGTAAGAATAATGTTATCCAACCATATAAACAATGCTAAGGTAAAATATCAGATTTTACAAACCGCGAGACTTTATAATTCAATAAATAATTAATTTTAATCAATTTGATTTGAGTACACATTAAAATTAAGTGTCATCCAATCAAGATTGGTAACTCAAGCTTCATTGAAAATTAATAATTCTGTTAAAATAGAAATATAATGTTTCAACCTAAATCATCGTATTATATATATTAAATCAGTAATAGACAAAATTGATATAATACACACACGTAGATATGGCTTATTTTATATATGATGTACATATGATCTTGACATTAAATATTATTACTTCAACACAATGTAAGCTTTGATATTATCCAATATAGATGTAATATATATTTTATCAATTCAATAAATTTCATAATTGTGTTAGACGATAAATCAATTATGTGCCAATAGATAATGGATGATATATTGTAGCAAAGTCTATCGACACAAGTACTATATATTGGCAAGTTTTGTTTTATGGGGGTTGATTCTACCATGTGCACGCTGACATTTCAGGCCTAACAAATGCTTGTATGTATAACACAACAATTTGAAAATATGTTATCCCTTTTCGCTTTAATTTGTTTCCCAATTACTATAGTGCAAGTGGCTCACCTCCCCATATATATTACTACCTCCGTCCCATAATTATAGTCCGCTTTCAATTTCACAAAGATTAAGAAAACTGCAATTAATAATGTTGGAAAAGTAAAATTTAAACTTATTTTCCTATTATACCCCTTCATTTATTGGATGTTTTATTTCAATTAAGTTATTTTGATAATAACTATGTACCATTAAATGGGGCATATAAGACAACTAATATTTTAACAATATCTTTAAAAGGAAGGTGAGCTATATTTTGGGACGGCCTAAAAAGGAATAGTGGACTATAATTATGGAACGGAGGTAGTACTAGTATTAGAGTTACAGAGACTTGAAGCCATATCCAATCCAATCCAATTCATTTCACTAATCAATGCCGAAATTTATGCCAACCATGAACCACCGCTTTTTTTTGCTTGTTTCTTCGCTTTTTCTATTCCCATTCTTTTGAAATAAATAACTTTTAACTTTTAGACTATTAAATTCTAAAATTTGCACATTTCAAAGAGCTTGTTTGCAAAATGCTTACCTAAAACGTAAAAATATTAAAAATTTACGCCTCACAAAATATTTGATCAAAATAAGTTAAGAAAGTACAATGCTAAGATTAAGTGAGTGTTTATATGTCTCTAACGAGTTGCTCTGCTACTAACGATTGATATAGTATTGTGCTAAGTTCTATTTAAATATAGCGGTCGGTGTGGAACCCACAATGAATCTCACTCCCTGATGTCGAAATCTGTTATTTCAATTTTGTGTCCTCTAAATTATTCTATTCAGATAATATATCACTCAGTTGTATACGTAAACGTTATTAACTGAGTGAGACCACGTAAAAGATAAAATTGAGATAATAGATCTTACACTCGACCCACGCGATGCCTCGAGTCATGGGTTGAAGAAATTTGACTAACCAAGCAAATATTGTCGGACAGCATGAAATCTATATATTAATAAAACAAGCACATTTTCCCGCCACTTTCACCTATTTTTCTGAATTAAAAAATCAATTTTTAATTACAAGAACGAAGTTTCTACCGCTTCTACGCCTTTTTCCAAACTGACTTTATTCAAGTATCGTATAAACACGCAGACGGCCCACTATTTTTCAATTAAAAAATAAATTTTTAATTACGACAACGAATTTTACCGCTTTAAGATGTGCAGCAGTAAACACTAGTGAGTTTGAAAGTAGATCATTACGCGAAAACGCGTGAATTTATCAATAACGATAGTTGGCATCCTGGCCTACCACAACCCCCGTCGCTGTGACACAATATATATGCATACATACACAGACCTTACACCACCGGACTAGCATTTTAAACAGGCCCATTTTGAACAAAGTTTCACATTAACCTCTGCCGTCTATTTCTGTAGTTTTCTCGCACATTCAAACCTGGTATGTTCCCATTTCTTCGACATTTGATCTGCAAATGTTCTTTATTTTTTTATTTTTTTGGTTGCCAGATTCAGTGTTTTTGCTAGATATAAGTGGATTTAGTGAAATTAATTTACACTGATTAGTGGACTTGAAATGTCTGAAATTGAAAGTGGGATTTTGCAGATAAATAGGTTTGAGTACTCATCTTGTCGAGATGGGGAAAGCCGTTTTGCTAGCACTGGTTTGTGCAGTAATGTCGTTTTCGATTGTTAATGTTGTCAAAGCGGAGGATGCTTACAAATACTTCACATGGACTGTTACTTATGGAACAGCTTCTCCACTTGGGGTTCCTCAGCAGGTTCGCAAAAATTAAGAAATACAGTCAAATACTGTCGAATCTAGTAGAGAAGTACCGGATTTCGTATGTTGGAACTTGCGTTACAATGTGTTTATAAACGGATTTATAGATCGATGAGACGAGTTATGGATAGTGTTGTTATGCACCAGGGGAACTAGGCAGCTATCTAAAATTCATTATTTTTAATGTAAATAAGTAGTGATTTGAGAAAATGTGCAGTGTATTTATCAATAAGTTTCTGAGGAATATGTTAATTTCTAAAATTCGTTATTTTTAATGTAAATAAGTAGTGATTTGAGAAAATGTGCAGTGTATTTATCAATAAGTTTCTGAGGAATATGTTAATTTCTAAGAGCTTGATGTTTGGTTTTGAAGGTGATTCTCATAAATGGACAGTTCCTGGTCCAACACTTGACCTTGTGACTAATGACAATATTATCCTTAACCTCATCAACAAGTTAGACCAGCCTTTCCTCTTAACATGGTGAGTGTTTTTGCCTTCTTCTTTTACTAAATATACTCTGTTTCATTGTCCTAATCATTTCATTCATGTTGAATCAAGATTATCCAATTGGTTCAATAACAAGATCTAACATCTTGAGTTAATCTTATTAGGAATGGGATCAAACAGAGGAAGAATTCTTGGCAAGATGGTGTTTTAGGAACTAATTGTCCAATTCCTCCAAATGCAAATTACACTTACAAGTTCCAAACTAAGGATCAAATTGGGAGTTACACATACTTCCCCTCGACTCTTATGCACAAAGCCGCCGGTGGATTTGGGGCACTAAACGTCTATGCGAGATCGGTCATTCCTGTTCCTTATGCAAAACCCGCCGGAGATTTCAGTTTACTTGTCGGTGATTGGTACAAGACTAGTCATAAGGTGAGCTGTGGGGTTTATAAACATAATTGTTCATGTATCCTGCCTGTCATAGACACAAGGGTGGGGTCCATGTACTAAACACACATGTCTGTGATGAGCAAGTTATGAATTTCTCTTTGTTTATCTTTGAATAACGAATCACTTATAGTCCTGAGGAATGATATGCATAGGAAAGAGGACATAACCCTCATATGATCTCATTGAAATCAATGTTAAGTTTGATGTAAAATAGGTTTATATATTGATGGAGCTGATAGATTTTGAGGATTAGTTCATGTATTAAGTGTGTTATATAAGACATTTCTTATCTCAAACACATCAAGTGATACTAGGAATGTGTGTTTCAGGCCTTGCAACAAATTCTTGATTCTGGAAAGGCGTTACCTTCCCCCGATGGCCTCCTTATAAATGGACAAACTCGGCCATCCTTCAGTGGCGACCAAGGTCATACTCACGAACGTGAAATTTTACTTTCTTGGTCCTGATCTTTTTCATTTTTCTACAAGTCAGTCTAATATATTTCCATTTCAGGTAAAACATACATGTTCAGGGTTTCGAATGTGGGTTTATCAACGTCGTTCAATTTCAGAATCCAAGGCCACAAAATGAAGCTGGTCGAGGTCGAAGGATCACATGTTGTTCAAAACATTTATGACTCCCTGGACGTGCATGCTGGTCAATCTATGTCTATTCTAGTGACATTGGATCAGCCTCCAAAGGATCATTACATTGTTGCATCTACTAGGTTCACAAAGACTGTTCTTACAACCACAGCGGTTTTGCATTACACGAATTCTCAGACACCTGTTTCTGGACCTGTCCCGGCTGGCCCGACTTATCAAATTGATTGGTCCATTCAGCAAGCTCGAACTTATAGGTAATCCCTGTCGAGAAATTTTAATCTAATGTTAGATTACAAATGAATGCCTTAATATTAGTCTATCGACTGGGTGAGAACTATCTTAGCCCGAAAATTCAAGCCATTTTATTGATATGAATAAGAAGCTTACAAGAATGAGAGCTTAACACCTGACCTTCAATAGGAGAATGTAGTGAATTTTTTAACATTAGAATATAACGTTGTAATCTAATGGTAGGTTTTTCTTGTGTAGGTGGAATTTGACGTCGAATGCTGCTAGGCCAAATCCTCAGGGTTCATTCCATTACGGGAAAATTACCCCGTCGAGGACCATTAAGTTGGTTAACTCTGCACCTATTATAAATGGGAAACAAAGATACGCTGTTAATAGTGTGTCTTACACCAATGCTGACACCCCTCTAAAGCTTGCTGATTATTTCAACATCCCAGGAGTTTTCAGCCTTAACTCAATCGAGAGTGCCCCATCCGGCCGTTCACCCTACCTAGCTACATCTGTCTTGTCGACCTCTCACCACGAATTCATCGAAGTTGTTTTCCAAAATAACGAAAATGCCATGCAATCGTGGCATCTTGACGGATATGATTTTTGGGTTGTAGGGTAAGCTACAATATCTACGTGACTACGTCTACCATTTAGACTTGTTACAAAGCGCTTTACTTATTTAATCATTTTATTACGAATGATAGATTTGGTTCGGGGCAATGGACGCAAGCTAGTCGACAGAAATACAATCTTGTCGATGCTCTGACAAGACACACGACACAGGTACCTTGAGCATCATTGTCTGTGTTATTATTAGAATTTAGATCTACTCTCTCATTAGCTGTCACATTGGATTAGAATATTCTTCTGATTGGATAGGACAACAAAGAGAACAGTGAAAGGAACGACCGATGTGGATTAATTTTAGTATCTTTCGTAGCTGTCACATTGGATTTGTATATATTCGTGTTAATATGTGTTATGGGACTGGTGTTTTCAGGTTTATCCGAATTCTTGGACTGCCATATTTGTCTCCTTGGACAATCAAGGTATGTGGAACATGAGGGCTGCAATGTGGGATAGGCAGTACCTAGGACAACAATTCTATCTTAGAGTTTATAATGACGTTCCAAATCTTGCTAACGAATACGATATGCCTTCTAATGCGCTGCTTTGCGGGAAAGCCGTCGGACGACACCACCCTTAATGAGTTTTTTTGTTCTTTTGAGGAGAGTAATGTGCTTCTAGTCATGAGAGGTTGACTGAAAGTTCACAGAGGAGATTTTTTTGCTTCTTATATTGTATATTTTAGATAGTATTAGGTCAAGTTTACTTATCCTGTTTGGTTGTTTCAATCGTTTAATTATGTTAAATTTATGACATCTTTAATTTGTGCCTTTTCGCGTCTTGTCTTTTACATTAGAGTATTGCTATTGTTGAGAGATCAATGGCTATATGACCGGAGGTATCCATATAACACGAATAGATCTTCACTACATGCCCCCAAATGCCACAGTCGTAGATCTAACTAGCACAACTAAATGATAATGTTGTTCTTCGTTAAACGTTTGTGACATCTTTGGTGGGACGATGAATTTGTTCTCTAGTGTTTCTAGTTGCTGGTTTCTTGGGTTTATTTTATAGAGTACTGTGTGGTGTTATTTAGAAATACTTTTAAGAGAAAGATTTGGGAAACTTGGGCTTGGGCTTGAGCTTATTTTACAGAGTAGAGAGGCAAAACTCTGGAGTAAAAATAGATATTGTTGCTATGGTTGGGCAGCCTAGTCTTTGATCTTTTAAGTTTTTTATTTGTCTATCTCCCTTTTATTTATAACATCAAAGTATTAAATTAGCATATGGAATTTTTCAAAATATGCCCTGCAAAGTGGGTGTAAATGCGATATACATACTATGAATGTTTAGGTATAACAAGTTACAAATCCACTAAGTGTCAGCTTGATCAATTAGAATTTCAAAATGAGAGTTACTCATAACCAATTTATGTACAAGATTTACTAAAGCTTGTCCGACATTTGTTGATCAATGGATTCTAGATCAATGAAGAGCACGTCTTTGTGTTTTGCGATTGGGACATTCACCAGCTTTCAAGTAGACATCCAAAGCTCTCAATTGTTTTCGACTTTCAATAATGCGAATCTCCTCGTCAAATCTCATGTGCAAATCTCACCCAAAAACAACTCTTTCTTGAAGGTTGAGCAAACATTACTTAGTCCTTTGGGCAAAGATAAAGAATGAGATGATGTGTAATAAGGTCATTCTATCAAGTTGTGAAGGTGTCGACCTCTATAAATACCAAATTTTGAACTCGGTTAAATGTAGTCCAAATTTTGAACTATGGTGCCACCAATAGCACTTGAAAAGGCCTGTCAATATTTATTCCCTCTATGCACCCCACCAAAAAACTATTGCTAAACATCATGCTGACTTTTTTCTTGATTTTTCATTTTTTCATTGGTCAAGTTGTATCTTAATTAGAACTAGCGTGTGATTTTAGCGTCTCTCAACCGCATTCGCGGTTTAACATATTAAGTATTTTGTTGGGCGAAATAGCTAGCTAAATAAGAGAGATCAACATACATTGACAGAATGTTTAATATCAACTTCCTTTGGATGATTACAAATTAATCAACTCCTCCCTATTTATGCTATGTACCATATTCTAGAATGAATGGAGGAGATCAATTCGATTGAATGGTCTAGTTAATCATCTACAGCATTCTACAAATGTATGAATTAAACATTCAAGATATTTACAATACTGGATAATCGATAAATCTTTGAAATGACTCACTAAATTCTTGAGTTTATGGAAGGCTTGGAGACTCCAGCAAAAGATCTATTACGTGTGTAGGTTGTAACAATTGGCAATCTGAAAAATGAGCTAGCTAGGACGGGTGTAGATATGTCATATGTGAAGAAACCGCAAACAAAAATTATTGGACAACCAAATTTCAAAAAGAAACAAATTAAATAGAGAAAAAAAATAAGGCAAAATAAGCCCTGGAGGAGGAAAATTTTTCCTTCGCAAATCCAAGATAAATGAAACCATGAAACTCCACACAAGGCGGCCCACGCAGATGTGTACCAACAACTCCTCGAAGTTCAAGGCCACTTGAAGCAAAGTTAAGGACATGATGCAAGGAAAATGACGTGCTCACACTCCAGTAGAATGTGTGTGGAATGGAATTACCATTTTACCCCTTATGTTATGATGGTCTATACTCCTTTATTAATATGTGGATGTTTGTGCGTACACATTTTATTTGTATTTATAGCATCTCTCTTTGCACTGTGCTGGGGACTTGAACAAGCCTAACTAAATAAACTAGCTGTGTTGTTTTTGTCGTTGGAAAACAACATGATGACGTCTTGTGATAGAGGAAAATAATAATAATAAAATAACGATGTTTTGTGATAGAAAATGAACAATAACAATTAATGGCTCTACTGTGCAATAGTGATATAGATTAAAAATGTGCTATGTCAACCTAAATAATACATCGATCATAGTGAATATTTACTTTTAACGTGTTTTAAATAGAATATTAGTTAATTAATTATAAAGATTAATATCAACCATCATGAATAAGCTATCAATATCAAATACCAAATTTAAATGGTAAAGCAATGAACATCAAATTTTAATAATGAAGGAAAAACTCTTTCAAGAAAAACAACCTCAAGACAAATTTCGTGAATAGCGAATCGACTAGAAATTATACTTTTGACACAACTAATTCTTATTAGACTTTGGCTCCCATCCGAATGCCTAAGATTCGAACAACTAATGATCTCTTCTATTAGCATGGATTCTTTGAGAACGAACCTCATCTTTAGTCCTTAATTAATTTCCTAGTGGAAATCTATTCCCCTCTGTTTAAGCTCCGTAACTCTGAAGGAATTTTGATGTAAGTGTCTTGGATCTTATATTTCAGAGATTATGATCTGTGGTTGAATATGGCCACCTAATTAACTTTTTGATACTCGAACTTCATAAAGTGCTTTTTCCCCCTCTCGATCTAGTCCATCTTGGGACGTCAAATAATGAGGTTTAGAGTTAGCACAAGACTTTTTGAAAACAACTCCAACTCAATATTTTTATTTTTTATTTTTTGCAGATAAAATTGTTAATATGACGATAAACCTCACATAAAGTAATAATATTTATTTCGACTACATTATAATTTGTGTATCAGCTGTTTCAACTTTGTTGGACCATACGATTGTAACCCGTTTGACATCAAAATAAAGAATAATTTTAGAGGGACATTCTTAATTGACATTATTTAGTGACATGTAGATGTACTTTTTTTTTTTTGTGTGATGAAAATGTATTCATTTGCTTTAATAAATAAGACACTTAACTCTAGAAGCTTCTTAATCGTGCAATGAAAAACTGTAATCTTCCGTGTCATTTAAAAATTTCATTTAAGAAAGTATCCCTAGAATTTGTACCACGATCATCTATGCTAAATACTACTACCTCCGTCCCAAAAATATAGTCCATTATTTCTTTTTCGTCCATCCCAAAATATAGGTCACATTCCTTTTAAAGATATAGTTAAAATATTACTTGTCTTTTATACCCTTATTTAATATACATTGATATCATCAAAACAGAGTAGTTGAAATAAAACATTTAATAAATAAGATGGTATATTAGAAAAATGATCTTCAATTGTACTTTTCTAATATCATTAATTGTATTTTTCTTAATCTATGTGAAGATAAGAAAATGACTATAATTTTGGGACGGATGTAGTATAAAACGTAACATGACATATTAATTGTTGATAGAGAAGGGTTTAAAGTTTGTGTCGCATTTATTATCGTCCAAATCAATTAATATGTTGTATGATTGGAACAGTGGTTAGATCATGTATATGGATGTACGGATGTCGTGGAAGAGTAATTAGTTTCACTTACCTGCGGGGTAGCGATGGGAATTGGGATCCTTCCAACTGCGAGAATAAAATGCTGGTTATAGAAAACTGCTGACACAAGCATGCTCCAACACTTGATATCGATTCATCACTTTTTCACTATTCATAAAGAAACACAAGTAAAGAATCTACGTACATATATGTCCACTTCATGATCTGTCAAAGCTGCTACACCCCACCCCACCCCACCCCACCGGCATGCTTATCTCACCATGTCTCTCTGACTTGAGCACTCAGACTCGGACTTTTTTAGTATACCAAGATACACATATTCAGATATTCTTCCACACATTCGAGAAATATGTTATGTATATTGTTACCTGGAGCCCATTTCTAGTCCTAACGTTGAGATTTTCTTATAATTTCAACACTGATATGATACATTTTAGGTGTTGACACATAGCAGTAGAGGATTGATAAATGGGGTTAGACAATCACGTGGCAACAGGGGACATGACCATGTCAAGCGCTGAAACTATAACAAAGTTTCAGTGCTAGGACTGGATCAAATTTGTTATTCATTAACTATCGTTTCTTGATTCTTATTTACTATAGATAAGAATATCTTATTTACTATTTTACATGACAAATTTATGTGAAACGTAAATTTCTTATTTTCCAATGATTACGCTGGTCCAATTACTCAATTAACATATTACATGGACTTTTTTGTACAATATACTTTGCTAGAAGTGAGATAATACTTAGTTCAAAAAAAAAAAAAATAATAATAATAATAATTCCAGATGCTTACGAACATTGTATCTTTCCGGTCAGTCCTGAGATATTACGGAGTCCAGACGAAACTTTGACATTTGAAATTTTTTATATAAATTTGACGTTTGGGGGCCGCCTGCACTAATAAAAAAATTAAATTATGGGCCCTCCAGATCGTCTAGTAGAATCGAGACAATAAAAAATTCAAAGCCCCGAAAGAGGAAGGAACGCCTGGATTAATTCTTCCATTGACTGGTTACATCCTCACAACTTTAGTACAGAGTTGATAGAACACACATACATCATTAGATGGAAAAATTAACACACCATGATTAATATAGCCACACTAATTAAAACATGATTCTAACTGGCTATAATAGTATTCATATACCACACCCCAAATACCCTAAATCAAGAAACACCAGACCCTAATTTTCTTGATTAGAAAAATGAGAGAGAAGAGAGAGAACAATTTTAGATAGTTAACTAAGGGTATGCACCATTTGTTGTGGCTAAATCGGAAATGGGCCCAGAAAGACTGGTACTCCAAAAGCCCAATTCACCTCCAGCAGCAACTGGAGCTGAGTCCAAAATGGTTGAAGAAGCCATTGATGTTGCAGAAGATAGGTTTCCAAGAATTACTGGTGCTTGTTGACCAGGGTAACAAAAGGTTGAAGATGATGATGATGATCTGAGCCTCTGGTAGATTTCTTGGAGCTCATTATTTTGAACTTCTTGGATCTCATTATTTTGAACTTCTCCTAGTATGATTCCACTGTTTGCTTGAATCTGTTGTTGGTGATTGTTGCTCCAAAACGGGCCGGGTAGCCGGGTCGAGGAAACCATTTGGTCAATGGGATGATCAAGGCCGTAAATTACACCTTCATCCTTCAGCACCTTCGCAGTGGTGGGACTAGAATCAGGATTAGGGTTAGGGTTTTGAATTTGGTTTATTCGTAGTAAGGATAGTAAGTGAGAATTTTGAGGTGAGGACCAAGAAAGCTGATCAACATGATGTTCGAAACCACCAAGGAAGTTTGTTTTTTCAGATGAAACTGTTTTAAATTTTCCGGCGGTGCTTGATTTTCCGATGGAGGTTGTGATGGTAATATTCTTGTTTTTCCGGCAACCGCCCCCGATCGGGACGTTGCGGAGGGCACCTCCTTTGGTCCAGTAGCGGCGGCAAGTCTTGCAGAAATGGCGGGGCTGAGTTAGGTTGTAGTTGTTGTAGTAACAGAACTTTGTGTTGGACGAATCGCATCGAGGGCACCTCAGATTCTCGGCGGTGGAGGAAGTGGCGGAGGCGGCGGCAGCGGTGGTGGCGGTGGCGGTGGAGGAAGAAGAAGGGGAGAGAGATGGTGAAGGTGAAGATGAGCTATCAAGAACTCCATTAATGGTGGAAAGTTTAGGTCTTTCTCCTGTTATTAAGCCAACATGACTTCCTCCAAAGAGCTCCTGTATCATCTTTTTCTCTATCTTCTTTGTTGATCTATAACAAATCCAAAAACAAGAAAAAGAAAAGCTGGATTAGTCTTTTTAGTGGGAAAGCTAAAGAAAGTAGGGTTTCTTGGAGAGAGAGAGAGAGAGAGAGAGAGAGAGTTGCCTTTGATTATTTTGTGGAGCTAAAATTTCGTAGAGGTAGAGGAACAGAAGATTTTGGGCAAGACAATAATATCTTTAATAGATATATAGAAACACAACAGAGGCCATTAAAGGGACAAGCTACTTTGTCCTCTCTAATAAATTGGTTTATACAATTTGGAAATTAGTGCTTCTTTTTTGGATTCTATCTAAGAATTAGTTGGATATACAAATACATACATCACAATAATTTTGCTATACAGATATAGAAAATGGTTTTAAGTAATGCTTCTTGTACACACGGGGTTTAGTTATGTTTGCTTGAAGTGTTACTATATAGAATAATTTATTAGATATTCAAGTTTTTAAATTTAAATTACATGATAATTAATTCTAATTATAATTTACAGAAATATCAAAATTTTCAGATTGATGTGATAAAAATACCCTCGCAACGATTTCAAAATTGTTATATTTCGCAACGAAATCATTATAGATAAGAACATAACGATAATTAAGTCGTTATTTTACCAATGGTAAATTGGTCTCCCACCTATAAGAGTTGATGTTCTTATAAATATTAATTAATGTATGATAGATCAGTAATTAGAATTGTGAAAGTTGACAATCAAGTGCATCTTTCAATTATATATGGTAATATGTTTCAATCATTATTATATTACTTATAAAAATTTAATGCATCATGGGTAAGCAATATGACGTACGAGTGGTCTATCTCTCTATTTCTCAAGTATGCATATCAACTCTTAATACTCGATTGTGAATTTCACAGTTCATTCATGCTAATATATATAAATCATTTTTGTACTCACCCACATGAAAGTGTCTAAAGAATTCCATTTCGTCTGAATCGATGATGAAGCCACACAATTGATCATTTTAAATAATACACCATGAGTTGTGTGTGTGTGAGCAATTCTTGTTCGAATCCATATGATTTGTTTGAACGAAAATGTTCTCCTCCTAGCTGGGAGGAGAATATTTTCTCCCAACTCTGTCCCCCCTTGAATGCAATGGAACCCGTCCGCCGGGGGGGGCGGGGGGGGGAGAGGGGAAATTCCTCCCAACGCTGAATTGTAACAGGGTCGTTGTTTAAAAGTCTAAAACTAATTCTATCTCTATCGTTGAATTATATATCAATTTTTTTCAATATCAATCTAGACCAATCTATTTCACTAAAATGTCTAGAATCACTCTAAGAGGCCTAGCACGTGCTACACATGATTGCTAGAATAATATGAAGAAAAAGCAATTTGAAAACAAAATCTCGGTGGGTTATTCAAAAGCTCCAAATTTGAATGTTGAAATGTGTAGTGAGTAGTGACGCGATTATTATATTATTTCATAGATTCCCATAGTACTAAACAAGAAATTTCAGTTGGAAGTGGGAAGAAGAGCTGGGAATATATATGTATAATATAATTGATAATATAGCAATCAAGATTTGCAAAAGAATAATCTCTGCTTTATTCTGTTGGCAAACAATGATTACAAGTTCATGGAAATGGCTTTATCAATTGGAAATACGTGTAAAAGTCTGATGTCCCACCAAACTCAACTACAATTAATTCCACTGCCCCCGAAACTTATGCCTCCATTTTGGCTCTCTCCTCTTCATCCATCATGCACAATCTTGTTTGTATATAATCCCTTGTTTAACTTAATTACTAATTCTAATTATCAATTTTATGTCATTAATTCAATCAAAATAATCATCTATATGCGAATAAGTAAATTCCTTAGACGGTACCATCACAATGAATTATTGCAATTGTCAAGCATTTTTGAAAACTCTATTCTTATACAATATTTTAACCTTTTTTTTTTTCCTTTGAAGTTTATATATATTATAACTGTATTCAGGCAAAAATTTTCACTTGAAAATTAACTTTTTAAATGAATAATAGTAGGACCACGAGAACGAAAAATAATAATGAATGATAATATTAGATATGTGGTTGATATTAATATATATATTCCTTTGATTAGTAGTAAATATTGATTTTTAGGTAGAAAAAATTAAAATCAGTAGAGGTTTTTCCCCCTATTTCGCGTATAAACCAGCATTTGCCACCTGTGAGAAAAGAACTATATATTATTATTTAATATATATATATAGTGGTCATGTCTTGTATTTATGTAGTCAATATTTATGGATATCAAATACTCGGGTGTTTGATACTCGTGATTAGTTCGTGAAAAGTTTTCTAAGCACAATGAGAAAAATCTATAGTAGTCTTAGCTTGAAGTACTAAATACTCGATACTTTGAACAGATACATACTTGCTACATGTGCACGATGAGCGACCATTTAAAAATAATTTAAAGAGTAATGCATTTTGTATATGGAAAGTGCAAATAGACAATTTTTATTTCGAGAACTATCATACTCAACAATGCTCTAGGAATGCTACAAAATTTTCCGGGACGATGGGGGGTCATTTTGTGCAGATGCTAATTATTATTCACACGTATGTCTCTGTTAATAATTTTTAGTATGAGTTAAGGTAGTAATTATTGGTGCGTGTGCCTGACTCAATCAATGATCCGTCGTTATCATTTTATCAGAGCGCGCGGTGTGTGGAGTTTTCATGTTTTGGACCCATGCACAAAGAATTAGGTGGGCAAATGGGAAGGTAATTGAAAATGAAAAAATATTTTTTTACCAATATATTAATTGGGCCACTTTAAGTATAAATAGTTATACAATACAAGTGCGCTTGTTCGTGAACCATCGAAATAGTGTTTTATGAACGCCGGGTTATTTTGGCTATTCGATTTGTTTTGAAATCAGGGATTAGATCTAGAATCTACAGTGAGCTCAGGTTTTGAAAATTTTTCTGACAGATGCAGCGGTCAAAGTTAGCAACATTTTTGGGTAAAAATATTGCTAAAAGTTTGACCGGCCACCACAGTCTGCACAAGATCGCTTGAAAATTTTCAAAATCAAGCTCCCTTATCATAGATTCTAGATCTGTCTGATTTCAAAACTAGATCGAATCCTCAAAATGGCCCGAGCGTTCCTTAATTAAGTAATTCGTTATAATTTTATAGAGTAATAATATAGAATGATGAAAAATTATGACACATAATTTAATTGTATAATTAATAGTAAAATTTTTTTCTGGACAAAATAAAATGGCGATGAAAAAGACCAAAAGGTTATCAATCATAAGACAAATTCCTAATCTTTATTACACAGGGATTTCCATATTTTGGGAGTTTTTGGGAAATTTTCATGTTGTTGCCACGTCTTCTGTAAATTGAAATTTTTTGGCCATATCCGCCCCCTCTGGCGGTTCCCCGCACCAAAAAAAACAAAAGAAAGAAAAAGAAAAAGGGGTTTCATCGAATTAATTAGACTGATGTGAAGGTCACTTACAGTAAAGAAGAAATTTGACCAAAATTAATTCTATCATGTTTAACTAATTGAAAGCAATTTCAACTAAGAAAAAATTTAACTCGACTTTGAAAAAAAAATAATGGAAACAAGAAAGAAGGAAAGAAACGAAAGAGAAATTTAACTCATTTTTATTTTTGACGTGTGCCGTTTGAAACAGCTGCAGATAGGGACAAAGAAGACACCAGTTACGTTATAATTTAAGGACATAATTAAGAAGACTTTTGTATGCTTGCATATTCTTTTCAAACCTTAATTAACATATAAAACAAAGACTATCTTAATCGCCTAATGTTATCCAAGTTGACATCCATCATTACACTATGAAATTTATCAAAATCTTGTGACATTAGGTAAGAATAATGTAGATATTTTAATTAATTCATAGGACTCACACAATATATATAGATGTAATTTTGCGTACAGTACACAACTCCCATTAATATAATATTACTCGTAGTTTGCTTGGTACTCTCCATTTGCGTATATATGCCTTATGCAAGGAAATGATATAAAGAGCGCTATTATTGATTAATTCGCTATATATCACACAGTGATCATCATAAGATGTGTACTTACTACTAAAAATTGGATCTTTACGGATGGTTTGTCGTCCCTATAACTTTATCCGTAGAGTATTAGGGGCCACATACTGTGATATTGTCTCTAATGCTCTACATGTCGCCTCTAATACTCTATAGGAACGAAACTATAAAGATGACGGGTCGTCCCTAAAACTCAAATTTTTTATGGTGACTGGTGCTGACTGTTAGTTAGATCATTACTTTCATGCAGTGTTAATTAATATAATGACTATGTGAACACATAATTATTGCATCTACGATAGTTATATTACTTTTAACATTAGATAACCATAATCATTCAATTTCGAGAAATCATATGTGGTACATAAATATAATAAGCTATACCAATAAACAGTAAATTAAATGTTTTAAAAAGCCTGAGGCCTTGAGAAGCGTGGAGCATAAGCTTCGAGTTTAAGCGTGTTTTAGAGAGACGAGACGTGATAAAAGCACAATCAATACGTAATAAAGTGTAAGAAGTCACGAAGCGTGAAATGCAAATTTAAATTTAAGCGCATTGAAACGAATACCGAAATTCATTTTATATATGTAATGTAAGAATATTGTGGCTCCTCATTCGACCTTTTATAATATTTGATATTTGATTTGATTATTACCCGTAAATTGGCATCGAATGTAATGGAAAGTTGTTTTGCATGCACCTACTTTTGTATAGTAGCCAAAACCAAGAGATACGTAAGTACATTAACCTGACCGCGCGTGCAGTCCGGTAGATTTTTCCATCACTGACATGTACAGCGACATTTCTCTCTCATTTTCATTTTTTGTTTTTATAATTTTATCCATTGCCCTTTTATATAATAATTATAGTGGGTGGTGGGGGCATGCAGATTCAGAAAACGACGTCAGATTGGTGGTGGCGGGGCAGTCCGGGCAGGTCACAGGTGATACTGTCGCCGTCAAACTACTGTATACCCTCGTGTACCCCTCCATTCTCGGGCTCTGTATATATTCTCCTGGTTGGGTACAAGGCAAATGTATTATTTCAATTTGTCCCTGTAATTATTTTCTGTTGAAAATAATTAATCCACATGTTACACACACAATGTGTAGACTGTAGATTGTTTTGCTTTGAACAAAATAACCAAAGATAATTAGATAATAGATTTGGACTCGTATACTCACTTTTATTTCCGTTACACACACTAGTTAAGGGTATATCCAATACTAAAATATCAGTTTCGAATCTTAAATGGTTTTGATCAAATTTAATCTTAAAAAGAAAATGAAACAATTTTGATCGAATTTAATGTGAACAGAACAATCATTTTTCTAATTAACTCTAATATCATTTTATCAATTAAACAAAGAAGATACGCTTTTCAAATTTCTTTCGTATTTCACCAGTCATTGCTCTTAAAATTGATAGACAAGAAGTTGCAGAAAAATCAATAATGTTAATCGGATTTCATTTCATTTATTTGTTGAGGAAATTAATTTGTGTAACTAAATTAAAAGGACGAGGAATGTTCCCTGCAGATGAAGTGATAGGAATAGGACAGTAGAGGCGTGGCCAAAACATTCTTGGTCACTGTTTTAAAAGGTGCGACGAGGTGCGTACAACAGACTTGAGGTTCGATTGAAATGCTGTGTTAATAGATAAGTACGAAACAAAGACCAAATTAAACGAGTTTACACGTCCATATCAGTTTTTTAGGCTTTAATATATATTTCTATTTTTACTTATCAAAATATTGATTCAGATAAAAAAATATTAAAAATTGGATTTTTATAAAGATTTCGATGAGATTCAAAAAAATATTGAAAATTGTAAGAATTCATAACAAAATACTAGTCCTTTGTAGTTAAAATACTTTAAAAACTAAAGTTATGTTGGACAATTAATTAAGCAAACTAGTTGTCTTAAGACTTACGTTTTTACTATAAATGTTGAGAAATCAATCAATGTTAATGTTAATTATTTACTAATTGAAGTTAGGTAGTGTTTATAAATATCATTATCCTTAAAATTCGATAATATCTGGTATTTGATTTTGATGGTACAACTAGTCCTTGCAATTGTCTCTCTTTACGCGGCAAACAGTCTTTTCCTTGGGTCCCTAAACACATCATCCTCACTTCTTTTTCTTTCAATCGAATGTTATGGTAGGGTTTGTGCGCTTGCACAATAATACAGTCAACAATTCTCTCCAACCAGTCCCGTCTAATTTTCCTTCTCTCTCTCTCTCCCCTTTATTTATTTTTAATTTTTTTTTTATTTTCATTAATTTGTTCTAATTCATTTCCCTTTTTTCGTGTACGTGTATTTAATTTTTTTTTTCTTTTCATGCTTGGGGGACGACCTTGATGAGTTGGCATACAAGTGTCACCTATTTCGATATGCAGAGTGCCATGTGTACTCCACGTCACCATCGATTTCTGACGTGGTTGCATTGACTCAGCTAGAACCCAGGTTTGATTGGCCACCAATCAACATGATACCGACTTCCTTGATGAATATGGTAGACTTAGGCCATCCCCTTTTTTTCACTTTTTTTTATCAATTTTTTCTTTTCGGCAAACCAATCATATCCACATATCTCGCGTGATCTACATCTATTACAGAAATCTCTACCATTCAACTCCACATATTTTCTCTCATCTTTTATATAAAAATCTATATAAAAAAAACCACAAATAATTTAATCCTATTACCTCCTTAACAAAGCAATTAACTTCGTTCTTAAAACAAGGAACTACATTGTAAAATTATAAATATTAACTATTTCAACGTCATGTTATAGCTATAATTGAGGAGTTAGTGTAACTAGCTAGTGTTCTGATAAGTGCTAAAAAAAATGTAATAATCCAAGTCATCCTCCTAACTCCACAAATAAAGGGGATGACACACATTTAGGGAATCCAAGGAAGGTCTTGTAGTTCGCTAGCTTGAGTCGAACTTAAAGAAATGGGCCTTTTTATTTATTTATTTATTTTCATGAAACTAATATAAAGTGACACACAAGATTCAATTAGGGTGACAGTAAGAATTAGTCAGACACATAGTAATAAGCTAATAAAGAATATAAAAAACTTAGTCAGAGCTCAAGGCAAAATAGAACGAAATATAAAAGCTCAATCAGAGTCAAAATAGATCATCAATGGCCAGAAAAAAATAAATAACCATCAACAAAAAATGGGCCTAAATTTCTAAAAAATGGGCCTACAAGTTTGTATTCACTACTTGAATTTGTCCATTATTTTACTAAAAAATGGCCCCATAAATTTGTAATGAATTTAAATTTGGGCAATTCAATTAAAAAAAACATAATGCATAGTTGGATCTCAGGTATAATAGACTAAAATCCTCCGAAGGATCGGGCCTGATTTGGTCGACTCACTTGACTCAAAGCAAGACCATCTCTAAGGGAATCTACGGATTCAAAATTGAGATGGTATACAATTCATAAATTGTAAGTACAGACTTTATATTCACATCCTAGACACGCGAGTATGTACACATTCATACATGACAATCAGATCAATGTCTTCGGGTACACGAAATTGGCGATAGAACAAGGCTTTCTTCAACATGACTCACCAGATTTTGGCCTACGTTTCTTCAACACCACATGTTCATTTTCAAACTTAAACAGGTGTAAAAGTGTAGTAAACGTAAAAAGCCAGCAAAGTGACAATATGAACTTAAACAACATTTAAGAAGGAAAGCTCTAGAATTACCAAAAATTCAAGTTTTATTGGGCTAAATATGTTATAGCAGTGGCGTAGATGGGGGAGGGGGTTTTGGATTGTGTTGTAACCCAATCTTACCCCGAGAAAACTATCGTATACATTTTTAAGTCTCAATTCATTATTGGAACAATGCTCGTGTGTGGTTGGTAAGAGATGTATAAATTAAACTCAAGGTCCTAGGATCGAGCCTTCTTTGCATCCTCCCAACCTTAATTTTTTGCCCTTTTTGTTTTCTCTTTTCTCCTTTTATCCCTTATCTTTTCTTTTGTGACTACTTTTAGTTTGTTTTTCTTTCCTTTTCATTTATACAATTTATTTTTAATAATGTAAATTTAGGGGTAATATGAAATAATGTATCTTACCTATTCAATATATATATATATATATATATATATATAAAGAGTATTTTTTCCCGCCTAAATGCATCATCAATTTTTCCCGCCTATTAAACTTGCCTAATATAATCTTTAGTCTATATATAGAATAATTTATATTTATATATAAAGAAAATGAGGCTTTTTTCTTACTATATTTTTTATTACCTTAAATCCGTTTTCCCATTTAAAACGAATTCTCTTTTTACTCATAATATCTAAATACTCTATCATTTCCTATCCTTTTGTTTTTTCATTTTCTACCTATAATCGTTTTTTAAAAAAATTGTGATTCTATTTTGTTGGACTTGATAAGAGTTTTAAAACAAGTATACTATCAATATATAAATTTTTATTTTTCTAAAACTAAAAATTTACCTCAAATATATAAATTAGTGTCTAATTTAAATATAAATTGATATTAATTTAGATTAACGACTATTGACATAATGAGATTTAAAAAATGGATAATTTGTTACAACACTTAATTGATATTTGTGCATAACATTCAAATATAATGAGATGTATAAATTGTTTTTGCTTTTAATTCTATTCCATCTTTGATTTACCTTAGAATAAATTAAATAAAAATTAATGCCTAAATTTTTTTATCTCGCAAATATATGCTAAAGCTAACTTTATTTTATAAATGTGCAACATGAAAAATTAAAACTTTGCTTGGACCTTTAATTAATTTTAGAAAGAATTCATTATTTTTAAAAATACTAATTAGCTAATAAATAAAAATTAATTAAAATTAGCAATTTCGCAAAGATTTCATTTTTATGTGATAAAAAATTAAAATTTATTTAATTTTACTAAAAAATTATTAGAAACGTCTAACATCAATTTTGTTAAATTAATCAGTCAATTGTAAAATTAATCAATTTTTTAATTAATTGAATCTATATCTATATCTTTTAAATTCTAAGATATCGTTTTAGTTATAAAATATCTTTAAAATTAGATTAATATAATTTTTTAAATTATGGTTATCAAGCAAATTATTTTTGAAATAATTAATTTTTTAGAAATAATTCGCTTAAACACAAAAATTAACTAAAATTATTTATACTATAATTAATTAAAATAATAAATTCTATTGCTAATATTTAGTTGGACATGAGTTCATTGGATAGAGATTAATCAAAATTAATTACATTGTTAAAAGGGAAAACATAATTAATTTAAAAAATAAAAAAATTAGATTGCTATGGGTTTTCTCTAAAAAATGAAAAAAAATTTTAAATTACAATATATGATACGAACCCGGATGCCTCCACTTCGGACGAACCACCCCATTGGCCGATTGGACCGATTACGAGAAGTCGAGCCAAAAGAATGGGACGAGGCTTGATGACCTGGGTTGAAAACGTATGTCAACAAGTTCAGAATAGGTCATTTCCACACTTGGACCAGCCCACCGAGTTCGAAGTTGAAAGAAGTCCTCCAGATTCTGTGTTGGAGATGTTAGAGATCAAAGGGAAAAAGCGGACCAAAGTTACTGGCCAGAACCCCATAACTTTACTGGCCAGAACCCAATTTTACTGGCCGTGAACCCGATTTCCATACTGGCCGTAACCCATGGGGTTGAAGAACGATGTTGTGACAGAGAGTAAAATAAGGTCGTACCTTGTAAAATACGGCCGTATCATACATTTTACTACGTCACGGATTATACTTACTACGGCCGTATCGGCAATTTCCACTTTTGGCCCAAAATATGCAGAGAACTAATTACCCCGTATTATCTCATGATACTGGCCGTAACGAGGATATACTACCGTAACTTTCACACATACTGGCCGTAACTCAAGAATCCGCTTTGACGGTTTTGCGAGAGAGGTTATTACGGCCAGTACATTTATATGCCTTACTTACCGTGAACTTAGAATTTACTACCAGAATCACGCATCTTACTACTCGTAATTTTGGCCGACTTAGTCATTTTTGTGTCTACTTTTTAGATATTTTATTATTTTATCATTATTTCCATTTGGGACTTGTATATGTACAAAAAACCCTCATTGTAAGGCAACAACTTGGTGATATATGAAAATGGAGAGCTTCATGCTTGTTGAGAGAATTTATCTTCTCTTGTTGTTCTTTTGAACAAATCGAACTTATCAAGAGCGTGATCAACTCTTGTGGCGTTCACTCCTGGCCGGTTGTCTACTACGCACGGTCGAAGGTGATAGGTTTTAGCCTATTGTTGTCACTTCGTGAGTAGAAGGTCGCCAGGTTCTCGATCGTGACCGCTGATTGGCTTTTACGGGATCTAATCCAACTGGATTGGGTTGCGTTGGCATCGAGACCAACGAGGTCCTGATTATCGCTTGGTATCGAGCAATGATTCTAATCATCCGTATCTATCCCTTTGTTTTATGTTTTTATAGTATAAGTCCTTTGTTATTAAGTCTTAGATGGTTATACTTGTTATTGTTATCGGATTAGAATCTTGAATTTCAAGCTATTAAATGTGTAGGATTTTAGTGTGTGTTCTTGGTGTTCTTGGTGCAATTTGAGTTTGTGCTTAGAATTCCTCCCAAATCTTAGTATTGTGTTGGTATTGTGGTTGTAAGTGTATGTAAAAAAAAAAAGGAAAGTCGAAAAAAACAAACAATGGCTCCGTTTGTTGTGTTGAACGCAGTGATAGCCTACACATTGGCTACACTTAGTATTATTGTCGTATGATTGTTACGTTGTCTTGTGGTTACATCATCTTGTAGCCGAGTTATATTGTAATAGGGTTACATCGAGTTGTAATTTAGTTTGTATTGTGTTGAGTCATCGAAGTTGTAATTTAGCTAACCAACCGCTTTGGCGTCGTTTTGGGAACTAACAAGACGATCTTACCTTGGTCAAGTTCGTTGAGTTCGATTGAACAAAAGAGTGTGAGTGCATTATCGAGTGTTGAGTGAGAGAGTGTTGAGTGAAATATACTGAGTGATATTCACGAGAGGACACTACAGTCTTGCACACACTTGCACACAATGTCCGATCTGAGTTCAATCGAGGGCCACTTGATCTAAAGTCGCCACCTTGGATGATATCCAATCAGCTTGAGCTTCTATGACCGCAATGGAGCGTCGGTTGAGTCAACGATTCACGAGAAGATGTTGAGCAATCGGTAGCTAGGTTAAATGTTAAATGAGGCCTTGATTTGAAGAAGGCGATGAGGATGAATATGAGGTGATATATAGAGGTGGTAGAGGCGGTAGAGGCGGCCGAGGAGGTCGAGGAGGTCGAGGTAATGAGAGACCACGAGAGGAGGAAAGTGATGTGAAGAATGTGAAGGTTGAAGTGCCTCCATTCCAAGGTAAAGCCGACCCGGATGCCTATTTGGATTGGGAAAGCCGAGTTGAGTTGGTATTCCAATTTCATCGAATCCCGGAAGAGAAGAAGGTTCCGCTCTTAGTGAAAGAATTCACGGGATATGCTCTTAGTTGGTGGAAACAAACGACTACGGCTAGGCGAAGAAATTTGGAAGCTCCGGTGAGTACTTGGAATGAGTTGAGAACGATAATGAGAAAGCGGTTCGTTCCTACCTACTATTATCGGAGTTTGTATAACAAGTTACAAACGTTAACTCAAGGGGGACGAAGCGTGGAAGAGTATTATCAAGAGATGGAGTCTCTTATGACTAGGGCCGATATAGGTGAAGAAGAGGAGGCCACCATGGCACGGTTTCTAAGCGGATTGAATCGAGAGATTACCAATCTTGTTGAGTTACATGATTATGCCGATATACAAGAGTTGGTTCATGAAGCCGCCAAAGTTGAGATGCAATTGAAGAAGAAGAGTTTCAACAAACCTCAAGCCGGGGGAAGTAGTAGCTTTGGGAAACCGAAATGGAGTAGTGACAAGACTACAACTCCAAAGCCGCTTGGAAAGGCGTAGTGAGCCACCTAAGTCTTCTCCTGGGGAAGGATAAAGGGAAAAGGCCGGTGGCGCACCACCACCCGAAACCGAGATATCCAATGTTTCAAATGTCAAGGACGAGGTCACATAGCCTCTGAGTGCCCCAATCGCCGCACAATGGTGGTGAGGGACAATGGTGAGATTGAGACGAGGATGAGGAAGAAGCCCTCCAATTGTGGAGGAGGAGAAGGAGGACTCGGATGATCAATATGTGATGACTATCCCGAGACTTTAGTTACACAGCGCTTAGCACAAAGGCTAAAGTGGATGACGCGACTCCTCGTGGAGAACATCTTCCACACTCGGTGCCTAGTGCAGGCAAACCATGTAGTTTGATTATTGACGGAAGTTGTTCCAATGTTGCTAGTTATCTATTAAATCGATAGGGTTGGGCTTCCATTGATGAAACACCCGAGACCGTGATCGGTTACAATGGTTTAGTGACACAGCGAGTTCTGGTTACCAAGCAAGTGAAGATCCCTATCTTGATTGGCACGATGAGGATGAAGTGGTATGTGATGTAGTACCCATGCAAGCTACACACATATTGCTAGGCCGACCGTGGCAATTTGATAGACGAAAGTGACACATGATGGATATCGGAATAGATATAGCTTCAAGTTCAATGGAAAACCAATTGTGCTTGCTCCTTTGACACCGCAACAAGTGTATGAGGATCAAGTCAAGCTCAAACAAGAAGTCATGGAGAAGGAAAAGGAGAGACGAGAGTCGAGTGGAAAAATTGAAGAGACAAAGAAAAGGAGAGAAGAGTGAGCATGAGACAAAAATGAAAGAGTGTTTCTTTGCAAGGCCGAGAGACATTGTGAGGGCTCTTTCTGAGGACCAACAAGTGCTTTTGTTAGTCTACAAGGAGAGTGGACGAGTGCTCAATTCTAACCTTGACTCCTCCCCAATTCTATTGTTTCTCTCTTGTAGGAATTCCATGATATCCTTCCGTAAGAATTACCAAGTGGATTGCCACCAATTGAGGCATTGAGCATCAAATTGACCTAGGTCCCGCCGCTATTCCCAATCGCCCGCCACCGTAGTAACCCCGAGGAAACAAAGGAGTTGCAACGCCAAGTGGAGGACTTGCTCGATCGAGGTATATCCAGGAGAGTCTAAGTCCATGTCTTTGTACTGCAGTCTTGCTCGTGGTCCAAGAAAGATGGCTCGTGGAGAATGTGTGTTGGATCGTCAGTCAGCCAACAACATTACTGATAAAATATCGCCACCCTATACCTAGACTTGATGACATGCTTGATGAATCTGTATGGTGCTAGTATCTTTAGCAAAATTGATTTAAAAAGCGGTTATCACCAAATTGAATGAAAGAGGGTGACGAATGGAAAAGCGGACGTTTAAAAAAACCAAAACAAGGGTTATATGAATGGTTAGTTATGCCGTTTGGGTTGACAAATGCACCAAGTACATTCATGAGACTAATGAATCACGTGTTACGCACGTTCATTGGTAAATTTGTAGTGGTGTACTTTGACGACATTTTGATTTATAGTAGGGAGCTCATTGATCATGCAAAACACCTTAGACTTGTTTTAGAAGTTCTAAGGAAAGAAAAACTGTTTGTAAACCCTACTAAAAGTCATTTCTGTCTTGAGATGATTGTTTTTCTTGGTTATGTGGTTAGTGCTAAGGGAGTAGAAGTTGATGAAGAAAAGATTCGAGCAATCCAAGAATGGCCTACTCCATCTAGCATAGCCGATGTTCGTAGTTTTCATGGTTTAGCTAGCTTCTATCGTCGATTTGTGCCTAATTTCAGTACACTAGCTGCACCATTAACTGAGGTAATCAAGAAAACCATTGGTTTTAAATGGGAGAAAGAGCAAGAACGAGCTTTTCAAATGATTAAAGAAAAACTGTGTTCTTCGCCCGTACTTGCTCTTCCCGACTTTAACAAAGCTTTTGAGATTGAATGTGATGCGTCGGGCATAGGTATTGGTGCTGTGTTGATGCAGGAACGAAGGCCAATTGCATACTTTAGCGAGAGATTGAGTGGTGCCACCCTCAATTACCCTACGTACAACAAGGAGCTCTATGCATTGGTTCGTACACTAGAAAATTGGCAACACTATCTTTGGCCAATGGAATTTGTGATCCACACCGACCACCAATCACTAAGACATCTCAGAAGCCAAGGCAAGTTAAACAAGCGACATGCTAAGTGGATGGAATTTATTGAGACATTTCCCTACGTGATCAAGTACAAACAAGGTAAAGAAAACATTGTTGCAGATGCTTTATCACGCAGTAGACCTTACTCACCACTCTAGATACTAAATTGTTGGGTTTTGAATTAATGAAAGAATTATATGAGAAAGACCCTGACTTTAGTAGTATCTATGTTGCTTGTGAAAAGAATGGATTTGAGAAGTTCTATAGGCTAGAGGGTTCTTATTTGAGAGGGCAAACTTTGTGTTCCTTCTAGTTCTATACGAGAGTTGTTAGTGAGGGAGGCTCACGGAGGAAGCCTCATGGGACATTTCTCAGAGAAAAGACATTTGAAGTCTTGCGTGATCATTTCTATTGGCCTAAAATGAAACGAGACGTAGAGAAAATTTGCATGAATTGCATTACTTGTAGAAAGGTCAAATCTAAAGTAGTTCCTCAAGGGCTTTACACTCCTCTTCCTCGTAGCTCATTCGCCATGGGAGGATTTATCGATGGATTTCATTTTGGGATTGCCTAGATCTAGAAATGGTAGGGATTCGGTTTTGTGGTAGTTGACCGGTTTAGTAAGATGGCTCATTTTATACCCTCGTCACAAACCGATGATGCAAGTCATATTGCCGACTTGTTCTTTCGTGAAATAGTTCGCTACATGGAGTGCCTGAAGACAATTGTGTCGATAGAGACGCCAAATTCCTTAGCTACTGAAAACTTTGTGGGGAAAACTAGGTACCAAATCGCTATTTTCAACCACGAGTCATCCCCAAACCGATGGTCAAATCAAGTAGTAAACCGTGACGTTGTCACAATTACTTTGCTATCATTCGCTCTAATATTAAGACATGGGAAGAATGTTTACCACATGTCAATTTGCTTATAATCATGCAAAACATTCTTCAACCGCTTATTCGCCTTTTGAAGTAGTTTATGGTTTTAATCCGCTAACCCCATTGGATTTGATTCCTCTACCGTGAGTGAAAGGGCTAGCTTGGATGGCACACGAAAAGCCGAGCTTGTTCGATCCATACATGACAAGGTAAAGCTACAGATCGAAAAAGAAATCAACAAGTCTCGACTAGGGTGAACAAAGGGCTTAAAGGAAATGATTTTTGAACCGGGAGATTGGGTTTGGCTTCACCTTCAAAAGACCGATTCCCGCAACTACGCCGCCGAAATTGCTACCCGGCGACGCCTTTCCAAGTAGTTGAACGAATCAACAACAATGCCTCCAAACTCGATCCGCCAGGTGAGTATAATGTGTCCGCTACATTTAATGTCTCGATCTTGTTCCGCTTTGATGCAGAACCGATTCGTGGACGAATCAACCTCAAGAAGGGGATGATACGAACCCGGATGCCTCCACGCTGACGAACCACCCCATTGGCCGATTGGACCGACACGAAGTCGAGCCAAAAGAATGGGACGAGTCTTGATGACCTGGGTCGAAACGTATGTCAACAAGTCCGAATAGGTCATTTCCACACTTGGACCAGCCCACCGGGAGTTCGTGGTTGAAAGAAGTCCTCCATTCTGAGTTGGAGATGTTAGAGATCAAAGGGAAAAGGCGGACCAAAGTTACTGGCCAGAACCCCATAACTTTACTGGCCAGAACCCGGTTTCCATACTACCAGAACTCCATGGGGTTGAAGAACAAAGATTTTTACAGAGAGTAAAATAAGGCCAGACCTTGTAAAATACGGCCAGATCATACATTTTACTACGGCACGGATTATACTTACTACGGCATCGGCAATTTCCACTTTGGCCCAAAATATGCAGAGAACTAATTACGCCAGATATCTCATGATACGGCCGTAACGAAGGATATACTAACTCAAGAATCTCAAGAATCTAGTTTGGACGGTTTTGAGGCGAGAGGTTATTACGGCCAGACATTTATGCCTTACGGTAGAACTTAGGAATTTACTACCAGAATTACGGATCTTACTACCGTAATTTTGGCCGACTTAGTCATTTTTGTGTCTACTTTTTAGATATTTTATTATTTTATCATTATTTCCATTTGGGACTTGTATATGTACAAAAAACCCTCATTGTAAGGCAACAACTTGGTGATATATGAAAATGGAGAGCTTCATGCTTGTTGAGAGAATTTATCTTCTCTTGTTGTTCTTTTGAACAAATCGAACTTATCAAGAGCGTGATCAACTCTTGTGGCGTTCACCCCTGCCGGTTGTCTACTACGCACAGTCGAAGGTGATAGGTTTTAGCCTATTGTTGTCACTTCGTGAGTAGAAGGTCGTCAGGTTCTCGATCGTGACCAGTGATTGGCTTTTCTGGGATCTAATCCAATCTGGATTGGGTTGCGTTGGCATCGAGACCAACGAGGTCCGTATCAATATATCTTTTAAATTACAAGATTTTTTCAAAATTAGATTCATACAATTAATAAAAGTGCAGATATTAAAATGATTATTTCAGAAATAATTAATTATTTCCATACATAACTGGCTAAAAATGAAAATTAATTAAAACTAATTATATCACAATCAATTAAAATTAAAATTAATAATATTGTTAAGATTTAATTGGACTTGATTTCAATGGGCAAAAATTGACTTGGTTTCATTAGAGGAAAACCAATCAAAAGTAATTATATTGTCAAAATAGAAAATTAGTATTAATTAAAAAATAAATAATAATTAAATTAATTAGGTTGTCATGGTTTACTAGATTTTCCTAAGAAAATGAAAGACATCTTTTGACATGCAAGATATCTTTTTAATTATAAAATATCTTCAAAATTAGATTCATACAATTCTTAAAACCGCGGTTAAAAAACTAATTATTTTTAAAAATAAATTATTTTTATACGTAATTAGCTACAAAAAGTATTAATTAGAATTAATTATATTAAAATTAATTATATTTCTTAGATTTAATTGGATATATTTTGAATGGATGAAAATTAAGAGAGTTTTATTAGATGAAAATTAATCAATATTAATTAAATTGCCAAAGGGAGAAAATATAATTATTTCAAAAAATGAAAAATGGTTAAAATTACTTACATTGTTGCGGGGATGAAAAATGTGTTTCTGAAATTAATTTGTCTTTTTATGTATTTTAAATAAAGTCAATTTAACACCTATAACATTTTTGATTCTTAGAATTGGGGTATTACATCTTATTTGTAGAGTAAGTCGACTGATTATTAGTCCCTAATTAACTTCATTTATTTTTTCAGTATCATTCTTTTTCAAAACATACTTTTCTTTTGATTCTCATATGTTTTTGTATTTTCTATAATATTTCTTTTGAGTTATAGTTTGTGAAAAAACATTAATATTTCTTCTTTTTTTTTTTTATATAATTAAGAGTGTTTTAAAGGATCTGCTCATTTTTAAGTAACATGCCCTAAAACTAGGTCTTCAAATAGTAATAATTTTTTATTTTGATACTACTTGAACCGACAATTATATAATAATTATTTGGTTCAAGCTATTGCCTTCGCTAGGGAATAAGTCTAAGAATTCTTACTAAATAATTGATTATCGACTCAATCAATTATTGGAATTATACGACTCAATTAGAATATTTAAACTGGCGTTCGACTGTGTTAAATATTTATCAAGCTTTCTATCTCCTAAATAAATATTAAAAATCCTAACTACTTTGAATTATTTATTGTACACTGAATTTTTCCAGTTGAGATTTTATTTAACTTTTAAGCATAATCAATTAGGTTGTATATTTTAAGTATTAATCATATATATATTTCAATTTATTTATCTTATCAAAATTAATTTAATTTTTATATCGAATCATTCAATATTTAATACGTCGAATATGTTAAATTAATGAGTTTATACCTAATATGTTAACATACATATTTAGCATATTTAGAAAGTATTTATTGAAGAAATAAAATGTCAGTAACACATATATTAAAAAGTATAAATAAAAGTTTTTGATTAAACCATCACAATGGGGCGTGGATGGGATGAGAAGTTTCTAGTGGGGCGAGGACGGGGAATGAAAATTTCCATCCTATTGTAATTCTTATATCATCCGCGCTCGATTTAAATTAAATGAAGATGGGCCGGAATGAGAATAAATATTTCCCAGCGTGGTAGGAATGAGGTGTTAGGGTCTATCAGACTGTACTCACTACATTGTTATTTTTATAATATGTCTCTATGCTGATTATATTTCATAATTAAAATTTAAAAATCATTATTTACATATTAATTGATAATAACGTATATCACACTGATGTATAATTAATATCTCCCAAACACTAGTACAAAAAGGAGTTTAGGTGGCGGTTGTTTTAGACTTAGGGTGACCTTTTTTGATCGTCACCCAAACCAGCGACACCCAAAGTCGTCGAAAGGGTGGCGGTTGAAAAAACGCCACCCAAAATAGATTTAGGGTGGCGGTTGTTTTTAACAACCGCCACCCTAAGTCCTTCTTAAAAAAATAATAATAATAAAGGTGGCAGTTGTCAAAAACGACCGCCGCCCTAAATCTTTAAAAAAAAAAAACACTTTGGGTGGCGGTTCTAGTGCAGAACCGCCACCCAAAGTCTACTTTTTTTTTTTAAAGATATGAGTTATGAAAAACACACGAAATAATTTTTATTCAAAACCAATCGCATCCAATTACAACAAAATGAACAATCTAAGAACAAAAACACAAAACTATAAGATGAAAAGTTAAAAATTGTGTTTTGAGGCCTTAGATGACCTCAGATCAGCCTGAAACATGGTGACTATCGTAGATCTCGTCGCGACGATTCCAGAATTGTGTAGTGGGCTGAAAACGGACATCTTATGCAAAAGTTATGGCCATTTAAAGTTTGCATGCTCAAAAACTCGAAAAAAATTATATTAACTATTATACGAAAATAAACGAAATTGGGACCAAAAGATCAAAGAAGCTTACCTTGCTTAAATTATGGCACCAATTTGTGAAGAAATTGCACTTAAATCTAATTTCAAACAGTGAATATTTCAACAAATTTCGAAAAATTTTCAAAAGAAGAAGAAACTCGGAAGTGGGAATGCCAGATCTGGTGATTTGATGGACTATTTAAAGGGAATGGATGGCGGTTGTAGCAAAAAACAGCCACCCAAAAGTATTTTAACAATAAAAAAATAAAAAAACAGGTGGCGGTTGTTTGCTTACAACCGCCACCCTATGTACTAATTTTTTTTTTTTTTAACGTTGGTTTAGGGTGGCGGTTGTTTTACACAACCGCCACCCTATGTTTTTAATTTTTTTTTTTAACGTTGGTGTAGGGTGGCGGATTTTTGCTATAACCGCCACCCTTTCTTAACTCCGAGCATCAATAGTGGCGGTTTCAATAAAAACTCCACCTAATGCCCGTCACCTAAAGTCACTTGTGTACTAGTGAAAAGTTATAATTACATAAAATAGAATATAAAACAATTTTAAAGAAAAATGATGAGCTCTACAAATGTTAGTAGAGTTATTTTAGTATGATTATTTTGATAACTATAACATTTAATGTTATTTTATTTTGGGTATATATTAGTGATATAGTGTAAATCCGCAAGTATACGGTGTTGTTGTACTCACGGGTCGTCTCACAGGGAGGTTAAAGTTGTCTATTCCTCTTTCACCAGTTAATTAGCTGAATCGATGGCGTTTTTGATGGTGGAATGAATAAAACTACTCTTAACTAAAATATCGAAACAATTAAATAATGTAAATGAATGAAGTGGTATAAATTTTAATGTTAAAAGCGGGGGTTAGGGTGTCATCTACTCTAATTGGCAATGAACATTTTTTCCCTAAAGATAAATGTAGGTGTGACAGATAAATTTAGAGTTGAGAAATTGGTTTCTAACTTTTTCCAAAGCTTAGAAGGTCTCCATGATTATCTAGGCCACTCTCGTGATCAAAGATTAGTCATGTCTACGCTAGGGGGTCCACAAGGAGAAATCAACCTCGGTGCTTGACTCGTTGTATTACGATGAATTGAAACCGGATGAGCGCTATACCGACATCAATCAATAAGAATTCTAGCATATAAACCCTAGATTAATTAACCACACTAACAACCAATTCTAATCACGTGTTCATTGCAATTAGGGTAGATGAACCCTAATCCCCAAAAAGGGAATTAATCTTCCATAGTAGTAGTTGATGCAATTAAATAAACGAATCCACAATAACTCATGTAGAAATAAATAAAAACCTAATTGGATGAATTTGAACAAATAAAGTAAGAAATACCAATTGTAAAGATCAATCCAAGGTAGCTTGAGATGATGGAGAAGTAGAAATCTTCAATACTTGAACACTAATCCAGGAGCAGCTTGTAATCTAATCTAAAACTTGATATTTTTGATGTAGGAAGAGAAGAGTATCATAAAACTAGGTAAAACTATCATAAAATAAGCCTGGCCGTCACATATTGGTCTTGGGGGGCCTTTTATATGGGCTCTAATGACTAGGAAACCCTAAAATACGCACAGTGCAGAAAATCCCATCACACGGGCCATGCGCAGTTGCACAGGCCCGTGTGAACTCGCACAGGGGGCCGTGCAGTGACCTGATTTCGCCCATTTTTCTGCTGGTCTGAAATGCGACTTTTCGATCTATTTTCTTCGTCCCAAGCTCTTGTATCTTGGATCTCTCCTCATCGGCGGTGGTTCATCAACTTTTAGGCCCTAAAATACCTACACACCACAAACAAAGAGAAGAAGAGCAATACCCGTTCGAAATAGAAAAAATTCACACAAAAGCATGCAGACGAGCTCTATTCAATCTAAAATTGGGGACAAAACGGGGGTTAAAAGCATATAAAAGTCACGCATATCAAATTCCCCCAAGCTTAGAACTTTGCTTGTCCTCAAGCAAACTTATCAGAAAGCATAAATGAAAATTGGTCTCAAGAAATCCGACTATCGAGCTAAGGACCTCAAGGGAGCAAGAGTCAATCGAAGCGGGCTTGTAGGAACATCGTTGAAACAAAGCAACATCCGATACACGCAAAGATCACAAACATTTCTCACTACCCCACAAGAACATATTTAAAAATAGGTTCCAAAGTCAACAAGTTGATCCTGCGCTGTCAATAGGAGAATGTTAGCGCATCAAATCTCCACCACACAAAGAAGAACTCACCTGTGCACATCAAAAGTTTAGTGTTCAATGCATGCACGTTGAATCGAGAGCAACGAAATAGACCCTCACCAAAAGTTATCATTTTCGCCGTCTCTCATGTGTTTGGTATAGGTATTGTTCGCTCGAGGTTCGATCTATTATCGCTCCCTACCATAGGCTTGCAAGAGTTCTCAATCTCCACTCTTGGCGATTACAAATGCATCATGAATCAAGAGGTCTTTTCCGGTTGTAATGGGGGCTAAGGTAATAGGTGTGGAAATTTATAGGATATGTGGTGCTCAAAGAAGAGAACGGTGAAGCATAAATCAACAAACCAAATCAAAGTCCACGTAACTCAAGTGAGAACAAACTCAATGCATCAAAGTAAAGAGTTTTCCCTTCTCATTACAACAAAAACTTCTCTCTTCCCTCAATGAGAAGCCATGCATTCTTGCCCCTTTTTTTCTTTTTTTGTTTTGTTTTTTTTTCTTTTCTTTTTTTTTTCTTTTTCTTTCCTTTTTTTTTTGTTTTTGGTAGGAGTAAATAAAGAGTACGATGGAAGGAAAGAGAGAGAGCTCAAACAATTCTCAAAAAGGGGGAAGAACTTTTAACTATCCACATATTCGATCATGACTCATGTATGCCTCACACCGCTTCTAGGCCAAAGGGGTAGCAAAGGATATGGGGTTATTATGTGGGTAAGACAAAGAAAACAAGCTTATAGGCTCAATGGGGCTATCAAATACTTTAATTATGGATGGGTGGCTATTTGGCTATTTGGCTATATGGTCGCTTTCAAATGAATGCCTCTATCATGTTCACGAATGCATATGCATCAATGTAGCCTCGACAAAGAACGCATAAGCAAGTTCTAGAGGGTAACAATAAGTAGAGAACACACTCAGAAAGGAAGTGAAGGACCAGGTAACATGATGTCGGCCACAAAGGCTCAAAATTCCTTAGGGTTATGCCTACCATTGCTCAAGATTCAAAATGATGCACATTCGACTTAACTAGTGCGTGCACAAACAAGAACTCCTTGGCATAATGAAAAATTTCTCCACGTTCACAAACTTCATATATCAAGCACAAGACCCAAAACGTTTCAAATCATTGGTAAATTGTTCCATGGGGTCTAAAAGAGGATGCTAGGATGAATGCAATGCAAGGATGAGGGTGTAGTATGTTGGCATGTTCTGCACAGCCCATGCAGAATGGCACAGGGGGCCATGTAGTGGTCTGAAATTTTTTTATTATTTTTTTATTATTATTATTATTTTTTTTTAGAGAAAGGAATATGAAAGGAACTAACGCAGAAGAGAGAAATACAACACTAGAAAGCAAGAAACACCATGTTAAAAGTAAAACATCTACCAAGTAAAAATGCCCTAAACATAACTAACCTAAACATAAATATACTGTAGAAACTACCACATCCCCCAAGTTTAGACTGAGCATTGTCCTCAATGCGGAGGATGTGAAAAGACATAAAAGCAAAAGACAAAAATAAAACTATGGAAAATGAATGGAAAAACACGGGTTGCCTCCCGAGAAGCGCTGGTTTAATGTCCCGCACGACCATGCTACCATTAATGATCAGATTTCCCTCCCCGGGAGAATATCATATAAGAGAATAGTCTCAGACGTACCTGCGTGTTTTCCATTGAAGTAGAGCTTAAGTCGTTGGCCATTTGCCTTGAAACTATCACCATTTTCACAACACACAAGGACTTTATAGGGAAAAACCTTGACTACTTCGTGGACCTCTCGGTGGGGGATGCACTTGTCATGCCATTGCTTAGTGTGGTCTTTGTAAACCTCTTCTAGTGTAACACGATGCATGCAAGGGTAAGGATTTATGCCCGTAAGAACATCAATACTGTATTCAATGGCTTTTTTATGTGCTTTTAAAATATGGAGCATCTTAAAAAGTTGTTCGTCATCTAGGCTAGCATTGATAATCACAGGACATAGCTCATTTTCATCTAAAAATGCATATTTAAATGAAGGATGAAGGGGTTTCAATTCAAGCTTCTGTACCTCATGGCCAAGAGTCGAATCATTGGCCTTACCAGTCAAATTGTTTTCCTCAAGTACATGTTCAAGTTCCTCTTCATCCGTCTCCATAGCAAAAATGTAGGTGAGGTCTCGAGGGGAATGCTCCCAGTTTACCGTTCTTAACATCTATGATTGCCCCTGCCGTGGCAAAAAATGGTCTCCCCAGGAAGATGGGTATTTGAGAATTTTCGTCCATTTCTAAGACTACAAAGTCTACAGGGATAAAGAATTTCCCTACTCTAACGGGTACGTCCACGAGAATTCCCACAGGGTACTTAAGTGAACGGTCAGCCATTTGAAGTGTCATGTATGTGTTTTTCAACTCCCCCATGTTAAGCTTTTGACTAATGGAAAGGGGCATTACACTGACACTAGCACCTAGGTCACACAAGGCTTTCTGAATAGTCATTTGACCGATGGTGCACGGGATTGAGAAACTCCCGGGGTCATTGAGTTTAGGAGGGGACTTATTTTGAAGAAGAGCACTGCACTCTTCGGTAAAAACAACGGTCTCAACCTCATCAAGACTCCTCTTCCTAGTCAATATATCCTTTAAAAATTTAGCATATGACGGCATTTGTGTCATTAGATCAGTAAAAGGAACATTGACATAGAGTTTTTTCAAGACATCGAGGAACTTACAGAACTGCTGATCAAGTTTTGCTCTGGCATACCTTTGTGGATAAGGATGCTTCGGCTTGTAGATGGCGGGAGTGAAATTGTTGTTTAGGGCTTGTCTTTTTTCTTCTTCACTTTCACTAGGCTCCTCATCTTTCTTTCCTTTTTTACCATCGTGTTCGGTAGTCGGGGTTTTTGGTTCACCCTCAATTGCCTCGTTTACCTGACCCTTAGCCTTCCCCTCATTCCTCTTAAGCTCTTCTAGCTCTTTCTCACTCCTTAAGGTGATAGCATTGCATTGTTCTCTAGGATTCACTGGTTGACTCGGTAAAGCACTGAGAGTCCTAGTGGAAGAGCTAGCAAGTTGGTCAAGCTGGTTTTCTAGAATTTTGTTATGGGTGGCTAGGGAGTCGATCTTTGAGTTTAGTTGTTGGATTGAGTTATGGACGGTTTCATTTGTCTTAGATTGGGTGGCAATGAAAGTTTCCATCAAACTTTCCAAGTTAGACTTTTGTGGTAATGGCTGCTGTTGGTTAGATCTAAGTTGGAAACCATGAGGATTGTAAGGTTGTAGAGGAGCATTGGGATTTTTCCAAGAGAAATTGGGATGATTCCCCCATCCCGTGTTATATGTATTGGAGTACGGATTGCCAAGAAGTCGAGGATTCATACCTTGGTATGCATTTACCTGCCCCATCGATGAGTTAGGTATGATCGGTAGAGCTAGCTGGCACTCATTTGTTGGATGACCCTGCACACCGCAAAGCTCACAAAACATTGAGGCATTAGGAGCAACATGATTAGATGTATTTAATTGATCAAACTTTTCGGCTAATGCATCAACCTTATTAGCTAAAAGAGATAATACCTCAACTTCGCACTTACCTCCTTCTTGGGCTTAGCCGCTCATTGGCCCATTGGTTTGAGGGCCATATTCTCAATGAGCTCGTAGGCCTCATCAAGGCCTTTATTCATCGGCCCCACCTACTACTGCATCTATGGAATTTCTCGAGCTATAGTTCACCAGTTGTAAAAGTGTGCACAACTAACCACTTTTCTAACCCATGGTGTGGGCAAAGGCGAGCAATTCCTTGAACCGCTCCCAAGCTTCAGATAGGGACTCCCTCCCTTTGAGCAAAGGTTGTGATTTGGTGTCTAAGTTGGTGTTTTAGAAGGTGAAATATTTGGATAGAAAGGCTTGTGAAAGTTGAGCTCAAGTGGTGATAGGCGGCATGCCAAGTGAATGGAGCCAAGCTCTTGCTTTATCTCTCAATGAAAAAGGAAAAAGTCGGCGGATTGCATCGGTGGTGGCCCCATTAATCTTTAGAGTATCACAAAGATTCGAAATACCTGAATATGGAGGTTGGGGTCCTCGGTTGGAAGTCCACCGAATTGGTTTTGTTGGACTATGGAAAGAAGGGATGGTTTAAGCTCAAAGTTATTGGCAGCGACATCGGGTCGAGCTATGCTAGATTGTAACCCTAGCGCGTTGGGAGAGGCATAATCCTTAAGAGGCTTGGTAGCATCATTGTTGTTGTCTGCCATTGTGAAGTGAGCTCGTCTTTCCCGAATTTGCCTTCTTAGCTCACGCAAGGTGATGTCAAGATCTTGATCCAGCGGTACTAAGTCGTGAGGTTGGGACCTCCTGTGCATGCACAAATATGGCTATTCGGAAACAAACGTTAGTCTGCTCAACAATAATAAAAATCGACGTCCAACAGCAATGAGAACTAAGTAAAACGTGAATAAATGAAATGAAATAAAAAATTTTTGGTTTTTTTGTTTTTTTTTTGTTTTTAAATGATTTAGTCTAATGGATGGCAAAAGATAAAAATATCAGCCGTCGCCTCCCCGGCAACGGCGCCAAAAACTTGATATAGTGTAAATCCTTGAAGTATACGATTGTCGTTGTACTCACGGGTCGCTCTCACGGGGGAGGTTAAAGTTGTCTATTCCTCTTTCACCGAGTTAATTAAATTTGAATCGATGGAGTTTTTGATGGTGGAATGAATAAAACTACTCTTAACTAAAATATCGAAACAATTAAATAATGTAAACGAATGAAGTGGTATAAATTTTAATGTTAAAAGCGGGGGTTAGGGTGTCATCTACTCTAATTGGCAATGAACATTTTTTCCCTAAAGATAAATGTAGGTGTGAGATAAATTTAGAGTTGAGAAATTGGTTTCTAACTTTTTCCAAAGCTTAGAAGGTCTCCATGATTATCTAGGCCACTCTCGTGATCAAAGATTAGTCATGTCTACGCTAGGGGTCCACAAGGAGAAATCAACCTCTCGGTGCTTGACTTGTTGTATTACGATGAATTGAAACCTGATGAGCGCTATACCGACATCAATCAATAAGAATTCTAGCATAGAAACCCTAGATTAATTAACCACACTAACAACCAATTCTAATCATGTGTTCATTGCAATTAGGGTAGATGAACCCTAATCCCCAAAAAGGGAATTACTCTTCCATAGTAGTAGTTGATGAAATTAAATAAACGAATCCACAATAACTCATGTAGAAATAAATAAAAACCTAATTGGATGAATTTAAACAAATAAAGTAAGAAATACCAATTGTAAAGATCAATCCAAGGTAGCTTGAGATGATGGAGAAGTAGAAATCTTCAATACTTGAACAATAATCCAGAGCGACTTGTAATCTAATCTAAAACTTGATATTTTGATGTAGGAAGAGAAGAGAATCATAAAACTAGGTAAAACTATCATAAAATAAGTCCTAGTCACATATTGGCCTTGGGGGCCTTTTATATGGGCTCCAATGACTAGGAAACCCTAAAATACGCCAGTCACGAAAGGAAAATCCGTCCACGAGTAGACGCGGCCGCTTGATTGCACAGGCACGTGTGAACTTCGCACAGGGGGCCGTGGTAAAGGACTGATTTCGCCCATTTTTCTGGCTGGTGCCAAATGCGACTTTTCGCTCTATTTTCTTCGTCCCAAGCTCTTGTATCTTGGATCTCCTCATCGGCGGTGGTTCATCAACTTTTAGCCCCTAAAATACCTACACACCACAAACAAAGAGAAGAAGAGCAATACCCGTTCGAAATAGCAAAAATTCACACAAAAGCATGCAGACGAGCTCTATTCAATCTAAAATTGGGGACAAAACGGGGGTTAAAAGCATATAAAAGTCACGCATATCAATTAGTAGATTAGTCTTGCAATGAGTAAAATGTAATATATTATCATAATTTCTGCCACAAATTGTCATCCCATGCAAAGCACGGGTGTAAATGCTAATTAAGTTACTATTCTATGGAGAATAGTAAATTAAGTTATATAGATTTTCGTGAGTTATTCCTTACATATTTGCAGGATGAATTAGTACGCAATATAGGTGAAAATCTATTGAAATTTTTATAGAATTATTTCAAGTTAAATTAATTAAGTTTATTGTTGTAACTCATTCTTTATTTTAATTATATTTTTTAGGTTTCATGTTAATATTATTAATATCTATCAATACGGTTATTAGTTGAAAAATTTGTCCTCCGTGCAACGCACGGGTGAAACAATTAGTTATTGATTAAATTAAACTCATCGGTTACTCTTTTTCCTTCAAGAAATCAAGTTCTGTATTTCACCGAATTTGTTGCTCTAACTTTTGAAATTTGTAACTTGGAGTTTGCGAAAGTATATCGGTAAATTAGTTTATGAATCGTATTGTTTTGGAATCAACTTACATCTGCATTGTTATTTTTATTTTGAGTACTCCTTTTTTTATTTATTTGATTGTTTTCTTTTACTAGGTTTTTGCCTAGTTTGTAGTTTGTCTTCAATGGCTTCATCAATTAGATCACTCATATTTGACGAAAAGAGTAACATCAAACAAAAAAAAATGTTATATAAGAAATTTATGGGAAATATTTCAATTTCTAGTGATTTTCTTTGCTAGAATTCCTGAAGAGATGAAAAATATTATTATATTATTATCATTTTCCTATATGATATCAATATTTTTTCTTTTTATATAAGTAGTTGACGTTGATATTTGTTCTTGACAAATTTAAAGACATGTTACACAATGAGTTTAAATATAAACTCTATTATAGATCATTCTCAAGCTACGGATAATCAGTGGGGCCCATACTAGTAGGTATACTATATTATTGAAGTAAAATTTATCGTACTTTACCCCCCCCCCCCCCCCCAAAATCCTGGCTACGCCACTGTGTTATAGAATCTATATATTAAAAAAAATTAAGTTTATTGAGTTAAATATATATGTTTGTTCGTTCGCATTGAATACACAACTAGCAATCGAATTGATTTAATTAGCTAGATGATTCCGAGAAGGATTGAAGGACCTTTTGAGACAAAATTCGAACAAGGGTGTTTGGTTTATTGGAAATAGCTTGAGAAGATGCAGGAGTGCCTCCAAAGGGCGTAGACAAAATGTGGTGAAGATGGAGTAACTACTTTGACCAGGTTGCAAAACCAGCACATATGTTTTAACAAGAAACCACATGTTGAAACCACATGTGCTAGTTTTGTATGAGTGTATGACAAAACCAGTATTGGTTTTGGAATATTTTAACTGCTTTGACATCCTATATATGTTCATTTTCTCCTTACTTGCCCTACGTTGATCTTCCTTCTTGGGCGAATTCTATTCAATATCTCTTGGCATACTCTCATTCTAGGTTTTGGTCTTAGTTCTCATGTTTTTGGAACTTGGTCTCTTCGTATTGATTCTCCTTAATGCTTTCTTGTTTCCACTGAACTTTAAATTGGGCCTTTTTTATTGGGTTGGATATTTTGTATGTCAACCCTATTATGGAATTTATGTTTTAAAAATTTGTAAACTTTACCTCAAGTAAAAATTTGCAACAGCCAGTAAAATCAAAAAGTCATATGCTACCACCTTTTAGGCATGTCATAACTTACATGGTAAGGGGAGAATAAAGTTTTATGGACAAACCTTAGTGGTAGTTCAATGTAACATTCCCATCCAAAAGAATGACAGAAAGAGGCCCACACTGATGCGTGTTCGAACAAGGTCTTCCTCCATCTGTCAATATCTTTTTCTTTTATATTTAAGTTTTATTTTTCTTTCATAATAAAGGGTATATTTGATAGAAATTATTGGTTAAAACAGTTTTAAACAAGTGATTAAAAGTAGAATGAAAAATATAATAATTAGGAAATCAATCAAGAGTATTTGAAAATGAAAGTTTGAAAAATAATTTAGAGTTTAAATTGTAGCCAACACAGACCCTAAAATTACCTTTCAAAAAAAAAAAAAAAAAAGACACACCTAAAATTATGTTATAATCGTTACCTCATAATATTATGTATTATCATGCAAGCATTTTGTTATCATTGCAATTAACCAAATTGAAATAATTAAATTGCTAACAAAATAAATTTTCACCTACATAATTCGAAAGCAGGCCAACTGCATTGCTGGGAATTTCACGGATCAGATGCGTGATTTACTTGTTAGAAATGAATTTTACTTCATGATAAGAGAATAATAGAAATTACTTAACACATGATATCGATGAGAAGTACCATAAGTATTTTGTGAAGTACCATAAAAATCTAGAGTATTAAATTATGATTCCCAAATATTTGAAAGGTATTAAATGGTGGTCCGGTTTTAGAAAGTCATGGAAAAAAATCAAATTGTGATTTTTTTTTTTTTTTGAATTACAAGGCTAAGGGGACCGGAGTGTAAGAGAGGGAAATCGAATCCTAAACGTCGAGGGTGGGAGACGGACTCGGATATCACTAAACTGCACGGGTCTTGGCTCGAATTATGATGTTTATTTAAAATAAACAGTTAAATAAATGAATTTAGAATAAATGCACCAAACACTACAGTTACATTCTCAAATTGAATTTTACTACCACTCTTAAAAAAATGAAAAATACTACAATTCCCAAGTATCATAATATGATACTTTGAACCACCGAATAGCCACAGCGATCACCGCTGCACTGCCGCCACTTGCATTGTTCGTCCGCGATGCAGTGGTGGAGTCGGCGGTGAATGAGAAAGTATCATAGTATGATATTTTATATTTTATAAAGTATCATAAAAATTATAAATTATCAGATTGTGATACTTTTTTTTTAATACAAATAGATTGTGATACTTTAATGTATGATACTTTAAAAGTGTAGCAAATTTTAGTTTTTAAACCTTTTGTAGTAAAAATCATTTTTGATGTGTAATGTGTGTCTGTGCATTTAACCCAATGAATTTCCAATTGTGATACTAACAGTAAGTATTTGTACATGTAACTCCAATTTCAACTCATCTTCCACTCTTCCTACAAGTAAACTCATATGGGTTTTTTATACTAATACAAAATTTTAGGTTTGATATTTCAAAAATTAGGGATAATCAAGTTAATTGCGTGCATAACGCAAACATTAAGATGAAATTACCAGAATTAGGTAAAATGAGCCTGCTGCTGGATAATTAGTTTGTCCCACAAAAATAATAAAGACGATGTGGTTCGGTAGATATATAGGGCGATCTGGCTGAGTTGGTGGGAGTCAGGAATTTACGCATGCGAGTCCATGGTGCCAGGGTTTGATTCCGTGCAGATGCGCTTTTTTTTTTTTAATGATTTTGAGTTTATTTATTTTTTCTTTGTCCTATTTATATATTTTGTTATTTTCATTTTAATTTTTTCCCATTTCGTCTTATAATTTCATAGTTCAAGCTTTTCGTTTAATTAATTAATTAATTAATGTCTACATAATGTGATTTTTAATTTAAATTTTTTATTTTTTTATATAATTCCTAATAGATTTTGTCATTTCCATTTTTAAATATTTTTTTTATTTTTTCATGTAGTTTTGTTACTTGGCGCTTTAATTTAATTGATGTACATTACACACTCTATGTAACGCCTTACAATTTCGTGGAATATTGTATTACAATATAATTACACACTTTGTGTAGTGCATTGATTTTCAAAATTTTCCTATAACTCTTCATACATTCTGTCCTTTTCACTTTAAACATTCTTTTTTTTCCTTATAATTTCGTAGTTTAACCATTTAATTTAATTAATTAATATGTAGTACACATTGTGATTTTTATTTAATTTTTTTTATTTTTTATATAATTCCTAATATCATTTTTAATTTTTTTTCATTTTTTCTTATAATTTGCAGCTTGATCCTCTAATTTAATTAATATATATTACATGCTAAGTGTAATGCATTACAATGCTAATACACATTACAACATCATTACACGATTTGTGTACTATGTTACACTCTATGTGTAATTCATCTTGTGATTTTTCATTGATTTTGTTTAATATGATTCTTCAATGATTTTTTCATTTCATTTTAAATATTTTTTTTTCATTTTTTTCTTATAATTTTGTATCTTCCCTTTAATTTAAATAATGTATATTCTATGTAAGATATTACACTCTATGTGTAGTGAATTAGACATGTCTCAAACATAAAGTGTAATGTACTAATGTATTAAAGATTAGTTACACAGAATTTACAATTCATTACAAATTAATTATAGAGAATGTGTAATTCATTAGTGTGTATTATATTACATGTTACAAATAAATTACATAGAATGTATTATTCACGTTGCACCATTCAGAATGTATTATTCACATTGCATCATTCTCTTTTTGCCTCAAACATAATGCAGAATTTTAACACTTAATTTCTATTACATTAACTTTTTAAAAATCATTCTCCCTCTTTCACACAAAATGTGAAGTGCATTACACACGCGTTACACATAAAGTGTAATGCAATAATGAATTAATGATTACAATAACATTACAGATTCTGTGTAATGTATTGCAAGACTATTACAAATTTTGGGTAATAAATGACAGTTCACAACACTTGTGAATTGGCATAATTAATATAAAATAGAAAATTAGACAAAACAAGGTTTTAAAGATTGGTATTACAAAAATTTACAAGGTCTTAAAGATTGGTATTACAAAAACCGGATTTACTTAAATCAGGTAAGCCGGAACCCAATTTAGCACAAACTACGTCGCGACAAAATCTAGGTGATCACCCAATTGAAAAAGTGGTTGATTGCCTAATTATGTCATGGCGGTCCCCTGAGTAATACTTTTTTAAATTTACTTTCTTATTTTTGAACTAGCTCATTACACAACTGTGTAATGATATCGTAATGTATTACACAGTATATATTAGTGTTGTAATATATTACACATAGTGTGCAATGCATTACACAATAGAGAATATAACCATTCAAAGCGCCACCTTCCCCTTTCCAACAATATCCCCTAACAGCAAACTGCTACCACAAGATCATACTGATGGACTCTGAATTGGAACCAAAGATTGGAGATTTTGGAGCAACAAAAATGGATTATGATATTGATGAAAGCTCAGGAGTTCTTGAAATTGTTAAAACACTAGCCTACATTTCACTAGGTGAGCAATTTTCTCCATCAATTCAAAACCAAAAACATGAACCTCCTACAACAGCCTGCCAACATTTTTCTTTCTTTCATTTTTTTACATAATTTAGTATATTAATTCAAAAATATGACATGTTTTCATTACATGGAACAACGGATGAGAAAGAATTTAGTACATATTCTAATTCTCTTTTCTAAAGAGTCAAAATGGCAAAACCACAATCCATAAGGCTGGACAAAATGGATTGGATACATGCCCATGCCCACAAAGATTATGCAATCTCATCATATCATTTTCAAACTCTAGTTGTTCACCATAGCCTACGTGCATACCCAACTCCAAGTCTTTTTGTTCATTAATCCCATCTCTTAATTCTTCTTAATGTTTGGCTGGCCAATTAGTCGTTGTTGTCTTCTTCCTCCAACAATGCAATAAAAAATGCAGTAAAATACTGCCAAAAAGCCCCATTAAAAGAAATTTTTTTAAAACAAAAGGTTAAGACAATACCTATACAACTAGGATATGCCATTTGTTTTGTAGAATTATACTATGAGAAAAACCCATAATCTTTTCTTGCAAAATCACCAATATTTTTCTATTTCAAACTGCTCACTAATGATAAATTGATAACTCATAAAATTCCATATAGAGTGAAAAAGTCATACTACCATTGTTTTTATAGCCTTAATGGACAAAACTTGAACCACTCTTTAAAAATGCATATTTCAAGCACATTTTCGGCCTCAACAGGCATTCATTGTTCTACTCTATAAGCATATACAAATAGTTGATTTTCTCCTTGTTTTTCAGCCATGGAAAATTAATGCAAACTCTCTCATTTTCTTGCAATTCAGTTGACTACCCAAAGAATATATTGTAAAGCTGAAATTGATGTACTCTCAGTCGAACCATGTGTTATAACCAAAAAGGTACTTGGGGAACGAAACATAATAGATGGCCAATCAATAAACAAGAGAAAGAGGATTTGTTAGAGTCGAAGAACAATTGATTCAAACAAGAGGAACACTTGTCAATTTGGGAATTATGGTTGCATGCACTCAAGATGACGTCGTTTGGTTCATTTGCTTTTTTCCTTATTAAGTTGTAATAAGTCCTTAGAGTTATGTTATATGTTATTGCATTTTATTGAATTGTATTTAGCTGAGTAGGAGAGAGAGAGCCGGGTCGCTAGTCAATTCTTCTACTGTCCCAACTTTCCTCTCGAACCTCCCATTTCTTATTCTGCTATTCTTCTTATTCCATTCTACTTCTAGTTCTATTCTTTCGCACTTTCACTAATATCTGTGTAATATTTTCAAGTTTATTAATTTGAGATATCAATTTTCCCCTATTTTCTCTTAATCGAGGCTGTAAGCTGGTTTAATTGTTGAGTTTAGCTCTAACTCTATTAGTTGGTATCAGAGCAGAGTGGTCGGCCATGGCTGACAGAACTAGACTTAAATCCTTAAACAACAACAAAAAATAGATGAGAAAATAGATCGATGAGATTAAAGAGGTCACCAAGCACGATATAGCTATTGTGGGCTTCATATCATACAAACAGAAAGCCATTGAGCAATTAGTACGTAAAAATCAACTTAAGCTTGAGCATTCAGTGCGAGAAAATAATATTTAGCTACGCCAAAAGGTTGAGGCCTTACTATCGATGTATGTTGGGATGGGTGCTCAGATGGATAAGTTTGTGGGGACTAATGAATCTGAAGGATCTTCTTCAAAGCAAATGAAATGGATTTTGGTCATCCCTGTGATGCCAACTGTGGGAATACTGGTTCAAATCAAACTCATAATACTATAGCTGATAAAATGAGAGTGAACACGAAAAGACCCAAAATGGATTTTCCTTATTTTGATCGGAAAGTTCCCCGATAATGGACTAGAAAGGCGGAGAAGTACTTTTTTTATTGGATTGAAGATAGTGATACGGTAGTGATTGCATAGAATTATTTGAAATAGACGGCTGATAGCTGGTACTCTCGATATATGATTAAAAACCTAAGGTCCTTATAGAAAGAACTGGCTACTGCTATCTTTAACAAGTTCTCAGAGTATATAGTGGCAGAATTACTGGAAAATTTTGGCAGAATTCAATAGGGAGGATCAATCAAGGAGTATGTGGATCGGTTTGAGGATTTGATGGGACATGTTATGTAGCATAATCTACATAAGACTGAAGAAGAATATTTAGTGACCTTTCTTAGTATCTTTAAACCAGAGATTTGTTAGATGGTGATAGTTTTTGAACCCCAAACCTTTAATAAATGCTTCAATCTAGCCCACTTAATGGAATCTAAATTCCTCATAATCAGCCTACAGAACTCAAAACTAAACACCCCATAGCAATGGATCGCCCAACCTACTAGACTACCAGAAAAACCACAAATATTTGTACTCCAACCACTAAAAACCCTACTTCCGCAAGAAAATAAAACCCTTGCTGGATATAAAGCCATTACGTTCACAAACAAAGATAAGAAGTAAAGATTGAGATTGTACTTCAAATGCGATGAAAAGTTTCATATAGGGCATGTATGCAAGAATAGAGCATTGAATCTGATCTTGGTTGATGAAGATGGAGTTGTACAAGAGATTTTGGAAGATCCGAAAAATGAGAAGGATGAAGGAGCTGTGGAAATGGTAGGTAAAGTAATGGAGAGATCTCCATACATACTTTAACAAGAGTGCAATGACCAAAACCATAAGGATTGCATGTTGTGTTAAATGGAGAACGGTATCTATTTTGATAGATAGTAGAAACTCCAACAGTTTTGTGTATGAGAAGAAGATTAAGGACCTCAAATGTAAATTATCACCCATCCTTCCCGTTAAGGTCCAAGTTGCCAATGGTGAAATGATAATCAGTGAAGCCATCTGTAATCCATTATGTTGGAGAATACATGGATGGGAATTTTAGTATCCATTAAGAGTTCTCAAGCTAGGAACAGTGATAGAGTCCTCGGAGTGGACTGGTTAAGTCAATTTGGCCCTATCATGTTTGATTTCACAAAGGGAAATATTTGGTTTAACTACCAAGGAAATGATATTGTGTTGCAAAGTACCAGTAACCACAGAGATGAGTGCCTACTAGCAAGCATGGAGTTGCAGAAATGGATACAAACCCAGTCCTATGGGATACTTGCACATATGAGTGTAGTGGGAGGAGAGGAAAAGGCATTAGTACATGCAGAATTACAAGCTGTTGTTGAGTACTTTGGCATGGTATTTGAAGAGCCTTGATGGTTGCCAACGCTAGAACTCATGACCACAACTAGCCTTTTGCTAACAGGCCATATGGGTGCCCTACATACAAAAATTTAAGATTGAAAGGCTTGTGAAGGAGATGTTGGAAAGTGAAATTATATAGCCAAGCAAAAGCCCTTTTGCTTCATCGGTGCTTTTAGGAAAAAAAAAAGAAGGATAGAACATGGCGTTTTTGCATAGACTATCGATGGTTAAATAGCACAACCATCAAGGACAAGTTTCCTATGCTTGTTGTAGAGGACCTACTGGATGAATTGAAGAGTAGCCACTGGTTTTCTAAAATTGATATGAGATATGGTTATCACCAATTTAGCGTTAGTGAAGAAGACGTATACAAGACGGCCTTCTAAACTCATGAAGGGTTCTATGAATTTAAGGTCATGCCCTTTGGTGACAAATGCTCCAGCCACCTTTTAGGGATTGATAAATAAGGTCTTCAAAGATTACTTGAAGAAAGGGGTACTGGTCTTCTTCAACAATATATTGGTATACAGTAAAATGCTAAAAGAGCACTTTGAAAAGCTTAACATTGTCTTGAACATTTTGTTGGGACAGAAATTGTATGCTAACATGACCAAATGCTCATTTGGCCAGAATCACATGGAATATCTGGGACGCATAATAAATAAGGAAGGAGTATCTACAGACCCAAGGAACATTGAGGCAATGTTCCAATGGCCAAGACTAGATTCTGTGAAGAAGCTTAGGGGTTTCCTCGGTCTTATGGGATATTATAGAAGATTTCTTAAGGGATATAGAACTATTTCAAGGTCATTGACTGATCTTCTCAAGAATAATGCTTTTGAGTGGAATGAGGAAGCAGAAAGAGCTTTTATAATGCTGAAAGAAGCTGTGAGTTCTACACCTATGTTAGCATTGCCTGATTTCAACAAGGCTCTTGTAATAGAAACTAATGCCTGTTATGGAAGTTTGGGTACAGCTCTGACGCAAGATAGACAGCCTATTGTCCTCATTAGTAAATCCATTGCCCCACAGAACCAGGGATGTCAATTTATGAGAAAGAGTTGATAGCACTAGTTATTGCTGTTAGCAAATGGAGATACTACCTTGAAGGTAACCACTTTATTATCAGAATAGACTACCAATCTCTGAAGTATTTTGTTGAACAAAGGATAACAACCTTGTTACTACAAAAATGGCTTACCAAGCTGCTTGGCTTGAGATATGAAATATAGTAGAAAAAAGGGGATGAAAATATAGTTGCAAATGCCCTCTCAAGAAGAGATGAAAAAGAAGTAGCAGAATGTACAGCCATTACAAAGTCTCTGCAAGTTGGGTACAAGAAGTTTTGAAAAGTTATGAGGGAGATGACCACAGTGGGAAACTAGTTCAGTCTATACTACTAAATCACAATCAGCAATCAGATTTTCAATACCATAATGGCCTATATACATGAACAAAATATATATTGGATGAAGAGGTGAATTAGAAAAAGGCCCATCCAAACTATCAATGACTCCCACGAAGAGAGGCATTTGGGGGTCCAGGCTAGCATTCAAAGGCCTAACATTACTTCTTTTGACCAGGATATAAACAAAGAAATTAAAAGACTATGTTGGAATGTGATATTTGCCAAATGAGCAAATATGAACATGTGGTATATCCTGGTCTGCTACAACCTCTTCCTGAACCCAAATCAATTTGGAGTTATATTACAATGGATTTGTAGAAGGATTACCTCAGTCAGGAAGATACAATGCTATACTGGTGGTTGTTGACATATTTACTAAGTATACTCATTTTATTCCATATATACATCCATTCATAGCCATGTTAGTAGCAAAGTTGGTCATGGACAATTTTTACAAATTACATGGTTTACCAAAAAACACAGTCACTAATAAAGACAAAGTTTTCACTAGCAACTTTTGGAAGCAATTGTTTGGGCTGATAAAGGCCACTTTATAACTTAGTTCGGCATATCACCTTCAAACGGATGGACAAATTGAGAGCGTCACCAATGCTTTGAGATGTATTCGAGATGTACAGCACATGAGCTTCCCAAGCAGCGGTCCAGATGGATTAGTCCAGATGAATGGCGGTACAATACCTCGTACCACACATCCATTAAAATAACCCCATTTAAGGCATTATATGGTGTTAAATCGCCTCAATTGGCTTTAGGGCCCTATTTGCAATCTAACGTAGCTGCAGTTCAAAAACTCTTGCAAGAAAGGTAGCGGGTTGAAAGAACTTTGAGGGAAAACTTAGCACAAGTTAGAGCTCAAATAAAAATGTATACAGATAAGAATAGAACTGAAAGCACATTTGAACTGGGTAATTTGGTGTTCCTCAAGCTTTATCCTTAAATTCAGCAAACAACAGAAAGAAGATGAAATCAGAATCTAGCACCCAAGTACTAAAGCCCATTTTAGATCATCGAGAAGATATGAGAAGTTCCTTACAAACTGGGTTGACCAGTGGAGTCGAGGCTGCACCCAATATTTCATGTATCTCTTTTAAATAAGAAATTGGGAAATGATGTTATTCTTGTTACTCATTTCGATACCCATGTTCGTGAAGAGGGGCCTCCACCTTTCCCAATAAAATTGTCAGCTAGATGAATTAAGATTGATTGAGAAACCCAAAATTAGTGGCTGATATAATGGCAATGAAGATCTTCGATTGGATCAGGAATGAATTTCCCACCTTCGATCCTTGGGGACAAGGATCGTTCAAGAGGGAGTGATGTTATAACCAGAAAGGTACTTGGGGAAGGAAACGTAATAGAAGGACAAAGAAGAAGCAAAAGGAAGAGGATTTGTTAGAATTGAAGAACAACTGATTCAAACTAGAGGAATGTATATCAATTTGGGAATTAAGGATGCATGCACTCAAGACGACATCGTTTGGTTTATTTGTTTTTTTCCTTATTAAGCTGTAATAAGTCCTTAAAGTCATGTTATATGTATTGCGTTTTACCGAATTGTATTTAGCTAAGTAGGAGAGAGATGGGTCACTAGTCGGTTAGTTGAAAACTTTCTTCTCAGTGTCCCAACGTTCTTCTCGAACCTTTCATTACTTCTTCTCCTATTCTCCTCATTCCCTTCTACTTCTGTCTATTCCCCCATCTCTCATTAATATCTTCTATAATATTTTCAGTTTATTAATCTGAGATATCAATTTTCCCCTATTTTGTCTTAATCGAGACCATGAGCTGGTTTAATTGCCGAGTTTAGCTATGACTATATCACCGTACAACTGCACACAAATTCACATCCCTTTCACAACAACCCAGATTTGAGCAAATGCACACACTCGCTGGATCTCTATTCACCAAAATTATCCATCAACTGGCGGCTAATTATTCCTCGACGTACTACCGTTGTTTTATAAACCTTCTTAGATAGTAAGGCTACCCAAGTGGAATCCAAATCTGGACAATTAGGAGATTGAGACGATGAAGGGTGAAAGCCACTTTTCTTCTTCAATTAGAACAAAGAAGAACACAGCATCCATAATTTCCCAAAATTTTCCAATTATTTTTTTGGGTGAGAAAGTGTGCGAGTTGTGTGGGAAAGTGGAGAGAGCATGTCTTTAAAAAAAACAAAATGATTGAAGAAATTGGGGTCGGTTCAACATTAATTAAATAAGACCAGAGAAATCTGATTTTAGTTAATAACTGAACACGATCTAATTTGTGAAATATAAAAGTTAAAAAGCATATTTAACCTAGTTTCTTCAACTCATATGACAGCACCTTCACTTTGCCCAAAGAGTCAAATACTAGAGGCCCAATTCACAGAGGATCCATTTTTTCTTTAGGACTTCTTCACTCAGGCCACTCGAGAAGTTGACTAAAATTGGCAACATCGTTTCCTTCTATTATGTGAAAATTAAATCACATACCCTATTATTATTATTATTCAAAATCACATGCCTTTTTAAGTTGCACATTATTATTATTATTATTATTATTATTATTATTATTATTATTATTATTATTATTATTATTATTATTATTATTCAAAATCACATGCCTTGTTAAGTTACACATTTTATAAATGTTGATAAATGCAAATAGATACCAACAGTTTCTCTACATGTCCAAAATACACTTCAACTATCAAGTTCGAAAACCTAATAGAAGATATCATATATTTAGAGTTAAGTGCGTGTGGTATTAGGGAAGAACTAAATCGAGGTCGTGTGCGATACATAGCGTAGTTCCTATTGGCTTATTTACGTTAGTGTGCAATTTGATATCACTTAATGAGAAACTAATGCATAAATTGACTCTTCCGGGTTATCGTGTTCCAGTAGAGGCAGTGACGGTTGTTTGTAGTTGCAAAAGCCTTATTTGCAAATGTTTTATACCATTATGTGTTTGCACATGTTTGCGAGCCAAATCTATCTTTCATCAATTATTAATTGATTTTGACAGGTTGATAGCTATCCACGTAGTAATTGCTTAGTGGTAGCCTTCTTTTTGGATCGAGATATATTGTTGAGATATTTGGTCCTCGATGAAAGAATTTCTGCCTAAGTAGAAGTAGGGTGGGAACACCAAAGGAATTAGCCTGGAATTGGCTTAAACCACTTCGGTGGAGAAGTGACAATGACAATATATATCATATATTTGTTGAAATATCAATATAGTGTATATATCTTATGTAGATTGCTAACATTTGTGTATTGAGGTAATATATAAATGCTATCAATATCCGATGTCGTTTGTCTTTTTTTTTTAAAAAAAATTGAGTCAGGACAATGCTTTTAGAAATGGATATCATATTTTAAAAATGCGTGTTAACAACTAATGTGGTTGATTACATTATGTAGAAATCGCATGTGGTTTCATGAAATAAGGTGCCCAACATTGAGCACAGTATCATTTCTCTACTTTATTTTGTGTATAAAACATAACTGATTGCGTTATGTAGAAATCAAACCATTTTATCTCTAATACCAATGAAAGGGTGTGCTAGTTTTCTCTCGCAACTTTTGAGAGTGTGGAATTTTCTCTCTAATTAGATAGCCTCGCAGGTTTATCTTGCTTTCAGTCATTAGTGTTTGTCATTCAAAATTTTTTGAACAATCCCAAATGGAAGACCAACTGGCGAATTTTTCATTATTCATGGAAGATGAGGAAGAACTGTACTTGAAGCCTTCTGATGTTGTTGTATAGAGGGAATTCTCAGATCTATGTCTTATTGGGCGGCTCTTAACAGAGAAGGTTGTTAATTTCAATGCTTTGAAGAATCGATTGGCTACTTTTTGGAAACCAGGAAAACGAGTTTTCATCAAGGAAATCAACTCTCACCTATTCCATTTTCAGTTTTTCCATTGGGTAGATTTACATAGAGTTATGGAAAGTGGTCCATGGACTTTCGACAACCATCTACTTCTACTCCACTACCTAAAATCGAGTGAAATTCCTACTCAAATTCCCTCATTTTTTTTTATAGATTTCTAGTTGTAGATTCATGATCTTCCTCTAGGTTTCATGTCAGAAAACGTTGGGAAGTAGTTGGATAATTTTATAGGCATTTTTTGGAAGTATGATATGAACAACAACTCTAGTATCTGGAGAAGTTGTATGTGGATTTGCACCACCATTGATGTTCGCCAACCCCTTAAATGGTGGGAAGAAGATCAGAAGTCTCAGGATGACTAATGTATTGTGAATTTTAAGTATGAAAGTTTTGCGCGTTTTGCTTCTTATGTGGAATGCTTGGTCATTTTGATAGATTTTGTGAAAAATATTTCACTATGGCTGAGGAAGAAATGGATGAAGAATAGGGCCCTTGGCTGCAAGTACCAACGAGAAACTTTTAGGCAACGTTGGGGATAGATGGCTACGCAATCATGCTAGTGGAAACGAAGCTGATTTTGGTAAGTCTCCAATCAGTCCACGAGGTGGGAACTTGGCTATTTCAAATAAGGAAGATATTTTTAATGAAGGCAATATCATCTTATCCAATCACACTCATGATGCCTTGAAGCTATCCGTATCCAATTTTGGAGATAAATAGCTTACTGAGGTGGCCATATTTGAGAAAGTTAGGCTAGAAAATAATGGGTTTGAGTTGCAAGATGACAGGAAAAGGAGGAGTGAATCTGGCAAGGCAAACCAAAAAGATGATGTGATGGGCTTAGGTGTTGAAAGGCCTTCTAACTCAGCTATTAAACTGCATGACCAAGTGACTATGGATGCTTTGGGTCAACAGCAACATTTTTATCGGCAAGACCTAGGTACCAGGCTTGTCGGACGCCATGAAAACCATAAGTTGGAATTGCTCGGGCATTGGTAATCCCCGTTGTTGGAATATTTCCAAAAATAAATCCAAAAGGAAAAAGGAAAACTAATGGTCGAAAGTCCTAAACCATTTAGAATTAGAAATTTTGTTCTCCTTATTTTGGTAGGTTTAGATTAGTTGTTTTCCTATAAATTGATGTGTTTTCTCTTCTTGTAAAATAAGATCCAAGTATGGGTTGAGAAAAAGATAGTAGTTTAGCATTCTATTTTTGTAGTCTTTGTGGGTAGCACAAAGAATAGCAATTGGTGAGTGTGGTAAGATTTGATGTATTTTTCTCTGAAATACTTAGGGGTGACCATTTAGAAGAAGAATTGTGAGCTTAGGATCTTGAGAGTTTTCTTGTAACTTTTTATAGTTTGTACAAATAGTAGAAAATTAGGTGTGGTAAAATTCGGGTTATTTTTCATGTAATACTTGGGGTTGGAGGTTGGGTGAGTGAAAAGTCTATATGATTATAAAAATTTATCATATAGTGGAAAGCTTTGAAGGTCTACCCGTGGTTTTTCTCCAGGGTTTGAAGTTTTCCACGTTGATTTTCCAACAAGTGGTATCAGAGCCAATGCCCATATTTAGTCACGTATATACGTGAGACAATTCCATTTACGAAGTTGATGGGCTCCGAGATAGATCATGAGGCCAAGGAAAAAAATCCATGGTTGGTTCCTAAGGTGGTTGTATCCATGTAAGGCGGTGGTCGAGACACGATGGAACTGTTGGGTCTTGATAGAGCATGTGGATTGACTATTAAGGTGGTTATGTTACGTAAGGCGATAACCCGACCGCACGAGAAAAGTTGGGCTTTGAGGAGAAAGTTGGATATGTTGGCTATTGATTAAAGGGAAGCAAGTTAATATGGTATTTCGTTCGAGAGGGGGATTGTTGGGGATATGCGAAGGAAATCCCACATCGGCTAAACGTGGGTTAAGTGATAAGTTTATAAAGAATTGAGTTATTCCATCCAATAGGTTGACCTTTTGGGATGAAACCTCAATACCTAACACCCGTGCAGTTCTTACATTGTGTGAGATTGTTAAATCTTACAAGGCGAAGGTGATTTTACTTTTCAAAACTCTTTCTTTTGCTTCTAGAGTTGAGGAAGTTCGTGTTAAAATTGGTTTTTCTGGAGATTTTGTAGTAGATAGAACTGAACATGATGGGGGAATTGCAGCTATTTGGAAGTCTAATAATTGTTGTAGAGTTATAATTATTCTAATAATTACATGGGCTTGGAGATTGATAATGTGGTGAACAGGAAATGGAAACTCACTGGTTATTATGAGTATCCCAAATGGAGTTGGAGAAGAGATTCATGGAACCTGATTACACAAGTGCATCACTCTTCTAGTCTCCATTGGTGTATTATAAGCGATTTTAATGACTTAGTTTGCTCGGCTGATAAGAGAGGTAACACTGCTTACCCTGAATATCTTTACAAAGGCTTTCGGATGGTTCTCACAGGCTGTTTGTTGATTGAAATACCCTTACGTGGATACTAGTACACTTGGGAAAGAGGTAGAGGCACATACCATTGGATGGAGGAACGCTTAGATAGAGCTTTTCCTTTTTTTAGTTGGAATCAACTTTGTTTTTGAGCTATTCTTTCTAGTATCGTATCCCTCGTGTCAGATCATTTTCCCATCCTTCTTGATACAAATGTTGAATAGAAGGAGGCAGCTAAATATAGGTTCCTTTTTGAGAATTTGTGGCTCGGTGTAGATAGCAACCTGCAATCGAAAAGATCGCAAAATCTTGTGGATAGGCTGATTAAGTGTTCGGGTTCTGTGGAAGCTTAGGGACAATGTTTTAAATGCAATTTTTTTTAATCCAAAATCAAGAAATTTTAGGTTGAAGTTAATGACCTGCGCAAGGGACAAACTTCTGTTGATCATGATATGCTTCAACAAAAGAAAACAGAGTTGGGAAATACCTTAATCCAGGAAGATACATATTGGAAGTAGAGGGTGAAGGCATTTTAGTTACAAATTAGGGATTCAAACACGTATTTCTTTCACGCTACAGCCTCTAGTAGGCAGAAATCCAATAAAACTTATAAATTGCAAGATGAGAACGGAGAGTGGTGTGAGGATTTGGATGGCATTTGTACTATCGTTAAGGATTATTTCCAAACTTTATTTGGCCAAGAGACAGTTCATATCCCAGAGGCATTTGCCTGTATTGAGCAAAGGGTGTCTGATTCTAATAATGCAATGTTTTTGGAGTCATTTTCTTCCGAGGAGTTTCGTAATGCTTTATTCCAGATGCATCCCGACAAATCACACGGCCAGGATAGTTTAAATGCTGCTTTCTATCAGAAATTTTGGGCAGATATAGGGGAAGATATGACTAACTCGTGTATACAGTGGCTTCAAAGCAAGGAATTTCCTATTTTCTTTAATGATACATGTATCATTCTTTTCCCAAATTGTGAAAATCCTTATCATATGAAAGATTTACGGCCAATATCTTTGTGCAATGTCTTGTACAAGATCATTGCTAAAGTTCTTGCTAACCGATTGAAAAGGTTGCTGCCTAGCATTATCATGGAATCTCAATCGGCATTTGTCCCTGAGAGAGCCATAACTGATAACATTTTTATTACTTTTGAGATTATCTACCACTTTAAGAAGAAGAAAAGTGGCAAGAAAGGTGGGTTGCTCTAAAATTCACATTTGTAAAGCGTATGACAAGATTAGTTGGGCGTTTTTGGAATTCATGATGAAGAGGATGGGCTTTGATGCATAATGGGTGGAGCTCATCATGTTATGCGTTACTGTTTCATACGTCGTTGGCCCTATTATTCTGAAGCGTGGTTTGCGTTAAGGCAATCCACTATCTCCATTTCTTTTCATCATCTGTGCTGAAGGTTTCAGTACTCTAATTCAACAAGCTGAAAACCGAAGGGACATCCACGATTGCAAAGTTTCTTGATGTCTACCTAGCATTTCTTATCTTTTTCTTTGCAGATGACAGCTTCTTGTTTTTCAAATCAATCGAAATAGAATGTACTAAAATGAAACAACTACTCCACTGTTACGAGGAAGCATTGGGTCAAGCTGTTAACTTCCTCAAGTCGAGCATATTTTTAAGTACCAAAGTTGACCAAGCCATGAAGGACAGGTTATCCACTCTTTTGGGAATGTCATCATTTATTAATACTGGCCGTTATCTAGGCTTGCCATCCTTGATTGGCAAGAAGAAAACAGAAGTCTTTAACTTTATCTATGAAAGACTATGGAATTAGCTGCAAGGATTACATAATAAGTTTTTGTTTCGTGCGGGTAAGATGATACTGATTAAGACAATGGCTTTAGCAATTCCATCTTTCTACAAGAGTTCATTTCTTTTGCTCGTTTCTTTATGTGAAGAAGTGCAACGCATGATGAATTCCTTTTGGTGGGGTTCAAGAGTAACTCGACTAGAGGTTATACTTGGATGCGATGGAGTCATATGTGTGTTCAAAAAGAGTATGGTGGACTGGGTTTTAGACAACTTTATGTGTTTAATCTTGCTATGTTAGCTAAGCGAGGATGGAAGTTATTTTCAGCGTCGGATTCTTTAGTCAGTAAAGTTCTCAAAGCATGTTACTCTCCTCGAAGGGACTTCCTCATGGCTAAGCTCGGTCATAACCTAAGCTATACATGGAGAAGTATTTGGAGCACGCAGTATGTTCTTTTGGTAGGTTGTTGATGTAAAGAAATATTAGTGTGTGGAATGGTGCTTGGCTTGGTGATGAAGCTAATTTCAAAGTCAAAACGACGATGTTTTCGGGATTAGAGGACTTGGTTGTTAATGACCTATTCATCCCCAGGTGTCAAGAGTAGGACTTCGAACTTATCCAAGATTACTTCACGCCAAGAGATGTTATTGCCAGCACAATTATCCCTTTTGGCTTAAGCCCTTCGGCTGATGGACATATTTACCGTTTTACTAAAGATGGAAATATCTTAATAAAGTCCAAGTATAGGCCAATGGAAATCAGTGGATCCAAATCGTAGTTTCAAGTGAATGGAATAGATTGTGGAATATTGAAGTGCCACCGAAAGTTCAAGTTTTTCTTTGGTGAGTGTGCCGAGATTGCCTTCCAACTCGTATTAAGTTGCAACAACGAAGTATGTCCGTGCCAAGTGTTTGTGTACTTTGTGAACATGAAGAAGAAAATCTACAACATTCTCTTATCCTATACCTATTTGCACAACATTGTTGGAACCTTGCTGGTTTTGATGTACAGATCCATGGTTGTGAGACTTTTGGTGAATGGCTTTTTCATGTGATCTCCACAACTAAGAAGCATATTCTTAGCAAAAGGTGTATATTAGCTTGGAACATATGGAAGAAACGAAATAGCAGATTATGGAGTGGTCAATGTAGCAACCCATTTGATACGATTGACCAAAGTATTTAGGCCTTGTTCTATTTGGTGTTAACCAAACTGCGACGCATATAGTCATCTATACCTCATACTTTCATTTTCAACCAGCGCACATTTCCCAAAATAATATTAACTGCGTTTTTACACCTTAATATCTGCCATGAACAACTAAACCCCCAATCAAACAAGGCCTTAGTTTTTCAATGACTAGGCATTGACTATGGCAATTAGGAAAGTTTGAGCAGTCAGCAACTTACCATTGGAGCCACAAGTGACGTGGAAAAAACCACTTGTTGGTATGTTGAAGTGTAATATTGATGCTGCAATTTTCTTAGAGGATAGTACGTTTGGGGTTGGCATGGTTATAACAAATGATTTGGGAGAGTTCATGAGTTGCACGTCCAAGCAACTATTCGGGAACTTTAGCGAGTTCATGATTGACAAATAAATTGCATGTAAATGTCAAATCGTGTAAAATATTTTACATTTTTGCCGTTTGATTGCACGTTGTAAATGGAAAATATTTTGCAAGGTACAATCAGTTGATGCACGATTTGTGTCAATTGCATGTAAATATTTTCTTAAGTAATAACTAGGTAAATATTTACCATGCAAACATTTACCAAGCAAATGATTTACAACTTGTCAATCAAACACACCCTTAATTTATCTTTCCAGGCAACAAACCAATGAAATACCTCATGTGTTAGGTAAAACATCTAAATTTCACCATAATCATTGCATTTGGCATGAACCTCCGCCATAGTTAGGAGCTCCTCTTACGGTTGATGCATTAGCCTCTAATTAATTACTATATTTCCTTTGCAAAAAAAAAAAAAGTGATTTATTTATTGGTTAATTTATTACTACCTCCGTCCCAAAATTATAGCATTTTTCTTATCTTCACAGAGATTAAGAAAAATACAATTAATGGTATTGGAAAAGTACAATTCAATATTATTTTCCTAATATACCCTTTCATTTATTAGATATTTTATTTCAACTACTCTATTTTGATGATATCAATGTATATTAAATGAGGGTATAAAAGACAAGTAATATTTTAACTATATCTTTAAAAGGAATGTGTAACATATGTTGACGAAAAAATAATATAATTTATAATTGTGGGACGGACATAGTATCATATTTTCTTTAAAAGGTTAGTGGGTGGTTGATTGCACCGGCCAAACAAGCCCTAAAATCTTCAACGCTTCAAATCCATCTGATTCTCGTACTTTTCTCTCTTGAATCAGAATTCTCTCTACGATAATTCAAAATTAAACACCGTGCTTCTAAGCATCAACGATCTCTATGAACTGCGAAATTTGTCAACTCAAAGAACTAGTAAGTAACCTATTTCTTGTATCTTTTGTGCTTTTGTAATTTATGGTGTATATGTATATATTTCCGACTGATCGGAGTACTTCTTTGTAAATTTCACTGTATATATCAGGAAGTAGAGCACTTTGAGATACGTGAAGTCCTCCGATGTAAGTTTGGTGCTATGTTTATTTATTTTCTTGATGACCCATAGTAATTACTCCGAGCTTTTTCGATTGTTGAATCCACAGAAGAAAAAGAATTAAATCATTTTTCCCCTTTCGACCATCAGATATTTTTGTTCTTTATTAGGTTAGTTTGAATGAAGATTGGTTTCATAAGACTAATTGTTAATTGCAGCTACCTTCTGAATTCTAGGAGATTTTCTGATAAAACTTTAAAAAGGTAATAAAATTGCTTGTTTGGCATTTTTCTGACATGAGGGTTAACTTTTATGTAGGCATTCTGCATACAATTCTGTTCCACAGAGCTTTAGGCCTTGTGCGGCCAAAGGACGTTGATTTGGAGCTCTTTGAGATTACCTATGTGAGTAACTTACACTTTTTGTTAAAGGGATTGATTGTCCTATCTTCACCAAGATGCCACCTATTCTGCATGTAGTCAAGATTATTTTTGGTACAGCTATAAGTTAAGAGATTTTTAAGAACTTGCAATATGTAAGCAAGCATCCTAAGTATAAAATAAAAAAAGGTTCCATAGGATGGAATGCAGATAGTACACTGATGTGTCTTGTTCTTTTTATGGTCGAAGTTCTGTAACTGAACGCCAGATGTTGGTGTTGGACGTCATTACTCGTTTTCTTCAACTTCCAAAATTTCTTGTGTAGGTGCAATGTGGTGATGCAGAACTTGAGAGGAAGATAGATGAGAAGATTGATCAATTCATCGATAGGGTGGAGAAACATCCAAACAAGAAAAACCAGGTTCATGGCTTGCCACTTCCTTTGATTTCTCAAATTCATGGTGCTTGGATGTTTTGAAATTAATAATTGTTCATTTTTGTCCTTTAGTGGCTCTCGTTCTATTTGAATTTTGAAATATGATTTTTTTATTTGTTTTGTCACATTAAGAAGGAGGCTAAGAGGTTGTTAAGTTTTGGTAAGGAGTTCGAGTGTAACAGTGTCAAGGTTCAACGATTCCCTTTTTTGGCAATTAATTAATAAATAAAATCAAATTCTAATATGAGGCTGCTAAGTCCTAGTTTTGGCTTCGTGAGGAAGTTGCTTTCAGATAAGCTACATGTGGTTCTCTTCATATTGGTTGACATCACCATTTGGTTAGCATATATATGCTGTAGTGTAATACGAGGGAATAGATGCAATGCTTCACTTTCTCTGTTTCAGCTTGCTTATAACACACTAATGTATCTTTGCATTGCCTGCTTGACTGAGAGATACATTTTGGTTATTTCAAATTTTCTTCTCATTGCCAGATCTGATTGTATTGCATCTATGGTGAATATATGTTGTCTTTCATGTACATAGGACTTTCTCGGCTTGTGTTGCACACACTTCCTTACTAAAATACCAGTAATGAACATCACTAAGCGGTGATGTTTTCACATCTTGACAAGAAGTTTCCTTTTTCTAGTGAATTCATTACAGGAAGTTTCCTTCTAAGGAATCTTTTTCTTCTGCCATGTATAGATCCTAGTATGGCAGTCTGATTCCGAAGTGGATTCAACAATGCATGTTTATATTTTATGTTCTTATGTCCAATATTTTATCACCATTGAGGTACGTGTTTGTGTAAGATAAATAAATTTTTAAAAAAATTGTGCAGATATGTTTGTCCTTTTATGAAGCGAAAAACAAGCAAGCTACCATGTGGTTCACTAACAAAGTTGAACGGCAATTCTGGGAACACTGGTACATAAATTTGAATGTCATGCAACACCCAAAAACACCATCTGGCAAGTCTCATCATTCAAAAACAGTAGTTGATCCAGGAGGTAATGTCCATGCTATGCTAATTTATGGGTTCATTAGTTATTATTGCTTATTCATGTAAATACACCTTCCTTTTTTCCCCCTTTTTACCGAATACTTCTGAAACTGCAGTTGATGCAAGAGGTGCTAGGCGTGCAGCATTAGAAGCATCTCTCCGTGACGTTTTGTTTCAAATAATTAAATTTGTAAATGAGAAGAAGGACCATGTCCCATCAATACCGAATCTTGAAGGCATTTCGTTTCCCTACGAAATAACAATCTCAAGGTATTTTTTTTGCCTCCTCTTCTTGAAAGATGAAGTAGTGATGCCCAAGTCAAAATATAGTAGCATCCTATCATGTCAAATCCATATCTGTCCTATCATTATGTACTGTTTCGTCATTTCCTCTCTCTTTCTTGCTAGGTTCTTTTTTCTTTTTTCTTTAAATTTTTATTTCTATTTTTTCTGTTTTCTGGAGACCACATATGAAATAAATTCTAGCCTGCTGTCGTACAGTTCATTTTAAGTGTATATGATATGTTTTGAAATGTAGTATATAGTCTTTAATGCAACATTAGAACTCTTATATTCTTCTACTATCATGCGGTTTTATGAGATTCAGTGTTGAGAACTTGACTATGCAATTAGTGTTTAGATGAATTCCATGTCCTCATACAGCTTCTATCATCAATGAGAACAGAGCAGGTGCCTTGTGTTGTTTTCGGCCAAAATCCTAAATATCATTTCTTGCATTAATAAGGGAATCATTAATCAACATCAGCTTCATATATGCAAGTTTTACTCTATGAATTGTTTACCATCGTGTTCTAAAGCATCTAATTGTTGGTTTTGAAAATGTGAGAGAAACACGTCAAAGTCGGTTTATAGCACTAAAAGAAATATTCATTTTCTGGTGCTTAAATCGGAATTGCAGGTAGTACCTGGCACCCAGTCGTCCTTTGCATTACACAAAACTAGTGTCTTAGTGTATTGTTTAAGATAAAAATGCTGGTCTCGCTCTTCTTCTATTCTGTATGTGTCAAAACTTTCTTTGTTGTTTTGCTTTTATTGAACTTGGCTGTATCCTAGATTTTTCAAGATCATGTGTAAATTTTTTTGTAAGATGCTGAATTTCATGATAAAGTAAGGTTCATTTTTGGTTCTAGCTTTTTGGAGGAGAGACTCATTGTAATGTTCTGAAATATAGTCCTTCAAAGTCCTCACTAGTCTCTTAAGTTCAGTGCAGACACTTTACTGGCATCATCCATGTGTTTGTTATTTTTTCACATGAATTAGAGTTATCTCCGCGGAACGCAAAAAAAATAAAAATAAAAATAAAAAAATAATAAAAAAATCCCTGAAAAGTAAAGAAAATAAGTCTATGTATGAGATTAAGCTTTAACATCTGTCTTTCCTATTGAAATGAGGATGTGCGTGATTGCTTAAATTTTCCATGGGAATGTGTATTTTCGATGTAAAATTTCCTACTAGTGTTTGACACCCAAGGAAAATGTTTTCTAGGTATAGTGTTTTGAGGTACATTCTCCTCCAAATTCCATGTAAATTTACCAATCTGGAGGTTTTTTTTTGGGGGTGTTGTTGTTTTTGGGAAAAAGGTTTTCTATGTGACTGTCTTACACGGAATCAGAAAACATTTTCCTTTCCAATTCCCGTGTTGTATCAAACATACCCTAAAACTGCACTAATGTAATGGGTTCAATGTCAACTTTATCTCATCTTTCCAAGTATTTAGAAATCATTCATATGTTCTACAAGGCATAACTTGTGGATGAGTGATTGCAATACATGAATGTAAAAGAATGTCAATGCTTTCCTTCTTTGTTCACTATAGCAATTGTATATTCTCTCTATTCTCTACGAACATGCTGTTTATATTTAATAATTTTGTGAAAACAGGAATCCATAGCATTATGATGTGAAAAGTTTTAATTGATTGACAATCAGGTTGTCATGGTAAAACAGACTGCTGCCATGTTTGCCAATGTTGTGTGATTCTTATGTTTTTCCCTAGATGTACCTGAAAAGCCAAGTATACAGCTCCTAAGTTGTATGTACTGCCTTGTTGTAGTTCATCAGATTCTGCATTCGGTATGGACATGTTCAAGAGGATGCTCCAGACTGGGCATCCAACAATGCTCAGCTGATCATGGGTCCCCGTCAAGCCGTTGCTTGTGTCTCAGGGTGAACAGCTAGCTACTGTCTATAACTGGGGCTTTACAATATATATAGTGGAAACTGAAGGTTCATTCATACTCTCTGGAATAGATTCCAGTATGTACATATCAAATAGCATATCTGTACAACTCTTTCATCATATCTACCTATGGTGGTGTTCGACTCTCGACTATGAAATGTCGTTGTGCTATATAATAATCCAATTGTTTGCCTTCCCTTATTTATCCTAAGTTCTATTTTTAGTTCTTTTCAATTAAGGAGACTCACACGGATATTTCTTTTCAGTTTTGGAGAGAAACGCGTGCACATGAGAACTATTTTTGTAGGATAGTTGAAAATTTACTTAAATCGTGAAATGTCATACTTGGAGACTCGAACTGGGACACTGCAATTTTTCATTTTCATTTTTATTTTATTTTTTGAGGACGGGGACTTGAGAGCAATGGAGATTTGAACTCTCCGTCTCGTACAAGGGACGATGCCCTGATGCCAATGAAGGTATAAACTCTTGGCGAGGCATCGCAATGTTAGAGGTTCTAAAGAAACAAAAAGCCAAGTGTAGAAGGCTCCTTCTCCATCCGAGTCGAGTTGAAACTCGACACTCGCAGAGGGGAGACGCTACTATCCAACTCGGCTGAAGAACAATAGCTGATATCGAGGAGATAAATTTTGGCTCAAATCATATATCGGTCTCACAACCCGTGCACAACTAGAACAATAATTTCGACAATGTTTTTAAGATTAATGACATTCACAAACGGTAATGACTTCCAAACCAACAATATAATATTAATTGATTTATTATATCAAATTTCATATCTACGGTGTCAAATCAATTGCTATTAATTATTACATTGGGTATTTTTACAAAAGAGCCCCAACCATTTAGTTTTGAAATAAATTCAATTCCTTTATTTTTTTCTTGTGTTGTGGGACCCTGACCTTTAATTAATTATCACTAAACTCCCTGCTAACAGATTCGGTCGGGTTTAGCTGTTAGCTTGGTTTTTTTTTTTTTTTTTTTTCCCTTTTGTGTACTTAAATTGAGAGGTAAAGTGGGGAAACAACAATTCTTTTCATCAACAAAAAAAGGAGAACACCAATTTTTAGTGATGTACAAATTAGTTTTAAAATTTTCTAAATTTTACAATTTCAACTTTAATTTTGTTTATATATATTTTCATTTAAGCTCATAATTAAAATTTTTTGTATAAAAAATTTTAATATAATTAATAGTATTTACAAAAAATTTTCTGTACATGAACACGTATTTGCATTAGCCTAATAGAATTAAAAAAAATTCTAAAAAAATAATAGTACAATAAAATAAAAGTAAGTTTCAATTTCAAGGAAAAAAAGGTACGGCTAAACACACCCCGAAGAATTTCTCTTCAAACCCACATAAATGACATAAATCTGAAGACAAAATTACCCCTAAACGAAATACCAACATCCCCTAAACGAAATACCAACATCTGCCCCTTTGGTCCAGTTTGGACGCTCGGCCAAAGTTTGCCGAACGTCCAATTGGACATTTAGCCGAAGCTTGCCGAACATCCTTGCGGACATTCGGCGACATATGGCCGAACATCCACAAGGATGTTCGGCCAAAACATGGCCAAATAATTGTAACTCTCAAATTTATTGTAACTAGTACTACACCCGTGCGATGTACGAGAACAATTCAATTTATATACAATCAATAATTAATATAACATTATAAATATATTAAATATGAATGTTGAATTACATAATTAATATAATTTATGCATATCAAATTGTATAATTGTAAATAATTATTGAAATCTATAATAATGTATATTATATTCAATACAAAAAAGAGGAGTAAATTAACAATTGTAAATTATAAAAATTCACGAACATCACATAATTAACAGGTTTTTCAAAATGTATAACTTTAATTCTAATTGTTGTGCATAGCATTGCACAACAATACTCATGGAGATTAATTAATTGTAAACGAACCATTAGGAATAAATTTATAAAAATTCTTTGACTATCAAAACGTGTCTTTCTCATTGGTACATATCAAATTTATATTGAACACCTTTATTCTTTCTGAAATGGATATTACGCATTCTAAATTTTATAATTTTATGCGTTTTTTTAGTGATTAATTGTAATTGCTACTTAATTTTAGCTCTATTGTATAAGAAGTGTTATGCTTAATTTTATTTAAATTTATAGTAATACCGACATTTTCCGCATCTACATAATTTAATTATTTGATTTCTTTCCATTTACGTAAACTATATGTTAATTGTAGAAATAAAAACTTCTTATTTTTAATTTTATATACTTAGAAAAGGCAAAACGGTTGTAATGCAAAATCCAGTTAGTGAGCATATCACATCAATCGTATTAACAACGAAAAATATCAACTAATTTTTTTAATTAGAAACCGTATGTCATGCAGAGGTGGTCCTGTAATGAGGCGATCGCCTCAGGCTCAGCCATTCGGGGGCCCATTTTTATCCATTATACATGAATCTCAATTGTGTATTAAGCATTTTTTTAATGAATGGCCCAATTTTAAATTCTATCCAAATTTTTAGACCCAATTTTAAGAGTAATAAGAGAATAATTGAGGTATTCAATTCAAAATTTTCGGCCCATTTTTTACTTTTTAACAATGTTTATTCAAATATTTAGGCCCATTTTGAATTAGTAGAGACCACTTTCTAATTTATTTGAGAATAGTATTAGTATTGGATGGATTTGATCCGTTGCATTTGTTAAATAATTGTTGAAATTTGTTTGACAAAAGGATTTTTTTCATTCATTTGATGTCGATTTTTAATCATTTTTCTTGGTATTTATAGTAAAGCAATTATATATCATACCTCCTAAGTATCCTTTTAGAGCTCAAAAGAGAAAAAAGAAAGCAAGGGAAGCCGCTTTAATACAAAATCAAGTTGGAGACCTTAACAAGTACTTTAATTTTAAGAATAGAAAAGTGGGTGAAGAGAATATGGAAAATGTAATTAATGAGCCAGCCGATGTGCATGTAAATATAGCGGTTGAAAATGTCAAAACTAATCAAAATGAGTTGGGAGGGAAAGATGAAGAGGAAGGAAAAGATGAGTTACGTTTGATGTCATTTCTAAGCTTTTTAGCTTAATATCGTGAGTTTGACTAAAAAAATTTTTGGAGTAGTAACCCCCGAAAGCCCCCCGATTCTATGGTTTAGGGGCCCTTTTACAAAACTTTGACTCGAGCCTCACAAACCATAGGACCGCCCCTGACGTCATATTGGCATTGCCAATAGAGCGTCTGCCAAATGTGAAACTTTAATTATAATAATATAAAGATTAATAAATTACTATTTTACTTAAAAATAAATAAATTATTCAACACAAATCCAATTATAATTTTAACCACTCATTATTTGATTTTAAAAAGAAAAAAAGTAAAAAATACTCCCTATTTTTAAATAGGCCAATTCACGTAACCAAACAAAACTATCAAAACTTATAATTTTATCATAATAAAATTAAATAAAAAAGTATTTATTATTTAGTATTTTGAATTAGAACTTTAAAAAATGAAATTATATTTAAAGTCATTCCAAAACTAATTTTTTCTCATTAAATTTTTCTTTAAATATTAGTTTATTTTTAATTATATTTTTAATTACTACTAATTAATGTTGGATTATTTCCAAAACTTATTTTATAATTTTTTAAAATATTTAATGTGTGCTATATTGGCATCTTTGCCAACGTGGTATTCCAATTATTTTAATATAAAGATTAATATTAATTGTATATAATAATTTTGATATAATTTTTTGTATTCTTATTTATGTAATTAATTGACTATTATTTCGAATGACAGTATTGACGACCAACAATTTTCCATAAAAATAAGAATCGTAAGTATAAATATAAAATTTATTAATATGGGCAAATAACCATTATAAATAATTATTACTATTAAATATAAATAATTATTATCATAAATAAATAATTAATATAATTATTATTAAATATAAATAATTTTTATTTATTATGAATAACATATTAATCTTTTTAAAAAATGGTTCTTTGGCCAAAATGGACCGAACACCTCAAAGAGTGTTCGGGCATATTTGGTAGAACACGCTTTGTGGTGTTCGGCCAATATTGGCTGAACACCTCAACATCTACTTCATCAATATTGGTTGAATAATCTCAGATCTGTTCGACAAATCAGTGTCAAAGAGATGTGTGAAAATTTTGGACAAAATATAATTTTTACATAAAAAATCACTGAATTTTTGTACTGTAAATTTCTTTATTATTGTAAGTTTCTCCTTGTTCGTATTAGCAAATGAGCTTGATTCTTGTAGATGGAGTTTTCGCTTCTCCTCTCCTTTTGTTCGGTCAAGATTGGAGGGTTTAAGGGCTTTTTTTTTTTTTTAGTGGGTGAAAGGGTAAAATTGAAAATAGGGGGTGTATTGAGTAAGTTAGGAATGAGATAAAAAAAAAAAAAGAAAAGAAAAAGAAAGGATAGGTGTATTTAGTATATGGGTGCGAAGAGACAAATAAGTCAAGGTAATTACTATGCTATAGATTTGTTTCCGTGCTCAAACGTACCTCAAGATATAAAATAATACACGGTCAATGCTAATTGAAAATTTTATTTTATAAAGTAGGAAAAGAACTTAAAATAATATATAATTGTTTAGATAAAAAAAATATATTGATAAAAATAGCTTAATTGGTGATTTAATTCCACACTAGATTAAAATTATAAGTAATTGTTTTTTCCAAGAAGGACAATGCATAAAAGTAACCCTTACTATAAGGGCATAGAGAATTATATAAAGAGTAATATAATTAGGTAAAATAATTATATTACCCTTTTTTTAATAAAATATTACATAATTATTAAAAATAAATTAAGGGGTTGTTTGATTGGGTATAAAGTAAATGTGCGCGGTATTCCGTGTAAAAATGTGTGGTTAATATTATTTTGGAAAATGTGTGTGTGGTTGAAAATGAGTATGAGGTATACGAAATTGCGTGCGGATAAAGTTAATACCAAGAAGAACAAGGCCTAAGATTATTACATTTAGCATGTTACTTATTATGAGAACCATTATCCTTGGCATTATGATAGTACAAATTATGCCTAGCAGCCTAGGTAGCAAGGTCCAATTTTAATACCTAACAAAGTATTCCTTGACCGGTGGATTCGCCGCCTACCATTCTTTTCCTCGAGAGTCACCGGCATCTATTTATACTCCATCCATGGCTGCAACTGAATCTAAATTCTCTCTCTCTCTCTCTCTCTCACTCTCTCTCACACACACACACGCACACTCAGCAACTTCAGTTCCACTTCTCATTACAACCCTAATTGTCTGCAATATAAACACCACACAAATGGAGAAAACAACACCAAAGAAACATTTCATTCTGGTTCATGGATTCTGTCATGGAGCTTGGTGCTGGTACAAACTAGTCAACACGCTCAAGTCGGCTGGGGACTACCGAGTGACTACGGTGGACCTCGGATCCTGTGGGATTCACCCGAAGAGGGTCGATGAAATTTCATCAATCTCTGATTATGTGCAGCCATTGATGGATCTCATGGCTTCTTTAGATGATGATGAAAGAGTAGTTTTGGTGGGACATAGCTATGGTGGTCTACCTGTTTCTCTTGCAATGGAGAGTTTCTCACACAAGATCTCTGTCGCAGTCTTTATAACTGCCTACATGCCAAACTGTCAAGATCCTCCAGCAGCCTTAATTCAAGAGGTTTAAATTTGTGTTTCTATATGTGTTTAATGAAGATTGATTTTATGAATGGATGATAATATGATATGAATGTTGAAATAGTATTTGAGGAGGAGTTCGACAAAATCTATGATGGATTGCGAGTTTACATTGGATGAGAAACGTGAAAATATGCCAATTTCTGCGATATTTGGTCCAGATTACATCACAACGAAAGTTTATAGCGGCTGCCGATTAGAGGTGATTACTTGAATTTAAGCGTTAGCATCAATGTGGTTTCGTCTTCCTCTCCATGGGCTTTGTACGTTTTTCTTTTAAATAACATAGGCGAATTAACATAGTTTCACTTAAGAGGAACAAAAAAAAAAAAAAAAAAAAAGCATGCACTAGCATAAATGTCGTTGCTCCGTTGATTTTCGTTTATTTAATATATCCTATCAAAGTACTCCATATTTACATCATATTGTGTATACATGTATAGCATTTTAATCAGATGATACAATTAATTATATATGAAACAATTAAATGAACAATATATATCTTAATTTTGTCAATCAATGCTATTTATAAGAAGTGATTGACGAGTAAGAATGTCATTAATTAATTTATTATCTTGAAATATTCTACATTTAAAACATCATTTAAAATGACATATCAATTACTTTCAATTAACGAGTGCATCACCAACAATAGTAATTAAACTGTCATTAAATATGAGTATTCTTTATTTGATAGATAACATGTTATTTAATGTTTGTGTGTTGGTATATACGTACGTAATTAGTCCATGATGACCATTAATCAAACAAATAGTACGTCTATACATAATTATTACGACACTATATTTACATCAAGATGTATGTACATCAATAATGTTCAGTTCGACAGCGTTTCCTTAATTAGGAATCTCAGCCAGTTTAGTGAATTCGATTTAGTTTGAAATCAGGGATTAGATCACAGAATCTGCGATGAGGGAGGCTGTGATTTTGAAAATTTTCGACGATCTAGGTGGCAAGGTGGTGGCGGTCAAAGTTGTACATTTTGGGTAAAAATATTGCTAAAGTTTTCTACCACCACCGTACCCCGACTGTTATGAAAATTTTTAAAATCACTAGAGCCTCCCGTCGCAAATTCTAGATCTCGATCTCGATTTCAAAACGAAAAATCGAATGGGCCCTCTTGCGTTCACTTAGTTAAGAATGCTTCGATGGCTCTGAACAAGCATGTGTATGTACATATCTAGCAGTCTAGCTTATTGTATGAAAATTTGATCATGAAATGTTGAACTGAAATTATTTACTTCTATTCTATGCACATCAGCACATCCAACATTTAATAATAAAATAATAATAATAATAATAATAATAAAAATAACATAAAAAATTATTTCTCTCATTTGACGGAAACATGAGTCAAGATTTGCTAATTGACTTTTTCTTGTGTTTTTTACTGTCATATTCAATAAAAATAGTTCAATGAATGATGTAATTAATAGGACAGTAGTTTTAGAGATTCAAGAAATGGTTAATTGATTAATAATATGTGTTTGGTTGACACAGGATGTGGAGTTGGCGAAGATGTTGATTCGACCGAATAAATTGTTCATCGATGACTTGAGCAAGAAATCTTTGCTTACGAAAGAGAAGTATGGTGCATCTAGACGGGTTTATATAATATGTAAAGATGACGATGTAATGGAGGAAGATTTCCAAACGTACGTGGTCGAGGGGAGCCCTCCAAATGAAGTAAAAGTCATACGAGGAGCAGGTCATATGGTCATGTTATCAAAAACCCATGACCTCTGTCTTTGTCTCAAGGAAATAGCTCAAAAGTATGATTAGAAAAAGCCACATCAATCCCATCCGTAGATTTAAAATAAAATAAAAATATTTTAGTATCGTCTATTGTCCAAATGTGATATATATATATATATATATATATATATATATATATATTTCTATGAACACAATAAATTTATATTCACATTAATTATCATGATCAAATTGATTCTACAATTTTGTCGTAGGTGTCTACAATTTCACTACTTTGTAAAGACGAATGTACCTTAATTAGTGCTTAAAATTGAAAAAAAAAAATGAAACTTTGCGAATAAATTGAAACAGAAAAAAAGTAACACACCACATATAAATACTTCAGGTTGAACGCACCATTTGTTTCATTGAAGTTTGGTGAGTTGTTTTATTGATTTGGATATTAAAATTAGCATTTGAAGAATTATTTAGTGATTTTGCTAAATTCATTAATTGTATTATTTATGGGCCTGTTTGATACAATTTAAAAAAATACATTTTTAATTGTTATTTTCAACAGGTCATTTAATTGATTTGATAATTTTTATATTTTTATACAATTTTCTTTATTTTTAATTACATTCAAAAATCAAAATTTCAAAAATCTCTGACAAAACGTACACTAAAATTTAGTGAATTATGTTATTGATTTAACTAATTAGTATTCCGTGAATTGAGTTATTAATTTGTGTATTGAAATTTTGTTGACCGTATGGTTATTTGGGTATTGAAATTAGCGATGTGATCAGTCGTGATATCATTGAAAATTTTTAATTGTTGAAACTTTCTTAGTCTTTAGCGCAGATCTGGTCTTAGATTTCAAAACGAATATCAGATCTGGCATCAAAACCCCCAATGGACATCTTATTTACGGTGTCATCGATGGCACCTGTCACCTGATCATTGCTGTTGAAATTAGATGCAATGATTTTGATATTGAGTGAGTTCGTATCTATAATACTACGTCTGTGGCATTTATTGACTGCAAAATTCGATTATTATGCTAGTGGGGTTCAAAAGTTGAGTTTTTTCCAATGGGTTTTAGACTGCTAGCTAACTGTGATGTTCGTGTATGACTTTGCTGCTATGAATTATATCTTTCAAACTCGCAATAGGCCTAGAAAATATGTGGCTGAGATAAGAGGCGGTCCTATCATGAGGCAGATGAGGCGGTAGTCTCTTAGGCCCGATCCTGTCGGGGGTTCATTTTAGTCTGTTATACCTGAGACCTAATTGTGTATTATAATTGTTTTTTAATTGAAGAGTCCAATTTTAAATTCAACCCAAATTTTTCTCAATTTTAAGAGTGACGAGAACAATTCAAGTATTCAACCTGAACTTTTAATCCCATTTTTTGTTTGAGAAATCTAGGCTCATTTTTCAAAAATGTTTATTAAAATATTTAGGTCCATTTCAAGTTTAATAAAAGAACAAATATAGGTGGAAAAAAAGGGAAAAAGGGAATAACTGCAAACCCAAAAAAAAAAAAAAGAAAAAAAGAAAAAAGAAGAGAGAGTAGGGACTCGTCAACTCAGAACTCGGGTCTTAGCGTTGGCGCTCTGACTAAGTTTTTTTTTTTTATATTTTTTGTTAGCTTATTATTGTGCGTTTTACTAATGCTTACTGTGACTCTAATCGAGTCTCGTGTGTCACTTTATATTAGTTTTACGAAAAAAATAAATAAATAAATAAAAGGATCCATTTTTTTAAGTTCGCCTCAGGCTAAGCAAAATACAGGACCACCGCTAGCTGAGATTTACCTTCCCTTTTTGTGGCGATTAAATCTCGAGTTTGTTTAAGAATTAATTTATATTTTTCATTATAGAGTTCAAAATAAAACGAGAACAACCTTTTAATTCAAGTACTGAGAAAAGAAATTAAAGAATTCGATCTCTTTCTTTTCGAAGTTAGAAAAACTTAGTGACATATTTGTCGAGTAAACTCTAAGTCCTTAGCAGGACTAATTTTCGCAGTAGGTTCTATCACGACTTCGCTGTAAATAAAGCTTATTTATGTATTATGCACTTGAAAATGAGCGCATTTTACCTCCGTAAGATCCATTCTAAGTTACACTCCTAATTGAAAAGACACCTACGTACAAAGATACGAAATATTAATAAGAATGACATACCTAAATTTCTTCGTCAACTAGCTCTTGCTTGTTTTCTTTTGGAAAATGCGTCCCCCACAGTACATCAACATGATTGAAAGCTTGGCGAAAATGATTTGTATGGAAAAGAAGATGACGACTAAGGCGCGAGGAATAAATGTGATCTTTGCCCGCCGCCTACAAATTACTATCCCTTTTGACTCATCGCGTACATTATTATGATACATATGTGTACAACTATAGACTACAATTTTGTTAATTCCAAGTCTATCATCATCTATCTATAGCTATAAGTAGAAGACAAGAAGTATATAAGACACATCTTACCTAAACAAGTTTCGGGTTAGATAATAGATGAGAGAAAATTAGGTGGCGTACGATTTTTTAGGATTAAAATTCGAATTGTACGTTGTGAGGTTTTTTTTTATTTGACTTGATACGGTCTCTTGCAATCGCATGATGCAATTGCACTAGACAATTGCATGATCGTGTGCATTATTTTTGGCGATCGCATAGGTATAATTTTTATTTTTTATATATTTTAATGATTTTATGTGTTTGACTTTGTTAAACCTGTTTTGTTACTTATTAAAAATTATTTGTGACTTTCTTTAATATATATGTGACAATTTTTTGTGCTGCTTGTGTGATTCATTTGTGTTGCCTTTTTAAAATCCATTTTTTTACTCTTTTTTCAAAAAATTATTTGTGACTTTTTGTAAACCCATTTGTGACCTTTGTAATGCAAGTTTTAAACTACTTGTTACTTTTTAAATATTTTTGGTGACCTTTTCAATTCACGTGAGACTTTCTTTCCAGTTTAGGAGAGAAACAAGTGGACATGAAAAAATATTTGGTAGAAAAGTTGTGCATTTGGGGGACTCAAATCGAGACAATGAAATGTTAGAGGTCTTAAGAGAAACAACAAATTAAGTGTACGAGGTCGGTTTCCCATTCTGTGTTTGGGTGGGAACTCGACACTCGCAAAGGGGAATCCGTTCTACCCAACTCGGGTAAGAGAACAATAGCATATGTTGGCTCAAAAATTTTAAATTAAAGTCCAGAAATGATAATGTAATGTAATTAGGAACGTGAAATTAACGTATTGTTTAGACTAAATTTTACATTTAAAATGTCAAATTTATTGCTGTTAATATTATTATGTATCATATTGACATATAGTTTGGCATTCTCAATACAAGGTTTACTCTCACTCCAGTGCTTCTTCTTTTCAGAATTACCCATGCACTATAAATACTTTTCATGATACCTATCAGAATATACACAACAATAATACAGCTTTATTCCTATTCATCTCCACGTGCCCTTCTTTCTCTAATACTGATCGTTCTTCCATCCAACTATTCTAAAAATCGTTTTAAGCCTTCCCTCATCATCTCTACCACCATCATCGCCGAAAATCGTATATCTAAAAATTCCACCAACATCCTGGTCACGCACACACGAGTTCAACTCTGCCGTGATTCGCTCCCCGAAAAAACCCTCAAACATAATCCGACTATACCACCGCGATCGCCACAACGAGATCATCACAACGCGTCTTGATTCAACTCGATCGGAGACGCGCCTCACGCGCCGCCTGAAGTCTTTCGATTCGCGACCACGCCCTCACGCCACCACGCCACGTCGGTCCACGCCATCGCCACGCCACCACCCACGCCATCACCCACGTCATCGCCACGCCATCACCCACGCCATTGACACATCATCACCCACGCCATCGACACGCCATCGACATCGCCATCGACGCCATCGCCCGTCATCACCACGCCATCGCCACGCCATCAGTCACGCCATCGCCACGTCATCAATCCACGCCAGCGTTGACTTTGACTCGCGATTGACCGCCCGACTTTGACTTGACCGGTTTCACCCGTTATTTGATCGGTTCATAAGGTTTGACCGCTCCTGGGTTTTGACCGCTCAACTGCTTTCTACCGCCCGAAATTCAATTTCCATTTATAGCTCCGGGCCTTATGGATCGATCCGACGTTCATATCCCATCGCCATAACTCTTAATGGGCACAACTACGTGCATTGGGCACAAAGCTGTGACTAGTTTTCTCAAAGCCAAAAGGCTGGCGATTGCTGATCGTGCGCTATAGCCCGGTTCCACCGAAAGATGAAAGTGACGAAAAGTTCTGAGAACGTGAGAAGAATGGGACAGCAAATGGGGACATCATAACATGGTGTCGAAATACCTCGATACCTTCCATCACCAAGAATCGGGCAGCTTGACACAGTGTAAAGAAGTGTAGGATTTTCTTCGAGACCGCTATACTACTAAGGATCGTCATCAATATCGGCTATCGATTGCACTTCACAGAAAATCCAAATACCAGATCAATCCATTGACGAGTTTGTGTCCAAATGCATGCCATATGGGATCAGCTTGACCTCTTTCCGAGCCTACATGGAAAAACACCGATGACGCAAACCGCTTTGCAACCTATCGAGATAACCAAACAGCATTATCACACTTCTCATGGCTCTCAATGATCGCTTTGAACCCTGCTCAGCTTCTCTACTTCATCGTGAGTCCTCTACCAACCCTTGCCGATGTTGTCATCAACTCATCTCAAGAAACTCGACTTACGAAATCACAAGCATCTAATACTGCGGCAACTCATTATGCCAAACCAGAGCAGTCATCCAATACCGTGAGCTTCCACTACTTGCTCATCGCCACGAGACTAGTCATGCCTGGCTTCCACCTGTCCCTAAACGGGTTTGTAAGCACCGTGGCAAAGGACCAAATCACTATACAGTGATTGCTACAAGAACCCCTGGCTAAGGGCAATTCTACATCTATCACCGGGCCGCTACTAATCAATCCTCGCCTGTGATCAACTATCAACAATGATGATCTTCGATCTTTTGAAAACAGGTTTTATCTGGTCCTTCCAGCTATGTCGCCATCTCGTACTTCTTGGTATTTTGACTGCAAGTTCTTTGCAATCATATGACTCATGACTCTTCTCTCTTCATATCTAAAACACCCGCTTTCACATATCACACCAATCAAAACAAAGAAATGGATCTGAATTGTCCTGTTAGTCACGAAGGAGAAATCTCAACCTCAAAACTCTCTCTACCATCCACCTTTCATATACCTAAACTCACTATTAATCTTATATCAGTCGGTCAGTTATGTGATATGGGCCTAAATGTCATTTTTTCTTCCCTTGGTTGTCATGTGCAGGATCCAAGGACGGGGCAGATCATTGGAATAGAACACAAAGGGTATAGATGTTGGGATCCTGTTTCTAAGCGTCTTCGGGTCTCCCGACATGTCATCTTTGGGAACACAAAATGTTTTCCTCTATCTCCTCCAGATGTCACTTCGATTCTTCTATTCCCTTCTTCACTAGTCCCTCCATGGATACATGTTCATCTCCACTACCTACAACTTCACCAGACCTTACCACACCATCCGCTGAAAACACTCCACCCACTTCCTCAACAGATATCATCATACCATCCACTTCTACAACCACTCCAACTACTTCATCAACAGATATCACCATACCATCCACTAATGACAATGCCACATCTTCCACTAAGACATCCACATCGACGATTTGTTCTTCCTCATGAGATACCACTTACGGACCATTCTCGATGCGCTGTTTCGACGAAGATCCTGCTGATCATACCATCCCTCCTCGCTTGGCCTACTGTGCAAGAACTCTTCCTCATCATCTTCGTGACTATCACCGCATTTCCTACTATATTTTCCCACCATGAGCCATCTTCATATCAAGAGGCTAGTTCTAACCCACTATGGCGACAAAAGCTATGGATCAAGAGTTTAGGCTTTGGAAAGAGCCCAGACTTGGGAATTGGTTCATCTTCCTCCAGAAAGTCCGCAGCTGGTTGTAAATGGGTTTATAAGATCAAAACAAAACCGATGGATCAGTGGATCGCTACAGCACGACTTGTGGCTAAAGGTTTCACCCAAGAATATGGTATTGACTATGAAGAAACCTTTGCTCCAGCTGTTCAGAATAACTGCTCATGACTCTCATAGCTATTGAAAAGAATTAGAAAATGGGACATGTTTCGATGGATGTGAAAAAATGCCTTCCTAAATGGCATCTCTCTGAGGAAGTATACATGAAACCTCCTCCTGGTGTTTCTCATTCTCCATCTCGGTATGTAGGCTACTGACGCTCCTCTATGGTCTTAAGCAAGCCCCTCAGGTCGTTTGAAAAATTCTGGCCCAACTATCCACACGCTTGGTTTCCTTTCCATGGAACATGATTCGCCCTCTTTGTCAAGAAGAGTTCTGGCTGGTTCTATTTTCTTGATTCTCTATGTGTGACGATATGATTATTACGGGATGATGACACAGCATCGCTTTCATTGAAAGAATCTCTCAAAGAATCACTTTGAGATGAAGGACCTTGGTCGCCTTCATTACTTCTTGGGTCTTGAAGTACTATCCGATTCTGCTGGTTATTATCTCACACAAAGCAAGTATGCATCCGATGTTCTCACCGTAGCCGGTCTTTTACCATTGCAAACCGCTTTCCACTCTCGTGAAACAAACTGAGACTCACACCTTATGATGGTAACTCTCTGATCCCTACGTTATATCGACAACTTGTTGGAAGTCTCGCTTATCTCACAATACACACGCCCAGATATTGCATATGCTTGTGCACATTGTCGGGCCGGGCTCATGGCAAAGACTGCGATCTACTCATTATGCGTACCGTTTTCGTCGATACTTCGATACATCAAAGGGACTATGTTTCATGGACTTCACTTCCCCATCTTCATCATCATTGAGCTTCACGCTTACTCTGATGTCGATTGGGTGTATCCGACCGGATAGATGCTCGACCACGTGGTTTTGTATTTTCCTCTAAGCTCATTGATATCCTCGGCGAGCAAAGCAAACCTCGACTTCACGCCCAAAGGCCGGTTGCGTAATATCGCGCTCACGACACCACTCAGGAACTTGTTTGGCTTCTACTGCTCCTCTCCGGATATATGGAGCCCTCAAACGCCTCCAATAAATATTTGGCATGCGATGATAGTGCCACCAAAATAGCTCAAAATGATGTCTTCACGAACGCATCAAGCATATTGAGATCGATTGTCACTTTACTCAACACGTGAAAAGGAATACAAAGTATATCTCGCTCACATATCATCCGATGAGCAAACGGTCGATCTTCTCACCAAAGTCCATCCACCACATCGCTTTCATTTTTGTTGTCCAAACTCAAGATGGTTCCCTCATTTACCTCCTTGAGTTTGAAGGGGTGTTAATATTATTATATATCGACATATAGCCTTATAGTTTGCTGCGCTTTTCACCCAGTGCTTACTTTCAGAAATTTACTCCACGTGACTCTATAAATACTTCTGCATACCTATCAGAATATACACAACAATAATACAGTTTATTCCTATTCATCTCCTGTCCTCTTTCTCTAACAATATAAGTTACTATAACATCATTGATCGTAAATAATCATGATTGTGCAAATGATCAAGTGCCCTCAGTACCCACATGTCGGTACCAAATTAGGAGCGATCATGATTATATAAAAAAAAGGAAAATACAGGAACCCAACATTGAAGAACAAATTGCTAGAACTTCCAGAAAAAAAAAAAAAATTATTAGTAAGGAAGGAAAATAAACATGTGCCATCTCTCATTTTTGTCAAAAGATGGCCAAAATCAAATCAAATAATCGATAATACCAATTTCTCCTCTTAAGATCAACCATCATTAAAAAATATGCATTATTTAAATTTTAAAATTTTCTTCCGGTTTGTTGTAAATTCATCTAGTTACTCCTTGTCACCGAGTAGTTCCTGCAAATATAATATAATGTTGAGTCAAAGCACAAGTTTCACTACAAAGAAGTTAAAAAAAAATTAGATTAGTTCATGTATTGTGAAACTTTCGAGATCATATGAAAACGAAGATCGAAATATGGTACCTCCATATGTTCCAACAAGAACTACAACCCGACCTTCATGGTAGAATTAGTAGTCATGTTGCAATAAAAAGTACAACACAACAAATCCAATAAGCATTGTGGGTCACTCAGCATGTTTTCCAAACTCACCAAACTTGAATTTTTAGGGGGTGTTCTGTTTGTTTTGTATTTTTCTGTTTTCATTTTCGAAAATATTTTGGTGTTTTCTGTTTTCAGTTAGTGTTTTGAGAAAATTGAACATGCGTTTGGTTTATTGTTTTGAAAAATTATTTTCGAAAAGAGAAAATAGAAAACATATTTGGTTTATATATTTAGAACCATCATAAGGTGGTATAATAAAAATTACAAAAAGATCCTTAAACTTTGAAATTTAACAAAAAGGTCCCCATCTTCATCACCCACGCCACCCCAACCCACCCACCCACGCCATCTCTCTCTCTTTCTTGTAGTCGCTGGCGAAGTTGCCGGCGACTGGGGGTGGTGCGAAATAATATTTAAAATTGTTAAATTATACGAAGTACAACCTACAACCAATTCATTATCATTTATCAAGTGGTCCAAGTCCATTCAATGCATTCAACGGCCAAAGTAGCTCATTGACTAATTGTTAGGTGTATCGGATAGCAAAGATTCATGAAACTCAAAAATTGCGAGTACCCGAATCGAATGGATTAAAAAAACCTGAACCGATGGATATGATTTCCGAAAATAAATTTCGAAGCGGATACCAGTTGGATATAGATTTTAAATTGATTCGCGGATTGAGTCACACGATTAGTGTTTCCTATGTTTCATTGTTTTGTTGGTCATATAATGGTCATTTTATGATACCATGCCCTTATATCAATTCTTGTGCTTCTTGTGTTTGACCGCCAATAAATGGTAGGCAAATGGGGGTATTTATTGAATTTTACAAGAGTAAGTGGATAGATTAGACTACATTTGTCTAATGAGAATGATATGTTAATTAAAAATTAATCTTAAGTAATTGTAATTGCAAATGTAATGAGATGTATCAATGAGATATTGTGATAACAATATATTAAAATAATGTTACATGCACCTCATAATTAATCACTCGATTTGCATCGAAGTTATATGTCACAACTCTGTAGAATAATAACATAAAAGGTATTATTTCACTGAATTACAATACATAGCCTCCATGTTAATTAAGTGGTGATTTATTCATATATTTGCCCTAAGACGTACTCAAAATGTAGTGGGAGAGGCTTGCACTCATAGAAGAATAGACTAAATATATTAATATTATACTATTTTATAGGAACACCACGCGCTAATTATATTAGAAGTTCTCAATCTTTATTCATTATAATTTTTACGTCCAATGATTTTTTTTCGTCCAATTTTTGGCTTTGACCTCTTATGAAAAACTATATTCATTTCATAATATTTGTTTTGTTCCAATTTGCGAGCTTCGAAATTAAGGTAGAATATTTTCTTGTATCTAGTTAATTAATTGTTGTTTTTATTTACACAGAACAAATAAATTTTTTATATCCTTTTTATGAAAATATAATAATTAATTGAACATTGTTATTATATTAGACATAAGACATGTTATATATTATATTATATGGAAGACGGCGACGGAAGTTTATAGCCAAAAATATTTTGAGGCATAATATTTGTTAAATAAGCGTTATAAGTCTAGGACCTTTTGGTGATAAAGTGTAATATAATTATGTGGTGCAAATAAAATTATCCGAAAGAATAACCATTTTTTTGTCCTTTTAATCTCAAATGACGGAAATACCCTCCTCTCTAATTATTATTATTCTTATATCCAACCTCTCGTGGCCCTCGTGCCTACATAGTACTGTTTGATGAACAGACTCTTTCCAATTGCAATTTCGTATCCGCCATACAACTCCATACCAATCGAAACGAATTCGTGCAAATAAGATTTAACGTTACTTTTTTATCTTTATAATTCATCAAATATGTTCGGTGTTAAGCCTCTGCCAAATGTCGGAAACTTCGTGCCATCATTCGGCGTCAAAAGTAGTCGACGAGGAAACACAACGATTAGAGTGACAATGCAACAAAAGCATTTCGTGGCGACGCATGGTGTGGGCCATGGTGCTTGGGTCTACTACAAGCTTAAGCCTCGTATCGAGTCGTCCGGCCACCGTTTCACTCCGATTGACTTGGCCGCATCTGGGGTCAACGAAAAAAAACTCGAAGAGGTTTTGACACTGGAAGAGTATACCACGCCGTTGTTGGAGGTTTTGGCCACCGTGCCGGAAAATGAAAAGGTTGTACTTATCGGGCATAGTGGTGGTGGCATGGCGGCAGCGGTCGGCATGGAGAAGTACCCCGAAAAGATTGCGGTGGCGGTGTTCTTGAACGCCATTATGCCGGATACTAAAAATAGGCCGTCGTACGTGTTGGAACAGGTAAATTTGGCCTATTGATCAACAGTCTAATTAAAATGTCATGAATTGATATATATGACTATTTAAATGTTGAAATATGAGTGTCATTAAGATACTTGATCAATTAATATTACTTAATCAATCAATATTACTTACCACTTGACATATGTAGCAAATTGTATGCTATATTATTGTTTAACAAGCTATAATTAACAATTTTTTCTTTTCTTTTCTTTTTTTTTTTTACTCATAAGTATTCCGCAAAGACTCCATTAGATGCATGGCTGGACACTCAATTTTCAACTTATGGTTGTCCACCCATAACATCATTGCTCGTGGGCCCAAATTTCATATCGTCGTCACTTTACCACCGATCGCCAGTTGAGGTACGTAATCTCTATCTTGTTCATTGTACTATTCAATCATATAGTATTTGTACTGTCGAGCACCGAGTTAATCAGAATAATCTAAATGCTATTTGTTTATCATAATGTGTCACATTGGATATCGAAGGATCAAGCATTAGGGAAAATCTTGATGAGACCAGGTTCGTTATTCGTTGAAGATTTACTAAAGGCTAATAATTTTACCGATGAGAAATTCGGATCTGTCCCTCGAGTTTATGTGATAGCAAGTGAAGATAAAGTAATACCACCGGAATTTCAAAGGTGGATGATCGAAAACAACCCGGTGAAAGAGGTCAAGGAGATCAAAGGTTCAGACCATATGCCTATGTTCTCGAAGCCTGATGAACTATGCAAGTGTTTAGTGGAGATAGCAAAAACACATGCTTAGTACCAATTTGGTGTCTTCTTAATTATAACATTGCTATGTTGTTTTTGTTTAAACTCACATTTTTGTATATTAGTTGAAACTTGAAAGCGTTACTTTTCGAGTTAACTTAATATAAGCCTGAGATTTATAACATGTTCTTTTTGTTATTTTTCGTTTTCAATTTTCTTGAAAGTACAATTTTGAAAACACCAATAACACGCCATTAATTTGTATTCCGTCGCTAATCTATGATGAAACCGAAACTCTAAAAATGAATTTAAAACTCAAAATTGAAAATTGAAACTTAAAGAGAACCACACCCTACATTTTAAAGAGCTTTTTTTTTTTTTTTCTCATTGGTGCAAGATTATTTAATGTCGAAAAAACAAAAGCAACAACAGCAACAGCACAAGAACGATAATCACACTAATTGCATGGATTGTCTTCATCCAATAAATTACATTCTTAGAAACAAAAATAATGAAATAGTAAATAAATAAATTTATATATTAATTATTCAGTAATTTTCAGCTATCTCTAGGAGGAAAAAACTCAGTTCTTGGGGTTTAGAGAACATAGGCATATGATCTGCACCAGAGATAATTTTCACCTGATCACAAGGATTATTTTCAATCATCCACTTCTGTGTTTCCATATTTATAATCTTATCATTTTCGCAAATCAAATAAACACGCCGAACCAAGCCATGGTTTTCCTTCGACAAAGCCATTTCTTTCTCATACTCCGGTCCACAGTACATAGGACTCGGTCTCATCAACAAGGTCGCAAGTGCTAAATCCTGTTATATCAAATTCAAAAAGTTCAGGATGGAGGATATATACTTCACTCAACATTGATGTTTATGCGTCGTGTGGTATCACGTCATTGCAAAATTCAGACATGTTGTCTCGATTCTTATCTCTTAAATTGTTTCATCCAATCAAAATAATTCGCATGTAATGATTCAATAATATTAATTATCTTAATTGAAAGACGATCTAGGAGATAGGAATTAGGATAACATCTCAAATCGATCATTGCGTACGTTTGTGACATACATGATATTGGAACTTGGTGTAGTGACTTAAATCGGAGTCATCCTTATCCTCTTAAGTTAAAATAACTATCGATCGTCATTAGAATATTCTACATCATGATCAATTATAATGTCTTAATGTGTATTAATTTGGTGATATGAGTTATTTTCTTTAAATTTATGGTAATTGTACAACTGTGTATAAACGCCCCAAAAAAAAAAAAAAAGAAAAGAAACACCCATTAAAGAAGATGTGAAATGGTGATCCAGTCCAGTGTATTGAAACTCTTTACACTGAACGATATTTTGTACAAATTAATCAAATGTAACATAGATTGGTTATTGGTATTGGTGAACTGACCTCAGGAGGGGACAGCTGATATAACTTACTAGCCAAGAACTTGGGACCAAACAAATATATGTCTGCTGCATTACCAACTGTTGCGACACTGTCCATCAAAGAACCCATTTGCTTTCTCACCTGTGAGAAAAGAAAAAAAAAAAAAAAAAAAAGAAAAAAAGGAGCTTTCTTTAAATTATAGCGTACGATTGTAAACCTTTACCGCTAATTTAAATTTCAACATAATTAAAAAATCCTCACCACTTCACGAGCTGTAAGATCATGCAGATCAGGACCCGGCATGGACGAAGTGACGAAGACAGCTACATCGATATTTTGAGGGAACCTTTCCATGGCTAGAGATATGCAAACTCCGCCGAGGCTATGGCCCACAAGAACCACCCTCTCGTCATGTGGCAAAGCCGCCATAAATTTTAGCAACGGATCGCAATATTCGGAGAAAGAGTTGAGCTCCTCACACCGCTTAGGGTGAACTCCGGCAGCCGCCATGTCGAGGACGGTGACGCGGTGGCCTTTTGGCCTTAGAAGAGTCACCACTTTGTACCAACACCATGCACCGTGGCATGCTCCATGGACTAACACAAAGTGTTTCTTTTTCTCACTCTTCTCCTCCATTTGGTTGCTTCTTTTGCTAGTTTAGAAACGTTAGAGTTCACTCATTTATTTTTCGTGTTTCGATCGAATGGTTCAGATATAGTTTGAGGTCGTAATCGAGGGTTGCTATCAGCCATCAAAACTCATCGCAATTGGACATTCCGTATTTCCAAATTGTGTGGTTGATCTTTGATCGTCCAGCCTCGTGTGCAAGAGTGGGGACCAAAATTGTAAACAATTTCGTACTAAGTGACAAAAGCTGTCCAATTGTCAACATTAGATTGGTTCTATTTCAAATCGTTTGGTAAGAGTTCAATGTCGATTGAAATGCGAGATTTTATTTTTTTTTTTGACGGGTAGTGAGATTTTTGAATCAATAAGACAAATAAATATCGATCGAGCTGAAATGTGACTTCGACGCGGAATATGTGCCTTATATATGAAAGAATACGACTGTGACACATAATTTCGATGGCGACTGAATGGTGAACTATGAATTACATATAAGAAAATATCTTCTTTAAATTTGAAATACATTAGGTGTAATATTTAAAAGAAATTTTTATTTATTTGAATCTTGAGATATTTAATATAGAATTTCTAAAGATTTCTAAGGGGCGAATGACATATTATCTCCTTCAATTGGGCCATGAATGAAACACAAGTAATTGGAATCTGATGTAACTATTACGTAATAAAAGATTATTATTTCCCTAATTCTTCTTACAGGGCTGTTTGCGAAGTTTGGTGTCCAATAATTAAGTTACATTCTTAGAAACAAAAATGATAATATAATAATAATAAACTTGGTACATTGTTCAAAACTTTTCTGCTATCTCTAGTAGGAAGAAACACAATTCTTGAGGTTTAGACACCATAGCCATGTGATCTGCACCAGAGATCATTTTCACCTCATCACAAGGATTATTTTCAACCATCCATTTTTGAAGATCCAACTTCAAAGAATTATCATTTTCACATAGCAAATAAACACGGCGAACCGAACCATACTTTTCCTTCGAAAGAGTCAGTTCTTTCTGATACTTGGGTCCACGGTGTACAGCTGCTGGTCTAACCAACAAGGTTGCAAGAGCTAAATCCTGTTATATAGAATTCAAAATATTTAGGATTTAGACTCATTGTGATTCAAAATTTATGTGCTTGTATCGTCAATTCGTCATGTTGTGCGGTATCTAGTTACAAGAACCGTTGCATATGCTTGTGACATGCAATAGAGATCACCGATTGTCCCTCGAAATTCGAATGTCCACAGTGAAAATCGTTACCTTCTAAAGTGTCTTAATTAATTCGCAACGTGGACTATTTTAATTTAAGAGACAACTGGGGTGATATAAAATGAGGACAACGTGTATGAACTCTTTGAAATTTTGTTAAAAGTTTGCTTAAAATTTTGCTAAAAGTTGAGTGTAGTGGTGGGGACCACGAGATGTGTGGATAATAATGAGTGATGATGTGAAATGTGTGGTTGATATTGATGCTTGACTTTGACTTTTAATAATAGGTAATTTTTAGGTGAAAATAAGTGGAAACGAACACACGCTAATTAACGTTGTTATACTAACCTCCGGAGGGGAAAGCTGATATAACGCACTAGATAAGAACTTGGGACCAAACAAGAGTATGTCTGCTTCATTTCCAGCAGTTACTATGGTGTCCATGTAATCCATTTGTTTTCTCACCTATATGTAACCCACAAGAGAGAGAAAAAAATAATTAAAAAAAAAAAAAGATAACAAGTAGTAGTCAAATGAGATGTTTATACCACTTAAATTCCTTTAGAGAAAAAAAAAATGAAGAAAGAAAGAAAAAAATAAAATAAAAAAAGGAGAAGAAGAGAGAAAGCAAAGTTTGGCAGGTTACTACCCCAAGGTAGCTTCCTATTCGGTTGATCCTAAATTTCTTTGGTACTAGAGTCTAAGGTCGATCCTGAGACGTTGAGAGTTCTGGACAAATTAAAACTTAATATCAGACGTAACTTTTTCTTTTATAAATTAGATTTTCAATATTGCTTTTCATCTATATAAAAGAGGATTTTATACTAGGAGTTTTCGTTTGATTGAAGGCCAATCGAAGAAAAACGAAGAGACGGGGATTTACGATTCATCACCTCTTTACGAACGGTAGTAATGTCAACATCAGGACCCGGCATGGGGGCTGAGATGAAGACAGCAACTGCAATATTTCGAGGAAACCTTTCCATGGCAAGAGATATGCAAGTTCCGCCGAGGCTATGGCCCACAAGAATCACCCTCTCATCCGGTGGCAAAGCCGCCATAAATTTCAGCAAGGGTTCACAATAGTCAGAGAAGGAGGTGAGCTCCTCCAACCGCTTAGGGTGAACTCCGGCAGCCGCCATGTCGAGGACGGTGACGCGGTGGCCTTGGGGCCTTAGAAGAGTCACCACTTTGTACCAACACCATGCACCGTGGCCTCCTCCGTGGACCAACACAAAGTGTTTCTTTTTCTCACTCTTCTCCTCCATTTGGTTGCTTCTTTTGTGTTGTTTGAGTTCACTTATTTTTTGTGTTTCGATTGTTTGGTTGAACTTAATTGTCCAGCCCCATGTGCAAAAGTGGGGTCGTAAATTGTAATTAGGTATATAGTGACAAAAGTTATACAATTATCTACATTAGATTGGTCCTATTTTATTGTAAGGAAAAAAACAAAATTGGACCTATTTTAATTCTTTTTGTAATTAGACTTCAACGCCGATCAAAATGTGGGAATTTTCGATCAGCAAGACACATATAATGTTTGGCTCATCTATGACTTCGATAAAGGATATGTGTGACACATGCGGAGTTGAGACTTTGAACTGAAATAATTGTGATATATAATTTCGATATTAATTAGGAGGTGTTTTATGATTTAGCATAGCTCTTATAAATTTGAAAAAGATTTATGTCAATAAAAATTTTAAAAGTTTATTTAAACCTTAGGATATCTAATATTAGATTTTTTAAAAATGCACAAAAATATGTGACATTAAATCAAGATTTTTAAATGTTTTACAAAATCATTGTTATATCAATACTCACATTGGATACTTATCCATCATATCTACTATATAAATGACTAGTTTTCCAAGAAATGTCTCGTAATTTACATATTTACCACCATTTTGTAACTCTATAAATAGGAAATTCATTCCCTCACTCATCACCAATAAAATCTCTCATTCTCCCTTCAAGATATTCACTTTATTTCCTTTATCTTCTCATAAACTCTTATATTTTTCTCTTAAATTTATTAGTTTTATAACACATTATCAACACAACTACTCTACCCTAAATATATATCTAACAAAATATTAATATAAAAATTTATTCTAAACAAAGGTACGTATTCAAATATAGAAGTCCTTATAATTTAATTTTTGTATTTCAAGTGGTGGATTGAACCACCAAATGAATACACACACACACTTTATATTGCATGAATAGTTTTACCACCATGTGATAGTTTAGGAGATTCTTTTATTGGTGAAGAATTTATTTATTAATTACTTATCCTAAGTGGTGGGTTAAGCTACCAAATAGTTTAATTATTTTACAATTCCAATACTGAAATATGCCCTTTTTTGTGAGCCTAGTGAAAGTTTAATTATTTATGCAGTTTATATTGATTAAATTAATTGAAAGAAAATTTAAATTATACTATTTATATTTACATTTTTTTACAGAACTGTATCTAATATAGTGCTTTATCACATGATTGGTAAGGAATCAATCATACTTAAAAATATAGATAAGAGTATTTTCTTTTTTTTTTAACATCACTATTAATCACTATTAATACACCCAACCCTTACTTTTTTCACCGAATAAGGACAATGCTGAACATATATAGTGGTAACCATAATAGGTGACATATTAGATGTAAAAGTCTTATAATACCCTTATAAAAGCAATAATTTTATCTAGTCACTGATGGCCTAGCTTTATTTTTTTTATTTCATAGTATGACATTAAGCCCCCGCTAGGGAGTAGATTATAATGGTTTTTAAAGTTGTATTATGTAAAAGAGGAGAGAGAATGAGTGGAGTTGAGTGGTTGAGATTTGTGGATGTGATTAGATATGTGAATGTGATTGATTTAGGATAAAGAAAAAATAGATAAAAAAGTTGTAAAAAATTGTAAAAAGTTGTAAAAGTGGTTGGTGAACGGGGGCTAAATATCACAAAATTAGAGTTCGCGGCACTCGACATTAATGGAAAGAATTATCTATCAATGATTCTTGATGCCAAAATGCATTTAAATGCAAACGACATCGGGGATACAATTAAAGAAGAAAATGAAGCATTCGAAAAGGATAAAGCTAATGCTATGATTTTTCTTCATCATCATCTCGGCGAAATACTAAAAAATGAATATCTTACAGTTGAAGATCCTTTGGAACTCTATAAAAATTTAAAAGAAAGGTATAATCACCATAAAATAGTAATCCTCCCAAAAGCTCATTTCGACTGGTTACATTTAAGGCTACAAGATTTTAAATTAGTGTTTGACTATAACTCCGCAATGTTCAAAATCACTTCTACATTAAAGTTATGCGGAGAAACCATTACAAAAAATGATATGTTAGATAAAACATTCTCCACTTTTTATACTTAAAAGAAATTTTTATTTATTTGAATATTTGAATCTTAAGATATTTAATATAGACTTTCTAGAAATTTCTAAATCTTTATATGGGGCGATGACATATTATATCCTTTCAATTGGTCCATGAAAGAAACACAACAATTGGAATCCGATATAACTATTGCGTAATAAAAGATTATTATTTCCCCAAATCTTCTTACAGAGCTATCTGTGAAGTTTGGTGTCCAAAACTAACATATTTACTAATGCGTGTGACGTAATTGGCATCCCTCTTAGCTTCTGGGCTTAGACAACATAACCAGTAAGTTATATTCTTAGAAACAAAAATGATAATATAATAATAATAAAATTGGTACATTGTTCAAAACTTTTCTGCTAACTCTAGTAGGAAGAAACACAATTCTTGAGGTTTAGACACCATAGCCATGTGATCTGCACCAGAGATCATTTTCACCTCATCACAAGGATTATTTTCAATCATCCATTTCTGAAATTTCAACTTCAAAGAATTATCATTTTCACACAGCAAATAAACACGGCGAACCGAACCATAGTTTTCCTTCGAAAGAGTCATTTCTTTCTGATACTTGGGTCCGCGGTGCACAACTACTGGTCTAATCAACGAGGTTGCAAGAGCTAAATCCTGTTATATAGAATTCAAAATATTTAGGATCAAGTCTATGTGACTCAAAATTTATGTTTGTGTATCGTCGTGTTGTGTGGTATCGAGTTACAAGAATCATTGCATATGTTTGTGACATGTAATAGAGATCACCGGTTGTCCCTTGAATATCCAACATTAAAGGTTGTTACATGCTAAAGTGTCTTAATTAATTCGCTACGTGAACTGTTTTACTTTAAAGAGATAACAGGGGTCATGTAAAATGAGGACAATATGTATGAACTCTTTGAATTGACGTTTTTCTACACATTAATCAAATGTAACATAGACTAATTAACATTGTTATACTAACCTCGGGAGGGGAAAGCTGATATAACGCACCAGATAAGAACTTGGGACCAAACAAGAGTTTGTCTGCTTCATTTCCAATTGTTACTATGGTGTCCATGAAATCCATTTGTTTTTGCACCTATATGTAACCCACAAAAGAGAGAAAAAATTAATTTAAAAAAAAAAAAAAACTAGCATAACAAGTAGTAGTCAAATAAGATGTTTCTACCACTTAAATTCCTTTAGAGAAAAAAAAAATGAAGAAAGAAAGAAAAAAATAAAATAAAGAAAAAAAAGGAGAAGAAGAGAGAAATTAAAGCAAAGTTTGGCAAGTTCCTACCCCAAGGTACATTGGCGGAGTCAGAAATTTCAGCTCATGAGAGGCGAAAAAAAAATTCAACACAAAATATAAAAGAAAAATTTTCTGAGACCAATTTGGCTGGGGCGACAAACAGAGTTTTGCGTCGTGTCGGAGGGGGGTGGACCCCCTGCCCCTCCTAGCTCTGCCGTGCCAAGATAGCTTCCTATTCGGTTGATCCTAAATTTCTTTGGCACTAGAGTCTAAGATTGATCTTGAGATGTTGAGAGTCTTGGACAATTAAAACTTAACATCGGACATAACTTTTTCTTTTATAAATTTGATTTTCGATATTGCTTTTCATCTATATATAAAAGAGGATTTTATACGAGGAGGTTTAGCGGTGGCCTAGTTTTCATTTGATTGAAGGCCAATGGAAGAAAAAGGAAGAGAGGGGAATATTTACGATTCATCACCTCTTTACCAACGGTAATAATGTCAAGATCAGGACCCGGCATGGGGGCTGAGATGAAGACAGCAACTGCAATATTTCGAGGAAACCTTTCCATGGCAAGAGATATGCAAGTTCCTCCGAGGCTATGACCCACAAGAATCACCCTCTCGTCCGGTGGCAAAGCCGCCATAAATTTTAGCAAGGGTTCACAATAGTCAGAGAAGGAGGTGAGCTCCTCCAACCGCTTAGGGTGAACTCCGGCGGCGGCCATGTCGAGGACGGTGACGCGGTGGCCTTGGGGCCTTAGAAGAGTCACCACTTTGTACCAACACCATGCACCGTGACATCCTCCGTGGACCAACACAAAGTGTTTCTTTTTCTCACTCTTCTCCTCCATTTGGTTGCTTCTTTTGTGTTGTTTCAGAAATCTGAGTTTACCTTTTTTTTTTTTTTTTTTTTTTGTGTTTCGATTGTGTGGTTGAACTTTATTGTCCAGCTCCATGCGCAAAGGTGGGGTCGTAAATTTATATAGTGACAAAAGTTATACAATTATCTACATTAGATTTTTATTGTAAGGGAAAAAAAAAAAATTGGACCTATTTTAATTCTTTTGGTAATTAGACTTCAACGCCGATCGAAATGTGGGATTTTTCGATCAGCAAGACACATATAATGTTTGGCTCATCTCTGACTTCGATCAAGGATATGTGTGCCATATGCGGAGTCGAGGCTTTGAAATGAAATAATTGTGATACATAATTTTGATATCAATTAGATGGTGATTTATAATTTAGTATAGCTCTTATAAATTTAAAAAAAGATTTAGGCCAATAAAAATTTTAAAAGTATATTTAAATCTTGGGATATCTAATATGAGATTTTTTAAAAATTCACAAAAATATACGACATTAAATCAGGATTTTTAAATTAATGTTTTACAAAATCATTGTGTATATCAATAGTTATTTTGGAATTCAGTGTTTAAAAAGCGCCTAAGCGCGAAGCGCAGCATATACGCCCGCTTTTGCACTAAGCTGTAAAAAAGCGGTCAACGGGTTTCGTTGACCGCCTAGGCTAGCCTAATCGCGTTTTGTTACGCTTTTTTTTTATTTTATTTTCTTTGATGCCAGTTATTTTGCATTTTTGGCTTTTTGCTTAACCAGAACTAGGCACCCCCAGCCCCCAGGTAATAGTTATTACTTATTAGTTACCCATAAGAATTACTTATGTTGATCATCTAATTAGTAATTACTAATTACTAATTAAGTGTGAACTATATATCTTTTGACTTTTGCCATTTTAAAACATTAAAATCGTGTTGTAAATTTGTGAAATGATGAAGTAGATATAATATTGACGATGTTAGATGTATTTTCCAACTTGGAATATACATTATTTCAATTATTTAATAATTTAGAATGATTGAAAATAAAATAAAATAAAAAAACCAAAGAAACGCTTTTTAACGCTCGCCGCTAATGCGCGTTTCTAAGCTTTGCTCTAAGCTTTCGACGCTTTTTCCGACGCATATTTACCATATCTATCATATATGCTATATGAATGATTCTGTTGGCTAAGTAATCATTATCAAGAGGTTAAGGTCACTTTGGATACATATCTATCATATATGCTATATGAATGATTAGTTTTCCCCCAAGTGTATCGTAATTTACATATTTACCATCACTTTGTAACTCTATATATAAGGAATTCATTCCCCCTCTCATCACCAATAAAATCCCTTATTCTCCCTTCAAAATATTCATCTTCTCATAAACTCTTATATTGTTCTCTTAAATCTATTAATTTTACAACAAGTTATCAGCAATTGGAACAAGTCGAGCTTAGTGCAATAAAATGTAGGAGCTGTTAACACGGCCCACAAACTTGCAACAGACGGGCTTTTAAAATGTAGGTCGTTAGCGAGCGAGCTCATAGACACATAAAGCCAGACCACTTAACCAAGATTGACATCTATACTACTATTAAAAGTCTAGAAATGATGGGAAACTTTTTTTTTCCATTTTTACCCTCACATTTTAAATTAAATTACATTTGCATCATGCCTTGAAATTGTTAAACACCCTTTCAATTGCCCTTTTAAATTGAAATTATGAACAATTCTTAATTAAAAAAAAAAACAATTTAACACTAACATAAAATGATTTATTTTGTCACTCTATTTTCCATTTTCTCATTGTTTGTGTTCTTTTTTGGTTTATCATTCATTATTTTTCCTCTACGTTTTGACGATAGCTTCCAGTTCCCTAAATTATTTTCAAATATATGTGTGACGTCATTATTTAATGAAAAAGTATAGAGTTGATTGCATGCACTAATTCTATCAAATGTTAACAAAATGAAATGAAAAAGTACATAACTTTAAAATTGAAATAAGCGGAAAACAAATCCTAAAGAATGATTTTTTCCTATCTTTTTAACTATCAAATAGAAGTCTCTTAATATCAATTCCTTCTTTAAAAGTAAGTTATTGATGAAGTTTGATTAATTATGATGCAAGTAAGTTATTGATGAAGTTTGATTAATTATCATGCAAGTAAATTATTGATGAAGTTTGACTAATTATCATGCGATGAAGTTTGACTAATTATCAGGCAATGAAGTTGTATAAATAAATTCAAATAGTATGTAATAATTAAGATATCTAACACAAATAGCCATCTCAAATTTGTGCCATGTTTTTTAATGAAAATTTATACCATCCAAAAAGAAATTGCAGACTATTTTAAGTAATAAACTTTAACTCGGAAAAATCTTATTGAAATTTACTAAGGCATGAGAATACTACAAGTTCTTTTAAACGTGTTAACATTTCTCACAAACTAAATTTATCTTTTCCAAAATCTTTCTCTTACAAATTAAATTATATACTGAATCGAATAATTAATATATAAGTAGAAAATATATTATAAGTAAAATATATTTTGATTAAATTTATCTAATTTAAAAATATTTTAGAATGTATTTTAAAATAACGTGCAAAGCACGTTTACAAGAACTAGTGTATAGAAATAGCGTGACTCCTCTAAAGTAAGAGGTGAATTGAATTTTGTGTCTCTGAGGCGATGATGCATTATCTCCTTCTATCTGCCTACAATGTCTACCTACATTACACATGTGACATGTCTATCCTTCACAAATGTACAGGCAATCCCGATCTTAACTAACCTGGAAGTTTAGATATTTAGCGTCTATCCTTATATCTTTCACCTCATTATGCTCATGACACAACTTGTGTTCCAAAAGCGATAATTTTTTAGAGGATACATAAGAAAGATGTTATATCGGAAAGCGCACTTGCTAGTTGTAGGAAAATTTCCCAATTGCTTTGGAATGGTGTCTATGGATTCAAAAACTTCCACATAGACATATGAGAGATTTGGCATCCGATATTCGTACAAGGGTAAAAAATTATCATTGGCCGAATTTTGCTAGTGATGGCAACGGGTTAGGTTCGGGTCAAGTCGGGCATACCCGAACCCGAACCAGAACCAGGACATAGAACCCAAACTAGGTTGGTTTGATTCAGCTATTTGTCCGGGTTGCTTCTCAAACCCGAACGGGTAACCCGTTTACTCTTTTTTTATTTTTTTATTTTTTTTAGAAAGCCATTTTTGAGAAGCTCAAATTTTTCAGCATCTCCATAAAGCCCTAATTACAATGAGAAAGCTCCAAAAGACTCCAGTAGTAAAAACTCTATTACAACAGTTGTGTCAAACAAATAAGTCTTTGACAACATACTAGTAAGTTACATCATTAGAAACAAAAATGATAATTGAAATATAAAAAAATTATAATAAATTGATACACTGTTTAAAACTTTTCTGCTATCTCTAGTAGGAAGAAACACAATTCATGAGGTTTAGAAAACATAGCCATGTGATCTGCACCAGAGATCATTTTCACCTCATCACAAGGATTATTTTCAATCATCCATTTCTGAAATTCCAACTTCAAAGAATTATCATTTTCACATAGAAAATAAACACGGCGAACCAAACCATAGTTTTCCTCCGAAAGAACCATTTCTTTCTGATATTCCAATCCACGGTAAAAGCCACCGGTCTCATCAACAAGGTTGCAAGAGCTAAATCCTATTAAATCGAATTCAAAAAATTTAGGGCTCACGTTATGTGACTCACCATTTGTGTGTTTGCATCGTATCATGTTGTATGTAGATGCACGAACGCGTATGTTCATGACATGATAGAGATTTTATGTTTATTGGTTGTCTATTGAATTAAAATAGCCCATCTTCACGATTTTTATATGTTAAAATGTATTAATTTCTTTATATAGACCATTTAAAGTGATATAAAATTTGGGGGGGGGGGGGCACATATGAGCCCTATGAATTGACGGTCTTCGACGCTTAAATCAATTTGACATTTGTAGATTACACTAATGATCTCCTCTCCATGTGGGGAGAATAATACCACATGTCAGCAGATGAGTTTAATATTAGTAGTGGGACCAATTCTTAATTTCTCAAATATATTAATCTGGTGACGCATGACATGTGGGGAGAATAACTTCTCCCCTCCCCACATGGGGAGGAGTTCACTAGTGTTGTAGACTAACCTCAAGAGGCGAAAGCTGATATAACTTATTAGATAAGAACTTGGGCCCAAAGAGGACTATCTCTACTTCATTTCCAATTGTTACTGCGCTGTCTACGAAAGAATCGCATTGTTTTAACACCTGTATGCAACCCGGAAAAAGGAAAAACAAAGAAATCTAAGACTAGTGGTACGTAGTTAAAAACAAAAATTTCTTTCAAAATAAAAATAAATGAAACAAATGTTCGGCCAGAAAAAAATTCAAGAGAGGATGAATTTGGGGAAAATGCAATACCTTGCTACTTTTCTTATTTTCTTAATGTTTTATTTACAATATAAATTACACTTAACAAAAAGAATTATAAGAACTTACACAACTAATGATAAATTAACACACTAAGAACAGCCCCAAGAGCATATCCCTAACACATATTTTATATATAATCATCTTCTCCAACCACAAATTCCATATTGAATCCCACGCCTAATAAAATATATCAATTATGATATGGGACACAAAAGAAAATAATAAAGAAAATAATTTAACTACAAACTTAACACATTATATAACATCAAAAATACAAAAAATAATAAAATAATGGATGCAGTCTCTACGGTGGAACTACATATATGCAATTCCACCAAGAGGGACTGTATTTTCCAGGGAAATGGAGTCATTCATTCCAAGTCCATTGGAAGGGCCCCGGATTGCATAAGGGGATCAGACTTATGCAGTCCAGTTGGGACTGCTCTAAGCATGTGTTAGCGTAGAAATTAAAATGTATTTTTATTAGTAGAAAGAGAGAGAATCGGTAGAATTAGATGGTGGAGATTTAAAATTACAGTTGATATGTGGATGTGATTTATTTGACCAAATTTAAATTTTGAAAAGAATGAATTAAAATGATTAAAAATTGTATGCTAACGTGACCTTAAGATTCATTCCAAAGAATGAGGTAGCTATTAGAGCTGATTCTGAAATATTGAGGGTTTAGACGAAACTCAACATCTTACACAACTTTTTCTTTGATGCGATTAATGTTCAATGGTTCTTCTCATATATGAAAAGGGATTTTAGAATTCTTCTCATGTTTAAAAATGGATTTTATACCAAGACGCTTTAGCAACGACCTCTAGTTTGATATCATCAAGCGCCACCACTATCACTACATATATCTAATGCATTCTACTATTTGCACCTACTTTCTTTCTATAGCACTAATGATCTCCTCCCTATGTCGGGACGAGTTATTCTTCCTATTTATCATGTGTCAGTAGGTGGAGAGAACACATCATTGATGTGGCCCAATTTCTGATGATGTGTTCTCCCATCTGCTAACACATGTCAAATGGGGAGAATAACTCCTCCTCAGATTGGGAGGAGATCTGCTTAGTACTTTCTATAGAGCTTTTTACGTAACGTTGCTTACCAAATAATTTATTTCTTCTTTTTTTTGAAAAGACCAAATAATTTATTTCTATCAAGTAGAAAATATATGAGGGTGTTAACGAATAAGTTTTAATATATTTTTATGAGTATGAAGAGAAAGAATGAGTAGAATTGGATGGTGGAGATTTAATGAATGGAGAGATATATGGATATGATTTGTTTGACCAAATTTAAAATTTAAAATAAATGCATTAAAATGCATTTTCGTAAGGGTGCTAACACCTTCATGCCACTCACAAGAAACACGTTGATTATCGAACAACTTTACATATATATTCCAATGCAAGAAAAAATAAGAGATGGGATTTGTGAGTCGTCACCTCTTGACGAACTGTAAGAACGTCCACACGAGGACCTGGCATGGAAGATGCGACAAAGACAGCGACCTGTCACGCACTTGTTGTTTTCTACACAAGCTACAGACACCCAGTGCTTTAAATGTCCGTGGTCATAAAGACTTCGCTCAAGTCACCTTCCCTAACAAAGGTTGCTAAGTAAAGAGAACTTAGAGGAAAAAGGCAAAGTGGAACACTTGGGAAATTAAGAGAAGCTTTGTATTACAAGAGAGCTTTGCAAGGTCTTGGATTCGTTACAAATGAGCTCCTACATCCCCTATTTATACTAATCCACCTCCTCAATGGACGGTGGTGATCATCTCGATCCAACGGCCTACATTAATGCTCTAGAATTCTACAATAATCTATCAAAAATATCTAAGACATGTACATGCTAGAAGATTCTAGATAATAACCTAGAATGCTCCATGAATTGTGTAGAAGGTTTCTGAGAGTTCCACCGCAGGGTCTTCTTGAAGAAGTTCGTCTCTAGAACCTTCCCAAAGCAGCAGAGTCGTGTGACACTCTCCCTCGCCCTAATTCGGCTGACGCCCTCGACGCCCAGCGAAATTACTCTTGAGCTTGTCTTGGTGCCACAAGTCGCCTCGTGACTCATGTTTTGCCTCGGGACTCTGGCAAGCCTTTCCACTTGATCAAGAATTGGGTGTTGGGAGATGCCGCTTGCTGCGACTCGATCCGCCAAAACCTCCTCAACCTCCTTGTCGTGGAAGACTTGGTCACGATCGGAGGTGTCCGTTGTGACTACTCGCCTGACCTGCCGGGTCTCCCTTATCCAAGTGATAAGGCTTTAACATGCTTACATGGAAGACCGGTGAATCTTGGAGGTGCTAGGTAAAGTCAAGGCGATATGATACCTTGCCAACCTTAGCAACAGGACAAAAAGGTCCCTCGTGCCTTCAGCTGATTCAAGCCCTTGTGAACACTTCGATACGCCTTGAATTGCTCGGGTCTTATTTTCACAAGGACTTGATCTCCAACGTTATACTCAAGGGCCTTCTCTTCTTGTCCGCCCACTTTTTCATGCGCCGTGCCTTCTCTAAGCATCGCTACGCTGAAGTTACATCGGCTCTCTTCCCATGACTTCGCCATCTTGAAGGCACCGGGCTTCTTCCATCCTTTGCGAAGTGGCTAAAGTATCTTGAGTGAGGGTTGTTGTCCAGAGCCAACTTTCGGAAGGCGGACTATGCCCTGCGTGGCCTCACTCCTTTTGCGGTTAGTTGTAAGAGAATTGGGCCACATCAAGTAGCTTTGCCCAATCCCGTTGGTTGGCACTCACAAAGTGTCTCAGGGTATCCCTCCGACAAGCTATTCACCCGTTGATGCGCCCGCCATCATCTGCCTGAGGATGAAAGCTTGTGGAAAAGTGTAACTCCGTCTTTCAGATCGAGCATCTTGAATGGGCTCCGACCCACACTGGCCCCCTGTGAAGCGGGGGTCGCGATCACTAATGATGCTCTGGGCAATCCCCAATACTTACGAGACATTCTTAAAGAATAGTCGTTACGGCTTCCTCAAATTGTGCAATCCTTAGTGGCGGTCAGATGAATGTAGCATACTTGGGAGAATCGATCCACCACTACTAAGATAGACCCAAAAAGCCTTCCGACTTGGGCAATGCCGTAGATGAAGTCCATGGTGATCGAGTCCCATGGTTTCTGCCGGGTAATGGCTCCAATAACCCCGCACTTTTCTTCGCCTCCACCTTATCTTGTTAGCACACAAGACAAGAGTCTTCACATATTGTTCCACCTGATCTTCATATCCTGGGGCCAAAAGTAAGCTTGTTCCACCAGTGCTAGAGTTCTCTTTTGGCCTGGATGACTCGCCCACTTAGTATCGTGACACTCCTTCACTATGTCACGGCGTGGGATTGCTCCACTTTGGGACATAGACTCGACGCCCTCGTGCAGATTAAACCATCCTCCTCCCAAAATTTCCTTGTTCGTCCTTCGTGTGGCTTTGGAGAAGCTCCCTAGCCAAAGGGTCATGCTCCATCCCTTCCCTTGATCAAGTCAAGTAGGAACCCTTGGCTTGAGTGATGGCGGCAAGTTGGGCCTTACGACTCGTGAGTGATCGGCCACCACATTCACCTTCACGTTTGTACTCCAAATCGAAGTCAAACTCGCTAAGAAGTCCTCGCCAACGAGCTTTGCTTTGGACTAAGCTTCTTTGAGTTTGGAAAGTAACTTCGTGGCAACAGCGTTGTCCGCCTTGATCGCGAACTTGGCACCAAGCAATGACGCCATACCCGTGGAGACAATGGATGATCGCCGTCATTTCCTTCTTGCGCTATAACGTCGCTCGGTGTCATTGAGCTTGGCTCCTCAAAGGCAATGGGATGCCCTCTTGCATGAGACTCCTCCAATAGCAAAGTCGGGAGGCATCCCAGTGATGAACTTCGAATGTCTTAGCGAAATCCGGCAAGGCTACGACTGGCTCTGGCTCATCACCGCGCTTTCAAGTCCTCAAAGGCCCTTTGACATTCTTCTCGCACTATTCCCACGTCTTGTTCTTCTTCAAGAGGTCCGTCAAAGAACGCTCGAGTAGAGTACCCACAAATGAATCGCCTATAATAGTTCACCAAACCGAGGAAGGATCGAAGCTGGATTACCTTGGTTGGTGGCTCCCATTCCAAGATTGCCTTGATCTTTGTTTCATCCATCCTTAGCTTTCCATGCCCAATGATGTGACCAGGAATGGCACCTCTTCCTTAAGCGAAGGTGCACTTTGATTTTTGACATAAAGCTCTCATTCTCCCGCTAAGAACACTCCAAAGATAGTTCGTAAGTGTTCTGGTGATGTTCCTCCAAAGTGTTACTATAGATGACAATGTCATCAAGATAAACCACCACGAAACGATCCAAGTATGGTTGGAAGATCTTGTTCATAAGAGTGCAAAATGTGGCTCGGGCGTTGGTTAAGCCAAAAGGCATCACCAACCACTCAAAGGAACCATACCGAGTTATACATGCGGTCTTGGCCTCGTCACCTTCGGCAATCCTTACTTGATAGTAGCCTTTGAAGATCCATCTTCGTGATAATACTTGGCACTACCAAGTCTGTAATCGAATAGATCGGCAATCAAAGGAATAGGATAATCTGCGGTTCTTGATAAGTTACCTTATTAAGCGCCCGATAGTCCACGCACATCCTTAATGATCCATCATGCTTCTTTTGAGAATAATACCATGCGCCATAAGGTGCTTTCGGTCGAATCCTCCCTTGTCAAGCAACCCGCTTAGTTGCTTCCTTAATTCCTCCAGCCTCCGGCGGTGCCATCCGGTCAAGAGGTGCCATGGCATGGCGGTTTCACTCCGACTCTAACTCGATCTTATGATCCACCTCCCTCCTAGGCGGTAGCTTCTTGGGTAACTCTGGTGGCATGACATCTTCATTCTCCTTGAGACATCCTTGATGAGTTTGGGTAACTCATCATCATGCGACTCCATCTTAGTCTCGCCTTCCGGAGGGTCAGCTCCACCGGATTGCCGCTAGGTATGTCGGTTCACCCTTCTTCAAGCTTTGGCAACTTGCATGGCGAAAGTTGCTTGACTCCTTGGCGCCCGACGACACCGTGGAGGGACCATGCACGAGTTACCTTTCTCTAGGATGCAAACCCGACCCAAAGGAAGGCATAGGGACGACATTAGCTCTTCCGGAAGAAATCAGCCGAGGACCAACCGGGAAATCGTCCATCGAGCGTAACCGAGAATTCCGCTTGTCCTCGCTACATGAGCCGAAGGCGAAAGTTCCACGCCACGAATCCGCGCTTGCTACACTAAGGGGTTTTGCGGTGGTATTCACCGTCTTAGAAGTCCACCGCCCGTTCACGTGCGAGGCCCAATCTCCTAACCTCGTCGCATGTGATGAAGTTATTGGTTGCTCCGGTGCCGACCATCGCCCGACTCGATCGACCATTGATGGGAGACATCCACATACATAAGCCCTTTGTCATTACTAGCAACGCGGGCTTAACATTGAGAGCATTGAGGTTACCCAGCGAGCTCCATGTGCTCCTTCAGGTTGTCATGGCTAGGAGATGAAAGCGGATTTCTCGCCATAGCCGCCAACGACCCTTAACTTGGGACAATCCCGCGCCAGCGTGTGGTCCTTTGCATAAAGCATCCGCTATGGGTACGCGATGCGATCCTTTCTTCTTATCATCGTAGGGTTTGTTTCCCACCCTTCCAAGGCGCCTTTATCTTTCTTCTCTCCCGCCTCTTGGCCGAGCTACTCCCTTAGAGTTTTTATTGTTCTTTGATGGATCACCACTCCTTTTGGTATCGGTCAAGGACTCGGCTAACCTGTCTTAACGCCTCATCGATCGACTTTACTCCCGACAGCGTTGCAATTCTTGTTTAGTCTCCAATTTTGCAACCGTCGATGAAGTAGAAGAGAAGATCTTCATCCGACATACTTGGGATTTGAAGCATAAAGTAGTGAATTCCTTCCATGTACTACGAATGTTGTTCTTATGCTTCAATTCCCTAAGCTTTCTCCCTGCCTCATAGACCACATTATCCTGAACTCGCCTCTTCAACTCTTTCTTAAAATCATCCCACGCATCTATTCTACAAGTCCTTCTCTATGTCGGCATGTTTACGACGCCACCATAGAGAAGCGATGTCTACTAGATACATGGTTGCCGTCACGCATCTGGTCCCATCGTCAAAGCGATATTCAACCCCTCAAAGTAAACTTCCATCCGCCATATGAAGTCTTGATAGCTTCGGCATCCCGCTTACCATCGACCGTCCTTTTTGGTTTAGGGCAATCAACCTTAGGAGCTACCAGGACTAGTCCCCGAGCTGAAAATCTGCAACCCGCTTACAAGCACGCAACCTCTTTTTAGCATCTCTTCATAAGCGATCAAGTTGTGCTTGCATTGCGGACACCGCATCCATAACCTTACTTTCAGATCACGGTGCTCATCGCACGGCGACACCTTATCCTCTAACACCTCTTGGTCTCTCAAGACCTTATCAAGGTCTTGTTTGAACACCAAGAATTGCTCCCACAATCCTTCTCATGACTCATGAGGGACTTTCGATGAAGTTGGCGTGAGCCCACACCGAGTTGACGACCGCCCTCATAGCCTCGGGCCCGGGCCTCCTCCTCCTCATGGGCTTGCTAGACTAAGACTTTGGGTTCCTCCTCGAGGGTGGTGTGGGATTCAAGGATTTCCCCCTACTCTTGTTGCCTTTTCTCCCCCATCCCAGAGCGTCTCGACCTTAGCTCGATACCACTTGTCACGCACTTGTTGTTTTCTACACAAAGCTCTGTGACCTTAGTGCTTTAAATGTCCGCCAGGTGCAAGACTTACGCGCACTAAGCTCGGCACCTTCCCCAGAACAAAGGTTGCTAAGTAAAGAGAACTTAGAGGAAAAAAGGCAAAGTGGAACACTTGGGAAATTAAGAGAAGCTTTGTGTATTACAAGAGAGCTTTGCAAGGTCTTGGATTCATATTACAAATGAGCTCCTACATCACCTATTTATACTAATCCACCTCCTCAATGGACGGTGGTGATCATCTCGATCCAACGGCTCTACATTAATGCTCTACAAAATTCTCTACAATAATCTATCAAAATATCTAAGACATGTACATGCTAGAAGATTCTAGATAATAACCTAGAATGCTCCATGAATTGTGTAGAAGGTTTCTAGAGAGTTCCACCAGTGTCTTGAAGAAGTTCGTCTCTAGAACCTTCCCAAAACGCGCGGGTCGTGACAGACCGCAATCTTTTGAGGGAACCTTTCCATGGCAAGCGAGATGCAATTCCCGCCGTGGCTATGGCCCACAAGAATCACCTTCTCGTTCGGTGGCAAAGCAGCCATAAATTTCAACAACGGGTCGCAATAGTCGGAGAAGGAGGTGAGCTCCTCCACACTCTTAGGATGAAGTCCGGCGGCGGCCATGTCGAGGACGGTGACGCGGTGGCCTTTGGGCCTTAGAAGAGCCACAACTTTGTACCAACACCATGCACCGTGGCATGCTCCATGGACTAACACAAAGTGCTGCTTTTTCTCACTCTTCCCCTCCATTTCGTTGCTTCTTTTGCTGTTTTAGCTAGAAATCGTAGAGTTCACTTATTTTTCTTGTTTCGATCCAACGGCTCAGATATAGTTTGAGGGTCGTAATCAACGGTTTCTATCAGTTACCCAAAAAGTCATATCGAAATTGGGCGGTATTTCTTAATTGTGTGGTTGATCTTGCTTGTCCAGTCCCACGCGCAAGAGTACAAACGTGAAATAAATAGGTATGTAGCGACAAAAGCCATAACAATTGTCAAGGCCAAGATTGGTCCTAGTTTTAACATTTTTGGTACACTTTAAAATGAGGGATTTTTGTCCAAGACGATTGGCCTAGTGAAAAATGCATTTCCTTATTAGGTAATTGGTGCATGGATTCGAGATACCATCCCCACCTATAATCCTCACATTGTATTAAAAAAAAATAAAATGAGGGATTTTTCAAGCAATTTGACAGCAAAAATTTGAGCTCAATTTCAAATATCAACGAAATATAATACCTATAATTATATAGATACTCCCGTTCCATTGCCAACTTGTTGGCGTCATAAGACGCTAACACCCCCATTTTGGGGGGGAGGGGGGGAAGATAGGGGCTAGGTGAGGCCCCCCACCATCAGTGGGCAGTTATGTATTATTTATCTCATTTAACATAGATTTAAAAAAAAAAAAAAATTTTGAACGGTGACATGGCGTCATGAGGCGCGCGTCACTTATCGTTAACTTATGTTCTTGCGTGAGTTAATGGTGAGGTGATCATTCACCATTATATAGATATGTTTCTTGTTTGCACTAGTGTAAACAATTTTATTATCACAAAGCCATAACAAGAACCATTACAATGATAAGAAACAAAATGTAATCTTGACCAGTGATTAAGGGCCTTATATGCATTGTCCATCACAACTCCATTTTCTTTTCATCCGCAAATACATATATCCTCTAAAAAGAAATAATAATAAACTATTACTAATTACGAATAATTTTCTGCTATCCCTTGCAAGAACAAACACAGTTCTTGTGGGTTAGAGAACATCGGCATATGATCTGCACGAGAAATCATTTTCACCTCGTCACAAGGATTATTTTCAATCATCCATTTCTGAAATCCGAGCTTTAAAACTTTATCATTTTCACATAGCAAATAAACACGGCGAACCAAGCCGTACTTTTCTTTCGAAAGAGCCATTTCTTCGAGAAACTCCGGTCCGCTATGGACACAAACTGGTCTCATCAACAAGGTTGCAAGAGCCAAATCCTGTTAAATTGCGTTCAAAAATTTAGGACCAATGTTATAAGTCGACTTAGACTATCTACGTATCACACAAGAAACATTTGTGAATTACAAGAATTACAATTATGACAAAGAAGGTCAAAATAATGTAGCATAAATTTGATACCTCGGGAGGAGACAGCTGATATAACTCACTCGACAAAAACTTCGGACCCAAGAGTAGGGAGGTTGGGGGTTTGTCGACTCCATTTCCAAATGTAACTTGGCTGTCCATGTAAGAATCCAGTTCTTTAAGATGCTGCACGTTATAAGCCAATTGTATCATACTTGAGTAAAGATGTGTTGTTGCAATGCCAATTCGTGTGTTATTGACAGTCCCATCCAATCAAAACAACTCATATACACAGTCTAGTATAAGTTAATAACGTGAGTCATTCTGATTGGCAATGAGATGTGATCTCATTATATTTATCTTATAGGCCTAAATCATGTTCAATCATTTTAACATGTAATCATTTGCAAGTCATCATCACCTCTTCATGAGTAGCAAGAACGTCGAGATTGGGCCCGGGCATGAAGGCCGTGATAAAAACCGCCACTGCAATTTTGCTAGGGAACCTTTCCATGGCTAGAGATATGCAAAATCCACCGAGGCTATGGCCCACAAGAACCACCCTCGCGTCCGGTGGCAAAGCCGCCATAAATTCCAACAACGGATTGCAGTAATCAGAGAAGGAGTTGAGCTCGTCTAAATGCTTAGGGTGAACTCCAGCGGCCGCCATGTCGAGGACCGTGGCACAATGGCCTCGTGACCTTAGAAGAGTCACAACTTTGTACCAACACCATGCACCGTGACATCCTCCGTGAATGAGCACAAAGTGCTTTTGTTTCTCATGTTTCTCCATTCGCTTTGCTTCTCAACTTTCGATCTTAGTTTAAGAAGTATGTTTTAGCAATATTTATGTAGATTTATGTGATTTTCGGTTACGATTAAATGACGTAAATATTTTTATATTTTTCTTGTAAGGATCGGCACTATCAAATTGGACATTTCCTAGTGTGTAGTTATGGATTAGCTGGCCAGCCCGCACATGCCGGGCCGGATAATGGGATTAGGAGGAAGAGACAGGAGGACAATATAAAAGTGAAGCAATAATTAGTGGCGTCCATTCAACATGAGCTAGAGCTATTGTCTTAATCAAGTATAATTGAACGTGGATCTAGAGGAATTATATATTATAATTGAACGTTGATCTAGAGGAATTATATATTTTATTTGAAAAGAGTACTCTCTCACTCTTTAGTCCTATCGGATTTAATTCATTGTCCACATTGAGCATCATTACAATATCTATAATGAATCGGATGAGTGATACGTGCCCCCTGATAATTGGGGAACCCACAGTTAGGAACACATGTCATGATTCGGCCTATTATAAATACTATTACGGTATCCATTGTGGGCAACGGATTATTACCCTTATGACTTTATTTTTCTTATTTATCTATCTTAAAATATAAGTAACTTTTGTTGTTTGCGCTTATTTAATATATTTGGTTCCTAATAAGTCGATTATTTAATATATATTCTTAACACCAAATTAAATTAATATCTTTTCATGTAATAATGGTATATTTGAAAATGTAGATATAAATAAATCCACCACGCTACAATGACATATTGAATATCATAAAGAATACCATAATAAAATAAAATGACTTCAATATATTTTATATCAATATCAATACAAATTTCATTAATGACAAGATAAGAATTTTATTATTATTATATCATTAATCATATCATGCTATGGCATTCTAATATTATCCTAAATAAAATTACTTTATGGTGCTTTGCATGTACTCCCTCCATCCCATTTTGATAAGCATAATTTGACTTTCATAATAATTAAGAAATCGTAATTAATATTATTACAAAAGTAAATTTTAGTTGTATTTTTTCCTATATACCTTATATCAAATGATCGTAACATGCTTTTATTAATAATAATACATATTAAATAAGGGTATAATATGAAAAATTTTAAAAAATTAAATAGATATAAATAGAAAATAATCTATATTTTATGACGAATAAAATATAAAAATAAGCCTATCAAAATGGGATGGAGGAATATATAAAAGAGGATTTTATACGAAGCTGTCCTCGAGACCGCCTAGTTTTGATATGGTTGAGGGCCAGTGGGCCAGTGCACATATTTTCTATGTATGGGGCTTTTCGGTGATGTTGCCATGGAATCAATTTGTTTCTTTAGCAAATTTAAGGCCGCTTTGTATTTGTTTTATATTTTCAGTTTTTATTTTTAAAAATATTTTTGTATTTTCTAGTTTCAATTCTCATTTTGAGAAAATAAAAAACGTATTTAGTTTATTACTTTAAAAAATTATTTTTAAAAAGAGAAAATGAAAAATATATTTGCATTATATTTTTAGAATTAGAAATATAACAAATTGATACAATAAAAATTAAATAAAAAAATTCCTAAACTTTTCGACTTGTTAAAACAAGTCCTCATCTTCAACCTCCATTACTCATTCCAAACCCATCCCACCCACCCCTCTTCTCCCCTTCACCAATCGCCGGCGACCCTGTGCAACACCAGTAGGAGATAATGGTGGTTCGACCACCTGCAATCGATCACCATTAACAGTGGTTGGACTTTTTCCGGCAGTGTTTGGTAGTGGTCCGGTGGTGGTCGGGGGTTCTGGACTAAAACAGACAAAAATTAAAAATTGAGACTCAAATTTTATGGTATATTTAAAAAGTTGTCATTAATCTCATTCTTAAACATCAATCCACCTTGTTAGTGTATGTGTATTTATGAGTATTTATGAGTTTTGATGTGAAATAGGAGAGAGAATGAGTGGGATTGAGTGGTGGAGATCAAAACATTATGGTGCGATTGGGTCAGAAAATGTGGATTTTCGTAATTAATATTTTGATGTGTTAAAATGTGTAAAATTGTTGTTAAAAATTGTTTTTGAGAAGAAGAAAATAGAGAAATTTATTGCCCTGTGGTGAAATAAAGGGAAATTTGACCATTAGCTCTTCTTCCCAAGCTAGCTATGATAACATAGACAACCAAGCATGGACACAGTCACTTCTCTTCTATTCGTCGCTTCCTAAGTTCATGATGAATCTGAAAACATTAGTAATTTATAGGTCATGTCGACTATTTTTGTTTCATTACCAGTATCTGTTACCTTGTTTATGCAAACAAGGACGCATCTTTATCTTTTTGACAATAATAATTTGGTGTATGTCAAAATCGAACACAAAAGAATAGTAGAAGGAGTAGTAAGTAGAGACCTCACTATTTCAATGCACACTATCACTAATGATCCAATGCTCCAATGATTGACATGTGCCACTTCGAGCACGTATCAATCATTGGTCTATGTGGGCATTGGATCTTTTGCGGATATTGCCATCTCGAATGCACCTGTGAATTGTCAAAATACTTTCCAAAGGGAGATAAGAACAAGAGTTATGAGTGGACCCATATTTTTCCAATTTTCAATTTTTTAAAATTATTTTTATCTCATTTACCTCACTTTTTCTTAATGAATTCCCGTTGTCATATTTAGAAATAGATACCAGTCTAGAATTTTTTCATTACTATTTTATTATTATTTTTGAATTTATTTCTATCTTTCTCTTTTTTTTTTCATTTTTTCTCATTTTTTCCTACACTTTTTTCCATTTACTTTTAAATAAAATGATCATCTTCTCTTTTATCTCTTTCTATCATATCATCCCAAATCCACAACATCCAGAGGAAATGGCCTCAAGAGTCCATGGTAAAATAAATTGATGATGTGTAAACAATTGGTGACGTGCAATATACTTAGTGGCGGTCAAGCACTTGGCACAATAATTAGGTCGCAGCGGACTTTTGGTTCACCTACGTGTAGGTATGTTTTAACCTTTTTCTATGCTAAAAGTGATTTTTATTATTTGTCCTAAAAAAATGTAATTTCATATTTAGCTAAAATCGAAATATCAATATTAACAAATGGTCATATGATAGTGACAAATAGTTACGAAGTCTCCTGAGAAATGAGGGAGGTGCATGAACACTCATCTCCGCCACCTTTTACAGGTTAACACCGCAGTCCACAGGTACCTCCATATATGGAGGAGAATAACAACCAGTATGATCAAATATCAACAAAATATAGGTGAATTGCTAATTATAATAAAACGTACTTCTTGTTAGCATAAGTGGCAATAATTTTATTATCAGATAAGAGTCCGAACAAGAAGAATTATTACAATTAATGATAAGAACCAAAATGTATTATATTAGTGATTATTAAGGCCCTTAATATGCATTGTCCATTACGACTGCACTTTCCATAAATACATATCATTTAAAAATAATAATAAACTAGCTAGTACTCATTATGAATAATTTTCTGCTCTCTCTTGCAAGAACAAGCATAGTTGTTGTGGTTTAGAGAACATCGGAATATGAGCTGCACGGGAAATCATTTTCACCTCGTCACAGGGACTATATAATGCATCACATTAACGTAGTAAATTAATGTTGGCACGCTGTACGAATCTCGGGAGGAGACAGTGTAGGAATAAATTTCCACCTTAAACCCGGATCTATCGTGTTGAATCATTGAGAGTATATACAAACCAAAGCGGAAGCGTACCTGAATCAGCCATTGCTTGCAGTATTGGAATCTAATGGTTTTGATCTTCCAAGTCAACAAGCGGGTCCTTATTTCTCTCTGGTGATGGAGAGTCAGAAAGAATGACCAACGCACTTGTGACCTGGGGACCATAACCATATATATTTATGACGGCCCGTTAACCTAATTCAGTCCATCATAGAATTAGGAACCCTGAGCCTAGTATCTACACATATAAAGCCCACACTTTAATTGATGCATAAAAGCCCAATATACGAAACCGTATTAGATCAATTTAAACGGGCTTAACTGAATATGATAGCCTTCAATTAATACACAATAATTACATATATAAGCCCATATATTCGATTAAAACCTTACAATCTCCCACTTGGGCTATATATGTCACCTTATAATTGTGTATAACCTTATGAGTACTCAGAATTTTGCTATCATTACCGAATGCATCCCCAAACAATCCGGTCCATCAACTATATCAATTTAGGATCAAAGCGGTCTTTGTTACACTTAGATAGGTAACTAAACCCATCAATGGTCACATAAACCAATATATTTGAACGACATGGATCAAGTATGGATGTGTAGCATGGAAATTTCATGCAACGTGATCTGAAACATGCCTATTTCCAACTGGTCCACCTTTATACCTTAGTGAGATCGTTTCAAACGAGTTCAGAGATAACAACAAAATAAGACTTTAACTTTATAACCGAAACAACTGTATCCATAAACTTTATCCATAAACTTTATCCAAAACGACAGTATATGTGTCTAATATGAAAAGCACAAAATACAGACTCCCACTGAAACTATATACCCTCAAGAGACATCACACCCATATGAGCAGTGTGCTCGTGAAAGACCTTGGGTGTTAATCCCTTAGTGAGCGGATCCGCAATCATGGAGTTTGTTCCAATGTGCTCTATTGACACCTGGCCCACTCAACTCTTTCTTTAACAGCTAGGAACTTGATCTCTATATGCTTTGACTTCGTTGAGCTCCTATTGTTATTGGAATATAGCACTGCAGATTTATTGTCACAAAATAACTTAAGTGGTCTTTCGATACTATCCACAACACGCAGCCCAGTGACAAAATTTCGCAGCCATATCCCATGATTTGATGCCTCATAACATGCTATAAACTCCGCTTCCATGGTGGAGGTAGCTATCAGTGTCTGCTTGGCACTCTTCCAGGAGATAGCACCTCCAGCAAGCAGGTAGATATAGCCTGAAGTGGATCTCCTACTATCTTGGCATCCAGCGAAATCGGAGTCAGAATAACCAACGATCTCCAACTGATCCGATCTCCTATACGTGAGCATGTAATCCTTTGTTCTCTGTAAGTACCGCATGACCCGTTTAGCTGCTTTCCAATGATCCATTCCCGGGTTACTTAAATATCTCCATAACATTCCAACAATGTACGCAATATCTGGACGCGTACAAACCTGAGCATACATCAGACTCCCTACAACTGATGAATAAGGAATCTTCTGCATCTCTTTAATTTCCAAGTCATTTTTGGGGCATTGACTTAAACTGAACTTGTCTCCTTTAGCCACAGGGGTATCACCTGGTTTACAATCCTGCATGCCAAACCTTTTAAGTACCCTTTCGATGTAGCTCTTTTGTGATAATCCAAGAATACCCCGAGAGCGATCTCGATGTATCTGGATTCCTAATACAAAAGAGGCGTTACCAAGATCTTTCATCTCGAAATGCTTTGCTAGAAATCTCTTGGTTTCGTGCAATAAGCCTACATCATTCTTTGGCTTAAGCGATATGTCATCGACATATAAAACCAGAAAAATACACTTACTCCCACTGAACTTGCGGTATATACAATCATCGGCCAGATTCATCTCAAAACCGAATGAGGTGATTACTTGATGAAATTTGTAATACCATTGTCGAGACGCCTGCTTGAGTCCATAGATGGATTTCTTTAATTTGCAAACCATTTGCTTCGCATCACCTGATACAAAGTTTTCTGGTTGCACCATATAAATCATCTCATCAATGTCACCATTGAGAAACGCTGTCTTAACATCCATCTGATGTAACTCAAGATCAAAATATGCCACTAATGCCATTATAACCCTGAAAGAGTCTTTCGAGGAAACCGGAGAGAAAGTCTCTTTATAATCGATGCCTTCTTTACGTGTGAAGCCCTTCGCGACAAGACGAGCCTTATACCTCTCTACATCGCCCTTGAATCCCGGCTTGGTTTTAAATATCCATTTGCAACCAATGGGTTTCGTGACTTTCGAGCAATGGAACGAGGTCCCATCGTCATTGTCTTTCATAGACTTTATCTCTTCATTCATGGCATTGAGCCACTTTTGAGAGTTAGAACTTTCCATGGCTTGACGGAAGTTGATCGGATCATCTTCCACCACTCCAACGTCAACCTCATGTTCTTGGAGAAAAGCAATGTAATCATCTGAAATTGCACTTCTCCTCTCTCTAGTGGATCTTCTTAATGGCATGGGTTCTTGAGGTTGTAGAGTTTGTTCTTGGAGATAACATGACATTGTCTTGATCCGGAGTTGCTTCTTGAACAACGTCAGGGATAGGAACCTGATCCTGATCATTGTCAATGGCAATTGGAGGAATTTCAATATATTCCTCCTCAAAGACAAAGTCCGTAACTCTTTCTCCCCCCGCAAACTCAACATCCTCAAAGAATCGAGCATTCTGTCTCAAAAATTAACTTAGTTGTGGGATCATAAAATTTGTAACCCTGGACCATTGAGTATCAATAAAATAGCAACTACAATCCTTGCATCCAGCTTTCTTTTCATTTGGCCTGTAAGGCCTTGCCTCATTGGACACCCCCAAATGTGTAAGTGCTTCAAACTAGGTTTCTTACCCGCCCAAAGCTCATATGGGGTTTTATCAGGTTGCCTTAGTTGGAACTCATTGAGTAGATATGTCGGTCTTTAATGCTTCTCCCAGGTGATTGTGGCAAGGTAGAATGAGTGATCATACTCCTCACCATGTCCTTAAGCGTTCTATTTAGGCCAAAGAACACCATTCATAGTGGGTGAACCAGGCATAGTGTCGTGGGACGATACCACATTCCTCTAGGAATTTAGCAAATGGTCCTGGGCGTTGTTCACTGAACCGTCATATCTACCATAGTATTCACCACCACGGTCGATCTCGACGCTTTTAATCCTTTGCCGAGTTGGTTCTCAACTTGACTTTAAAATTTTTGAACACGCCCAAGGATTGTGATTTTCATGAATGAGATATATATAGCCATATCTTGAAAAGTCGTCTATGAACGTTATGAAATATTGTTGACCATTCCAAGAAGCCGAGGGAACGGGTCCACAAATATCCGTGATGTATAAGTTCTAAGACGCCTCAAGTCCTATTGGCTTGATATCTCCTTTTATTGGTTTGTTTTCCTTAATACAGCTTAACACACATGTCAAAGTCTATAAAATCAAGGGAATCGAGAATTTGGTCGACACAAGTCTCTCAATTCTCCTTTTGGAGATGTGACCTAATCTCTTGTGCCACAATGAGGTCAATTCTCACAGTTAATTTACGCTTTACACCTCGAGTACTTATATGCAAGGATTCATTAAAGGAGGCAATTGTATCAATTAAATAAAGATTATCGTAACTTGACAGAGAACCGGAACCAACCAATTTTGAATCATGAAACAAACTAAATTTTCCATTCCCAAATGAACAAGAATAACCAAATTTGTCCAAAGCGTAAATAGAAATCAAATTTCGGCCTAAAAGACGGTATATAATCGAATGTCTCATCAAGATCCAAATAAAATCCAGCTTCTTAACAATAATCTAAATTTTCCTATTGCCTCTACTTCCACCGTCTTGCCATCGCCAACATAGATGTATCTTTCACCATCACTTGGTTTTCGCAACTCAAAGCGACCACTGCATAGACACACTGATGTGAGTTGTTGCACCCGAATCAATCCACCATGTGTGTCTAGGTACTGAAGTTAAATTAACCTCAGAACAAACCAAATGAAGAAGAATACCTTTCTTTGCACGCCACGCGTGATAGTTGGTGCAATTCTTCTTCCTCGTGACTGTAGCTCTACTAAGAAACAACCATCCTCGGCTTGGTTCCTTATGTTGCTTCTTTCCGTGGTGCCGTGACGGCAGCCTTCCTTATCGCTTTTCCTTTTCTTGGTCCTTTGTCCTTAGAGGCGGTGGCTATGTGAGCACTCTCTGTTCTATCTTGCCTCAATCTCTCTTCTTCCTGGACACAATGGGAGATGAGCTCATTAAGGGACCATGGGTCCTTTTGACAGTTATAGCTCACTTTGAATTGACTGAATTGTGCCGGAAGGGATATCAGAACTAAGTGCACCAAGAAGCTTTCAGATAATTCCAACTTGAGTGCCCTTAGTTTTGAAGCAGTGTGAGACATTTCCATAATGTACTCCCGGATGTTTCCTTTTCCTTTATACCTCATTGAGAGAAGGTTAGCCAAAAGTGTACTAGTTTCAGCCTTTTCATTTTTGGCAAACCTCTTCTCGAGATCCTCAAGGAAACCCTTAGCCGTAGTCACCTGATCGGACATGGTGCCCCGAAATGCTTCTGGAATGGCACGCTTCATGACCATTAGACTTATGCGGTTCGATCGTTCCCACCTTTCCATCTCCCTCCTTTCATCAGATGTACTCTTATCGGTAAGTACGGTAGGTTGATCGACCCGCAAAGCAAGGTCTAGATCCATGACTCCGAGAACAATCAATACGTTCTCTTGCCATGCTTTGAAATTCGTGCCATTGAGCATTGGAATGGAATTGATGTTAGCAGAGATATTAGAAGCAGAACCTGAAACTGAATAGAGAACAATTAAAATGGCTCACATGAAGGTGTTTAGTATGCAAATAATAATTTTCAAATAGTGGTAGGGCCCATCACAAGATGCCTAGCACAACATCAATATTTAATCTTTGGATAGAAATATCGATTTGTAAGTGGCACTCTTGGTGTAGTGATCAAACACTGGCAATAAGACATGTCAATCAATAAACCTATCTTTGGACGGATTTATTGATCACATGTTAAACCAAATAATCGCCACATGATTATCACCACAGCTGTGTATGTAATTCAGCCAAATATTAACCTTCCTTTGGGCCGATCAATATTCGCACAAATCACACACACCCAAATACCTTTTAATATTCTAAGTTGATTAATTTCCACAATAGAGGTTGCTTTGGCAACTTGTTGCTTCAATCAATTCACTTTCGAATACTATACCTCTTCAAAAGAGTCCTTAGTACCAAAATTTGAGAAGAAAATAATTAATTTTGCATACATAGGCCTTTTGGGAACTTTAGGGGTCTAATAAGTTAATAATTCAGAACTTTGAGGGTCAAAATTAAGAATTTTGAAGCTTTAGGGGCCTAAAATTGCAATTTTAGAAACTTTATTGGCCAAAAATTAAAAAATTCCATACTTTGATGACCAATTTAATTAATTTTAAAACTTTGGGGACTTTAATTGCAAAATTTGAAACTTAAACGGCCCAAAATGGAATAATTTCCAAACTTTAGGGACTGAATTATTAATTTTATAACTTATAGGGCTCAAATTAACTATTTTAAAAATGCAGGGACCGAAATCAACGAGTCTGAAAGTTGGTGGGGACTGAAATCAACGGATTTAAAAGCCTAGGGACGGAGACTGCCTAAAGGGAATTGACCGTCCTTACTTATACGCACCATCAACATTCAGGGACCTGATCTGCAATTAACGCAAAAATTCAGAAATTGCAACCGAGGTCCTGCGTCTCGTCTAATTTCTCCCGAAGGTCCCTGGGCTGTAACACGGTGAAACCCTAGCCTCCCGTCGACGTTTGCCGCTGCAATTTCAGGCGAAGGCGGCGGCTGCCACCCGCCGACGACCCAAGTTCGAAAATCCCCCCCCCCTTTTTTTTTGAGTTAAATTCAGATCCGAAAGGGAAGAAAGGCATTCGACTGAATCCATAAACGAGCATAGTAGAACCCATAGTATCACCAGCAAAACACTCGAACCCAAAAACGAATCATAATCGACATATAGGCGAGATTGAAACTAGTAAACTAGGTCCGGTTCATACACAGATACACACTTGTAGGAATAAATTTCCACCTTAAACCCGGATCTATCGTGTTGAATCATTGAGAGTATATACAAACCAAAGCGGAAGCGTACCTGAATCAGCCATTGCTTGCAGTATTGGAATCTAATGGTTTTGATCTTCCAAGTCAACAAGCGGGTCCTTATTTCTCTCTGGTGATGGAGAGTCAGAAAGAATGACCAACGCACTTGTGACCTGGGGACCATAACCATATATATTTATGACGGCCCGTTAACCTAATTCAGTCCATCATAGAATTAGGAACCCTGAGCCTAGTATCTACACATATAAAGCCCACACTTTAATTGATGCATAAAAGCCCAATATACGAAACCGTATTAGATCAATTTAAACGGGCTTAACTGAATATGATAGCCTTCAATTAATACACAATAATTACATATATAAGCCCATATATTCGATTAAAACCTTACAGACAGCTGATATAACTCACTCGACAAAAATTGTGGGCCCAACAGTAGGGAGGTTGGGGGTTTGTCAACCCCATTTCCGAATGTAACTTGGCTGTCCATGTGAGAATCCAATTGTTTCTGATACTGCACATTATATATAAGCCAACATTTGAGATCGTATCATACTAGAGTCTAGATGTGTTGTTGTAATTCATGTGTGATTTGCTGTCTTATTTAATTAAAACAAATAACTCATATACACAATCAAACGTAATTCAATAACGTGAGTCGTTTAATTTTGATTTAGAATGAGAACGAGGAGATGTGATCTCATTATATTTAGCATATATGCATAAATCACATTCAATCATTTCAAAGTCGATCGTCACCTCTTCATTAGTAGCAGAAACATCGAGATCAAGACCGGGCATGAAGGCCGTGACAAAAACCGCCACCACAATTTTGCTAGGGAACCTTTCCATGGCTAGAGATATGCAAACTCCGCCAAGGCTGTGGCCCTCAAGAACCACCCTCTCATCGATGGCAAAGCAGCCATAAATTCCAACAACGGGTCGCAGTAGTCAGAGAAGGAGTTGTGCTCGTCTAGACGCTTAGGACGAATGCCAGCAACTGCCATGTCAAGGACCGTGACACAATGGCCTTGTGACCTAAGAAGACTTACAACTTTGTACCATCACCATGCCCCGTGACATGCCCCATGAACGAGCACAAAGTGGTTTTTTTCCTTTTTCTCCATTCACTTTGCTTCCTCTTGCTTCTCAACTTTAGATCTTAATTAGTTTAAGAAGTATGTTTTAGCAATATTTATGTAGATTTATGTGATTTAATTTTGGTTTGGATTAAATAACATAAATATTTTTCTTGTAAGGGTCGATATATATCAAGAAATGCTACAAAGTCACAATGAAATTGGACATTTCCTAATGTGTGATTATTGATTAGCTAGCCAGCCCCTACATGGCCGGAGCCGGATAATGGGATTGGGAAGAGATAGGAGGATAATACAAAAATCATGCAATTACGTGTAGCCTCTATCTCAGCATCAACTAGAGCTATTGTCTTAATTAATTAAATATAATTCATCATTGATCTAGAGGAATTATACATTTTATTTGAAAAGACTCTTTCAAATTCTCTCGGTCCTACATAGATGAGTGCATTTTTTATTTATCTGTCTCGAAATTTATGTCACTTTCATTGTATTGTTTCCTAATCTATCAATTATTTAATATATATTGTTTTTTTTTTTTTGAATTATTTAATATATATTGTTACATACAAATTAAATTATCATCTTTTCATGTAAAGGTATACTTGAAATAGTATATATAAGTAAAATTACTTTATGGACAATATTAATTATGTCTTAATCCTTATGTGTACGCGATCAAAGTAAATCTATTAAGAAAAACAATAATATTAATGATAGCTTCGATCCAATAATTTTCTTTTAAAATTATTTGAAAATTTTCTTTTAAAATAGTAACTTCGATCAGGCAAATTGAGATCAATATCCATTAAGAAATATGGATTTCATATTTTTAAAATTTGTGTTGAAAATGGTTAGTTTGAACTTAAAAATCGGGGTGCATGGGACTTGATCACTTGATATTCATTTTGACTAATTCAATATACAATTAAATTCTACGTTTGAGTAGATGAACTTAATATAACTGATTGCATAAAATCATTTTCAAATGAATGATTATGGTTTAAAGTTGCAAGAGAAATAGGAAAAATTCCAATCCGACATCAAGGAAAACTTAGTGAATGTATAATGTTCAAGTTGAACATTTAATTAGGTAAAAGCTTCATAATGTTCAAGTTGAACATTTAAGCTAAAGCCCCAAGAAGTACCAATAGTCTCCAAAAGGGAGATGACTTATATATATATATCAGTAAGATAGGTCAGAAATCCACATATGCACCGCATCCGTTCTCGACTCGGCTCAGCCCGATTGTGAATGCAAGGCGAAGGCTGTGATCGAGTTAGGGTCCAATTTAACATAACCAAACCTAGCATTTTTTTTAAAGATAAAATAATACTTAGCTATTTTATCAAAGGTCGGCCTCCCTAACCTTTGGGAGGTGATGCGATAGGGTTCCCAACCTTTAAAAGTGTCGTACTAGGATTATCCGGATATCCTAACGTTTCAAATGTTAGCAGCGGAGATCCTACTGTATAAAAATAAATAAATAAATAAAAAGTTAGTTTTGATGGTCAAGTGGTCAAATTGATGTAAAATAACAAAATTGCCCTTCTTATTTTTAAGAAACAATTGCAATTCAGTATATGACTTTTAAAAATTTGCAAATTAGTCTTAAATCTTCTTAAATTATACAATTTGAATTTTAATTTTCTGTATATTTTCATTGTGGTCCATAACTAAATTTATCAAAATAATTTAGTGCTAATTAAACAGCTTTCATTGAAAAATTTTTACACATTAACATGCATTTGCATTAACTTTAAAGATTGATTGTCAAAACTAACAATTTTTTTTTTAACAGAAGGATCTCCACTTCTAACACCCGTTGTACTGATTTCATATGCGACACTTTGAAGGTCGAGAACCCCATTGTAATACCCCAAAAATTAGGCACCCTACTACAATTTACCTTTTATTAGATCAAATTAGTTGACTGTCCCTACTGCATGTGACAACTTTGGAAAAACCTTCAGGCAACAGTGGCAAAAAATTTTCAAACAAATTTCTCGGCATTGGAATTGTTCTTGTCCCAGCCGCTGGGACATTCCAACCATCTGCCCCCCCTAGATGGGGGGGGGAAGAGGTCTTCTCTCTTGCTGCAACTTCCAATGGCTAAGAAGAGAAGCTTGCTGTTCTCTGCATGAACTGGTTTGTTAGGCGAGACACGCCTTTCGACTTATATAAATAGGTCCCTGTTCCAAAAATTTAACACAACTTGTCCTTCAAAAATATATTTTTATTTTCCATTCCGCATATCCGCATATAAACCGAGAGTACGCCCGAGTTCTGGGTTTATTGACCTAGTAGATAAAGTGCTACTAATGCAAGTAGGATCGTTTTATCATGGGATGTGATTGCTGTAACATCATAAGCACCTCTAATGGGGCAAAGAGGTCTTTGAATTTTCGCCTCGATCCTCCGTTTCTATCATTTAATTGATTTTTACGTTTCAGTTCTCCTTTCAAAACATGATACAGTATTATGATGCATGCCTTAACCAATGTTGCATTTTTCCTAGAATGCACGGGCGCACGACGTGGGGCGCGTCTCGATCGGGTTTAACACTTCAACCTTTCAGGTGGACTTTGACGTAGCTCAAGTTAGCTTTAACTTTTTAGATATAATAATATTTAATATTTTATTAAATTAATTAATTTATTCTTCCAAATGTCCTGCACATGACAAGTGGCAGGTTACATATGTGACAAGAGGCTTTGAATACACAGAAATGATTTGGAGAGGAAACTTTTCAGACACACATTTTGGACTTTTATTAAAAGGTCCTCACTGTTAGAAAAATTAAAGACAGCCGTCCACATTAAAAAGAAAAAGATTCATTTTCCACCCTTCACTTAAAACAAGAGAATAAACTTGAGTTCTAGATTCATTGATGATTGAACTTGCAGTCAGAGTAGTGCCTCTGCAATTAGGATTGTTGTTTCTCAAAAAGCAATTATTGTAAACCTGCGACTGTGGGAAAAATTTTGAAGACTTTCTGAAGATTCGATCTTTCAAATGGGAATGTATACACATAAAAGACAATTTAATAAATAAAGTGGCCTTATGTGTAGGTGAATAGATTAAGATCAAAGATATCGAGTGTTTACTCTTCAAAGTCTTAGAATTTTTTCCATGATCATGAGGAGAAAGGATAGAGTTCTTATCTCGATCATTTACAATTTTTGCAATCTTATTTTAATTTTGATATCTCACTAAGTTTACAAACTTTATGTTTTTGGGATTTTGGCGCAAATAGTCCCAAAAAACAAATCATATTGCAGATTTAGTCCCAAATAATAAAAGGTAGCGCAAATGGTCCCAAAAACTTTGGTGCAAGAATGATCCATTTGGATGGAATCCGTCTGTTTAGTTAATTAGTCAAAGTCTAGAAAACTTGGAGTCTTGATTTGGTCCATTTCATTTGAAATAAATTGCACAAAAGGTCCTAACTTTAGATATTGTTACAATCAAGTCCAAAAGTTTGAAAAATGTATACTTTAGTCCCAAATTTAGTTAAATTGTATAATCTTTTATATTTTATTTTTTCTATGGGTGCTTATTTGGTCCCAAAAATAAGGGTCTATGTGCAGTGGTGGTTGAAACCACTATCGTTGTGGTGGTTTCAACCACCACATGGTCGTGGTTCGAAACCACCACCACCACCACCCGAGGTCTTGGTGGTGGTGGTTTAGAGAAGTGCGGGGTGGGGGCGGGGGTGGGTAGGGTAGGTTTTTTTTTTTTCTGGTTTTTAATTTCTTTTTTTTCCATTTTTAAAACATACCCGGATTCGAAAATTCAAGCTCGTGAAATAAATTTTATTGATAAAAAGAGTTATTACAAGAAAGATATAGGCTTATTGCAACGAATTTTTAATTTTCTAATTGATTTTATTAATTCTTTGTATTCTAGATATATTTTTACAAGAATATATTCCTAATAAAATATTATTTATGAACAATAATTAAATTTACGTTGAAAATTTTGAAATGTTAAAGTAACGTAAAGAAATCCTATTACGTTGAAAGTTTTCGATAAAATTAGCTAATTAGTATCAAATTAATTAGACAAACTTAATTATGGACAAAATTCTCTCCCATAAAAGATAAAAAATAAAATTGTATAATTTAATTAAAATTTTGAACTAATATAAACAAATTGGATTTTTAGGACTTGATTTAATAACTTTCAAAAAGTTGTGGCCTTTCTATGCAATTTATCATAACAATTTAGAGTTCACAAAAGACAAAATAAGACTATTTGAAAAAAAGCTTAACTTGAAAAATGAATGAAATCATCCAATTGGACCAAACGCAAGAACTTCCTAATTTTTCTGACCATTTCGCTACTTTTTTTTTTTGACCAACGCAAGACTAACCTATTTTTTTCTGGACCATTTGCGCCAAATTTCCTTAAAAAATAAGGTAAAATCAAACTACGTACAAAAATCAAATAAGCGCGATTGTATACCATGCGATTGCATGGTACAAATACTATGCGATCACATGGCGCAAAAAAAAAACCCCCAAAATTTGTAAAAATTGCCGATAACTCACAAATAAAAGATAATTTTCCCAAAAAAATGATATTAGCACCTCCAAATTGGTGGTTCATTGAAAAAGGAGAAAAATATGTATTATCCATTATTAAAAATAAATAAAAAATAAACAAGGATACCATTTGCAAATTCTATACCCAAAACACCAAAACAGACTACATTACACAATATTACACAAACTAATAGTAGAAATCTAAACTTTCTTTAATATTGAACAGTGTTACTCATTATTACACACTGTTACACATAATGTGTAATATGTTACACACTCTTTGTAATTTATTACACACCATCTATAATCTATTACACTCCATTGTAATTTGTTATAGACAATTTGTAATGGGTTCATAGTTACAAAATTGGATAACAATGAAAAACTAAAAAATAAAAATAAAATATAAAATAAATCCATGCGATCGCACGTGCCTGAAAGGCGAAACTTTGAGTGTGCAGTTACCTGATTTATATAAATACTTCTCTTTTACTTTATTTTTGAATTAAACAAAGTTAAAACGTGTTTTCCCCCAATTTCCAAAACAACATGTAATGTTAATCAGCGATTAAGGCCGTTACATGTATTGTCCATTACAATTACATTTTCCCTTCATCCCACAATTACATACATCCTTTAAAAAGACATTATAATAAATTAGTATAATTAACAATAATTTTCTGCTATCTCTTACAAGAACAAACACAGTTCTTGTGGTCTAGAAAACATTGGCATGTGATCTGCATTAACTATCATTTTCACCTCGTTACAAGGATTATTTTCGATCATCCACTTCTGAAATCCCATCTTCAAAATATTATCATTTTCACATAGCAAATAAACACGGTGAACTGAACCATAGTTTTCCTTCGAAAGAGCTATTTCTTCGAGAAACTCCGGTCCACCATGGATCCCTACTGGTCTCATTAACAAGGTTGCAAGAGCCAAGTCCTGTTACATTTACAAAATTTGGGGAAAAGTTGTTTGATTATAGAGACATGATGGGAATTATAATGTTGCTATGTTTGCATGCTTCGTGAATTACAACTTATTTGTAACACGTGACAAAGTAGTTTAAAGAGGAATTGAACCGAAAAGGACGAAACAATAAAATGAAATTTGGCATTCGATTCAATATGGCAAGTATAGTTATGAATTTGTCACATATATAGTTGTGATTCGAAAATTACAATTGAGATGAAGATGGTTGCTAGTGACTTTGTGAATTTGTCACATGGTTGCTAGTGACTTAGGATATCGACATGTCGCACACGAACCATACACAAGTGATACAATTTTGAAAATAAATAAATTCGATATGAGGTTTTGTATACATGAATATCTATATATGCATCGCAATTTAGATCATTAACGTTGGTAAATATATATACTAACCTCGGGAGGAGACAGCTGATATAACTCACTTGACAAAAACTTTCGTCCAAATAGTAGGGAGGTCGGAAGTTTGTCAACCCCATTTCCAAATGTAACCTGGCTATCCATGTGAGAATCCAATTGTCTTTGGTACTGGGAAATTAAACCAACAATTCAAGATTAAGCATATTATGTTTGTGTGTGGATTAAAGTCAGAATTTCATGTCCCGTCCATATCGTACAATCAAAACAAGTCACATGCACAACCAAGTATATTAATTAATAGTGATCAATAATGTGACATTGCGACTATTTCGATTAAATGAAATAATTAAGCGGATAGCTAGAAATCAAGATAACAAATCAGAGTTCATTATATTTACCCATAGGTGGCCTAAATAATATTCAATAATTTGCAAGTCATCACCTCTTGATTAATGGTAATAATGTCTAGATCAGGACTGGGCATGAATGCCGTGACGAACACCGCCACCGCAATTTTGCTAGGGAACCTTTCCATAGGTAGAGATATGCAAACTCCACCAAGGCTATGGCCCACAAGAACCACCCTCTCGTCCTGTGGCAAAGCCGCCATAAATTCCAACAACGGGTCGCAATAGTCAGAGAAGGAGTTCAGCTCATCTAGACGCTTCGGATGAACTCCAGCAGCCGCCATGTCGAGGACTGTGACTCGATGGCCTTGTGATCTTAGAAGAGTCACCACTTTGTACCAACACCACGCACCGTGGCATGCTCCGTGAACAAGCACAAAGTGCTTTTCTTTCTCATTTTTCTCCATTCACTTTGTTTCCTCTTGCTTCTCAACTTTCGATCTGTCCATCAGTAAAGCAGATATGTACTAATTTTAGTAATGTAGATTAAATGATATAAATATTGCTTCTCAACTTTTGATCTATCTTTAAGTATAGGAGATATGTACTTTTAGTAGTGTATATGTACGTAGATTTAAGTAAATTTCAATTTGGATTAAATGACATAAATATAATGTGTGTAGGGGTCGATATCATGATGTCAAGTGTTGCTACAAAGTCAATTTGAAATTGGACATTTCCTAATGTGTGATTATGGGACTGGCCGGCCTTTACGTGGATAATGGGATTGGGAAGAAACAGGAGGATAATACCAAGTAGTCCCTATCAGTCTATGTTAACGTCAACTAGAGCTATTTTCTTAATTAAGCATAATTCAACGTTGATCTAGAAGAATTATTGACTCTATCACAAAATTCTCTTTCATACTCGTTCGTCCCATAAAGATGAATTCATTTTTTTTATTTAACTATCATAAAATATAGATCATTTTTTTGTTAGTGTATATTTAATTTTTTATTTTCTAGTATTCTCTTATTTAATAATGTGTATTGTTATTAATAAAAATAATATATTATCACTTAATGCTTGAAAAAATTAATAAAAGCAAAATTTACTTTTTTTGACAATATATTACAATTTCTAATTCGCATCAAATTCAAGTAAATCTATTTTCATGAGATTGGCGGCATATATGGGATCGGGAAGAGGTAGGAGGATAATACCAAGTAGCCTCGCTGAGTCTATGTTAACATCAACTAGAGCTAGTTTCGCAAGCATAATTCAACGTTGATCTAGAGGATCGATTCTATCACAAAATTCTTTTCATACTCGTTTGTAAGGATGGGCAAAAAATCCATAGCCCATGGTTCAAATCAGTCCAAACCAATCCAAATTAACTTGGGTTGGTTTAAAATTTTTCTAAAGTTAAATTGGCTTAAAACCAATTACTAAATTTTATAGAATGGTTTGCATTAACCCAAAACCAATAAAACCCAACTCTAACACAAATATTATCGAGTTTTCATATATTTGGCTCGATCGACTAGAAATATTGAAGAAAAATATGGTCCCAACCCAAATATTACCCCCAACCATAAAAATGAGAGAAAAATGTGAATATATAATTACATTTTCAATAAGTTATAAATTATAAATATGAGTTTTATTAAACACACCAACCCTAACTAAACCAACATAAAAATGGGTTGCATTGGGTTGAAACCAATATCAAAATGGTTATATTAGTTTTAAACCAATTTGTTAAATTGATGATATTGGTTTGGATTGGATTTACACCAAAAAGGGCAAAATATAGATCATTTTTTTGTTAGTGTATTTGATTTTCTATTTTTTAGTATTCTCTTATTTGATGTGTATTATTATTAATAAAAATAATATGTCATCATTTAACATAGGGTATAATATTTGAAAAAATTAATAAAAGTAAAATTTACTTTTTTGATAATATATTACAATTTCTAATTCGTATCAAATTAAAGTAACTCTATTTTCATGAGATTGGAGGGATATATATATAATTAATGAGCTAATGCTCACATGTGAGTTCATTAACGTGCTAATATATGGGTCGATGACTGACACGTGTCCCCAACCATCTTGGAAATTGATCACGTATCAATCGTCAGCCCATAAAATACTCACATATAGCTATCGGATTTTTGGTGCGGAATATGTATTTGATCTAATTGTCAAACAATGTAGTTTGACATGACATCATGCCGATTTCTCAATTTCAAGTCGTAATTTTTGCCACCTTATATAAATCAATCATCAAAAAATTTACATCAGAGACGAGTCTTGAAGATAACATTGAGAAGCCTATGTGTAGTTTAAATTTTTTAATCTAAAAATTAACTTTTACTATTCAATCTAAGTCAAATATCAATATCAACTATACATAGGGCTGGGCATCTGAACCGTAAACCACCGACCCAAATCTACCCGAGTCGGTTTGGGCCCAAAGTCGGGTGGGTTTCTGGTTGGAAAAAATCCTACCCGAGTCTGTTCAGGTCTGTTTCGGGCCACTAAACCGATCCGTCGATTCAGTTTCGGTTTGGATTTTTCCAAATCAAATTTTTTCGGGTCGGTTTCGGAGCGGGCTCGAGCTCGATCTGAACCGACCCGTGCCCACCCCTAACTATAGATATCATACTTTACCTCTGTCAAATCTAACAATTTAATTTTTTTTTTTTTAATAAAAATATATCCAAACACTATATTTTTCTTGACTTTTTGATTGTTAAACAAAGCAGAAACTTTGGCCGGTATTCATTTCCGGTAGACATATAACTTTCCATTCTTGGCAGAATTGGTCTTGCTTCTTTTTTTTTATTTTTTATTTATTTGATCACTTATTCACTTATTAATCTTTTTATCATATATATCTCTTGAAACTTTGGAACCCGACGTTAGAATTTTTTTTAATATTTAATTACATATAGTAATTAAGTCACCCAAGATCACCATGTCAAATTATCAAGATTTATAAATTAAAGAAATACCTGAATGCATTATAGCAATCATCGATCTTGTTGCGGAAATCCGATTAGAACGATTGTACGAATAATTAATTAGATGGTTGTGTTAAGGTCTTCCTCAACCAAATCTCCTTATTCCGAATATGGGACTTGATGTTTCCTCTATATGGGAAGAAGAGAACTGTATGTGATTGGGTGTTTTAGGGACCATGACCAAGAATTCTATATATAGAGACTAGTTAGAGACTCCCATGAAACCTCAACCAAACCCTTACCAGTCCTTACTCATTCAGGCCACATCAATTTGTATAGTCTATGGGCTTGCCAAATTAGATCACTTAATTTTTAGCCCATTAAATTACTGATATAATTTAATTAATAATATGTTGCCTACTAATAATTATTGAAAATAAATTTTCAACACTTGTATGTTACAAAATATTTGTGAAGATATAATTTCAATTTGAGTACAACTCGTCGTTTTAATTTATGTATTTTGTGTGTGTGTATTGTATTTTCCTTTTTGTTTTCGTGGGCAAAGATAAAATCTATATATTATTTTTGAATTATATAATCTATAATTAATGTAATTTCATCACGTATGTAAAAAAGAGTATTATGATATTCTCGCGGGGGCGGAGGTATGCGAAGGTTGATATTCGTCATTTTCAAATCTTAATACATCCAACAAAAAAACGTATACATCAATAATGTGAATATATATATATATATATATATATATCTCCTCGTAAAAAGAAAAAAGGACCTAAATATCAACATTCGTATAGAGGCCACAACATTCCGGCCATTTTCAGGCACGACCTTAAATAATTTACCCTCTAAACAAAGTTTCTATAGTATTGTTCAAGTGCTCCCAGGAGCGCCATAATTATGACGCTCTCGGGGTATTTTTCGGTCACATATGATATTTGTTTTGAAATTTGAGATCAGATTTAGGTCCAGTATGGCGAGGGGAAGCTCTAACAATTGGAAAACATTTTCGACGACACCATGAGCGTTGATGGCCATCAGACAAAGGTTTTTGCCATAATTTAGGCAAAATCATGGAAAAAACTTTGATCTGCGGTTACGGTGTTGTCGGAAAATTTTTTGAATTGTTGGAGTTTTCCCTCACCATGCTGACACTAAATCTGATCTCGAATTTCAAAATATAAGTCATATATACCCAAAAAAATCCCCCAAAAATGCCATAACTACAGGGCTCCCGAGGAGCACTTAAACAAAGCTAAAAGTTTCTAGCTCCACCATTGTTCATAGATAATCATATATCTCAATCAAACATGCTTTACTCATCATTGATTGGATACAGATGTAAGCGTCTTACAAAAAATTTTCTAAAATTGTAACTTATTTTCTCCTTTTCTTTTCCATTACAGTTGTTAATATATATATATGCAAATGATCAAGGGCTCCTATGTAGACACTTAATCGATACATGCTCCTAATGGCAGAGGATACATACTCATCAGCGGACCACATATGAACACCTTAAAATATCCATATAGAAACACTGGATCGGAAGCGTATGATCATGAGTGTATATCTCATTATTACTAAATTAAAGGCTTATTAGAGTCATAAGGACCTAATGTTTGAACTCGCTTCGCATTAAGGACCTGCATTTTTTTTTTTTGCAATCCAGTACTCAAACTCAATTTTTGTTTCAGCGTAAGGACTTCGTAATATTCAACCCTTAAATCCACTCACTGTGTAATTCACGTGCGGTCTCTCAATGCCAAATTGGTCCAAAACTTTGGATATTATTACAAGTAAGTCTCAAAGTTTGAAAAATATATACTTTAATCCCAAAATATAATTAAATTTTATAATTATGCATTTTATTTATTTTTTCCATTGGTGCTTATTTGGTCAATAATTAATTTTATTAAATTAATTTGATACTGATTAAATAGTTTTTATAAAAAATTTTCAACACAGCGACATTCGTTCATATAATTATAATATCACAATTTTTCAAAATTTTCTTTCATATTAGAAACATGCACATTTAATAATAAATATAATTATTGTACATACATACATACATAAAATTTTATTGGGATCGGAATACATTACTACAAAAAACACCTAATACGAAGAATTAATCAAATTAAATAAAAAAATTCAAAAATTTTCTATAGCATTAGAGACACATACATTTTTATTTTAAACAATAATAATTAATAAATATAATATAATTATATCTACGTAAAATTTTATCTGTAATATATTATTGTGAAAATATATATCGAATACATATAATTAATCAAATCAAATCAATTTTTTTTTAGAAAAACCAACAAATAAAACAAGAAAAAAAAATTTAAAAACCACCCACCCCCGCTCCCCTACCCCAACGACCACGCTTCGGATTTTGAAGCCACCACCATCGCTGATGGTGGCAAAACCACCAGCAACGGTTGCTGGTGGTTTTGCCACAAGTAGCACTCGATCTGGTAGCGCCACCACTAGATCGAGATTTGGTAAAAAACCAAATCTCGATCTGCTGCTGGTGGTGGTGGCCGCCACCACTAAATCGAGTGCTGGTGGTGGCGAAACCATCAGCAATCGCTGCTGGTGGTTTCACCACTGTGAAGGGGTGCGCGTAGGGAGCATTGGGTGGTTTTTTTTATGTTTTTTCTGTTTTTTTTAATTATTTGATATGATTAATTCTTTATATTCGATATTTTTTTACAATAATATATTACAAATAAAATTTTGCGTAGGCATAATTATATTATATTTATTAATTATTACTATCTAAAGTCACAATGTGTGTGTTTCTAATGCTACAGAAAATTCTTTAAGGCTATAGAAAATTTTTGAATTTTTTTATTTTTTTATTTGATTTGATTAATTCTTTATATTTGATTTTTTTCAGTAATGTATTCCTAATAAAATTTTGTGTATATACAATAATTATATTTATTATTAAATGTGCATGTCTCTAATGTAAAAGAAAGTTTTGGAAATTTGTGATATTATATTTATATGAACAAATGCTACCATATTGAAATTTTTTTATAAAAACTATTTAATTAGAATGAAATTAATTCAATAAAATTAATTACTGGCCAAATAAACACCAATATATGGAAAAATAAATAAAATGCATAATTGTACAATTTAATTAAATTTTAGGACTAAAGTATATATTTTTCAAATTTTGGAAGTTAATTGTAACAATATCCAAAATTTCAGACCAATTTGGCCTTGGGAGATAGCACGTGAGTTGCACATGGAGTGTATTTAACGACTGAAGATAACCGAGGTCCTTACGCTACAAAGAAAAATTGAGTTTGAGCACTGAATTGCCAAGAAAAAAGTACAGGTCATTAATGCATAGCGAATTTAAACGTTAAGTCCTTATGGCACTAATAAGCCTAAATTAAACACTAGTACAAAAAAGGCATTGGGTGTTGCCCATTGGGTGACGGTTGTATAAGAAAACGCCATAAAAAAAACAACGAGTGGCGATTAACACAAAAATCTGCCACCCAAAGTGCATATAAATTTTTAAAAAAACAAAGGGTGGCGGTTGTAGAAAGAAACCGCCACCCTATGTTAAAAAAGGGCTGGCGGTTGTCTACTACAACCGCCACCTAAAATTCTAAAAAAATTAAAATGTAAAAAAAAAATAAAACAAAGAGTGGTGGTTGTAGGTAAGGAACCACCACCTTATGTTAATGGGTGGCGGTTGTCTACTACAGTCCCCACCCTGTATTGTACCAATATTAAAAACTAGAAACGGGAGCTACAATATTATTTCTACATTTTTCTTCCTCTCAAGTGCTAAAACTTGCAAATTATGGTCCACAAATCGGATTTCATGCTAATTTTCTTCGCAAATTGTGGCCACAATTAATGTAAAGTAAGTTTCCTATGTAAAGTAAGTTTCCTCAATCTATTCCTTCAAACTTTGTGTATTTTTTAGGTTAGATTTTGAAATCCCCAAATTCTAGGATTTCGACATTTGAAATGTTCTTGTATTTTCTTCACAAGTTGAAGCCACAATTGAAGGAAATGTCGTCTTCCTCTATCAACTGGTCTCACATTTCCCTATTCTTGAGGTTAGTATGTTAACATCCCCAAATTATTGGATATTTGTTGTAAATCTTGATGTATTTTTTTTGTTAGTTGTAATATACTTATACATTGTAATTTCATATGTAATATGTTGTATTTGATTGGAATTTTGTTTTTTTAGTGTACACTTGTGGGATTTATATGTATTGTTATTGAATTGGAGGTATACTTTTAGTGAAAATAATTATTATTAATATATTGTTATAATATGTTGTTCAAATATATCTTTCAATAATAAAAGTAATAATAATATGTTATTTTTTATTCTATATCTTTCAATATGTATGTATGAAGGATGTACAATGAACGATAAAACAATATTACCCTAAGAGCCACATATTTTATTCAAACAGTGGACTGAAAATTTTGAAATATGCATTTTGAGGTTTTAAACGACCTCAAATGGGCCTGAAACATGGGTCATAGTGATAGCGGTGACTATCGTAGATTCGGAATGGGACCGTGGACTGAAAACGGATATCGTATACAAAAGTTATTACTATTTAAAATTTACAAGCTAACAACGTTAATAATAAATGATTTGTTTTTAAATAAAGGGTGGCAATTCTACCCTTGAAATCGCCACCCTTTTATGTTGTTATAACAAAATAAATAAATAAATAAATCGATTTCGGATGGCAGTTGTGGATTTAAAATCGTCACCCGAAATTTTTAAAAAAATAAATAAATAAATAAAAGGGAGGAGGTTGTAAACTTACAACCGCCGTCCTTTCTTTTTTGGATGGCATTTTGGGACTGCCACCCTTTCTGGCGGCGGTCTAAGAACCACCACCCATTATCCAAAATAATTGCCACCCTTTCCATTTTCTACTAATGAAATCTTGAATAAGATCATAATGGAAGACCGATAATTATTCAAAAAAAAAATGGAAGACCGAGAAAAAGTAACAATATGTGTATCAAGTCCAATTTCCACTTGCAATTTTGTCGTGGCGGATTCGAAGAAAGATTTTAGTGCTTAATCAAGATTAATTGAGATCCGCTAGTACGAGATGCTGTTTTCTTGGACATATATACGGCTACATTCTGGACCAAGTTATGTGTTCGGTAATCGTGGCAACCATGCATTTGTTTTGTCTATGAAAAATTGAAAACGTGTCCCCCTTTAAAATGTTAAATTGTGCCGTTTCAAAAAAAAAAAAAAAATGTGAAATTGTGCCGTCTCCTTAGAAATTTTTCTTTGAAAATTCTAACTTCGATCAGGCAGATTGAGATCAATGGTATTGATACCAGATGTTATCAATTTTACAAATATAATAAATGAATAAGTTTTACGAACGCACGGTTATATAAAGTTAGATTTTAACATCATGCAAAAAAATTTCACATATAAATTTGGTCGAACTTATTGTTTAGCTGTAATATCAAGTTTTGTGACATGTTCTTGGTATATTGTTAAACCCCAGTTACGTTACGTTTCCCCACACGGGGAAAAAAATTGTGGGTCCCCAGTAGCCATTCAATTAGCAGGGGTGTGTGTTATTCATCTGATTCAATATGAATACAGAAAAATAAAAAATAAAAATTTAAGTTGATGTGACTTTCTATGGCAGCGCTACGTCAGTGTGAGTATGTACCTACGTGGGGAAAGAAACAAATTCGATTAGTATACACTAGGCCTTTAAATTTAGCATATGTTCTTTTACATTTTGTTAACTAAAAAGATCATATTTTATTTTTCAACCAAAATCAAATATTATTATCAACTACATATATATCGCACTATTAATTATTACTACTATATGCCTATCTGATTGCTAATGTTGTTGCCATGTACTATGTACATTTTAACCACGACTCACATATAGGGTCAATGGAAAATAATAAAGTTTATAGCGGAGTTGAAAAAATTATATCAGAGGCAAATTACATGAATATTTATATGTATATAGGACAAATAAAATTAAAATATTTTAAATGTTGGAAATTTATTTTCGATAATAATTAGTGTGCAACAAATTATTTATTAAATTATATCAGCTATTCAATTTAGTAGACTAAATTAAGTGGTCTAATTAAGAGCAGCCTATCGACTATGGAATTTGATATGGGCCGAATAAGTAGAGACCAATAAGGGGATTTTTTTACACTAATACACATTTTTCTGTTTAATTTTTCAAAAAAGAGGTAAATCCAATTTAATTACACGCTAAACACAAATATCGAGGAAAAATTAGCAAAATCCAGTATTTTTGAACCGCTGCTGAAGGCAATAAATATCAAACAGACACCTCATTGGATCAAAGGTATGTGTTGGCACAGCGGTTGGCTTCCGTGATTGAATAGGTTGAAGACCAAGGGTCAAGTTCCCAGGTGCACGTTTTTGTTTGTTTTTTTCCCTTTTCCAAAATTCATTGTATTTTTTTCACTCTAACCATCATTTCTTCTTACAATTTCATTAACTTTTTAATTGAATTAATTAATTAATGTATTTTACATATTGAGATTTTTAATTTAGTTTTTTTATATAAATTGTAATGATTTTGTCATTTTCATTTTAAACAAAGTTTTCCCCCATTTTTTCATATAGAAATTTCAACTTTGCATTTAATTTAATTAATATTTATTACACACTTTGTGTAATTCATTGAGTTTCAATTTAATTTTTTCGCTATGATTCGTCATATATTTTAAACATTGCTTTTTTTTTCCCCACCTCTTCTTATATAACCTATTTTCTGTGTTTTGATTTCATTTCTTTTTCCTTTTCCGACAATTCTTTCTATATTTTGTTATTGTTTATTTTAAACATTTATTTTTTCCACTTCTTATATAATTTGGTAGTGTAACTTTTTAATTTAGTTAATAAATGTATTCTACATTTAATTTAGTAGTTATAGAAACTATGAAATTCATTAGTTTGTATTCTACTATACATTACAAATGAAATACATAGAATGTGTAACATTCATATCACATCATTTTTTCGTAAATCAAAACATAAGCGTGATAGGGAACCTTTTAAAAAAAATTTTATCACTTTTTTATCTATTCTTTCTTTACCCTAAATCAATTACATCCATATATCAAATCACATCCACAAATCTCCACCATTCAACTCCATTCATTCTCTATCCTCTTTTACATTAAAAACCTTTAAAAATCATTAAAAACCAACCCCTATCACCCTAATAATGACAAAATTAATATTTATTAACATTTTTCTTTCTTTCACACAAAATGTGTAATGCATTATATATGTCTTACACATAAAGTGCAATGCGCATACGGATAAAAATATTTACATAGAAGGTGTAATGCTTTACACATTCGTTACACAAAATGTGTAATTCATTAGTTTGTATTCTATTACATATTACAAATAAATTACATACTCGATGTAACATCCGATGTAGTCTATGGAATATATTGCAACATAATTATAAACTTTGTGTAATGAATTGATTCTCAATTTTTTAAGTAAAAATTTTCAATTTTAATTTTTTTTCCTATAATTTTTGTATTTTTCATTTTAAAGATTTTTTTTTTTCATTTTCTCTTCTACTTTGTAGTTTGGCCCTTTAACTTAATTAATGTAATCATAGCTTTGAGGGAAAATAAACTCATACTTCATATTTGTTGTGATGTGTTCCATGAATTAGAAGCTACTAGTAATGAGCAGTAAATTACATGCTGATTTTACTCCCAAAACTAAGTTTAAAATTTAATTTCTTTAACGTTTGCTTTTTTAAATTCTTATATCTCTTGCACACAAAACATATAGCACATTATACATGTCTTGCACATAAAATGTAATACAATAATGAACCAAAACATTAATTACACAGAATATGTAATTATTCTCTTACATATTACAAATGAATTACACACAATGTGTAATATCACATCATTTTTCTTGCCTCAAACATAGTGCAAAAGTTTAATATTTATTTTCTTTAACATTTACTTTGTTGAAATTCTTATCTTCGTTTCACACAAAATGTGTAGCACGATACACATGCTTTACACTTAAAAGTGTAATGCGCTAATGAATATAAAATATTAAATACACAAAATGTGTAATTTGTTACGCATTATAAATAAATTACACAAAATGTGTAATTACGTATCACATCATTCTCTCTTGCCTCAAACATAATGTATAACTTTAACTTTAACTTCCTTCTTTTCTTAAAAAAAATTATTCTTTTTCACACAAAATGTCTTGCACATTACACATGCCTTACACATAAGCTATAATGCACTAATGAATTAAACATTAGTTACACATAATGTGTAATTCATTACACAATATTCCACGACACATTACAAATTAATTACACAAACTGTGTAATTATTCATATCACATCATTCTTTCTTGCCTAAAAAATAATATAAAATTTTAGCATTTAATTTTTTTTAACATTTTCTTTTTAAATCTATTATATCTCTTTCATACAAAATGCTTAGTTCATTGCACATGCATTACACATAAAGTGCAATTGTACTAAATGAATAAAAGTTAGTTACACACTGTGTAATTTTTGTTCTCAATTACAGTAAAATTAATGGTGTCTAAGCACCAACATAGACTACTTACTCGCCACTTCCTATCTAGCACCCAATTCTGACAACCAGAAATGGAATTGGACAGCAATAACAAAGAACTGAGACTCGAATTCCACACGGAAAAAGATAAACAATTTAAAATAGAACGAATATGATAAACCAAGTCTTTATGATGCTAATCAAAATATTTGTAATCATAGAAAGAGCGGGGTAGATCCCATTCAGCACCATTGACTTGGCACCCTTCTTAGCAATAGCCTTGGTAACCTTGGCACTCAATGGCTCCTTGTATTCTTGATAACACCAAAAACAACAGTTTGATGCATGTCCCTCATAGCAAAATGCCCAAGTGGAGAGTACTAAGCAAAAGTCTCAACAACCATTGGTTGGTTGGAATCATCTTAACCATACCAACGTCACCATTCTTCAAGAATTTTACACTCCTCCTCGAGCTCTTTATCAGATAGCCTGTAAATGTGTAATTTATCGCACATTAATTAAAGAAAATTTGTAATTCATTAGTGTGTATTACATTACACATAGAAGAAAAAAGAAAAAGAAAAAACAGAGAGAAAAAAGTAGAACACACATGTTTATCAAACACTTTGTGCTGCCTTCTCTCTCCCTCATATGTAGCAACACATGTAAATTGTTCTCTCCATTACCATCATCCATCATTGATTTTCGCAAAACCCATTCTAAAATCACTTACCTGTTGGTAAAACACCTAATGAATCAACATTCAACAACTTCTTTTACCCTCCACTTCCAGTTTTTTGCTTGAATAAATCCAAATTTCATCAACTCTACAAATTATTCCCTAGAAATTTAGTGGTTTCTCCCTCTGCCAACCTTATGCCTATATATATATTGAGCTTACAATTGTTTCCACTACTCCTATAAGAATAACATAACTCCCAAGTGGCCACCGTTGAGAATCAAAACACAACATCAATCGTTCCATTGAAACTTCTTATTCGTGAGAAAGAAAGAAGATTTATTAATTGGTAGCCACTAATCATTGAAATTTATTCTGAATCTGAAATTACAGTACCTAGAGAGAGAAGAGCTCAAGGAAACCGGATCTCGGATAAGAGAGAGTTTAGGCCGGCTGACTGAACCGCAACCACCTGGTTTTAGCAATTAATTTGATCTAGCGGGATTTTTGAAATATCAAATGTAAATGCGTCAATACCCCAAATTTCTTCCCAATAAGGGTCTAGTTGAGTCTTTATGGAAGACACCAATTAGTTCCTATATAAAGACACCTTAGGTCATGGTCTCCAATATACCAAATCGCATACAGTTTCTCTTCTCCCCATGTAGAAGGAAATATCAAGTCCCATATTCGAAATGAGGAGATTTGGTTGAAGAAGGTCATTGCACCACTATCTAATTTTGTTTTGCAGTCGTTCTAATCAGGATTTCCGTATCAAGTTTGACGATTGTCACTACAGATCCAGGTCTATTTTACAATTATTAATATCGATAATTTGACACGATGATGATCTTAGGTGATTTAATTACGTGTGTAATTAAATATTAAAGATTATTCTAACATTAAAATATTATTAAGAGGCAATCGCCACCCACGTCCCTTTCCGTTTCCAAGTTCCAGTTTCCACCCTCAGTAGCACCGCCGAGGTCCATTCTCCATTGATAGTGATGACAGCAAGCGTAGCTTGTTTCACAGCCAGAGCAAGTGAAACGATGAACTCTGGCTATAAATTTTATTTGAAATTTTGAAATATTAACGCAAAGGGAGGAGAATTTCATAGTTAAAACATAAAAGTAGACATTGTTGCAAAGGCTAGGCCAGATTCCGAATCAACTACTCAAGAGCATTTCCAATGCTAAAGTAGATTCCCAAGATAACATGGACGAGAGATAGAGAGAAGATTATTCTTTTAATTAGAGTGAGAAGGAAAGTAAGATAGGAAAAAGAGATAGAAAGTGTGTAACAACAAAAGTAAGATAAAAAAAAGATAGAAAAAGTGAAAATGAGGAGAAAAATAGAAATAATTTTAAAATAACAACAAGATAATCGTAGAAAGTGTGTAAATAAATGTGTGATTTTGGAAAGATACGCGAAACGATGAAGAAAAAGTGGAATAACTGAGAGAAAAATAATTTTAAAAAATAACAAATAAAAAAATATGGGACTCATAAGAAAAAATGCCTTTATTTCTCTTAATAAATATTGTAATGTAGAAAATAGCATTCGAGAAGTTAACAGTCGACCAACTCCACCGGCGAAGCCACATAGTGGCCAGTGCGGTCCATGGACCCACTGGAGTTGGAAAAAAATCTGATCATAAATTTTTTTAAAAAAAATGTTAACAAGCCAAATTGTGTGTTCGGAGAAATGAAATTAGAATTGTAGGCTGCTGGTGGCAGTTGGAGAAGACGAAGGTGCTTGGGGTGTTTGTGTGTGTGGAAGTAGTTGGAAAAAGTCAAAGAAATACAGCCATACCCCTAGTCCCCTACAATGTAGTAAAATTAAAGAGTAACACTAATATACTATTTTGTGGTTTGGCCCGAAATTTATATTTCATTGTTTCTGTTATTCCTAGTTTGGTAGCGTTACTGGCAGAAATGTCCAAGCACTATCGAGCGTGTCATAATTTATAGCATGCTCAATGATTTTTCGATCTCATACGATTTTCGTTGAGAAAATCGAGATCATATCTAAATTAGCACGACAAGACCAAGTTCTAGTAGTTCGAAAAAAATTTCGATGACGCCTTTTGCTCAAAATCAAAGTTTTTGGCCAAAAATTTTGACTTTGACAAAAAAACTTTGTATTTGAGCAAACGGCGTTGTTAGAAAATTTTCCGAACTATTGGAACTTCGCCTCACCCTGATAATTTTAGCTCTGGTCTCAATTTTCTCAAAGGAGTTCGTATGTGATCGAAAAACCATCGAGCATGCCATAACTATATTACATTCGATGGTATTTGAACATTATTGGAGTTATTGGCAGAGTTGTTCCCTTAATTTTGTTTTTGTTATTACTTTTGTTATTCCCTTTTTTTTTGTTATTTTGCTATGTATACACATTTCACAAACATATTGGATGGGTTTTTCTCATATATATATATATATATATATATATATAGAATAATAATAATAATAAAAGATAATAAAACATCATAGAAAATTTCACCATCTTCTACATTCCAAAATTTATCTAAATTATTTGCTATTAAAAACTCTGGTGTGTTTATCCTTGAAAAGTTAAAATTAGATTTGCACTAGAATGAGTAATGAAGACCTATTAAATGAGAGAGTTTGATCCTCCTATGGGACTTGCAATTGAAATTAGAATGTAAAGTCTTAAGCATTTAGCGATTTTTGCTTCAAGCTTGAATAGTTGACTTTAAGTTAGTTTAATATGTAAAGTGTTTTTTTTTATATGTAAACGAATTTATGTAATGCAATTATATTTGAAGTTGAAATTAAATTTAGTTCATTGTTAATTTATTTTGAAATTAAATTGTTAAGATGATTAATGTTGAAAATTGGTTATTTTGTTTGATGTTGTTAGTTGTAAGTTTGGTTGATTATTCATTGTTGGATTTGATAAGATCTATTATATTTTCCCTTTTCTAAAATTCCTAATTGTACGTGGTTCGAATGCAATGCTGTGATTAAGATATCTAAATCCCTAACGTGTGACCAATGTTTGAACTACACCGCCACCCCTATATCTCCTACATCCACACTATTGGAAAAAAATAAAAATAAAATGCCGGACCGCACTGATGAAAAATCCTGGCTACGCCCGTAACCAACTCATTTCCATTAGTAGATCAAAATCACCAGATGTCAGGTTCGTGTTTTCGCCGCGTCGAAATTCTCCAAGTGCTATTCTTGTACTACAAATGACCATCATATACTAATACCATTATATATACTGTAAATGATATTGTGTCACGTGCCAATAAACTTCCGATCATCTAATACCACGCATGCTACAAAACCTAATTTTAAGTGCTTAGGCGTTTGATTCTTCTTGTCAGAGACAAATACGAACACCAAAATAGAGTTCGTGGCCTAGAAATGATTCAGCATACCCGAGAGTGCTTACATACGATCTCTGTTGGGAAAACCAAAATCCGATTTAGAACCAGCACAATTAGGCGAAGCTCCAGCTGTCCAAAAAATTTTTTGGTGATGATGTTTGCCGGCGATCAAAAACTTGACTAAAAAGTTACCGAATTTTGACTAGTGATCAATAGGATCGCCGGAAAATTTTTCAGACTACTGAAGCTTCATCTCGTCGTGCCAGTTCTGGATTTGGTCTTGGTTTTCCCCACGGAAGTTGAATGTGACCGAAAAACACCCTTATGGCACTTCCCCGTATGCTGGATTATTACTGGTTCAAGTTCACATACAATGCAATTCCATAACAAATATATAAGTTCAATAACTCAAATGACATACAATTATGAACAATCCATGATGTCAAATTAATCTACACAAATCCATAAAAGTTTTCAAATAAAAGTCTTTTAAAATTGACAGGGAACTTGTACAACTTCAGTAAAAATCTATAAAAGTCAATACATTTTCATTAAATTCTACAAAAGCAATTAAATTTAAAAAGAGTGATTCTAGGGAATATTTTTATAAACATTTTTAAGTGACATGGTGATGTAGTGTTTTATCATTGGGGGATAAGGATATGATTTAGATATACATTATATGGAAATTATCATTATCATCAAATAAAAAAATGACACATCATAATATCAGTTAAAAATTTCTATAAACAATGCCCCGAGAATTATTCATTTAAAAATCTACAAAATTCCTCATAAATCCACATCATCCTTTATTCTTTTCCTTTTATTGAATTTCTTTCTTTTTGTAGTTTTGGTTTTGGATTTATAGTATTTTAGTGTGACTTTTGATGATGGCTGGCATTGAAGCTGGTTAAAATGATGACGCGTTTGACTAAATCGAAAGATCAAGGATTTAATGTGCAATTGATTAATGAACATATGCCAGCTAATACATATTTTGTGAAAAAAAGAAAATTAAAATTTCATGTGCTTGGATACATTAATTATATCTAGTTTCAATCCCCTATCCAAGTGTGAATGTGTTAAAATATCTATACGTTGATATTGCAGTTTGACACGAGGGGAAGGTATTTTAAATTTCAATGACATGTAAAAATGATTCAAATTACAAAAATATTTGACAAGTAAAGAATTATGTTTTGAATTAAAAGAGTAAAATGTGACGAAGTGACAAGATTAAATTTCGAGCTTTTACGAGTTTCAGTGGGTATAAGTGTAAGATGCATGAATTAAGAACGTAAAAACTTATAAAGAATGCAAAGTAATAATGCCAAGTTTTTAATCTAAGCAAAATTTAAACAAGATCGAACCAAACTTTTTAAAACACAAATTTAAAAAATATAAGCAACGTACAATAGTATTTGGAAGTTTTACCTCCATCCAGTGTATTATTTATGAACTTGACGTGATTGCAACAGTTTTGAAAAGATTTTCTTTTCCTCGCTAAGATTGTGTTTGGAAGGGTTTTTTTAGAAAATAATATTTAAATATTGGTTAATTTTAAAATATGAAAAAAACCACTACATCAATAAAGGTTTATTGGCACAATTGAGATCCAACATTTTAATATGGTGCGCACTAAGGATCTGTGATTTTTTCTTGGCATGTTCGTTCACAACCTAACGTTTTATTACGAAATAATGACTTTTTAGGCAAAAAAGACAATATTAATTTTTTTATATTATTTTTATTAAATTAAATAAAAATATTTACAATCAAGTCGATAACATGTCAATAAGTACAAACTAGTCCTCATCTTTAATATATTGTCCACCACCACCACCCCCCCCAACGCCACCACTATCAACTCTGGCGAGGCCCAAAAATAAATCTTGTGGTCACTGGAGTTTTCGCTGAAATTGGTGGTGGTGGTGGTGGCGGCACCAGGGTGCTGGTGGTTGATAAGTGTGCATTTTGTACACTTATTTATATCTCTTTATTTTTTATTTGGAGTGGACTTCCACTCACATTTATATGTAATTACTGTGTTTTAGATACAAATTCCTTATTGCGGAGGAAATGAGGTGAAAATGTGCAAAAAGGGTTTAAAGTGTTAAAAAATTCAAAGTCGGGGACTAAAATGCAACATTTCAAAAGTTATAGGGCTTGCGTTGCAATTTACGAGGAGAAGAATGCTCAAGAACACAATTCGGGTTTCCTCTCGAGCCGAGTTAATGTTTTGAAGCCTTGTTTATGTACAAGAGAATCGAAAATAACCAAATTGGCTATCAAATGGTTCGATTCTTCAAGCCAATGGAAGACCGAATATCGGTTTGATCTAAAGAGGAGCATTTTTTTATGAAGATACAAGTTAAGTTGGAGAACACAATCAACTAGAGAGTTGTAGATTGTCGCATCTAATTTCCAATGCAATTTTAATCGGCTCAATCGGACATCGGGATCAAAAGTTATGCCCAAAATACTGAAACTTGCATATGCTGAAAAATTGGGCAGAAATATTTGTATGATCGTACGGGGAATTTTTAAAGCCGTAGAGTCCTTTTTTCTGCACAAAAAAATCCGAAAATGCCATTTCTTTCACCACATTGAAGGACCTTTTGGGGATAAATGGACACACGAATTTGGGGTATTTTAACACACCAATTCATCCCCAATTCCTCATTCTCATTCTTAGATTAGCTTAAGGTTTTTCTTCTTTTCTTCCTCCCTTTTTTCGCTTCTTTTTTCTTCTTTCTTTCTTCTCTTCTTTCCTTTTCCTTTTATTTTCTTCCAAATTAGTCTAGGGCTTGAATTGGGGATCTTGACTTGGAGTAGAAGAATGAGGCATCAAGAAGAGAAAGTAGAAGAAGGGAAAGAAATCAAGATGGATGATTCTTCAAAAGGGGGAATCTAATCCCTAAATCTTGTGTTTCCTTATTTCATTTACTTGTATTTTTATTATTTATGTCTTGTAATTCCTAGCTTCATTTTGAGCTAAATATTGTATAAGTTGGGATGACTGATAGAATTTAACCTAAATTAATTAATGAATATGCCTATAGTTTTGTAATTGATTGTTTATTCCATTGTGTGTATGCTATTGAAAACATTAGCCACGTGCTTGATTGATCACCAATTATGTGTATTTGTGATTAGTTTAGGATCCTAGAGATGACAGTAAGCTAATTAGACCACATAGCAATCACCCTAAATTCTTATATGGGACAGAGATATACCACTAACCCTAGACAATCTATTGCGCTACTTTCACAAATCTTAATATTACAAATTTGACTTCCAATCAATATAGAGATATAATAGGTTGGATTGATTTATAAGGGCCCGTTCAACGCTCGAGAGAGGTAACGGGCTAAAATAGGAAAGTCGAGTCTAACAATTGAGAATGTGCATTATTTAGAAGTTCGGCTTTGAAATTCATTAGGCTTAAGTTGAATGAAATCATGAATCCCAACTACTCATAATCCTAGTTAATTCCCATTCAATCCCATATTTCATGTCTTTATTTTCTTTTGTCTTTTAGTTTAGTTAAAATAATTTTCAAACCTTTTAATTAAGTGTGTGTTTTTACTGGCTTCCCCTTTTACGCTAGAATAAGAGATTCGATTAAAAATATCAATCCCCGTGGGATCGATATCCGAATTCATTGAGTCCACTTTACTACTTGTACGGCCCGTCCACTTGCCTTATATTATTACGTGTGTAAACGCCCCAACAGTGGTGGTGGAAAAAAAATGTGTTGAAGATGAAAACTAATTTATAGTTAGGCCTTGTTCTTTATAGCACAAATCCAATCCACTTTTTCTTTTTCATCATTTGCAGCCGCTCATTTAATTATTTAATATATTTTCTACAAATTCCAACCATACATTTAACACGTAAATCGAAAAATATCAAATAACTTTCCAAAAGAACATACACTTATTGAAAAGTAATAGACTTGATTGTAAATATTTTTATTTAATTTAATTAAAATAATGTAAATAAAATAGTAATATTGTCGTTTTAATCTAAAAAGTACTTATCTGGTAATAAAATATTAGGTTGGGGACGAAATACTAAGAAAAAAATGATAAGTCATCAGTGCACAGCGAGTCAAAATGTTGAGTTTTAATTGTGCTAATAAGCCCATCAATAAAACTGATAGTGAGAAATTATGTTAAAAAAATGTGAATCAAACTATATAATATCTCTCTTCAAATATTTTGAGAATTCCGTTATACCAAAAACGTATCCAAAATTCATTTGGTGCCTATCAAGGTGCAAATGACTGTGGCGCACCTTTTATAATGTGTCACATGCGACAACCAACTGTTGTGTCATATCCAACAAATAAGAGCGTCAATTAATCGGAATGCACAATATAGACCCTAATGAACACTGGATCAATTTGAAACTTGTCATCACATAAGTAATAAACATACTCTCAAGTCAATTTAATCACCTATTCAATCATTTCTCCAAAATAAAAAATTGTAATATTTTGAGTTTATTACAATTCAAATAAGAATAATACTTTATATACATTTTTTTTTTTTTGATTGGGGGATGGAAGGGAGGGAATGGTGGGATTGAAACTTGGGACCTTCTCGATAAATGGTTAAATCCTTAACCAATGGGCTAACATTTTAATCCCATATTTTATTTAGAATTTAGAAATATTAGCATGATTAGCAAGATTTAACTATATAAATACTATACTAGCATATAAAATTTATATTTGCAATACTAACAGAAATTAATTTGCAGGGACCAAAATAGCCTTCTGCCATGAGTTGACAACATTTGCATACTTGGACGAAATAGTACGATTTGACCAGGCCATATCCATCACTTTCTTCTCTCTTTCCAACACTTTCCTCTCCTCTTCCTAATTTGAACAAAAAATCATCTACATCCGGTGGTTTCTGCTCATGTTTTCCGGCGAGAGAAGTCTGGATTATCTGAAGGTGGACTCGTTATCTGCTATCCAGCATCTTCGTCTATAGATTTACACACCAAAAAAATTCCTTCGCAATGTCAAACCCGTAAGGTTGCCCAAACGCTCCGTTTCTTTTCTTTTTTTCCGGTAGTTTCTGCTTGTTTTCCGGCGAGAGAAGTCTCGATTATCTGAAGGTGGACTCGTTATCTGCTATCCAGCATCGTCGTCTATAGATTTACACACCAAAAAAATTCATTCGCAATGTCAAACCGGTAAGTTTGCCCAAACACTCCGTTTATTTTCTTTTTTTTTCCCCATTGAATCATCACTACATTCTATGAAATTAGAGTTTTTTGTAATTATCTTTGCTGATTTGTTCAAAATTTTCGCATTGTAGGGACTTCGTGTACAATAGAATGACTCGGATTGAATTTTTTTTTTTATTTTTTTTGGTTACAGATGAGGGAATATTTGTTTGCTGTAAATCCAATTTGTTATATGTTAGTTAGAGATTGCCCGAAGTGTTGGTGGGAAGGAACTTAAATGTGCCACAGACTCAAGTGTTTTCATTTCCACAGCATATATAGTGACTATAAATTTACTCTCTCAGTTCTATACTATAGAGTCTAGAAAGTTTTGAACGCATATTGTATCTACCTTGTGTTCTTTTTTTATTTAATTTTCTTCTTCTCGTCAACTTGTTAATTAGTAGACAGTTTTATGAACCAGTAGTGCTTTGAAGATATATTGATACTTAACGTACCATCATAACATACGTTGGTTCAACAAAGTAACAACAAGTCCATGAATGAAATTGTTTTTTACAATTAAGAGACAAAATTAGTATTACTTAGACAATGCAAGCACAATCATTACTTGAAATGACTATTATTTTCTATTAACAATATACACAATTATTCTTAACCTTTAATTAATATGATAATAACATAATAAATTTATTCAAAAAGGAAAAAAATGAATAAATAATCATTAACAAAATATAGTCTAGTAATATTTTGTTTGTTTTAAATCTCGAAAACTAAATGATTAGTCATTAAGTAGAATTTCATATTAAACGAATATGATCGACATTGATATTCTATTCAAATTTTAGAAATAATTACATAATAGTTTAATAGGTTAACTATCAAATATGGGTAAGGAATTAGTTTAAAAAATCATCTTACTAAGTTTTGTGTTTTAGGCTACGACTTTTACCAAAAGAGAATGTCAAACCAGGCTTGAATCATTGGTTGGATTCTCACGTGGACCCGCCAATATATTTCAAAGCAAACTGCTTCTGATTGATTTAGGTGTCATTATTCGAAAATTATATTGTTTAAATCAAATCGAATCTCATTTTGGTGTTTGGGAGGGGGCGTTCAAAAAGATGTATTTTATTAGTTGTATTCCATCCTAATTTCCCTAAACAGCAATTACATAGCCATTTCTAAATTCATTCTTGATTTCACGTTTAAAAGTTAAACGAGGAAAATCAAAACGAGGCCTATTTTACATTTAGTGCCCTAAACGTTTTCCGTTCTTGTTTTTCCCATTTATCAAGTCATGAAATCCTTAACACAAGTTGGAAATACCTCTTCATCTCTACCGCAATCCCTTGCATGGATAGTATTCATCGAGCGTCAACCGTTACCTTGACTTACTTCACTTTAAGCTTTCGAGCCCCCATTGTTCACTAGTGCACTCATATTTATAAACATTTGTCCTTACATTTAATAGCAATGAAGACGGATGTAATTTAAGATCTTACATTACCTTAGTTACTATTTAAGCTAATATATTAGCTTTTGTTTCTATTCGAAAATATGTTAGTAATATAGTGATAGGTAAACGATATATAAAAATGAAACTATATCGAAAGAAGTCGTTTAATAGATTCTTATCTCCACCTCTAATTCTAAAAATATGTTAGTAATATGTCGATGAGTAAACGGATAAAAATGAAATTACTTTACTTAAGTAAGCCCTACGGTGAAATAGATTCTTAGCTCACCTCTAATTAAGATATTGCACCAATAAAATACACAGATAATATTTCTGCAAATATTTTATGCAACACTACATCATACAAAACGTGAACAAAATAGAAGGTACAATACAATGTTGTAGATTATATTATAGGATTTAGGGTTTAGAATTTTGTGTTTAGGTTCTAGGAGTTTAGCATTTGGGGTTTGAGGTTTGGAAATTTATTTTCGTTTCTATACACTATCTTCTATCGTATAGAGTATAATTACAGACAAAAAATAAAATAAAATAAAAATAACAATTTACAATAAAGCATCATTAAATAAGAGAGATGTATAAGAGTGTGTTTGGCGCCACCTGGAGGGAAAAAGTGGATCTCCATTTAATGCACACATGGGAAGATAGTACATGCATTAAAAATGTGTACTATTCACGCTAACCTAGGAGCCGCCACTTACATGTGGGTAAGGGTAATTATGGCATGCTAAAATTTGACTTGTTAGTCTTGCAAATTAGAAATTTTTTTTGACTTTCATGCTATTACAATTTTTTTTTTGCACAAACTTGCAAATGCCCCTTTTATTTACATATGAACACCAATAGGGTTATTAATTGTACATATAATGCTTTTATTATCCCATCGACACTAATAACCAATTCTACATGTGTCATAGCTTGATCTCCCACCTATTAGTAGATGTGTGAGCGAGAGATTTTTTTAACTTCTTTTTATTAAAAAAAAAATTCCCACCATCGGGTGGAAAATCAAGATTCGTCATTTGCAACCACTTTGAAAAATTGCACTATGCAAGACTTATAGAGTGATAGACTCAAAAATTTTATTTTTTTAATGGAAAATTTTTTATTTTGCAGAAAGTAAAATTTTTAGATTTAATAGTAGTTGGGTCTACAAGATATATGACTAATAATAATAATAGTTGATAATAATATGTGATTTTGACTAGTAATATATGACTTTTAAAAAGTTTAAACCAGCATAATATTATTTATAGTCAGTATTAAAGAAAACATAGTGCATATAATGATAAGAGGCATTAGCAGATATATACAAGATTAGATTTGCAATTGCAAGAAAGTCAAAGAAATTTTAAATTTGCAAGACTAGCAGCAAAAAATAACATATGACCAAAATACCCTTGAATTTTTTTATTTTTCCACTTCAATCCTTTTTCTTCTTCCATTTCCCCATCATCTTCTCCGGCGAGTTCTTCCATTTTCCGGTCATCTTCTCAGGCCAACTCTCCGGCCATACCATTTCCGGCCGCCCAAAATTCCACTCACTAAAATTTCGGCCGGTCATCTCCGCTCACCTTTCGGCTGAGAATTGTAGCATCGCCACCACCTCTTTCTCCGACCATCGGAAAAATCAATTTCTCCACTCCAAATATAAGAACCAGATCCGGCTGACCAAAATTCTAACCCCCAATTTCTGTCACGATATATAATTAATTTCACCAAATAATTACTACAATCTGCAAGCAATTGTTCCGTCGATTCGTTCGTTTGCTACGACGCACCCGACGATGGGTGCCATTAGTTTTGTTTGTTTGTTCACAAAAAAAAAAAAAATCACCATCTGCAATTTCGAGTTCGTGGTTTCAGATCTGGTTTTAAGCTGTCGAACAAGATGGAAATAATTGCAAAAGATGGTTTCAAACAGTTAGTTCTTGGTTTCAAATCTAGTTTTTCAGATGTTGAAGAAGTGGTTTAAGTGGAAGTCGCCAGATTTGGATGTGGAAGCTATGGGAGAAGATGAACATATTTTTTTTTTTTTTTCTGTTTCATTTCTCTCCATTAATGGAGAATTTCCATGGAGAACTTTGGAAATTCTGTAAGAGGGATGGTGGGTGAAGCAGGATGGTGTCATGGTGGGCGTGGGGGTTGAGGACAATGGTGGGGCTGGTTTGGTGCCATGGGGTGGGGTGGGGTGGGGTCGGTGGGGGTGGTTGTTTTTTTTTCTTTTTTCTTTCTTCAATATTAGTGAGGTGGTTTTGGTAAATGTAATATGTGGTGTTTAAAAATTTGTTAGTCTTGCAAATGTTAGTTTAATATGCTATTCTAGTATCTAAGTAATTATTTATTGACTTTCTTGCTATTTTATCTAATAATAACCTAAAAAATTTTCATTAAACCTTTTATAAATGAGAGAGATTTACTTGATTATTAACTTTTCCAATTCTAAATACTAATTTATCATACATTAATAAATATTTATAAGGATGTCAACTTTTATAAATAGGAGGCCAATTTACTCTTGGTAAAATGACAACTCCGTTTTTGTTATTCTCTTCCTTATAATGATTTCATTGCGCAATATAACGATCTTGAAATCGTTGTGGGAATATTTTCATCATATGATTCTGAAAAACTTGACATTTTTCTAAATTACAATTAGGATTGATTATCCTGTAATTTAAATTTAAAACATTGACTATCTGCTCATTTTTTCTATAAATACACCAATGTTCAAATACACTCGGGAGTTTTGTAACTAAGGAACTCTCAAGTATTTTATGGGTTCATACGACCTCCATTTTGAAATCCGAGAGCAAATCTACAATTAGCACGGTGAGGCAGAGCTCCAGTAATTCGAAAAATTTTTCGACGACATCGTAGCCGTCGGTGGCGGCCAATCAAAGTTTTTTGCTATAATTTGGCATAAATTATGGCCAAAAACTTTGATGGGCGGCTACGATGTCGTTGGAAAATTTTCCGAATTGCTTGGGCTCCCCCGCGTCGTACTGATTCTAGATCTGGTGTCGAATTTTACACCCGGGAGTTCCGTAGTTATAAAACTCCCGAGTGCTTTTGATCATCTTTCAAGGGGTGGAATAATTGATCAGTTAAAACTCCTAATTACCACTATAATATTTGAAAGGATCTTCAAGTGCCATTATACTTTTAAAACTATACCATCATATGTTATATTGCGCATAACCAAAATCGTTTCTACTATGGAATAAATAAAAAACTAAAAAATAATCGTTGGCTGAAGGAAAAAAAGGGTTGTTGATAACAACACAAAAAATAAATAAAAATGAAAATTGAACAAAAAAAAAAAAGAAGTTGCAGCGTCCAGGCAACTAAGCAATTTATATTTTTTATTTTTTCCTTTTTATATTTTTTAATTTCTATTTTTTCGTAAAATACTGAGAGGAGGGAAAAAATGAAAAAGAAAAAATCTTAGCTCTGCTTAGTGACCTTGATGTAGCAAGTTTTTGTTTTCCTAGTCAAAAGCACGTGATTTGCACGTGATATTGTGGCACGTGATATTATACTAAATCTTTTATACAAAAATTAAAAATCAAAATTAATTATAATAAATTAAGTTAAAAATCAATACACAAAGAATAATAAAATATTGGTATCAATGCACCATCAAATAAAAAAGAAACACTTAAACAATAAAATATTTGTAAGAATCTCCATAGATATATATTGGTTGTGCTATCTCGCTGACTCTGTGGGCATGGTAAAACGCTCACACGTGGGCGAATGTTCGACACCTGCTCTCTTTGATGGGAGGGGACAAGTATCGAATATATACCAACGTATAGATATTTTATCATGTCCACATGTGAATAGTAGAACGGGACTAAAATATATATTTTACAACTTGTAACCCCGAATACAGATAAAATTATTAAAGTTAGCACTAAAGAAACCATCCAAAATTTGAAAGTTTGTTTTACTTCACTTTTTCTCCAACAAATTGCATCTACATTAAAATTTCTAATGACCTTCCAAAATATACCCTTTGAAATAATCTGTAGATTCGACTTAAATCTCATTATATAGAAGTCTGTACAATCAAATTGAAAGATAAAAACACCAAATAAAGTAGCAATATTGATATAAAACTAAAAATATTAAATGAATTTCAGGGACTAAATTGATAGTTTACAAATATAATTTACACTTAATTTAACGAAACATTGGAAACCAAGATTTTGATGGAAAATGAAAAAAAAAAACACAAACTCACTATTACCCATAGTCTTTGAGGCTTACGAAAAAATTGTACGCTCATAATTAACTCCTGAAAATAAGCTCATATTCAGGTTCAAATTGAGACATTTTGTTCAACATCTATATTGTATACTTTTTTTTTTGAATACTATATTGTATACTTTTCACTTAATTATGATATTGATTTTTCAAAAGAAAAATATAAGAGCAAATAGTTAAAAAAGAAAGAAATAAAAAATTGAAAAGAAAATGAAGAGTTTTTTTAATTAATTAAATAAGGGATGAATTATGAATTGTAAAATATGTATAATAGGGAAATCAAAAGTTTCCAATCATCCACCATTTTATATATTTGTGATAGTGATAGTGATTACTGATTTTATTTTATTTTTTTTAATTTTAACCACATCAAAAACAATTTTGGTGACGTGGCAATTTTACATTTTCAACAACTATCAACTTGTGCGCCACATTTCTACTTTTGTGAACAAATTTAACGGTGTTAAAGAGAGTGGCATATGGGGTATAATTTGTATCAAGGTTCTAAAAAGCGTAATACATAAAAAGGCGTCAAGACCAAGCATTGAGGTGAGGCATGCTTAAATGCATTAATATATGATAAATGCCCGATAAATATGCTATAAAAGGCGGCGCGAAGCATGATATTAAAGTTTCCAGCATAGGTGCTGCCTACACATGCCTAGACGGGCTTTTTAGAATATAAATTTTAATAATATAGTGGTACTCCAAAAACTATTTAAAATATAATGGCACTTGAAGAGTCTTTTATTCAAATGGTATGGTAACAATCAGAGACGGAGCCACTGTATGGCTACGGTAGGCTAGGCTATAGCCTCCTGCAGCAAAAAAAAAAAAAAAAAAAAAAAATTGTTTACGAGCTGCCTATTTGGTAAAACTGTGGACGATGAATTACAGGTTTCTTTGTTGGAGAAAATGAAGGGCTGGGGTGTTTGTGTGTGGTGGGGCCAATTGGAGAAGTCAAAGAAGGGATATAGCTGTAGTATTTACTATTCTACCACATTGCCCCTACCCCTTAGGCCGTTACATTTCTTGGGAATTATAAATTTATATTCTCTTGTTGTTGTTATTTTTTAATTTGTAGAGTTATTGATTTATATACATTAAACCAATGTATTGGATGAGTTTTTCCCTTATTATATATAATCAAAGAAATAATAAAACATCACAAAAAATTACATTATCTTCAAATTTAACTAAATTTGATTTGTTATTAAAAACTCAAGTGTATTTATCCTTGAAATTTTGAAATTAGATTTGCACTAGAATAAGTAATTAAGAATGGTATAATAAGTGAGTTTGATTCTCCTATTGGGCCTGCAGTTGAAATTAGAATGTAAAATCGTAAACCTTAATTTAGTGATTTCTGATTTTGGCTTCAGTCTTGAATAGTTCATTTAAGTTAGTTTAATATATAAACTCCTTTTTTTTTCTATGTAAATGAGTTTATGTAATGCAATTATATTTGAAGTTGAAATTAAATTTGGTTTATTGTTAATTTGTTTTGATAGTTAAATTGCTAAGATGATTAATGCTAAAAATTAGTTATTTGATTTGATATTGTAAATTACAAGTTAGGTTGATTATTAATTCTTGAATTTGATAAGTTATATTACATTTTCTCTTTTGTAAAATTTCTGATCGCATGTGATTCAAATACAATGCAATGATTAAGTTCTCTACATCCTTGACGTGTAACCAGTGTTTGAACCACATTCCCATCCGCATATCCCCCTACATCCTCATTGTTGGAAAAAATAATTTCGAACCGCACTGAAGAAAAATCTTGGCTACGCCCCTGATTTCAAATTTCGAACAAAAGTCCGTCTCCACTCTCTACTCTCAATTTTGGAGTCAGTTATTGATGAATTTTTTGTTGTAAAAACTCGTGAAATTCAATCTCCCTAGGTACTATTTCATGACCCTCTTTTACTTTACTGATTCTTGCCTTGTTCTTGGATTTAATTTGTGTAGTTAAACATGTTAATTTTGTATTAGATTCAGGTAAATATCCAAGATTCTTTTCATGGCAAGAAACAACAATTTTGTGCACTTGTAAATTTAGAAAATATGTTATGGAAGATTTGTAAACTACCGTGCATATTTTTAAGATTTGAGGCATTTTATATAATAAATTCTATCATATTACTATATTGTTATGAAAAAAATTATCTTATATTTTGTATTTATATATTTTTTCCTCTAAAAATTTTACTGTAGTGAATGAATGATAGTTCCCCCAATGTATAAATTTAGCTCCATCCCTAGTAACAATTGCCTGTTTTTACTCAAAATAATTTAACATTGTTTTGCTCTAATTAGTTACCAAGTGGGTGTAAAATTCATTACAGAGTTGTATGTTCCCTGCAGCCCATCGATCAAGAAATATGCCTCCTAATAAACTACAGAATCTGTTTTACAGTACAATTAAATACGATTAGCTTCCCTGCTACAATACACGTGACTAGTTCTAGATATATTATTATTATTATTGTTATTATTTGTCTCAGCAAAAGCCTATGAGGGTGTTAGTGGATAAATTTTAATGTATTTTTATGAGTAGGAAGAGAGAGAATGAGTGGAGTTGGATGATGGAGATTTAATGAGTTGAGAGATATATGGATGTGATTTATTTGACCAAATTTGAATTTTAAAAAGAATGAATTAAAATACATTTTCATGTCTACTAGCTGTTTCACCCGTGCTTTGCACGGGGGACAAATTTTTCAACTAATAACATTATTGATAGATGTTAATAATATTAACATAAAATCTAAAAAAAAATTAATATAAAGAATGAGTTAAAACAATAAAATTAAAGAATTTAGCTTCAAACAATTCTATAAAAATTTTGATAGAATTTCCCCTATATTTCGTACTAATCCATTGTGCAAATATGTAAGCGAACAACTCATAAAATCCACACAACTTAATTTACTATTCTCCACGTAATAGTAACTTAACTATCATTTATATCACATTTTCTGCACGATGATAATTATAATTCGATAAGCGATTGTGATAATATATTACATTTCGCTTCATTCTGACATTAATCTACTAATATAAGCGCAAAATAAAATAATATTAAATATTATATTTATCAAAATAACTATACTAAAATAACTCTACTAACATTAAGAGCTTATTGTTTTTCTTTAAAATTATTTTATATTTTATTATATGCAATTGTAAATTTTGGAAGATATTAATTATTATACATCAAGATAATGTATGTTATTAACAATTAATATGCAAATAATAATTTTTAAATGTTAATTATGAAATATAATCAGTATAAAGATATATTATAAAAATAATAATGTAGTGAGATCAAACCAGATTGCACTACAAACTATTTCTTCCATCCCTGAAAGACTTATCCGCTGCTCCACCCATCTTCATTTACTTTAAAATTTAACGCTGCTGATATAAGAATTACAAACTTCCATTCCCCATCCCCCTGCTCATGTCTCACCCCACTAGAAAATTCTCATCCCTGCCCACAACCATCGATTGTTTAATCCAAGACTTTTGTTTTTGACATTTTATTTCTTTTAATAAAAACCTTCTGTATATATTAAACACGATATTAACCTATTAGGTATAAACTTACTAATTTAACATATTGGCATATTAAATATTGAATGATTTGATATAACATTTAAATTAATTTAGATAAGATAAATAAATCAAAATATATATGATTAATACTTAAAATATACAATCTAACCGACTATACTTCAAAATAAAATAAAATATCAATGTGAAAATTAGGTGATAAAATAAATAATTCAAAGCGGTAGGATTCTTAATATTTATTTAGGAGATGAAAACTTAGATAAATATTTAACATAGTCGAAAGCTAATTAAAATATTCTAACAATTGGAGTCATATAATTGAATAATTAATTGAAGTCGATAGCCAATTGTTTAATAAGACTTTAAACTTATTCTCTAACTTGGCGATAGATTGAACAACTAAATAATTATTATATAATTGTTGGTTCAAGTAGTGTCAAAATAAAAATTATTACTTATTTGAATACCTATTTTGGAGCTTCACTTAAAAAAAGAAAAGAAAAATGGCCGCATCCTTTGAAACACACGTAATTATACAAAAGAAATATTAATATTTTGCCACCAATCAGAATTCTGAAAGAAATATCATGTAAAATACAAAACATATGAGAATCGTAATAGTAAGTATATTTTGAAAAAATGATCTTTGAAAAAGTAAATAAAGTTAATTAGTGACTAATGATCACTCAATTACTTTACAATAAGATGTAACTTACCAATTTTAAAAATCCAAAATCTTATAGATGTTAACTTAACTTTATTTTTAAAATACATGAAAGATAAATTAATTTCAGAAGCACATTTTCTTTTCCGTAACAATCTAATTAATTTTTATTAATTTTTATTTTTTGAAATAATTATGTTTTCCCATATTTAGCAATTTAATTAATTTTGACTAATTTTCGTCCAATAAAACTATCTCTTTTTTTTCAATGAAAATATATCCAATAAAATCTAAGAAATATAATTAATTGTAATATAATTAATTCTAATTAATTCTTGTTTTTATCTAATTATTTATAGAAATAATTTATTACTTATAAATAATTAGTTTTTAACTGCAATTTTAAGAATTGTATGAATATAATTTTAAAGATATTTTATAATTAAAAAGATATCTTGTATGTAGAAAGATGTCTTGCATTTTTTAGGAAAAATCTAGTCAACCATGGAAATCTAACTACTTTTAATTATTATATATTTTCTCATTAACGTTATGTTTCTATTTTTGCAATATAATTAATTTTTGATTAATTTTTAGTCAATGAAACTGTGTCAATTTTTTGCCCATTGAAACCAAGTCCAATTAAATTATAACAAAGATATTAATTTTAATTAATTATAATAGAATTATTTGTAATTCATTTTCATTTTAGCTAATTATTTATGAAAAGAATTAATTATTTTTGTAGTAGCTATTTTAATATCTTTACTTACTTTACAATAAGATGTAACACTCAAATTCTAAGAATCAAAATCTTATAGGTGATAACTTAACCTTATTTTAAAATATGTAAAAGATAAACTAATTTTCCAAGCATATTTTTCTTCTCTGGGACAAAGAATATAATTAATTTTAATTATTTTTTATTTTTGAAATAATTATATTTCCTCCTTTTAGTAATTTAATTAATTTTGATTAATTTTTCGTCTAATAAAACTGTCTCAATTTTCATCCAACGAAAATCTATCCAATTAAATCTAAAACATATAATTAATTGTAATATAATTAATTCTTGTTTTGGATAATTATTTATAAAAATAATTTACTATTTACAAATAATTAGTTTTTTAGCCACGGTTTTAAGAATTATATGAATCTAATTTTAAAGATATTTTATAATTAAAAAGAGATCGTCCATGTCAAAAAATGCCTTCCCCTTTTTAGGAAAATTAGGAAAAAAAACCATAGCAATCTAATTAATTTTAATTGTTATTTAATTTTTAATTAATACTATTTTTTGTTTTAACAATACAATTAATTTTCATTAATTTTTGTCCAACGAAACCATGTCAATTTTCGTCCATTGAAATCAAGTCCAATTAAATCGTAATAAAGATTATGAATTTTAATTAATTGTAATAGGATTAGTTTTAATTAATTATTATTTTTAGCTAATTATTTATGAAAAGAATTAATTATTTCAAATAAACATTTTAATATCATCACTTTTAAGAATTGCATGATAGTTTTGAAGAAATCTTGTAATTTAAATGATATATTACAATTTAAAGGATTTATTTTTCATTTTTAGGAAAAACCCTACAGCAATTTAATGATTTTTTAATTTTTAAAATTAATTATATTTTCCATTTTAACAATGTAATTAATTTTGATTAATCTTTGTCCACTAAACCCATGCCTAGCTAGCTTAATATTGGCAGTAGAATTTATTATTTTTATTAATAATAGTTTAAATAATTATAGTAAATTTTTTGTGTTTAAGTTAATTATTTCTAAAAAATAATTATTTCCAAAATAATTTGCTTGATAGCCATAATTTTAAGAATTATATGAATCTAATTTTAAAAATATCTTATAATGGAAATGATATCTTAGAATTTAAAAGATATAAATATAGTTGCAATTAATTAAAAAATCAATTAATGTTACAATTGAATGATTAATTGAAAAAAATTGATGTTATAACGTTTCTTTTTAATTCTTATGTAAAATTAAATGAATTATAATTTTTATCCCATCAAAATTAAATCTTAGTGAAATCGCTAATTTTAATTAATTTTCATTTATTAGCTAATTATTATTTTTAAAAATAATAAATTCTTTCTAAAATTAATAAAAGGGTCCAAGGTAATTTTTAAATTTTCATGTTACACATTTATTTTGATTTTTATGTAAAAATTTAATGAATTGTAATTTTTCATTACACAAAAAATTAAATTTTATAGAAATCACGAATTTTAATTAACTTTTATTCTTTAGCTAATTATTTATAAAAATGATTGATTGTTTCTAAAATTGATTATTGGGTCCAACCTTATTTTTAAATTTTTTAGTACAAATTAGGATCATCGGTGTGGAATTTTGTCTCAAACTTGGGCCAATTGCTAGTAAGTTTTTTTTTTTTTTTGTTTTTGTGTAAAACTTTAATGAATCATAATTTTGTATTGCAAAAAAAATTGAATCTTAGCACGATTATTAATTTTCATTAATTTTTTTTCTTAGCTAATTATTTAAAAAATAATTAATTGTTTAAAAATTAGTTGAGTAACATGTCTGATCTTATTTTTTGATTTAATGTTGAACCTTTATTTGAATTTTTGTGTAAAAATTTAATCAATGGTAATTTTGTATGGCATAAAAATTTAATGTTAGTGAAATCAAGTAATTTTAAATAATTTTATTTTTTAAATACTGAAAATTATGAAAAACGATCGGGTAAAAATTCATTCCAATTCTTGGAACACCCTTATATTATTCAACACATAAACATATAAATAAAAGATTTGAACGAATAAATAAAGAAAAATTGAAATTTGTAATATTTGAAAGAAAAATATATAATATTTGTCCAGGTAAACTAAATTATAATTGATAATAACAGAAGCTAATGAGATAAAAAATTAAATTTTTTATTTTTTATTGAAGTTTGAATAAAAGTTCAAATATAATGAGAGATCTCATTATATTTGAATTTTATGAACAAACATCAATTAAGTGTAAGTAACAAATTGTCAAACTTTTTAATGTTATTACATCAGAGTCATTAATCTACATTAATATCAATTTTTATTTAAGTTAGACACTAATTTATATGTTTATGGTAAATTTTAATTTTTTAAAAATAAAAATTTATATATTGATAATATACTTGTTTTATTTCATCGTTGAGCAAAATATAATTACAAATTATTATTTTTTGCATTAAGAAAATGAAAAAAAAAAGAGAGGAAATGATAGAGAGAGTATTTAGATATTATGAGATTGAGTAAAGTAGGGTAGAAATAATTAAATAAAATCTATATGCCTTAATATTAATATATTATGGTAAAAAATAAAAGAGAGTTGATATAGATTAGAAAAAGTAAAAAGAGAGTTTATTTTAAACAGGAAACTGATTCTAAACAATAAAAATATAATAAGAAAAAACTTCATTTTCCATATATAAAAATTATTCTATATATGATAGAAGTTTATATTGTGAATTGAGCAGATAGGCGAAAACAATTAATAAATAGATTTTTTTCCTTTTTTCGATATACGCTTTCACAATTGTTTTTTTCCGTAAGTTCTGACACTGTAGTTGGTTGGGAAAAGTTAATAAAAATCAATTAAAAATATTTTTTCTCAATTCTTTTTCTATATTATAGATGCTAACAGGCACATACTATCTTTGATAATACTGTGTGACTAGCTAAATACAATGGTAGAATTGTCATTCCTCACAAATAAAAAATTATCACTCTCCTGTTAGCTTGGCTATGTAAATTATTCAGTATTTTCTAGATATCATCAAAATTTGATTTGGTGCAGACAAATTTATGCTGTCAACGTCGACTAAGACATTTTATCCACCAGAGACCAATTGTAGGTGTGGGGTCCACTATAAACCCCCCACCTAACCCTACTTTGAACGGACTTATGAAAATTGGCAATTATCAACTATTTACATTTTACTTCTGATCATCATGAAATTTACTCAATGGTATTTCAATTTTATAATTGATGTAAAATTTTGATTCACACCAAGATTAATAAAATTTAGGAACCATGCTATGTAAAATTTTGATTCACACCAAGATTAATAAAATTTAGGAACCATGCTATAAATACACATACTTTTGTATGTAATAAATATTATACTCTAACAAAGGATGGGGCCTCCACATTTAAGGGGTAAAATGATAATTTTATACTATATTTTATTACAGTATAGTATTTGTCACAAACAAAAGTATGTCAACTTTAAGCATAATTCAAAATCTAGAACTATTGCAAACATGATAAATCTCGGAGGATCATAAAAATCAAATTAGAAAAAAAAAAAAAAAAACCACATAAATTTCTAAAGCAACGTTTGCCAAAATTCAAGTAAAACTGAACTGCATTGTCATATCACATTAGGGAAATCCTATTTCTAATACAGAGATTCCAAGTTCCAACACATTAAACTACTTTTTTTTTTTTTTTCTTTTTTTTTTTCCCTTGTTTCATTTCACTTCATACCATTCCCAGGCGTGGAAATAGCAAGATCTGGCAAGTTGAAACAATCCCCACCACCAACAAACCCATTCTCTCCACTGTCAAGCTGCCACGTGTTACTTCCCATTCCAACACTTCCACTACCAGGCCCACCTTCTACATGCCCATGAAAGGGCCACACTGCTCTTCCAAGCCCAAATCCCACATCCTCAAGCCCAGCCCCAATTCCAAGCCCAAACCCACCCAACGAGAGAAGACCAGACCCCTGAGTATTCAACAACGAAGTGAAGCTTCCACAGATGGGCTTAACATCAGTAACAAACGGCCCGCCACCGCAGTGATCGGCGGCGAAAGGGACAAGAAGCTGAGAACCGGGGGCAGGGAGGTGGTGGAAGTCGTGATGAACTGAGGCAAACGAACCCGAGACACTCGAACCTCCAGCAGCGTTAGTGGTGGTGGAAATCGTGGTGCGTGAGCGTTTAGCATTCTTCCGGCTACCACCGCCGACAGGAATGTCACGGAGGGTGCCACCGTGAGTCCAGTAACGGCGGCAGGACTTGCAGAAGTGACGCGGTTGCGAGGAGTTGTAGTTGTTGTAGTAGCAGAATTTGGTGTTGGTGGAGTCACAGCGCGGACAGGGGAGGTGCTCTGGCTCCGGCGGCGGCGCCCCGACTTGGCTCGACTTCATGGCCTTCTTCTCACCCATCTGATCCGATGGCATTTGAATCACACAGCCGATGAAGATTGAAGATGAAACAAATGAAGAGAGAGAAAGTGGAAGCTAGAGGGAGAATTTTGGGACAAGAGGGAGAAGAGAGAAGGGGGGGGTTTTAATACGGAAGATTAGAGAGAGAAAGAGAGATACTGTCTAGGGTTTATGGGAACAGTTTGTCTGAGTTCTGAGAGCTTAAGAAACAGCTTTTGCAGAGATTTCTGTTAAGAGGTATGAATATTTTCAGTCGGCTCGAAAGCAGGCTTTGTTTGGGTCGGCTCCTAAATGGGGGCTCTTGTTGGGGCTATATCGTAAATAATACACGTACCGCCTTTATTGTTCTGTTCCAGTTATTCTCTGCTATAGCTATGTCCCTATGTAGCATGTAGCTATTGTGCTACTTTGATTTCAAATCATTTTGGTGGAAATACTTTGTACAATCCTTTGAAATATATTGATCGTTTTAGAGCTGTTCTAATGTTCACATTTACCACGATTTATAAAAAGATATAGTATTATATGTGTGAGAATTAGAATGTTGATCGTTTTATTGGCCCCACATATATAATGGTATTATATATACTGCATAAATAATAAACTCGATTGGTGCAATAAATTGCATGCATTATAGACATCGCGACAAGATTGATAATTATACAACAATAACTTTCTACTACTATCGATATTTTCTACTCGGCAATCAATTAAACACAGAGCACTCATATAGGTAGCGATATTGTTAGATCATTAGAGTTTTATTACTCTTCACTTGTTCATATGTAGGTAATTAGAGTCACCATAGTCAATGCAAGTTACCATCTATGTATTTATGTGCAAAGATCATTTTTCATATTTTAGTGAATATGGAAATTGAGTATTTTGAGCATTAAAATATATCTCCTATTTATACATTTCTTTGTGTGTTGCCAAAAGATGATTATACACATAGGCTTCATAATGTTATTTCGATCTATAAATTTAGCCTATAATATTAACTAATGAAGATAAATAATCAGCATTCAAATTTATTACTTGTTGTCATTCACAACTTAGATAGTACTCGTTACTATTTAAAATTAGAAAGGAAAAAAAAACTTTGTATTATATATACATCCATTATTTTTCAAACTTGAGTCAAGAAATGGATTTATTGTGTGCATTATTTTCAAATTTGTGAATTATGATGCAGTAGTTTGATTAGTGAAAAAGACAGTTTGGACTATCTTGAACAACGCTTTGCTTGGTCAAGTTACCCTTCTTCAATTAATGTATTTCCCCAGTAGATCTTAACAACTTACCACATGAAGATGTGATTGCATTCACTTTGTACAAAGGTTAAATACACATGACACTATCACTATGAAAATATTTGTATTCAATTTGTAAGACAGAATATGTGTGTAGGTTTTAAATCATTTTTTTTATGTAGGACGTTTTAAATCATTAAATTCTATAAAGTGTCACTTGTTAATTTTCAAAAAAAAAAAAATAGTTGTGAGGTTTGAAGTACTTTTTCATTTTCTAACCGGGAGAGAAGACAATTGTGTGTTTTGTACATTTTCAGCATTCTTTGCACACGCGTTTTCACCTAAAATACTTGAAATGACAAAAAGTAAGCGCCTGTTCTTCGACGTGTTTTTACACATTTGTACACATTCGTTTCAACCCCAATAATTCTCTCTCATATTTCACATCCACATATCTCATGGAACCCATCTATACTACACAAATCTCCATCATTCAGTTCCACTCATTCTCTCTCCTATATCACATAAAAACTCATTTTTACACATACACTAACACCCGCTAAATTTATGAGCATTTTTTTGGTTGTTTTTCTGTTTTTATTTTTTGCAGAAAACTAAAAAATTTGTTAACTTCAATATTTTTGGAAATTCATCTTCTGAAACAAGGAAAATTTCTTTAAAAAAAAAGGGCAAAGCAATGTTTTAGAGCTTTAAGTATTTTTAGTGAAATGTATGCAAAAAGTATCAGAAAAATATAGTATCTCTTTCTTTCCACCCCGAAAAATATAAAAAAATGAAAATTGATCCAAAACTGAAAATATAAAATTGAAATACAAGACAGAAATGTGTTGGAGAAACGACAGTAAAGAAACTTTTCTCTATGTTAGAAAAACTTATACTCTCTAAAAACAGCAAAAGCAACATATCCTAATTAATTTCATAAAGAACGCACATTTTAGTGTATTTAATACTTAATACGCAAATAATGAATAGGTTTGTTCTTTTAAAAATAATAATAATAATAATAATAATAATAATAATAATAATTTTGATGATGTGTTACAATTTTGCATAAAGTAGCCTCATTATCTTAATGAGTATAAGAATTATTATTAGCTAAACGTGGGAGGAGGAAGAGATAAATCAAATGATGATATAAAGCACATGTGTGGTAATAACTAATGAGTCATAACTGAGGTTATGATGAATGTGGGCAGTGCAATTATGTGAGTAGAATTTAGTGGGCTACCCACAATTCATTTTTTTCCACCTCAATTGGTGAGTGTGGGACACATTAAAAGAAGAAGAGAATCTTTTACAAAATTTTCTTTAATTCTTAAGATTAAGATAGATCAAGAACAATCTAGTCAACGTAAATTATTCTAATTCTAATTAATGAACAATGTAAGACAAATCTTATTTCTTTTCATCATAAAAGATTTCCCTTTCGTCGTGTTCTCGAAACAATGCCTAATGACTAGAATAGAGACGTTCTTTAGTCTGCATGCTAGCTTTTACCTAATTGTGATGGATAAAAGTGCATATTAAATTTCATCCGTATTAAATATATGAAAAGAATTTTTTTTTTTAATATTGAATCTGAGAATTTCTTTTTTTTTTTTCATGTAAAGATAATAGTAAATATTACAAAATCAAGTTATCGAGATAATTTGTCGACATAATTAAAACATAAGATTGATGTTCAATTTTGTAGATTCATTTTCTAATTTATTGATTGGCACATCTAATCAAAATAATAATATATATTCAAAATATATTAATTCAATAATATGGATTGTTTTAATTGAACGTTGAGACAATCAAAGAATAGAAAATGGAATAAGACAATCTTAAAGCTTATTTAAAAATTCCATTTCTTTCTCATTATTTTTAACTATTCGTATGATTGGAGGATTTTTTTATTTTGCCTTTACACTTTCTTTATTTCTTAATTACATATTTAAAAATTATTTTTTTAATAATCTATATCAAACATACCTTTAAAATTGATTCATGTAAGGCACCAAAAAAAAAAAAAAAAAAAGAGGAAGGCCAACTGGGGCAGTGGGGACAAAAACCAAAACCGAAACAAGAAACACACACAGAGGGCGTGTAAGAACAGGGAAAAGATTGAGTGATGCGAATTAGGGACAGACAAAATCATGAATGTCGGAATAGCGTGAGACTGCAATTATTGAATCAAAACCCCGGACCCGTCGTTTTCTTTCTACCGTACTCGAATTCCTTGCCGGATTTTACGCTTCACAGGATTCCCCACTTTCTACCCCACAGTAACTTCCATGTTCTCCACCATCATCACCCTCCGCTTATCTAGTGCTTATCCATACTCAGTTGGACTGGAAAACATCGTTTCGTTTCTTATCACCATCATTGTGTTTCTTTTTAATATTCCGACCTACCCATAGCTATTAGTAGAAATACACAAACGAATGGGTCATCGAAAATTCGAAATTCAACTAAGCCATTGTTACAATTTTTTTTTTTTTTAAAGAACACTAAATTTTGGTAAATAACATTTTCACGTATAAAATAATTTTTGAATCCAAATTTTCAAATAATTATTACCATCAATATTTCAATATAAATGTAAAAATATCGAGAATTTTTACATTGTTTAGATATATGTGAGAATATTTTACATTGTTAAACTCATTCTTCATTACTGAATCCATGACTTGATCTCGAGCTCTAATTTGTTCCAAAATCTCGAGTATGTTTTCTTTATTGTTTTTAGATTGTTTTCAATCTTCCAACACTAAAATTTGTTTACAATTATGAAATGTATTTTAAAATTAAAAAAAATATTTTCATTGATAATATGTTGAAATGTCGATCTCTTCACCTTGACGTAGTGCATGAAACTTAAAATAAATTAAAACTCAAAACCGCAAGTTGAAATGTAAGGAGAACGGGTCAATATTTGTACTCCCTCCATCCCAATATATGCTCGTTTGATTTTTGACACGGACCAAAAATATTATTTAAAAAATAAATCATATAAATAAATTTACTTATATTATTCTTGTTTAATGAAGCTAAAAAATTATTGACATTAGTATTGAATAAATTTAAACATATACAAATAAATAAGGATGTAATAAAAATTTAATAAAATGAATACTAATGAATATAAAAATAAATTTATATAATTAAGACAAATGAAAAAACTGTGACCAATATAATAGGGACTAGGGAGTACTAGGTAGCATGTTGAATATTAAAATTAAAATAGAATGATTGGTTGGTTTAGAATTTCAAAAAAGAAAAAATTCTAAAAAATATGGCCAGTCATTAAATTAAATTATGCTGTGAGATAAAGAACACTGACAGCCGAGACAGTCAGGTGGCTTGTAGATAGCGAGTAGCACGCCGGATCCCGTACCCTAACACTACACAGAGAGAGTGTGTGTCTGTGTGTGCAGTGTAGCAGCGACGGTGTAAAGGCAAATGGCGAATGCTGTGCGGTGTGTTGACTGACTGAACACTCAATTGTCCCTTTCACCATACGCCATTTGGCCGAGACACGTCCTGCATGTTTGTTGATTTTCTAAGTATTCATGCATCCCTTTCTTTTTGTCTTCTTGTCCTCTCAAGAATATCATTCTTTGTCTTTCATTCTCCCTCCTTTCCCATTTGTGAATTTGATCATCCTATCCCTTCTGTCACATAACTCTTCAATCCCACTAATTAGTCCTTCTACCATTATCGACCATGTTATATTCCCCGGGTTGGGTGAAAACAATTCTCCAAGCACAGGGCTTTTTGGCTCCCCCCCCCTGTATTCAGGGGGCTGAGTGTAGGTGGGGGCCGCGCTGGGAGAATTTTTTTCTTCCAGCGCAGGCAACATATCATCCACGCTACTATTATGCAACAGCACTATAACACGCCACTAAAAAGGTTTCATTTGTGAATTTAATCTAATCTTAGCACTAAACTTTATTATAATTCTAGTGCTTGACGTTAAACTATCCCTTACTATTACATGATTGTCCAACTTCACTTATCAGTCACTGTTAGTGTGTGACAACATTATAATGCACCACATCAACATTGAAACTATAAGAAAATTTTAGCACTGGAACTAGAAATGAGCTGCCCCCATTTGGTCTACCAAATATTTTCAAATGTCCAACTCTTGTTTGGATAAAATTTTATTTCCCTCAAAATTAACATTTTAGATCAAATCATATAGTAGAGAGTATAAAATATATGGGTAATAATAGACATAATGTTATGTAATGAAACTTTAAAATATTTCTTACATGCCTCTTAATTTACAAAATATTTTTCACTGTCTCAAAACTTCGAAAATATTCTCGAGCTAGGTGCTACTACGCAAAGGACCTGTTCAACTCACAAAGACAAATTTGAACTGCCGCGACATTTAGTGGCTTTTAGTCCCGACTTGGAGATAACGTGTTAAATTAATAATTCACTAAATTTAGAAAATAATAGAAATTCGAGAATTCATGTAGGCCCTATGCAATGTATAAATTAATAATGCCTTAATACGTACTCCCTCCATCCCGATTATATGGCCAGCTTTTCTTTTTTGAAATATCCCATTTATTTGGTGCATTTTTATATTTATTTACAACTATACTTTCATATTGTCTTTTTCAATACTACTTTTAATACACAATACTAATTAAATGAGAGTATTCTAAAAAGTTTGTTTGCATAATTATCATTTCCTATACTATTTTTAATTCATGTGAAAAAATAAAGTGGACCATATAATTGGGACGGAGGGAGTGTATAATTAATTATTCATTTACGATGGCTTCACAAAAAATGACTCAATTACGACTTATTTCTTTTTGAAATTGATTTAGCCTAGCGCTACAAAAAGTTATTCAGTGTCATCTCTGCCGTACGAGTTTCCTTTCGTGAAGGCGACTTCATAGCAGCACTTTCAACTTCAACTTCATCACTTTTCTAATTTCTCATGATGCTCTCAGTTATCTCCTCGTCGGTTAACATCTCTGAAATTGTATTATTCTTAAGTTATATGTTGTTCAAGAGGTATTTGGCATCGATTCCATTATGATAATCCAACCAACCTTTGGATAAATTAATAAATTAATAAATTATTAATTAATAAATAAATAAATAAATTATTAATTTATCGACTATCTAATATCTCATTAAATTAACAAATTTTACAAATTTCAATGTTATTAATTTATAGAGGTTTAATTGTAGAAATTTAAAAGTTAGGTTAAATTCGAGTACCGCAAGTCAAGAACGTTTTGTTAAAGTTCAAGGCTATGTCGAAAACGTTTTAAAGCTTGATGGTATATATTAAGAATGTTTTGTTATTTAAAGCAGTTTTAGCAAGTGCAATGATACATTCTCTTACTCTAGTCCTATCAAAATTACTTTATCTCAAAATTATAGGTCGAAAGATAATCTATTTTAAGAGTAAACTTTATAGCTTTCATTAAATTTTTGTGTTTCGGTCCATCTCTAATGCTGTATTTTAACACACAATTATTTACCAACCGGTATTGTACATAATCGTTTTAATTCAAATTCGGAAAAATATGTACTCTTTGACTGGTCAAAACAAGCATTTTTTTTTCTCACGATGAGCGTTACATTCTACACATATATCTCCAAGGTCGGTGGCCGTGGGCCAAGGGGGCTTGTACAGTTTTTACGTTCCAATTTGATTTGGACGCGTTTTCATGTTGTATGTGAAAAAGTTAACTATTTCACATTTTATTACAAAATTTGTATATGTTATTATAGAAATATTGTTTTTGTTAATTATAATTTTACAAGGAAAAGTGTTAGTTTGTTAAAGATGTTCTTTTACGTGCTTTTCCAAAGTGTTAAGTTTTTTCAAAAAAAAAAAAAAAATCAGTATTGGTTTTTTCATTTTTTTTTCCTTGGGTTGATGTCATTATTAATTAAATTTTACAACGTAATTTATATATGTCAATAAAAAAAAATAAGGCATTTTTTTTCTAAATATTATTCATTAAAACCATCAACTCAACCCAATTCAAACCTCCAATTTGGTTCCAATCAATGAAACGATTGATTTGGTCTGAATATTCGGACCATGAAATGGGTTAGATTGGTTTATCAAATAAATCAAATTGGATTGAATTTATGAGTTATGGCTAACCCAACTTGACGTACACACGTAATCTTATGCATCTTGACGGTAGATCGTGCTCAACATCGTGTGATGTGTTTGCTTCAATTGTTTGAGTTATTAGCTTGAGCGGCATGCTTTGATGCCCTATTTATATTGAATTCGATGAATTGATTAATGATTAAATGTGAAAATGTTGTCAATGAGGCTTTGGTTTGGTGGTTTAAGAGGTCAAAATTGAGACCCTGAGATGTTTCAGTTTCGATTCTCCATGAAATAGAATCTTATTGACTCCATTTAGAAGGATTTTAGTGTCCCAATAAAGGGACTTAATGTCCCGTATATGGGAATTTAGTGCCCGGTAGGAGGTTCTATTGCCCCGAAAAATGGGTCATGTTGCACAATGTACTTTAATGGGATTGTATTTGTATGCGCTTTGTACTGTGGTAAGAAAAAGCTAATTAATCTATGTAACTAATTTCCTAAATAGTGTCACAAATTTTATCATTTAATTGATTTATTATGGAAAATCTCAGCCAAACAATTTTCGTTACTTCAATCAACAAAATACAAACGTTAAGAGAGACGAAAACATTCAAATCTAACTTAAAATAAAAGCATGTTTAATTATTGAATCAGAGATCACGGAGTTGTCGGAGATTCATCGGAGTTATATATTTTGCTTCGCCGTCGAGCAATTGTTTGGCAATAATAACGTTAGCAGCCTCACTCGGGTGATAAGGATCCCAAAAGACATGTTTGTCCCTATCGGAACACATGCTCGAGGTTGGCCCACATGGAATGATCCCCGCAAACTGCCCTCCATTTCCACAGCATGCTTTACTTGCACTTACAAATCCTGCACACAAAATATTTAAACGTTAAATTATTCAAAAACAGTTTAATCAATTTTGATGAGAATTCGATCCCGATTTCATCTTCACAAAGAAACCCGCAATTTATTAAGTTTAAAATTTGTTATATGTTCTTGGCTATAATATTAAATTCAAACAGTCCACATACACAATTGTCTTAATTCAAGTATGCATCTGGACCTCATTAATCGGACATAATGAAAAAAGAATCAAGCCAATAGATCCGACTACATCCTATTATGGTATTAAAATTCATTAAGTTCGATTTTCTAAGAACAACGAAAAAGTTCATCGGGCTCGAAGGTACTAGGGGTTTCAAGAAAGGTTTTCTTATTTTTATTTATTTTATTTGTTTATTTGTTTATTTATTTTTTGAAACAAGGGATTTCACGATTAGTATATCAAAAAGAGCCACTATCTTGCGAAAACATGATGAGGGATTAATCTCATGTCGAAAGATAACAATACAGTCAACTAATATTTAAGATCTTAAACAACTCCTATAAATGGAATTTCAAGTCTCAACACTCTTAATTTAAAATTTTAAATCAAGTGGATCAATATATGATAACAAAGAGAACACACAAGTTTTGAAGTTTAAATCTTGTTCTGGCCCATTTAAATGAATTGGGCTATGAGTCTATGAAAAAAATTTAAAAAAACAAATAAAAATAAATCCTACCTACACGTGGTATGCTTTGAAAATGATATTTAGCTAAATTATTTAAGAATTGAAATTTTTTAGATGAAGTGATTCAACAGCTGTAGTATAAGTACTCACCATATTTAGCATAATTTACAATGACCTCCATCACAAGATAAGTACTCACCATATTTAGCATAATTTACAATGAGCTCCATCACAAGATCGTAGACATTAGCATGCACAAAAGTGGCCCCTGGGAGGTTCTCATTGAGTTCGTGGACAAGATCCTTCAACCTTCCATTGTACTGAAGTGCCAACTTATTTGGCAATTCAACACACTCATTTTCTTTCAACTGATTAATGGTTTTTTGATAAGGAATGCATCCAAGAGGACCAACATTACCAATTAAAAACTTTCTTGCATCCAACTGATAAAGCCTCTACAATAAAAAAAAAAAAAATTATAATAATAAAACAATCATTAAACATCCTTGCAGTTGATAAATTAAAGTTTTAGAATAATACTGCTATTCATAAATAGTGATGTGACAATTAGATAATACCAACTGATTTGACCATTCTAAGATGACAAATTAATAATATACACTTTGTACTTATGGATAACATTATTCATGAATTCTTTTCCCCCCCCAAAAAAAAAAAAAGAAAAAAGAAAAGCATTATTTGTGAATTTGAGGTAAATGTAATAATCATGTTTTCAACATACCGTAAGTTGCCCCCTTAGGTGATTGATCATATCATCTATAAAAGCATCTGGACTCTGAGAAATTCTGGCACCCGCCGAAATGACTGGAAGAAGATAATTGTTGAGAAAATCATTGGATCCTATGGTGACGGAGAAAATTGATCTTCTTGCAAGGTATTCCTTTGCTTTAGATGAACCTAACAATTTATCAATTTGTTTCCTGGTAATGCTGAAGTAATCAACTTGGATATCCATTGATAGTCTATTCACCTGTTAATCAAACATATATTTAGCTCACAAATAATAAGATGTCTTTATATTCTATTAGAACTATTTTATTGCTTAACATCAGCACAGTTGATGTCTTTATAATGTCGATTATCACTATCAGAAATTGGACCTTTAGGAGTGGTCTGTTATCCCTATAGCCTCATCCCTATAGAGCATTAGGGGGCGACATACTGTCATATAGCCCTTAATGCTCTATAGGAATGAGGCTATACGGACGAATGTCGTCTCTAAAAATCCAGTTTTTGGTAGTACATTCATGTGACCACATATTATTGACCACGCGTATCAATTAAGATGTACAAACATTGAAATCACACATAAACAATGATATCTTGTTACATGAACAGTAAAAAATACATTACAATACATCTTTGTATTCTATACTTACAAATATTCGTCCGGTGGCATTCATTATTCCACCGCCTCCGGATGCATAATTAACACCATATAAGATAGTTCTCCCTGATGTGTTTGGAGCAAGAAATGGCATCGCAAAGTGAGGTTGTCCCAATTCCTCTCCTAGCAAACAAGACACAACCCTTTATCGCTTAGATTCGTTTAAAGCTATTGAAAGAGAAAAGGGAGAAGTAAATAACTTACCAACAATGTCTCCTATGGTTCTTCCATTTGTATATCGGCCCGTAGGACTTCCTCCCGAAGCTTTAAAATCGATACCGTTAGGGGTAATATCAGCCTTCGACAACGTCTGTAAATAATTGTTATTACCTGCATCGACTAACGAATCTCCAAAAATAAACGATGCCCCATTCCAGTCCTCTTGAGTTTGGCAAATTCCATAATTGCTCAAATTAATCACCAAAATTACGAGAGCCAAAGTGTAATAAAACTTGAACTCCATGGCTTTCTTTAGTTCTCGGAGGGATTGCTAATCAAGGAACAAATTGAGTAGTAACACATATATAAATGTTTAGAATCTAAAATGAAATTAATGAACAAATAAACTTAACAAGAAAAAATGTGCCTTTGTTGGGAAACTTGTGATCTTGTGAAGGCGTAATTAAGTGGATTTGCATTATGGATTTGACCCTAAAATATAAAAGATTTTGGATGTAGGTGGATTTTCTTGGGGTTAGGTCATCAACAAATAAGGGTGCATGAAAATGGCTCAACGTGCATGGACCTTGGTTGATTACTTGTGACGCAAGCAAATTCAACCTCATTAAAGTCAAAGACAGAGTAGAAGATTCTGGTGAAAATTTAGGTGTGATTAATTGGTTGAGGAGTTGATAATGGCTTTTTTTTTTTTTTTTTGGAAGTTCTAATTCTTGGGTGTTGAATGTACTCGATGCTACCTAGGCAAGAATTGTTGGTGAATATGATATTATGCATGGCTGGTCTTGTTCTTAGAGTGATTGTTCAATTTAGGTAATCTAAAGCTTACTATTAGTCCATTAGCAAGAAAAACAAAATTGACAAAGATGCGAAAATAAAATATTAGGAATATTTTACACAAACGTCACAATGATAAATAGAACACACCATATATTGAATAATACTAGTATATGGGAAAAATTCATTACAATAGGAATCGAAGATCTCACTCATTATGCTAGTAGTGTATTTTTTAAGTAGAAATTGGAGTGCGTTCTGTTTGGGGTTTGGGAGAGGAGGAGAAGGATTTTTTTGGGGTGGGGGCACAATGATCGAAGTACATTATTAGTGTGTATTTTCATCAGGTGATCATTTAAATAATATTTAAACAACACAATGAAAATAAAATTTGCAATATAAAATTAGAGCATATTATTGGAATATGAAACGGAAAAGTACTTCCAAAGCCTACATGATAAGAAAATTCGTTTTTCTTTTCCTTTCTTTGTTTTCCAAGTTAAAAGGCAAATTTTCAAGCAATCTTACTTAATGCGATGCTATATGGTATTGAGCTAGTAATAACAAAGTATCTACTTACTAGGAAAAAATAAACTATAAAAGTAATTAAGTAGACTGGTCAGACCAAGTAGCTTAACCACATTAAACATAAGTATCAAAATATTTCCAATCTAAATCTTAACAAAGTAAATTAACTACCAGTATAAGCTCAAGTTGATGAATTAATAAATGAAATTCGAAAACGAAAGAGAAAATGATTTCGGCTAGCTCTTTACTTAAGTTTTGTAATTGCCACGTCAAAAATATTGTATTAATTACGACAAAACAAAATCACAATATTAAAGGTGTTACGGAATCCCACATTGGAAAATAGAAAAAGGAATGTCGTGTCTATATGTGTGCGCACAACACGCTTAGTAAATGCGTTTAGGGCTTGTTATTTACATTGGGTCTCATCAAATTAAATTTGTTTTTTCTCTCTTATTTTTGTAACCAGTCATATATTTGATAATTTCCTTATATTTTTTGATATTTTTTTTTTCAATTACTAACCACGCATCTAAAACAAATTTAATGTGAATGGAACAACCCCTTAGTACCACATAAACTTGGCAAAATGGCTCTCGAGCCGGAGCTCGGGCTCGCCGAACTAAGATTGGCTCGGGCTCATACAGTGTACAAGCCACAAGCCGAGCTTGAATACTAAAACAGACGAGCAGCTCGGCTTGAGCTCTCCTGGCTCACGAGCATGAGGCGAGCGACTCATATTTTCACGAGTCGAGCCCGAACATTGCTTTGGCAAGCCCGAACATGGCTTTGCCACGTATAAATAGATGAAATTAATTTGGATGGTTTTTTTGCCCCTTTAATAGATCTCGTCAATCAAATGGAGTTGAAGAAAAGGATTTTACCTTAAATTTATTGAGACGGAGTAAATTATTTTTGTTATTGGTGAACATGACCATTGATATGTGAATACGACAAATAAAATTTGTTGAACAACTTCATGCCAATAGGAATCAGGAAATGAAATTTAGTCAGATTTCATGGGCAATTAAAAGTTCCATTGTACGATGGATGGTAAAAGATATTTATATAAAAATCCTGTACAAAAAATTGTACCATAAGTAATACAGGAATATTCCGTTCCCATCGGTGGTTTTTAAAAATAAAAACCACCGAGCCATTTTTGGGGGTCAATTAAACTTATATGGGTGTTTACTGATTGTTAATTTTCCATGTGATATAATAATGTATGAGAGATCAGCTTCTTTTTTTTTTTTTCATGAATAGGAAGATTTTATTTGTTTATTATTTTATAGCTTTTTGTACATGTAACAAAACTTATATACAATAAATTAGTTAATTTTGGTGAACAAAATAGCACTTATGAAGGGATTGAATTTGAATGTTGAACCGCGTATTTCTGTGGTTGCCGTATAAAGTTGAGTTTTTCTCTTTTTTTTTTTAATTTTTTCAAATTTTTTTCCCCTCCTCCTATGAAGTAACACAATATTAAAACAAAAAGAGAACCTATTTGCTCGACTCAGACGAAAAGAGAACCTATTTAGCATATTCAAAAGTATCGCAATATTTGTATTTTGTATGTTATGTGGTGTCATGGTGTTAATACTAAGAACTTATATAAAGATTAGTAATGTTCCGTTGGCAACGGAACGTGCCAACACCCCCTTTTTTGAGGGAAAAAATATAGGGCATACACAAACTCCCCCATCATCAGAGGACAGTTATATATTATTCATCTCACTTGACGTGGATTCCACAAAAAAAAAATTTAAAATAGAGGGTGATGTGGCGCCCTTAGGTCACCCATGTTGGCAGCTTACACTGCCAACATGGGGGCAATGGATCATTGGCGATATAAAGATATTAGAATTTTTTCCGCGTGTTTAATCGAGCATAAGAATTAGTAAGAGAGTGACATAAAAATTGATAGTATAGAGAGCCCAAAAGAGTTGAAAACTTATCTACCTCTATTTCTGGAAAACCCGAGGCCATTCTTCAACAATGTCGCCTAAGCGAACGGAAGACCTTGTAACACCCCGCCTCATATTTATATACATAATATACGTGTGTGCACGAAATCGTCATCATATAGGCCTTCCTTTGGGCCACGTGCACGTCTTTTATATAATACAGCGGATCTAGGGGCGCGTTACACGTGTACATAGATACAAAACCCTGAGTTCATAATTTACAAAAACCTTTTACAATAAAAGCCTTTCATACGTATTCACATCTCTAGGGTTTGTACATTCATCGCGTGGCTCGTAGAATCGATAGGTTCCTGTGTCCCAATCACACATCAACATCGGCGTCATGGAGGACTCTTCGCCAACTCCCACATACGCAACCTACAAACACATATACATATACGTATACGTAATGAGTCATAAAGACTCAGTGGATAATCAATGCAATGCATGGATGCACGTGACACCATTTTCTTCCTGAATGCTGGGCCCTGTTGCTAACCGTATGCTCACAAAGGCGCCGTAACATAACATAACATTCGTAGTTGGCCAGATCCCGAACCTTCGCGGCTTCTTTTCCCGCGGGACCTCCATTTGGACCAACGGTCTCAAACCTTTGTGAGACAATCATGTTTGTGAGCACCGGCAGCTAACGTCGCATACATATGCTCATGACATGATTGTGCATACATATACTTCATCTAGCCTTGTATACTTTTCGTTTCATCAGTCATATTCTTGCTTTCATTGCATCGTTCATAATTGTCATTCATACAAGGCGCACAATCACGTCCATAACATAGCGTAAGAGCAATTCATTCTCTCTCATGTACATACACAAATGTATCAAGGTTGGATCACATAAACACATACATTCCATTCATGCCATCCATGTCATCACCAACCCCTTGATACCTAGCACATAGCACTATCAAGTTCTTGTAACCAAAACCATTCGTAAACAGAGGCATCGAGGTTCACATACATCACATACACATATGCACACCATTCTTGCACCATAACACAAGCATCATATCCATAACTCATGATCAATCGGTTCTAGCATGCTTCCTAGGGTCAAGATCATCATAACATCATCTAGATCATGTTTCATCCGTTCGCAAGCATAATTAACTTCACATAAGTCATAGAAGCATAAGCATAACATCATTCCAACCCCCTATCATCATAGAATAGGGGTAAAGGGTCATAGCATGCTCCTAGGCTTGATAAACATCATAAACATCCATATAACTTGATTTATATAAGCACAAGCATGCATATACTTTATAAAACATGTAAATCATCTATTACCCACCTGATTCATGTGGAGGATCTTGCAAAGTAACACCCAAGCTTCCTTCTTCTCTTCCTTTCCCTTTTCCCTTTCTTCTTCCTTTCTTTCTTTGATTTTTTCCTTTCTTCATGTCCTTCAAGGATCAATCATGGCTTGCACATGATTTAGGGAGATAAAATATCATCTTGAATGGCTTGGGAAGTGTTTTGGGAGTCTTGGGGTCGAGCCAAATGAAGAAACAACCAAGAAATGGCTTAAAAGACTTCTAGAACCGTCCAAATGACTTACTTTTACTAGTAATTCTCCATTTACGGTAGTAATTTCCAAATTTACGGCCGTAACCTTACCATTTACGGCCGTAATCCTATCTCACGCGGCCGCGCCCACTTGCACGCGACCTGCAGAACTTCCGACCTTTCTTTCGCTCTTGGGACTTACGGCCGTAATTTCCTTATTTACGGCCGTAACCAACAATTTACGGCCGTAACACTTAAACTTACGGCCGTAATTTCCTCTTTTGCTGAATTTCCCGTTTTCTTCGATTTCATCGGCCGTTCCGAATCCCGAGGCATCTCTTATACACGTAAACATGTCGTGAACATAACGTAGACATATTCATTATACGTAAACACATTCATACGGTTACACGGCATATACGAACTCATATACGAAATTGTATACATATCCGGGACGATTTCGGTCGAGGCGTTACAATCTTCCCCTCTTAAAGTAATTTCGTCCTCGAAATTCTTTAGAACTGACCCGGGATCGATGTCTCCTATCCTCGTTCTTTTCCCATGTCTCTTCCTCATTCGTTCCCCATTTAACAGACACGGGAGTTTAGAGATTAACTTTTCTTCATTTTCGTGTATCACGCTGAACATAATGCGTCACAGTTCCATATTCTCTTAACTGATCGGGACGAACATCGGAAATGACCTCTGAAAACATACATAGAGACATATCTGGGCTATAATTTCAGTACTGTGAAACAATATGTCATAACTGCATTCGTAACGTAACGTTCCTCTTACGGTCATTGATTCAACTGCTCTGTACTTGACATGGTAAAGGGGGTCAACCATAGAGGAGTATCCGGGCTACGTTTCCTACGGTGACGACATGAACATATACATGCAGCACATGAATCATATACTTGCATAATTGAGCTCGGTACAATTTCTCTCAATCATCCATACGTCATGTAACACATACTTTTCCCCATGGATAGGCGATGGGATTTCAATAATAAGAGGGAAAACACCCTTCCAAGATATTCGGGGGTGTCTTGCGCATTCAAAACATTCCACACCAATCACATAGACATTCAAATAGCTAACAATTCTGTCCTTTCACCTAGAACGTCCATATGGACGAGCAATCATCGTTACACATATTCATTTAGCCCATGCAACATTCAGTTTGAAGGAAGCGTATGCTCGCCAAAACATTCATTGAACATAGAAAGAAGAAGGATCATACAGGGTGCTACATAAGAATGAGCAACATGCATTCTTTCGTTTCATATCACATATGACGTATCGTATTATTTCTGAACTGTAGCATCATATAGGTTCCCACTTATCACGTTTCTTTCTTACTTTTCTCGTAATTTAACAAGGCCTAAACATAACAATAACGTATATCAACTTATTCGCATTCATTTGTATCACATAGGACTCGGTTTGGCATCATAACTCTATCATATTTACAAAACCATGTCCTTATCACATATGGGCATTCAATCTTTCACACCGAGTCATGTTCGTTCCACACAACACATTTTAATGCCAAGCACATCATAACAACAAGCATATTAACATATGACGTGCTTTACAACTCATTCTCTATTCATAGACACATAGAACAATACCACATAAATCTATAACATAAAAGACACCTGTTGCTCACATAACCAACTTCAACTTCGCATACTTCACTTAGTTCTCAAGAATGGTTCAACATAGATAAGTCTTAGAATTCAAAGCATAACGTCAAGACCAATCATGTAATACATGTAAATCTTTCTCTAAACACTTGATTACATCTATTACTCAGCTAGCCTAGTCAAATACCATTTCATCTTGTCCTTCAGTTAATTCCGAGTATAACGTCAACATAACATAACATAGCCCTTTATATATGGAAGCAATAGAAGTAGCTATCATAAACAATTACCATAAGAAAGCCGCTCATGACATCTAAATCCTAAGAATAATACACATCATACCTTTGCCGAGCATTTATAAACTTGAGTGAGGAATAACATCCGACGTCGTTCATTATACAAAAACATGCATAGGCTATCACTTCATAATCGTTCATCAAATTTTGATCATAGCCGTGAGTGAAAGACCGTACTGTCACATCGTTGCTTGAAGCCCTTTTTATCGACAGAACACATAGCATAACATGTCATACAACGGCAATGCTTACATTACAAACATGTCATATCGAATTGGCTTCGAGTTCGAAATAAACGAATTCATACATACCATACACCATCAACTTTCATACGACGTTGTAATGATGACATCATGCATAGACCATCTATAGTACGTAACATAGCTCAAGTTCATTAAGCATTTAAATCAGATCACACCATTGCAACTGGGCAAGGTCATTTCACATAATCATTTCGAGCCGCTTTACTAATGCCAATAACATAGGAACAAGCTCGGCTCAGAACATATCATTTTCTACTTCATACGGTCATATTATATTGGCTTATGTTCGAAATAAACGAACGAGCTTATTGGTCATTCATTACATAAGAATGCATCTCTAACTTTCATGCTATTCTCGATAACTGACGTGGCTATTTCGGGGCAACGGCATAGCTGTCCTTACTCATAACTCATACAGCGACACATACAGACCGACCATATTTCAAGTTCACGTCGGAACCCCGCTCAGTTCATAATAGTTCAAGACATACTTTCATTTGTCGTACCACATTTCACAAACATCCGGTTGAGCCATTTCCAGACGTAGCATCTCATATGACATTCATTCATTCATTCATTGCTCAAAGTCCGGAGTTGTTAGCATACGTATACATTCACATTCATTCCATCACATGAATTACATTGATCACGAGATTGAGCACTACCCAACAAGTTCTTCACGTGTCATTTTCGGATTCATAACATTAACGAACTCGTTCATCTTTGCATCAAGGTAGCGTTCGATAGCATTGATCCAGTCGTTACTCATTACGTCCTCACATTCATACATTCATTCCGTACTCTTACTCGGATTCTCCATCCATGACGTCTCATATACATGGAGGAAAAGAGACACTAGGGATAGAGGAGACATTTCACATTTCTTACTTGAATCCCGGTCTACATATACGTTTCTCATGACATCACTTCCTAACATACTTCCGTTCCATCCATCTCATAGTCCCTTCATGTGTTCACATAACACATAACATAACATAACATAGATGCATAACATAACATCGCTTCACATCAGAAGGGGACTCATGATCATTCGTTCACGTTAGGCATACATATCATGCATTCATGTACATTCATATCATGGGGAGCATATTATGCATCGTCATGTAATTCATTTACCATAGCTCCCAACTCCATTTCATATGGTTCATATGGATCATAACGTAACATGCACTCATAACATGCGATCATATGCATATACATCATAGGGAGGTTATCACATATACGTTCATAAGATCCATTCTGGATTTCCTCCCATCTTTACGCCGTACAGATCATAACATATCATATAACATAACATACATCAGGCATCATCGTTCTTTGACTTGGGGTGGCGAAAGAGTCCGTTGGTGTGTGGGAAGACAGGAAACCCGCTCTGATACCACCTGTAACGCCCCGCCTCATATTTATATACATAATATACGTGTGTGCACGAAATCGTCATCATATAGGCCTTCCTTTGGGCCACGTGCACGTCTTTTATATAATACAGCGGATCTAGGGGCGTGTTACACGTGTACATAGATACAAAATCCTGAGTTCATAATTTACATAAAACCTTTTACATAAAAGCCTTTCATACGTATTCACATCTCTAGGGTTTGTACATTCATCGCGTGGCTCGTAGAATCGATAGGTTCCTGTGTCCCAATCACACATCAACATCGGCGTCATGGAGGACTCTTCGCCAACTCCCACATACGCAACCTACAAACACATATACATATCGTATCGTAATGAGTCATAAAGACTCGATGGATAAGCAATGCAATGCATGGATGCACGTGACACCATTTTCTTCACGAATCTTTGGGCCTGTTGCTAGCAAGTATGCTCACAAAGACGCCGTAACATAACATAACATTCGTAGTTGGCCAGATCCCGAACCTTCGCGGCTTCTTTTCCCGCGGGACCTCCATTTGGACCAACGGTCTCAAACCTTTGTGAGACAATCATGTTTGTGAGCACCGGCAGCTAACGTCGCATACATATGCTCATGACATGATTGTGCATACATATACTTCATCTAGCCTTGTATACTTTTCGTTTCATCACCATATTCTTGCTTTCATTGCATCGTTCATACTTGTCATTCATACAAGGCGCACAATCACGTCCATAACATAGCGTAAGAGCAATTCATTCTCTCTCATGTACATACACAAATGTATCAAGGTTGGATCACATAAACACATACATTCCATTCATGCCATCCATGTCATCACCAACCCCTTGATACCTAGCACATAGCACTAACAAGTTCTTGTAACCAAAACCATTCGTAAACGGAGGCATCGAGGTTCACATACATCACATACACATATGCACACCATTCTTGCACCATAACACAAGCATCATATCCATAACTCATGATCAATCGGTTCTAGCATGCTTCCTAGGGTCAAGATCATCATAACATCATCTAGATCATGTTTCATCCGTTCGCAAGCATAATTAACTTCACATAAGTCATAGAAGCATAAGCATAACATCATTCCAACCCCCCTATCATCATAGAATAGGGGTAAAGGGTCATAGCATGCTCCTAGGCTTGATAAATATCATAAACATCCATATAACTTGATTTATATAAGCACAAGCATGCATATATTTCATAAAACATGTAAATCATCTATTACCCACCTGATTCATGTGGAGGATCTTGCAAAGTAACACTCAAGCTTCCTTCTTCTCTTCCTTTCCCTTTTCCCTTTCTTCTTCCTTTCTTTCTTTGATTTTTTCCTTTCTTCATGTCCTTCAAGGATCAATCATGGCTTGCACATGATTTAGGGAGATAAAATATCATCTTGAATGGCTTGGGAAGTGTTTTGGGAGTCTTGGGGTCGAGCCAAATGAAGAAACAACCAAGAAATGGATTAAAAAGACTTCTAGAACCGTCCAGCCGACTTACTTTTACGGCCGTAATTCTCCATTTTACGGCCGTAATTTCCAAATTTACGGCCGTAACCTTACCATTTACAGTAATCCTATCTCACGCGCCGCCCACTTGCACGCGACTGCAGAACTTCCGACCTTTCTTTCGCTCTTGGGACTTACGTAATTTCCTTATTTACGTCAGTAACCAACAATTCTGACCAGTAACACTTAAACTTACGGTCGTAATTTCCTCTTTTGCTGAATTTCCCGTTTTCTTCGATTTCATCGGCCGTTCCGAATCCCGAGGCATCTCTTATACACGTAAACATGTCGTGAACATAATGTAGACATATTCATTATACGTAAACACATTCATACGGTTACACGGCATATACGAACTCATATACGAAATTGTATACATATCCGGGACGATTTCGGTCGGGGCGTTACAGACCTAGTTTGATAGCTACTTTCTAATTATGTTCCTTCATCGAAAGAGTTTTTGTTTTTTTTTGTTTTTTTTTCTGACTATTTTGAAATTAAGTAATCTCGTCTTTGCGTCAGAGCAATGCAAATAATTCTATTATCTTTCTCTCGCGGAAGATAATGGCCTCCAAGGAATACATACACTTACATAATCTTAAATGATTTTTCTCCTCTTTTATGTATGTTTCTTGTAGAAATTAAGTGAAGAGAAAAACAGAAATACTCTCCAAAGTATTTAGCGGAAAAGGCTTTGTAAAAGCACTTATGAGTGCAAATGACTTCGCAATCTTGTCTATATTCTCATCAGAGGGTGGCTTTAGCAACACCAATTGCTTTTGTAAAATATGTCGTCTTTTTAGTATCGAAAATCTAAACGAATTGATAATCTTTTAAAAGCCATTGTCACATTTGTGTTTCCTTTCTTCCATTTTGTTCAGGGTCTAGTTACTGGCCGGCCTAATCACATCTTAATATGTCAGTAATTGCGTAAATTTAATGAATAGTCACCGAACTTAACTTTCAAGATGTAACTAATTACTCATTGAACTTTAAAATATAACTAAATACTCACTGAATTTTACTTAACGTCATTTATCGATCACTCATTAATTTAATATTTATTATATTAACGTATTGTACTAATTTGACTGACGATATTATACATGTGATCAATTAGATCGACTGCTGGTATACAAAATCTACTCAAATTAGAAGAAAAGCTATATAAACAATAAGAAATGCGACACAAGTATTATTTGAGACAGTGACATTTCTAATAGTTTATTTAGTTTTTCTCTGATGTAAGTTCCAGTAGATGAATTTATTTTGTCAACAATTATTTTAATTGTCTCTACGAAAAATGTTATTAGTCATATACACATAATTCTTAAATATATTTAAATCTTGAGTTAAATAGTGATTATTAGTTGACATTAAGTAAAGTTCAGTGAGTATTTAGTTGCATTTAAAGTTCAGTGAGTAATTAATGATATTTTGAAAATTTGGTAACCATTCATTAAATTTACCCGTCAGTAATTTCTAGCATTTACAAATCGTTCCTAATCTATTACTATTTCTCTTTTCAATTGGAAAGACAGTTCTTCCAATCGAAAGTTTTATGAGTCAGCATCATGTCCCGTGATACTCATATTTAAAAACATACTTTTCTCTGTATTTTTCATTAAGCCAAATGATGTTTGCTATAATTATGAATTATTAATGTTAAACACATTTCGAACTATATTTTTTGTGATTTTAAAGTAAATTAAATCCTACTTTCCCCCGTTCCAAAGCCCCAAAATATGGCAAGTTGGCTCCCACTAATAAACAATTTTTGACCGTTGCAATGCTTTCTCTCGTCACACACGGCAAATTATACTCCGAAGTACTGAGCATTTTGAGCTGCGCAACAGTCCCATCGTCAAAATGAGTCGCAGAGCTCCCATTGAAACCCTAGAAAACTTCAATACCAAAGAGAACGACAATGGCTCAAAGAAGGTTTTGGATTACGAACAGTCTAGAGAACAGAGGATCAAAGAGAATCTCCAGAGAATGCAAAAGCTTGGGATTCTCGATCTCTCTCTACAAGTAAAGTCCCTTAAACCCACCCCCAAAATCAACAGACATCGTAAAATCTCGCAGGCTACGAGTCCTCCTCCTTTGCCTCCTTCCGGCCCCGTCCGCAGATCCTCGAGGTACTCTGTCATTACAACGTTTGTGCTCAGTTTTTTTCCCCATTCGCGTGCGAGCATTTTATGAAGTGGGGTTTACCTTTATATGTTCATTTGAACCGGCAATTATGGCGAATTTTCTGTTGCATTTTTTTGAACTAGCGTTTCACGGATTCCTTGCTTTTTAATTTGGGAATGGACGGTATTATGGTAAAATCTTTATGAATTGTATGTTGATTAATATTTGTATCTTTTTATCTAATGGAAGTAGGATGTTCATGGGATCTAAATGGAGGTTGAATGTCATAATCTCTTTTGTAGACCTTTTTTGTGAATGAATGAATGCATGAATAAAGAACAAGCTGCAAAAGAAAATGTAAAAAAAAAAAAAACTTAAAATGGAGATATATTTGGGACCTCTGATAAGGTATACGTTCATTTGGTTTTGAGTTACTAAAAGATGAGTTTTATGTACGGTTTTATTGAATAGGCTACAGAATGCAACGCCAGTTACCTACTCTGAAGTGCGTTTGGCGAAAAAAGATAAACCTCTTAAACTTGAGGATGATTTGGTTAGAGAAGTGGGCTCAAAGCCCGAGGTTTATACAGAGGAACATGAGAAGTTGCTGGGCAACACAGAACGGACTTGGACACTTTTTGTGGATGGATGTGGAAAAGATGGGAAGCGAATTTATGATCCAGTCAGGGGGAAGACTTGTCATCAATGCAGGTAGCAAATTATGTGCTCAAATAATTCAGCGAGTTTATCAATCAGACAATCACTACTTGTCAAAGTCCCTTTCTTATCTATGCAAATTCAGAAAGTCCATCTATCACTGCTTGCTAGAAATTTTCTTTTACGTACTGATCCCGGCAGTTTGTCTATCGCTTTTTGCGTGAAGTTCCCTTCTTATCTATACTAGGAGCTTGTTTGGCAGAGGTTTTCTCTAGAATGATTATCAAGTATGGTAACAGTGGAGAAATATAGTGGGGAATGGTGAAGTTTGTTTTAAAAAGTGAAAAAAAAAAAACATAATATCAATTAAACGTGTGGTTGGAAATGAATTTTGATGATTTATGGAAAATCATTGGCAATCAACTTCAAGAAGTTTGAAAATCAGGACTTGCTTGAAGTGCTTTTCTTATCTCTGCTACTTCAGGAAGTTTATCTATATCTACTTGAGCGAGTTGCCAATCATACCTCTATCTTACCCTGCAAAATTTTATAAGCCACCCTGACACAGTATCTCCAGTTAGGTCCGGATGAATGATGATATCTAGCACTATTGGTGCTACAACACAAGTTTAGGTGGCATTTATTGATAAGTGCAATTAAATGATAATACGACATTCTTTTGATTATACTAATTACTAATTAGTCAAGGTCACTTATTGCAACCTCGACAATTGTTGTAACACATGTAGTGTGAAATAGCATTACTCATCTGGGATGTAAGCCCTGATCTAAAGTGGTAGTCCGTAGGCCTAGCTGGATGATACTGTGGCCCATAAGCTCTGGCGGCGGCTTGACATGTCTTATGTAAAAATCCAAGCGATTTCCACTTCCCCCCTGCATGTTAATTTGTTTGGATCCATACCTAATAGTGTAAGACTTCTTTCTTTTGATTCTGCATGGAATTGGTGCTTTAAAGTTTTAGCTCGTTTTAGGATTTGAATTTTTATGTGAAATAGAAGAGAATGAGTGGAGTTGAATAGTGGAGATTTGTGTACTACATATGTAGGTGTTTTTAGTTTGACCAAATTCAAATTTAAAAGAGAATGAATTAAAATGAGAAGAATAACATGCAACATTTTTGCACTCCCTTTTTGCCCTCCTTTATCTTTTTTCTCTTTTTTTCTTTTTATCTTTTTTTTTTCCCGAAAAGGAATGACACGCTGACACATTTTACATATGATTAAATTAATAAATCTACTCGCTGGAAACATATCATGCTACTTAGAGTTTATCAAAAGTGTTCGTTGACTTGATTCTTTCCATTTCTCATGCGAGTCAAAGGAGCATTTCGTGTTGACTATATGATGTGTGTTTTCGGAGATGCTTGGTTTATGGTTCTACATTTTCTTTGCATTTCATTCTTAAAACGTCAAAACTATAGGCCTTATACTTGTTATCACATCCACGGTGTTATGCAATTACAAGACATCTTCTCTTCGATTTGGTGCAACATGTGTGGATTATTTTTCTGAATGTTAATCAGGCGGCATGACAATTTTTTCAGGCAGAAAACTCTTGGTTACCGTACACACTGCAGCCAATGCAACATGGTGCAAGGACAATTCTGTGGAGATTGTTTATACATGAGGTAAAACATGGCAAAAACAAATTCTTGGGCCATTAACACATACTTTGTACTTTGCTAAGGTCACTGGTATTTAGATCTGATTGTCACAGTGTATTTTCATTGAATTGTCGATTTTATTGTAAAGTTTGAGCGTACAATTTACACCTCGGGTTTTATGTTGTTCTGTCAACCTTTTTAAGAAAGAGTAGCTCAATGCCTGGTATGTTGTTTGTTTCTTTCATACTTTTCGATGTGGGATTTATCCCTCACATACGTACAGATATGGGGAGCACGTCGTGGAAACAATGGAAAATCCAAACTGGATTTGCCCCACCTGTCGCGGCATTTGCAACTGCAGTTTGTGCAGGCAAGGAAAAGGCTGGCCTCCAACTGGGCCACTTTATAGAAAGGTAATCCAGCCACTACTTTCTGGACATCTGTCTGTGCTTATAAGTGCAATGAAAATCTAAACTCAACTATCCATTTTTCGTGTTAGATTTCAAGTCTTGGTTACAAGTCAGTGGCGCATTATCTTATTCAAACCCGACGCGCAGATACTCAGTCAGACAAGAATGTAGGCACTAAGGTTCCTCTTTCTGCCAAGCGATCTCTCCCCTTTTCTGATACTGAAGCAACACTTGCAGAGGATGACCTTGCAAACGTTGATTCTCAGTTGGAAGAAAACCTAAAAGAAGTTAACTCAGAGACTAAAGAAGTGGAGGAAAAAGAATCAAATATTGAACATGCAGAGACTAAGGTGGCACCAGTTGACGGGGAAAATGATGAAAGTAATATGAAGCTTAAAAATCTGGTCGAGTCCAACAATACTGATATAGTACTTGAACCTGAAAATCACAAGGAAGAAGATATAGACATAGTGGGCAATGAGGTCGATCTTGGTGTGTCAATACCAAAGCCAGAAAACATCAAGAAAGAGGATGACATCACATGCACGGCGGAGGTTAATAGTCCAAAATCAAGGAAGAAGCGTGCTTGCACTGCTAAACTAACATCTGATGGCATTGCTGGAAGGTTGAGGCAGAGGCGTAAGACGAGAAATGCTGACTGGGGACGAGATTGAAAATGCCAAATTCTGGGCGTCGAATTGGAAACGCTGGCCCTTGTATTTTGTGATGTGCGAAATGGGCTTTTGATTGACTGATAGCATTGGTCTTTTGTAGGTGAATGGTTTAACTACCATTGCATATGGGGAAGTTCATGTTTTTGCTGTTAATGCGAGAACATTAGGCATATTGCTTAAAATTAGTTTGACATTTTGCAACACTGACTTGGTAATTGGTATTGATTAGATTGATTTGGACTTTAGAGGATATGCTTTTGGTTAAGCTTAACTTTGCTTCAGAAGAGAGTGAAGAGTCGAAAGAAAAGTTCTTCCAATTTCTAGTGAAACAGATATTATCGTCGAGCTTGGTAGGTGGGATTATGCAACTTAAGCATGCGCGTCCATGGTTCCATGGTTTGCCCCGATGCTGCGGCCTTTTTTTCAAGACTTTTAATTTATTTTTTTCCTTTTTACTATTTATATATTTTGGTGTTTAGATTTTAAAATTTTTTTCCCAATTTCTTCTTATAATAATTTCGTAGTTAAGCTTTAATTTAATTAATTGATTATTAATTTAATTTTTTATTTTTTTGTATAATTCCTAAAGATTTTCTCATTTTCATCTTAAATATTTTTTCATATAATTTTGTTATTTGACCCTTCAATTTAGTGCATGTTAGGTTCATCTTATTATAATACATTTTAATTCATTCTCTTTTAAATTTAAATTTGATCAAACTAATGAAATTCACATATCTCGTGAGATTTACATATACTATACAAATCTCTATAATTCAATTATACTTATTCTCTGGCATATTCACATAAAAATCCATAAAATTGCATAAAAATTTCAATCCTAACATTGGGTAATTTATGTACATTACACATTCCATATAGTGCCTTCCAGACTTTGTTGAATGTATTACAATATAATTACACACTTCATGTAATGCATTGATTTTCAATTTAATTTGTCGCCTATTATTTTTCATACATTTTGTCATTTTCATTTTAAACAAATTTTTTGTAATCTTTTTTCTTATAATTTCGTAGTTTGAACATTTAATTTAATTAATTAACATGTAACACATATTGTGCTTTTTAATTTAATATTTTTATTATGTATATAATTCCTAATATAATTTTTCATTTTCATTTTCATTTTCATTTTTTCATACTCTCTTATAATTTTGCAGCTTGAACCTCTCTAATTCAATAAATTACATTATGTACTTTGTGTAATAAGTGTGTAATGCATTACAATATCATCACACATTACAATATCATTACACGATTTGTGTATGTGTTACCCTCTATGTGTAATTCATATTGTGAGTTTTAAATAAATTTTTTTTATTTTTATATTATTCCTCATTTAATTTGTCATTTTCCTTTTGAATGTTTCTTCCATTGTTATCATTTTGCAGCTGGCTCTTTAATTTAATTAAAATAGATTACACACTTTGTGTAAGGAGTGTGTAATGCTTCACCATACCATTATACATTGCAATAGCATTACATGCTTTGTATAATGCCATTACAAGTTAATTACAAACTTAGTGCAATATATTACAATACCATTACAATTTTTGTGTACATTACAAAAACATTGCAGATTCTATGTCATTAATTAAATTTTTTATTTTTTATATAATTCTTCATCAATTTTTTCATTTTCATTTTGACTTTCTTTTTGTTTTCTTTTAATTTTGCTACTTATGCCTTTAATTTAATTAACATACATTATGAGTAATGAATGTATTACAACACATTACACACTATTTGTAGTGCATTGCACTCTCTATGTAGTGCCTTACAACATCATTACATATTTTGTGTAATGTGTTACGCACTGTGTAATGAGATTCAAAATTGAGAATTACATTTCAAAAAGTTCTTAAATACATTCTTCTAATTTGTAAATGTACTTTTGGAAATTATTTAAACATCGAAAATGTTATATCAAAACATTGTTTTATACAATTTATAAATGTATTTCTGAACATTATGCAATTTTATATTGTATGATGCGAATATTATATTCAACGATCATTATTTTCAACGAGAATGGTTGTTTTAAATTACATATTTTCTTTGAAGATAGTTGATGACGGTGATTTTGTAGTAGTATAATTCTATTCACATACAGATAACATTATGGGAGTCATAGATCTACTAGATAATTAAGAGTACATGGAGTAAAGACAGATTTTTGTTATTGTCTATGGGTATGATGTGTGGACATTAGCATAAAATAATATTGACAAACGAATTACCTAATGATGATAAAAATAGTTTATATAGGTACACTTGGACATTAATTTTTAAATGTCTCCCGTTTTATATATATTAATAAACGAATCAATTCGATCATATTATTTTCTATTCAATTGAGCTTATGAAATCTCGACCCTTTAAGGTTCAATCTGGACATTTGAAACTTCAAGATTAATATTTGTAATTCTTGACATTTGAACTTCAAAAATGACAAATATTGCCATAGGGGTAGATTGGTCCTAGGAAATGGAAAGTGGACACTTTAATTTGCAGATTCGATTAACTTTGGCCATTTTTAAAGTTGTTATTATTCTAAAATTGGACATTTCTTGTAATTTCCACTTTTTGAATATTACAATTGAAATTTTCAACTATTAAAAATATATCACAATTTTTACTAGTCTTCATAATTTTTTGATTTATGATTAATCAAAATTTATTTAAGTACGATAGTCATGTATTTTTAAATGTTTTATTATCACAATTTCATGCTTTTTTATGATACTTCTATTTTATGATATTGTTTCAGTTTTATCATATACTAGTATTTTCTCCCGTGCATTGCACGGGGAGATTTATGGCCAAGTTATAATTTAAAATATGTGTAAAATAAAAATTATAATAACATATTTTTATTTTTTTCATGGTAAAAAAATATAGATGGGAGATTTAAAAAAATCACATATGGTAATAACCCGGATTTGAGGGATAAGGAGTGATTCTATCAAAAAATGAGGAGTGATAAGTCGAGTAGGAAAAAACATGTAGAAGCGGTAAAACTCGTTGTCATAATTAAAAATTAATTTTTTATTCAGAAAAATAGGTGAAAGTGGCGGGAAAATGTGCTGGTTTTATTAATATATAGATAGATATTAAGTAATTTGATTTTGAAGTAGAGTATAAAATCTATATCTATATATTAATAAAACGAGCACATTTTCCCGCCACTTTCACCTATTTTTCTGAATTAAAAAATCAATTTTTAATTATGGCAATCAGTTTTACCGCTTCTACATGTCTTTTTCCAACTTGACTTTTTCTTCAGCGTGTATACATATAAATACGCAACGGGTCCACCTATTTTTCTGAATTAAAAAAATCAATTTTTAATTACAAGAACGAATTTTACCGCTTAAGATGCTCCTCAACGCACGGTAAAACTAGTATAAATTAATTTAAACAAGTAATTATTATAGCCCAAGAGAGCATCAATGGTCGGTCACTTTTCATTTTCGTCTACAGGGCAATTAAATAAATCAATGTGCAATGGACGTGGCGTTAGGTTACAAAAATAATCGTTCAACTCCAAAAATCATCCCCAGGAAATCACAGGCCGACTTCGTGCACTGATTTACTTAGACAAGGTTGATCTTCCTTATATCAAAACCATTAAATCTAAGGTAGAAGAGGCGTTTGATTGACTTGTTTTGTTCCTTGAAGCTGCTTCTTTAATTGTGTAGGTTAGAATACTTGATACAGCAAAACTTCGATAAATTAATGTGCGATAAATTAATAATCTCGATTTAATAATAAAAATCTAAGGTCCCAACTCGGGCATGTGTGCTAAATTTATAACCTCGCTATATTTATAAGATAATAATTTTTTTGGAAATCTTTAATGCGCAACGAATATATAATTAAATTAATAACTGCTAAAATTCATTAAATTTCATAGCCATAACTCAAATTTCTACGCCATTGTGATGAAGTAGATAGAGGTTATATATTAGAAAAACTCTAATTGACTTTTCATGTTCCCTATAAACAATAAATGATTGTGAAATATAATTATTTAAAATTTTCAACATATTGTTAAATATTAGAACCAACATATTTTTATTATGCATGTTACATTACAACGGTAAACTATGCACAAACTACAATAAAAACATAAAAGTATTCAATAAATTAATGAAATAATTAATTAATCGATAAATTAATAAAATATTAATTAATCGATAAATTAATAACTTCACTAAAATAATAATTTTGTTTGGTCCCAACAATATTAATTTATTGAGGTTTTACTGTATTGTATTGATTTTCATGAAGGTCAGATATTAAGCTCTCCTTCTTTACTTGTACTTATTTTAGAAATTAATAAACTTCTATCTCAAAAATCCAAAGTTTGAAATGGTTCTCTAAAAATAAAATAAATAAAATCAATCAATCCCCAATACTTCAGTTTATTCGCAATATCATTTATTTATTTTTTATTGAAAGGACACTCCATATAATTAATGCATTCGATTTTTCTCTTACTTTGTAAAATAAAAATTAAATATATATTTATTTTATATCTTAGATTTTTATGAAAAAATAGTGATGATCAAATATAAGGAATGTTTAGATGTAGAAGTTTCTTCTCGCATTATCTATATTAAATTATGTCACATCAGTCAGCAGCCGTTGAAGAGTGTTTTTCTATAAAATGTCTATTCCAACCAATCTGTCAATCAATTGGAAAACACAGGACCATTGCAGATGCTCTAAGAACCTTCCGTGTTTATCTTATATAGTTATATGCTAAGCAAACATAATGAAATAAAGGCGTGTTTGATTATACAAGAAATTGGGAATGAAAAATATTTTTCGAAGAATTGTACATATTTCCATCCAACCACAAGGTCCAATTTTCCATGGAATTGCTATTAAAATGCACCTTATAGTTTGAGGACATTTGTTTTAGTAGAAAAGGCATTCTCTCATCGGTACTTAATTCGGGTTTGACTTTTGAGGCACCACTCTACCTGTATAATCCCTAACTCAAACTTAAAAAGATAAATAAATTGCACATGGAAATTTTTGGAAATTGTTTGATTCATTTTACAAGTTCTGGTGATAAAAAGCCATCAAAGAAAACTACAAGCAAGAAAAAGGGAAAGTTGTTGCGTGCAAGGATGTATGGATAACAAAGTGATAAAGAGACCACCATATCATTCTATGGGGTCGGTTCAAAATTTAAACTTCAATAAGGTACGTTGTTAGTGCCTTAAGAACATTGATTTACTCACGTAATCACCAAATAATAAGATCTAACAAGATCTATAAGGTGATTCGGTGCTTGTTACATAGTAATTGTTTAATTAATTGATATATTTATTTACTAAAATCAAAACTCTTATGTAACTTCTGTGACAGATATTAAGTTTGATTGACACATGTGATAATATGTTCATAACTGAATCTAGTGGGATTCTAACATTCCAACAACTAAATCTCACACCTCTTCTAATGGAGCTGCTTCATCAATGGGACATCGATTCCTTAGTGGAACTTGTTAGGATTGAAATTTGTATGCATTTTAACTCAGTTTTATACATTACCTTCCAACTTTGAATTTAGTCAAATAAATCATATCCACGTAGCTCGTGGGATCTACATGTACTACGCAAATTTTTATTATTCAACTCCACTTATTCTCTTCCCTATTTCACATAAAAATACATAAAAATGCATAACAATTTGGATCCTAACATTGGAAAAGATACACAATAACAGTGAAGACCACTTCGCCTATTGGGATAAAGCTTTTGAAGGATTCTTGAAATTCGGTTCAATCTCTTCTTGAGATCCTATTCATGGGCAAAATTACCATATTGGTATTTAAAAAAAACACACTTTTGACGATTTGACATTTTAAAAAGTGTCAGCGATATATTGGTATTTAAAACTCGACTTTTGCACACTTAAGTCCTTTTTTTTCACTACCAGCAGAATCTTCAATAAAATAAAAATATTTTCAAATTTTTGATTATTTTATTCATTTTTTTTGTGGAATCTTATTAAAATAAACTTTGGTACATGTTTGGTCCATTTGGACGGAATCCATCCAATTTTGCTGTTAGTCAAATTAAATTTTGCTATTTGTCGTTGTTTTTGCAATTGAACTTGAGATAAATGTAATTATCGTACTAAATAAAATTTTTTATGAATATATCACTGCAAAAAATATACCAAACAGAAAGAATTAATAAAATCAAATCAAAATTTAAAAAAATTTTAAAAAGAAAATAAGAAATCCCCACCCTCCATACCCCCCCCACCCCGGCCCATAAAAAATAACATTTGAAGCCACTTGCTAGTGGTTTCACAATCGCCACCAGGATGGTGATGGTTTTTGGGTTGGGGGTTGGAGTGGGGGTATTTATTTTCTTTTTTTTTTAATTTTAATTTGATTTTATTAATTCTTTATGTTCGGTATATTTTTTCCAATGACACATCCGTACAAACTTTTATTGAAGTACAACTATTACATTTATCCCAAGTCAAATTGCAAAAACGGTGATAAATAACAAAATTTGACTTGACTAACAACAAAATTGGATAAATTCCATTCAAATGGATCAAACACACAGCAAAGGTTTTTTTTTAACCAATTGCGCCACGTTTTTTTACCAATATTGTAAAATACTCAATTTTTTTTGACTGTTTGTGTCAATTTTCCAAGAAATGAACGGAAAACAAAGAATATACTAAGCAAAAATCATAAAATGAATAAACAATATATAAAATTGAAAATATTATTATTTTAATAAGATTCTACAGAAAAATGAATAAAATAATCAAAAATTTAAAAGTATTATTATTTTATTCAAGATTCCGCCAGCAGTGAAAAAAAAGGACCTAAGTGCACAAAAATTGAGTTTTAAATACCAATATGCCACCGGCGCTTTTTCAAATATCAAATCATCAAAATGTATTTTTTTAAATATCAATATGATAGTTTAGCCCTAATTCATGTTTGACACATGGAACTATAGCCTCCTTGGCTCGTAATAAAACAACACACAAGCAAGATGCGAAACATAATATGTTATTGAATAAAAGCTTATTAGCACAATCAGGACTCAATGTTTTGGCTCGACGCTCTAAGCACCTATCATTTTTTCTTGGAATTTTCGTTCTCAATTTAACATTTTATTACGAAATAGGGAAATTTTAGGTTAAAAAAAATAATGTTATCTTTTTATTTTTATTAAATTAAATAAAAATATTTACAATCAAGTCCGTAACCTTTCAACAAATACAAATTAGTCTTCATCTACAACATATTCTCCACCACCACCAACTCCGATGAAACTCCGGCGACGCTCAAAAATGGATCTTGTGGTCGAAAACCACCAAAAACCACCAAATCTGGTGGTGGTTTTCGACCACTATATCAACTCTTGGCGAAACTCTTGCAAGGCCCAAAAAAAGATAATATTATCTTTTTGGTTTTAAAAAAGTCTTTATTTTGTAAGAAAACATTAGATGGGAATGAAAATGCCAAAAAAAATGATAAGTCCTTAGTGCTCATCGAATCAAAACGTTGAGTCCTGATTGTGTCAATAAGCCCTGAATAAATTATATTTTGAGATAATTTTTTTAAACTTATTATTAATAAGAATATGTGATCGTATGTTTGATTAATAAGAATATGTGACGTATGTTTGATCCTAATCCTATAGAAGTACTATTTACTGATAACGAAAAGCACTTTGGTGTCACTTTGGAAGAAGCTTTATCTTAATCACTTAGGGTGTGTTTGATTGGAAGAAAATATTTTACATGAAAAGCATTTTACATGTAAAACATTTTCCCACCTAAACCCATAGGAAAATATTTTACATGCATTTGGCCAAAATTGTGCTTGAAGTGATTTGTACCTTGTAAAACAAATGCATTTTACATGTTGCAATCAAACAACAAAAGTAGGAAAATGTTTTCCACGATTTGACATTTTACATGTAATTTGTTTCAATCAAACACACCCTTAATGGAAAGAGACATGGATATCATTCATCTCGCCAAAAAATCATCATCAGTCGAAAGGAACGTTCCATTATTACATGATGATCAGATTAGAATATAATTAAATGGTGTTTGACATAGAATTGTATTCGAGAATAATTCAATCGAAGTATTTGCTAACACGAATAATTTTCAAAATCTAGACATCGCCGAACTTCGTGAAATTTGTGAATGGTTGACTAAAAAATACGCGTATTTGTTAGAAAGTAGAATGCGTTGCGTCATCATTTCATTTTGAAATTAAATTAACATAACATCTTATTACGTGTGTTTGTATATACTTTTTTTTATCTAAAATTTAACTAATTTTTGGAATAAATAGTGGTGAGAACCATGAGATATATGAATAATAATGAGTGATGATGTGAAATATATGATTGATATTGATGTTTGACTTTAACTTTTAACACTATATGATTTTTAGGTCAAAAAAATAATACAAAAAACTTGACACTTGCAAATTCTTATTAATTAATGATAACAGCCAGCCATGACAACTTTTGTATTGCTTTGATATGATGATATCTAAATGATCAAAAATAAAAAAAATATATAAAAATAAAAAATGATCAACTTGGGTTCAATGTATGATAGCGTCATTTATTTATTTAAAATATATAATTGGGTACGGCTAAATACACCCAAATTTTTACTTCATACACCCATTTTATCCAATATATCAGCTTTACCCTTACATCATCTAACCTTTAAAAAATCGAACACCCAAAAGGGTGTTTGGGAGTTCACCCCATTTGGGGCGAACACTCACATAATTAAAAAAAATAAAGAATTATGGATAAAATAATTTTACTATCATTTTTTGTTGAAATTTTTTGCAACCATTCAAAATTTTTTTTGATAATTATATTTAACACTAATCGGATAAAACTAATTATTGTATCATTAAAAAAATTTTGAAATTCATCGGCCAAGTGATTGCAAAATAATTAAAGAAATTTCGAAATTAATCATCAAAGTGGTAGTAAAAAATTTGAATGTTTTAATAATTATATTCAACACTAATTGGATAAAAGTAATTACTGTATCGTAAAAAAATTCGAAATTCATCGTCAAAGTGGTTGCAAAAAACTGAAAAGAAATTTCAAAATTACTTGTCAATGTGGTTGAAAAATTATTAGCAAAAATTATATCTAACAACGAAAAATCAGATAATAATTGTTCACTTTTTAAATTTTTTTTTTTTTAGTCTTGTTCGCTATCAATGCAGTGAACGAGCAAAAGCTTGTTGGCTGCAATTTGCAGCTTGCAGGGAACAAGCTTTTGCTCATTCGCTGCATTGACAGCGAATAGCATAGGGGAAAAAAACCAAGAAATGAGTGCACTTAGTATGGGTAATTTAGTTTTTTAAATTTTTTTATTTTTCAATGAGTGCACTCGACAAAAGCTTGGGTCCATTTAGCCGTACCCTTTATAATTAACCTGATAAAAAGGTTTGACCAATGTTTAGTCTCTCCAAAAGTTGTTTTTGGACACTTCACAGAGTCACTAAAGGAGTAAGATTTCCGAGTTGTAGTACTCGTACCTGAATATGATAATACCATTTAATACTTTAATTGTAGTGCTGATGAGTTTACATTTTAACATTTGTTAATTGTTATTATTAATGTATGTATTATTCTAAAACTGGTACTACTAGACAATATCAAAATATTGTATCACTACAATTTTACTGATGTTACTTGCTAGTACCAACAAAACATGTTACATCAACACATAATGTTAATTATTTCAATCATGTTGAGTTGATCACAGCCAAATTAGTGTCGAGATGACATGCTCTGTAAACACAGTAATTGTGTATCTATATTGATATTAGATTAACACTGTCGAATGACTGAAGTGAGCTCACGTTGCTACACAGGACACGTGTTATTTAGACATAGGACGGTTTCAAAATAATTATATCATGTCGAAATGATCACATTTAGTATGGATATCAAGTATTCCTATAAATATACTCCCTCCGTTCCATGTATATAGTCTACTTTATTTTTTCACAATGATTAAAAATATTATTAGAAAAGTAAATTTTGTAAACCGTATTCCTAATTTGCCTTTATTGAATGACAAATTTTTAAATAAATACTTACATATATAATATCAAATAAGGGTACATTTATAAAACATAAAGAAGTATTTTGACCTACGTGGATATCAAATCAGCATTGTATCTTTCAAATTTGAAAATGAAGGCGTAGTTAACCCCAAAAAAATGTAATGTAACCCATCAAAAACATTATTTGAGGGACCAACGAAGAACAACGACAACATTGGAAAATTGTGAGTTGGCATTAACTATGTTTGGCATTGTGTCGAGAGGCCCATGTTTTTAATTTGATCCATGTTCTTAATTGTTTTTGGCTTCGTTAGTTGGGCGGTACATTATGTCCTCTTCCCTATTTTATTGTTCAAAATTTGACCTGTTTTTGGTACCAGTATCACCCATGTCTATGAATATAACAATTTTTGTTTAGATGAAATACTGATACTTCCTCTGTCTCATTTATATATCTTGTTTGCGTTTTTATACAAATTAAGAATATTGTTGTAAAAGAAAATCATTTAGATGATTTTCAAAGTTTAATTTTATTTAATGAATAAATATATGTATAAATATTAGTAATCAAAAAAATTTGTTTGAAAGTAACAAATGAATTTAAAAATAATGTAAATTAAGTGCTTGTTTGTGCAACTTTTATCGAAAACTATTTTTCTCCGACTTCATTTCAAGACCAAATTTGCTATCTCAACTATCGTATATTTGGTTTGTTTTTCTAATCAAAGCTTAGTGTCTGTAATCAAGCAGTCTTGTTTGAGTACATTGTGTTATGGTATCGTAGTTGGGAAAAAAAAATTATGAAACTACAGCGCCACCATCGTGACGGTATATATTATTCACTGGACTTAACGTAGATACTAAAAAATAATAATAATAATTTGGGTTGATAATGTGACGCCACCAGAAGACGCCACGCGTGGGTACCAAATCTACATGGAAAACAGATCACTGGCATACAATCAAGTGTGTTAATTCAAAATGTATGTACTAAATTATTTTTCTAATTGAACGAGACTAGGCATTCAATATGATATTTTACCGAACACGCTCTTGGAAAATAAGGAAGTAAAAAGAGTAATCATAACATATTGAGGATTTTGACTTGAAATTTCAATTGTCTAAGTTCCAGAGTTGTGTGGAAAGCTATGATCTCGAGCGTTAACAATACCCTCCATCTTCAATAAACTTCAATCAAGTCAAAAACATGTGATGAACAAAAGGATTAAAGTCAATAATCAATTAGGACTATCCCAAAAAGTTAAAATTGTAGTCAATTTGACCTTTTTTTCTTTTCTTTTTTCATCTTTCCAGTGACAGTTTGGGTTCTAGTGCCATATAGTCCACCTACGCAGCAGAGTATCCAAAGCCGAAGGGGACCAGTAGAAGAGAGTATTGCAAAACCAAGACAAAACATATTAATTTAATCAGTAAATAATTAATTCACAGCGGTTGAGTTAGCTATCTCAACAAGACGATATTCTAAGATAGAGTTTCAAATTTTATTATTAACGTTGGTTAAATTTTAGTTAGTGATTTCATTTATTTAAGACTAGAAAATGAGCTCATAGATGAGATCACTTGGGCTGGCACAGTGGTACCTCCCAATCGAACTACGGGCATCGCTCTGGTTCGATTCTCACCCATGTCTCTTTTCCAAATAAAGAAAAAAAAAAAATGAGCTTACAAATTTTAATCCTATCATGTGCTCAACTAACCATCATCTTTCATAGATTTGTTAATAAAAATTTGGATTCAGCACGTAATGAATTATGTATATATCAATTATCAATTAAAAAATTGATAAAAAGTAATAATATGAAAAAGTTAACAAACTGAGGTTTAACCCACCTTTTTATATGGTGATATCGAGCTAAATATTATGTAGACAATTCTTACCTCAATATGTTGGACTAAATATTGTCTATTTTATTTAAAGTTTCATAGTAGACATTTTATTACTGCATTTCCACAATCTAAATAGCTGGTAGAAAGGTTCTTAATTGACTTTGTTGGGATAATGTTCTCATATGCTTATGCCTGTTTTGATAATTTGAGCATATTTGAGTATTGTTTGTTATATTCCAGTATGTTTTTTATATTCCATTATGCTAATATGAACTTGATATCCACTTATTAAGCATATTTTCCGCCAATTAAAGCATCTAAGCATGTTTATTTATTTATTGAAAGCATTTAAGTATGAATATGGAATTATGTGCTCACAATGGGCAACATTACGGGTATGTTTGGTAGAATAGGTGATAAAGCTAACTTATAGTTGATATGTGAAAAGTTAGATGATTTAAATATTAGTATTTAGCAAAATTCGTTGCAAAGCTAGGTCATAAATACAAAATGACCAAAAATAATATATTTAAAATGATAATATTTGTTTTTTTAACAAAAAGAAAATAGTAAAAATGGAATAAAAAAATAAAAGCTCATCAGCTTATTTGAAAAGTTAGTAAAACTTTTTTCCAAATATGCTCTTCCAACCAAACATAATTTATTTAAATAAGAGAGATTTATAAGCTCTCCAAATAAGCTATATAAGCTAGCTGATTGTGCTTACTAAACATACCCTACAACATTTGAGTTAAAATATAAAGTGATTTGGAGAGAATCTTTTGGTTATAATAACTATTAAATATAATTTTCAGGAAACCAATAAACTCTAAAACTCTCTCACAAAGCGTAACTACTTGTTAAAACAAATCTTTATTATGTCAAAAAACAATTTTAATTTGAATAAGGGTTGGACTAAAATTTGTGTATTCGCTATTTTAAATGTGTTATCGATATTTATGTTTGACGTCTCCTACATAATATAAGTAAATTTTAACTTGCCAAAAAATTTTAATTAAACAAATGCAAGCTAATTAACATAAAGTAACCTTTTTATTTTGATTGTTTGATCACTCTGTCACTCTAGTGTTATAATACTCTACGATGTATTTCAAACTTTTAGTATATAGCTAACTTGTGACTTATGTAAAAGCATAGTTTCTACCCTTTTACATGAGATGTGAAAATGATAATTTACATTTCGGGTAGGCTTGCACGTAGAACAATTTCACTACATTTAATGGTATTGATAAAGAAAATATTTTAAAATACTAATTGTGTTCATTTAATTTTATATGTGTAATACGCATTTTTTTTTATTTAGTGCGCATCTCAACCTTCATGAACACTGCATACATCTATCTAATATGCCATTTTTAAAAAAACAAAAACAATAATGTCATTTTTATTTGAAATTTAAAATTTGTGTTTTTAGGGATACTGTACTTGTAGGACAGTTGACCAAAATATCAACAAATAAACTAGGATTAAAAAAATAATAAATAAATAAAGCGCTCAACTTGGTTTAATATTCAATTATTTTTTTATATTGGTTAATATATAACAATAACAAAAAGAATCTTCATCTCACCCAAAGCCGAATAAATTACACAAAAACCTCACCACTGTCCCTAAATCTAGAAGGGCATCAAAACTTTAGCAAATTATAAATTAAAGATGTCATGAATAATAGTCAATGTGATACATATTACTAGATTTGAATATATTGAAGTGCAAGATCATGTTGAGGAACCATATATGTTACTCTGGTTTTCTCATTTAATAATTTAAAACTTTAATTGAATTTTTTTAATATCATCATCTTTTAAAAATTATTATTGAGATAATTAAAATAATTTTTTTTTAAATAACTTTCACGCAAGTTTGTTCCTTGCATCTTTCCAACATAACTTTGGTCATTATATATAGACATATTTTGTTATCGTTTCAAGTATTTCCAAGGTTGAAATGATTTGAACATAAAATGGATGGTTATACGGATCGAGATAGAGTTGGATAGAAAGCGGATGAATCAAAAATCGTAATTTAATTTGTTGTTTTGACATTCAAACTGAGAGTTCGTATTGTTAAGCTTCTAAATTATGTGATCTACATGTTGCACGCAAGTAGCCCATTATAACCAACTAAGACATTAAGAAATGTTGATCGGGTTGAACCTCATTTAATGCTCATTGGATTGCGACCTAGCCTATTGGCCCGTTTCGGCCTATCTTTGCTCGTTTCCACCCACAGATGAGTTCATCTGCGAACGGTATGAAACTAATGAAAATGTCGTAGTACCAATGCGGGTACTATTTTTGCACCCTGCAACTAATGTGGCATTCGTGAAACCAAGTATGATTTGACGAAACAATATGTAGTTTCATATAAAAATGAAAATTGTGGGGTTTTTTTTAATCTGGCACCCGAGCGGGTACCTAATCATTCCTCATAAAACTAAATGCCGTTCTCTTTTATCTCATTCTCTTACACTCCGAGACCATTTTGGCCGTTGACATGGTCTTTACGTGTTTAGGACCTCCCAGTATTCGATGGTCTTGATCATCTTTTTGGGGGAGGGGCTACATTGTGCAGAACACATAGCAAAGAGAAGAATTGAATTATTGATCACAACATCTAAGCAGAAAGAAAATAACCCGTTCAGTTTAATTATGTCAATAAACATATTTTATCATTAGATCGCTAGCTCATTGTGTAACAATCATGGGCCATATTAAAATGAATATGTCTGACAGTCAAAATTAATAATCTTGCAATTTGGTTCTTATGAACTTCTAACTATGATAGTGGGGTCTAATAATTTTCCAACAAAAAATGTTACATACTTAGACAATACACATTAATAATCACATTAATTTAAAAATGATATAATGTATTAAAAAAAATATTTTATCAAGTGTTTTTATTTATTTTTGTTCAACTTATTGTACATATAACACCCTCCACGCGACGAGATCCATGGGTTGTAGCCTAGTAAATTATTAATAATTGTGAGAAAGGTTATTTTTATGAATTTTAGTTTTAAGTATGTGCTTCGCACGTGGTATAAAATGATGACTTTTTATTCATAAAATTTTAAGTTTTAAACTTAATTTTTTTTCAAAAAATATAAAATTAAACCAACATAGTATGCGTAAGCTAAATGACACTTTTGATCATTTTATATTCTAAGTAAAAATATTAATACCTCAATTTTCTACTAAGGTAATCCAAACATTCTAATCTACAAAAACTTTTTTTTCCAATAAGATTAGTCACATATATTTGAGTTGATTAAATATGATACCAATGCAATTTTAAAACTATAAAAATATGATATCTTAATTAGAAAGTTGTGAATGATATTTTAGAAAAAAACTTATCAATATACATTTTGAAGTGATACATTTTGAATCAAAGTACATTATATATCGAAATATTTGTAGCTTAATCAAATTAAAAGTACTTTTAAAAATGGCCCAAAATTGGTTATGTAATTATGTTTTTTAAATTATTGCATTATAAAAATATTTGTGACATAATTTTAAATCAAAAGATTATCATACAACTACATGATTTTGTAAAAGGTTCTCCTTTTTTTCAAAAAAAAAAAATGAAGTAGAAAGCTATTAGTAATCATTTTAAGTCATATACATTGAACACAATCAAAATGTATTAGAATATTTGTAGTTTAATTTTTTCAATGTAATATGAAGAGTTACTTATTAATTATTTATATAAATATATGTTTTTAATAAGGGTATTTTGGACTAAATAAAATATAAGTGGTGATATTATTGAAAATCAAAAGATTTCCACACATTCCCACTTTTTAATATAGTATAGATAATATATAAAAAATAATAATAATCTTATAATATATAAAAATAATAATAATAATCTTATAAAAATGATTATTTTATATATAATTAATAATTTTTAAGTGATTTGTGAAAAAAAATTTCTCCCCACTCATGTTATTAGTGATCATGTTTGTGCGAGTAATAAAACAACCAACATCCATTGTCAACGAGGGTATGTTTGATTCACAACAAATTTTGAATAAGTTTTATTTACTTGAATTGTATGTAAATTATGTGATTGAAAATGGGAGACAGTGTATTAAAAAATATAAAGTAATTTTGTGTGTAGTTGAAAAAGAGAACAGAGAAATTTTTTAAAAATTTATTATGAATCAAACATACCCTAAAAAAACAATAATAATCCAAAGGCTGAGCAATTAATTGTTTATTAAGTATTTTCTAAACTATCAATTTCGACCCTTAATTTCACGGATTTGATGTACTTTTTATTTCCACAATTTTCTTTTCAACTTTTCAACTATATATCCAAATTTTATTTATTCAAAATGCCTTTTAAACGTAAGCTAACTAGAAATTCTAGGTGTTTTTCTTCAATTCTTTTCACAAGTATTTTCAAGCACAATTTTATTTATTTTATGAATTTTCGTTTCTTCCCCCGAACTCACTTATTTCATTATCCGTGACATTTTTCTGTAGATTAAGATATATTTTCTCTAAAATTTCTCCAAAAATACAATTAGCCTATGTTAGGGAACCATTTATAAAGAATTTTAATGGTTTTTAATGCAAAAGATGAGAGGATATGAGTGGAGTTGAATGGTGGAGATTTGTGAATGTGATGAGATATATGGATGTGATTGATTTGGGGAAAAGAAAGAATGTATAAAAAATTTGAAAAAAATAGTAAAAAATCTTTAAAAAATGTTTCCTAACCGGGGCTTATTTACACTTTTATTTATTTATTTATTTTATTATTATTATTTTGAAAAAATTACACTTTTATTTTACCAACAAAAAGAGGTAGATTATAGTAGTTGAACTCTGTTAGGTGATTAACAGAAACGAGGCTTTTTTACCAGCCAACAGATAATTTGACTTTGAGCATCGTCGTAACGAGAAAGTCTTGGGAGTAATGGTAGGTCCCGCCATGAACCACAAACCTTTGTTTAATCAAGAATCCAATAAAATCCGATTCAAGATTTGATAAATTAGACAATAAATCAAGCTTAACGGGGTAAAAGTCAATGTCATTTGCTTACCCACACGATAACCAATTTCACAGGCCAATAGATAGAGTCAATTTGAGAGAGAGAGAGCAGAGTTGTGGGGTAAGGGGTAATCAATAGCGGGGGTATGTTTTTGGATACACAACTGGAGTAAATGCACATTTGGGTTGATGAGGTTTTGCCTTTAATCTGTTTGATGAAAGGCCAGAAAGAGATTATACGCGAGGAAGAAAGGGGAAAACTTACGAGAGGTCTTTCTTTTTGATCCGTCGAGCCAAGTCTCGTCGAACTATTTTCTTCTGGTATCTTCGCTTTACCTTTCCTTGGGGATCTATCTGTTACTTTTTTCTGTTTTTATGGGCTTTTTCTTGATTATCTCTAAGATTGAAGGTTGAATCTCTGGAATCTTGGCTATTGAATCCCTTGTTGGTTTTCTTCTTTTTCTCATTCTGAGAAAATTTTGCTGGATTTTCGTTCTCTGAGCTCTAAAATTTGTGGTATTTTGTAGCAAGAAAATCTTGGATTTTCTTGATCTGGTGTTTGTATTTGAAATGCTATGAGACTTTCCCTCCTTACGATGGGTTGAAAGCGAAGGGTTTATTCTGGTGGAAGCTTTTCACTTTGATTCCTTTTGCTTTTGGAAATTAGGGCTTGAAACAGAGTCAGCTTTTCTTTCTGGGGTTTGCTGTTAGATGGGCTAAACCACAACTTTTCTTCGTTTTGCCATGAGTGTCTTCTTTCTGAAAACATCTCTCAGATTGATATTACTCAAAAAGCTTTCATGCATCTCTCACTATGGAAGCCATTATCTCATTGTGCTGCTCTAATCTTGGATAAGAAGAGCAGAAGAAGAAATGGGTCCAACCATTCAACCTCAGAAATCACGAAAAACACATCAATTCTCAGAAAATTGCAAGAGCATAAGCTCAGAGAAGCTCTTGAGGAAGCATCTGAAGATGGGTCCCTCGTTAAATCTCAAGACGTGGACTCTGAGTTCATGGCGAATGAAGACGAGGGCTTGGGTAGATCAAGATCGCTTGCCCGGTTAAATGCCCAGAAAGAATTCTTGAGAGCCACTGCACTTGCTGCAGAGCGTATATTTCACTCTGCAGACTCGCTTCTCAACCTTCATGAGGCCTTCGCCCAATTCCTCACTATGTACCCTAAATACCAGTCGTCCGAAAGAATAGATCAACTGAGGTTAGATGAGTATTCACACCTCTCGGGCTCAAAGGTATACCTTGATTATTGTGGATTTGGGTTGTTTTCATTGCTGCAAACTGTTCATTATTGGGATTCATCTACTTTTAGTTTGTCTGAAATTACTGCCAATTTGAGCAATCATGCTTTGTATGGTGGTGCTGAGAAAGGGACAATCGAACATGATATCAAGACTCGTATAATGGATTATTTGAACATCCCTGAGAATGAATATGGCCTTGTGTTTACTGTGAGTCGTGGATCGGCCTTTAAATTGCTAGCTGAATCATACCCTTTCCACACGAACAAAAGGTTGTTGACCATGTTTGACCACGAGAGCCAGTCGGTGAATTGGATGGCCCAAAGTGCTAGAGAGAAAGGTGCTAAGGTTCAGAGCGCGTGGTTTAAGTGGCCTACTCTTAAACTCTGTTCTACTGATCTTAGGAAGCAAATTTCAAACAAGAAAAGAAGGAAGAAAGATTCAGCAACCGGTCTTTTTGTATTTCCCGTCCAGTCGAGAGTTACGGGCGCTAAGTACTCATATCAATGGATGGCTCTTGCTCAACAGAACAATTGGCATGTTTTACTCGATGCAGGAGCTTTGGGCCCGAAGGACATGGATTCACTTGGGCTATCTTTGTTTAGGCCCGATTTCATCATCACGTCATTTTATAGGGTTTTCGGCTATGACCCAACTGGATTTGGATGTCTCCTAATCAAGAAATCTGTGATGGGAAGCCTACAAAACCAGTCGGGCCATGCTGGCTCTGGTATAGTGAAAATCACTCCTGTTTTTCCACTATACTTGAGTGATTCTATGGATAATTTTCCTGGATTTTGTGAAGATGAGGAAGTTAATGGCAATGGAAATGCTGAAGTTAACTCTGACGCTCGACCACAGTCTCAATTGCCTGCCTTTTCTGGCGCGTACACTTCTGCGCAGGTGAGGGACGTGTTTGAGACTGAGATGGAGAATGATCACAGTTCTGATAGGGATGGCGCAAGCACTATATTTGAAGAAACTGAGAGCATTTCCATTGGGGAGATGATAAAAAGCCCGGTTTTCAGTGAAGATGGGTCGTCGGATAACTCGCTATGGATTGATTTGGGCCAGAGCCCGTTGGGCTCGGAAAATGCTGGTCACTCGAGCAAACACAAGGCTGCCACCCCCTCGCCACCAGCTTGGTTCGCCGGTCGAAAAAATAACAAACGGGCTTCTCCAAAAGCATCAAATAAATCAAGCAGCCCCTTGTACAAGAAGGAATTGAACCATGATGGCCATGTATTGTCGTTTGATGCTGCTGTTCGATCAGTCTCTCAAGATTTGGACAATTTCAAGGAGATTCCCGAAGAGGAACAATTTACTGGACGAGACTCTGAGCGTAAGACTCCGAACGGTGACAAACCTTTCCGGGAAATTGAAGAAGAACCTGAAACCAGCAAATCAATGGGATCCACCGTGAATCTTCAGAGCAAACAAAATGGCATAGCTTCTTCTGAGAGTGCAATAAGACGAGAGACAGAAGGTGAATTTAGACTACTAGAAAAGAGAGAGAGAAGTAGAATTGCTGGTGGCAGATTTTTCGGTATAGAAGAGAATGAGCAGTTGGGAAGCAGAGGAAGAAGGGTATCCTTTAGTACAGAGGACAAACACAAAGCTCGTCTGGGCCCGACAGGAGAGTTATCGGACGATGAAGATGACATCAGCAACGTTGAGTATGATGACGATGGGCAAGAATCAGACAGAAATGAACCCGAGATTCTCTGCAGACATCTTGAACACATAAACATGTTAGGTCTCAACAAGACAACCTCCCGACTGAGGTTTCTCATTAACTGGCTTGTGACATCTTTGCTGCAATTAAGGTTGTCTGGTTCAGACAGAGAGGACAGTCCACCTCTCGTCCACATTTACGGGCCAAAGATCAAATATGAACGAGGTGCTGCAGTTGCTTTCAATGTGAGGGACAAGAACCGGGGGCTTATTAGTCCAGAAATTGTTCAGAAGCTAGCTGAGGCTCACGGTATCTCTCTGGGGGTCGGGATTTTGAGTCACATACGCATTCTTGATAGCTCCAAACAGCAACGTGGATCTTTGAGTGTTGACGATACTGCCCTTTGCAAGCCGATGGAGAACTGTAGACGTGATGGGAAAAGCGAGTTCATCAGAGTCGAGGTTGTGACTGCTTCTCTTAGCTTCTTGACTAATTTCGATGATGTCTATAAGTTGTGGGCTTTTGTCGCTAAATTTCTTGACCCAACTTTCGCTAAAGAGGGCGTCCTTCCAACTGTCGTAGAAGAAGATGTAGAATAATGAGGCTTTGGAGCTTGCACTACCATTGCTTTTGTCGACTCGACCCCATTTGTACAACCATCTATATGAGTGCTATCAAGGGCGAAATTTGATCCAGATGGGTGAAATTTGTTCATTCTTGTTTTCGATTGCTTGGATTTTCTGCTTTTGCCTTCTGGGGTTGTTGTAGAATTGGTTTTGGAAAAAATGTGTATCATTTTAGGTAGTAATTATGAACTAGAACTGATACAGATGCACAAAATGTCTCGTCCTCGCATTCTAACTCAAGTGTTTTGTGCTGTATAAATATGTATTTTTCTTGTTTTGGGTTATTTTTCTAATACATTTTCTCTAGTTTCGTGGTGTCGGTGCAAGAAAATTTTTACTGTGATGGTTCTGAAACTAGACGAACAACAATGTTTTTTTTGGGTATTTGAATTTTTCTGTATAAACAAAAAGATGACCGTGTAATTGAACTTTGTTATACTTATACGATTTCCTATATAATCTTACATTATTGTTTTTAGAACAAGCCCACAATCAGTCTAATCAGATTATCGTAAATACTTCGTATTATAATTGGATATTTGGCGAAATTTTATGATATTTTTTAAGTATTATGGTGTTGCGAGTTGATATTTTAAATCTTTTTATGATACTTCTCATTACCTGATAAGTAATTTTTATTATTTTCTTACCATTACTAAAAAGTATTCTTAAAAAAATAATAATAAGTAATAGTAACGAGTGCAATTAGCCTTACTTTATGCCTGTTTACAATCCACTCGACATATAAAGATAACGATGGCATTGTTGCACCATGCATTTACGTTTGTACCCACCACATGCATGGAATATTATTTGCGCACTACGGAGAAAATGATTGAAAAAGGTAATAATTGTTATTATTGGGCCCTCCCAATAATATTTTGTTGGTCATGGAGATAAGGCAAGGCAAATGTTTCGTTGCCCACATAAAAACAGATATGCAACACATATTCTTAATCATTTCCTCATATTTTTTAGGTAATATTATACAACACCCGCTTGTCCAGTACATGGCACTGTCGGATGTTTTACGGTCACAAAAGACCTCTATTGGAAAAATCGAGATCAAAATCGGAATCAGCATAGCGAGACGAAGTTCTAGCAATTCGAAAAATTTTCTGGCGACTGCCGAACTTTGATCGGTTAACGGGATCGTCGGAAAATTTTCTGAATTGTTAGAATTTCGATGCACCGTGCTAATTCTAACTCTGATCTTTATTTTCCCAGTGGAAGTCCTGTGGGACCAAAAAACACGCTACTGGGTGTTTTCTTGCATTATATTCCTATATATTTTTGTTCTTTCCCCTCCCCCCGGGAAAAAGTTGTGTAGAATTTGCCGAAACTAAGTAAAAAAATTAAGATGCCCAATCGGTGTTGACTATATAGAGTTTTAAATTATAAAGAGTTTTTCAAATCTAGAAGTCATCACTCGTCACCATTTTCAGGTTCATTACTCGTCAGGAGGAAAGTTAATGCCGTGTTAATTGAATAATCCATCAAAGATCTAGTACTCCTGAGTGCATTGTAATTACGATATTTTCTAGTCCCATCTGATTCTCGTTTTGAAATCGAAATTGAATCCAGATTCAACATGATAAGACGGAGCTCCAGTAATTTTTTCAAAATTTTTTCAACACCAATGGATGCCGTGGTGCCCGGTCAAACTTTTAAGCAAAAATTTGGCCTAAAATTTGGCCAAAGTTTGATAGGCCACCACGATATCCAACGGTGTCGCAAAAATTTTGAAAAAATTAATGGAGTTCCGCCTCGTCATACTGAATCTAGATCAGATCTCAGATTTCAAAACGAATGTCGGACGGGATTAAAAAACACCACCGGAGCACCGTAATTACGGAACACCCGGGAGTGCTTGATCACCACTGTTGAATAATAAAGAGATTTTGGCGCAACTAATCCAAAAAATGAGGTGTTTTGCAAGATTGGTTTGAAATTAAAAAAAAAAAGAAAAAAAAAAAAGGTAGTTCAAATGGTCCAAAAACAACTTTAGTGTGCAAATGGTCAATTTGCATATTTTCCGTCCAGTCAAATCATTAGTCAACTCAAATTTTGTGATTTTGTCTTTTTGTGTGGGGGTATTTTGGTCATTTGAATGTTTGGACTAAACATGCACCTTGGCCAATTTTTTTGGAACATTTGCGCCAAAATCTCTTTATTTTTTTTATAGGTGTTTATAATACATAATTAATTTTATTAATTAATTTGATACTGATTAAATAGTTTTTTATTAAAAAAATTTTAATACAGTAATATTCATTCGCATTAACATCATAATTTTCAAAAATTTTCTTCAGCATCATCGACGCGCACATTTTGATTTTAACTTGTATCGATAAAAAATTTAATTAGAAATATAAGACTCTAAGAAATATATCGAATAAAAAATTAATAAAATCAAATAATAAAAAATAAAAACCCGCACCAACTGGTGTTGGCAAAAAAGGTGGTGGTGGATTCGAACCACTAGTTGTTGCTGGTGGTCGTTTGGGGGAGAGGGGAGGGGTCGGGTTGGGTGGGTTTTGATTTTTTATTTATTTTATTTTTATGATTTGATTTTATTCATTAGTTTATTCGATATATTTCTTAGAGTGTTATATTTCTAATGAAACTTTTTATAGATACAAGTTAAAATCAAAATGTATGCGTCAAATGATGTTAAAGAAAATTTTTGAAAATTATGATGTTAATGCGAATGAATATTACTGTATTGAAAAATTTTTTGATAAAAAACTATTTAATCAGTATCAAATTAATTAATAAAAATAATTATATATCACAAATACCCATAAAAAAATATAGGGATTTTGGAGCAAATTGTCCAAAAAAGCTAGCCAAGTTGCACGTTTAGTCCAAATATCTAAATGATCAAAATACGCCCGCACAAAAAGATAAAATAGCAAAATTTGAGTTGACAAACGGTTTGACTGGATGGAAAACATCCAAATGGACCATTTGCGCCCAAAAGTTTTTTTTTTTTTAACCATTTGAGGACCTTTTTTATTTCAGACCAATCTTGCAATCTTGCAAAACATCTTTTTTTTTTTTTTAACTATTTGCGTCAAAATCCCAATAACTAACCATTTGATTAATTGCAAATATGTATCAAAATAATGTAACCTTCAGAAATGCAGGTATTTTGCTATTATGTGCATGAGTCAATTATTGGTTTGATTATTTGTTTAACATGTTTCTTCCTGTCCAACAAATGGTGCAAAATATAAGGATTCGATCAATCAAATTGAAGATAATGCAAATAACAGCCCTCCGCGATTAAGTGACATCACCAACGGTATGATGTTGCATCTTCCCGGTGTCTCAGGAGGAAAAGGGAGCTTTACGTGATAGTACCAAGTCACAACATCAATTTCAGATAGACTTCACAATTATGTTTTATTTAATATACTAAATAAAATATATAATATTAATCCCCACTGTTACATTTTCAAAAATAGACGCAACCTAATGTACAGAAATGAGGACAAACGAGGTATATCTGATATTTCTATATTAAACAGGTAAATAGGAAAACCTATTAATTAAGTAGGTGGAGTATGTTCGAGATTTTCCAAGTTTTTCATGGTTTTCGGTTAGGCTCTGTTACCCACTGTGGGTACCTTACGGTACCCACAATCGGGGGAAAAAAAAGTTTGGAGGTTGGGTGAGACCCCCGCCATCAGGGGGCAATTATGTATTATTCATCTAACTTAAAGTAGATTCCAAAAAAAAAATTTTTTTTTTTAAATTTTTAATTTTTACATGCCGAGCGTGGCGCCACGTCGGCGTGGGATTTGGGGAACAGAGCCAATCTGGTTTTCATGATCGAGTGTAACAGAAACCCAAATGATCAGCCCAAGTAAAAGCTGAGTCCAGTATCGAGGGAAAGCCCCAAACACGAATGCCACGAGCCCACATACTTCCATGGACTAATGTATATCTTCCTGATTATTTAAAGAAATACTATATTTATATAAATAATTAATTAGTGATTCTTCATATTGCATTGAAGAAATTAAATTATAAATATTCTAATATATTTTGATTTTATTCAATGCATATGACTTAAAATCATTATTAATTAGTAAATCTCTTTTTTTTAAAAAAAAGAATCTTTTATAAAGTCATGTAGTCTTATTATAATCTTTTGAGTAATTTTTAAAATTACTTTAATTTTGATGAAACTATAAATATTTCAATATATAATGCTCTACACAGTGGGGTGGATGAGTTTGCTACGCTGGTGAAGGACATTAAAGACGTTATGAAGATGGAACCAGGTTTTCTCGTTCATCATGTCAACAGACAAGCTAATGGAGCAGCCCATTTACTTGCAAATGAAGCTCGATTTCAAGCTCGTCTTAGTGTTCAATTTACACCGCCTTTATGTATTATTAATCAACTTAAATGCTATTGTACTATTTGTCATTAATGCAACTTACATTCCAAAAAAAAAAAAAATTTGGATTGGTATCATATTTAATCAACTAAAATATACGTGACTAATTTTATGGGAAATAAAGTTTTATAAATTAGATGTTTGGACTAATTTGGTAGAAAATTGAGATATTAATATTTTTATTAGAATATAAAATGGTCAAGAGTATCATTTAGCTTGCCCGTATGGGTTATTGATGCTTTGTTGGTTTAATTTTATACTTTTTGAAAAATTTTCAAGTTGAAATTTACAAATTTTTTACTCAAAAGAAATTATTACTTGATACCACGTGCAAAGCATGTACTTAAAACTAGTAACTATTAATGTTGAAAACTAATACCAGATTATCTTCCTATTATTTTTGATATATCATAATTAACTTATACCTATAATAATAATAATAATAATAATAATAATAATAATAATAATATTTTTATATCAATAGTATAGTTAGTTTGTTTCGATTACTGTAGAAAACTAAGTCTTGAATATCCAAAAGGCGATTTGTACCTAATACAATGTAATTATCAAAAAATTTACTATCATACTTACTGTGGAAAAAAAGTATTAATATAATTTTAACTTAATTGATATGAATTGTTCATGTAATCCATAATGCTTGTAATGAGTAATAACATAGACTAACATTGAACCTTCTTTTTTCATTTGAATCAATTGTAATATTATAATTATAAATTTAAGTTTCTAAGCTATAATATAAATATACATTAGGATTTTGTAATAATTAATATGTTAAGAAAAAAACACTATAACAATTATTTACATGTGAAACCAAAAGTATAAATATAATATTAACTCTAATAATATTAACTCTAATAATTTTAATGATCAAGGTAACAGAAATTACCCTTTAAAAAACAGTCAACTTCCTTCTCCCCACCCCAAAAATAAGTAACAGAAAATACTTGTAATAATTAATAAAATTAATCATTTAAAAAGTTCAAGAGTAATTATAATATCATTTTTGTTGTGATATTTAATATGTTGTTAAATACATTGTAATAATTATTTTCTTAAGAAGTGAAACTTATTAATTTAATTTAATTTTACCAATCTTAATTATTTCGGTAATATATATAATATTTAATGTATGTTTGATAAGTACAGTAAGTTCGGTTATAGCTTATTTAGAGAGTTTATAGGTATTTAAATAAGCTCCGTTAGGTTTAAGGAGTTTATTTGAAAAGTTAGAACTTATTTCAAATGCTTCTTTTACAAGCGTTTCAAATAAGCTATATGAGCTTTTTGTTTTTAACCTCTTTCATTTTTTAAAAACAATTTTAAATATGTCCTTTTGTGTAATATTTTTCTTTTAGTTTTTCATCTAGTTTTGCCAAATACATCTATTTTTATCTGCTAACTTTTTAACTATGAACCATCATTTATGAGCTTTGAACCATCTTTTAAACTATTAGCTAGCTTATCAACTTTATTTGCCAAACATTACCTTAATAGTTAATATTATTGGATAACACATACATATACACATTAATTGAACCCGTTTACTTATTTATTCTTTTATCTATTTAAAGAAAGTAAAAAATGGTGGCAGAAGATTATGTGTGTGTTTCATAAGTACAATAAGCTAACTAATTATTTAGAGAGGTTATAAGCTTCTTGTATTCAAATAACGAATCATTTGGTTAGAAAAGTTTATTCGGGAAGTTAGATTGTATCTCAAACTCTTCTTTTATAAAGGTTTCAAATAAACTATATGAGCTTTTCGTTTTCTAATTCCCTTTTAATATTTTTCATTCGTTTATCAAATTACTTTAAATATGCTATTTTGTGTAATATTGTATTTTTTTGGCTAACCTTTTAGGTAGCTTTGTCAAACATTTATATTTATATCAGTTATCTTTTCAATTATCAGACATCAGATATAAGCTTCGAACCAATTTTTTCAACTATCAATTAACTTTTTAGCTATCAGTTAGTTTATCAACTTTGTCTGCCAAGTATAGCTTATGTAAAGGTTTCTTTTGAGTTTTAGATTCATTAATTCCACAAATACACTGGCAAGAATATATTCAATCACTTATATATATATTCCACATATTCTAAGAATATAGTTCAAAAGTGGTATCAACGCCTATAAGAGATATCAGAGAATACGAGATTGATCTAATACCAGTACTCGTATTTTGTTATAGCACCAATATATCTACATCGATAAGAAACAATATTAGAATTAATTAAATTAAAATTATAATGTTATGGTAATAAAATATTATGGATGGGACAATCTCGCAAACGATGTCCACATACGGGCACCTTACGTGGCACCAGATCATTAGCCAGACAATCATATCAAGAGTATTATACCAAGAAGAATGAAATCATCATGCCATCTTGAATGCACAATTCTAAACACAATGTCTAGTGAAAAGAGAGAGAGATATATATATATATATATATATATATAAAGATTGTGTAGTTTCCACATTTTGTTAATTTTATTTTTTTGTGTGGTCACTTTTTCCTTATTTATTTATATGTATTTCCGTGTCATGTCTACATTCTCACATCCATCTAAATATCTTCCACTATTATATTTAATTATTATTACTAATATTCCCCTTATGCGATGCACGTGACGATTAAAATTGTTTATTTATATAAAACAATAATAATATAAAATAAAAATAACAAAAAATATATAATATTATAGATTTTAATAATGGTTTACAAATTTCGACCTGAACCCTTATATTATAAGAAAAAATATCATATCAGTTATTTTAATTCATGATTTTAGGCAATAATAAAATATCTGATATTAAAATTTAGACAATATTTTATCATCAACGCCATTCCAGTAGCTAAGCCATGATGACTTTTTTGAACACGGATTTTAGAATATTAGGTGTTAGAGAATTTATGCGATGTGGATTGTGTATTGCATGAAAATATAAGATCTCTATACAAAGTATTTATGGGTGAAACTCAGCATTTTGATTTTTCGGTAAAAAAAATTTGTTCAGAATAATTGAGAAAATATTAAAGAAATTACTAATGCGTGCAATACTAAATACAAAAAAATTAAAAATTAATTTGAAAATGAAACGATGATTAAATGATAATTTTGATAATTATTTTTTAAGTAGCTTGCGAAATAATGAAATAGGATAGAAAATGTATCGTTTTCTATTTCTTTTGTAATTAATTAATTATTTATTATAAATTTAATTATTTAACTACTCATTATTTGATTTTTAAAAAATTACACACTATTTGAATCGCTTAATATACATTACCACGAAAACTACTCAAAACTACTCTTTTAACATGGTAAAATAAAATAAAAAAATTTTTGCTTAATTTTTTAAATATGTAAAAAGTTTTTAAAAAAAAAACAGAAACCCACATTTTACGTTGCATTGTGTCAAATTGGTACTTTAATTTTTATGAATAAAAAGAATACATATATATATGTATAATTGGAAATTAAATAATTAAAATATAATATTCAAAAATTAAAATATATACAGAAAATGTTAATTCTCATTTTTATAATTAATTTATCAGATATTATAAGTTATAATCTTGATCTATTATTACATTTTTACTAATGCACGCGTCATTAAATATAAAAGAATTAAGAAAATATAAATTAATTAAAAAATTAGAACACATATAAACAAGTATGCATATAGAAAAGTAAAATTAAAAAAACTACACGAAATCAGAAAAGTAGAATAAATTAAATAATAAAAGCAATTAATTCTTTTAAAAAAACAAAAATGGACATTATCACCTAAACACTTTACCTAAATGACTGTTTTAAATTTATATATAACTAGTGTTTGTACCGTGTGTTGGCACGGAGAGACATATATTTAAGATATAATTTAATTAGAATCCGTTGGATGGTGTATTTTGTATTCTACAAACTTTTTTAAAAAAAAAAGCGCACCCGAAGGCGGAAAGGAGGATAGTGATGAACGATATTGGGTTTGTGATAAGGGAATGATGGGATCTGTAGAAATCTAAATAGGTAAATATCAAGATTATTATCCTTTGCGTACAGTATTGGGTTTGTGATAAGGGGATGATGAGATTTGTAGAAATCTAAATAGGTAAATATCAAGATTATTATCCTTTGTGTATGAACATAATTTTTCATTAATTATTTAATTTAGAAAATAGGTAGAATAAGCGGGAAAATGTGCTGGTTATATATATATATATATATATAGGTATAGATTAGTTTTTAATTTATTTCTCCCTCTCCTCTTTTATTTTTTCATCTCTTTTTTCTCGGCCAAAATACCATATTGGTATTTAAAAAAACACACTTTTGACGATTTGGTATTTAAAAAAACGCCGGCGACATATTGGTATTAAAAACTCTACTTTTGAGGACATTGGCCTTTTTTTTCTCACCGCGGCGGAATCTGTAATAAAATAATAATATTTTTGATTTTTTAATTATTTTTTCGGGGGAATCTTTATTAAAATAATAATATTTTCAATTTTGAGTATTTCTTATTCATTTTATGATCTTTAGATCTTATTCTTTTGACTAAAAATTTTATCTGCATGATATTTCTTATAAAATGTGTGGTTAATATTGTATTGGAAAATGGGTGTGGTTGAAAATGTGTATATAATTATTCGAAATTAAGTGCAAATAAAAATTATCCGAAAAACTTTTTTGGATGGAATCCATCCAATTTTACGGTTAGTCAAATCAAATTTTATTATTTTGTTGTACATAAATAAATTTTTATTACGAATAGATCATTGTAAAATTATACCGAACACAAAATATTAATAAAATAATAAAAAAAAAGAGCATACCAAACCCACCCCCCCAATCGTGGTGGTGAAACCACCACCACCACTTGAAACCACCAACAACTGGTGGTTTTGAAACCACCAGTTGCTGGTGGCTGCGAAGCCACCTACTGGTGGTCGAAAAACCACAAAGCCACTTGCTAAGCTGCAAAGCCACCAGCAACTGGTGGTTTCGAAACCACCAGTTGCTGGTGGTTTCGAACCACCAGCAGGTGGCGTCAAAGCCACCTGGTGGTGGTGGTGGTGGTGAAACCACCACGATTTTTTGGGGGTGGGGAGGGGGGAGGGTGGGTTTGGTTTTATTTATTTTTTTTGAAATTTTAATTTTATTGATATTTTGTGTTCGGTATAATTTTACACTGATCTATTCCTAATAAAAATTTATTTAGATGGATTTGACTAATCGTAAAATTGGATGTATTTCGTCTAATTTTTTTGGATAATTTTTATTTGCACACAATTTTGTATAATTATATATACATTTTCAACCACGAACATTTTTCAATACAATATTAATCACATATTTTATAAGAAATATCATGCAGATAAAATTTCTACCCAAAAGAATAAGATCTAAAGATCATAAAATGAATAAAAATACTCAAAATTGAAAATATTATTATTTTATTAAAAATTCCCCCGAAAAAATAATTAAAAAAATCAAAAATTTAAAAATATTATTATTTTATTACAAATTCCGCCGCCGGTGAGAAAAAAAGGCCAATGTGCGCAAAAGTCGAGTTTTTAATACCAATATATCGCCGGTGCTTTTTTAAATACCAAATCTTCAAAATTGTATTTTTAATACCAATATGGTATTTTGGCCCTTTTTTCTCCATCAGTGGTGTTCAAAAACACCGGGAGTTTTTTAACTACGAAACTCCTCGGGTGTTTTACGGGTCCAGACGATCTCCGTTTTTAAATTCGAGATTGGATTCAGATTCAGAACGACGAGACGGAGCTCCGGTAATTTTTTCAAAATTTTTGCGATCCCATTGTATGCCGTGTCGGCCGGTCAACTTTCAGGCCAACTTTTTAGCCAACATTTTGGCCAAAAAGTTGATCGATCACCACGACATCCAACGGGATCGTAAAAATTTTAAAACAATTACTGGAGCTTCGTCTCATTATGCTGAATCTGGATCCGATCTCGAATTTAAAAACTGGAGATCGTATGGACCTGTAAAATACCCGGGAGTTTCGTGGTTAAAAAACTCCCGGGTGTACGCCTTTCTATTTCTTTCCAAATAAAATACTATTCTCTTTCTATTTCTCACCTCCTCATCTTCACACAGTTCACACTTGCAGTAGAACTGGCATTGCGATGATGCAGCATCATTTTCCAATGTGCATATGAGTATTGAGTGGAGTACGGAGTACCAGTGATGTTTACCTATCCAAGGCACGTGAGTTGTCAAATCAAACCTCAAATAAATCGGCCTAAAGATTTTTCTCAATAATCCATTATTTGTACCTCTCCCCGTCTCTGGGCATGCAGCGGAAAGTGATGGCGAAGAGATCAAAACAAATTCCTTCATTTTTTAAGGTCTTGATCGGCAAATTCACTCTCCGACTGGTAACTTATTGCTCACTTTGCTCTTATTTTAGGTCTCAATCTCGTGTAGAATTTACGTAATTAAGTCACTCTGTTCGCGTGTAGCGATTGCATTTTAGGTCTCAATCTCACGTTGAATTTAAGTAATTAAGTTACTCTGTTTGTGTGTAGCGATTGCCGCCGCTTTTTATAATGAAATACGGCGAATTGTTGCCGGAGATCGTGACACTCGCAATCGACGGCGGAGCTTCATGGACGGTGAAATTGGAAAAAGATCAGAGGCATCATTATTTCACCAAAGGATGGGTCAAATTTGTCAAAGATCTCGACCTGAAAATGGGGACATTTTTGATATTTCGCCTTGTTGATCGTTCAATCCTTAAGGTCTCTGTATATGGATTAACCTGCTGTGAAATGGAACTTCCAGACCGTAAAACCGAACCTGAATATTCGCCCGTCGACGTTCTCCCCGTGGTTCGTCTTCTTCGTACTTCTTTTTTAATATTCTATTTTTTCCCCAATTTTTTTGTAAATAATTTCTCCGTTGACAGGGATAGCTGTAAAGGGGAAACAACTAGTCTACAGCAGTGTGAAGGAAGAGACATGGGATTCTACCGGCGAGGATAAGCCTGAAATTGGTGGTGTAAAAATGAATCCACAGTTTCAAATGAAACTCAAGGAACACCATAAATATGGCATGGTAAGCATGAAGGTATTTCTTGCTAAACTTGTGCAGGTGCGTGTTTGGGTAAACTTATCAAAGTAGCACTAATGATCTCCTCCCCATGTGGGGAAGAGTTATTCTCCGAGGGGAACACATCATGAATTAGACCCCTTTATGGATGTGTTTTTTCTATTTGCTGACACGTGACAGATGGGGGGTGGGGGGTCCTCTCCAGATATGGGGAAGAGATGATTAGTGATCTAAGTAATTGTTTAATACAAAAGTGACAACTGATGTGTGCCCTGTGGATTTAAACAAAAAGTGACATGTGTCCTCTAGAGTGAATAAGTAATGCTAATGCGGATATTAGATCAGTTCTTGTTGTTTGAGATGGGTGATTATTAATGTAACTTTATTGAATAGTATCAGGTAGAAATGTAAAGTGTATGGATCTTATTATTTGTTGGTTATCCTAATTATAGACCATGTATAAGTCGTTCGCCACCGAGACTGAATTACTCGACCAAAGATTTGTGGTGTTGGAGGGCCCACGAGGGCGATATGGGGCCGTTGCATTGGACAAGCGAATCGACAGAAAATATACTAGGCTTGCGATGACTGTGGGCTGGAATGAATTCCGTAGGGACAATAATATAGTCATTGGGGACACCTGCTCGTTCGAGTTCATTCCTAGTAAGAATGTTATTCGGGTTAAGGTTATCAAGTCAAGAAAGTAGGAAATTTGTGAATTTTTGTGATTTTGCCTTGGACCATTTTCTGGTTTTGAACATCGGCATGTAATGTTTACTTGTTAATAGTTGTGTCATTTTAGGGTTATCTTGTTAATGTTATATGTGTAACCTGATTACACTCAGATTGGTTCCAAACTGGAACATCCTTGCTTCAAATTTTTGAATTAAGCTATATATAAATAGCCACGTTGTGGTTCGGAGTGTTGGAACCTTGTTTCTAGCTATACTGTGTTTGTAGACCATGGGTGGTTGAAGTCAATTTGTGGCAAAGGGTTGGAGTAGAACATAGAACAATGCATTTTAAAATTTCATGGAATATAGGAGTTCAAGAACACCAAAATGGGGGACATTGCAAAATATAATAACGTGTGCGATATGTGTAAAAGTGTGCTACGAGTAGCCGTGGTGTTTGACAATGTTATATCTTACACATTTGTATAATGTAAGGTGTACTAGATTACACAACGGAGTACATTTTGCTTAAAAACGATACATTGCACGATACACAAGGATATCCTCATGGCATTACTCATTGAGCTTCTTCCTTCGAGGCACTAACCTAGAGAGGCAACTTTTAATGCATATTAAATAGTAGCTGTTGGCACCCTGGTGACGTGGCACGAGTGCGCCCAGGCCTGCGCCCACGTGGACCCTCGTCGACGTAAAGGAGAGCCAGGTCGGCCATGACCTGTAGCGTGTCCCAGGTCGGATTAATCGCAGATTTCACCCCAATAGTGATTTGGCGGAGAGGCCCAGTTAAGCTCGGCTAAGCCCACTGCCGTTGCCCTAGGGCCCAGGTCGGCCGAACTGTGGAGAGCTGTTCCCATCGCTAATGTCTGACAAATGGTCCGAGGTCAGCTCGGCCATGGTGTGTGACCAGTCCCGCTCGCTACAGTAGCCGACAACAAGGACAACCCACGTGTCACCTGACACCCTGACACCACCTGCAGCCGACAGACCATCCTTTCCCCCATTAATGCAACGACGGCTGCACCCAAGTTTCGAGGTCAACGCCTTAAATGCGAGACCGCACAAGTACAACAGACATCATCATTGCATCTATTCTGAATGCAGACCTAGCCGCGCCATGATGACCTACTACCCTCCTACCAGATTGCACACTATAAATAGAACACTTAGCATTCATTTGACACACGAAAAATTCTCTCAGAATCAAGGACTAGCTCTGACATAATACACTTATATTCTTTACTTCTTGATTACTACTCGTGTCTTGACACCCACCTCGCTTGATAAGTAATTAGTCCCATGCGATTTTGACATCAACAATTGGCGCCAGAGGAAGGGCCTCCCCTTTGTATTTCAAAGAACACATCCCAGCCTTCTACCGGCACAAATGCATGAGTCACAAATGACCGTCCAAGACTGGGTGAGTGATAAAGACTTCCGACCCCAAAGACGGAATACGTCCCTCATTCGAGTAGGCGACCCCGATCGGAGGTCGGGCCATCGCGAATCGGTGAGGTCACTCGCCCAGGTCCCGAGGTACCGGACGACCTCCCAGGTTGTGGCCGACCCACAAATGGTCTGGACAGCCCTGCCGAGGCGAAGGCCATATCACCCACCGGGCGCTAGCCGACGCCGCCAGCGCCGTCTCGTGTTCAAATGATCTCCAAAGACTGACCGGACCACCGCCCCATCAACACCCCGGCACTCGGAACCAGATCATCCGGAAGACCCCAGCGTCTTCGACGCTTCGCCCCACCACAAGCGGAAGAGAACGGACGAGGGATGTGGCGAAACGCAAGGCCCCTCACCTCCGGCACCCACCTCCGGCAGCCCGAGCTCGAGCTCCTGCGAAAGAGGGTCGCCGAGCTAGAGGCCCGGGAGAATGCCCCCAGTCCCCTGGCCGGGGTAGGCAAGGCCTCCCCGCTGAGCCTTAAGATCCAGGCCGAGCTCATGCCACCGCCGGGTTGCCTCAAAGAAGGGAACTACGACGAGCCGCCGACCGACGAGTCACGTCGACAGTACACCGCCTTCATGGAGCTACGAGGAGTGAGCGATGGGCTCATGTGCAAGGCCTTCCTCCGACGCTAGGGATAAGGCCATGAAGTGGTTCAAGAAGCTCCCCGCATTCCATAAAGACGTGGGAGACCTCGCGACTAGGTTCCGCAGCCTTTATGGGGTCCCGCTCGAGGCTCGACTCCTGCTGCAGGCTAGTGGACGTTAAGGGAAGGACGAGGCCCTGAAGAATTATGTGGAGCGGTTCAACAACCGATACATTGAAATCGGGAGCGTGTCAGATGAAACAGCCCTGGTGGCAGCATTAGCCGGCCTCAGTGCATGTGTCCAGATTCTCGTGGTCACCCACGAGAATACCCGTAGACATATCGTGAGTTCCTCGAGCCGAGTGCCATATCTCCGAGGAGGCGTCCGGGGACCTCGAGACGGCCCCCGTGACCCCGGCCGAGAAAGGCAAGGAGAAGGACACCGCCTACTCAGCGCCAGACAAAGATCGCCCCGCCATGGCGCGAGGTCGCTCGACCAGCCTCCTCAGAGGTTCCAGCCTCTTCCACGCCCTCAACACCACCGAAGGCGTCTTGATGCATGTGAAGGATCTGGGGTCCTACCACCCCGACCGCGATGAGGACCCTCCTCGAGCCGTAACCCGGAGAGATCTGCCGTTATCACAGATCGGGCCGGGCACGACACCGATGATTGCAGGGACCTGAGGAATGAGGTTGAGGGCTTGATTCGCGAGGGCAAAGGCTGGCAAGTTCGTAGCCCCGGCCCGATCACGGCCGGCCACCAGGGACCCCCACCGCCGCGCCGCCGCTGCCACGAACGAGGTCCATACGTTGGTCATGGGTAACCAACACTTCGTCGGGTCAAGGAACCGCGCAAGAGATTGGCGAGAGAGGCCTCGCAACGACTACCGCACTCGCGCAGAGGATAAGGACTAGCTCGACCCGTCCGAGCACCAGGAGATCGCCATCGAGGCCGACGCAGCTCACGCCCGCCACCCCCACCAGGACGCCCTTGTCATCAGTATGGTCCTCAATGGTACCCACGTACACCGGACACTGATCGACGACGGGAGCGGGGTCAACTTGCTATACCTCAGGACCTTACTCCACATGGGCCTCAATGAACGGCACCTGAGCCCGTGGCCCCTTGGCCCTGCGGGTTGAGTCACCGGTCACGCCATCGAGCCGCCGGCGGATATCGATCTTTGGTAGAGCTTCCGGGGAAAAGCCATGTCTACGCCGCCATGGCAACCTTCATCGTGGTAGACCTCCAGCAATTACAATGCCCTCCTAGGTCGGCCCTCTCAGACGCAGCTCAGGGCCCTGACCTCCATCTACCATTATGCCATGAAGTTCCCACCCCAGCGGGGATAGCGACGGTCCGGGGAGATCAGGCCGCAGCCCGCCGATGCGACGTCACCCAACCCTCTGTCCGAGGTCGGCCCGGGGGACCGACCGTCGCCACGGCCGAGCTCGACAACCCACGTGGCCGACCTGAGGACCGGAGCGCCAAATTTATGGAAGAACTAGAAACCATCGAGGTCGAGCCAGGGCAACCGACAGATTCTCAAGATCGGAAGGACTGGCCGAGCCCACGCCGCTCTGCCTCTTATTGAATTCCTCCGCGGTAGTGTCGACGTCGCTTCGTGGGAGCCTCGCACATGGCGTATACCGCGTCTGGCTTGTCACCGGTGAACATCGACCCGCGGGTAAGACCTCCTGGCAGCAGCCGACGGCGTCCGCTGAACCAGGAGCGCTATGAGGCCTTGACAAAGGAAGTGGATAAGTTACTTGAAATCGGTTTTATCGGAAGCCAAGTATCCGACTGAGTCGCGAACCCGGTCCTTGTCAAGAAGAACAACGGTAGCTGGAGGGTCTGCATAGATTTCACCGACCTTAATAACGCCAGCCCCAAGGACTCGTTCCCCCTACCTCGGATAGACCAGATGGTCGACGCCACGGCGGGGCACGAGCTCCTCAAGATGATGGATGCGCATTTCGCTATAACCAGATCCCCATGTATCCCCAGATCGAGCACACGGCCTTCGTGAATCGGACCGAGGTCTTTATCGTTACCAGGTCATGCCGTCGGGTCAAGAACGCCGGGCGACGTATCAAATACCTGGTCAATAGGATGTTCTCGTCCCAGATCGGAACTACTATGGAGGTATACGTCGATGACATGTTGGTAAAGAGTGTCGAGCGGTGACCACGTCCGCACTGGGTAACATGTTCCAGTCCCGAGGGAATGTAGGATGAAGTGAACCCGACAAAGTGTGCATTTGGGGTTGAGTCCTGAAATTCCTCGGCTATGTAGTGAGCTCAAGAGGCATTGAGGCCAACCCGGAGAAGATTAGTGCCGTCAACCCGAGACCTCCCACCAAGGTTAAAGAGGTCCGAGTCTCACCGGCCGGATAGCGACCCTGAACCGATTCGTGTCCAAGGCCATCGACAGTGCCGCCTTTCCTCGAGGCCTCAAGAAAGGGAAGGACTTCGGATGGACTCCCGAGTGCCAGGAAGCTTTGAGGAGCTCAAGAAACACTTCGCCCGCCTCCTCGCCGCCGAAGCCTGTATGAGGACGCCCTCTCGCTTTACCTCGCGTCCGAGCATGCAAGAAGCTCGGCTTACTGCATTGAGGGGATGTCCAAAGACCGGTATACTACACGAGCCGCCCTTCATCGATCCGCAGGCGCTACATCCCGATGGAGAAACTAGCCTCGCCGTCACCGCCCGCAAAGCTTCGCCTTACTTCCTCGAGCACTCCATCGAGGTGGTGACGAACTACCTTTGCGGCAGTGCTCCAGCCGGACTCTTCAGGTCGGCTCGCCAAATGGGCGGTAGAACTCTGACAGCTCGACATCTCATACCGACCCAGGCTCGCGGTCAAGGGCCAGGCCCTGGCCGATTCGTCGCCGAAGTTCAAATTTCCGCCACCACCGAAGTCCCGATCGAGGTCGAGCCCTGGGCGCTCTTTGTGGACTGGCTGCGTCGACGGACATACACTCTGGAGCCGGGCTCGTGCTCCCGAGCCCCTCATTGGAGTCTTTCCGCCAGCCTTGCGATTTTCATTTCGGCCCAATAATGAAGTCGAGCACGAGGCCTTGATTGCCAGGCCTTAGATACGCCAGCGATGGGTGTCTCTCACCTCCAGTCCGGTGACTCCCACCGTCGTCAACCACTCAACGGCACCTACCTTGCTAAGGACGAGCGGATGACCGCTATTCGACCTAGTCTGCAAAGAAATGAAAAATTTCGATGAGGTCGTCCTTCGGCAGATCCCCCGAACTCAGAACAACTTGGCTGACGCCCTGGCTCGGCTCGCCACCAGTGAGGGGATAGAGGAACCGAGTTCGCATCAATCAACCGATTGACGAGGTCGGCCATAGCTCAGCCCTCCCTTGTCACGACAGAGACCTGGGCCCCACTTCATGGACGGACGAAATCTTGTCCTTTTTGAAGGATGGTAGGGCCCCAGAGGACCCCAGGTCGCCGCACGATTACGCATCGTATCGCCGCTACACCATCATCGACAACATTCTCTACAAAGCGCAGCCTTCTCAGGCCCTCTCGTTACGATGCTTGGCGAGAAAGAGGCGACCTTTGTACTTTCGAGGTCCACTCCGGACGTGTGGTAACCATTCCGGTCGTGCCCTGGCACATAAGGTCCCGAGGCAAGGATATTTCTCGCCCACCTCAAGAAGGATGCCATTGCTCACGCCAGCGCCGCGACAAGTGCCGGCCACACGCCCAGGTTGGCGGGGCTCCTCCCGCTGAACTCACTCATGTGCTCAGTCCCTGGCCCTTTTGCAAGTGGGGAATCGACCTCATAGGACCCATGCCAACTGGTCGGGGGGGAGTGAAGTACGCGATAGTGGCCGTGGACTACTTCACCAAGTGGGCTGAGGCTGAGGCCCTAGCTCGGATCACAGAGCAGAAGACGACCGACTTCATCCTGGAGGTCAATTATATGCCGATTCGAATACCCGAGTCCATCGTAACGACAATGGCGGCATCCGACAACCGCCGATTGAGGTCCTTCGCGAGGATCCGGGGATCAAGAAGCACTACTTCACGCCGAACCACCCCACCCAACGGTCAGGTGGAGGCCGTGAACAAGATCATCAAGCACACACTCAAGACCCGACTGGAGGACTTGAAAGGAGGGTGGGCAGACGAGCTCCCGGCCGTCCTGTGGTCCTACCGAACTACATGTAGGACCAAAGACGGAGAGACTCCTTCACCCGACCTATGGGGTGGATGCTATAGTACCGCCGAGGTCGAACTCCTCATACCGAACTCGGCACTTCTCTCGAGCAAACAAATAGCCAGGGACTTATGCTCGAGGTCGACTTGGTCGGAGGAGAAGCGAATGGAAGCCGAGCTGCATCTTGAAGCTATACAAACGCCGCAGTTGCTAGGTACTTCAACCATAGAGTAAAGAAGCGGCTTCCGTGCCTGAGACCGTACTCGTGAAGGTCTTCCTCGCTACCCGAGACCAGGTCGCAGAGCCCTGGCCGAGAAATGGGAAGGACCCTTCGTAGTCCTCAGAGCCCTCTGCAACGGATCTTACTGCCTCGGGACGGCGGAAGGGGCTGAGCTCCCCCACCCCTGGAACATCGAGCACCTGAAGAAATACTTCCAATAGCTAGAGTCGTAAAATATCTCAAAATTGTAAATGATGGCAAGTCAGTTGTAATATTTTCACTAGTAATGAATGGAAGTTTTTGAATTGTTTGAATCCGGAGTTCAGTACATAGCAATCGTGCCCCAGTTCGCCGCGGTGGATCCTCCCCCCGAGGCCGCCGACCTACGTAATCCGGCCTGGGGGCAGACCCACCAAGGCTAAAAAAAATAGGTCTGCTGACCCACTCCCCGAAAGAGCCGACCTAAGTGGTCCGGTCTGGGGACAGACCCACCAATGTGGCGTCCAACCAAAAAACAAAATAGGTCCGCTACGGCGACCCACCAGGTCCGCTACGGCGACCCACTCCCTGAAAGGACCGACTTCGCTGGTCCGGTCTGGGGACAGACCCGCCAAGGTGGCGTCCAACCAAAATGTACTAGGTCCGCTACACGACCCACTCCTTGACACCGACCCACCATATGAGGTCGACCGATCCGACATTTAGTTGAAGGAAAGGGGTACACCGAACTGAACTCAACCTTTACATAAACGAAACAAGTCACCAGATCGGTCACCAGGGCTCACGCCGGAGGGCTCGTAACTAGCTAATGCCGCCCTACGAGGCGCAGACTGGACACGAACCCACCCTGGAGGAACCAACACTTGTTTAAAATCATTGGATTATTAAGTTATTCCTATGACCCCAGCGCGGGGCCGACCTAGTTAGATGAGTCGACGTCGAGACAGTTATGTATGATTGCGCTGACTTGAACAAGAAATTGAAAAGGCCGAACAAGAACAAAAAGAGTGAACTCAAAACTTCATTATAATTAATTCGAAAAAGGTTACAAAATCCAGATCGGTATGGCCGACCTGGTGAAGTACATTACAGAAGTAAATAAAAAAAGTTGAGTACAAGGCTCTATCACTGGCCGCCCTCCGCCTCGGGCATCCTGTCGCGCTTCGAAGCTTCTTCACCTCCTCGGCCAGAACCCGATATCCCGGGCCGGCCGCTTCGGAGATGTCGGCCATGACGTCCTCCGCGAAAACAAAGTTGAGTTCAGCTCGTAGGCATACTCCTCCGAGGCCTTGAACTCCTCGATCATCTGTTCGCGACGGACCAGGGCTCACCGGACTGCCGCCAGAGCCTCGGCTCGGTCGCAGGAGTCCACTCTCGGCCTTGTGGGCCTTCTTCCGATCCTCCACTCTGGGCCTTGTCCTTAGCCCTCTTACGGGCCTCTTCATCTTGGCTTGGGCCTCCGCAAGTCCCGGACTTGAAGCGGCAAGGGCGAGTCGGACCGGCCAAGCCGACTTCACTCAGAGCGGCCGCCTGGATCGCCGCCACTCCGGATCATGTGCACCATGGCCCGACCGCAGCGGCGCCATGGCGGTGAGCATGTTGTCTTCCGCCGAGCATGCCAAGGTAGCGTTCGGGTCAGTCCACGACTGACAGGCTACTGGCAGCGCAGCCCACCGAGGCCGGCATCCGGATCGCCGATCTCTCCACCGGTGGGGACTTAGCCCTAAGAAGTCCTAAGCACCTTGGGGTCGACTTAGACGCAGGCGACGCCTCCTCCTTCCCGGCGTGGTGCCCAAGTAGGGTAGTTCGCTGAGGCGGCGCGCCGACGCTGGCGGGGGCCTCCGCGCTCGAGCGCAGCCATGAGGCCCTTGCCGCCTGCAGCCGGGCTGAAGCCTCCGGCTAGCGGGCGACCCGGCCGCCTTTGGCGGTTGATTTCGAGGTTCGCGAAGCCTCGGCCGTGCGCTTCTTCACGGGAGGGCCGACGCCCCTCATGGTCGGTTGGGAGGATGATTGGGCTGCGAGGTAAAAAACCGTTAGTAAGGCAGAAAAGGCACCCAGGTCGGAAATAAATGGAATAACACGGACGATCAGTTACGAGGAAGAAGATCTTTGAGGACGAGCTCGTGAAAGTCGAGCGCTGAATAGGTTCTCCTCGGTCAGCAATGTACGCCAATCCCGATCTGAGATCGATCTCGCGATCGTAGCACGCTCAGCCCAGCCTTCTAACGGTCTCGCCTCCTTGAAGTCTGCAAAAGAAAGAGAGTTGGCTCAGTTCGAAATAAGATAAGGTCGAGATCGGAAGAATAGTTACCGAGTTCGTGGTAGTTCACAGGAATGGCGACCTCCCCCTCCCAGTCGTCCGGACTGACCAGGCACCCCTCCGCCCAGAACCAGCTCGGCTTCCAGGCCTTTACCGAGTCCGGCAGTCCAGTGACGAAAGCTCCCCCCGAGTTCGGCCGGATCGAGCAATAGTACCAGCCCGAGTGCTGTCCGTCCGACTTGAAGGTGTACCAGTGGTTAAACTCCCACACCGTCAGTTCGCTAAGCCCGGCTCGGTGCCACAAAACCATCATTCCGAGGACGGTCCTCCACGTGTTAGGGGTGAGCTGAGTAGGCGCCACCCCCCAAGCACTGAGAAAGTGCTTCACCGCCCTCGGAAACGGTAGCCTCACCCCGGCTTCGAGCAGGGCCTGGCTCACCGCCACGCGCCCTGCGGAGGGGTAATCAGCCCGCTCGTCCGCCTCCGGCACCACGAACCGCACCCGAGGTGAGACCAGATCTGGCGTAATGAGCTCAAGACTCTCCTGGCCGCCGACGGAATCGAACATCCCCACGGCCTCGACCGTCGGCGCTTAGTCAGCTTCTTCTTCCTCCTCTTGAGAAAGGTCGGTTGTGGGGAGACCGGCTCGGACGGGAACGACGTGCCCACGTCGGAGGCAAGCTCGGCGGACTCAACCGTAGCTCGGACGGTTTGCAGTGGCACAGCCTCCAGGACTTCCTCCACGCTCGGGGAGTTGTCTCTGTGCGGAGAGGGGGAGGGCCCAGGAGATCGGTTTCCCTCGTCGTAGTCGTATACCTCTTCTGAACCCGACGACATTTTGTAAAATTTGTTAAGTAAGGAGTTCGGAAATCTACCTTAAAGCTAGGTCGGAAGGAGCTCAAGGGTCGTACGGCTCCTAACTTGGCTTGAGATCGAGAGAGAATATTTGACAAGTGTTGAGAACGGAGAAGTATAAACTGAAGAAATGAGGGGGTATATATAGGCGATGGCGGTGGAAGATGAAAAGACGTGACCTCATCCAATCGTCGACGGACACGTGGTCGCCCACGTGCCACGCCGCTGCGTGCGCCAGCCAGCGGCCAACCCCGACCGAGGTCGGCATTAACGCCGGGACAATTGTTGGCACTGGTGACGTGGCACGAGTGCGCGCCAGGCTCGCGCCCCACGTGGACCCTCGTCGACGTAAAGGAGAGCCAGGTCGGCCATGACCTGTAGCGTGTCCCAGGTCGGATTAATCGCAGATTTCACCCCAATAGTGATTTGGCGGAGAGGCCCAGTTCAGCTCGGCTAAGCCCACTGCCGTTGCCCTAGGGCCCAGGTCGGCCGAACTGTGGAGAGCTGTTCCCATCGCTAATGTCTGACAAATGGTCCGAGGTCAGCTCGGCCATGGTGTGTGACGATCCCGCTTCCTTCTGATGGCGAGCAACAAGGACAACCCACGTGTCACCTGACACCCTGACACCACCTGCAGCCGACAGACCATCCTTTCCCCCATTAATGCAACGACGGCTGCACCCAAGTTTCGAGGTCAACGCCTTAAATGCGAGACTGCCTGAAGTACAACAGACATCATCATTGCATCTATTCTGGAACAGACCTAGCCGGCGCCATGATGACCTACTACCCTCCTACCAGATTGCACACTATAAATAGAACACTTAGCATTCATTTGACACACGAAAAAATTCTCTGTAATCAAGGACTAGCTCGGACATAATACACTTATATTCTTTACTTCTTCAGTTACTACTACTCAGGTCTTGACACCCACCTCAGTTGATAAGTAATTAGTCCTTACTGATTTCGACATCAACAGTAGCATTACCCCAAATTGATTGGGCAAGTTCAAGATTCATATAACGTATATGCTAAAAGAGATAATGAGGGGAAAAAAAAGATTTTTAAATGTATAGTTTTAGAAAATATAAAAATATTATTACATCAATAAAATAAGTGATTGAAGAAACATTACTTTCGAAGTATACTGTGAATGTAATTGTGCTTGTTTGTTACAAATTTGATGGCCCTCTCTGTCTTATGCAAAAATTGTATTATTAAATTTTTGGAGAAAGTTACCATTAGTTAAATATACCTCTGAAATAATTAGCATGTCTTATAGCATTTTCAACGTGAAAGAGAAAAAAACAATGAAATAAAAAGCTAAGGAAAAATAATTCCCAGATATAATCCTGATGGGAGGTCGGTTACTCCCCCACACGAACAAAAAGGGACATGTACATCCCCTTCCGTCATTCCATCTTCATCGCTCGCCTCCCTCTTCGCTCCCGAACCTCCACCGCTGGTCAACATTCGACTTCTCCACTTCTCCTCTCCTTCCTCCTCCTCCTCCTCCTCTCTTTCGTCTGTCTGTAACGAGGCAAAAAGAGGGCTTGCCAAGGAAGAAGGAAGAAAAGAGGCTGCATCGCCTTCACCTCGCTCTTTGCTCCTGCAACGGCCGCTTCCAATCGGAATCACTAACAAGGAATGGTATACTAGTATAAAAAAATATGGGTATAATAATAATATTAATAATAATAATAATAATAATAATAATAATAATAATAATAATAATAATTTGTGTAACTGATATACTGTTAAGAGCCAGCATGCTCTCGAAAACCAATGCGTACGCCACTGACTCGTGTTAATGAAAGCTCGACCGACTGTAAGCCAAAGGATTTTTCTCATTCATCAATGTGATGAGAACATCTGTCCCTTCCCCTTCCAACTGCAGTAAGAGTAGTGAACCGCCATCTAATTGGATAACTCCTCCTCTGCCAGCAAAGAATAATGGCGAGGACGCCAAAACCAAATCCTTCATTTTTCAAGGTCTTGCTCGGCAATTTCACTCTCCGATTGGTAATCTCTTCTCTCTCTCTCTCTCTCTCTCGTTTTATTGCGATTTTAGGACGCAAGTTTGATGCATATTGAAATTAATTAAGTTACTGTTTGTGTGTGTAGCGATTGCCGCCGCTTTTTGTGCTAAAATACGGCAAAATATTGCCGGAGAAGGTGATTCTCACGACCGACGTCGGAGAATCATGGAAGGTGAAATTGGAAGAAGACGAGGGTCACCATTATTTCACCGAGGGATGGGCCAAATTTGTTGAAGATCTTCACCTCAAAATGGGGACATTTCTGGTATTTGGCCTCGTCCGTAGCTCAACGATTAAGGTCTCCATATACGGATTAAGCGGCTGCGAAATGGAACCGCGAGACTGTGAAACCGAAACTGAAGATTTGCCCCGTAGACTCCCTTCACGCGGTTCGTCTTCTCCATATTATTTCTCGATATTCTATTTTTGTTTTTATTATTTTGATTTTCATGGAATGGATATGCTAAACTTCTAATACGACGACGCTTTATCTGTTGACATGCATAGTTGCAAAGGGGAAACAACTAGTCCACAGTAGTGCTAAGGAAGAGCCAGAAAGCAGTGACAAAAAGTTGAATCCACAATTTCAAGTTGTTCTCACGACAAGCCATAGATATCAATTGGTAAGCAGCAATGTACATCTTGATAAACTTATGTGTGTTTGGATAAACTTATCTAATAATGAGTACTCATTTAAAAAAGAAGTGATTGTTCGATACCCAAGTGATCACCTCTACTATAAAAATACCAAAGTAATATGTCAGTAATGTTAATGTGGATACTAAATTAATTGTGGTCGTTTGAGATGGATAATTATTATTGAAGTTTGAATGAGTAGTAGAGAAGTTGGTATTTAGGCAATAAGGCTGTGGGGAAAAATCGATGGACCTTATAAGTGCTCTTTGTCCTAATTTTAGGAAATTCATAAGTCATTTGCCACCAAGAGTGAATTACTTGACAAAAGATTCGTGGTGTTGGAGGGCGCACAAGGGCGTTATAGGGCCGTTGCAATATTGCACAAGCGAATCAGGAGGATCTCTGAGGTTTTTTATGGGTGTTGGCTGGAATGACTTCCGAAAAGATAACAACATAGTCGTTGGAGATGCTTGCTTGTTTGAGTTCATTCCGAGTAAAAATGTCATTCGGGTTAAGGTGGTCAAGCGGCGAAAATAAGAAATTTGTCGACTTGTCTTATTTTTACTTGGATCATTTTGTAGTTTTGAACATCAGCATGTGAATGATGTCTACTGGCTATGTCAATGTAGAAGGATCTTGTTAACGTTGTATGTAATCTAATTTCTAACATCCTTTGCACTGGAGTCCAAACTGAGATTTATTGCATCCCGTCATAGCTACAAGGATTTAGCTTGGAGCCTAGAAATGGGGGTGCTACATGAGCAGTCCCTTTCTAGTAGTCTTGGAACTTTAGGAAAGTTCTCGTGCTGACGTGGTGCATCTTGACGTTGCCATGTAGCAGTAGGGGGTTATAAGTGGAGCTGACAGTCACATGGCAGTAGGGAGACAATGCCACATCAATCGCTAGATCTATAACAAAGTTTCAGCACTAGGATTAGATCAAATTCGATTACATGAGATACAAAATTGATGAGTAGTGGTGTCAAGATGGGTGGGCCGGTCGAACCCGGATCGGCCCACTCGCTTCTGGCCCGGACCGTGGGCCGACCCGCGAACCGCACGGGCTGGCCCGCGGTCCACATTGAGTTGGATCTGGGCGGGCCGGGCCCAACTGGGCGGGCCAGCGGTTAACCGTTGGCCCGCCAATTTTAAAAATTTTTTATTATTTTTTATTTTTTTAGTTTTATATTTATATTTTTTTCTTTACATATAAAAATATTAAAAAAAGTATTTGTTAAAAATCACATATTTAACTTTAACAGATTAAAAATGATTCAAATGAATCAAATTGGAACAACCCAAAAGTTCATATGAGTCAGCCCATTTGATTAATTCACACGGGTTGGCCCATATGGGCCGGCCCGTACGGGTTGATGGACGAGCCGGGCCTCATCCCAAAAAATGCGGGCCGGTCCAACCCGGCCCGCGAACCCGTATGAACGGGCCATCTACCCAAGCGGGCTTTTCACGGCCGACTTGAGGTGGGCCGGCCCGGCCTGGCCCACCCGTATTGACACCTCTATTGATGAGTATAGGCAATTGAGTGAGATTGACTCGTTAAACAACATTTGCGGTTTGACGAATAGTGATATCTACTTTTTGAATGGAGGGGGCTGAGATTTTTGCGGCCCTAAGTAGCAAGTTATTTAGGGGTCATACCAATATTTATAATTGAATTTATATATATCGAAATTTAATATTTGTTAGCATTTTATATTTAAAAAAAAAAAGATTTTTTTGACTTTGTTTTGGGGTCCTAAGCGATCACTTAACTCCTCTATACCTTGACCACCTCTGTTAAAAATGGAAAAAAAAAAAAAAAAGTTGGATAAACCTAGAGTCCTAGACAATAGGTTTTTGTTTTTTCATTTTTTGGCGGCCTTGAACGTGAAGAATTATTTTTTCTGTATGTATTTATAAACAACAATTTGAGATAGAGAGAAATGGACAACGTTTGGAACTGAATTCCTATCCATAGGCGAAAAACCAAGAGAAAGAGGAAAGAGAGGCTAATTTGTAATGCACATAAGAGCAATATTGATGTGGGGAAACTCGGAAAGCCTGAAGGGAAAAAAATCCAAAATGAAAAATCATAGGATAAGAATTTATTTTAAAAGAGGAAGAACAGTCAAGGAGGGAAAATCATATATCAACGGTGGATTCTATTATCATGGGGCCAAATTCACCCCCAAAGAAAATCCTCTACATTATTTTGTTCAAGGGGCAAAAAATTCAAAAAATAGGATTAGTCTCCCCTGTTATGAATAATAATTGAAGAATAATTATTAGGTGTTATGAATAATTGAGAATAATGTGGTGGTTATGAATTATGAGGAATAATTTGGTGGAGGAATAATTTGGTGGAGGAATAATTTGGTAAAAGATGTAATTATTATATGTGAATGACTATTATACCTTGATGAAATTATGTAATTACGATTGTCTTATTCGAAGTTTTCCTATAAATAGAGCGATTATTAATGAAATTCATTCATGAAAATTCTCAGCAATTCATTCTCTCTAAATTCTCTCTATTGTTTCTATACTTTTATAACACGTTATCGACGAGTCTCTAACCCTTTGAGTAATATGAAAGAAGTATGCTTTCTACACAGATCTTATAGATGATCTTCATGACGTAAACCTGATTATTACAAAGAAAATTATGGCCAATATTTCTTTGACGCTCCATGATTATAAACCCCTGGATTAAGACTATGCTTAACACCCTTTTCCTTCTTCCTTCCACTACCCTAATCACCACTTCTTGATAATTCCCTCAACCACAAATTAATCTACCTAATTACGGCGGCAAACGGTGGTAGCAATTTGGAGAGCATACATGAGGAGGAAACTAACCCTTTGGCTATCGTGCCCGATAATAATCCTCCCATTGATCTGCCACGTCCCGTCCAACCCGTGCCAGGTAATCAAATGGAAGTGTCGGTGCAGAGTGTGAAGAAAGGAAGAGAATCAGAAAAGGACGAAGGTATATATATTCCATTATAATATAATAATTATATATTATTTTATAATATAATAATATATTAAACTATAACATTCGTTTTATCGAGATATAAGGAGTATACATTATCAAAATCAAATTTTCTCGACTCCATTATACTCGATTTAACGAGAGCTTCGATTTGACACCAACATTGATAGGGTAATAACTCGTTTTGAAATATGTTATTATCAAACTTTCAAAATTTACAAATCAGTACACCAACTTTTGAAAAAGTTACAAAATAGTCATTGAATATTTTGATATTGATAAATTGAAATAGAAAGGAGATAATTTTCCAATCGTAAAACATTGATAAAATATTTTTGACAATTTTACCTTTGCGATTGAATGGACAATTTTACCCTTAGGTAAACCGACCTAATTTTGACGACAAAGAAAAATGGATAGAATATTCATGAAGAAATTCTAAATCCATTGATTATATAAAATGGCTTGAAGTCCATTTGAGTTAAAAGATCTAATATTATTTTAACTCAAGCAGTTCAATTACATAATGTACTTATTCTAGAAGGATAAGTGTGCGCTAGAAGTAATGAGTATTTGTTCTAGAAGAACAAATCGCTTCGTAGAGCAAATCAATATTTAATTCTCGCACTTTATTTACTGCAATTTAATTATCGCAATACCTCCTACTTGATGATGGGTTCAACCGTCACTAAACGGAAGGTTTTATATATTTTTGCACTTTATATGCTAAGTGATGGGTAGTACTCTTCATCGAAGCAGATCCTACTCTCAAGAAGTAGTTAAACATTATGCAATTTAATTCTTGCTATTTAAATTCGTGAAATTTATATTTATTGCAATAATTCCCATAAGGTAGGTTCGACCACCTATTGGAGGAAATTTAATTTCTGCAATTTAAATTTATGCACTTTATAGTTTGAGTATATTTCCAATGTGGTGGGTAATACCACACGATTGGTGTGCATATTTCCAATGTGGTGGGTTATACTACACGATTGGTTATAACTAATCATACTCCGTAAGAAGTTAGTTGATCAAATATTCTAATCCTACTGAAGAAGTAGACGATGAGAATAAAATTACTTCTCCATATATACCTAATATTAATGGAGAAAATTGAGCAAGTGGTACTTGAAGTTACCATTGATAAATAGATAAAAGTAAAATGCTCAATAGGTCCCATGTTGATAAATCAAAGAAAATATATCGCATGGAGAGATTATATGAAGTAATCTCATCGATGATATGAGATTGTATTAATATGAGAATAAAATGCTCTTGAAGAAGCATAATCACTAGATTGTATTTGAATAAAGCCAATATGATATTATTATTACTCCGTAAGAAGTACAAAACAATAAGTGGAACATATTGAGAATATCAAAAGATGGCATTAAACACTAAAATATAGAAAATGCAAAAGAATATACATATGAATCCATAAATGAGGGATGCGCTCTCGAGAGTATAAATACTCGTGAATCCTCGCCACCATCAACATTAGGATTCATAATGAAATATTTAAAGGATCCGAATTTCTTTTTCGCTGACACGGTGGTCCGTGACCGACGGACTCGGCTTCCAGATTCTTGAACATATGCATGAAATTTGATGAGTAGTTCATCAATAGTACTAGCGTAAATAAGTATTTTTCTCAATGAATGAGAGATAAACTTATTATTTACACCTCGATCTAGAAACGCTAGTAAGCCATCAAAGAAATTATTAATATTCAACAAACCTATTGGTTTGACATGAAAATTCCACTGTGCCAACGAGGCTATATTGAATATTTCCTCCAGTGTGTTGTAGCCGCCTGGAAGGACAATGAAAGCATCACTATTATTCATCATATACATCATGCGCTTGTGGATGGATTGCGCTTGTAGCCCCAACCCCGCTGGACCCATGGTAGAACTGCTCCAATTGGTATTAGATCCAACTAGATGAAAAGGTATTACACTCAAACTCTTATTCCCCATGATGGTGCAGCCATTATAAGTCTAGCTAAAAGTTTGTTGTTGGTTCCTCCATATAGTATATTGATTTCTTGTCTCCCTAACTCTTTTACGAGTCGATTTGCCATATCCACATATTGGATATGGCCTACCAATTTAGATCCACCAAGAATACATATGGTTTTAATCTGGCGAGGTAAAGGCTGACTTGTATGAGATGATTCTAAAATCTCCATATCCATCTCTACTCCTATCTCTCTTTTTACACTATACTTTTAATGTATGAACATGAGAGATATATGAAACCCTCTATTTAAAGAAAAATTTTCAAACCAATAATTGAGTGCACTATTTACTTTTTGACAAATATGAAAGAGAAAAAATGCAGAAAAAAAATTTTAAGTGAAAATGAAATATACCTGTCGGTGATTGAAAAATAATATATATATATATATATATATCTTAAAATCGAAAAACAATATTTACAATTACAAGAAAAACATTGATCTTCAAGTTATTACAACCGAGCTTCCTTATATTAATATGAGAAAATTATTATACTAAAATTTTCTACTAAATTTACAAACGTGATCTTCTAAAGTAAGTTTTTCAAGATCTGTAACGCGTTTGTTGATCTTTGAATTTGGCCCATAAGGCCATTAGCTCACCTTGTAACGTGTCCACTAGGATGTGTCTCAAGAGCACATTGAATATCATCCAAAGGTTCCTTACTCAATCCATCCTTAATGAATGCTATTTTATCTTCTCGGTTTCGGACAAGTACCCCACAGATTTACATCGAGTGTCACATGTCCATCGAGCACACTTGTAGCATCCTCCTAATCTTTTGCTCTCCGCTTCTTTGAAAAAACTACTTTTACCCATACCAGGCATGTATTTAGAGGGAATTGAAACCTCACCGGATAATCGAACCTTTGCTTCAATCAAGTATCTGATATCTTGTGGGATACCATTATTCATTAGCATCCTCAATCTTTCACCTACCTCGATAAATCCTTTTTAGGATTTTGATCGGTAGTGATGGATAGTATTTTCAAGATTTGAGAGCTTATGATCCATTATAATGTATAGACCCTTGTTAGGATGAATTTTGCAATAATTTTGATGATTTATTTATAGAATAATACGACGATATGAAATAAGACTCGATTTTAAATAAATAATATGAAGCGTAAGAGCTACGATTTCTGAATTAAATAATAGCCTGATGTGATGCGTATGAGTCAGAGCTCTGTTTGAACAAGAGTAGACAATATTGTCACCAAAAGATGATGGAATATGTCTGAATTGTTTCTATGATATCATGTTGAGCACTATACGTATACTAGTGAAATCGATATAAGAATTTACTAAACTAGAAGTTCAAATAATACTGCTTATAAAACCGGATTGACCATCCCGCTTAAATAATTATTGAAATCAATATTTCAAGTGAAGAATTAAAGGAATTCTTCAATGATTGTTCTCGATAAATGATGAAATCATTACTAGCCAATATTGAATAAATCCCAAATATATCTGGAATAAAGGATGAGAAGTATGGGCCCACTCATCCTCCATGTGGACTACTAGATATTATGATATGGATCCACTAGATAGTCACATGTGTATATGATTCGTAATTTGAAATTTACGAAATATTTGCTCACTATGAGCATGATTTTCGATTTAATGATAAAGCTAGTAAATGTATATCCCAATACTTGAATAAATCCTCAAGGATTTGAGTATGCATACAAGTGGGATATTATATGGCAAATTATTTAAAGTCCTCAAATAAATTGCCGATATCGAGAATAGAATGCAAACGGTCTAAATTCCCATATTAAAATTTGAATGATGAGAACATATATGATTAAAATCATACCAACTGTATAAGTTTTGGTGTTCTAAATTTTCTCAAAGATGAGGGGAGTATTAAAGATTGAAAATGATATGTGAAATGCATCATGTTATATCCTCACAATTAAAATATGAACTTGAAGTTCAAAGATGCATAAAGATGCTATGAACAATCACATATATCGCTTAAGATGTTTTGATAAGTTAGCACTGTAAGCGTTGATATTATGAGATTTCCCCAAACATATATATCAAAGCAAATTATAAAAGATGGTCTTAATAACGGAGGCATATGCTCTTGAAGAGTATATAGACATAACTATATTGTGTAATCCTACAAGAGGATTGTTAATGAGATATCTCGATAAGTTATGTCGATATGGGGAAAGAAATGAAATTGAAAATGTGTCGACACGATATGAAAATGTAGCGCTACATATGATCAATGATAATGAAAATATTGAGATATATTGAAGATGATAAATGGTGAATGTGAAATCCTTAACTTATGAGATGATGAGATGATGATGACTAGTACTCAAGTTTAAAGATAAGCATGGTGGTCATTATATGTTGCATGCTCATGAAAGTTAAATTACCGATCGTGTGTGTAGTACCGAAAAGGAAATTAAAGGATCGGGTGAGCTAAGCCCGTGTTTATGAGTACCCTAAAGGGTGAGCTAAGCCCCTGAGAATGAAATAACCTATTAAGTGAGTATTAAATGTTAAATGATATATTTTAAGTGTTAGTTAATTATGAAGGTTTACTTATATGTTTACATGTTTTTACGATGAATTTATATGCTTTAAATTGTGTATTTGGAGACATGTGTTCATGGTGAATGTTTTGTAGTTGTGTAAGAAAATTGATGCACTCTAAATGAACAGAAGAGTATAAAATCAATGTATATGATACTCATACAAATGTATGAAAGATTTTGAAATGCTTGCAAAGATACTTGTATAAAATACGCTGCACTCTTTTTCCCTTGATCGAGGTTTTATCCCATTGGGTTTTCCTAGCAAGGTTTTTAATGAGGCAACTTTAAAGGCGTATTCACATGAATAATGTACTCTTTTTCCTTCATTAGGTTTTTCCCACCGGTTTTTCCTAATAAGGTTTTAACGAGGCATATTCATGGTATATTGAGAACGATAGGAGAAATTGATGCAAAGTGTATCTATTGGATCAAGTTATAATGGAGCTAATGCTTTAGATCCAAACGATGATGATATTGAAATCATTTACCGTAAGTAAAGATATCGCTTCTCAAGATATGAAATCGAACTGAGCAAATTGCCTCTTTTCCTTCGATCAAGTTTTTCCCACCGGGTTTTCTTGACAAGGTTTTAACGAGGCAAAGACGTGAATACTCATATGCCGCCGATAGACATCGTGGGAGCAATGTTTTGATGAAGCGGTATATAACCACTCCAAGCTATCAATCGGTTTGGAAGTTTTTTCCCAGGTTTTTCTCCAAAGCAGTCAGGAAGACATTTGTATTAATAGTCATTCAAAGTGTTATGAATAATAATTGAAGAATAATTATTAGGTGTTATGAATAATTGAGAATAATATGGTGGTTATGAATTATGAGGAATAATTTGGTGGAGGAATAATTTGGTAAAAGATGTAATTATTATATGTGAATGACTATTATACCCTTGATGAAATTATGTAATTACGATTGTGCCATTCGAAGTTTTCCTATAAATAGGGTTTCAGTTATTAATGAAATTCATTCCTGAGAATTCCTTAGAATTCATTCTCTCTAAATTCTCTCTATTGTTTCTATACTTTTATAACATCCCCAATATTATTTGGTGTGAAAAACATTGATATTTGGATTTTTAGCCATAACATTAATCTTGCTCTAATGGTGGAAAAAAATAGTATTTTTGGGTTCTGATCAAGTTCGGCCAACATTGAATTTTTTAAGGAAGAAGTAAGGAAGATCTTAGTTCTTTTGAGAGCAGCAAACCATTCATTCATTGTAAAAGGAAAAAAATTAAAAATTGAAAAATCTCTGTTCTTTTGAACTTTTGAGACATGAAAACAACAAAGAAAAAGTTATACTAAGAGCTTATTCTATTAACATTAAATTACATATAATTAAATTTATTTTCTCTCAAATTCTTTTCAACAACTTGCACTGTATATGACATAGTTATTTTATTTTACTAGTCATTGTGAACGTGCTTTGTACGTTGCTATAAAATCTTTTAATGTCTTGTCGAAATATACTAAATTTTTCTAATTCCTAATGAACTATATTATCTATCTTTTGTTGCAATGTCATCATAAACTACATTGAGCATAGAGAAGGGTAAAATTCACATATAACAATTTACAATGATTAAAATGTAAATTGTAATGGTCATTCAAAATAGAAACTATTTTTTATTTTATTTTATTTTATTTTTTGAATGGGAAACAATTAAAGAGCAATTAGATAGTATAACCAAATAAAAGGATAAACGTGGGAAAAAGATATTCACCATTTGGGATGTCAATCGTTTAAACCTTAAACCCTTTGAGGTGTTCAATTAATATAGATTTTTGTGGATTTTTTTGAAGTCCATTAAAGTCACATAATATTAAATCAAGACTTTTAAAAGTTTGACAAAGTTATGTGATATTCAATTTGTTCGTAATTTTTAAAGACGAATGTGGAATCCTATATTCAATTTGTTAGTGATTTTGAAAGACTAATGTGGAATCCTATACGAAGTAGGAACAATTTTTTTAGTGGAAATGATAAAAATGATTTATTACCAAAAGTCTATGATTCGCCCCTGGGGTTTCAAAAAACAATTATCAAATGGTAAATCTAACGTTCATCTCCATGGTGTAGTAAAAAAAAATTATTTTCATATATTTTCATCACATTATTATTATTATTATTATTTATTCTAACTTAGAAATTAATTATTTTTTTATCATTTTTTCATATAGACGGTCCAAAAGAATTCATATTAGATTTTATCTTGCTCAAAATTAATTATTTTTGGAATTTTCTAAAGAAGTATAACCATTTATAAATATATTTTAGATGAATTCGTTATTTAATTTTAGATGACTCATTGCAATTAATTGGCACTCATGATATTTTAATTTTTAGCAAGTTTAAATAGAGTGAATAAATTCTTCTTCAAATATGGTGATATAAATGTAATTTAAAATTACATGCACGGGTAAAAATGGAACAAAATATTTTTCTTGACTCAGCCAACTTTTCATAGAGGGAAGATAAATAAGAGGAAAAGTAGGTGAATCAACATACATAAATAATATTATCGTGAATAGTTAAATTAAGAGTTTTGATTTTGAAGGGACTTTTTAAACTATTAATTAAATGAAGAAAATATATGATTATCATAAGATATTAATAAATTTATTATTTATTAAGGAAAAACTAAAATTATACAAAACTAATAGGGGTACTTTTGTTCAAAAAAGTTTCCCACATCTTCCATACTTTTATAAATAGTATAGATTTTTCTAAATTGATGATGAAGAAGTTCGAAGATTATAAATTGTGAATATATTATATTAAAACTAAAAGTATAAATACTACATATCATTATTCATCAATTATCATTGATGATGTACCTTAACATTGGTGCTCATGTATTAGTATCATTTCTAAGTAATACCAACAGTCCACACAAACACATCAACACTGTCTATTTTTTTGAGGGAAATAAGCTTATTCATTCATTGCATTAGCAAGAAGACAATTTAAAATAAACAACGGCGGAAAGTAAGACCATTCAACAACATCAAATAGAGAACTAGGGGACTTAGCTAGTGTCTGAGCAACTTGGTTCGCTGACCTCCTCACCCAATTGAACTTAAGATTTGGGAAGCCTCATGCAAGGAGCCGGCACTCTTCGATCAGCATGCGAAAATAGGAGTTATTGTCTTCATTATTTTGAAGGGCTCTGCAGACTAAAAGAGCATCCATCTCAACAATGTGGACCTCGGGAAATCTATCCTTAAGCCAAGATAAGGTCTCACGAACTCCTAAAGCTTCGGCGATAAGCGGATCTGTAATCCTCGGCACTAGTACAATCTTAGCAGCAACAAAGGAACCCAAGTCATCCCGAATCACTAGACCAATACCAGCTTTCCGATGATTTTCGAAGATGGCAGCATCAAAATTTAACTTGAAAGAACCAGCCATAGGTGGTTGCCATGAAACAATATCTACTGCTTGGGGAGCCTCACTCAATGGTGACATTGGGATGTTGGTGTCCCTCCACTGCTGAAGAAAAATTTTTGCATGCATTAAATGATCGGGGTGTTGTTCATAGACATCACTGTCGTTATTTGATTGTTAATTTGTTGTAATTTGTCAATGATTTATAATTACAGTGTCATCTTTAATGTATGATTTAAATTAGCCAATCAATTATGACATTGCTAATCTCTACCATATAGAAAGGGCTTAGAGTCGAAAAACATTTTCTTGCAAATAACGTCATCACTTCTACTGTTTATTCCTCATTAGTCCTTCAACTAATATATGAGTCATAAAGTAGCTAAAAAATTATTGAAAAAGTATATTAGATTTGCACCATCTTTTTACATGCTTGATGCTTATCAGGTAGAAGTATTTTCAAAACATTTTTAGACAATTATGTCCTCACTTCTACCTTATATTCCTCTTTTGTGCTTCCACTAATATATTTATCATATTCAAAAAAAAAAAAATGATATATTGAACAAGTCTATCTAACTTTCACTACCTCTTTACAAACGTATTTGGAATTATTATTATATAACATCATCGCCTATATATAATTTCTTATTCTTTATTCGTCTTTCAAGTATTATGATGTGTCAACATTTATCTTTAAGTACATGTTTCGCAAGCATAATATTTAGTTTATAGTTTACTTGGAGAGCTTATAAGTTCTTCCTACTCAAATAAATTTTATTTGATTGGAATAGTTTATCTGAAAAGTTAGAACTTATTTGAGAAATATTTTTTACTACTAACTTTTCAAATAAGTTCACGAGCTTTTCATTTTTTATTCAATTTATGCCTTTTTATTTTTTTAAAAAAAGTAATATTATTCTTTTAAACATATCATTTTCAGCCATTTTATATTTCTGGTTTAGTTTTTAAACTAATTTTATCAAACACTAATATTTAAATTATCTAACTTTTCAACTATCAGCTATAAGTTATAAACTAGAAGCTCTCAATTGATTTATCAGCTATTAGTTTGTTTTACTAAACATACCCTAAAATCAATGAATACATATAAGGGTGGGGCTCTTCACACCCCATCCCTTTCTAATCACATGCAAAAAAAAATCTCATTTTTCCAAAATGTCGTCACCTTTATTTTAATAATAATAATAATAATAATAATAATAATAATAACAACAATAATAAACCACCCTACCCATCTTCTTTTCGGTCATCTTCTCCGACCTCCAGCAACCATCACCAACGAACTTCGACCACCAATACCACCAAATCTAGTGGTTTTGAACCACCAACAACCAATTGCTAGTTCCAACTAGACGGTAGATGGGTGGCATTTTTTTTTTTTTTTAATGAAAGTGAGGGTGTTTGGGGGAGATGGGATTTTTTTTGGGGTGTACTTAGAAATGCGTGGGTTGTGAATAGCCTCTTCCTAAATATAGTTAATTTACTTCTTTATTCTTCTCAAATTAGGAGTTAAATAACAATAGCGTTTCTCTCACTTCCTTCACCATCGCAATTTTGTTTATCTATTCATTCCCATAATTATATACTTTATTCATCCGACATATATAGTTCACTTTAATTTTTACACAAAGATTAAAAATAGTACTAGAAAAATAAATTTACAAACAAATTTTCTATAATGTATTTATTTAAATGAATAGAAATCATAAATATATTTAAATTTTCAATTATATATGTGAGGTATAATAGTAAATGAATATAAAAAGTGCTATTAAATATAAAAAGGAGACAATATATGTAGGACAATTCCAAAAGTGGATTATATATGTGGAACAAACGGAGTTACGAATGATAGGGCTTGAAACTGTAACTTCGACGTTGGCATGAAATTCAGCGGTGGAGCAAGTACATGGCGAGTGCGGTCACGTGACCGTACTCAAATTTGGAAGAGAAGTTTTATAGCTTTGTTGGGATTTTGCTTCAGCCGACAGTCAGCCCTCCAGTTGCCGAGAAAGTTCTCCATAGTCGGCGGCAGATGCGCAGAAAACCAGAGTCTAAAGAACGCGAGCAGCCGAGTAAGAAGATGAATAGTGCAGGGTTTCTGGGTTTGGGTCTTTTTCTTTTCGAATTGGGCTTTTTGTGGACTTTTATATTGGTAAACATGTGGGCCTAATATCAACAAACCCAATTTAGCCTTCCAGCTTACCTATGCGTGTGTCCAGGAAGTCAAAGTTATGTACTTGAAAGTTGAAATTGAATGGTAAAAAGGTATTTCTCATGTATCTTTTATTTTGTGTTTTTGTGTTCATTATTATTTGTCTTACTTTGTAGTTGATTTGAATTTTATACTAATAAAATTAATTTATAGAGTGATAGGGGTTGATTTTTAATAATTTTTAAAAATTTTTAATGTAAAAGAGAAGAGAGAATTAGAGATGGCAAAACGACCCTTGAAATCAGAAAACCGTGGATACCCGAATCGAACGGATTGAAAAAACCTGAACCAATGGATTGACGGGTCGGATATGGTTTTCCAACATAAAACCCAACATGGATATGGGTCGGATATGGATATTAGAAAAATACCCGAACCCGAACCGAATAACCGTATATATATATTTTTTATTATTATTAATTTCTGCTAAATGAAATTTAAAATAATAAAATTAAGTTACTTTTCTCATTGGTGACGCCAGACAGAAAGAGAAAAGTCAAGGCCTAATTGAAAATAGAAAGAAATCCGAAAATCCCACATCGGTTAACAATTGGGACGCCAGATAACTTTTTCATTATAAAAGGACAACAAAGGGAGAAGTGTTATGATAAGAGAAAAGTCAATGCCTAATTATTCAAAATGGGGCTGCAACTTGAAAATAAAATTACAAAAAATTTGAATTATATATATTTATATTTATATTTAATATTTAACATTTAATAAGATGAATCTATATAGTTGACTTCATTTTGCGTCAATGGGTTATGGTTGAACGGCTTTTTTGAGTGGGTTTTATTCGAGTTTTGTAATATTAATTAATATTTAAATTTATTATTTCATATAATTTATAAATGATATAGTACTTATTATATATATATATATATATATATATTGAGCAGGTAAACGGGTACCCTAATTGGTTTGAAAATCAACCCGAAGGAATATCCGAACCGAAAAATCGCAGTTCAAATATGGATATGGATATGGGGTTGGGACCTCGGTTCAGATATGGGTATAGTCGACCCGAGCCGAACCGACCAGTTGCCATCCTTAGAGAGAATAAGTTGAGTTGAATGGTTTAGTTTAAACCTAATTTTGATTTAGCCATTTAGTGTAAGGGGAATTAGGGCATGGTCAATTGATTTTTGATTCAAAGTACTTCGTTTAGTTTAATTAGTTTAGTATTGAAATTGAATCAATAGCGGATCTTTATTGATTATTTTCATTTTATATTAAGGATTTAGTTAATAATTAGTTTAGTTAATTATTGATTTGAACGACCAATTGTTGTTTATTTCATTTTCCAATTTCTTTCTTTCTTTTTCCTTTTTTTTTTTGAGATTTTAATATATTTTTGCAAATTTTATGTGTTATTAAATTGATTTACAAGTTATGAAACGTCATTTTCAACCTAAACCGAAATTCCATTATAGAGATTCTAGTTTTAATGTAACATCTAATCCAATCACTACTTCTAGTTTAATACGAAATTTAACACTTATTAACAACAAAAAGAAGTCTCAAGTTCAATTAATTTTTTATCTAAGGTTAAGCTTAGTTTAGTTTTGTTTAGTGTTGAAATTGAATAAACAATTTCGGTTGTTTGTTGTTTAATTTTTTTTTTTAATCTAGGGTTTCTTCTAATTGACTATAAAAAAAATCTCAAGTGGTAGGTAACGGTCAACAAAATATTGATTGTAAAAGATATTCATATCCTCCTAATTTTTTATAGAGAGACATTTTAAAAAATTATTAAATTCATCGTAAAACGGTTTTTTAGTATGAAAGCATGCAAAAAAAATAATTGAAAGGTATTATATTTGTGTTAAATCCTAGTGGGGAACATGTCTACTCCTTTGGTTCCTTTTCCAGTTCGACCATACTTTTGAGGAAGAAGTAAAACTCCAGTGTGTGTAAGGGGAGTAAAATTTGTAACCGCGCTCATCAGAAATCCTGGCTACGCCCTTGGTCGGAATATTGCCTTTAACCAAATGAACGATGATCCCAGGGAAACAAGAGATCTAGCTCATATAGTATTGGCAATGGATCCGAATATTGGTTTCGGATCGGATCGGCCTACTCCAAATCCAAATCCAAATCAATCACTCTGATTCAAGTCCAAATCCAAATTCCTCGAATCGGATCTGATCGGGTCAAGAAAGAAAATACAAATACGATCCATATTAGTATATGTTTTTACAAAAAAATAAAAAATAATAAAAATGCAATTAAAAAATAAAAAATAAAAAATCAATTCGGATCGGATCAGGCCTAATCCGATCCAAATCCAAATCTATTTCGAATCGGTCGATCCACGGATCAATGATCCACGGATTGTCGGATCGGAAATTGCTCAATTAAAATCGGGTATCCATCGAATTTAAATCGAATCGAATTTTTCTATCATCACTAAACTCATACAATAGGTAAAAAGATTATAAATATAACATGTCTATTATAAATATAAAATAACCAGATTTATTAATATGCCAATTAACCTATGGTTTGGCTAACTAAAATCAAACCTATCGATTGTGATGCTCTAACCAGCATGCTCCCGAAAACCAATTGCACTGTGCCACCGAGTCGTTCATTGACAGCTCGACCAACCTTTTAAAAAGATTTTTCTCATTTATCAATGAGATGAGAATCTTTCCCTTTCCCTTCCAACTCTACTAAGCGAACCGCGGTCTAATTGGACTGCGAGCAAAAAATTAATGGCGAGGACACCAAAACCAAATCCTTCATTCTTCAAAGTCTTGATCGGCAATTTCACTCTCCGATTGGTAGTCTCTGCTCTCTCTCTCTCTCTCTCTCTCTCTCTCTGTGTCGCGCTCTCTCTCTCTCTTTATTGTGATTTTAGGACTCAAGTTTGATGCATGTTGAAATTAACTAATTAAGTTACTGTTTATGTGAGTGTAGCGATTGCCGCCGCTTTTTGTGCAAAAATACAGCGACCTATTGCCGGAGAAGGTGACTCTCACAACCGACGGCGGAGAATCATGGAGGGTGAAATTGGAAGAAGATGAGGGCCACCATTATTTCACCGAAGGATGGGTCAAATTTGTTGACGATCTTCACCTCGCAATGGGGACATTTCTGGTATTTCACCTCGTTGGTAGCTCAACGATTGACGTCTCAGTGTACGGACTAAGCGGCTGCAAAATGGAACTACGAGACTGTGAAACCGAAAATGAATATTTGCCCCATCGATGCTCTGCCCGCAGTTCGTCTTCTCCGCATCTACTTTTAATATCTTGTTTTATTTCTTTTTACCTTTTTCTCTTTTTGTGGTAATTAAATATGCGACGATGCTCTCTGTTTGTTTTTATTTTTTATTTTTGGGACATTATAGATGCCGAGGGGAAACAAGTAGTCTACAGTAGTGTTAAGGAAGAGGGATGGAGTCCTACCAGCGAGTATACACCTCAAAGTTGTTGGAAAAAGTTGAATCCACAATTCCGACGGGTTCTTAAGAAACGCGATCAATATCACTTGGTAAGCAATGATCTACTTCTTCACAATCTAGACAGAGATTTTTGAATATGTTATTTAATAGTAGTAAATTTTTATTTTTTTTGACCGGGTGGCAATCGGGAAGGGGGGATGGTAGGGGTGGGAATAGGAATCGAACCCTAGCCTCCCGTCTGCAAACACGAGCATCAGACCACTAGGCTCTTGTTCAATTCCTATTTAATAGTAGTAAACTATAAGTGTCTATATATATATATATATATATATCGGATGAAATCAGTCGTTGAAATTGGGTTAATAAGTAGCAAACAAGCGTTCGTATGGGATGTCATCTTGACAATTGGATAATGTCAAGGTGATATGTGAGATATGGCCTCGTCGGCGTCAGTGTTACCTAAGATGGATAATTATTATAGTTGATATTTTGGTATTAAAAGGGCAAAAAAGAAAAGAAAGAAGTTGCGACAAAAAATATATGGATCTTATGTTTGTTCTTGGTCCTAATTTTAGCGCTTTTACAAGTCATTTGCCACCGAGACAAAATTACTTTGCAAAAGATCTGTGGTTTTGGAGGGCATGCAAGGGCGTCATTGGATCGTTGCATTGCGAATCGACAGAGGATGTGGTAGGCTTGCGATGACTGCAGGTTGGAAAGAGTTCCAAAAAGATAACAACATAGTCGCTGGGAATACTTGTTCGTTCGAGTTCATTCCAGGTAAAAATGTCATTCTCGTTAAGGCGATCAAGTGACGAAATTAGGAAATTTTCAACTGCCATTATTTTGCTATATGACTACTAGTTATGTCATTTTGGAATGATCTTGTTAACATTGTTGTGTATCTAATTTCTAACTTTGCAGTGAAGTTCCAATTAAGCTGTATAAATATGAAGGAAAATTCTTAGTGTACACACAAATCAACTTTCACACACTACCGCACCTTAATACATTAAATAGAAAAAGATCAAAATACCCCCTGAAAGTGGGGGGCTCACACCCTATTAGGATGTGGTAAAAGTGTGGTATGATTTTGTGTGTACCTCAAGAAGAACTCAAATATGCATTCTGCTTGTTTTTTATTGTGGTGGGTGGATTTTGTGAGAAGTAAAGAATTTCTAGTATTTTAGGAGTATCTACTCCATACTTCTAACCAGTGATGAGTGATCACAAAGACCTTTCACAAGGTGTGATATTCTTGTAGAACAAATATGTCACTAGTTATAGCATTCATTTTCTCAATTAAAAAAATCAAATGCACCTTTTTTTTAGGAACTATTTTTCTTTCTGCATATAAAAAACGAAAGAAAGAGAGGGTAATCCGTAATGAATCTATTAGACAAAATCTTATTTGTGGGTTCCAATCCATTTTGACGAACAATGAATTTTTTTATGTAAGAAGTACACAGTTATTTGTTGGGTTCGGCTAAATATATACACGCCCCTCTCCAACCTTTTGAAAAATAAAGTGGCCAAATTACCCTACTCAATGCTCCCCTTCCAAAACCGTGAAGACAAGCCGCCATTGATCCGTCTCTTGAGCTCGAGCAGCAGCAACAATGGCGGAATGAAGATAAAATAGATATGGAAAAATTGGCCACGGAAGGAGAGAGGATTAAAAAAATTTTAAAAATTAAAAATTAAAAATTAAAAATCAAAAATCAAGAACACAGCAAGAGAAGAACATGCATATGATTTTTGACATTTTCATTTCATTGTTCAATAATTTTCGCCCAAAAGTATCAATCTTTCACATACAATGTGTCACTTACAATCCAATGCACCGAATTGTTGAAGAATTATTTAAAGGAAAGGACGAAAAAATGGAACAAAAGAATGTTCGACCCAATTGGGTCGAACATACCTTTTACCTTTAATTTTATTTTATTTTAAATTTTATTTTATATAATAGAAGGCTTGCAATTGCAGCAGATGTTTTCCACGATGGCTTTTGTTTTGGCCAAAACCCACTCAAGAAGGAAAAAAAAAAACAGAAGAAGAAGAAGAAAAGAAGATGATGAAGGGGTGTGAAGAGAGTAATTTTCCAAAAAAAAAATTTTCAATTAGAGGGTAAAGTGGGAAATTGGGGTTGTTTAAGTAAGATATGGGATTGAGTCAATTCACCCCCCCCGGGGTGGAAATTGTGTTTAGCAGTACCCTTATTTGTATGGGATAACTGCCACCGTGCACAAATGAGCAACATGGGTCATTTAGAGCGATTGCGAATGTTTATAAATGAATAAAACGATGTGTAAAGTAATCAGAGCCGGACCTTGCATTAGGCGGAAGAGGCCCTTGACTCGGGGCCCAAATTTTCAAAAAATTTTTTGGGGGCCCAAAATCATGGAATGTTATTTATATATACATGCGTGTAACAATCCTTTTCTGTTTTGGATTTAAAATTTTATTTTATTTTGACATGCACGAGATTTGAATTGAATCTTTGACCAAAATGCAAAAATTCTACTTAAAGGTCGTTAGACTACATGATTAATTTAGTATAATATACGTCTCTCAGTTAAATAAACTTTAGATCTATATATTTCTTTATTTTTTATGTCAACTTTCATCATATCTTAACAAATATTTGATTTTTATATGTAGTTTTTATTTTCTCATTTTAATAATTTTCAAGCTTTGTTATTAAATTATTTATATAGCATCAATATTTCACAATATTTTTATTTTTCTTTTATTTAAAAATTTGGTGTTTCAAAAGGATATCCAATATTTATATCAATAAAAAATTATTAACATTTATAGAAAAATAAGTCTCATCCTAAAGATGCATTTTTTATGTAATTATTATTTTAAGGTTATTATTTAATATATTTCTTATATTATTATTATTATTTGGTGATGATGAAGATGACGATAACAGGATTTTAGAGTATTTTTTTTACGTTTTACATTGAAAAATAAAAGCGCAACGCCCATGTATTCTTGGTGTTATATAATATTTTTCAAAATAAAATTTGAGTCTATGCTACAAGTTGGGGCTCCTTTTTATATTTCCACTCAAGACCCCAAAATCTCAGATACGGCACTAAAAGTAACAAATAGATAGAAAAATAAAAATGAGGAAAGATATGGAAACAAATTTAAAAATAATAATAAAATAATAGTGAAAGATGTATATTTGGATGTGTAAATGTACTTAATACAGAAAACTATGAAAAAAAAGTGGAGAAAAGTGAAGAAAATGAAATAAAAGTGATAAAAAGAATTTGAAATTTTTGGACCAACTCAAATTCTTGTTTTTATCTCCCTAAGAGCAACTCCAACGTGGAGCTATTTTGGACGAATTCCTCTCCAACATTGACACCAAACTGCTGCCAATTTGGTGCCAATGAACAGTGCACCACTACACTGTTCCTTTGGAGTTAAAAATAGGGCCCAACTCTCTTCTTTTTATTTTTGTTTTTTCTTTACTTTTTAACTATTTTATTTTTATCTTTTCTTTTCATCACATTTTCTGTATTTTTTATTAAAATTTTCACTACTCAATACTTCCAATTTATTTCATGATGTTTAATAATTTAATTAAAAAAATCTATCAATTTTTTTTAGTTAATTAAGATTAACCTTATAGCCTTCAAAAATAAATAAATAAAAATGAATCAATGTGTTGTAGAATATTATTTATTATTATGTGTAAAATATGTATTTATACTTGTATAATAATAATTTACATAAAAGTGCATTTTAATAAATAAGAAAAAATGGAAATATTGAATAGTGTGAATTTGGAGTAAAATTTAGAGCTGATTGTTGGAATAGAAATGATAAAATATTATAGTGATTATTCTATTCTAGAGGAAAATTTAGAGGAATGGTCTCTATACGTTGGAGATGCTCTCAACTAAATATTCTCAATTGAGATGGTGCATTGGAGATGCTCTTATCATGCAAACATTTTCACTCTAAAAAGAATAATATGCTCAAGGGAATGTTCTATACACTTAATTTCTTTTAATTTCTTTAAAATTAAAATATGTCTTCCATATTCTCGTTTTTAATAATCACATATTAAATTATTTTAAAATCACTTTAAATTTAAATCTCTGTTCCACATACCCTAAGACTTTGGGTGCCAAGATTCAACGATCCAAGACAAAACCTTTACAATCTTTAAAGAATTAGGACTCACGCAAAAATAAGTCTTTTAAAATTACAGTACATAATCCCATTAAAAAAAAATATTATGAGATCGTTCTCAGTGTTCGACCATCATGTTACAACCCTTTCGAATTATGATTTTTAGAACTTCTTCGATACAACTTAGTTTTCTCCACAATCTCTTTGAATGACTTATGACGTTGATTTGATATAATTTTTTTATATTTTTAAAATTATATTCTTTCTTTTTAGCTATGTCTCTAAAAATCATTTTTTTAATAATCTATGTTAAAAGTTAGAGTCAGTCCAAAGAGAAAAAAAAAAAAAGAAAAGAAAAGAAAAAACTTAGAGCTTGTTTGCCACCCTTTATTTCAAAAATTATTTTTCTCAAACATTATTTTGAAGCATTCATTTTATTAATGTGACAACTCTCTCATATTTTTTAAGCATCTCGTAACTTTTCTATCCCTCTCGCCTTTTGTTCTCTTAATTTTACATCTCATAACTTTCCAACTGCATGTTCAAATCGTTTTTTTATAAATTTTCCCAAACATACACTTTAATCATATTTGTGCAACAAATAATACTAAAAGTATAATAAAAATAGCATAAAAAGAGGTACGACCTCTGATAGAGGGATAAAGAAAATGCTATCATTTTTAATCGTCCTTGTATTAGTGGAGTCCACCCCTCCATTAAAAATTATACTCCCTCTGTCCCACAAATATAGTCAGTTTTTTATTTTTGTCCGTCCAAAAAAGATAGTCAATTTACCACGTTTAGTATGTTTAATTTTTCATCGCCACCAATACCCCTAATCAATGTATCTTTAACTACCATGCATTAAAGTATTTTCAAACAATTAATGATATATAAGGATACATCTGAAAAAATATTATAAAATTTAATGTTTTAATTTAATTAACTACTATTTTCTTAATATGTATGAAAATAACTAATGGATTATTATTGTGACAGAGGGAGCAAGATTGTTCCAATGCCGGCTGTTGGAAGATTAAATTATTATTGTGACAGAGGGAGCGAGACTGTTCCATTGCCTGTTGGAAGATTTAAAATTTTCCAACGTGACGTGGCGTGCCAACGTGGCATGCCATGTGTAAAAATAAAAAATAAATAAATAAAGGTTCATCTTCTTCCAATCTCCCATCCTCCCCCACTCTCAGATCAACAAAACCTTCTTCCCTAATCTCAAGTCTACAGGCATTCTTCCCTAATCTCCGGCTGAGCTGAACCATAGTGATGACGGAAGTGAAGTGAAAGAAAAGACGCAGATTGAATTCGTCGGTCGGAAATTGTATGAGAAGGGAAAAGGTGAACGATTTGAGGTGGAGAGGTGTTGACGGTGTCGGAGAAGTGGCAGTACAAGGTGATCGACAATGAATGTGGTCGATGCCATAAAAAAGGCAGTACTTTAGGTGGAAGGGTCGTCGACGATGAAGGTGGTGGTGGGTGGATGGTTTGATGAACAAGAGAAACAAGAGAGAGAAATGGTGGTTTTGTGTGATTTTGCAATGGCAAGAATGATAAAGCACAAGCGCTAGCACCATAGTTATGGTGCTAGCGATGTGTTTCCCGGCCACATAGGACAACTATTTTGAAATTTGAATTTGGATCTAGGTCCAACACGGTGAATGGGAGCTCCAACAATTCAAAAAAATTTTCGATGACACCATAATCGCCATGACCGTCGGTAAAAATTTTTAGCCATAATTTGGCCTTGTGCTCGATCATTGTTGCATACAATGGTGGGTGGATTTGCCACCAAAGCAGCCACATCAGTGCTATTAAGGAGCTATGAAGGAGCCTGCGCTAGTTCTTGATCAGCACCGACAAAGGGAGTACTGATATTGTACAAATTTTGATATATTTCCAGCATTTGTCATGTGTTTACTATTGTTAAGTGCAGAAACGTTCAAGCACCAACGTTGGTGTCTTAATTACGGCACCAACGAGTGCATTTTCGGAGTCGATTCGATCTCCGTTTTGAAATCCGGGACCAGATATAGAATTAGCACGGCGATGGGGAGTTCCAAGAATTTTTTGAATTTTTTCCGGTGACACCGTGGCCACGGGTCAAAGTTTTGACACTATTTTGCGAAAAATAGTCACTAAAACTTTGACCATTACAGATCGCTCTGAAAAATTCAAAATATTCATTAACTCCATCGCCGTCCATATTTATCTTTCAAAACTAGTCGGATCGGCATCTCTTCGTTAATGCAATAATTAAAACACTAACGTTGGTGCTTGAACATTTCTGTTATTAAGTGTTGATAAAGCATGGTCTGGGAATCCCAACCAACCAATACCGTTGAGTAATCTATCTACGGAGAGCCCAAACAAATTTTAATTTAAGCCAAAAGATTTTCTCATTTATTAATGAATTTTCCCCTTTTCCTTTCAACAGCGGGAATCTTGAACATCCTCTAATCGGATAATCTTCTCCGACTCCGAGCAAAAAATAATGGCCATGACACCAAAACCAAATCCTTCCTTCTTCAAGGTCTTGTTCGGCAATTTCACTCTCCGATTGGTAATCTATCTCTTATTTATTGTGATTTTAGGACTCAAGTCTGATGCATTTTGAAATTAAGTTACCGTACATGTATGTGTAGCGACTGCCGCCGATTTTTGTACTGAATCACGGCGAAATATTGCCGGAGATCGTGAATCTCACAATCGAAAGTGGAGAATCGTGGAGGGTGAAATTGGAAGAAGATGAAGGGCACCATTATTTCACCGAAGGATGGGTCAATTTTGTTGAAGATCTTCACCTGAAATTGGGGACATTTCTGGTATTTCGCCTTGTTGGTAGCTCAATTATGAAGGTCTCAGTGTACGGACTAAGCGGCTGCGAAAAGCTGGAACCGCGAGACTGTGAATCCGAAACTGAAGATTTCCCCGTCGACGCTCCCCCCGCCGTTCGTCTTCTCCACATTATTTCTTGATTTTTTATTTTTTTAATTATTATTATTTATTTTTTATTGCAACGAATATGCTAATACTATGCTTCTTTTTTTTCCTGTTGACATGGATAGTTGCAAAGGGGAAACAACTAGTCTACAGTAGAGTTAAGGAAGAACCTGAAAGCAGTGGCAAAAAATTGAATCCACAATTTCAATTGGTTCTCACAAATCGCCATAGATATCAATTGGTAAGCAGCAATGTAAATCTTGATAAACTTATCTACGCTGGCGTTTGGGTAAACTTATCTAATAATGAGTACTTATTTTGAAAAGGAAGTGATTTAGATTTAACCCATATTCTCTTACAAGTTTTAACACATTTTTACACCCAAATCTCATGGGACCTATCCGTACTACACAAATTTTCACAATTTAATTTCACTTATTGTCTCTTCTATATCACGTTAAGTCATATAAAAATACATATCCTAACACCCTATTGGTGGTACTTATTTATTTATTGAATAATGCTGAAGTGACCACGTTTGATATAGGAAGTTGGGCTTGTTCTTTCTAAAATAAATTTATACGCACGCAATTCCATATAACATCATACTCATTTTCAATCACATATATATTTTCCAAAATAATATTAATTACACATTTTTACACGGAATACCGTGCACATCAATTTTATACCCAATCAAACAACCCCTTGATACCAAAATGATATGTGGGTTTGAGGTGGATAATTATTAATGAAGTTTGACTTAGCCCCCGTTCACCAATCACTTTTACCATTTTTTACAATTTTTTGTAACTTTTTTATCCATTCTTTTTTTATCTCAAATCAATCACATTCACATATTTCATCATATCCACAAATCTCAACCATTCAACTTCACTCATTCTCTCTCTTTTTTTACATAAAAAAATTTTAAACACCATTATAATCTACTCCCTAGCGAGGCTTATGGTAGAGAAGTTGGTATTTGGGCAATAAGATACAAAAAATGTATGGATCTTAGATTTGCTCTTCGTCCTAATTTTAGGAAATTCATAAGTCCTTCGCCACCGAGACTGAATTACTTGACAAAAGATTTGCGGTGTTGGAGGGCCCACAAGGGCGTTACGCAGCCGTTGCATTGGACAACCGAGTTGAGACATGTCATAATAAGAAAAATTATAGTAGGTTTGTGATGGCTGCAGGTTGGAATAAGTTCCGGAAAGAGAACAGCATAGTGGTTGGAGATGCTTGCTTGTTCGAATTCATTCCTAGTAAGAATGTTATTCAAGTCAAGGTGACCAAGGGATGAAATTAGGAATTTTGTCGAATTTTGTTATGTTGCCTTGGATCAATTTGTAATTTTGAACATTGGCGCGTGAATGATGTCTACTAGCTAGCTATGTCATTTTAGAATGATCTAGTTAAGGTCGCTACGCATATATATTCTACTCCCTTTGCTCTACATATGTAGTTCACTTTGGTTTTTTACACAAGGATTAATAATGGTATTGAAAAAATAAATTTACAAATAAATTTTCTTTAATGCCCTTATTTAAATGAATAGAAGTCAAAATATGTTTATATTTTTAATGATATAGTGGAGTATAATTATAAATGAATATAAAAATGCTACTAAATATAAAAAGTGAATTACATATGTGGGATAACCCAAAAAGAAAAAATGAACTATATATATATATATATATATATGTTGTGGAGGGAGTATTAGCTAATATCCTTGCAGTGAAGTCCAATTTAAGATGTATAGCATCATGTCATTACTATAAGAGTGTAGATAAATTGGTGCTACACAAATTGCGGAAATAGTCTGGTTCCAACATTGGTACCATTTTATGGCACCAGACGTGAAGTCACGTGTAAACCACATGTGATTTGGTAAAAACACTGGCGCTTGCGCCATAAAATGGTACCGATGCTGGAACTAGAACATTCCTAGGAAATTGATGGTTATAGCAATTGAGTGAGATTGAGTCGATGGATATTTGCCGTTGGACTAAGGGTGATGTCTATCCTTCTGATCATCTTATGAAGGATACAATCCTAGAAGTTTTTCCTTTTCCTTTTCCCTTTTTTTTTGTTGCTTTTAAATTTCCCCCGCATTTCTGAACTTGAAGAATTAATTTTCCCTTGAGGGTAGACAAAATCTTATTTTGGGTTCTGAATTCTGATCCATTTCGACGAACCCCGAATTTTTTAAGGAAGAAATATGGAAGATCATTCTTCTTGTTGAGACAAGAAAAGAACAAATAAAAAATAAAAATAGAATAGAATATAGAATACTAAAAACTTGGACACATTTTTGGACCTTTTTGCCACCGTGGAGTCATGGACTCGTCAACAACAACGGGTTATTTTTAGGTTAAATCAACTTTAAATTTAAATTATTTTTTAATTATTCATTCGATTTGATTATTTTGATAATTATTTTACGAAAAATGCTAAACCGCTTTGTATATTACTATTTAATTATTCACTCGATTTGATTAATTTGATAATTATTTTACAAAAAATGCTAAACCGCTTGCATATTACTATTTAAATTTGATTAACTAAACATTTAGCACACGTTTTAGTTTAAATTAATTTTAGTCCGCATCAAACGTCTTTGACGTGCTAATCAACATTTTCCATGCAAACACGCCTTAAATATAGGATTTCAAGGGGCCAATGTTCAAAGATCTAGGACATAGAATTTACAATCTTTAAAGATTAGGGACTCTAATAATTCTTATTCCTTTTAAAATTAAGAGCATGTAAGGATAGCAAAAAGTTTCCAAAACCATCGATGGTTTTGAATCTTATGGCACCATCAAGCCATTTTGATGGCTCGTTCGACCCCCATTTTGAAATTTGGGATCAGATCTAGAATCAGCACGGCCATGGGGAAAAAATATTGTCAAAACTTTGACCATCGGTCACGGCGGCTACGGAGCCGTCGGAAAAAATTCGGAAAATTCCTGGAACTTCCCCTCGCGGTGCTGATTCTAGATCTGGTCCCGAATTTCAAAATGGGGGTCGAACGAGCCATCAAAATGACTTGATGGTGCCATAGTTAAAAACCTATCGGTGGTTTTGGAAATTTCCTGGTAAGGTAGATCATGCTCACTTTCAAAGCATTTATAACATTCATAATGTAGACACTATTTTTTATTCTGTCTAATTAACATTTATCACTCACACTTGATGGATTACATTCGACATTTTATTCTACGTATTTAACATATTAGCGTGATCTTTCTCGGTGCTCGACCATTAGCATCACAACCTTTAAAATCATGATATTTTATACTAATCAATAAGTACGTGCGTTATACATCATATATAAACGACGAAGAATATACATAACATTTTTGCAACTGTGACATTTTTCAATAATTAAAAAAATAGTTAAAATGATTGAGTATGGGACCAGGACATTATGGATATGATAATATGAAAAGATTGAACAACAAAATCGCACAAAATCACAACCTTTCAAGCACCATCGGTGGGTTTTTAATTATGGAACGCTCGGGCTATTTTGATGGCCCGTTCGACCTCCGTTTTGAAATTCGGGATCAGATTTAGAATTAGCACGGTGATGGGGAGTTCCAGGAATTTTCTGAGTTTTTTCCGGCAACTCCGTAGCCTCCGTGACCGCAGTTCAAAGTTTTGACACATTTTGGCCCAAAAAATGTGTCAAAACCTTGACCGGCGGTCACGGCGGTTACGGAGTCGTCAGAAAAAATTCGAAAATTTCATGGAACTCCCCATTAAAATGGCCCGAGCATTTCATAAGATCCGGAACCATCGATGATTCCAAAAAATTTCTGGGTACCTTGACATTGGTGTTCATGCATTAGTATAATTTTGACATCAGATCATTAGCAAATACCAATGTGCCATATTGATCCATCATTGGTGTTTATGAATAGCGATTGTTTAAATATAAACTACTTAATATTATGTGATGGTTAATTAGTTATAATTGATTTATGATCAAAGTGCTATATTTGATGTATGGTTTAAATCAATTGCTCAATGAATATTACATTACTATGCCTTTGTTCTCTTCCCAGCTGCTCGAACGTTCTAGTAGCTTCCAGCAATATCCCCTCTGAATGCAGTAGAGCCCATATGAGGGGAGCTTTTCTTTTGTTGGACGGAAATTCTGCTCCCAAAAATTTGCCAAAAACTCTGATCGATCTTTGACCGGTCATCACGAGCCGTCATGGTGTCCAAATTTTTTTTTCAAATTGCTGAAGCTCTGTCTCGTCATGATGAATCTAACAAAATTTTCGGATTTCAAAACGGAATCTGAACGAGTGCGTAAATCGTGTGGGCGGACCGTAGTGGGCGGACCATAAGCTACGGTCCGCCCGGAACATTCTTGCAACCTGCATGTGAAACTCCACTGCTAAATGAGCTGTCTATTCAAAGCTCAAATCAAATCTTTAGGCCAAAAGATTTGTTCTCCATTTCTATCAACAAATTCGTACAGTTTCCCCTCTCAAACGCAGACATATTCTGTCCTCATCATTCTTATACCTCACACTCTTGTAACTCTCTGTTTCTACAACCAAAACGCAATGTCAACAAGACCGAAACGACATTCTTCCTTTTTCAAGGTGTTGATCGGCAGCTTCGCTCACCGACTGGTAATCTTATCCCTCTCTCACTCTGCTTTCATTTTAGTACTCAAGTCTCATTTACATTAAAATTAAGTTGCTCTGTATGTGTTTGGTAGCGTTTACCGCCAAATTTTGTGCTTAAATACGGCGACGTATTGCCGGATGGTATGTATATGACTCTCACAACTGAAAGTGGACACACATGGAAGGTGAAATTGGAAGAAGATGAAGGATACTGTTATTTCACCAGAGGATGGACCAAATTTGTTGAAGATCTTCGCCTGGAAATGTGGACATTTCTGGTATTTCGCCTCGTCGGTAACTCGACTGTTAAGGTGTCGATCTATGGATTAGATGGCTGCGAAATCGATGGTGATAACAATGACGACGACGATGGCTCCTCTGCATCTGAAGATTTGTCCCTTCCGCAATCTGCCGACCGTTCGTTTTTCTCAATTTATTATTCTTCTTTTCTTTTTTACTTTTTTTTTTTCATGACATAAACTGCCTTTACGTATTTACACTCTGTCTGAGTAAATTTTATTTAGCTATGCGTTTTTTTGCTGTTTTTGGGTTATTTTCTATTGTCGAAAATGTTAAAAATATATTCTGTTGATTATTTTCGAAAATACATTATCAAAAATATTTTCAAGATTTATATAGAAAATTCCAATACGTCTTTTTAACGTTTTTTCCGTTTTCTGTGTTAAATATCGAAAATAATAAAAATACTTTTTCGAATTTTAAATTTTATATTTATTATATTTGAGTCCCAAATTTTTATTTTTGTACATTTTAATTCCAACCACCAACGATCATCGCTGGCCACCGAAACCACAAAATCTAGTGGTTTGGCTAGAAATTTGGTGATCCAACCACCATATCAAGGTTGTCCGACCACCAATAGGTGGTCGCGAACCACCTGCAGCGGTGGTTCAACCACCTTAAGGGGAGTTTGACCACTCTTAATGGTTCGAACCACGAACCACCAGCAAGTGGTTCGCACCACTCTCAATCGCCGGCGACTATGAGAGAGAGAGAGAGAGATGATGTGGGTGACAAAGATAGGGACCTTTTTGTTAAGTTAAAAAGTCTAGGGATCTTTTTGTAATTTGTAATATACCAACTTATTGTATTTTAAAAAGTATAAACCAAACACATTTTCTATTTTTTCTTTTCAAAAATAATTAACCAAACGCGTTTTCAATTTTTTCAAAATGCCAATTAAAAATAGAAAACGCCAAAATATTTCGCCAGCGACTACAAGATGAGAGAGAGATGGAGTGGGTGTTAAAGACGGGGACCTTTTTATTAAGTTGAAAAGTTTAGGGATCTTTTTGTAATTTGTAATATATCAACTTATTGTATTTTAAAAAGTATAAACAAGTACATTTTCTATTTTCTCTTTTCAGAAATAATTTTTTGAAACAATAAACCAAACGCATTTTCAATTTTTTCAAAATACTAACTAAAAATTGAAAACGTCAAAACATTTTTGAAAATAGAAACACAAAACAAACAGAACGTTCCCTAAATTTTTAAAAAGAGTGAATAATAACGGGGGATAGTGTGAGACGTGTTATTGACATTGATTTTGACCCGTACTAAATATAAACTTTAAAATCCCAAGTACTATATATGATTATTGCAATTAGCAAACATGATTAAAGAATATTTGTTGGTTTCATCTTCAGATTTCTGTTAGTATCATGTTTTTTAATGTTGATGATGTGAACAGATGGAAACGGAAAACAGGTAGTTACTGTTGACGAAGAAGATTGGACTACTAGTGGGGAAGATACAACTGAAACTAGTAGTGAAACATTGAATCCAACGTTCCAAGTTACATTGAAGAAATGGCACCGATATAGAATGGTATGCAAAGGGGATATATTTCCCTTTCCGTGATGGCCAGGGTATTGTGTCTGTTACTGGTACACTGGTGGGGTGGGGTGTGGACCTCACACCCCACCCTTGGATAGGGGCGAATCTAGAATTATAGTTAAGTGGGAGCAAGATTGGAATACAAGTGCGGGGGTTGGAGTCGGGGGTAACGCCCTCGAAATTGTTTTTTTTAAATATAAGATTTATACTCTAAGTTTTATATTATTAGAAAATATCTACTAGTGTATTATATATTTAAAAACTTTGAGATTTATAACATGTGAATGAAGAAGAAATACCAAAATACAAGATATTTGTATACTTTTATTGTCTACGTCTCCTATACATTGAAAATAATAATGTATAGTAGTTTCATTATCAATTTTTTTTAAGTTCTAATACATCTTTCTCAATATGCATGATTTTACCGGGTTTTTACTATTTGAATAACCTTTAATTCAACTTCAACATCTAAATTTTATTAGGGAAAATTTATATTTTAAGAAAAATGATTTTTCTTTTTCTTTTTCTTCCCCCCTTTTTTTTCTTTCTTTTTAAAAATCTAGACTGCAGTAGGGGCAGCTGCCCCCACTATAGATCTATCAGTGCTGGTGGGGTGTGGACCCCACCGGTTATGCCTGAAATGGGCCGGATGGCTTTTGCTGTTGAGGGATCAGTTTAATAATAAAAATAATAATGATGCTCGTGTTGATATTATATTCTTAATTCTTAAAGTATATAGAACTTACATTTACTTTCTTCATATTGATTTAGATCCTTTATAAGTCATTTGCTGTCGAGAGTGGACTAATTGACAAAAGACATGCGGTGTTGGAGGGCCCACAAAGGTGTCGTTGGCCGGTAACATTGGTAAGGCGAAAGGAGAGGCCAATTCTTGAAATGACTGCAGGATGGTCCGAATTCCGACAAGCGAATAAATTAGCTATAGGAGACACTTGCTCGTTCGAGTTCGTTCCTAGTAAAAACAAGAATATCATTCGTGTTGAGGTGATCAAGCGGGCAAATTAGGTAATGTGTCATCCTTTTGTCATCAAACTATTTAACTCAACCAAGGTGCTCTATAGTTTTGAACCTCGGCAGGTGATGTTTGCCGCACCTGGTTGATGTATCATGTATTTGTCCCTGTCAACTTTGTTACGTACGGTAATTTCATCGTTGTTATGCATCGTTATCGTAATTTCGTGCACATGTGTTTGTGGCATTATACTATATACCATGTATCTTCCATAGTTATAGATAAACCTGTAAGTGGGACCAATCCGCATCATCTATAATCACTTTTACACCAATCGGTAATATTAACATACAAACAGTAACTGATGAAACAATAAAGAGTCGTGTAATCAAATATAAACCATATCAAGAGCAGTGCAAATCATTCAGCCCTCTGATGCTGGCTAAGTCAAATGTTTTGCATGTGTTACCACTGCAATAAATAATTACTAATTTCAATCGTCTCCATCACTATCGGAGTAGAAAGTTTCATCAGTGCTATAATCGAAATATTCACTTTCCTCTTTCTTCCACTTCATAACATGCCTCGCATACCTCAGTGCTGCATCCACACTATAATCCTCCAGACAATTGACTGATGAGACATACAACTTTCGACCAGTTAAAGCTGAGTAAAGGTTCTTGAATTTAACAGCAATATAGTGAAAACCTGATTGTGCCAAGGTAGGATTATGGTTTACTGGATGAAAATCATCAAACCAGCCACATAAACTTAGAGGAACCTGTTCTATCTTCTTCTCAAACAAGTCAAACTTGGTTAGTAGTAAAAGGAAGTCTTTCTGATCAAAAGTTGGACAGGTAACAATTCTCTTGAAGACCGTTCTGTTCAACCTCATCTTATTGGCCATGTTCCCGTTACTGTCAACAACAAATTGGTCATAGTCAACTAATGAGACACAGAAAACAACAAATTGAACGTCTTTGTATGCCTCAAGCCACTTGAAGTTTTCTTCAGGGTCTTCTACTGATGATCTACTCGGATGAAATCTGAGGATCAGACACTTATGATGAGAAATCTGAGGAATTTTAAATCTAGATAGAAGCAATGATTATCTCAAAACGAGGAGCATGTTTCATTCTTCATAATGAATGCTAATGATAACGAACAATAGCGCCAACACAAAAGCATAAACTATCAATTTGCAAGGTGGATGAAGATTTTTCAATAAACTACCTGAGAAGAGAGACAAGAGAATCGCCACTGTGGACATCATCGTAATCTGCCGACTTTGGAAACGAGAAATCCACTGTTGAAAGATCAAATGATGAACCGACACCTCCAGCGTATAGGATATCAGTATATGAAGGTTCATAGTCTGGCTTCAGTTTATCAACAGCCTGAAAAAGAAACATTAAAAGGGATATACAATGATAAGGTTTTATACAAGAAAAGAGCAAACAAAACTCAAGATGGGCAAGATTCTTCTTGAGATAGTGCAATTTTATTATTTTAAGTTGAAAGCTTTGAACTGAATCAATCAAATGAAAAAGTTCAAAGTTCGTCAATGAGTTACAACCTTGCCCAAGAGCTTAAAGCTTACAGGTTTAGTGTTTACATGAGCAAGGATTATAGGGAAGCAGTAAATAGCTTAAATAACAGTAATATTTTTATTCGAGCAAGTTTTGAGTTCCTCTTTGTCTCTGTCATATGCAAGCATTGATTATAAATCTAAAAGATTATGGTTATCAAAAAATATATAAATCAAAAAGATTATGATATTAAGGCTTGGTAAAAATTATGAAGTGAGCATAACAGTACAGAAGATTTTTGTTTTAATTAGCCAAGCATGCATATAACACAAGTTATTAGCTTACCTGCTCTAGGAAATAACTTGCAGTACTGGGAAGAGCTTCCAATTCACATCTCCGCATGTAGGTTGACTGGATGGCTGCAATGCCCCACAACTCCACAAATAACGGAAAAAATGTCCAACTAGCAGCTGGAAAATGTGTTTCCCAACTTGTTGATGCCATAACTTCTAGAAGCCTGTTGCATAATTCTTGCAACCTTGGAGTAATGGAGTACTCGGAATGTTCATTTATATCACCTTGCCCTGTTATAAGCCAAATATACAATCAATACTAGAGATTTGAACAAAGATAACTACAAGCAAGCCTTTCATGGCATTTCAACCGAACCAATAAATCTTTGTTCTGGAGACTCAACGGCTAGCGCTGATTATAAATAACTGAGGTTGATGTGTGTGTCTGTGTTCTTGAATGTTTGATCATTGATGCTTATAGATGTTCCCACGAAGACTCTAAATCATACTATATGGAACACCACTGATCTCGTGCTCTTTCAGGATAAGATAAGGATTTATTTCAAGGGGTTTTTGGATCATATTTTTCACAGTTGACAATGTGAACCGCACAGGACGAGCAAGCAACAATTGACAGATAAACAGAGCAACAAATGAATAGAAAGGGAAGAAATTTTACCATGAGATTACATGCAAGTAGGACTAGGTTAAATCGACAACTGAATGTCAGTGATATACTTTGAAAGTAAATGGATAGCAAAATATTATTAAAAAAGAAATTAAAAACTTGATGATGCGATCAGATTTTTTTTTAAGTAGGTATGAAATCAAAAAACAGCAAACAACTGAATGTCAAACTTGTACTTCTCAGTTGATAAAGGAAAAGGAAAAAGAAAGCAAATCAATTTGGAATTATACTTAACATGTCCCCTGACCTCTATTTTCTTTCTCATAAGACTGATTTTTCTTTAATCCATTGAAACACTCTTCTTCGAAACGCTCACGTCCTTCGAGAAGCAGCACAAGGTATCGCCATATGTTTTTCTGTATGAGCAATTTGAAGTGACTTAGTTCGTCCTCTGAAAAAGGTATGTCTTTGTATAGAATTTTGGCCTGATAAAACAAAACTTTAACTTGATAAATACACCAGTTCACCTATATTACAAAAGTAACATAGTAAAATACGAAAGTCTCAGTAAACAAAAGCTCAGACCACAATGAATGCAAAATTGCTTCACAGAACGAGCAAACAACAGGATATGGAACAGGTATATAGAGAAGTTCAACAATTTCGAACACCAGTTACTATAAATGTGCACCAACATGCTTGCAACCATGTCTTGCAGAGCAAGACCATTACCAATGTTATAGTGATAAGCATGTCACCGCCAAAAAGTTGATACAGTGTAGTAAACAGAATTCCGCTATTCAAAAAACTGAGAAACCAAAGTAATAGGCGCCTAACATAGAGTCCAAAGTAGAATCTGTGATATCTTTTTGGCCATAAAATCACATGGAATGTGTTTCGGAAGTTTTTATAAGACAAAAGAAATTAGTGCTGGAGGTGTGGGTGAGTACTACAAGTACTAAAAGTGATTTGACTTTTAGGAACCTTCCGTAAACAGTTTATAATCACAACAAACACATCATCAATGTCATATTTCCCTCCATCCCTCCTCGAAACATTGATCTTAATAGTTAATCCCGATTAGTAGACATCTGCATGTATTGCAAATCAGCGGGATCATTTTTTGGAATATAACGCACCAACCCAATAATTATTGAGCAAGAATGTGCTGCAAGAAGACAGATTAGAAGGATCTTTGCCATATCTGCAAAGTCTGACACTGAAATTTCAAAATCAACAAACAAGGAAGAGAAACTGCTAATAGCTAAAAGACAAATCGATTCTTGATGATATTCCCAATTGATGTGCAGTTCATTAAAAACATGAACTCAGATGTGAGTGCACATTTTTGTTGATTCCATATTTTGATTTCACGACTTCAAAATGAAATCAAGATCAGGAAGTGCGAGTACTTTTTCTTTTTAATAACATCATCTAATAATTACAACACCTATATGAGAGGACGAGCCATCCACAAGGAAGGAAACGAAAGATCATACAATAAAGCCAAATGATGTTGTTCAAGCACACCCGGCTGTGCCAAAAACGAAAGCAGGAACCAATGCCTAGTTGAAAATATGGTACATAAATTGGGTGGAACAAATTTCCAATTTTCAAGCTATGAAATCAATCAAAGATCTCGTCAGAATTTAATGAAATACAATTTTTAGGCACAATTATATCAACATTTTGGACACAGATTTTTGTGCAGAAGTATCATGTGTCCAAAAAGTTCCGATGATGATATCATCATTTGTTAAAAACTACACGCGCCAAATTGAGGACTTAATTTAAAGGCCCTGAAATATTATTAACTACCTGATTGAAGAGAGCCCCTGCCCCGATCCACTGCATCCAGTCAAAAGAAAGAGAGAGCTTTCTGCTCGGCTTTCTGATTGGAGGGCTTTCTGCTCCCTAGAATGGAAGGACTTGGACGGAAAAGGAAGAGAGAGTATAGCACAAAGCAGCCTAACTCCGACCTGAAAAGTAACTTGAGCAATAGATTAGGAGAAAAGGTGTCCTGAGATGGACATGGCTGATCTAAGTGGACTTTTAAGTAATATTTGCAGCCCAAGTTGTCACTCTTTACAACCCCAATTTGTTAGCCCAACTACTCTTTTTGCTTTAACTTCTCGTATTTTGGCCTTGAAGGGAAAGGATAGAAGGCAGTTTGAGCATATTGTTATGATCAACAGATCGTTTCTCCTTCACCTCCTCTTCTGATTATCTCCCCTACCCCACCCTTCAGCTTGTAATTCAGCTAAATTGGGATTGAATTCTTCGAATTCATTCCCTTATTAATAAAATTCGATAATTGTTAGTGGTCGATGGAGCTTTATTTTATCATTTACTGCACTTGAATCTGTAACAAAAAGATGGCAGGGTGACTTCAATAAGTAATTTATAAGAAAAACACCTTGTCCCATAGCTTCGATTTGATGTATTTAGTTCCTTCTTCTTGCAATGCACCATCTGCAGTCATCCAAAGACTTAAATCCCTATAATCTGGAATTCCAGCCAACTGCAACGCCCAAAAAGTAAAGTATGGTAGCTAAGCAAATGCAAATGGAACCATTCTCAATTTGATTAGAGCAAACTGCTGACCTTAAACAAATGCAGCTCCACCTTTGTGATCTCCCTATTATTAACAAAAACTTTTGTGTTTCCATTGCTGGCGTTTGGGTGGATGAAACCCCCAACACGGAGTTCGGGATTGATAATTTGTGAAGGCTTCTGTCCTTGCTGTTAAAATCAACAGATTCGCGAATTTTAGAAATTGGTACTCACTGTAGTACTCCCAGAACAGAATGCCACAAAAATGTCACTATGACCATATGCATATAGCATTTTTAGAGTCTCCAAGCACTAATAATACCATAAGAGCTTTATCAGTAATACTGTAACAGATAAACATTTCTAATTTTTTAAAGCTATATACCTTCCCCCCAAAAACCTGCTACTCTATCATACCAATAATGCCCCGGTTTCAGCTTCTTCGGTGGACATGGACAGCTTTGCAACAACGTAAGCTCTCTGCGAGTAAGAGGCCTACCGTTTACAAATATGTCCTCCGGTGCCAATTGATTACCTGCATATGAAATTTCAGGCTGGATAATTTGCGGAACCTCAGCAACGGAAGGCGACAGCTGGAGACTGATGCTAAAATCTGAAACTTCGGATCTGGAGCTAGGAGTTACAGAGTCCTCGTGAAACATTTGCCAAATATCCTCTCGCCGTAGTGTGGCTGCTACCAGCCTCTCCCAAAGGTCGTAGACGTTGGACATCTCCTTTCGAATGGGAAAAATCCGATAACATGCACAGAAGTATGATAATTTCGTAATCGCGGCAGGATCACAGAAAGGGAGAGTCCAATCGATAACTCTTTAGGTTTTCTGTGACTAGGTGTAAAACTATTTGGAATTCCAATCGTCATTGTATTATGCATATCCGTTGACGAGTGCAGTACTATCTTAAGGTGTGGTTTCCTCCAAAGAATGTCTTAATCGCAGGGAAGCAAAAAGTCGCGACTGGAAGAATCGCATCAACACGCTGAAGAAAGCGACTCATGTTTTCAATTTGAATGACATATATATATATATATATATATATATATATATATATATACACACACATAAGAATTGGAAGTTATCGTGTTGTCGGCAGTGATATATTAGTTATAGCACCAAAACTAGCACGATGAGGTGACATAAATTTTTCGGTGATGTTATTTGCTAAAAATTAAATTAAAAGGGTGAGAAGGAATAAATTACTACCTCTGTCCTAAAATTATTGTCATTTTTTTATTTTTATATAGATTAAAAAAATATAATTAATGGTATTAAAAAGTATAATTTAAGATTATTTTCCTAATATACCCTCTCATTTATTAGATGTTTATTTCAACTACTCTATTTTAATGATATCAATATATATTAATAAGAGTATAAAAGACAAATAATATTTTAATTACATCTTTAAAAGGAATGTGACCTATATTTTGGGACGGATGAAAAAAGAATAGTGGACTATATTTTTGGGACGGAGGTAGTATAATGGTTTTTAAAAATTTTTAATATAAAAGATAAGAAAGAATTAGTGGAGTTGAGTGGTTGAGATTTGTGAATGTGATGAGATATGTGGATGTGATTGATTTAGGGTAGAGAAAGAATGGATAAAAAGTGATAAAAAATCATAAAAAATGGTAAAAAGAGTTGACTAATAGGGTATAAAGTATCGACTTCATGTTTTTCGCCTATTCCCTCCACCCACCCCCAAAAGTTAATTGATAGATTTATTTTTTCTCCTATTTTCTCCACAAGATAATATCGCAAAAAATATTGGCTTACTATACGATAAGATAATTCATTATTGATTCCAATATTAAAATATTTTGCAGAAGATAAGATTATCACGAAACTATTCATATAATAATCTTCACATTTTAATATGATAAAAATCATTGAATATAAGATTTTTTTTTCATGGTCCATAATCTTTCATATTTTCATCTATTCAAATTTTTGCCACAAGATAAGATTATCACAAAATTATTCATATAATAATCTTCACATTTTAATATGACAAAAATAATTCAATTTTTGTCAGAAAAATTATTAATAAGATTTTCATTTTTGCACGGCCTAATAATTCAAATCTGAAGCTCTGATTTTCATTTGGCACAGTCAATTAAAATTAAATCTGCAGTGTCTTTTAGGACTCTCTTAATTCTAAATTTCTTGGTAAGTGGAAGTTTCTCAAATAAAATTTTTTGGAATATTTGAGAGGTTCTTAGTAATTGTGGTTTTGACAAGATTTTCACTTTTGTTTTCTTTTTTATTTTATATGCTAAAAAAATATTTTCAAGGCTGATTTGTTTTCTTAATGCATAAATTTTGCAAAAAGTGCAATACTATATGTTGGCTGGTAGATTTAGTAGTACTGGAAGTGTTCATTATTGTGATAACATTTCTTTTTTTTCTTTTGACCGTGTTTATAGAAAGTAGTCAATCTTCTAATTGCCGAAGTATTTTAAGTTAAATTTTATGTTGTCACTTACTTTTTCATATTATTAGATTGTTTGAGTTTTTAGGCAATCTTAGAGACCATATGTTCAATAGATATATGTTGTTTTGTTTTCTATATAAAGGGTGATAGCCGTCAAATTTTATTACTTTTTTTTCCATTTTTATCTATTCTTTCTTTTGGTCAAACAAATTACATCTATGTATGTATATTTCGTGAGACCTATATATATTATACAAATCTCCACCATTCCACTCTACATATTCTGTCTCATATTTTACATAAATCTCCATTAAAAATCATAAAGAAATGAATCGTATCACCCTTAAAAATTGAATCTCTGTTGTTGTGGTACCGCACGGAAGTTACACTAGTTGTCATTAATGGCGGCGATTGCTTGAGGAAACGCAGTACCGTGTAACAGACGTAGGAATGCTAGAACGGGGATTAAGCTGATTTTAGAGATTTTGACCCGATCTAATCCAAATCATCTCTCTTTTAAATATTAGCAAGAATATTAGGAAAAAAATTATAAAATATACTAAAAAATCAACATAATTTGTATTTGCAAGTGTGATATCTTCTTAAACCACGTGTTAAAATCACACCCCCCTTTTTCCCACCCACCATGGTTCTCCATGACCCATCAGGAACCAGCTTGATGGGGGACCAATTCGAAGATATCTAGTTCTCCATCCCGCTGGAGAATTAGATCTCTGGAGAGGTTTATGATAAATTTCATTTACTGATTCTAGGAGTATATTTGGTAAAAATTGATGTGGAACAAGGGGAGTTGATAGTATCTAGAAATTTTGACCCATCTACACTGATAAAGAAGCTCAATAAAGCTAGCAAACATGCCGAAAAGTGGGGCCTAAGTTGTGGAACAATCGGTTTAAGGACATTCCAATGCATATATCATACTACGTACTATTAATAAAATTTGAAGTATTATGTTGGTATAGTGCCATATTGGCGGTGTTAATGTGGCACGTATTTATTGAAAATTTTTAAAAAATCTAATTTTAGAAACAAGCTATAAACATAAATTTCTTTTCTAAATGTTTAATTGAGCATAAATATAAACATCAAATGAAAAGGTATTTTTCTGTGTAACATAAAAATAATTGTGGTTATTCTTTTCTTATTACTTAATTAAGGACTATTAAATATTAATTAACTAATGCAATTACTGTACCGCATTAATTGGCTAACTCTAAAATTAAGGGATATTTTTAGTCCAAAAAATCCAATTTTGGAAACAAACGATAAACATAAATTCCTTTTTGTTAGGCCGTCTCAAAATATAGGTCATCTTCCTTTTAAAGATATTGTTAAAATATTAGTTGTCTTATATGCCCCCATTTAATGTACATAGTTATTATCAAAATAACTTAATTGAAATAAAATATCCAATAAATAGATGGGGATAATAGGAAAATAAGTTTAAATTTTACTTTTCCAATACTATTAATTATAGTTTTCTTAATCTTTATGAAATTGAAAGTGGGCTATATTTATGGGACGGAGGTAGTAAATTAAAACGGGCTTTTCTGCGAGGATGAGAAACTCATGTGGTCCCCATAATGTGCCCCTAATTTACAGTTAAAGAACACTTGCTTTTAGCTATCAATGAGATTGTTGATTGCATTTCCTTAGGCATAGGGTCTAAAGGGGTGTTTCCACTGTGCATCACGCTACATGTCGCTACGGTGTCTTTGTCCGTTTTTTGTGGTAAAATGATACATTATTTTGTGGTAAAAAAACAATTGTAATTATATTCTCCTCAAAATTCAAAAAAATAAATTTCATAAAATTAACACATCTCTTTTTTTGGTGGAGGGGGGTGCGGATCCAATAGGACTGTGTTAATTATAAATGGACAATGCCAAGACTCATATGGTGTAATATGCGTAAATGGGTTTCCCACATCCTTAGTCAATAATTTAATTCTGTTCTTTTACAATCTCGATGTATTATTTAAAAAAATATATTTTGCATGAACATTTGAATTTTACGATTTCTTATCAAATAAATAATTTAGTGTTAGAATGTGTGTAAAAATATATTTTTATATATTTTTATGTGATATAGGAGAGAGAATGTGTGGAGTTGAATGTTGGAGATTTGTATAATATAGGTAGGTCCCATGAGATACGTGGATGTGAAATATGAGAGAGAATTAGTGGGTTGAAAAAATATGTAAAAATATATAAAAACATATAGAAGAACACGCTCATAACTTTTTTCACCGTGCATCGCACGTGAGCTACACTAATTTCTACACAATGTCTATAAAAGAGATATAGATACATACTTTTACATAGGTTCCACATATTTTCATAATTTTCTCAACGCTTTCCTCTTTTTCACATTCTCCTCTCTTTTTTCTACACATCCTTTCATCTTACTTCAATTAAGATAATCAGCTTATCTTTATATCATTCCTTCGCATCATCCCCAATCCACAACCTTATATTAGAGATGCATTAGTACACAATAGACATTAGGGGTGTTTGCCACACAAAGGGTGGCGGTTGTCACAAAAATTCACCACCGAAAGTGAATATAAAAATTAAAAATAAATTAACTAAAACAAAAGGTGGCGGTTGTAGCAAGAAACTGTCACCATTTCTTAAAAAACAGGTGACAGTTCCTTACTATAATGCCACCTAAAATGCTATAAAAATTAAATTTTTTTTAAAAAAAATGTTTGTTAAATATAGGGTGGTGGTTTCTCAAATGAACTGCCACCCGTTTTTTTAAAGAAACTGCCACCCGTCGAACTAAATTAAAAATAAATATATTTAAACGTTAGGGTGGCGGTTGTAACTAAACAACTCCCACCCTTTGATTTAACCAGTTTCAAAACCCAGAACCTAAACTGCCAACATTATTTTCTGCAATCTTTCTTCCTCAAGTGCGAAAACTTGCAATTTGGAGTGCACAAATCGGATTTTAAGCTAATTTTCTTCACAAATTGGGGTCACGATTGAAGTAAGGTAAGCGTCCTCTATCTATTACTCCCAAATTCGTGTATTTTTAAGTTAGATTTTGAAATCTCCAAATTCTAGGTTTTATCATTTCAAGTGTTCTTACATTTTCTTCACAAGTTGAAACCACAATTGAAATAAGGTTGTTTTCCTCTATCAATGATCCCAAATTTCTCTATTTTTAGGTTAGTAAGTTAACATCCCCAAATTCTTGGGTGGGTGTAATTTGATTGGAACTGTGTTTTCTAGTGTAAACTTGTATTTTTGGTCATGGATATGTGGGATTTATATGCATTACTATTGTTGAATTAGAGGTATAATTTTAGTAAAATTAGTTAGTATTAGTTAAATAGGTAATTTTTGATGAATTACAGTTACAATTTTTTATAAATTATAAATAATGTAAAATACCAATTAAAAAATGTAATTAGTTTTTATTTTAATATTATGTTGTTATAATAATTCATTTTAAATATTATTCTAATTCTAATAATAAAATCTACAAATAAAAGTAATTAAAATTTAGGAGAGATAATTTAGTACTTGGTTTTTCAAATATTGCCAAAATTTAGTACTTGGTTTTTCAAATATTACCCCTTGCCTATACGTTAAATAAAATTGATATAATTAAATTAAAATATATAACTTAGGGAAAAATATTAATAGTTAATATATTTGGAACTAATATTAACTTGAATTTTGGATGTGTCCCGAATTTTGGCTTCTACGTATAAGAAATTAATGCATATAATATTTCCAAATTAGGTTGAATTATATCAAACATTTAAGAGTACACTTATACTAAAGTAACTTATAGTATCAAATAAAAGCAGAATTAATATTATTTTTATTTTATATCCTTCAATATGTAATAAATAAATTAACATTACTTTTATATGAATATAAATATAATTTAACAACAAAGTAGTTTAGGAATAATTATTAGATCTATAATGAACGATAAGACATGATTGTACTAAAAATAAAGAACTACGTATTTTATTCAAAACTAACTGAATGAAAATGACAACCGAATGACCATTAAATAGCAAAATATCCTTACGAAACCCTAGAAAGACAAGACGGGCCTTATGGGCCGGACCGAAATAAAGAAATAACAAACATAGGAAAACAACGAATTGAAAACTATAAAATCTGCATTTTGAGGCTTTAAACGACCTCAAATGGGCCTAAAATGTGGATTCATAGCAATAGCAATGATTCTCGTAGATCTCGCCACGACGATTCTAGAATGGGGTCATGGGCTAAAAACGGATATCGTATGCGAAAATTATGGCTATTTAAAATTTACAGGCCCAAAACAAGTTATTTATAATAAGGGGTGGTAGTTCTTAATAATAGAACTGCAACCTATGTGAAAAACGAATTTAAAAAATATATAAAAATAATAACGAGTGGCGGTTCTATTGTTAGGAACCGCCACTCGTTAGGAAAAAAAAAACACAATAGCCGACGGTTTTTAGTTAAGAATCCCCGTTGTTTTTGAAAAAAAAAATAATGGATGGCAGTTGTTTAAATACAACCGCCACCCGTTGTATTTAGGGTGGTGTTTATGGAATCACCACCCATTCCTGAGATAGCATTTCAAGAACCGCCACCCTTTACCTTTTACCATCTTATCTTTTGCGCATTTTTCTATTAGTGATGCTCTTATGCGGATGCAGATGGGATAGCAAAGGGTTGAAAGACGTGAAATTTCAAGGCACAAAGAGAAGATCGAAGTTTGCCTGAAAAATTTTTTTTTTTTGCCCGAAAAATTAAATCCACGAAGAAGATGAGCGAAGTTTTGGCCGGAAAATGGAGAAAATGGGAGAAATGATTGGAAATGGAGAGTTTGGTTGGAAAAGATGATCGAAGTTTGTCAGAGAAGATGATCGGAGGTCGTCAATTTGCTGAAGAAGATGATCGGAAAAGGAGAGAAGGTAATGAAGTGGAAAGGGTTTACGCGTAACTTCAAAAGTAATTTGGGCATCCTCTAAACTTTCTTGCTAGTCTTGCAAATTAGATTTTCCTTTGACTTTTATGCAAATGCAAGTATAATTTTTGATATATATGCTAATGCCTCTCTCTCTCTCTCTCTCTTTTTTCCTAAAGGTAATCCAATCAATTTTATCACTTCAAACCATCGGGAAATCTTACAAAATTGTTCCTTCTCAAGAAAATCACAAAATTGTTTGGATTTGTTTGATGAATAAGGTATCATAATCAAATTGAATTGAGTTGGGTCATAGTTAACTCAATCCAATGCTCACCCCTTATATATATGGTGTGATTGAAAATGAATGTGGAAGAAAATGATCTTTTTATATAATTTACACCTAACAAGTAAAGACCCCTTTTCAACTTATTTTTTTCACCTATCACTTGGACATTGTTTACATTTTCTCATAGTAATAGTGTATCATTTGCAATACTCCAATGGAGGATTTATGGGGGCTAACACAAGTCATAGCCCCCCGACCCAAAAAGAAATCGAAATTTTATATAGAAATTTTTTTAAATACATAATGTTAATCAAATTAAATTTTTTTTCTTTATTACAGTCTTCTTGTGAAAAATTTGGAATCCGCCCTTCATTACTCACTCAAGTACTATTGTTGAATTTTCGCATTTACACAGATTTACAAACAAAATTAGAAAAATCACTTTCACGAAATAGAAACGGGAATAGTCTCATTGGATAATCTCCTAGAGCCATGTCCAATGCATGTTGTGGATTTGAGATGAGATGATATGGTGGAGAGAGATATTGAGAAAATGATTACTTTAGTTAAAATTAAAAAATAGAAAGAAGTAGAGGAAAAAATAAAAAAGATGAGAGGGGTAGAAATAAATTAAAAAATAATAATAATAAATAGTAGAAGAATTCTAGACGAGTATTTATTTGCAGACATGATATGGAAATTCATGAAAAAAAAAAAGTGGGGTAAATAAAATAAAACTCATAAAAGTGAGAGCATATCCAATAGGGGATGCCTATAGTGGATGTCCATTTAGGTGAATGAGTGACATCCTTTTTAAGTGAGACCCATGATTTTTTAATTTTTTAAAAATTACTTTTCACTCATTTTTCACACTTTTTCTTCATCTTTTCCCATGTCATATTTATTTTCAAACATCCAATTTCACATCTTCTACTATTATTTTATTATTATTTTTGAATTTCTTTATATCTCTATTATCTTTTTCACATTTCCCTCTCTTTTTTTTGTACATCTTTCCATGCCTTTCTAATTAAAATAATTATTTTCTCTCTATTTCTATCTTAAATACACATTCACAATAGACATCCCCTATTGGAGATGTCGTGATTAAAGAAAATAGAAAATTAGAAAAATATTGGACCCATTTACTATTGTTGTGCCTACCGTCTATGCCATGGCCACATTTCCTCCAATTTTCATTTACCAAATGTTCTATATGGAGTGTGTGTGTCTCCATTTTTATTAGGAGCTTTTTTATATTCCCAGCGCGAAGTGTGCCCCCCGAAGTCTCTGCATTCGAGGGGCTGAGTGTGGTAGGGCCTGTGCTGGGAGAAAAAAATTCTCCAAGCATGGGCAACTTAACAAGTTCGCTTTTATTATATTGTTGAAAGTCATCCCCGAAAAAGAATAATCATTCACTGTTTCTCACCACCGTCAGTCCTTTACTTTGTACTTTGTATAGATGTTTTAGAACAATTGTAATCTTGAGCAACCAAACTTATTGACATAACAATTAAAATTTAACTGTTGGAACACCAATTTAATATATAAGGTATAGGATCAATCTTTGATTGACAACTGACGTGGTAAAATCAAGTGGAATTGCATAAAGCTATATTATTATTATTTTTTTTTATTACAATGGGAAGTCGGGGAAGGGGGGCACACAGAGGCGGGGTAGGAATCGAACTCGGGCGCGCAACCCGACACGTGGGCGGCTTGACCGCTCCACCACTGGTTCGTTCCTAAAGCTATATTATTTTACTCTTGTAACACTTCTCAATTTTTAATAAATTATTCATTAACATTGTACAAATACCATTTTCCTAAATGCATGCAATATAATTCACCAAACAAATATGTATGTACATATGTGAATAATACAAAATCCTAAGTTACAATCAAACAGGACATTTCCTTACAATTTAGATTTAATTACGGGATTCAATACTCTTAACATCTAATTTACATTTGAATCATATTTAAATTTCTATTTACACGATTGTCAAGTATTTTGGAATAGGAGGACCAAAATACCCTTACACATGTGGGAAACCCTGCCCGGGGGGCGCCCTACCCCCCCACCCCCCTCTGAGCGCCAAAATCGATAGACATCCCTTCAATCAAATCTGATATGCCTCAAAATATAAACTCTTACCGTCTTCTTCTCTACAGAGCATTAATGGAAGGTGCTAGTGGGATTGTCTATTAAAGTTTTTTGGTAGTTTTGAGAGCCGTTTCTGTGTAGTCGACGATCCAATTTGGGTTGTGGCTTTGGTCCGACTGAAATCGCGCGCGTGGCTTTTCAAAGAGCTTATGATTTCCGTATATATTAGGCTCAGTAGAGGTGAGTGTTTCGCAAGATTCCTAAATTTTTGGACTATTTTCGTGGACGTTCGTTCATAGTTACGCCAGAAAATGAAATAATCAACATTGTAGTTAGCATTCGTTATCTGCTCAAAATTGAAGGGTTTTCTTCTTGGCCCTTTGCTGCGATAGTATCCTAATTGTGTGTGTTAATCGTGGGGTGGGGTTGGGGGATATAAAGCATCCGCAACCATGATTTTATCTTCCGTTTCGTTAATCCTTGTATTCGGTCCTTAGTTACCTTTTTTTCCCTATGTTTGTTTCCTTTGTTTGAAATTATCGATAATTAGAATTGGCTGTTGCTTCTTTTTTGGTGTTTCTATTAGTTAGCTGACAATATTGTTGAATACAAAATATTGTGTATGAGTAGTTGTTTTGGGAATCGAAATTCTTGCTTAATTGAACACTGATGGTTGATATGTTAACGAACACCGATGTATGTGAGTAATTTCACTATTTTATCTTTCCTTTATGTAAATGAGGTGATGCCGAGTTTATCATTCCGAAATTCTTACTTTTTCAGTCAGCAAAAGTAATTATATGTTTTCGTATTGGCGAGATTGCTGTTCTTGGAATCGCCACTAGAGTTGGTCTGTCGTATTGAAATACATCATCAGCTTTATTCACTGCTGGAGACCAGAGAACGGGTAAATGTTCTTCATGTAATTCTATACGGCAAAATCAAAAATAACGTGAAACCTTGTTCATTGTACTATCGAGACATACTCAATGTGCGTTATGTATTAAAATGCAGTAGATCTAGTTATTTGACTCGCCGCTCCTGCTTAAAGTAAAACTTGAATATGTTGCATTCGTTGTTTTGTGTAGATGAAGATGCTTGTAGATTTCTTGTGATTTGGTTTGAAACGTTTCCTGAATACAAACATATAGAATTTTACATTTCAGGATAAAGGTATGATGGTGTGTATCATGTGGGCCATTCATTTACTTAGAGGTTCTATACTTGACGTAGTCATTATCATAATGAGACGAAAAGGTAGACTTTTATTGAATGAAAAACTATCCAGGATGTTATGTTCCTCAACTATCTCAAATCATATACGAATGGAACAAGGGAATTGTAAATCCAATAGTTAATGTGAAGGGGTTAATGGTTCCCCGAAAAAAATGTGGACTTTTTTGGTTAATGGTGGCAAAGTTGTCTTCAAAATATTGTCTGAATCACCCATCTCTTCGTGCAAAGAAGATTGCATAGATATTACGGTTCATGATGAAGAAAAACAAAAGAAAGGGCCTAGCTAGCTCGCATGTAATGAATGTCTAATAACTTGGGTAATTTTTGACACCATTTGTTAAGTGTGGCCATTAAGAATTGGGATTTTAGAGTGACTTACATAATTAGTCACGATGACATGCTTGTTTGCACTAAATAAATGGGTTTGCAGTAAGTGAATGGGCGATCTTGTTCGGCATCTAATGGGTTTTATTTTGTTGATTATTTATTTCATCTTATTATTTGGTATTTAGGTAAGTTATTCACAGTTATACGAGGAACCGTGGCTAAAAACCAACTTCGTCGCTAGTTATTCGAGTCAGTGATTGGTTAAGTTTTTGTGAAAATCCCAGGGGACATGTTCCCTTGTTTCCTGAGTTGGTGTCGGTCAATGTGTTGGTGTATTAGTACTCTAGCTTGAGTTACATTAAGAGTTTGAAGCAGTTTTCATGCTTGTCTACTAGAACCATGGCATCACCACCAAGTATATCATATCGGTGTTGACATGTTTTTGCATAATGGATGATTCAACCCTTCTGACATGTTTGTCATTGTATATGGTTTATAACGTTTCTCAATGTATTTCCCCACAATTAAAAGCAATACAATGAGGTAGAAATGGAGAAACCAGATGTATAATAAGCAAAAAAGTTGAGACAGGCAGGCAATCATTTGTAATGGCATACAGAATAGTACTTTTAGTATTTAACTTAGTTGAATCGAACGACCATTTATATTGGAAGTATGTAGATGGACATTCGCATATGTGCATAATGGTTTGTCGATGGAAAAACAACCAAGAGTAGAATGTATGTCACTTGTATTGTGCTTTCATTACATTTGACTATTTCATATTTTTGCAGTGGAATGGAGAGGCAGTTCGTAACACAAACTGGAGGTACATCTCAAGTTACTACAATCAGTAATCGATGCGTGATGAAAAAGTTGAAGAAGGTATACGATGAGCTCGATGAACCATACCAAACAAAGCTAAGAAACAGCTGCTTTGGGCGATTGTTGAATCTACAAAATATTAAACTGGCATCGCAATTTGTTCACCAGTTGATTTTGCGTTTGGCGAAGCCCTCCAAAAAGAAGGAAGCTTGGTTTATTATTGGAGGTAGACCTGCACGATTTGGCCTTGAAGAATTCGTGCTAGTAACCGGCCTAAATGCAGGTAGTATCGATGATGACAATAAGACCTCTGGATCAGGCTCTCGCCTAGTGAATACTTATTTTCAGAGAAAGCAGGCAAAGATTACCAGGCCGCTCGTGTTGGATGCCTTCTTAAACTGTGAAGATAAGGTTGACAAGTACAAGTTGGGTCTTATAGTTATTTTAGCGTACGTCGTGTTGTCTGCGGAGGACAACACCTTTTTGGACCCTTGGTGGTTTGACTTGGTGGATGATGTAGGAAAATTTGACAAGTTCCCTTGGGGAAAGCTGTCCTTTGAGTACACACTAAAAGTACTCAAACGTGACCTGTCTACGACATTAGAAGCTTCAATATGTCGATATTCCCTGCACGGCTTTCCTCTTGCTATAATGGTATGGTAAAGAGGTACCTTGATATCTCCGATATAGTATCATGAAAAGTTTTTTGGAAGACATGTGACATTTTTATTTTTATTGCAGGTTTGGGCTTTCGAAGCAATTCCAACACTTGGAAATAAATTTGCTAGGAGGGTTGATGGTGGGATTCCGAGGATGTTTGCTTGGGACATGACGAAGAGGGTTATGGCTGCTCCAATTACTGTAGTTCTAGAATCAAGAGAGGTATACTTATTTCTACAAAGCTGATTCCATCACGATTTGCAAATGTAATTTTGATATTAAATTTATTTGGTATTTAAACCATTGTATTCTTGCAGCTAGAAGTGAAAACGACACTAATCCCTAATGAAACGGAGATAGAAGAGGCATACTGGAGAGAGCTGAGCCCTTTCAAGGATGGGGACGATAATAGCTACCAAACTTCTGGTGGAACTGAGTACAGGGAGGAAGCTGAACCTACCAATTCTGGTCATCAACATTCTCCACATGGGCAACAACGCTCTGCCAGAACCCAAGACCAAAACATAATAGATGTTGTGCGAAGTTTGGTGATTGGAGAGATGGAAAAAATTACAGCTAGGCTTGATCGGTTGGAGTTTAAGATTGATAGGTTGGCCGATGTAGAGAGGTCTCGTTCATCATCAAAGGCGCAAGAGGGCGCCACTGGTTACAATTCCCAGAAAAAGGATGCTGCTCCGGATGAGATGAATGACACTGACAATGGTCTTGGCGCTGGATGTGATGAGTATAAAAACAATGAATTGTCGGGCACAGAGGAAGGGATACAAAACCATGAGAAAAATGACAGTGAACGAGAAAATAGGAAGAGAAGGATTGCTAGTGAAGATGTGACATCTGGTGTAGTGTACAAGCGGCGAAAACGTACATATCATGTAGCCTCTGGATATAATTTGTACAGGACAATATATATGCGCTGGATAGTATGCATGGCCACATCTCCAACACAGAGACCGACAAATGCACGGGTGCCCTTCAAGTGGATATACCAATTCTTATGAAGATGCATGTGAAGACTCGGAAGCAATACAGTTCAAAAAAGTTCAAAGTCGTGAAGGTCAAAAGGGTTAGACAACAAACAAACTCGTAAGTTCTAATCATCCGATGCCATATCGTATGATTCTTTTATGCTCAACGTTCACACATGTCAACGCCATTCATCTTGTAGATCGGACTGCGGGATATTTGCTCTAAAGTACATTGAGTTTCTTTTGGCGAACTTAGATGTCAACACAATTAGGCCAGATTGTGTACCAATGTGGAGGAAGAAACTTGCCGCAGAGTTGTTGGCGTGGGATTTTGAACCGTAGACAACGTCGTGTCTAGTGGCACTAGACACGAGCATCTGATCTAAAGATACTTAATAGTCTTCCATGGTTTTGGTTCTTTTGGTTAACTATCTCATCAGCCTAACGCTCATCTATCTTGTACATAGCTGTTATTACACTTGGCGTTGATCGAGCCTTTCATTGTCTCGCTTTGCTTGTTCCTTTTCATTTCATGTCCTATATTCTATGGCCTATTATTCTTGATGCGATTGTCTGTATTATGGTTGACACCGGTTTTTATGCATTATCCAGAAAGCATAACAATTAGAAATCCAGTGGGAGTTGAACGGTTGTGATGACCCCACTGACTCATTTCTTCCTTTAAGAACTCCTTTTTTCCTTTTTTCCGTTTTTTACTACTTTTCGTCGTTCCTCTGCTATGTAATTATGTGCTTCTATGTGAACATTTTATCAACAATTATTCCAGCCTGATTAGTACTAATCTAGTTATCGTTGTGGTCGTATGTTCACACACAAACACTTGTGTGCTTATTGCTTACGACAAACACTAATAATTACTTATTTTAGTTTGTTAGGTACATTAACTCTACAAAAAAATTAATATTTTCGTTAACAGGTACGGGCAACGATTCGAAATAACGGAGATTTGATGATTCTGCATTACTTGTAAGACGCCACAAGTAATTGCAAGCTTCAATATCGACTCACGATATTCGAAGACGGTACAGGTTCAGTCGGACGACTTACATAAATTTTTGGTGCGCATTCATACTTCTAAATACGATTCGCTACAAACACGAATGTAGAAAGGGAAAACGCGCGAAGTTAATTAGTTTAAATTTGTTTGTGGAACAGAAAGCATTTAAAACACATATCAATGAACATAACAGATCTGAACATAATTAAATACGGACTGAGAATATTTTCCAGCATTAACGGTGAAGGATTCGAATAAACAGCCAATGAAATGATGTTTGACAACTTAATTTAGCACGCATGCTAACTTTTCTAACAAGCACTTGCAAACCAGAAGCAACGGTTCTGTGGCGGCCTGTTCATAAATTGCAATTCTTTGAGTTAATTACTAGATTCGGTGGTTGAGAATACACTTGGCTGTTTCTTGTAATTATGTGATGGTCCTTCAAAGATAATAATTTGTTGGCTCAAGGCAATCAAATGTCCCAGGTCATAACTACATATTGAATGAAAATTGGATGCAGTGACAACATTTAATTACAATATCGTCATATCATCATTATGCTCTATTATAACATATTGACACCAATGTCCCCCTGGACGATACGATCCAATGCAACAACGACCATGGTTCGTCGTATTTAATTTTTTTTCCCCTTTTCCGCCGCCACATATCATGGTAGACCAAGTGGTTTCCCAATACCAAGTTCCCACACGACAACATCAGCTTTCCTACACACCCCATGATATTGTTGAGGTCTTTGCTATCTGGTGAATCATATTGGAGGAACGAGGCTAATGGCAGTTTTTGTTGGACACCCAATTTGGGTAGCTACGTGAAGCGTCATACATGTTAGTCCACATCCATTCGCTATATAGACTAATGACTGAGCCAGTTGTGCAACCCTCGTCGAGATGCCGTCACATACATTAGATGGAGCAATCCACTCACGATAATGGCGTGGTTCCCAGCGCCATACACCTACAAAAGTGCACTCGGCAAGTAGTTTGATTACGGGTCTCCTACTTTTAACGTATCGTTCGTCGACGTTATCTTCGTACTATTTCAATTTGTATGTAGTCAACTGTATCCATATTAAATTGTGTACAATCATTCATGCAGCTAACTCAGGACACTCATCAGGTACACATTCAATGATCAAGTGGTTTTGGTCGTACAATTTAATGTGAGATTGACAGCTCCAAATTTATATGAGCATGCGGCCTATTTAAACGGCATATGTATGCCTTACGTTGAACATAACAATTGCATGAAAGCTTCATTGAACCTTAGAACAGGGCCTGCAACATTAGTCGACGCAAGTACAATGTCTTCCCACTCCAGCCATGGGTCTACATGCGCATTCAAGCAGGTCACACCAAAGGTGGAGGATGGAGTTGCTACCCCAAAGCCAACTAAACCAGTTTCAAGCGGCAAAAAAAGAGTTAATACCTTTGATCTCGACTCCGGGCACGAATTTGAAATTGACTATCCCGTGAAACGCAAACTGACTGCCACCCAGAAAGACATGCATACAGTACCCTTGTGCGTTGCAAATCTACTACCGAAGATGGAAGCAGTCGGGGGTGCTTGTTTTGAAGTACCGTCCATGTTGCATATGTCAGGCCACCCGATGCACAATTTCGCAGCACCAGTCGCTAACAGTGCGTTTGCTGTTGTCAGTGAGCACGTCGACATCATGAAAAAATCACCCACCGTCCATCCAAAGGTTGAGTTTGTTGATCTGTGTACCCCGGAAACTTTAGTGGAATCTGTGGGAAATTAGAAGTACCATTTACGCCCACTAGAAATCTAAAGCCGTTGTCCATTTACTGCCTTCCACGTCTGCTAATGTATTACCTATGTCTGAGCATATATGTTCTTCTTACAATGTGCCTGTCCTTCCTTATCTGACCTCTAGCATGCCATGCCGTAGACGGTCTATCTATTTGAGTAGTGCAGGTTGAGTGAGTCGCCTACTACGTTGTATTTCAATTTTCTTCAAGTTACTACAGCTATTTATGTCTGTCATTTTGCTTGTTTACAAGTACTGTTCTTGTAAGCAATATCGTGCATAATTAAGATTGTATTTGATGTGGGCGTATTTTACTGTACCTTATCCCAATTACGTTTCCACTATTAACTTAATTGCCTCATGCATAATTCCGATGGATTTTCGTCCAAAATAACATATTATGGGGCATACAATACTTTTATGTAGCCCAAGACAAAAATTGGCGTAAATATTCCACTAAACTGTTATGGTCGTACAACACTTAAAACATATGTGTGATTTGTATTTTAGTACTTTTTTAATGTTGTGTATGTTTTGTACAGCGATATGTTTGTATGAAGATTTTATGTATCGTATAATAATTATACTTAGTATTAAATGCAGCCTTCAACCAAGATGTGCGCTGTTTTAAGCCCCTGCAAACTTGTAAACGTTTTTTTATGCATGAATGGAGAGGCGGCTGCGTTTTTAATATTTTTTTTTTGGGCGTATTTTAGTTTGTTATTCTTTATTATTTAAAATATTTTAATATCAACGCACTCAGACTAAATTGTTGGAAATATACAATAACAATATTCATTGTTAATTATTGGTTATCAAAAAAAATGGGCGTATCTACCTGAATCACCTTTTTCTTGACCATTTGTGTCATTTTCATGTTATTTTTTAAATTACTTTGTTAATTATTTACAACATTATTATTGATAAAGAATTGAAAAATGAATTACGAAACAACAGATTTAATGCAAAAAGTAGGAACACGAATCCAAAATACAAAAAAATGTATTATATTGTTGTTTTAATCCATAATCCACTGGGGCCTTACGGAGGATACGTAATTGTCGGCATCTGGATATATCATAAATAATGAAAGTCGGAACATCGATTTTTAAATGCCGATTTGCCGCTACAATTTTTTATAATTTCAACACGTCGAAGGTGTATTTATTTAAAGTCCAATTGGGTGTTTTAGCCGGAGTTAATTTGTGTCACTTAACTTAAACATAATTTGCCTTTGTTGTATTAACAACATCTCTATTGTTGCACACTTTACAATATTGGCAATTTATTAAACTGATTAAATTTATTGAGATTATGTTACGAGGATATGATGCTATCTGTTGTGTTCAATTCTTGAGTTTCAGATAACCATATATTACGATCCGTAAAATGATTTGGATAAACTTCACTAGGTGTCTTAATTTGGTACGAGGGCCAACATAATTATAAGTTATGATAGATTGCTAAGGATAAGGTGACTTCTCATTGGAGTTATGTCTAAGTCCTTTGCCTTTGATCATACTTGTCTTAATGTACCTACTTTTTTTAGATGTACGAGTTACGGTGTGAACATAAGTCATTCTTCACAAGACAAAATATTCACACGTAAATAAATAGGAGCTTAGTTAGAAATAAAGAGGCAATGCATGCTTATTGGAAACTAACTTGTTCAACGTGCATGCTTTATGACCTTCGGCGCCTTGATGACCATGCAATTGTAATTCGAGAGTTAAATTACGAAACACGTAAAGGCGCATTCGTGCCCCAAAAAAATTACAAAACTACGTTTCTTCAAATCATATCTTCATTAAAGGACGGATTCACTACACAGAAGGCTCGACCGTATAACATCCTCACAAGCTGTGGCATTTGCAAGAGGAACTTGTATGTGTAAGTAAGAATGTAGAGTTTGTAGTAGTTACTCGAGCAACTTACGTACTACGTACCAGTACACAAATTATCTACTACGCAAAGGCTTAAACAGACTATGGGATTGCATTCTACCCAGTTTGCCTATACCATACTTTGATCATATTAGATCTTGCCGGTGCTTTCAGTGACAACAAAATATGGACACATTCTGACGTGTCGCAACTCCAATATCTATGCAGTCAGTCCTCCAGTCCATTGATGCCACTATAGGACCCATGAAAATTGGCCTTATTTTTTTTGTACACTCCAGACTAAGTCACATGCAAACATACTTTTCTACAGGCGATTAATTGGTTTATTTGACCAGAAAAGTCCCTTTCACATTACTTTCACGTGAACCCTTTGTCCTGGCATGCACACGGATTTATGCGCACTTGCTATAAATCGTACAAAGCACAAAGGTAAGCCAATGGGAACGGAACATCAAATTTCACGCATGTCCCTCTATCCAAATCTAAATTACAAACGAAGCCGGAACAATACGTTCGACTCACTGGAGCAGTGCAGGTAGCGTCCATTACAATGGCATGTTTATTTACACCTTTACTTTGTTCCATCATCATGAATGTAGGTTAATTCCAGAGTTATTACACCTATTCTTTCCACACGTACACAGTTCCGTCATGTTGGCGAAGAATTCGGAGGTGTGCCATAGTTGCAGGCACAGGGGCCATTGGTTCGAAGATTGCCCGGAAAAGCGACACTGCCCAATGTGTCGAATAGGTTATGTGAAATGGCTTGTAGTTGAGAAGTGCAACTTCAACAGAGGCAGATTATTTTTCAATTGCAGCAACGATGATTGCTCGTACTTCAAGTGGGACACATGTCATCCGAACTTGGACGTGTCGACCGTTCAACCCAGTACTTCAACAACCAGCGTTGACGGGCTCTCGCAGTTACTGAAGACTTGCGCCAAAGTTTCAGATGAGGAGGATGCAAAGGTCGTTGTTTCGTTTGCAGTGGAGAAAAGCACCTTGAGTTCCCAAGTTAAGCATGAGAGAACTTAGATCCCCGAGTTCCGTTATATTTTACTCACTATGGAGAGTACGTGTCTTGGTCCTTATTTTTTACAGTACCCTTATTTTGCGTTTATCTTTCTCGTTCACAAGTCGAAGTACTTAACATTGACGTTCATCCGGTAGGAGGAATATGTGCTGTACTCGAGCAAATTATAACGAGTAAAATGTCGTTATGTATCATTTAAGAAGATTTTCCCGTTTGGGGTTGAAACGACGACTTCAATAACGTCACACTTATACTTACGACGACTCTAATAAAGAAGAATGTCCCATTCCGTAATATTTTCCTATTTCGTACTGAAATAACGACCTCGATATCGTTACACTTATACTTATAACGAGTCTAATGTCGTTATGTATCATTTAAAGAGATTTTCCCCTTTGGGGTGAAAAAAGACGACTGCAATAACGTCACACTTATACTTACAACGAGTCTAATAAAGAAGAATGTCCCATTCCATAATATTTTCCTGTTTTGTACTGAAATAACGACTTCGATATCGTTATACTTATACTTATAACGAGTCTAATGTCGTTATGTATCAGTTAAAGAGATTTTCCCGTTTCGGGTTGAAATGACGAATTCAATAATCTCACACTTATACGTAGAACGAGTGTAATAAAGAAGAATGTCCCATTCCATAATGTTTTCGTATTTCGTACTTAAATAACGACTTCGATATCGTTATACTTATACTTATAACGAGTCTAATGTCGTTATGTATCATTTAAAGAGATTTTCCCGTTTCGGTTTGAAACGACGACTTCAATAATGTTGTTGACGTCGAAATCAGTAAGGACTGATTACTTATCAACTGGGGTAGGTGTCAGGACCTGGATAGTAGTATTGAAGAAGTAAAATGTATAAGTGTATATTGTCCGAACTGGGCTGTGTTTACAGAGAGCTTTTTTTTTTCCTCCCCTAAATACATGCTAAGTGTTCTATTTATAGTGTGAAATCGGGTAGGGGGCTGTAGATCATCATTGCGTCTGAAGACCTAGGCCCTGGGTAGGTGTAATGATGTCTCTGCGGCGCAAGCCGCCAAGCATTTAAGGCGTTGACCTCAGAATCTGGGTACAGCCGCCAATGCATTAATGGAGACGAGATTCTCTGTCGGTTGCGGGTGGTGTCAGGGTGTCAGATGACACGTGGATTGTCCTTGTTGTCGCCGATGGCGAGTGGGGCAGACAAGCGTGGCGAGCCGACCTCGGCCCATCGGGTGGACATTCGTGATGGGAAGAGTTCTCCGTGGGTTTTTCCGACACTGGCCCTAGGGCGACGGCAGTGGGCTTAGCCGAGCTGAACTGGGCCTCTCCGCCAAATCACTATTGGGGTGAATTCTGCGATTAATCCGACCTGGGACACGCTACAGGTCATGGCCGACCTGGCTCTCCTGTACGTAGACGAGGGGACCACGTGGGGCGCAAGCCTAGGCGCACTCGTGCCACGTCACCAGGGTGCCAACAATTGTCCCCAGCGTTAATGCCGACCTCGGTCGGGGTTGACGCTGCCTGGCCGGCACGCCGGCGTGTGCGATGGGCGCGAGTGGACCACGTGTCCGTCGACGATTGGATGAGGTCACGTCTTTTCATCTTCCACCGCCATCGCCTATATATACCCCCTCATTTCTTCAGTTTACACTTCTCCGTTCTCAACACTTGTCAAATATTCTCTCTCGATCTCAAGCCAAGTTAGGAACCGTGATCGACCACGAGCTCCTTGAGCCTAGCTTTAAGGTAGATTTCCGAACTCCTTACTTAGCAAATTTTACAAAATGTCGTCGGGTTCGGAAGAGGTATACGACTACGACGAGGGAAACCGATCTCCTAGGCCCTCCCCCTCTCCGCACAGAGACAACTCCCCGGGCGTGGAGGAAGTCCTGGAGGCTGTGCCACTGCAAACCGTCAGAAGCTACGGTTGAGTCCGCCGAGCTTGCCTCCGACGTGGGCACGCTGTTCCGTCCGAGCCTCTCCCCCAACCGACCTTTCTCAAGAGGAGGAAGAAGAAGCGACCAAGCGCGACCGGCCGAGGCCGTGGGGATGTTCCTCGTCGGCGGCGACCGAGGAGGTGCCGAGCTCGCCAGACGCCCAAGATCTGGTCTCACCTCGGTGCGGTTCGTGGTCTTGGAGGCGACGAGCGGTGATTACCCCTCCGCAGGCGCGTGGCGGTGAGCCAGGCCTTTCGCCGGCGGTGAGGCTACCGCTTCGAAGCGGTGAAGCACTTTCGGTGCTTGGGGGTGGCGCCACTCACTCACCCCTAACACGTGGAGGACCGTCCTCGGAATGATGGTTTTGTGGCACCGAGTCGCTTAGCGAATCGACGGTGTGGGAGTTTAACCACCGTACACCTTCAAGCGCCTGACGGACAAAGACTCAGCCGGGTACTATTGCTCGATCCGGCCGAACTCGGGGGGAGCTTTCGTCACTGGACTGCCGGACTCGGTAAAGGCCTGGAAGCCGAGCTGGTTCTGGGCGGAGGGGTGCCTGGTCAGTCCGGACGACTGGGAGGGGGAGGTCGCCATTCCTGTGAACTACCACGAGCTCGGTAACTATTCTTCCGATCTCGACCTTATCTTATTTCGAACTGAGCCAACTCTCTTTCTTTTGCAGACTTCAAGGAGGCGAGACCGTTAGAAAGGCTGGTGGCGTCTTTGCGATCGCGAGATCGATCTCGGTCGGGATTGGCGACATTGCCGATCGAGGAGAACCTATTCGGCGCCGACTTTCACGAAGCTCGTCTCAAAGATCTTCTTCCTCGTAACGGATCGTCCGTCTTATTCCATTTATTTCGACACTGGTGCCTTTTTCTCGCTTTACTAATCAAGCTCGACTCGCACCCAATCATCCTCCCAACCGACCATGAGGGCGTCGCCCCTCCGGCCCCGGGAAGAAGGCACGAACCGAGGCTTCACGACTCGAAATCAACCGCCAAAGGCCTGTCCGCCCGGTAATGGGGCTTCGCGACGCACGGGCCGCCAAAGGGCCTCATGATCGCGCCAGTGGCGCCGGAGGCCGCCCGACGCCGGCTGCACGCCGCCCTCGACGAGTTACCCTACTTGGGCACCACGCCCAGAAGGAGGAGGCGACGCCTCGTCTAAGGGGTCAGCCCCAAGGTGCTCAGGACTTCTTAGGGCTAAGTCCCCACCGGTGGAGGAGATCGGCCCGATCCGCCGCCGGTGGATCATAGCCGCTGCGGGTTCTGCCGAGGTCGTGGACCCTGACCAGAACGCTACCTGGGCATGCTCGGCCGGAAGACAACATGCTCACCGCCATGGCGCATCGCAGCCGGGCCATGGTGCACATGATCCGGAGTGGCGGCGCCCAGTAAGGCCGCTCGAGTCAAGTCCAGCCTTGGCCGAGTCCGACCGCCTTGCCGCTTCAAGTCCGGTCTTGCGAGGCCAGTGCCAAGATGAAAGAGGCCCGTAAGAGGGCTAAGGACAAGGCCCAGGAGCCGGAGGATCGAAGAAGACCCACAAGGCGAGGTGGACTCTCTGCCGACCGAGCCGAGGCTCAAGGCGGCAGTCCAGTGAGCCCGGTCCGTCAGCGGAACAGATGATCGAGGAGTTCAAGGCCTCGTGAGGAGTATGCCACGAGCTGAACTCAACTTTTGTTTTCGCGCGAGGACGCCATGGCGGACATCTTCCAGAAGCGCCGGACCGGGATATCGGGTTCTGGCCGAGGAGGTGAAGAAGCTCGTATGCAGACGGGATGCCCGAGGCCGAGGGCGCGCGCTGATAGGGCCTTGTACTCTGTCGTCTCCCCTTTTTTTTTTTTATTTACTTCTGTAATGTACTTCACCAGGTCGGCCATACCGATCTGGATTTTGTAACCTTTTTCGAATTAATTATAATGAAGTTTTGAGTTCAAATTTCTTTTGTTCTTGTTCGGTCTTTTCAATTTCTTGTTCAAGTTCTGCGCAATCATACGTGAATCGCCTCGACGCCGACTCATCTAACTAGGTCGGCCCCCGCTGGTCATAGGAATAACTTAATAATCCAATGATTTTAAACAAGTGTTGGTTCCTCCGGTGGGTTCAGATCGATCTGCGCCTCGTGAGGCGGCATTAGCTAGTTACGAGCCCTCGGCGTGAGCCACAGTGACCGATCCGTGACTTGTTTCGTTCATGTAAAGGTTGAGTTGATTCGGTGTACCCCCTTTCCTTCAACTAAGTAATCGATCGGTCGACCTCATATGGTGGGTCGGTGTCAAGGAGTGGAACGCCGTAGCGGACCTAGTACATTTTGGTTGGGCGCCACCTTGGTGGGTCTGTCCCCGACCAGGACCCGGTAGGTCGGTCCTTTCAGGGAGTGGGTCGTAGTAGCGGACCTGGTGGGTCGCCGTAGCGGACCTATTTTGTTTTGGTTGGACGCCACCTTGGTGGGTCTGTCCCCAGACCGGACCACTTAGGTCGGCTCTTTCGGGGAGTGGGTCGTGACACTGGTCATTTCTCTTTTTTTTTTTTTTTTTTTTTTTTTAGCCTTGGTGGGTCTCGCCTCGTGCCGACTACGAGGTCGGCGGCCTCGGGGAGGATCGCCATGAATGGCACGATTGCTATGTATCAACTCCGATTCAAACAATTCAAAAACTTCCATTCATTACTAGTGAAAATATTACAACCGACTTGCCATCATTTACAATTTTGAGATATTTTACGACTCTAGCTATTGGAAGTATTTCTTCAGGTGTTCGATGTTCCAGGGTGGGGAGCTCAACCCTTCCGCCGTCTCCCGAGGCGAGAAGATCCGCTGCCAGGGCTCGAGGACTACGAAGGGTCCTTCCCATTTCTCGGCCAGGGCTCCTGCGACCTGGTCTCGGTAGCGAGGAAGACCTTCTCGAGTACCAGGTCTCCGACCCGAAGCTTCGCTTCTTTACTCTATGGTTGAAGTACCTAGCAACTGCGGCGTTTGTATAGCTCAAGACGCAGCGGTCGGCTTCCATTCGCTTCTCCTCCAAAGAAGTCGACCTCGAGCATAAGTCCCTGGCTATTTGTTTGCTCGTGAGACGCCGAGTTCGGTATGAGGGGAGCTCGACCTCGGCCCGTACTATAGCATCCACCCCATAGGCGGTAGCAAAGAGGTCTTCTCCGTCGGTCCTACATGTAGTTCGGTAGGACCACAGGACGGCCGGGAGCTCGTCTGCCCACCCTCCTTTCAAGTCCTCCAGTCGGGTCTTGAGTGTGTGCTTGATGATCTTGTTCACGGCCTCCACCTGACCGTTGGACTGGGGGTGGTTCGGCGTAGAGTAGTGCTTCTTGATCCCCAGATCCTCGCAGAAGGACCTCAATCGACGGTTGTCGAGTGCCGGCCATTGTGCTGTTACGATGGACTCGGGTATGCCGAATCGGCATATAATTGACCTCCGTGATGAAGTCGGTCGTCTTCTGCTCTGTGATCCGAGCTAGGGCCTCAGCCTCAGCCCACTTGGTGAAGTAGTCCACGGCCACTATCGCGTACTTCACTCCCCCCCGACCAGTTGGCATGGGTCCTATGAGGTCGATTCCCCACTTGCAAAAGGGCCAGGGACTGAGCACATGAGTGAGTTCAGCGAGAGGAGCCCCGCCAACCTGGGCGTGACGCTGGCACTTGTCGCAGCGCCTGACGTAGGCAATGGCATCCTTCTTGAGGGTGGGCCATAAATATCCTTGCCTCAGGACCTTATGTGCCAGGGCCTGACCACCGGAATGGTTACCACACGTCCCGGAGTGGACCTCGTCGAGTACAAAGGTCGACTCCTTCTCAGTCAAGCACCGTAACAGAGGGCCTGAGAAGCTGCGCTTGTAGAGAATGTTGTCGATGATGGTGTAGCGAGCAGCCCTGATGCGTAACTGTCTGGCCAGCCTGGGGTCCTCTGGGGCCCTACCATCAACTGTCGTGACAAGGGAGGGCTGAGCTATGGCCGACCTCGTCAATCGGTTGATTGGTACAAACTCCGCCTCTATCCCCTCGCGGTGGCGGCGAGCAGGCGTCAGCCAAGTTGTTCTGAGTTCGGGGGATCTGCCGAAGGACGACCTCATCGAAATTTTTCATTTCGGCTGCAGCTTGGTCGGAATAACTGGTCATCCGCTCGTCCTTAGCAAGGTAGGTGCCGTTGAAATTTGGTTGACGACAGTGGGAGTCACTTGACCGGAGGTGAGAGACACCCATCGCCTTGGCGTATCTAAGGCCTGCAATCAAGGCCTCGTACTCAGCTTCATTATTGGACGCCGGAAATGAAAATCGCAAGGACTGGCAGAAAGACTCCAATGAGGGGCTCAGGAGCACGAGCCCAGCTCCAGAGTGTATGTCCGTCGACGAGCCGTCCACAAAGAGCGTCCAGGGCTCGACCTCGGCACTGGGACTCGGTGGTGGCGGGCTGAACTCGGCGACGAAATCGGCCAGGGCCTGGCCCTTGACCGCGAGCCTAGGTCGGTATGAGATGTCGAACTGTCCGAGTTCTACCGCCCATTTGGCGAGCCGACCTGAAGAGTCCGGCCGAGCACTCGCCGCAAGGTAGTTCGTCACCACCTCGATGGAGTGATCGAGGAAGTAAGGCCGAAGCTTTCTGGAACTGGTGACGAGCGCGAGGGCTAGTTTCTCCATCGGGATGTAGCGCTTCTGCGGATCGATGAAGGACTGGCTCGTGTAGTATACCGGGTGCTGGACATCCCCCTCAATGCGAGTAAGGACTGAGCTTACTGCATGCTCGGAGACGGCGAGGTAGAGCGAGAGGACGTCCTCCGCCCTGGGCTTCGACAGCAGAGGAGGCCGGGCCAAGTGTTTCTTGAGCTCCTCAAAAGCTTCCTGGCACTCGGGAGTCCATCCGAAGTCCTTCCCTTTCTTCAGGGCCTCGAGGAAAGGGCGGCACCTGTCAGTGGCCTTGGACACGAATCGGTTCAGGGCCGCTATCCGGCCGGTGAGACTCTGGACCTCTTTAACCTTGGTGGGAGGTCTCAGGTTCAGCACGGCACTAATCTTCTCCGGGTTGGCCTCAATGCCTCTTGAGCCCACTACATAGCCGAGGAATTTTCCGGACTCAACCCCAAATGCACACTTTGCCGGGTTCAGCTTCATCCTACATTCCCTCAGGACCTGGAACATGTTACCCAGGTGCCGGACGTGGTCAGCTGCTCTGACACTCTTCACCAACATGTCATCGACGTATACCTCCATAGTAGTTCCGATCTGGGACGAGAACATCTTATTGACCAGCCGTATGCGTCGCCCGGCGTTCTTCACCCGAATCGCATGACTGGTAACGATAAAGACCTCGATGCATTCTAAGGCCGTGTGCTCTGATCCGGGGATACATGGGGATCTGGTTATAGCCCGAGCGCGATCCATCATCTTGAGGAGCTCGTGCCCGCCGTGGCGTCGACCATCTGGTCTATCCGAGGTAGGGGGAACGAGTCCTTGGGGCTGGCCTTATTAAGGTCGGTGAAATCTATGCAGACCCTCCAGCTACCGTTGTTCTTCTTGACAAGGACCGGGTTCGCGACCCAGGTCGGATACTTGGCTTCCCTGATAAAACCGATTTCAAGTAACTTATCCACTTCCTTTGTCAAGGCCTCATAGCGCTCCTGGTTCAACGGACGTCGTCGCTGCTGCCGAGGTCTTACCGCGGGGTCGATGTTCAGCCGGTGACAAGCCACTGACGCAGGTATGCCTGCCATGTGCGAGGGCTCCCACGCGAAGACGTCGACACTACCGGAGGAATTCAATAAGAGCGAGCGCGTGGGCTCAGCCAGTCCCTTTCCGATCTTCAGAATCCTGTCCGGTTGCCCTGGCTCGACCTCGATGGTTTCTAGCTCTTCCATAGGCTGTGCGCTCCGGTCCTCAGGTCGGCCGCGTGGGTTGTCGAGCTCGGTCGTGGTGACGGTCGGTCCCCCGGGCCGACCTCGGACAGAGGGTTGGGTGACGTCGCATCGGCGGGCTGCGGCCTGATCTCCCCGGACCGTCGCTATCCCCGCTGGGGTGGGGAACTTCATGGCATAATGGTCGATGGAGGTCAGGGCCCTGAGCTCGTACAGGAGGGGCCGACCTAGGAGGGCATTGTAATTGCCTGGGAGGTCTACCACGATGAAGGTTGCCATGACGGCCCGTAGACATGGCTTTTCCCCGAGCTCTACCAGCATCGATATTTGCCCGACTGGCTCAGTAGCGTGACCAGTGACTCCAACCACAGGGCCAAGGGGGCACGGGCTCAGGTGCCGTTCATTGAGGCCCATGTGGAGTAAGGTCCTGAGGTATAGCAAGTTGACCCGCTCCGCCGCCGATCGCTGTCCGGTGTGCGTGGGTACCATTGAGGACCATCTCGATGACAAGGGCGTCTGGTGGGGTGGCGGGCGTGAGCCGCGTCGGCCTCGATAAAGCCCGATCTCCTGGTGCTCGGACGGGTCGAAGCTAGTCCTTATCCTCTGCTGCGAATCGGTAGTCGTTGCGTGCCTCTCGCCAATCTCTTGCGCCGGTTTCTTGACCCGACGAAGTGTTGGTTACCCATGACCAACGATGGACCTCGTTAAAGTGGCCTGCAGCGGCCGGAGGCCGGTGGGGTCCCCCTGGCGTGGCCGGTCGTGATCGGGCGCGGGGCTACGAACTCAGCGCAGTGCCCTCGCCGAATCAATCCCTCAACCTCATTCCTCAGGTCCCTACAATCATCGGTGTCGTGCCCAGCCGATCGTGATAACGGCGATCTCTCCTAGTTACGGCTCGAGGAGGGGTCCTCATCGCGATCGAGGTGGTAGGACCCCGATCCTTCACATGCATCAAGCACGCCCTCGGTGGTGTTGAGGACGTGGAAGGACCGGAACCTCTGGGAGGCGGTCGAGCGACCTCGCGCCCTTGGCCGGCGATCTTTGAGTACTGTGGCGCCTGGGCCGAGCTGGTGTCCTTCTCCTTGCCTTTCTCCGGCCGGGGTCCCGGCTTCGTCTCGAGGTCCCCGGACGCCTCCTCAGCCCCGATATGGCACTCAGCTCTGCTGAGGAACTCATGATATGTCTCTGGACTGTTCTCGTGGGTGACCACCGTATCCGACTGCACTGAGGCGCCGCTAATCTTTGCCGCCACCGTGGTCGCTGTTTCATCTGACACGCTCCCGATTTCAATGTATCGGTTGTTGAACCGCTCCACATAATTCTTCAGGGCCTCGTCCTTCCCCTGCTTAACGTCCACTAGTCTCTGCTTAGGGGTCGACCTCAGGCGGGACCCCATAAAAGCTGCTTGGAACCTGGTCGCGAGGTCTCCCCACGTCTTTATGGAATGCGGGGGGAGCTTCTTGAACCACTTCATGGCCTTATCCCCTAGCGTCAGAGGGAAGGCCTTGCACATGAGCCCATCGCTCACTCCCTGTAGCTCCATGAAGGCAGTGTACCTGTCGACGTGACTCGTCGGGTCGCTGGCTCCATCGTAGTTCCCCTGCTGAGGCAACTTCAGCTTGGCTGGCATGAGCTCGGCCTGGATCTTAAGGCTCGGCGGGAGGCCTTGCCTACCGGCCAGGGATCGGGGCCTTCTCCCGGGCCTCTAGCTCGGCGACCCTCTTTCGCAGGAGCTCGAGCTCGGACTGCGGAGGTGGGGTGCCGCGCGGAGGTGGGGGGCCTTGCACGTTTTCGCCCTGTCCCTCGTCCGTTCTCTTCCGCTTGTGGTGGGGGCCGAGGCGATCGAAGACGCTGGGGGTCTTTCCGGATGATCTGGTTCCCGAGTGCCCCCGGTGTTCGATTAGGCGGTGGTCCGGTCGATCTTGGAGATCGGCCGAACCTGAGAGCGCTGGCCGGGCGTCGGGCGCGCCCCCGGTGGGTGATATGACGCTCGCCTCGGCTTGGGGCCTGTCCGACCTTCGCTGTAGGTCGGCCACAACCTGGGTGAGGTCGTCCAGCTGCCTCAGGACCTGGGCCGGAGTGACCTCACCGGTTGCGCGATGCCCGGCCTCCGATCGGGGTCGCCTACTCGAATGAGGGACGTATTCGTCTTTGGGGTCGGAAGTCGTCACTCACCCAAGTCGCGGACGGTCATTTGTGACTCATAGGCGTGCTTAGAGAGCTGGGATGTGTTGCTGAAATACAAAGGGGGATGCCCTCCTTCTAGTGCCAATTGTTGACGTCGAAATCAGTAAGGACTGATTACTTATCAACTCGGGTAGGTGTCAGGACCTGGATAGTAGTATTGAAGAAGTAAAATGTATAAGTGTATATTGTCCGAACTGGGCTGTGTTTACAGAGAGCTTTTTTTTTTCCTCCCCTAAATACATGCTAAGTGTTCTATTTATAGTGTGAAATCGGGTAGGGGGCTGTAGATCATCATTGCGTCCTGAAGACCTAGGCCACTGGGTAGGTGTAATGATGTTTCTGCGGCACACTGGCAAGCCGTCAAGCATTTAAAGCGTTGACCTCGAGAATCTGAGTCTGCCGCCAATGCATTAATGGAGACGAGATTCTCTGTCGGTTGCGGGTGGTGTCAGGGTGTCAGATGACACGTGGATTGTCCTTGTTGTCGGCTACAGTAGCGAGTGGGACTGGGCACGAACGTGGCCGAGCTGACCTCGGCCCATCGGGGGGACATTCGTGATGGGAAGAGTTCTCCGTGGGTTTTCCGACCTGGGCCCTAGGGCGACGGCAGTGGGCTTAGCCGAGTTGAACTGGGCCTCTCCGCCAAATCACTATTGGGGTGAATTCTGCGATTAATCCGACCTGGGACACGCTACAGGTCATGGCCGACCTGGCTCTCCTGTACGTAGACGAGGGGACCACGTGGGGCGCAGGCCTGGGCGCACTCGTGCCACGTCACCAGGGTGCCAACAAATGTCACACTTATATGTAGAACGAGTGTAATAAAGAAGAATGTCCCATTCCATAATGTTTTCGTATTTCGTACTTAAATAACGACTTCGATATCGTTATACTTATACTTATAACGAGTCTAATGTCGTTATGTATCATTTAAAGAGATTTTCCGGTTCGGTTTGAAACCGACGACTTCAATAATGTCACACTTATATGTAGAACGAGTGTAATAAAGAAGAATGTCTCATTCCATAATGTTTTCGTATTTCGTACTAAAATAACGACTTCGATATCGTTATAATTATACTTATAACGAGTCTAATGTCGTTATGTATCAGTTAGAGAGATTTTCCCATTTTGGGTACAAATGACGACTTCAATAACGTCACACTTATACTTACAACGAGTCTAATAAAGAAGAATGTCCCATTGCATAATATTTTCCGCTTTCGTTTTGAAATAACGACCTCGATATCGATATAGTTATACTTATAACGAGTCTAATGTCGTTATGTATCATTTAAAGAGATTTTCCCCTTTGGGGTGAAAAAAGACGACTGCAATAACGTCACACTTATACTTACAACGAGTCTAATAAAGAAGAATGTCCCATTGCATAATATTTTCCGCTTTCGTTTTGAAATAACGACCTCGATATCGATATAGTTATACTTATAACGAGTCTAATGTCGTTATGTATCATTTAAAGAGATTTTCCCCTTTGGGGTGAAAAAAGACGACTGCAATAACGTCACACTTATACTTACAACGAGTCTAATAAGGAAGAATGTCCCATTCCATAATATTTTCCTGTTTTGTACTGAAATAACGACTTCGATATCGTTATACTTATACTTATAACGAGTCTAATGTCGTTATGTATCAGTTAAAGAGATTTTCCCGTTTCGGGTTGAAATGACGAATTCAATAATCTCACACTTATACGTAGAACGAGCGTAATAAAGAAGAATGTCCCATTCCATAATGTTTTCGTATTTCGTACTTAAATAACGACTTCGATATCCTTATACTTATACTTATAACGAGTCTAATGTCGTTATGTATCAGTTAAAGAGATTTTCCGGTTTGGGGTTGAATTGACGACTTCAATAACGTCACACTTATACTTAGAACGAGTGTAATAAAGAAGAATGTCCCATTCCGTAATATTTCCCCGTTTCGTTTTGAAATAACGACTTCCATTTCTCGCACTTACACTTTATACGAGTATAATGTCGTTATGTATCATTTAAGAAGATTTTCCCGTTTGCGGTTGAAACGACGATTTCAATAACGTCACACTTATACTTAGAACGATTCTAAAAAAAAAGAATGTCTCATTCCATAATATTTTCCTGTTTCGTACTTAAATAACGACTTCGATATCATTATACTTACACTTATAACGAGCATAATGTCGATATGTATCATTTAAAGAGATATTCCCGTTTCGGGTTGAAATCACGACTTCAATAACGTTACACTTATACTTACAATGAGTGTAATAAAGAAGAATATCCCATTCCATAATATTTTCCCGTTGCGTTTTGGAATAACGACTTTCATATCGTTATTCTTGTACTTATAACGAGTCTAATATCGTTATATATCATTTAACAAGATTTTCCCATTTCATGTTGACAACTGAGTTCGAGGAAATATTTAATTTCCACCCACATAATTGATTACGAAATATGGTTGTAGTTGACAATACGAACTTTGTGCGTACAAGGATTTTCCTTTTAGAGTGAAGAGGTAAAACGAAATACATATCGTTTCTTGCACGTGGATATGCAACATATATTTCATCCTACATATTTGCGTGAAACATTTTATACACCAAGTAAGTTCAATAACTGTCACGGACATTGGCCACAACTGTGAAACCATTGACGAGGCAACAAAGATTTAGTGATGCTCATAATATGTGATAACAAAAAAAAAATGGCGTTGTAGTGTCATCTGCAAATCTTCTTGGCATGACAACTTCAAGAACCACCATAGGACGTCTTGCGATTTGGCACGACAACGTACATCTACTAAATCAACATCATGCAAAAAAATTACCCAACAAAATTAGACAACGGAGTCCGAGCATACTATTCACCATTGATCGGGTTGGTGCACGTTTGACGATGATGGCCAACCATACGGCACCTTGAGCACCTACGAATGGCTGCAGCAAGTTCTGAGGTATAGCGACGTCGTCTACAAGGGGGCCTGCCTACTGGACGACGGACATTGGGAGGTCGAACTATTCTCAGCTGAACTTCAAGTGGAATTTGGATGTCATCAAGATCGCCTGGTGGATTAATCTGCTCCTCATATGAACCTCTCCAGAAGTTTGTGGTGAAGTAAGGAGAGAAGTTGTCGTACAGTGGCATAAGAAAGTGACAAGCAGCTCTAGTAGCATGCTTGCAAGGCATGTGGTCGATATCAAATCGTCGACAAGTGCATTTTTTTGTTTGTAGGTTCACAATCTTGGCTTGGACGCCGGACCCAACTTCACATTCAACAGGTGAGATAGCCACAACCGGCATATTTACTCCTGCATTAAAAGTTTTCTTAAGATGGGCTTCCCCTTTCGGAGTAAGGGTTGTGGTGCACCTAGCAGCCTTGACTGACCTTTCATAGTGCCAACGTTGCATCAATGCCCTGATTTCCTGCAGAAGACTAGTGATTGGCAATGCCCTATCATTTCGAAGCAAGGCATTGAGTGACTCGGCAGTGTTAGATGTCATCATATTGTACCGGTCACCAGGAAAATGTGCTCGTGCCCACCTTTGCACTCCAGCTCTGAGAAGATATCCATGTACCTCTGGAGAAATAGCACGAATTCGATCCATTCCTTTGTCAAAGTCTCCCACACGGTACGCATATGCCGTATTCAAGAATGGTCCAAAGAAAGACTTACAATGCAACCTATTTCGTATGTTATTAGCAATATGCCAAGCACACGTCCCGTGTGGGGCATTTGGGAAAACAGAAGCAATAGCGTTTCCAATACCATTTAGCCTATCTGAAACAAATACTAGATCGGACCGTTCTCCTACCACCTCTTTCAAACACTGCATAAACCATCTCCACGATGCATTTGTCTCCGAACCAACTACACCCCAAGCCAAAGGAAAAATATGACTATTTGCATCTTGGCAAGATGCCGTAAGCAAAATACCTTTGTAGGTTGACTTCAGGTGGGCTCCATCGCAAACAATGACTGGACGTATGTATGTCGAAAAGGCACGAGCACTTGCACCAAATGATACAAACAAATACAAAAACCTATCATTCTGGTCCGTTTCAATTCGTGTCACCGTGCCGGGGTTGGCGGCCTCTAACATGAAACAATAGGTGGGAAGTTCTTGATACGAGTGGTAGACTGGACCTCGTTCCCGTTCTTGTGCATATTCTTTTGCCCTCCAAGCCTTCATGTATGTGATACCTACTCCAAGCTCCCTCCTCATGTCGTTCACAATCGACCGTGCACTGTAACTCACATTAGCACGAACTCGTTCACGAATATACTCTCCAATTACTTTGCTAGTTGCTTGTCGATGTTTGTCTCGACGGAGGTGGTACCCACAACTGTTAACAAAATTCAGATCCCTTATCTTAAATGTTTGTGTCCTACCGACCCTCGATGCACGAACAAACCATCGGCAAGATGGGTCTACACACACAACATGTAGGGCATAAGGGCTTGAACGTGATGTACGATACTCGAAATTGTTACGCATAGAAACAAGATGCAATTGCATAGAGAGGTCGTGTTTGCTCGTGAAAGTTTGGAACTTCTTAAATTGATCCACTATCAATGCGTTATGCCTTCCCAATGTACCACTAACAGGATCAGTTTCTTGTTCGTCATGTAGAAAGCTATTATCCATTCCATCCATGTCACCGTTTACATCGAACGCATGGAAGCTAACATCATGACGTTCGTATTCAACACTTGTCACTAAGTGTGACACATTGTCATGGAACTCGTTAGTGGTACGGTTCACCTGTGGTGGAACTTGCTGGTTACGAACAACGGACTTCACGATACACAACGGAATTTCCATAAAAACAGTCCTATACCAATCAACATCGTCATCGTCTGTTATCCGAACAGGCGGTATACACATAAATGGAGCCTTGAATTTCAATTCAATCATGTGTCCCTCAGCTTGGAGACAAGGTTTTAGGGCAATCACAGCTAACAACTCATTGAAATTGATGTCCGAATTAACTACAATTGAAGTACTACAGTTGCCATTCCACTTCCATTCGGACTGTTCGTTAACAAAGTCTCCATCGTAAAGCACCATCCAACGCTGTTGTGACATAGCTGCAACAACACAAGGTTACAATCTCAAACTGATCTTCGACGATGGCTATAACAGTGCAACTGGACATAGCACACAAGGTGGTACTACTTACATACAAATACAAAAATATAAATAAAATTTACACAATCATTTCACTTATAACACATATTCAAGAGTAGCGATAATAAAGGCAACTTAATCTCCATACTTGGGGTTATTAGTAACAAACTAACCATTAACCACTAAAACATTGATTGTTATTTTAAAGGCAGTAGACAAAACATATTGCCGACCACATGGTGGTAACCAAACTAAGTTCAACGGTCCTGTTGTATTTGCATCCATACGCTTTTCCGACAACTAATTTTTTTACATCTCTCACTAATACGTCCAACGAAGGCAGAATTCAAAAAACCTGGTTGCTAGAACATATACATCTTATGTCAACACAATAGATGAGGGAACCGAATCAACCAAACAATTACATTGCATGCCAGAAATTTCTAGAAAATACAGATAACGTTACATTCAACCGTTACCACCACTTGTATAGTACTCAATCTTTTGTAAGTGGCATTCATGGATATGCAGTGTAGATTGGTATTCTTAGATAGAAATATTTGTATTTACATCTCTTTTTTTATTGGTCTTCTAATACGTACAACTTTCATTGTATAAATAATTCATCGACTACTGAAATTGTTTAGCCTTCTTCCACGGGATCTTTCGTCTACAAGTTTTAGGTGAATAGTATCTTGTTAAGGTAGACTAAACTACTTGTTTACTTCGTGGACTACTAACTTACTGTACAACATCATACCAGCAAAGGCGACGATTTGAAGAGCTAATGGACGGAATACATTGTTGTAGACAAACATATCTCTTTAATTCTATAACTTGTACTATATTACATGAATGTCCCTCAAAAAAAATTCTAAGCTCACTTTGCGTTCCAAAAAGAAAAAAAAAAAAAACAAAAATTCCTACTATGACCATTGCAACGTCTAATGTCCCACCCCCTTCATTTTCATTTCTTCTCAATTTATAACATTTTGCAGGTCATCATTCATTCATAGTTTCATACTGCTCCTATAGACGGCTTGCCAACGGTTACGCATCAACATTACGATTACCACTTGCATCCCCAATTTAGCCCTAATTTTCAATTCAATGATTAACTAACCCCTACCGTGTTCTATACAATCTTCCATCATTTATTGGAAACTACCAAATGGCATTACACGAAAAAACACAGAGGATGATACCTTGAATACCGTGCTAAAGGAAAACAAACACAGTTACGTAATTAGTGGACTCCACATACGACTTCCACTTGCATCATCTTTAATGCAATTCATTGGCGTCTTCAAGGCTTGGTTCAACGATGCATTTAATTACTTAAGTGTGTTAAATGCTGAGAGTTTTGGTGGATTTTTGGGAAGAAATTTGAGGTTTAATTCGTTCATATTTGCAGGCCATAAATTTCAAGGCATTAACCCAAAAGGAGGTAATTAGATAGGCACATGTTGGGGTGGTAGAATAGGGCGGCTTCTGATGGGAATAGATGACAGAGGACGGGTTGTACGATGACGATATACGGTGGACTAAATGCATGGGTAGCCATCTTGTGTCAAGGGTATATTTGACAGTCCATCCATTAAATATTGACATGCATGTAAATCCATTTACTGTATGCTTATTCGGTAATTAATATGTTTACATTTGATAATTATGTAAATCACTCTACAATTTATTGTCCAAATTCCAACATGTTGTCTTACTATGCTTTCTCTACAACGTATACGACAGCACACGGTTGCGCAAGGTCAGGAATGTTCCAAAACAATTGATAAAATTTAAACAATAAAATATAAATATAAAAATATTAACACAAATTTCATGTAAGGTTCACGGGTTATAGCGTTAGAAGTTTCTCCTTTGGCTCACTCTGCTACTTTGTGACGAAAAGCTATGAATCGACGGAAATGTCTGCGGCGCTGCCGGAGCGTTGAAGTTCTCCACCAGATTCGGCTGTTGTGGCACCGGTGGCTGCATAGGCGTCGCCATCCCAGACACCCTCCATATCTTCACCGACTTGTCTAGGCTGCCGCTATACACAATATGCGACTTATCGCCGTCGTTTCCAGCCGTATCCTCCTCCACCGCCAAACATTTCACCGGTCCGGTATGTCCACTCAACACCGACAAACAAACGTGCTCACTCCCTTCCTTTCTCCACACGCAAATATTCGTATCAGCCGATCCACTGAAAACAAGATCATCTGCCGTCGCGAGACAGAGCACCGCCAGTTTATGGCCGCGCAAAACGCCGCCGTGAGAGAGGAGGCGGTTACTCTCCCAAAAATTGACCAAACCGTCCGACGATCCACAGTACAGGACGGTGGCCGGAAGATGTGTTAAAAAGTGGTCAAATAAAATACATATGTGGGATCCACGTTAAGGAAAAGAAGTGAATTTGGAATGGAATTGAGCTAGCAAGTCGGCAGCCTTGAATGAATTGTTTGACCAAGAGCATGATAAAGCTTGCAAGTTGGAATATTGAAAGTGCAAGTTGGCTTCTGGTTGGTCAAATGGTGAATGGCTTTGGCGGTGGATTGCTAGAAAAGGGTCCAAAATGGTGGCCTCCTCCATTGGCAAACCGTCTTTGTGAGTTCTATAAAAGGCCATGAGTATTATTCATTTGGAAGGTCCAATCCAAGAGAAAGAGACCATCCCAAGGAGAGAGAATTCTCGTGTTTGAGAAGAGAAATAGATAGAGAAAATGTAATCTCTTTAGAGTGTATGGTATATTGTAGAAATTATTAATTCTGATATAGTTATCGTTATCTTCAGTCGAAAGAGAGTTTTTCTGCGTCCGGAGGGATGTGTCCGATATCGTGCGTGAGTGTTCTGCGTAAGTAAACTTGTTTACGGGAGTGAAACCTGTAAGGTTTATTGAGAGAGTTTGGGTGTCACGAGGGTGGGTGAGAGGAAAAATTACCGAGAGTGTGGTCAGAATAATGTTCACATAGTGAATTTTTCTTCCTACGGTTGTCGTTAGGCAACTACGTAGTGGTTTTTCTCACGGTTGGAGTTTTCCACGTAAATCATTGTGTTATGATTGTGTTATTATTCTTTCATGTTATTTTCGCATTTATTTGATAAATTCTACAACAAAGGAGGATCCTGGAGTAAATCCGAAATCTAGTTCGGGTTGATGTTTTCCCAACAAGATGTACGGCCAATGCCGTTACAGCACATTCCTGTTTCAACAACGTCTGTGAGAAAAAATGTTTCGTTCCTTTCCCCTGCATCTCGCGCCGCCACACTTTGACGGATCCGTCGGCAGAGCCGGTGAACACCAGGCCGTCGAATCCGGCGACAACCGAATTAACGGCGTCATCGTGAGCGTTAATCGATTCCAAGCATTTCGAATTCGAAACTCTCCAAACCTTAAAAGTTTTATCCCACGAAGCTGAATACAAAAGCGATTTATCTTCGTTTAAACTCAGAGATGAAATCGCATCGAAATGTTTAATCCAAACAGAATTTCGATTCCTTCTGGTTTCAACATAATTACTAGGCTTAAACGAGCTTTTTATACAAGCCTTTAACGTGGGTAACGTCCCGATCCGTTTGTGGATACTCGGATCCTTTCCTGATACTTTCCAGACCCGAATTTTACCATCTTGATGACCCGTAAATATCCTCTCACCCGCAATTATAATAGCTTTAACCAATCCACTATTCGACTTGAATCCGGAAAATTCTTTTTGATTTTTCCAAACCCGAATGTTCTTACTATCCGAACCCGTATATAACAAGTCGCCCACAGCAGCTAACGAGTAGATATGGCCCTCTTCGCGAACAAGAGAGCCCATTAAGCCCGTGTACGAGTAATTATCATTGTGATCTGACATCATGTGTGATGACCATGGCGATTTCGCCAGTGGAGACGATGATTGTGATTGGTCCCAAGACGATGTTGGCAATGAAGAATCCCATGCGGGGCCCGCAAATGGCGGGGAGTCAGACCCCACCGGAGGAGGGTGGTCGCAGTGACCGGAATCCGACATATTGCTAAGGCGGAAGGAGTATTCTTCTTGATCATCGGATTGTGGGACTTTCCCATATGGATTGTTCTTTAAAGTGTTTGGTTCTGTCACCGTGTGGTTGTCTGTTTTTGGATTCATTACAGGATGATGGGAGCATTAATGGAAATTTTTGTTAAGAGGAATAATGAGGAAAATTGAATCCCAAGCAATTGAAAGGGGATGATAGAGGGAGAGAAGGAGCGAAAAGGATGGCTAGTAGAAGGTTGTCTCACGTAAACAAGGTACGGCCATGAAGATCCTGGAGAGAGGTCTTTTTCAAAGGTTGAGATATGTGACTGTTATGAATAAATTATTGGGTACAATTTGTCAAAGTCAAACCCAAATGAAATTTGCAACCGATTATTAAAAATATAAGGAATATATGCTACTTAATAGTATATTTGCAAAATTATGATTATGCAGTCCGCCATGATTTAACAAAAATTAATTAATTACTTAAAGAAAACAAAAATTAATAATAAACATGGAGACTTCCCTCTTTAATAATAATAATAATAATAATAATAATAATAATGTGCTACTTGTTCCTGTGGAATTATATTGTGGCATGTACAAATTTTAGAAATAATACTACACATATCTCATGATTTACATCAAAATTATATGTCACGATCTCATATAATGAGATATCACTGTCACTATAGTATTATTCTATACAGTGTGACACATAACTTTGATATTAACGATAAAATATATATAGAATTATTCAAATTTTAGAAAGTAAGATAATAATAATTCGTCCATTCAATCGATCGCAACATAAATAGATCACTCTTATAGCCTTCGAGGGGGTAAAGACTAGTGCAAGTGTGCAACAAAGAGACAAAGCTAAGGAATGCGCACCCTTTGACACGTTATCTAAGCGTAACTTCTCATATAAAAATAGCATTATACAATTAAGTATGGAGGATATTATTTTTAAAAAAAATAACAAAGTATTTCGTAGTAATAATTTTTATGTGATGTGATATATAAAGAAACAAACCTCTAGGCCTCAACACTATCATGTTTTTACATTTTACTATTCAATCCAAAAAATTAATTTTACAAAATAGAAATATATATTTAAAAAAGCACTTATTTGTACTTGTAGTAAAACTCCCCTTGGTTTTTCATTAATTATATTATTTTGAAAATTCATTCTCGATACTAACCTTTGTTTGAGGAAGACATTATAAGGGTGAATGGGAGTAAATTTTAATGATTTTTAATGGATTTTAATGTGAAAGAAGAGAGAGAATGAGTGGAGGTAAGTGGTTGAGATTTATGGATGTGATGAGATATGTGGATGTGATTGATTTAGGAAAGAGAAAAAAGTGATAAAAAGTGGTAAAAAATGGTAAAAAGTGAGAAAAAGAGGATCCATTCATGCCTTATATCGCAATACAGCAGTTTGACTTATGCGTCAAGCACACCGACCATTGGTCCTACTACTAATAAAAAATCTATAATAATTAATATAAAAGAATACACAGAGAGAAAACCTCAACAACCTCAAGTCCTCAACCCTTCCAAGCTTCCACAACTTTATAATTTTTTATTGTTTCCTTGTTCCTTAAGCAAAAAGAACATTGAAAAACAAAGAAAAGGAAAACATCTCACCAGGGGGCATAGTCAGGAATTTCATCCAGTGCAGTCAAAAAAAACACCCCCTTTATTTGTGCTAAAGTGGTAAAACTCTCCTTTTTTTTTTTTTTTTTTTATTGATCATTTTGAAAATTCACTCTCTATACTGACCTTTTTTTGAGGAAGGCATGAGGTCGCGAAACAGCAATTGAACTTATGCGTCAAGTATACCGACCATTGGTCCCACTAATAACACTATAATATAATAATAATAAAAGATTGCAAATACAGAAAAACCCAACAACCTCAACCCTTCTACAACTTTTTAAATTTTTATCGTTTTCGTGTTCCTTAGGCTGAAAGAATATTGAAAAACAAAGAAAAAGAAAAGATGTCACCTTTGTTTTGACTTTTATTAGAAACTAGTATGTGAATTTTACTTATTTTGATATGTTAGTACTATAACAAGATATTTAGGTTTGTTCAGTTCCCCATGTTGGGATGGTATTCACGTCACGTGGCGCCTTCTGGTGACACCACATCATTGACTAAATTTTTTTTTTTTGGTATCTACATTAGGTCAGATGAATAATACATAATTATTCCCTAATGGTAGGGCCATGGGACCCACACAATTTTTTTTTGTCCGAACTATGGATACCGGAATAATGTTTACAAGACATTAATATGACTGCTAAATTATTTGCCTCAATATCAACTATAAATCTCAGACAACATTCATTATTCATAAATTTTACCATAATTTTTCCTAAATATTAGAAATATATATATATATATTTATTCGACCACACAAGTAAAATTTCTAGGGTAAATTTCACTTAACGTCCAAAACTTTCGAAGTTGACATAGTTTTGTCTCATTCATTTCTTTTCACCATTTTTGTCCCCAAACTTTCATATATTCACACATTACATCCCTTTAAAATTAACATGCACATTAGTGAGGGCTGAACGGGAATAAAATTTTCATAATTTCACTTTACATCCCAAACTTTCAATTTTGGCATAATTTTATCCTCATTCTTCTTTCGTTTCCTGCTTTGCCCCAAATTTGGTATATTCACGTGTTGTCCCTCAATATCAATTTTTATCAACTATGTTCAATTGGTCAGATGTTACTAAAAATATTGTTTTGATGTGTTTTTTTAATCACATGTTTAAGCGGTATTTTTTAGCTAGATTTTTGGTTAATTATTTTGGTATTTTCGGACATATACATGGTGTTACATGTATTTAAGTTTGAATTTGAACATTCAGGAGGATTTTACAATCACATACATCCGCAGTGTGTTGTAATTACTATTCCTACTATTTCGAGGATATTACATGCATAGGGAAATGCAAATGGTGGTGGAGAGAAATTAGTGCATTTTTGGAGGGTTAATTGCATTCACACGACTACCCTATTCATTGTTGAATTTTTATGATCAATATATAATAAATAAATAATAAGAAGATTTAGTTTATTATAAATAAATAATGGCTTATATCTAAATATGTGTTTTTATATACATATATACATTAGGGAAACTTCAGGACGGGTATATATTTGAACCCAAGATTTCAATCCTGATAAATGATGTCCTTTCCAATTGAGCTATCGCCCTTAGTCTTATATTTAAATATGTTACCATAATAATAAACAATTAGGACTATCTCCAGTACATTGTGTAAACACTTTTCCTACAAGTGGAGTTCTACCATGGGAAATAATCTGTTTTTTAATAAACAAATTTTACAGTATTAATGGGGACATAATGCGTGAATATACGAAATATGGGGCAAAACAAGAAAAAGAAAAAGAACATGGATAAAATTGTGCCAAAATTGAAAGTTTGGGGACAAGGTGAAATTATCAAAAGTTTATTCCCATATTAGCCCCTCATTAATGTAAATTTTGATGAAAGGAACATGACGTGTGAATATATGAAAGTTTGGGAACAAAAAAGGGTGAAAAAAAAAAGAAAGAAAAAGAATGGGAACAAAACTATGTGAACTTTAAAAGTTTGGGGACATCAAGTTAAATTCACCCAAATTTCTACCGGCACAGCTAGCTAACTATGCACTACAACTTCCATGCAACGGAGTGAGAAACCTGTGTTTAATCCTAGGAATACTCTAATCAATACTACCACAGCTAATACAATCACGAAACCTTGAAATAACTCACAATAGCTCGAAGGTGAACATTGTCACTTAATCCAGTTAAGAGTGACCCTGTTAACCAACTTCACAAAAGAAGGAATGGCTCAAAACTAGCAAGTGAAATAAATCTATCCATAAATTATCGGGTCAAGGACCACCATAACATTTCGACGGACACAAGCTTCACACTAATTGATCAGAATGTAACTATCAGAAAGTAATTTGCTGAAATCGGCACTCAGCTGGGAATAAATGTTGGAACGATGATAAGTTTGATGAGAATAAATAGCTAGTTCACATCGAATCAAAATGAAACACGATCACATCCCAACTACTAACATATATTAATAAATTCAGAATGAAATGCAAAGACGAGAACATCAATGATACTACTATAAGCCTCCATAGCTTCAAATCACCCACATTTGAACCTGATAACATTTCCACAAGAGACAAGATAAGAATGCGATATACGCATAACCTATTGTAGTAGTTTCAAGTTACAAATACCTAAATTCAACACTTCTTCCCTCTTCTATCACAAACTAGAGATAAAACAGACAATAGTAGATGCAAAAATACAACAGTGGTCCATGTTTAGACAAACACATAATAAAAGCTAATATTCATATAATTTAATCAAAACTTACTATTTGTGATTGGTGAAATATAACGTCATAGAACCTAGACAATGTGGTGATTTATTTAGCGGCTGAAACATGATTTTTCTTTTACTAAAAGTTCGCTTGGTCAAGCTACTCAGAGTAAAGATTTGATCTTCTTGGGAGAATTTCTGGTTGGAAGTCTAGAAAATTAAGGGCCCATAACCGAAACTTGAAATTGAGTTTGGAGAAAAATAAATTTAGGAAATAAGAAGACCAAGAAAGCTCTAAATATAGATAATCATGGTGATAAAGAATCCTACTAAGAGTATTCAGTTCCAGTTTTACCGTTGTATGGAGCACATAGTTGAAACTTGAAAGGGCTCAACCAACCATTGTGCGCTTTCTTCCCCTTTGTCTCACTGAAATAGCTCATTCGAAAACCAACATTAAAAGGGCACCAAAATTTTGAAAAAGTACATGTGACATCATGTGTTGTTGTTGGTATCAAAAGAACCACAATCTGACAAACAGTAAATTTCTAAATGGAAGGAATGGTACCATCTCCCAGCTTATTTAAAGTTGATGACCACTGCTTTGAGGACTTCCTGTATGCAGCAAGTATTCTATCCATCTACACAATAATTATAAAAAATATCAAATTTGATTGAAGTGCCACTTTTAGTCGAGAAAATAAATTTTAAGTTATCGATGATTTATGATTATGAGTCAGTATAGATATATTGATTGTCAATCGCACAAAGGTTACAATTCACAGCAAAGCGACACTAGCATTTGATAATTGTGTCGACTCATTTCTGATTCCTTGTCTTCTCAATTCAATAATGAAGTTTGGCATCTCAAAATATGTATGGTAGACAAGGATACTCACCACATTTCCGCATGAAGAATGCATAGAAAGCAAAGCTCGTTCAAGTACATATAAATCAACAGCTTTGTCTTCTGGGAGCGTTGATGTAAAGCTTAGACCAAAATCAATGAGTACCTGTGAGAAGATAAAAGCATAATCAATTACTGTATGCAACTAATAGGAAGATACATGTGGGTGTAAATGCCCTTCCAAAATGAAAATGGTGGACTGGAAAATAGGCAGACTAGAAGGCACTGACAAGGTAAATGATCCTCAAGAGTCAAGAAAATGTGAGTGATGCTCATTAGACTATCAGAGTAGAAAACGTAGGCAAACAAAATGTATAGACCACTGGTAAAGAATACCCACCAGCTGATTGGTACCATTCCGAATTAACATGTTTGATGTGGTCAAATCACCATGAATGAGGCCACCGTCGTGTAGTTTTCCGATTGCATCACCAATTTGTGTAGCAATATCATTCATGTGTTCCTCAACAATACCGTGTAACCCAAAATCTAGTAATACATCTTTCACAGAGGGACCCTCAATGTACTCAAATGTTAAAGTATACAGCAGAGGATCAACGGCATAAAGAACCGGCGTGCGAACCCCAAGTCGCCTAGCTTTTGTCATGCACCTTGCCTCCTACTCCAACAATTAGATTATGAAGTCAAACAAGTCGCCAACTATAAGTAGCTATACCGAAAGAAGTTACTTGATTCAATAGCACCAACCGCATTTAAGCGCTTTAGCGTTAGCTTGGAGTCCAAAGATGGGTGCCTATACTTCTTTGAAAAGCGTTCCTTGACAATAGACCTCCTATCAACAAATGTTGACTCGAAGACTCTCTAAATAAGATGCAAGACAATATTACAAGACCAGAGGGAGAGAAAGTTAGACCTCTGTCACTACTTGTTAACATATGACCATCAAGAATATTGAAACATCTTTTCAGAATTTTCACTTTAATACTGTTCTCATCATATATAGTTCAATGCAATCTTAAAATAACAAAATACACATTAGCAGCCAAAATATCATATCAAAAGGCAAATAGTAGTTGTACTTCATCAATTTAGAAAATAAGGTACTACCAACTTACAGCTTCAGCGCCTTGCTTGATCAAAACCATGGAGCTTTCCACTTCATCTAACTTCGGTCCCCATAATAAAGTATCCCACGTATCAGGTAGCTGGAGTCAACGGCATTACTTTAATTAAATGTAGATTTACCAGGTAGATAAACAAAAGTAAAAGTTCAACAAATGCCACAATCACCGGCAATATATATATATATATATATATATATATATGTATTTTATTGACTAGTCTAACATTCAAATTTGGGAGTTACAAGGCCCTGCAAAATTGGCTTTAAGGTGGATAAGAAGCAAACAATTACACAGAGGTGCAGTTTGATCCTATCAATAGTAATGAGGCGGGTTTTAAGTGAGTATCTATGCCTTGACCTGTCAAAGTTATTGACGACTGACCTGCCTGCTGAAATGTTTGCCTTGTTTTTCCATCTCTTTCATTTCTAACACTATCTTTTCAACAAACAGTGGGTGAGTTAAAACCCCGAAATACCATTGTAGTTGCCTATTATTCCCCACATGCCACAAAACTTTGAAATGACCTTCACATGCCATTCTTATACTTCAAATAACTCTCATGTGCCATTGAACTTTATAATGACCCTCATGTGTCATTATACTATGAAAAATATTTCCCCATATACCACTAAGCTTTATCTAAAATGGACCTAAATTTCAAAAATATATATAGTCCAACATACAAATATTCTGTTCTAACCCGCTCCATCATTTCTCATTTACAATTTTTGAAGCATGCAAATATCAGTAAAATTTTACATAGTAAAATGTCATTGGATTTAATTTCATTAATAACAATGTTAGAGCCTAGAGGCTTGACAACAACTTTTACATGTTTGATAGAGATTATAGAAAAAGTTGTTTTTGGATGTATGGTTGAGAGATAAGGAAAAGGATTTAAACAATATAACAAAGTTGTGAAATCAATGTAATGATTGATTGAGTGAAATCAAAGTTTGATCCTACCATTTATCCATTAATCACCAATTCAGCAGCACAATTTATCCCAACAACATTTCCTTTTTTTTTTAATATCTCTCCAAAATAATTTATCAAATTGCATATCTAATTTCAACGCAACATAAACATTACACAATAAAACCCTAAGTACTAAAAAAAATAAGAAAATTAAATTCAAACTCAGAAATATTAATCAAATTTAAGTACCAAAGCAACGTCTCCCAAATATATACATGGCACGCTAGAAACTAGAAAGCCACCTAATTGCTCAAAGTCTCGACTCTCAAGCAAACCAGTCGAAGTGTCAAAATTACAACGGGTCAAATATATCAAACATCGCTAATTGATTAATTAAGGCCTTGTTCTTTTCATAAGTTTGCGCATTTCCGTGCAACTTACACATTTTCAACCACACACACATTTTCCAATATAATACTAATCACACATTTTACATGGAAATGCACAAACCCTTCAAAAGAACAAGACCTTAACCCTCATTCTTCAACCGCGTTTTACAAACCAATAAAATATACAAGCCATCAACATATTAAATAAAAATTAGGGCTTTAATTAATACTTTCATAAATGTTTTATGTTTCAGTTTAACATACCAACTGCCCATTAACTTCAATCTCCATCAGTCATTTCTCAAAAGTAATTTCAATAATTCAAATGACCATTTACCCTAAATCCTAATTACACATAAAACAAAAATTAGGGCTTTACTCACTACTCAAAATTCATACATAATACACCTTAAAATGAAAAATAAATAAAGTTTAGAGGTCTGAACTAACTTGAAATTTCGAAATGAGACGCAGAAACTGCAGCCAAAAGGTCCAAAACTGGAAACGAGAGTAGGGGACGAGAGAGGCTGGTCGTCGGAGACTTGGAACAGGCTGGTGCTGGTCGCTGGAGTCTTGGAGCGTCACTCGCCGGACCGGTGGTCGGTGACAGCAGACGGGCAGCAAGACAGGCAGAGATGAGAGAGCAGACTTTGACATGCTGATTAGCTAGCTTTGTGAAATAAGGATGGGTTGGGTTTAAAAGTGGTGGGCTTTGAAAAAATTTGGGCTGGGTTTTCATTTTTTGGGCCGATTGAGTGAGATCCAGCCCATGATAGGAATGTAATTTTTACGCATCTTTATACATTTTTATCAATTCTTTCTAATCTATATGTACTATAAAAATCTATATCATTCAACTACACTCGTTCTCTCTCATATTTCACATAAAAATCCATAAAAAATTATGAAAAAATCAATCCTACCAGGGTTAAGTGGCTTCGCCAATGATTCTTTCTACTATTTATTTGTTTTACAGCAAGAAAGAAAGACACAACTTGGTAAATCCGCCATATAAAGACGAACTTGGTACAATTGCTATGTCATTGCTCTGTTATGTAGACTAAGGGTATGTTTGATTGGTGATAAAATTAATTTTTTTGATATACGTGTTGAATGTGTGGTTGAAGTTTGAGGAAAATATATTAAATAATTGAATGTGTGGTTGTAAATGATGAGGGAGAAAATTTTGATAAAATTTGTGTTAGTTAATATTGAATAGAACAACCCCTAAGAAAGTGGAAACAAGAAAAAGTAATGAAAATGCTAATGTTAAAAGCCTAATGGCCTTTGGACTTGTGTAGCTCTTCGCGTGCGTTTGTGTACACTTTTTTTTATCGAAAAATTATCTACTACTGAAAGTCAAAGTCAAACATCAATATCAACCACATATTTCACATCATTACTCATTATTATCCACACATCTGTGGTCTCCACCACTATCTATCCCAAAAGTTCATTTTCAGTTAATTTTTAGACAAAAGTGTACACGAACACATGCTTAGGCAGTGAGCTACTACAGCGAGGATAGACACATTTACACATTTTATGTCATAGAAGAAGTGATTGATGCTTTTGATAGTACATCGAAGATAAGTTGATCAAATTTTTATGTTTTAATGTCGAAGTTTCTGCCTTTTTCTTTCTTTTGTTCGTTCTTTTTCAAAATTTCTTCGTGCACCACTTCATCTATTATTTTTAGCATAGAATTAGATCTTTTTCTTTTGCTGTCTTTGTGGTATATGAAATTACGGTAAGGAGTCATTGAAAGGCTTTCTTTTCCACTGTGATTTGAATTTAAATATGAAGGTAGGGAACTGAGTTTCCAAGCGTGTATTGTTCACGTATGTGTGGGAAATTGCTGTGATTGAAGCGCAGGTTGACAACTTAATTTTGGTTGCTTTGGTGTGTGACTCCTTCATTTGATCATTTCTGCTTCATTTTTATTGCATTGACGGCTCGGTGTCCCGCCAAAAACTATTGTTGTAGGGTGGATAGGTTGAAATTGTGGGTTTTTAGTGTTATGGCTCTAATTACCATGGTAAACATATTATTGTTGGGACAAGTAATAATATTCTGAGTAAGTAATGTTTTTGTTGTTTTTTATTTTTATTTTTTTTAATCATGGTGGAATTATCACTGGGGTGATAATCTAGGGAGAGTGTATGTAGAGAGAGAAAGTCGGAGACAAGGGAGAGAAAGAAGATGAACGTGGTAATTTAGATTACGGAGGGTGGTAATCTAAATAGAAAAAAGTGTGTACAGAGAGAGTTGCAAACGCGAGAGAGTAAGAAGATGAGTGGTAATCTAGATTACTGGAGGTGGTAATCTAGATTACTAGTGAGAGAAAGTGTGTACAGAGAGAAAGATGGAGATGAGGTAAGCGAGAGGTTAAATGTTCATCAAGATTACCGAATGGGTGGTAATCTAGAGAAAAAAAAAGTACGTAGATAGAGAAAGTTTGAAACGGGGGAAGTGACAAGTTGAATGTTGATCGAGATTAACGAGATGGTAATATAGAGAGCGGAAGTGTGTAGAAAGAGAGAAAGTTTGAAATGGAGGAAGTGAAGTTGAATGTTGATCGAGATTAACGGGATGGTAATCTAGAGAGCAGAAGTGTGTAGAAAGAGAAAATCGGAGACGAGGGAATAGAGAAGTTGAATGTTGATTGAGATTACTGCACCAGAGGTCGTAATCTAGAGAGAAAATGCATAGAGAGATAAAATGTGTTTATTTTATAGATGTTTATTTTATTAGAGTGACAATTGTTGTAAATTAGTGGTTTTAAAATACTATTATGATCTTAATGTGAAAAAGATGAGTTATTAATAAAAATAAGACGTGTTTGATTTAGTGGGCAAACTTTTCCCTTAGGTGTAGTTATTGATTATTCTCCCTTTTAGATTTGTAGTAAAAAAGTAAATAAAATAAAATTCATTATAGTAAAATCATACCAGATGATATAAAAAAAAATCTTATTTGTTTATTTATTTTAGGGCTAACGACACAAATAGCAGGCAGAAAAATGAAATTCCACGCGTGTCACTTTTACTGTGCCAAAAGGATAAATATAGCAAAATTTTTAAGTTGACGTTATCATTTTTTCCCCAATTTTTTAATTCTATACTCTATACTATAAATTCTAGGTTTTTTCTCATCTTCTCCGACGAATTCAATCTTCTCTCCAACAAAAATTTGAGTTTCCAATTATCTATACCATTTTCGACTAGCCAAAATTCCACTCATCTAAGTCCACTTATCTCCATGGTTTTTTTTTTTTTTTGCAAATCTTACTCTTGTTGAGTATCCGGTGAACCAAAGTGGGAAAACCAAATATAGTTCTCCATTAATGGAGAACCAATTTGTTCTCCATAATTGATGTAAATAATCGATTGGTTCTCCTCACCAGATCTGGAAGACCAGATCTGATGGTTCTCCATCGATGGAGATTGGAGAGCCAATTTCCATCAATGGAGAACCAACCATGGAATGTGTGAGGAAGATTGGGGAGAACCATCCATGGAGTGTGTGAGAAGATTGGGGTGAACCGAATGTCGGTAAATGAACACCGATGGGGTGCGGAAGGGCCAACCAGGCAACCAGTAGAGAGAAAAAGGGATTATTTTGTCTATGTAATTGCCAAATTCCTACCATTCATGTTTTTTATTTTTGAACAAACTTGTAGGATTATCATTGAATATCATGGAGTACAACTGAGCTCAAAAAAAATGGCAATCGATCTATCCAAATACAATCAGCACCGACCGATAAAGAATATGAAGCAAGAGAGTGGGCAACCATGTTCGCCTTACGGTAAACATGGTTGCAAAGGCCACTTCCTACACTTGCTAACAACGACTTGATCTCGTTGAAGAGATGGTAGAGAGGGTGAGAAGATGGAGAGGATGCAAGTCCATGGATGAGCAAGAGGCAATCGGACTCCACAGCCGAGAGGGTGAGATCATTCATTGCTGCGAACTTCAATCCCTCCAGCAGCGCATAGCCTTCAGCGAGTTCCACAGTCGGGGCCCCCGGCATGACTTTAGACATACACCCAACCACCACTCTTTCCGTATCCCGAATTACAGCCCCAACCGCAAATGAACTCCCCCTAGCTGCTAATGCCGCATCAACGTTCATCTTGAAACCCATGCCCGATTTGCACCAACGTGCCAATCTACGAGGCTGGTCTCCAAGCTACTTAACATCAATCTGCTGTAGAACGAGGAACTCCATGATTGCAGTAGCCACCGCTACCGGCTGACGTTGTCTATCCCCATGCAAGTCTTGATTGCGCTCAAACCAGAGCATCCATGCGGTAGCTACAACGAGACGTTGATCTTGATTACTCAACTTATCCATAATATCATGGACGATTAGCGGGATAGGGGCCGAACTGGAGTATTGCCGCACTACGGACCAAAGATCCATCGCTTTCCAAACTGCCTTAGCTTTGGGGCATACAAAAAGAGCGTGGTGGGTAGACTCTGCACTACCACACGCACCATAGGACAAAGAGACCTGCGGCCCCTATGCCGAAGATTGACCAAACAAGGAAGAGCCTCATTATAAACTCGCCACCAAAAAATCATAACCTTGGGGGGCAGATTAAGCCTCCAAATTTTGATCCACCATAATGAAGAGCTATCCCCGCTACCACCCACCTCACAAGGGACATTGTTTGTAAGAGACCGATACCCACTTTTAACCGAGTAGGCCCCATGTTTCTCAAAGTGCCAAATTCGACGATCGGCTTCTAGGGGATTGCCCGGTGGGAGAGAAAGTATAGCATCCCGATCCGGGGGTATAAAAAGATTTGCCACCTTCGTGGTGTCCCAGCCCCCAGATGGGGTAAGAAGATCGGTCACAAGATGAACACTAGAATCGGCGGGCGAAAACAGCCGGAAAAAATGATCTCGCGGTAGCCACGGATCCCCAAAGATGTCCACTGACTGTCCATTGCCAATTCGCCAACGGCTCCCCAAATCAATAACCTCACACCCCCATAATATACTACGCCAAATATGAGACGCATTGCCTTTGCAAACTGCCTCTGAAAAGGCCGATCATGGTGATACTTACCCCGAAGGAGTCGAGCAATAAGAGAGTCCGGCTCGCTGTATACTTTTCATGCCTGCTTAGCCACCATAGCTTGGTTGAATAACTCGAGATTGCGAAAGCCGAGTCCCCCTTTTGCTTTTGGAATGCACAGCCGATCCCAACAAAAGCAAATGTTGAATTGGATATTTCCTTTGGCAAGATTGCCATGTAGGGACTTTTTTCTTTATTTTATTGTATAAAGAAATCTTTAAAATGACCAAGGGAAAAAATGATTTTTGATAAGATTAATTTTGAGGGGGCATTTTTTACTTACATTTTTAAGTGACAATAATATAATATTTTTTAATTAGGTGATAAAAATATGTTTTAGATAGAGATATTATCATTATGATCCTGATGAAAAATTGATAGATCATATATATCACGTAAAAATATCAATAAAATTAATTTAATATAAAATATCAATATACAAAATGTCTCCCTTGAATTATTCTTTTTCTAATCACCTCTCCCAAACAAGCTATTAGTTGGGTGTTTTTTTTTTTTTTTGCCATTACAATGTACAATCGAATAATACAAAAATATACACATATTTTCCTACTACATAGTGTAATGAACCTCTTGCTACGCTAAGCGATCCACTTGTCGGGACAGGTAAAGTCTCTCACATGTAGCAAGAATTACTTGTTGAGGGATAGCGTCCATGAGCCTACAAGTTTTTACAAATTTTTATAAATATTTATAATTTTTTTAATTCTGCTCATTGCCTCTTCTATTTCATATCTATATATCTCGTGGAATCTATTTATATTATATAAATTTTTATCATTTAATTCCACTTATTCTCTTTTTTATATATCACATTAAAATCCACATTAATCTATTTTCACACGGACACTAACACGCGCTAGCCTAAATCCCTACTTGAATTCGTAAAATTTTCCCCTCACGAGAATTGAACCTGACACATAGCCAAGCGTGGGCGGCGTGGCATTGGTGCGCTAACTGGTTAAATTTAATGAATAGTCACTGAACTTTCATGATGTAACTAATTACTCACTGAATTTTGAAATGTAACTAAATACTCACTGAACTTTACTTAACGTTATTTATCGATCACTCGTTAACTTAATATTTATTCTATTTGCTTATTGCACAAATTTAACTGAAGATATCATACAAGTGACCAATTATATCAACTGCTGGTATAAAAAACTCACTCAAATAGGATGAAAAATTATACAAATAATAAAAAATGCGACACAAGTATTATTTGAGACAGTGACATTTCTGATAGTTTATTTAGTTTTTCTCTAATGTAAGTCCTAATAAATGAATTTATTTTCAACAATTAATCTAATTGTCTCTATGAAGAATGTTATTAGTCATATACACACAATCCTTAAATATATTTAAATATTGAGGTAAAAAGTGATGATTAGTTAACATTAAGTAAAGTTTAATGAGTGTTCAGTTATATTTAAAGTTTAGTGAATAATTAGTTTACATCTTGAAAGTACGAGGACTATTCGTTAAACTTACCTGCGCTAACTAAACTGCCAAATACGCTTCCATCCGTACATCAAAGATCGCTGGGAGCAAGTTATCTATTACCACTGTGCCAGACCCCGTTAATTCATCTTCCTCTATCAATCCCGCGAAAATCAATTTCATCAAACCCAAATCTCATTTTTCTTTAACGGTGAAGCCTCCTTCAATTTCCTGAAAATGGACTGTTTTGGCTTAGGGGAAACGAAATGATGTTTTTCAACGACTTGATTAAACGAAGACTTGCAACTCTTCTACGGCCATGGCTGAGAGAAAACCCGGAACTCGAATTCAAACTCCGATTGTTCCGTTCCAACGCGACTCTGAATAATTTTACTCTTAAAACTTCGGCACTGAATGAGTTATTGGACGATCCCTCTCGAATTTGCTTTAAAGAAGTCACTGTAGAACATCTGAGTTTGCAGATAGCACCCTGCTCTTCTGCTGCTTTTACTCTCCGAGTTCACGGCCTCCACATAACTCTCTCACTTGGGTACGTGCTGTTTTACGTGTAATGTGTCTGTATATTTGAACTAATGGTTTATAATTAGCTTTCATTTTTTACTGAAAAGGGAAGAGGAGGATGAGGAGGGTGTGCGGTGGACGCATCGGCCGAGGGACACCACAACGGAGGAAAAGAACAAGGTTATTGCCAGTATCGATCCCGAGGTACCTTCTTTAGTGATGCTTCCTGAGATTTTTCATGAACAGAGATGAGATTATCCTTATGAAGTTATAATCAAAAATAAACAACCAGGTAAAGTAGAACAACTCCAAGAGTTGCTGTTATCTTCACTGACCATCAACTGTTGTATGATTTCTGGAGCCCACAGCCTAACCATAGCGTAGACAAGAGAATCACTCTTTCCATGTACACAATGGACTGTCTCAAAATTCCTACCTTCTGGGATGATAACGTATTGAAGCAACTTTTACACATTATTACTGTCTGCCTTCCAGGAAACAACAGAAAATTATGCTTCTTGTGGTCTAAATATGAGTGATTCTTACTTCATGACTCAACCTTGTAGTTTGCAAGATGCAGACTCATTTAGACAGGGGACTTAATTAGTTAATCATATATTACTACCCTCTTCTCTTCTCTACCTTTTTCTTTGCACTAATCATTAAACTGAATCCAGCAGTTGGTGAGTAAGATACCCAGTAAAACTAAAGTGATGAAATTGAGAGGAAATTGAAGAAATTGGAAGTCTCTACCCATGTTCGTGAACCTTAGAATCAGCGAAGTCCTGTTCTATCCCTTTTTCAATGATGTTGCTCAGTACCGGATTTTATAATTTCCTTTTCTTGTTTGGTATTTAGCAAAGTTCAATTGCGGTTTTTGTGTGATGTTCTCAGGGTTGTACCTTGCATGAAGCTATGGAAAGAATTTCGGGCATCACCCGGAGAACATGGAGAACTTCTTTATTCAATACAATGCTAAGTAGCATTCATTTGCAGTTGCATGATGTTCACGTGGTCTTGCAATGTCCTGGTTCAAATGGTTCGATCTCATGCTCATTGTATGCGAAAGAACTTGGAGCAGGATCAGAGTTTGTTATGTCCAAAAGTTTCCACAGGCGGTTCATGAGTTCACTTCTTGTGCCGTCTGAGGAGAGTCCATTAAGTGTAAATATTGATGGTTTTGAAATTAGAGTGAACAGTGGAGACCAACGAGCTGTGTAGTTGCTTCAACGAATGTGCATGCTTTAATTAATTTGAAGCACCTCCAGTTTGTGAGCCTTAGCTTCTGTGTTCCATCTTTAAAACTTTTCTTTGCTCCAGCTGATATTTCTGTCATGCTAGACTTTTATGCATTCTTTTCCAAAGAGTCGAAACGTGCAAGATCTGGTTTGCAATTGTGGAAAATAGCTTCCAACAAAATTAGCTCTTTACTTCCAACTTCTACCTCGTCATTGCTTAAAGCAACTAAATTTGCATGTCTATGGCTGCATTATATACGTACTTATCAAGATATGCTCCAACTGGTTGGATATCCTGTGGATGATGTTATGAAAAAATCAATTATCTTGATGTCTGGGGACAAAACATATTCAAGATCTGTAAAGTTTTACTGGGAACTGATTTCTGAAATTGAGCAAAAGCTGCCTGCTGAGCTTGTTGGAGTGGCTCGGCGAATTGTACGTTCCACAGTAGCATCTCGCCGTTCTGTGACAAACTGCAGTTCTAAGGATTCCTTAGGAAATATAATTTTCTTAAAGTTGCATCAAGTATTCGTCGTTATCCAGGCCATAATATGCAGTTTGTTAGGTTTTGTTCCATGGGTTCTGTCTTCTCACAAAGGTTTGTCTAATCATTCGAAGAGTAGTCAACACTTTGGCCCTGCTCGCACAGATTCACTCATGCAACGATATATCGATTTTAACATTGGAGAAATTTCAGTATCTGTTACTCCAGAAAATGCAGACCAGCCTACTATCAGCAGGAAGGTAGCCTCAGATTTTGGGTTTTCATACAAACAGATGCTCAAATTCCATCTTTCTGTTGATGCATGCTTCTTAAGATACACAAAAAATGTTACAGAGAAATGCTTAGTTTTTGCGTGTGGTTGCTGGAAGGTTCTTTCTTTCTCTATTTTGGAAGGAAGCCAAAAGAGTTATTCGAAGTACTTAAAAGGACAAGGAAAGAAGAAAGTCAATGATCCCCAGACTGTAATATGGGGGGAGCCTGCCAAAGTGATATACCCTTCTGAAGCTGCTGGAGATAACATCACAAATGGCAGCCCATCAACTTCTATTGACCTTCTTATAGGAGAATTATGGTTGAGTTGGGAAGAGTTTTGTTTGAAAACTGAGGGATATGTCATCCCAAATTTGCGATCTCCGTGGATGCTTTGTGAGGTAATGAGCTCTTTGAGAGATGATAGAGATCGTAGTTATGGGCTTTTGAAGTGTGGTATGGTGGTAGGAAGATTAAATTTCAACCTGGAGTACTCTTCAATAGCTGCAATGGCAGCCGTTCTCAGTCAAATACAACATTCCCTTGGCTGGGATGACAAAAGCAGGAAGAGGAATTTTGTTTCTCATACTCCAACAACCATCACTGAAGATCCCCCCAGGGACGGCAGTAGTGAACACAGTTCATATTGTAGCAAAATTGAGATGGCAATTATGAGATTACTTCCACAAAAGCATGTTCAAGTTGGAGTGCTGGTTGCAAGTCCTCATGTGCAACTATCTCTGTTGGAGGATCAGTTTTATGAAGAAAATGAAGAGCCTCGTCTAATTAGACAGGTCACTTTGAATATCCACGATATTGAAATTGTCTTGTCCCCAGATTTGGATTCTCGTCTTGCATCATCTGCTGTGTGCTCGGCAGATAATGATACAGAACCAGGGTACCCAGTACTGAAGGTACCTGAAGAAATTGACATCACCGGCTCAGTAACTGAAGTTTACAGCTGCCGAGGGCGTATTTTATATAATGCTGACCTAAAATTTCATGGTGTGAAAGCTTACCTTGAAGAATCCTCTGAAAGTCAGAAGCAACACATCCTTGAAATAAGCCCAATGACTATCGCTCTTCAAGGTTTAAGGTACTAGATCAATCCGTCTCCAGTCTCCTCATGTTTTGAAATGGCTTTCCATTTTGATCTCACGTACCTAAAGATGAAAGAAAGTTGCATCCCGGTGATTACATTTATGGTTTATGATATTATTTTAGTTTTCACCATTTCAAGCCCTAACGAAAGATGGCTGTTTGAGTACCCTTGTTTCAGTTTTTGACATTTTGATTGTTCATGCATCTTGGACAGTTTAAAAGAAGTTTTAGATACTTTGGGTTAGAATTAAATTTATTTTAGAGAGTAGGCAATGTATTGTTGCATATATGACTTCGTATTGCTATTCAAACCCCTTGAATAACACACAGACACAAACTCTCACTCATTGTTTATGCAATATTAGGCCTTAAACGTTCTCTAGCAATGGCCAATTATTTGCCCCTTTTTGTCAGTCCTGAAATGCTTGCTTAGGTAGGAAGTCACCTCAAATACCAATAAAGGAAGGAACAAGAAGACATCTAGGATATATGTGGAAATCAAACTGATTTCTTGGCATAAATAATCAGATATTAACGCAAGATGAAGTTACGTAATATGAAATATTAAGCATTAAATGTATATCCTACCCCTCACTGCCAATTAATTACGTGTAGTGCATGAACATTGTCAAGCTCTAAAAGTGAATTTAAGGTATATCCAGAAATCATTATCTTTCTCATCTCTTTTGCCAAATATGTGTTATGACTCTTGTCTGTGCAGGAAGGAGCATCATTCGTTTTGTTCAACAATGATTGCTCTATCTGCAGCCTCTCATTGGACGGGAACTGGATTCACTACTTTGATATTTATGGATGAGTTGTATATTTTGACAAAGGTTCTCTGTTCTTACCATGACGATCCAATCACTTTTTTTGTATTTATTTTCAAATATGATTTTCCTGTTTCTCCATAAAGTTCCCTACTTTTTAATCACATTCTTTAAAAAAAAAAAAAAAAAAACCACTTTTCTATCAAAAGTTGCTTTTTAAGACAAGCTATAAAATTGTTCACGCTTCTTGGAGTTTCTTAAAATTGTAACCTTTTATTTTAGTATTTCTAGAGGAGTCTTTCGAAGTCACATGACTTAAATGATAGTGACTAGAGAACCTATTATAAGTCAATACCTAATATATCTCTGGTTTTAATTGATTTCCGGGACTCTACATCCTGAGAGGCATATTGCTGGCTGAGATTTCTGATGTCATAGTCATTCATCATATACTGATGGCTAAACAATCCCTTTTTTTTTGTCATCTCTCTCTCTCTCTCGTGTATGTGTGTTCAGGCATAACATGAATGTATTAATAGACAGATCGACTGCCCTTTTTTGATGACTACCAAACTGTAGGATTTCTAAGATTTGATTCTTGGAAATCAAGGAATGATTTGCTGAGTTGTACAGGCTGTAAATAGATGATTAAATTAGTTGATTGCATGATTTCCTAGAATTTAGGCATTGTTTGATTGGGGGTTTAGTTGTTCCGCGCGGTATTCCGTGTAAAAATGTGTGGTTAATATTATTTGGGAAATGTGTGTGTGGTTGAAAATGAGTATGAGGTATACGGAATTGCGTGCGGATTTAGTTAACACCAAATAGAACAAGGCCTTAGTTTCCTTTTTTATATTAGCTAAGTTTAGAAGTGATTAGCTAATTTTACCTAGATTAGTGGACTATTTTTCTGACTTTGTATCCTTTATATACTGCTGTACATCTTTTGGAAAACTAAGGAAAAACTCAGATTCCAATTTCTTTCGCCTTTTAAATTCTTCACAAACCAATAGCTTTCTTGAATTTGTAGGCAAACATTATCTTCCTCAGACAAGATTGATTGGCACAATTTATTCAAAATATCAATTTTCTCCACTCATTACATTGATTTGACAAGTTTTTATTTATTTATTTATATTTATTTTTTATTTTTTAATCTTCTTACCTTATCATTATTTCTCAACAAAACATCTAAAAATCATTCTTGCAATAATATCTATCGAGCACTCAAGAACCTCACTAAAAAAAAGTTATTTGGAAGTACTAACTAATAAATTCTCTCTACTAGGTGATCTCTGGATTATATTATGACCTATCCCGTGAGTTTGGCATGCTTGCAGCCGGTGATATAAACCATCAATTAGTACCAAAACAGGAGACATTTAATGCAGATTCTGAGACCGAGGAGACATCTCTTGCTAGAGGATGGACGTCACCGATTAGTACTGATGTTCAAATGGCTATCAATATCACCTGTGAGCTTAAGTCACTTGGTATTGTTGTTCATAACTCCAGGAAAGGTTATAGCATGGAGAATAGCTCGGTGGAACTGGCACAAAGAGCTCAATCCATGAAATGCCTGGTCGTGGGATTTACATATCTGGTCCGAAGTTATTCATGGATGTATCTTTTAAAGGAAGAAACATGGACTTAATCATTGATTTATCTGGATTCCGATCTATCATTTTCACGTATCCTGCTAAAAATGAAGAAAGCCTTTATATATCTGAAATCGCCAACCTGTTATGCTCTCTGAATTTCTTAATTGAAGCATCAGTTCCTCATATCAAATTGTGTTTCTTCTTGAGAACCTTTAAAAGATCCTTGCCACATCCAAGTTCGAGCACTGCTGTAGATGAACCTAACAATGGTAAAGCTTTGCACCTTGTGGGCCATTCTCCTTTGGTTATGAATGCTGAACTGCTTGCAGGTCATCCTGTAATTGCAACAATTGCTATTTCTGAAATTTATGTATCTAGCTGCCCAGTGAAGGATATATTGACTAGAGCACACAAGCCAAATGAAATGAATGCATATTTTTCTGTCGGGGAAGAGTTCCGGACGATCTGTTGTTATTTCAAGGTGCTATACCACCTACATGCTATAGTCTGTTGAATTTTGTCCAGTAAAATAGTAGATGTTAAATTTTCTATGCTTTTTGTAAAAAATTGCTACGAAATTGGATGTCTATGTATTTTTCCAGTTGTAGTTTTCCAGTTGTAATTAATGGGTTCATGTATGTTGCTCTCCAACAGGGTGGTTTTTTGTTACTTGAAGTTCAATCTGTGACTATATTTGCTGAATGCTGTACCTCATACTATAACCGAATGTTAAATATTTTGCCTACTGGTTCATCACCGGCAGATGTAGTTCTACTGCATAGTGAGGATAAAAGTGTTCAAGATGTATCAAGTATGAATTTGCGGCAGGATCAGCATTTAACACAGGAACATTTGGAACAATTTTCCTTAAATATTTCACATTTGTGCCTCATATTGGCGTCCCATGATGAATCTGGTATGTTATAATCTTCTGTTGTTATTAATTTTTAAATAGTAACAGAAAGTAATTTAATTTCAACTCCTATGCAGGCAAACTTCTGGAACTTCTGATTGAGGTTGGCTTCCATTTGAACCAACAAGTAACAAGCACAGTGAAGAAAATTTCAGTTGGTATTTCCAAATTTTCTATGCTTTCCCAGTGCATACATATGACAGGGCAGAAGCCTAGGGATATTGAGATTCATGGCTTATCTTCGAAGATGCTTCTTGATTCATCCCCTGACTTGATATCTGAGGGTTCATCAGTTCTTGAGCAGAATGACACAATTCACTCTGTTCTTATGGATACGGCTCACTCGACCCCCTCGACCTCTCAAAATGATATTATTCATGCTGGTGGTCCTGGAGGATCAGTTGCTAGTGGCATAGAACAAAAAGATGTGCAATTGACTTTTCAAAACTACATACTGAAAGAATTCCGGTCTTCTTTTGCTGCTGAATGGGCTATGTTGGGAGATCAAAACTGTCCCCATAAACTTTGGGTTGGGAGTGGTTCTATATCAGGGTTTGATATGACCATCTCTCTTACTGAAATAAAGGTAAGCAATCTAATTATATTTGTTGATATTTACAGGAGAACTGATGAAGCTGCCCAAGGGAACTCGTATGCTATTTATTTTTCTCCTTTAATTGCACTAGTGGAGTAGAAAGGAAAACGTGCAAGAAAAAGTCATCAGGTTTTTGAGAGAGGGAAGAAAGACCTAATGAGCACTGTGTGTGTGTGTGTGGTGTAACATATAAACTTATTGATGGATAATAAACAGTTGAAATTTCGGTGAAGTCATCTGTCAATATTAATGTGCCATATTGCTTGGTGTTTAGCATACAATGAACACTACACGGTGTTTAAGAAATCATCTCTCTATCTATATATTACTTTTTGAGAGAGGGAATTATTATCCATTAGTAAATATACTCCTAACCTTGTCTTCTAGACGTTATTAGAACTACAAAAGAATTTGGGATAAAGTCTCATTGCCACCCGATATATTAAATGGTGCATGGCCGGTCATGGAAAAATGTATCCTGCCTGCTAATGAGGGTTTTGTTTACATAAGTTAGGCACATTCTGTTCCTCACTAATAGTTTGTATCCTTAAGACAGGCTGCTTAAGAGTTGGCTGAAATCCTTTCTAACATGTGCACTTTTATGGGTGGAAATGAAATTTTGACCAAGGCCTTTTGTGTTGCCTGATACCATGTTAAGTTTCTCATTTAGGAGCTAATGTGTTGGTTAGTGACTACATACAAAAGATGCAGGATTTCATTGATAGGAAAATTTTAAACAGATCAAAAGAGAAGTCACATTTGGTAACATCATTCACATGTTTGTAGAACGTGTCCTGTTGAATCTAATAGAAGTTTATGGGTGAAAGTGGAAAATCTGATGAAGCATTATATAGTTCATGCTATAAGTTTAGTCTCTACTCTGAAGTACTCGTAGTTCCTGATTTTCCCAAGTTTCTCCAGCCTATACAGGCTTACTCCAGTTGAAACTCTGGAGGATTTTAATGTGGATGTATTTCATTGGTAATACTTTCCTTCTGTTCCAGATCATGATCGCTGCTTTGAATCTTTCTCTGAGGTTTTTACCAGAGAAAACACCTCCAAAGTGAAACGGGTTACTGGTCTAGTGACCAAGATTCTGAAGAAAGTGCTGAAGAATTGGTGGCTGATGGTATATTTGTATTTGTCTATAGTTTGCTGCATAGCACCTCTTCTTTTTTCTGAATGCCTAACAATTTGTGCAACTTGTATAGGAACAATTGTTGCAATACAAGATGTTGACCAGCACATGTACATTGCAGTTGAAGACGTGGAGAGTAGTTATAGTGTAGTTGGTGCAAATCATTATACGTTAGTGGGAGAGAGATCTCTTTTCAGAGTAATGTACCATAACCTCATCCTTAGCGAGTGTGTGGGCAAGGGTAACATGTTAATTTTTCCTGCTAATGTCAAGCTTTTGTTAGTAGCTGTCGTACATTGCTTATGTTTAGTTATGTTTGATCGTAAGGAGTTGGACTCCTTCATCAATCATTAATCAAAATGGAGTCTGCACCTTTTATCCACGCATAGACATAGTTAAATGAAGACTTCTTTCACTAACTAATCTGGACATTTCATTTAAAAGTCTACCTTACAAGAATGAGTGGCTTTATGCATCCCTTGCGTCTTTGTCATCTGTGTTCAACCTCTCGCTCCGCTGTTGAGTATAATAATATCAGCTTTTTTGTTATTTAGTCATCATTTGGTTATCCTGTGGTCTAGAGTTCGCTACATACCTCCATAGTCCCATACATAACATTTCACATCAAATTACACATGCAGGTGAAGTATCACAGTGCAAGGTGGTGGAAGTCACAAGTTCAGTACTTTTCATTGATTTCATTATATGCTAAAGATAATTCTGGAGAATCATTGCGATTAAATTGCCGTCCAAGACAGGGATCTGTTGACATCTCCTGTTCTAATGATAGTGGGTGTGCACTTTGGGCAGCGCTTCCTGTTAGACCTGATGACTACGGGGATGGTGTAGAGCCGAGTCTTTTCATCCTCTGGTTAGACGTACATTTCACCTAGTGAACAAGAAAAATGATTATGCTGTGGCTTTCATTGATGGTATCCTCGAATTTGTCAGCAAGCCAGGAAATTTGTTCAAGTGGAAAGTGTTTCCTGACCCTTCTCCAGCAAGTAATAGTTTGTTGCCTTCTCCATGTTCAGGGATGACATCCGGTACTAGTCTACAGTTTGACTCAAATGCGAGAGACACTAAAGATTTATGGGCAAATGGGAACCTTTCTGGTATTACAGTTACAATAGACAAGGTTACTCTGACAATTCTTCACGAGCTTTCAGATACGAAGGAAAAGCTTCCGCTCCTCCAGGGATCAATTACTTCTACCGAAACCGTTTGCAGATCTCAATCACAAAAGTGAGGGTTATGAACACTTCAGGAGTTGTATTGTATTGCTTTGATGCCCAGAAAAGCTCATGGTACATGCTTTCTTCCTTCATTTTGTTTCATGAACATGTATCCGAAGTGTGTTTTTTTTTTTTTTTAAATTATTATTTTGTTTTCCTAATTTTATTCATGACTTCAGGAGGGAGTTCCTTCATCCACTTGAAATCTGCAGTTTCTTCTCTTCAAAGTTTCTTACTCCGGGATCAGATGTTTTGCACACAGTGCAAAGTCATTTCTATGTTAGAATTAAAGAGGTTTAGATCAATACGTTGAGACATTTTTTTAATTCAATTATTGTGTGGTCTTCACAATATATCTTTTGCTGTGTCATTGCAGTTGATCGTATCACTGAATGAGCTTTCAATGGACATCATTCTGTTTGTGATTGGAAAATTGAACCTGGCTGGTCCTTATGCCGTCAGAAGCTCTTCTGTTTTGGCCAACTGTTGCAAGGTTACTGAATCAGTTATTTAAATGTATGAAGTATCTTTCATAGAATAAAGCCTTTTCACATTTGAATATATTATTTGTTAGGTGTTCGGTAGTTCTGTTATTTTCCTTTAGTTGTATGCTCCGTAATTTGGTATACACCAAGCAAGTTAAAATGGAATATTTATGAGACATTATGAGTGCCAGACATGTCTTCAGAGAATTGTGTTGTCACAGTTAACTTTAGGGGTTGATGAGACCATTGAAGGACAAAATGTTAATAATATGAATACGACATACTTGTAGAATATTGATCAGCCCTGATTAAACACATACCAGAGGCACACTGTAGCTCAAGGGAAGAAAGGGAATGCTGCCGTTTGAGGTCATTTTCAGCATGATCTCTCCACAAAATCAGTTTAGCAGCCAAATGGAAGAGGGATCAATAAATAACAGAAAGAGTAGAATTCAGAGGGAGGAGAAAACTGGAAAGTAGGTTAGAGCGTGGACATCTTGAAAGTACACGTTGTCCGTGCATTTTGTTTTTCTAGTTAGTTTACAGTCATTTTAGAATTTTCTAAGAGTACTCATGTTCAAATGGCTATGAAGTATACTTGATGAATATTATCAATGTCAGCCCTGATTTGAGTAGCATGTTGAACCCATAAATGAATTTATAAAACAGATGTTCTATTACATACTGATTAATACTAGATGCCTTTTGTGTTGCCTACTTGTACCTCATCTTTTCAAGTGATGAAGCGAACATCTCTAAGAGATAGTATTTCAGTTTTTACCTCTGCAATTGTTGTTGAGGTTTGAGTTTCAAAATCTATCTAATAAAATTCCTATACTCAAGAGAGGATACTACATTCTTAAATATTCATCATCGATTGAAGATTTTTAGAGGGAGACAATGAAGAATTAGGACAGAAACCATCGTTTCTTATATTATATGCAAACATCTTTACAGCAGTATATATAGTCGTACGAATCAGAAAATTAGTCCATTAATTGCCTACCTAAATCCCCGTTACCCTATATGGCTTAGCAAATTACAAGCGGAAATTATTCCCCAATTTCCAAGAACCAAATGTCCGAAATTCTGCAATAATATTCATAGGACCTTGCTTGTTGTGAGTGACTTTACCTGAGAGTCCTGGTTAAGTTAAAACTGGCTTATGGAATAAGCTACCAGCAGAATTGTATGTTCAAATCCAGTTGTTTGTTGCAGCCAAAAGTCTGTCTAAATACTTTGGTCGCACAATAAGATCTTGTAAACTTTTTTAGTTTCTTGGAAGAGATGTGCTATGTGTTCTTTGGTTCACAATCTACAGAATTGTGACTGAAGCATCGCGGCTAGTAGTACTGATTTGTGGAAACCGTCGTTCATATTGGATGTGGCCATACGCCAAAATTTTCAGTTGTGGTGTTCAATGTAGATGAAACTCATTCTCAGTAAGCTGACTAATAAAATCTTATATTGACACATTTCAGATGAACTACTGCAATCTATCGCAGTCCTACTTCATGAACTTAAGGTTCTTTTAAGTGCATTGAAGAAGTTGTCAATTACTTGAACTAGTGCATAAACTTTCATATGTTTAAATTGTAGGAATCAATTCTAGCATTTACGCAGTTGAACAACATAAGCATGATGTATGTTATTTTCATTTATTGTGGATTCTACAGTGATGTATGCTTCTTTGGAGCTTGTGTGACACTCGTTGATTGGAATGTTCTGCACTTTCAGGTCGAAAATCAGACAAGTTTGACACTTCTTTGCCAGTTTTATGACAATCAAGAGGAATCAATATCTTCAAGACAGTCAACAACCATTTTCTTAAGGTACTCCCCTGTTTGGTTAGGTTGCTTTCATTTCAAGCAAGCATTTCAGGCTTACATTAATTGTTACTGGACTAGATTTGGGTTCCAGTAAGATGTTTGTTGTGATTAATTTCCTATGGATGTCATGACTCTTTTAAGTTTCCTCTTTAACCAGGGAAGCGGATAGTCAGAGACTCAAAATATGTATGTTAGACATCATAAATTGGCAATAACTTCTTGATTTGCAGTTTCTTACAGAAGAATAAGTTTGGCCATTATCATCATGAGTAGGTTATTGACCTGTTCATATTCCTCAGATCAATTTCTGGGATGACATTTTGATGAACAATCGAGGAACATTATTAGTTGATTTGACAAGATATACTGGTGTTTTCCCTGAGCATTACTTGGATTACAACTTGGATTACAAGTGCCAAAAAAAATGTTTGCTGAAGTGAATTGACACATTAAAAACAATAAAACTTAGATGCCCTATTCATCATATCAAGCACTGGTATAATTATATTAAATCAAAGTCCTGGGGAGATTCTACTATGAAAATCACACTCTCGCTTTCTGTTTTTAGGAGTTGATTGAATTTTTTAAAATTTTTTTTTATATTATTTATTTATTTATTTATTGAAGAAGGCTATCAAAGACCTTGCAATTGTTAGTTTGATGGTATAAGAGCTTGGTATGATTATAAATTGTTTATAAACGATTTTGAAAATTCTGTCCTCTTTTGTTCTACATATTTCATAGGAGCCACAAGTATTACATAATTTTCTATCACCCTTTTCTTACTGTTTATAATACTAATAGCGTTGTTTATGGGAAACTTCCCAAACAAATTCATTATTTTTCACGGTTCTTCACAATGTTCCTTAGTTCCTTACTTTAACCCGAAATTCTTCTCTACCAAAAAATCAAATTTCTTCTTAAAGATGCTTTTCTAAGCACCAAATTAATAAAATTTGGGTCTTCTTCGATTCTAATTTAAGCATTTCTTAATTCTCTTACTCCACAAACCTCTAGAGCTTAGAGTTATTTTTTGCAATTTGCAGAAATTTTTCCAGAACTCCCCAAATGTCACAGCTTGAGTCTCATATTGGGTTGAACCAGGTTTCTTAATCTTAGGTGGTTTAGAATATTTCAGTTGCCTATTTACTTGGAGATTTGATTGATTGAATTAAGAGCTCTGAATCTCTTTTTTTGATTGTGAGGTGCAATCGTAGACTCTATGCATGGCGTGTTGATTTCTAATTTATTTCTTCTAGTTATCTAGTCTTTCTTTCTTCCTTCAAATCTGATTTCCAGATATCTTCTGTCTGTCACCTTATGTGGAAATTGATAATGTTTGCATGTTTGGATGATCTTTTATGCCTAGATCTCTAGAATTAGGAAGATGTAGTTGCTTTGTCGTTATATGGAACAGTGAGTGTTTAAATATGAGGATAAAATATTTAATAAGCTCAAGAATCTTTCTTGTTGTACAAAATTCTGATCTGAAGAAAGGGAACACTTGTGCCGAGAATATATAAAAGCAGATGAGCTAATGCTTAAACATCCAATCACAATGGATAAATCTGCTGCATGGCTTTATCACTTCACTCTTTCATCTGAAATTGCACTCATTTTATTGTCCTCTCCTTCAGTTAATTGTCTTGTTGAAGATAGAATTTACATTTCATATGTTCTCGAATGAACATGCCGGCAAGGCACTTAGCTTTAGCAATTCAACACGTTGGCAAGGAAAGGCACTTAGATTTAGCAAATCAACAACCCAAAGCATCATTTACTCTCAATAAGGCTTTCACCGCAATAGTTGTGATGTGATGTGGCGATTCATGTTCAGGCTTTCTCTACATCATGTTTGTCTTTTCTAAAAGTCTCTTACACCAACACACTACTCAACTTAAATGTTGAGGTACCTTTCTTGAAGTGCATAGAGTTGCATGTGTGACCTAGGCGTCTCGTTTGTATGGTCAATGACATAGCTGTGATAATAGTTATAAATGTGTGAATATTTATATTGGTTCCCCAGTTTGGATTCTGTTGGGAAAATGTAATTTTTTTATTCATAAAATTTTCTTGGGCTAAATAGTGTGTTTTTTTTTTCGAATACGGTCGAGAATAAAAAAAAAAAAGTGTAGATTGATATATGTTGAAGTTTGACTTTGACCTGAAAATTACATTTTTAGTAAAGAAGTTAATCAACCCATATCTATATTCTGCGAATCCACACAATTTGTTCAGTGCTTGGGTGTTTATGTACAGTGCTCCTAAAGAATTTTCTATTTGGCAAGGTTGAGTAGAAAATATAATATAGTGGATGCAGGATCAAGATTAGGGAGTGAGTTGCTGCATCATTATATGGGTCGATTAAGTGTTTAAATATGCGGTTTAATTTTTCAGAAAGCCAAAATCTTTGTTGTTATAGAAAATGAAAATCTGAAGTAAGGCAATATCTGTGGCAGAGAATATAAAAAGATTGATGAGCTAATGCTTGAGTGTCCAATCACAATAGATGAATTTGAAGCATGCTTCAGTACTTCACTGTTCCACTGAAATTGTACTCTTTTGGCTGTCCTCTCGATAGGTAATTTTTTCTTGTTAAAGTTAGAATTCATGCTTTATAAGCTCTTGAATGAACATTGTTTGCAAGGCACTTAGCTTCGGCAAATCAACGTCCGGAAGCATCATTGTTCTCAATAAAGCTTTCAAAGCGAGGCGTCCTCTCAACTTCTCCAATTCAGCTTTCACTTTTAGAAGCTCAAAAATTTGCTTGGAGGACACGTATTGTGTCATCACAAGGTGAGCTATCATACTACTGTCTTGTCACATCATAAGAATATTTGATGAAGTGACATATAATGAGAAATTTTAGTCTGACTGTTGAGTTTGCAATGGCCGTCTTAACTCTTAACTCATGTTGACTTTTTAAACTTATATCAGATAAATAATTCCTTATAGATTTTAGGAATTTCAGTTGAAGAAAGTTTCTAGATCAAATTAGTTGTATTTTAGATACCAGGAAATTCTAAGAATGATTTAAAAAACCAATAGCTGTGATGTGGTAACTGCTGCCTTTTGTATAGTTGAGTCTTTTGCATTGTTGTTTATTATACTACTGGTACACACATATTACTGGTGAAGTTATGTACTATGATCACACTTATACAACATCTGTTAAGAGCATGTTTGGTATACACGATTTGCACTAGTGACTAATGACTAAAAATTTCTAGTTTGAGCTTTCGTTTTGACTAGAGGACAAATTTCAAGGCACGTACCTTTAATGCAAATTTTCTTCAGTAATTTTTCCTTGGAAGGAGTATAGCCCGGTTATTTTACAGCTCTTCTTCCCTTTTTCTTTTTTTCTTTTGGGGTGGTGGGGTGGGGGAGGGGGTAGGGGTTGATCGGGTTATTAGTGCTTGCATTGTTTGCATTTTGAAGGGCTTCAAGTGAAAAAGGAACATCTACTATGACGAATGAAGTGTACCAATGGAGATCGGAACCCCCTCCCGCCTCCCCCCTTCCCCACAAAAAAAAAGCCCAAAAAAAGGAAATAGGACTACGGGGTCTTTATTAATGTATCAAGTTAGTAAAATCAGACTCGACATTCTCTCAAATATGTGATCAAATCTTCTTTGTTTTGGACGAGAATTCTTGAACAAAAGTTAATCTCATCTCTCACACACCCACATATTTGGAGGATAGAGATCCAAGGTGACCTAAACATATTCTACCATCCTTATTTTTCTCCAATATCACGGTGGACATTTTGAGTACCTAATGACTAATCTATGGCCTATTATTCTCCCATCATTAAGTCTGAAGGTGTCAATTTGTATCAACTATAAATGTCATGGATTCAGATTTTGGACACAGAATGCAGTTAAAATCAAGAGTAGAATAATAGGAGAAGGGGAAAGGAAAAGGAAGAGAAGAAAATAAAGTGAGGGTGAACAAGGGAAGAAAACGGGACAGAATATGGAGTGAATTTATGGGGAGAAAATCAATTCAGTCGATAACCAAGTCTTAATATTAGAAGGAGAATAGTCCCTCATTATATAGAATTAGTCTGAGAACTTACTCTAAGTAAGAAAAAGAACGAGATGAATACTTTGTTTCAATCAGATTACTGAATTAGAAACTTAATCTAAGACCCTAATTAAATAAAAGTGTATTTACTTCTAATCCAATTCCTTTTATTCTTATATCTGTTCTTAATAATTTATCTCTGACTAAGCTAATTGTACGTCGGCAAAATAGAATGCAATTTGCTAAGGATGTCGGTATTTTGTCCTTACAAATTAACATTGAAATTCTTGATTGTAGCATATCGGGAACCCATACAACGAGAGTGATCCTTTTTACTGCCCAAACCCTAGTAAGCTTCAAATAGAAAAATATAGCAACTTACAAACAAAAATGTGAAGTTGGTTTACAGAATGACGAGTACAATTTTTAACACGTAGTGAACAATTTGTGTTAGAGGAAAATGTAAGCGTTGCTACAAATTGATGCAAAAGGCAATCAAAATCAAGTGCACAATAAAATGGGAAGAGGAAAGAGAAGGCGAAAAAAGAGAGGAAAGAGAAAAGGGGGTGCGGGTAATAATTTAGAGGAGAGAATCAATTCATTCAATAATCAAGCCTTAATTTTACAATGAGAATAGACTATCTTTGTGTGTCTAGATTAAGGAAAGGAAATCTTTCTTAGATCCACTAGAAATTCTAATAAAATAAAACTATAGTTATCTTTAATCTAATAAGGATTCCTTCTTCACCATTTCGTCTTTCAATATTTTTGCTTAAGGCGAACTGACTATATCACCAGGTTCTGTTCATTGCTGGCATATCAGTAATAGAATGACGGTAATTAGAATAGGTCCCAGTCTTGTTGGTGCATTCACGAGGATGTTACTTGCGTAACCTTGAATGTTAGCTTTCAGGGATTATGTTCAACTGGGAAACTGGTGTATCTTTATAATTAACAAATAACTTTTTGAAAGGTATCATGGATGAAGAAGAAATCTTTCTGGAGTCATGAACAGAGGAGATCAAACAATGAAACATGAAATCCATGCTACAACAAAGTGTTGGGAGTGCTAATTTGTTATTTTTCAACAAGCTTATGTCGCTGAGTTGCGAATTGCATGGCATCTCAAGTCATTTTATTGCTACACCTCTGTGCTTATTATGACTCAATGTTTTCTTTTTGTACAAATATATTTCTGGTTGTCTTAATGGCTTTTGAGTTGTTGCTTTTACCATTCTTGACCAGACTCGAAGTCTTTCCCTGGTCCGTTAATCGTGGTTCAACTTTCAAGGGGAATTGAGGTATGCATCCATCTCAGCTTTCCGCAGTAGATATGCATTGATATTCATTTAGGAATTAATTCTGGTTTTCTCTTTTGTATTTCATACTCATAGGATGGCTTGTCAATTTCTGTCTCTCCTTTATTGAAAATACACAATGACACTGATTTCCCTTTGGAGCTGCGTTTTCAAAGGCCTCAGTATAAGCAAACTGACTCTGCTACCATGGTGCTAAAAGCTGGAGATGTGCTCGATGATTCCATGGCAGCATTTGGTGCTACTGATTTGTCTGGTGGATTGAGGAAGGCATTGACATCTTTGAGCATTGGTATGCCTCATATTCAATTACAATTTTTTTAATGTAACAAAATGATGATGTGAGTGGAATTATTCCAGGATTCATGTAAAAGCTACACCTTGGACTTTTGCATTTAGTGAAGCACTCTTTGTACATCTAGCTAGTATGTAAAGATAGAATGGCCAGCACATTGGTGGCTCATCCTAGACTTAGCACGCTGCACCTTGACAGGTAGTGTATGTATATATGTAGTGGATCCAAAATTCGAGCATGTTATTAAGTCAAAGTCAAACTTTAACCATCCAAACATTTCTTCGGTCCCCACCACTATTCGAATTAGAGAGTAGCTTTTGACCAAAACAAGTATAGCAAAACACATTGTTGCCAAAGTAAAGTCAAATGCGAGGCATTGCCTTGATCCCTAAAAACCCACAACTGTATTACACCCTCAGAAAGAGGAAGAATTAGAAGAATCTAGATTCTTTCCTCCTAGATCATTAACTCCTTGCTGCCCTCACTTTCTCTTTAAGACTCAATGGCTGTGATGCGAAGAAGTCTTTGTCCACCTTCACCTCAAGATTCGTCAGAGCCTCCGGACTTCTGAAGTGGGCAGTGGCTGTCATTAGGAAGAGGAACTTGCACAAAGCTATTCTGGTTATTAAATATGAACTTTTTACCATTGCATGCTTAGTTTATTGTTGCAGTTGCATGCATCTAGATGTCTCCCATTAATTGTTGAGGTTTTTGGATTCTGTAATGTGTAAATTGTTGGAATTCATCAATTTAAGATTATATACTTTTGTTATTTAGCTGCTTCTTGATATGCAAAATGAAATTCACATACTGTATCAGGTTCAGGTCAAGGTTTCAAGTACAGTAATAATGATAATTATCAAATTGTTTGTCCTCCAAAATATACATGCTTTAGCTTCAAGAAGCAAGAGAGATTGTTTTTATCAATTTTTATAGTTTTCCCCAATAGACAGTAGACACTTCTTCAATTCCTTGTTCTGGCACACAAGTTTATTTTACATAGAACTTAACTGTTTTGTGAATTGATTGGCAGGAAATTTCATATTCACTTTTAGACCTGATATTGCCTCTAGTGTGACGAATGTTAAGAATGAAACGGTGCAATGGTCAGATGAACTTAAGGGTGGAAAACCTGTAAGTCTATCTGGGGTATTTGACAAATTCAGTTACCGGGTGAGGAAGGCATTTTCTGTTGAGTCGGAGAAATTTTCCATGAGCACTGCACATTGTACTTTCAAATCTGAAGGAGGTCATCTTTCTGAGGTACATTTTCTGATACAAAGTGTCAGGAAAGATGTACCTGTAATACATCCAGATAACCTTGGATCTGCTGCAAATAAAAATCTTCCTGTTGCCCTGCAAGAACAGAAGGAAATATTTCTTCTTCCTACAGTTCATGTCTCCAACTTATTACAAACAGAAATACACGTGCATTTGACTGATGGAGGTAACCAAAATTTGACTTGAGTTTTGTTTTTGTTCTTTTTTATATGGTATTATTACTTACTCATTTTGTTGCAGATCCAATTGTTACTATGGATCGTGATGACCCATGGAGTTGTGCAACTATTCCTAGTGGATCAGCTGTAAACCTGTATGCTAACCCCGCCACTGTAGACTTCAATGTCACGTTAACTTACTTCGGGTCAAGCTGCAAACAGGTTAATAGTAAAGACTGGGTGAGGAAATTGCAAAAGCAAAAAAGTGATGTCCATCATTTGGACATTGAGTTGGAATTTGATAGGGGGAAGTATTTTGCAATTTTGAGATTGTCCCGTGGGCAGAATGGCGTGTTGGAGGTATTTATCCTGTAACTCAAATGTATTCGCAGATATGTTTTAAATGATAAATATCTTATACTTATTTACAGGCTTCTATCTTTACTGCATACACAGTGGAAAATGATACTGATACACCTTTATTATGTTTTTCTGCTAATCAGAAACCTCTGGTTAGGTAATCAGTCTATCTCCAATTATTCGTTCAATACCTTTATATTTTGCACTAGAGTTTCTACTCTTGAAAACAGTATATATCTGTAGGTATGAAGCAGAGATGATTTCCAATATGCCTCCTGACCTTGGGTTATATTTGCCTCCAAAATCAATCAAATCATGGTTCATGAAGTAAGTATGTTACTTTGTAAGCGAGTGATCCATATTTTGTAAAGGCATCCTGTGGGTGATAGAGCATGTTTGGCTAAGCCTTAGAAACCTATTAGGCATTTTTACCCTGAGGTCTGTTTTTTTTTTAAAATTTTCTCTTCAAAGTGCAACTTTATGAGATCAAACTCGATTTTGCTTATGTGGGTTGCAACATTACACTTTAGTATTACGCGCGAATGCATTCCCAGAATTGTAGCAGGTTACCGGAGCCAATATCTGTGCGAAAATCTAGTGCGATTCAGTTACATTACTAAGATACTCCCAGTACCAGTTTACATAATCAAATAGCAAGGAAGAAATGGTAACCTAACAGAACCAACAGCATAACTTGTGGGCATTCTTTATGAGGCTAAATGAACAAGGGATTTGCTATTACGAATAAAAAGCTGACTTAACTATAAGAGTTGGTATGTATATGAAGCCCCTTATTGATCTCGTATTTTAATGTTAGATACCAAAAATTGCGGCTCAAGTTGCCAGAAGAGAAAGCATCAGAGGCACAACTGGACTTGGATGCTTTGTCTGGACTTACAGAGATTGACCTAGAAGTAGAAGAAAAGTTGGGGTTGAAAAATATTACACGGTTAGGGGTGTCTTTAAGGCCATCTCTTTCCAAAGTTGTCTCAACACAGATTGTGTCTTTGAGCCCACGATATGTTGTATCAAATGAATCAGAAGAAACAGTCATCATTCGGCAATGCTATTTGGAGGTTGGTTCTGTCTTTAACGATTACAGACAACAGCTCCTGTTGAACAGTGTATTGACAGACTTCTGACCTGTGCTTTTAACATGTCCAATTGATAAGGATGATATGGAAGGGTTAATTGCTCTCAACAGCAAAGAGAGCGTGGCATTAAGACTAAGGAGCTGGATAGGCAGGAAGAGCGAAACCAATGCTATCAATATCCTTCTTAGAAAGCATACAAAACCTGAAGATGGTACATTGCTTTTCCTTCAGTTTCGACCTGCTGGAGGTGGACTAGGTTGGTCAGGGCCAGTATGTGTGGCTTCCTTGGGACGGTTTTACCTGAAATTTAGAAGATCTGTGGAATATTTTGAAGGACAATCAGGCAGCATGTCTCGCAAACAAAATCCAGTATGAATTTGCAGCTGTTAATGTAGTAGAGGGAGGGTCCACCATCATTTTACACTTCCAAAGGTGTTCAACAACAAACCTCCCTTATCGGATTGAGAACTATCTGCGCCATGCTCCTATAACTTACTATCAGAAGGTTGAATGCACTGCTCATCTGCAATAATGCATTTCACAGAATTTCTTCATTCATATATTTTTGTATTTCCTTAACAATTGTCAATATTATACAGGGTTCATCAGAACCAGATATTCTGGGTGCTGGTCACAGTGTTGATTATGTCTGGGATGACTTGACTCTTCCACATAAGCTAGTTGTTCAACTTGATGGTACTCATTATTTCATTTAACAGACTTTAGCTTACTGTATGATTTCATTCTTTTAATGATATTTTTGCACACTACTTTGATTTTCATACATTGGATGGAGACATAAAAGTTAATGGGAGGCAACGTCCACTTTGTTAGGTTAATAGTGAAGGTCAGGTCGAGCACTTTAAGTTATAACAATCCGTTGATGCTATATGGCTATTGCTTCTTGGTATGAGTGTGCTAATCAGCTTCTGCTGCCTAGCATTGCCTTTCCACTGCAACCCTAGTTTTTTTATTGTATAATTTTTATCCTTCTGACAAGAAACCATATTCAAATATTTTGAATGAAGTTTCTCTACATGATGCAATTGTGAATTTTAAGTTCTGCTCTTGAGCTAACAAAATGAATGGTAGATTGAATCTTTTCTTGTTGGAATTTTTTTTTTGACAGGATGTTGAATATAAATAGAGTGAGGGAGGATATAGGCTGTATGAGCTCATTAACTTAAAAATTTGAAATTTGTTTTGATCATTAATGCGTACTGGTATGGCATGTTAGTGTTTTTCTCGTTTGTCGTAGAGAAGGAAGAATGTAGTTTCCACTGTAAGAAGTGGATAATATCTTTATGAGTCTTGTTAATGTACTTGTTCACCATGCATGTGATCACATTACTTCCCCTTTTGTAGAATTGAATATGTTGTGTGAAATCAACTTGGATAAGATGCGTCAATGGAAGCCACTCTATCGGACCCAGCAGAACCGAGGTTTGGGATTTCAACCACCTGTGGATAAGAAGCCTCAAAATCAGAAAAAGACTAGTTACAGTAAATTAATCGGCACAGAGAGTGTCAAGTTGGGCTATGAAGTATATGCAGATGGCGAACACCGAGTTTTGAGAATTTGCGAGTTCTCTGATAGCCACAAGGTGGGTGCCGTGTTCCACACCGGTACAAAGATGAGGCTGAGAATCCCATATTTCGCAATCCACCTCCTAGAACATGTGAAGCAGGTCGATCTTCATACATCTAATGCTTTAACCTGGTGACATATTTGACTGTCAGCTCTGAGTTCTTAAATGTGATTTTTCCCCTCCTCTTCTTTTAACGTTCATTCGCTGGATGCATTTGTTGAAATGTTTTCATGAGGTAAAATTAGTTCTTAAGCTGTCTGCAGTATTAACAGATCACCATTTTTGGTTGCCCTAGTCCATAAACACCCTATGAGTTCCATCTTTCTTTTGGTCTTTGGATACTTGCAGTGCCAATAATGATATTCCTGAGAATCTACTGTTGCATAGAATATGATTACATTTAAACACACACTTGCCTCAGCGAAACTTCTGTGTTTGACATTCAATGGGTTAATAACTGAATTATGTAGCAGTGTGCTTCATTTTGAGGTCATGGAATTTTACTGGCTTAAGAAACGGTAAAACCGAAAGCTTGCAGGTTGTTGGCATTACTCTGATACATTGTGCTTGTTTCAACTTTATTCTTACTAAAAAATCACTTATATACTCACTACTCAGTCAAACTCAAATTTCAATTTCAAGATCGGAAACTACTAACATTTCATGGTTCCAGCACTATTCAGGCCTAAAAGCAAATTTTAGTTAAATAAAAGTTTACTGGAATAAGTGGCCTGTCATCACCTCATGTGAAAGTTTAATGAGTTAGAGAAGGGACAAATTTATTCATTTAAGTTTTCAAGTTTCCATTTTCTTGATTTCATAATGTCGGACTTCATCTGATCTGATATTTTGAAGGAGATGGATCTGGGGGAGCCATCCGATCATGCACCAATAGTTACTACCAGGCTTGATAGCATCAACTGGGATTCTATATTAACTGACCGGCATAAGTATAATCAAATCAGAGTGAAGGTAATGGTCCTTACATGCTAATGCCGTCTTATTTTTCATGCTTCTTGACTTTTCTGTCCTCAGTGTGTGCTTGTGAACAAGAACCTGGAATATGTTGATGCAATCATCTTGGTTATTAATTGCTGGATAATGCAGTCGCTGAGTGTGGACGAGAAGTGGACTGGAGCTCCTTTTGCATCAATGCTTCGCAGGCACCAATCAGAAAATTCTGACTCAAAGGAGTGCATACTTCGTGTTACAATTGTTTTAGTTTCATCCAATTCCCGCATTAGGCAAGTGAAATACCTGTCCATTGTTCTGCAGGTAATGTAAACAGTATGAAGGAGCTCTTCCTATACTTAGTATTTCTGAGCTTTTACCAATATCTGGTAACATGTGATAAGCTGGGGCTGCTGGGCAATTATATAATTGCTAACTGCATGTTCTTATGTGGGTCCTCTCATGCATTTGTTACACCGATTGAACATTGTTGTCTTGGCAGCCACTTGACTTGAATCTTGATGAGGAGACACTGATGAAAATTGTTCCATTCTGGAGAATGCCTCTGAGTGATTCAAATACCCCTAGTCAACAGTATTACTTTGATCATTTTGAGATACACCCAATAAAGGTTCAATTATCCTACTTTTGTGTGCTCTGAATGTCTTCAAACACAAACCCCCCCCCCAAAAAAAAAGAAAGGAATCTTTATGATTTCAGTAACTTATATATTCATGTGATATTTCCATGATGTTAAAGATTGTGGGGAGCTTCCTTCCTGGGGACTCATATTCCAGCTATAGCTCAACTCAGGAGACTTTGAGGTCTTTACTTCATAGTGTGATTAAGGTCAACAGTCCCTCTTATACAGCAATTGATAAGTGTTTTCTTCCGTTGCTGTAATAATCTGATCATAATCTCTGCAAATTTCTCTCTGAAACAGCTCCCTGCCATTAAAAATATGACGGTGGAACTTAATGGAGTCCTTGTCACGCATGCTTTGATAACCTTGCGAGAATTAACTATAAAATGTGCACAGCATTACTCATGGTACTCCTTTCAAATTATTTGGTCGTCATCAATTATTTTTACGTATATTATTTGATCATTTCCTCAACTTTGATCTTTACAGGTATGCCATGAGATCTATCTATATTGCAAAGGGAAGTCCACTACTTCCCCCATCTTTTACTTCTATATTTGATGATCTCGCATCATCTTCTCTTGATGTGTTTTTTGATCCTTCGAGTGGCTTGCCCAATCTTCCCGGCGTTACGATAGGTATATCCGTTACATTGTGTACTTGTGCAAAAAGCATGCCATTGAGTAAATTGTTTCTTGAGGTTCGCTTAGTGGTCATGTTACTTCTGGATCGGCTTTAATTTTGTCTTTAGCAAAAGGGAATTTGCTAATTGATCAAGGACCATTAGTTCATGGTCTTGCACAGATTATTATGTGTTCCAATCAAGAAGGGGAGTCTTTTAAGTTTTTTTGGTGATGCACTAGATGAATTGATAAATTCACGTAGAACATGGAAAGAAACTTAAGTTCTATTAAGCATGATTTTAAAAATCCCAACTGAGGCGAGCAAAAGATCCTCAAAGTAGTGACGCCTCAAAGAAACCCAGAAGGCACTGATTGTGAGGCAGTTCCTGGAGGCAGCTGCGAAGGCTCGTGACATGTGCTCTTAATTCCTCTAAACTTGTTTCTTTTCTTTACAGCATGTTTGAAAGTCTTTATAAACTCCGTCAAGAAACACTTCTAGAGCTTATTGAAAGAAGAAAATGATGTTTGGAGAATGCTTGGTCTAAAAGAAAGGAAAGGCTATGTAGAAACCTTAAAAAGGTTTTTTGTGTAGACTAAAATGAGTATAAGATGTAATTCTGAAAGGGTCTTGTCAAAGAAGTTCTCAATGAAATCACTTATTATCCATGCATTTCGTAGGATCCATAAGTACTACTAATTTCTTCACCACTCATTTCTATCTTTTCATAAAGAAAAGTGCTTATAGATACTTCTCAAATGTGTTCTTTGGTTTAAGGCTGATAACACATAAAATTCTGTTTCAACCATTTTTAGGGATAGCTCACAAGTACACTACTCCACCAAGTAAAATAAAAATTCATTTTTTTGGTTACTTGTTTCTTTATAGATATTTTTTGTGTTTGTTTGCGCATTTCAATTGTTCCATCATGAGTTTGGAAGATTGCTTATGATTTATCATGAGTGTATTTTGCATATTAACTTTTTTGTTAAAACTGGGGTCTCTGTCTGTCATGAAGAAAAGTTCCTCAGTCCTGGATTACGCCTCTTTAAACGTTGCCCCTAACCAATTTTTATGCTGAAGTATGTGTCTGCCCTATAGGTTGACGGTTAGGGTGACCGTACTATTTTTTCCCTCCATCCCATGAAGATGGGCCTACTTTGACGTTCATGCGGATTGATAAATTGTAATTAATATTATTGAAAAATTAAATTTTACGTGCATTTTTCAAATATATCCCTACATTAAATGATGATAATTTACTTTTATTGAATAACAAGGCACATTAAATAAAGACATATAATAAAAGCTAAGGCATATTGGGAAGATGAAGAAATTAATTACACATTAACGTGCAAAAATGACCAATGCTTTGGGATGGATAAAAAAGTAAAACAAGTCTATCATTTTGTGCCGGAAGGATTAATTGTTTATAACCTGCTAGAATGAATGATGCCGTGACCATGTAATTCTTGTCTGTTGCTTAAATTCGGGAAACAGGTACCCTCAAGCTCATCAGTAAATTCATAAATGACAAAGGTTTCTCAGGAACAAAGCGATATTTTGGTGACCTCGGAAAAACTGTAAGTTTAGCCTCTTGTTTTGCAAATTTATAAATGGTTTGTAAATAGGACTAGTAATAAGAATGGTGGTAGGTTCCATGAAATACGTGCAATGAGTAATAGCCTCCGTTTGACTGAATATATAAATCATTTACAAATTTGTATCCAGACAGAAGCTCAGTTTCCCTTAAAAGCCCGAATAGTACTCAATTCTTGTCTTACAATTTCAGTATAATCCCATACCTTTTTCTTTTCAGGTGAAAACTGCAGGTTCCAATATCCTTTTGCTGCAGTAACTGAAATATCAGATTCGGTTCTTAAGGGGGCAGAGGCAAATGGTTTCCAGGGAATGGTGAGATTGCTGCATGGCTGCATCTAGTTATGTCAAATGTTACTTTACCGGCATTTCAAGTAATTGTTTGGGGTTAAATCTTTTCTATAGGCGACTGGTTTCCGCCATGGAGTTCTTAAGTTGGCAATGGAGCCATCAGTGCTGAGTAGTGCTTTCATGGAAGGTGGTCCAGATCGAAAAATTAAGCTTGACCGCAGTCCTGGGATAGATGAGGTAATGTCATCTTTATCATCCAGGCAGCTATAACGATATGAACATGTTTGGCTAAGTTTTAAAAGTTAATGCGCACCTTAGTAAGGTTTAACTTTTGTACCTTCTCTCTCTTCCTTGTAAAATCAGCTTTTCTTATGTTGGAGGTTTTAGGTCCTAACTGATGGCTAGATGGGAGGGTTCGCACTATCATTTACCTTGTTATGTAGACTGAAAGAATTTGAATAGAATGTAGGACATGATCCTTATAGATCCTCCTAGGCTTCTTTACTTCAATCTTTTAAATATTGGTCTATTAAATTCATTTTCATCGACGGAACTGTTCAACCAATTTTCTAACTTTTGTAGCTTAGTCTACATTTCATTTTTTGAGTTCTAATGGCATTTTCGATATAGTCTTAATGATGTTGCTGAATGATGTAGTTATACATTGAGGGATACCTGCAAGCAATGTTAGATGCAATCTATAAACAAGAATACCTTAGGGTGAGAGTCATAGAAAACCAGGTACTTTCTCATCTCTAATGCCTTATTATGCACATGGTGCAGTCAGTGCATCTCAGTGCGTGCAAACACACACAGAAGTGTGTATGTTTTATATGCGTATATGTATATATCATATGCATATATACTCATTTTCTCTTGGACTCGCTACATTTTCTGCATTTACTATGACCGAGGATATCGGTAAATTTGACCAATCTTACAGGTAATTCTCAAGAACCTGCCTCCAAACAGTGCTCTGATAGAAGAGATAACAGATCGCGTAAAGAGTTTTCTTGAAAGCCAAGCATTGTTGAAGGGGCAGTCTTCCAAAGTTTCACATTCTCTTCGACATATACGAGGCGAAAGCGTAAGCCTATACTCAATCTATTGAATATTGATCTTCTTGTAAGGAGGTGAATAAGCAACACCCCCATGTTTAGCATGTATTCGTTTTAACTATTTTCTACTTAAAAAGTAACTTTGAATATTGAGTTTATCAAACTTCAATATTAACAACATATGTCAAATTACTTCACATTATTATCCATGTATCTTGTGATCCCACCACAAGCAGGTCAGGTTTTAGCAAAATAAAAGTTTACTTGGCTTATTGCAGTGTTTCATCTAGGAATTATTACGGGCATATTGTCTTGGAACTAATGATAATTTTCTAATACAGGAGTGGAGAATTGGACCGACGGTGATGACTTTGTGCGAGCACCTGTTTGTGAGTTTCGCTATTCGTATGCTCAGAAAGCAAGCTCGTAAGGTTATTGCCATCATAAAATGGAAGGAGAAACTGAAGGTAGAAAATGACAAAGCTATTGTCCCGTCGTCCAGTGGTGAAGAACAAAAGATTAAAATAGTATGGAAATGGGGGATTGGGAAGTTTGTGTTGTCAGGTATAGTTGCGTATGTCGATGGACGATTGTGTCGTAATATACCTAATCCTGTAGCAAGAAGGATTGTTAGCGGCTTCTTGTTGAGTTTTCTTGACAAAAATGATGAATAGAAGCAGTAAAGATTTTAATCCAGTCTCCTTTTTCCTGTAGAGATGGCTTCAAAGAGGTTCTCACTGTACAAATGTGATGGAAATTGAAATGGGACAGTTTTGAAATAGGCAAGTATATGCACTGTTTCGCTATCCCATTTGCAGGCAACACTGTTTCTTAATGGGGTGGGACCCACCTCCATGCAGAGAGCAGAGTACTATTCGATATTATTTTCAAGTTTATGGTTTAGACTCCCTTTTTAATATTGGTGCTATTATGGTGATACCGATCCAGATTGTATGTGTGCTCTGTGCTATTACTTATGGATTAGAACTTGTATACTTAGACGTTGAATTCGAAAATTGTTTTAATAAGTGTAATTACGATTTAGAAATCATTAACATCCTGTAACGTCACTTTGTAATCACAATAGAGTGACCTTTGATTGACACCATAATTATCCAAATGTAGAAAATAGAAATTCAATCACTTAATTAAAACCTACTAACTACGATTTCCTCTGACAAAATTTATAAACTACAGTTATAAGACAGACTGTGTGACACACAATTGTTGCTTTTCCACATAGAAAATGGAAGAAAAAATATTAAAATAAAAACGAAAAAGGCTCCTTGTAGTTATGGCTGCGGAAAACTGGAGAGGAGCCCAATCTGACGATCAACTTGTCAAGTAACATTTAACAACTGTGGGGTGATGGTCCATTTTTTGGGGTTCTCTGTGTACGGAGTCTGAGCGGATGATATTAGGGGGTGAATGATCGATCAAATACGTTTGGCAACTTACGCCGCCAACACGCGCGACGCACGCCGTGTAGGGTGAATGATCGATCGCTAACACGCCGCAAGAACTTACGTTGTTAACGCGACGCACGCTCACGCGCGCCACGCCACCGCCAAAATTTTTTTTCAAATATTTTTTAATTTTTTTGGAATCTACGCTGAGATGTATAATACATAATCACACTGATGGTATTCCTCACCCGGCCTCTATCTTTTTTTTTTTCCTCCCGAAAATGGGTGTGTTAAGAACTTATGTTGCCAACGTGTTGAATGTAATCTTAGTAGATATTAGGGTTAACCGCACCGATGTCTAAAGTTTGGCATTGCTATTAAGTTTATTTCCTTTTTTAAGCATCATATCTTGATATTTTATTATAATTTGTCATTTGTCATTATATTTGAAATTTTAAATACTTTACAGTACTTTTGAAATTCTTCTGATACCCTTTTGTTTTTGAATAAAAATTTTTCTGATACTTATGATCTTATTTATCACATCAATTTATTTGACTTTGAAGTAAAAAATAAATCTTGAAAAGTAGGTCATGGACACAATATTAACCTATAATATTATGAATTTAGTAGATAAAGTTTACAGAGAAGTACACTTTTCATGATGATACATATATATTGATAAAATTATGAGATTATGGAGAGGTTAGATCTTGTCGTCTATTCTCCATTTTATTGGCTCTCACCGTGTGGTTAAATGGTTGAAATTGATGAACTAAATGATTTTCTAATTTGTTGGAAGAGTTTTTTTGAGGAGAAAGATGATTTTTTTTTTTTTTTAAAGGCATCTTGTGGTTAAAGAGTAAGTAAAATTATGGAATATATGGATATGGATAGAATGAATGGAAAAAGTTTTTTAAAGTACAATATACTTACATTTCTACAGTAATAATAGGTAAATTAATAATCTCTATTAAATACTTTCTCCATTTTGTGGGCTCCTGTACTGCAATAATAATTGTGCCTTGTTCCGACTCTAATTTATAGATGTCACACCATAACTTTTCAAATTTTTTCGAAGAGTTCTCCTCGTAGTCAATGAATTAGGAATTACGTAGAGAAAAAATACATGAGTGTTTATTCTACACAAAAAACAACGTGGTTTAAAATTTATTCTCCAATGGACTTCATTAATAATATAATAATTTGATAACGTTGCAGTTAATTTCTCTTATTTAAACTATAAAATCACAATGTCTCACATCATTTTTAAATATATCTAGGTGCTAGATGAGAAACATGTTATCTAGGTGCTAGATAAGCATCACGTTATAGTTCACATATTGCATTTCAATAGAAAATTCTCTATATCCTTGTGTCACATTTAACACTCAATTTCATCTTCCAGTCAATTGAGTGTATTTAAAAAAATTTCTAGTATTATGCAGGATAATTAGAAGTTAGGACTTGGAATTCTTAATTAATGAATATTGATTATTTATACGTAGAGTCATAATTAACTAAAAGATTTAAATTCGTATATTTATTTGAACAATTTTAACTTGTACAGATATACAAGAATAAATACTCCAAATGTATTAAAAAAAACAAAAAAAAAAAGAATAAATACTCCAAATGTACCAAAAAATGGTAATGATATGAGCACCTTGGTTTGAACTAACCGACTAGCAGCCCATGGTTTCCTCCCCTGTGTCGTCATTTCATTTTCAAGCCGTCAACTTATAACTTATCCAAAATAGCTGCCTATTTAAATAACTATTACCCAAGTGGAACTATCACTCTATCAGTCGGCAGATGGCACATTCCTTTAAAATTTTACTAAAATTGCCATTTTAAACGTACAATTCGATATATCCTTATATCAAATGTCCTACTGACATGATAACTGATGGCGCACGCGTATCTTTAATGGACATAATAATAATAATAATAATAATAATAATAATAATAATAATAATAATAATAATAATAATAATAATAATAATATGACAAGAGGGACACAAAAAAATAACAAAAAAAAAGAAAAAGAAGTGCGACGGCCAAAATTGAAAACGAGGAAAGAGAAATAAAATAGAAGGGAGAAGATTGAAGCCTAATGCTATTTTATTGTAGGCCATGCGTATGATAACTTTTCAAAATATACATTGTATTATTTTCTCTGTCCCATAAAGATAGACTTATTTTTTTTATCATCCATTCTAAAATATAAGTCACTTTCTATTTTTATTTATTTTAATTTTTCAACTTTTTCCTATTATACCATTGTTTAACGTGCATCGTTATTTTTAAAAATATAGTATCATAATATAATGTAAGAGTGTACTTGAAAAAATATATTACATCCATTCCACAAAGATAGACTTGTTGATTTTTTCTCAAGAATTAAGAAAATATCAATTAATATTATTGGAAAAGTAAAATGTAAAAGTATTTTGCTAATGTACCTTTAACTTACTAATTATTACACCATAATTATTTTATTTTATTGATAACAATGCACATTATATAGAGATATATAAGAAACTTAATATTTTAACTACTCCATTTAAGAAAATTGATCTATCTTTATGGGACTGAGCCACTGAGGAATTAACTAAATTTTATTTTTCCCATAATATTAATTAAAATTTCCTTAATTCTTATAAAAGTCAAACTAAGCCTATTATTTTGGGAACGAGTGAGTATAATGATACCACATAAATTGTTCCCTCCACCTCATTTATTTAAGTTGTCTCCTCACCTCATTTCCACATTATGTAGACATTGAAAATAGAAGTCACATGAGAATGCTCTAGTATGTCACCTCATTTCCACATTATGTAGATATTGCGAATAGAAGTCACATGAGAATGCTCTAGTATGGAATTCTCTTAGTTTCTTTTTCATTTAACAAATTTTTATCGAATTTCTAAGCTAATGTGTGTCCATATCGGCACGAGGCACAATAATATCATCCCAGTCGGCAACAGATCACAATTGTTTCATTTACACAGCTCCTATAGCTTGTTCTAAAAAACGCAATGTGTGAAAAAACGTAAGAGAGAGAATGAGCGTAATTGGATGGTAAAAATTTAATAGTACAAGTGGACCCTACAAGATATGTGGATGTAATTTGTTTGATCAAATTTAAATTTTAAAAAATAGGAGAAATAATGAATTAATATTAAGATCGAGCTTTGTTCATGTACCCACAGTGGGTACCACAAGGCACTCATAATCGAGGAAAAAATTCGTGGGGGCAGGTGGGGTCTCCACTATCAGGAAGCAATTATGTATTATTCATTTGACTTAACGTAAATACTAACAAATTAAAAAAAAAGGACGTCACATGGTATGAGTTCAGTACCCACGTAGGTATGCGAACAAAAACATTTAATATTGATTAATATTCATATGCAAACATGTTCTAAACCTGGAACCAAAATTTTATGTACTTATATAAAATTCTAAATTAAGCCCCGTTAGCAAACAAATCTAAATGCATTTTAATGCATTCTTTTCAAATTTTAAATTTGGTCAAACAAATCACATCCATATATCTCTCCACTTATTAAATTCACACCATCATACTCCACTCATTCTCTATTTTCTTACTCATAAAAATATATTAAAATTTATCCGCTAACACTTTTCAGATGTGTACAAATTTCTAAACAGTCAGCAGGCCCACAGAAACCATTACGAACTTCTATAAATCAACTCACCCCTCTCTTTCCACTCCAATTTCACCTCTCAAGAAAAATATTAAAATAGCAAATGGTAATGGTGCTTATGATATCCAGAAACCAGCAATCTTTCTCCAAGTCAGACAAGCCAAGTCACGACGAGATCGAACAGGGGGACTCAGTCACCACTCAGCTCTTTCTCAAATCATCCTCAGCCCACGAACCACTCGACAAAGACGTCATCCTCAGAAGAATTGGATACCACAAGAGACTAGAGAAGGTTAAGAAAACGTTGCCGGCAATTAAGGCTCAGGGGAGTGGCGGCGCCGCCGGTACAGTGCAGGATTATAACGAGAAATGGATTGAACAGGGCGATGCTTTCTCCTTCCCCTGAGACTCGCTGGAGAATGGCGGTGAAAGGATGAGTGGACGATGAGAGTGGTTATTACCAGAATGCCACTGAGAAATTAAACGTATCTCAGTGAACAAACCCGTGGGAAAATCCAGGGGATGGGTATTGATGACATCGTATATATATGTAAACATATAAGTTGTCTTTTTGAAATAAATTATGTTGAAATTTTTTACACGCTTCTTTTCTTACAATATTGCTTATTACAAAACCTGAAATGAAAGATGAAGTCCCTTTCCGCACATTACTAATTTAGTCTAGGGCTTCGAAAGCCAAAATGAAAGCTTAGCTCCCTTTTTGTATATTTTGAAAAGGGTAAGCCCTTCCTATGTAATTTTATTTTAATTTTTAGGTGTAAATTTGGCTTCCGACGCTTGTTTCCACCAAACCGGTGGAACAACTTTTATAATATTAAAGATTAAAATAATTGTGAATCATGTGTAAAATTAATTTTTTTTCACTAATTCAATTTACACTGCTTTACTCCCATGTAACGCCCAATTACAGGGGTTGATAAGGTAGAGAGAGAAAGTGCGTAGATAGAGAAAATCGGGGCGGGAGAAGTGAGAAATTGAATGTTGATTGAGATTACCGGGGATGGTAATCCCCTGTAATCTCGAGAAATAAAATGCGTAGAGAGAAAGTGAGACAAATGAAGCGAGAAATTGAATATTGATCGAGATTACTAAGGATGGTAATCTACAGAGAGAAAGCGCGTAGATAGAGAAAATCGGAAATGGGGGAAACGAGAGTTAAATGTTAGTTGGGGTACGTAACATTATTATTAGCGTAGGTAACATAATTATTTGGGTAGTCATATTATTACTGGGATAGATAATAACATTATCGTGGTTGGTAATATTATTATTGGGGTAGTAATAAAATTATTGGGGAAGATAATGTTTTTCTTACGGTATGTAGAGAGAAAAGTGAGAGACGATGGAAGCGAGTTTGGAGAGAGAAAGTACGTAGAGAGGTATATAGACAGGGTGAGGGAAGCAAGAAGATTAATATTGGTTGAGATTATCGTGGGTGATAATCTAGAGAGAAAAAGTGCGTAGAGAGAAAAGCTGGGGCAGTGACGCGAAAAGTTGAATGTTCGTTGAGATTACCGAGGGTGGTAATTTGCAGAGAGAAAGTGAGAGACAAAGGAAGCGAGAAATTGAATGTTGGTCGAGATTACTAGGAATGATAATCTAGAGAGAGTCGGGGGTGGGGGAAGCGAGAGTTGAATGTTAGTCTAGGTATGTAACATTATTATTAGTGTAGGTAATATAATTATTGGGTAGGTAATATTATTATTTGGGTAGGTGATAATATTATTGGGGTAAATAATATTATTATTGGGGTATGTAATAAAATTATCGAGGTAGGAAATATTTTTCTTACAATGCGTAATTAGAGAAAGTCGGAAACGAGGAAAGCAAGAAGTTGAATGTGTGTATTGTGCAAGAGATGAAAAATTTATTTATTTATATTATCTTAAATATAGTGTTGTAGGTGAATTTCTTAAATGTGGAAGAAAATAAGGAAAAAGAAGAGAAAAATGACTAGAAAGGTACAAAAATCCAAAAGTTGGAGGACGAAAATGAAACAATCTGAAAGAGAGAGACCTTGGGTGCAATTATTTTGGGGACTTTTGAAAGAAAGTTTAAAAGTTGAGGACTAAAGTGTAAATTTGAAAGTTGAGGATCTATTGTGCAATTTGAGAGATAGAGGACCTCTTGTAGGGGTGATAATTTAAGTTGTTTGGATTTTGGGTATAACCGGCGGCGCAGTAGTAAATTAAATAGGGTGGATGAGGTGTTTATATCTGATCAGGGAAGAATAGAGTTAGTGGTAAAAAAATATGATACATTGACTAATTGAGCAATTTTTTAATAAAATATGTAGGTATTGAGTATTGTCCCTTATATTAATTTTCATACAATGCACAAGTGTGAATGCTAGTCGTAATAATTATTCGGTTCTGATGAAATCAAAATAACCTTTGTTGTTGTATTATTCGTTATCCATTTTTATCACAAGTCAAATCTTTCAATTTACTACACTTTGTAAACCTCATGTATGTTAGTCAAATAACCACCAGGGTTAGCCTGTGGCCAGAACTACTCCTGACTAGTAGAAGGTCATGAGTTTGAATTTTGTAAATATTAAATAAAGTATGTATTTCCACCTTTATGTGGTGGTTTGGTGTATCCACTTTTATGTGGTGGTTTGTTATATTGCCTTTATTTCAGTCGTTGTTTCATTGTTATTTGATGGTTATGGAGCCCGGAGATATGCCCTTAAATTAGTTCTCCGCGAGCCCCAAGATTTCAAGTTGAAATTGGAATGGATTTGTCATTGTACTTCAAATGGTTTAATGATACTAGTTAAAATCACATGCTTCACACGTGGTTTTGTAACGCGTAATTTGTACATGATAATATAGAATAATAAAATATTCGAACAATTGTACAATAAAAAAAAACCCCAGAACTTTTTACAATCTCTATAGATTAATGTTTCGTAATTTATAACCCAAATAAATATTGAGTCATTCTTTAAAAAAATACAAAAATAAATATAGGAAGGATTAGAAAAAATTCTTATTTTTAGTGTTACAATTTACATCTAATTACACTGATTCACCATGTTTACTCTTCAAGCCTAATGTAATTTTTAAAAATAATTAATTGTATTAGATCCTTAGTTAGTGTAAGAAGTTAACATCAAAGAAAACATTCAAATTTTGAAACTTTATTTTGTCATATTTTTTCTTCAACTAACATCTATCTACCACTAAAACCTCTAGTGATCCCCAAAATTACAGCTTAGGCTAATTTGTTGGTTTGTAGCTTAAGCAAATTTACATAGAATATAACACAATCAATTAAAAATTGATAACACCAAATAAAGGGATATTAATATAAAAATAAAAAGACTAAAATAAATTTTAGGGATTAAACTTATAAATTAAAAATATAATTTGGAATTAATTTAACTTTTACCCGTAGTTTTTGAGGCCTAAGAAAAGTTGTATATTCATAATTAGTTCTTAAAAGTGAGCTCATATATATTAATGTTAAATTGAGACATTTGATTTGATATCCATATTACATACTTTTCATTTAACTATGATGTCATTTTTTTTAAAAGAAAAATATGAGAGTACGAGTTAAAGAATAAAAAAGAAAGATAAGAAAAATCAAAGGAAAATGAAGAGTTTTTTCCCCAATTAATTAGGTAAGAATGAATGTGAAATTATAAAATATATAATGGTAAAATAGGAAAATTAAAAGTTTCCAATTATCCACCCTTTTATATTAGTGATGATGATGATATTCTAACGTAATATGTCTAGTTTGTAATGTACCATTCAAAAATGTATGTTAATCAAATAAAAATTTGGGTTTTTGTCCGCCAACTACACTTTAAGGAAAATTTGTCCATTAAGTCATATCATCTTATTTTTTGTCTACTAACTACACATTTCCCTATTATGACCATAATAACCTTAAAATGATACTAATATTATAAAACACTCAAGGTTTTCTATCTTTCAAATTGCACAAGGGGTCCTCTATCATTAAATTTGCATAAGAGGTCCTCCGACTTTCAAATATTGCACTTTAGTCCTGGATTTTTGAACTTTCTTTCAAAAATACCCCAAAATATTTTCATTCAAGGTCTTCTATCTTTTAGATTATTTACTTTTGGTTCTCAAACTTTTGAATTTTTGACATTTTTAGTGTTTTTTGCTATTTTTTTCTTGTTCTCTTCCACATTTAAGAAATTCACTTACAATCTCGATCGATATTACCTGGGGTGGTAATATAGATTACCACCCCAGTAATCTCGACTAACATTCAATTTCTCGTTTTTCTCATCTCTGACATTTTTTCTCTACGCACTTTCTCTCTTTAAATTATCACCCAAGTAATCTCAATCAACATTAAAGTTCTTGCTTTCATCAGCCCCCATTTTCTTTCTTTATGCATTATGTCTTTCTAAATTACCACCCCCAATAATCTCAAACAACATTTAACTTTTCGCTTTCCTCGCTCTCGACTTTCTCTATGCACTTTCTGTAACGCCCCCTCCCATATTATCCTTAAGTATCCCAAAATACTTTATAATCTTATCATTTAGAAATCAACAGCCTTTACAACAATAAAAATGCGCAGCCAAGAGGTGACGTTACTCAACTTTACATAATTTGAAACTTCATTTGTAGTAGTAAAACGGTACAAAAGAGTTCAAGTACATTCTTCATCCCAAAGAGTTCTCAAAATATTTATCTTCAAACACTTAATAATATAACATATTCTAACATCTACAACAAAAGGAAGACGGCTCAGGACCTACGGTTTTCCCACGTATACGCTCATCCTGCCTTTGAACTTTCTCCTCCACCTCCCGCATCGCTACTAGAACCTGTAAATCATAAAACATGCATACAACAGCATAATGAGTCATTTGACTAAGTGGGCATAGATGTTAAATAATGCACATAGTCATTATGTTTTCGGGCCCAGCTACCAATCGTGTGTCTAGTAGTGGCGCCAACTTTTCATATTAGCATTTCATTTGACTTCATTCACACCTACGACTTTACTCACCACATAGGCTTCATTTTCCTATTAAGCTTAGCTCACTTAATAGGTCATTCCATTCCTAAGGGCTTAGCTCACCCATTAGGTTATTACTTAAACACGGGCTTAGCTCACCCGGTAAATTCTCATTCCCTTTTAGCTACTAAACACACGATAGATAACTCCACATTCATGTGCATGCAAAATGTGATAGCCAACATGCTTACCCTTAGCTTTAATCATGAATAACCATCGTAGCATAAATTTAGAGTGCTACATACATCATAACATCATCTGTTACTCCACTTAGAGTAAATCAAGCCTTTTACACAACTACACACCATAAACCATTAACACATATAGTAAGTTCCTAGTTAGAACATGCAAATTCATCATATATATGTATATATATAAGTTATTCCTTCATAACTAGATTTATACTTACCTAAAACATGAAATTTAACATCTAAAACCCACCTCAAATCAAGCTCAAGAAAGTTTAGATGGCATCCCCAACTTCCTCCTCTCCTTTCTCTTCCTTTCCTCTTCTTCCCTTTCTTGTTTTCTTCTTGAAATCAAGGGTTACAATCTGATGTAAGAAGTTTGAGAGCCTTAGATAAGTTTAGGGGGGTCTTGGGAGGGTTGTTATGGAAGAAGAAAGGGTTTGGAGGCAATATATATCACCAAGAATCAAGAAAAGTGTAGAAAATCCGTTTTAGCCAACCTTGACGTACGACCGTATGACATTGGCGTACGGCCGTACGGCCTCGACTGAAAATTTCCACTGCACTGGCAGCCTTCAGTGTTTTGGTCATAAATTTTGCGTCCGATGTCCAAATGAGGTGATTCAAAGCTTGTTGGAAACTAGACTCAATGAGCTACAAATCTTAAGAGACATCATCTTCAAAATCTGATTCATTTCACAGATGTGTCATTTTGAACCTTCAATGAACTTTCAAATCTTCATGAAATCGCTTATCACAAACTTCATTCATATCACATTTTCATCTCATTCACTAAAAATAGGTCTAAATCATATAGAAACACCTAAATCATGGTCTAAAACATGCTGGGTGTTACACTTTCTGTCTTTAGGTTACCATCTCCAATAATCTCAATCAACATTCAACTTCTCACATTCATCTTCCCTAACTTTTTCTTTACTCACTTTCTATCTAGATTGCCATTCCCGACAATCTCAACCAATGTTCAACTTTTTTCTTTCATCTTTCTCGACTTTTTTCTCTACGCATTTTCTCTCTCTAGATTATCATTCTCGATAATCTCGACCAACATTTTACTTCTCTCTTCCTCCGTACCCTAATTTCTCTCTATATGCCATTTCTCACTCTAAATTACCACCCTTGGTAACTTCGATCAACATTCAATTTCTCGCTTCCTTTGCGTCCCGATTTTCCTTCTCTAGACACTTTCTCTCTATAGATTATACTCTCCAGTAATCTCAACCAATATTCAACTTTTCAATTTCCTTATTTCTCACTTTGCCTCTCTACGCACTTTCTCTTTACCTTGACATACTTTTTCCAAAAAAATAAAAAAATAAAAAATTATATCATTATTCGTGATTGGTTATGATTATCACGTAAGGTAATATTATATCGGAATAGGTAATAAAGTTATCAATGTAGGTAATATTATTGTGATAAGTTTTAGATCTTTCAAACTTTTAAAACTTTAAAATCTTTAGTAATTAAAATTTTGAGAATTAAATCTCTGTCTCTAAAGCTTCAGTAATAAAATTTTAATCTAGAGAAAGAACGCTGGAAAAGAGAGAAATTCATCGATGAAGGGAGTGAGAAGATTATCGGGGGTGATAATCTACAGAGAAAATGAATGTTGATAGTGAGAAGATGAATATTGATCTAGATTATTAAGGATTGTAACTTAGAGAGAAAATACGTAGAAAGAGAAAGTTGGAAATAACAGAAACAAGAAATTCAATGTTAATCGAGTTTGCTATGGGTGATAATCTAGAGACAGAATGTGCGCAGAGAGGGCAAGTTGGAGAAGATGGAAGCAAAAAATTGAATAGTGATCAAAATTACCTGGAGTGATAATTTAGAGATAGAAAATGCGTAGAGAGAAACTCGGAGAAGATAGAAATGAGAAATTGAATGTTTCTCGAAATTATTAGGGGTGGTAATCTAAAGAGAGAAATGGTGTAGAGAGAGAAAGTTAGGTAGGCAGGTAGGGAAAAGTTGAATGTTAATCGAGATTATTGGGGGTGGTAATTTCGAGAGAAAAATTGCGTAGAGAGAGAATTTGGGAAGATGAAAGTGAAAAGTTGGATGTTGGTTGAGATTATTAAGGGTGGTAATCTAGAGAGAAATTGCGTAAGGAGAAAATCTGGGAAGATGAAAACGAAAAGTTGGATGTTGGTTGAGATTATTGGGGATGGTAATATAGATAAAGAAAGTGCGTATAGAGAGAAAACGAGGGGTGATGGAAGCGAGAAATTTATTGTTGGCCGAGATTTCTGGAGATGGTAATCTAGATAGAGAAAGTGCGTAGAGAGATAAAGTTGACGAAGATGAAGTGAGAAATTGAATATTGATCGAGATTACTAGGGTGGTAATTTAGAGAGCAAAAATGCATAGAGAGAGAAAGTCAGAGAAGATGGAAGCGAGAAGTTGAATGGTGATCGAGATTACCGGTTGTGGTAATCTAGAGAGAGAAAATACATAGAGAGAAAGTTGGGGGTGAAGGAAGCGAGAAGTTGAATATTTATCGAGATTACCTAAGATGGTAATCTGAAGAGAGAAAGTAAGAGATAAGAGAAACGAGAAGTTGAATATTTTTCAAGATTACCATACCTGGGGTTGTAATCTAGAGAGAGAAATCGAGAGACGAGTGAAACGAAAAGTTGGATATTTGTCGAGATTACCGGGGTAGGTAATGTGTATTACTTGGTGTGCTAATCCATGTTTCTTGGGAAGGTAATATTTGTACGTCCATTGATATTTATGAATTGCTATCAAGAGTATTAAATGAAGTATAAAGTTATCTTTATAGTTGCCATATTTTTTATCATGATGAAAAATTTATTGATTTATGTTATTTTAAATGTTGTTTTTGTAGGTGAATTTCCTAAATTTAAAAGAAAATAAAGAAAAAGATGAGCAAAAATGACTAAAAGTGTCAAAAATAAAAAAATGTGAGGCCCAAAGTGAAACAATCCAAACAATGGAGGACCGTGGATGCAAATATTTTGAGATATTTTTGAAAGAAAATTAAAAAATTGAGGACTAAATTGTAAAATTTGAAAGTTGGAGGGCTTCCTGTACAATTTGAAAGATAGAGGAAAAATAAAAGTGTGGAAAAAGAAAGATGTGGGGCAAAAATATCCAAAAAATACCTAAAAAGAAAAATAGGTAAATCACTTTTTATAAGTTGTAGTTAGTGGTTAAGAAATAGGATGTTTTGATTTAGTGGGTAAAGATCGACTTTGACATGTAATTATTGGGCATTTTCCCTAAAAATTTTAATTTAATATTTTAAATTACCGTTCACAAATATATAAATTTTTTCTTATTTGCTTGTCCCTAAACCACGTAAAAAAATCATTTGTTTCAAATTTATTACAGATTTGTGGGCATGTGCACCTATTTAAAAATTCTTTTGTGTCAAAAATTTAAAATACTTTAATTTTTAATAATTTTTCAACGTAAAAAAATCAAACTACAGTATAAAATCCAGTGTTAATCCTACTCAACCATGTAAAATTCAAATTAAATATAAGTTGCATATGTTCATTTTAACTTTATTTTTTTTTTGAATAAGCGTTTTAACTTTAATTTATTCTACATAAGAATAATCAAATTTTGTACTAATACATATTATAATGTCAACATTATCCCAATATTTATCCAAAAAAACAAAGCAAATATTCCTTGAAAATTTAAACCCACATTCAATTGCAACTAATAATTTTTTTTAATGCAGCAACTCCTCATAATTAAACCCATATTTATGATTAAAAAAAACCTATTTTAACTGCTGCTTCTTTACATAAAAATCATTTTTTAAAAAAAAAATATATAAGTACAACATAATAGGCGGTTGATTGATTATGCTGACGGTTATTTTTGCCGTTGAATTTGATTGCAAAAATACTACAAGAAGGTGCAACATTATAATTTTCTCATAACATAAATTTTTTGTTCAAGTCATTAACATGCAATTTTTACTTTTTATAAAAACCTTAAATTAGAAGAAATGATAATAATTTATTATCAGAATATTTAATTTATATGTCTGCTATATTTATGACCTTATTTTCAATAATATTGAAACATAATTTCTGTAAACTTTAAAATTTGTACAAAATAATGTGTATCACACATTGGCATCGACTGGTGATACGCAAAAGAGTTGTCAATTTTTTATTACTGGGAAATGATTTCCTCCCCACAGTGGGGAGGATATCATGCCTACAAAAATGCATGACCCCCCCTGATTGGTGGGAGACCATGTGTGTAGGTCCCACCATCGGCTCCCCCACCAATCATGGGGGGCCATGTGTATTTGTGGGCATAATATCCTCCCCACTGTGGGGAGGAGATCATTACCGTTTTATTACTAACCCTAAAAAATTATCCAATGCCCACTGGGTGCACATTATGGTGCACCCCAACTGATGTGGCACATGATGTGGTGCCATACATGATATGCCACATCACCTGAGGGTGCACCACAGTGTGTACCCTGTTGGGCACCAGATAATCTTTGTTACTACCCTCGTCCCACAAAGATAGTCTCATTCCCATTTACACAAAAATTAAGAAAAGTGTAATTAATAATGTTAAAAAAGTAAAAAGTAAGATTATTTTCCTAATATACCTTTACATTTATTAAATATCCACTTTAATAGTCCACTTTGTTGATAATAATGCCCATTAAATATAGACATATAAAAAAATTACTAATATTTCAACTATATTTATAAAAGAAAAGTGGTCTATATTTTGAAATGATATTAAAAAAAAAAAAAAGGGTGTCAATTTTTGTCACTTGTCTATTTTCACTCCACGTCTACTTTGCAGACTGTACGTGGTGCATGCAGCGTAGCCCAAAATCATGTCATTTGCATTTATTGTAATGATGTACTCTCGTCTCTCTCTTCCTCTCTCTAAACACGCACTCTCTGTCTCTCTCTCTCTCATTCTCTGTCTCCCGTTCCTTGGTTGGTGAAGTGCTGCTGCGGACTGCAAAGTATTTCTTTTCGAAAGAATTGCAAACTGCATTCCTAGTCCTTAATACCTAAGGCCTTGTTTGATTGGGGGTTTAGTTGTTCTGTGCGGTATTCCGTATAAAAATATATGGTTAATATTATTTTAGAAAATGTGTGTGTGATTAAAAATGAGTATGAGGTATACGGAATTGCGTGCGGATTTGGTTAACACCAAATAGAACAAGGCCTAAATTTTGTGTAAATAGACTATGAACATTTGTTTTTTTTTTTTAATTCTTCGATCACTTTTTAAATAATTTATCATCAACTCTTTTGTAATTTACGTATTTGTATTCGTCCTTGCTGATAATCACTAATATGAAATTTAACTGTAATTTAAAAACATTTTTTTTTTGGTAATTTAAAAGCTTTTATTAATGTAAACTTTGAATTTGTTGTTGAACAAACTTATGCAATATTTAGCGGATTCATTCTCATTCTAAATAGAATGCATTTTTTGAAAATTAAATAGATATATAATTGAGATTTGTGTAGTATATGTGGATCCTATAAGATATGAGGATGTGATTTATTTAATAAAAAATGAAAATGAATACGAATGAATTGACTAACTACTTGTTTTTTGAGTGGAATATTTATTCTACTTGATGTTCATATATTATGAATTAATTTCATAAAAAGTATTGCAAAATAATTGTTAGTTTAGACTTTTCACTTGATTTTTTTTTTCTGAAATGAAATTTCATTAACGATGCGAATCAAAACATATCAAGTTGAGCACATGCGCGATACAATTCATGCATGCACTTATATTATGAGACTCACGTATATTACATATATTTTTATATTTTATTTAGTCAAATTAATCACATCCACGTATACTATGGGACTCACATTTATTACATAAATTTTTACCACTGATTTAAAAAATATTAGTTTTTTTTTTTTAAAATTAGAACTTGTTTGCATAGCTATTGAGCCATGTCTGATGTCACATAGCAAAAAATTTAAAATAAACGTTAAGCAGTGTTTGGCCAAGTCTGACACTTTGCATTGTCAAATTACCGGAGAATCATTGAGAGAGAGAGAGAGAGAGAGAGAGAGAGGGGGAGAGAGGGAGAGAGGGAGAGGGGAATTCGAGAAATGGTAAAATAGCTACTGAAAACCCTAATCTCACCCTTCTGCAATGCAAAGAATATTACTTCATCCGTCCCACTAAGATATGTAAGTATTCCTATTTTGTCCGTCCCAAATTATAATCCAATTTCCTTATTGAATGTATAATTTATTTTCCATGTACTAAAATACCCCTATTTAAGATAATTGGAATACTAAATATTAAGATAGATATTTCATCTCCTAAGATATTTAAACATGTTCACACTACTTTTTGACCATTCAATATAGGGGTAAAATTAGAAGAATATATGACTATCTTATAATTCCAAGAACATTTAAGATGTTTTCTTAATATGTGTGAAAAATGATGGGTGCCTATCTTAGTGAGACGGAGGGAGTATCAATTTGACCCTATCTGCGTTCTAAGTAACTGAAAAAAGTAATGATGATTGCTTATCTTTTACATTAATGACCTTAGCTTTCTATGTCAAAATCAATCGCCTCTCTATCAATAGACAATACTACCGCACACAAATCACGAAAAATATTTCAAACGTGAGTCCAATGAAACTAAAACAAAATTAATGTTCTGAAAAAAAAAATAATTTTTATACAACTCTGGAACACAGGGAAAATGGTTAGAATAAAATTAATGTTGGGAAAAAAATGTACAAGAGGGCTTTTACATTTTCCACCCAAAATTTTTTAAGTTTTTTCGCCTATTCTTTCCTCAACATTATTGAAGTATGTGGGAGATAAGCTCAAATTTAAAATTTTTTCCCTCAACATTAAATTTCGTAGTTAGTAGTTAAGAAAAATAATACTATAACGAATATTTTTGGTGGTAGAAACATACATAAATTGAAAATGTTATAGAAAAACACTCATGTCTGTAATTCGTTTATATACTTGTAATAAATAATTAGTGTTTAAAAAAACATAAGACATTAAAAAAGCATTGATATTAGGCAGGTTTAAGCACGGGAATTAGGCGTGTGTTCGAGTACACTTTTTTTTTTTTTTTACCTAAAACATCAATATTAACCACACATCTTACATCATCACGCATTGTTATCCACATATCTGGTAGTCCACACCACTACCTATCCAAAAAATTTAAAATTAGTTAATTTTTAGGCCAAAAAAAAAAAAAAAAGCACAAGAACACACATTGACGGGAGCGCAAATCAATCAAAGCATGGAGCACAAACATTAATTACACGCTTGCTTTTTAGAATACAAGGGGATAGAAATTAAACAAAAGACGAAATGGAAAAAATGTTGCACTTTTAGGGAACGTTACACTTTCAGATAGATAAACAAAAACCAGACTACAAAAAATAAAAATACAGGCATTCCACTTTCATTTTTTGTCTTTGTCAACTTTGCTTGGACAAAAAACCATTGCCACGAAAGAAAGAAGCTTGAAAGTGTGATTCAATACCCAAGCTAGCAAGCTCCATCCCCGCAGGATTCAACTTTCAAGAAGCCGCTAGCAATATTCTCTTATTTAATTTAGAGCATGCATGGAGTTTTTGGAGGAGAAAAAGAAAAAGCTACCACAAAAATATCTGGAGCTTCCCAACGGATTGTGTGCACTTCTTGTGCAAGATGCCGAAGGCAATCAAACGAAGGTACCAACCATGCTTTCATATATCGTTGAAGTTTTCTTATTAACAAGCATGGAGCTAGCCCAAACATCCGATCGAGAGTTACGTTGCACTTATTTTATCCTCATCGGTTGAAGATTCTTTGGCTTCTTCATCGTCTTCTTCACATGGATGATGGATATGCCTTGGATTGCTTTCCCATCTTCTGGATGTTTTCTAGCTCTTTTTCTTTTTTGTTTTTATTTTTTTATTTTTTTCTGCTTGTTAACCGATGAGGACCTTTGGAGATTTCTTTTTCAGCTTGTTTTCTCTCGGATGTTTTTAAGTATTGATTGTGAATATTGATATATATATTTGGTGTTTCATTTTTTTTAATTCTCTTTTGAAAAAATCTTGTATAGATAATGTTTGTTGGTAATGTGGTATCCTATTTGATAATAATAATTTGTATTTAAATCGTGGATCGATTTTTATTGTTAATTAATAAAATACTGTAGCATCAACTGTATTTTGGGGTTGAAAAACTGTAAATTAGAGTTGGGGATTGGAGATGCTAGAAATGAAATTAATAAAAATTAATATTTTCACATTAATTTATATTATAATAATTTTTTTTAAATGACTACAGGCTGCAGCTGCCATATCAGTTGGAGTAGGCTCTCGTGCAGAACCGGACGATGCTTATGGCCTTGCTCACCTACTGGGTTTTCCATCTCTAACTTTAATTTTGATACCGGCCCTTACGAGCTATTTAATTAAGATTTCTACACGTCGTAGTTCTTCAAGTTTTAATTTATTTATATCAAGTAGATGGAAATGAAGTAGTTGTTTTGAATATGGAATTATTATGTTAGAATAATTAATTTTAATTTATGTGGAAATTGAACAAATCTGTGTTAGTAGCTTTCCAGAGCAGTTATTGCATGGTCTTGCACTTGTTTTAAAGGAATTTGATGAATAATCATTTCTACAATCCTCTATGGTAACAGCTAAGCACATTCCAGCTCTTGTATTTTTAAAATGATAGTCAGCATGAGCTCTAGTGTTAAATTGAGATAATGCACCAAATGTGGCAACGTACTTGTAAAAGTAAACTTTTCCAAATATACTCCTAGATTAAAACTGATGTTACTTCCGTATTTTTTTTTTTTTTTTTTTTAAAAAAAAAAAAAAAACTGTTGGGAACACTTATATGGTAAAGAGTAATTGGATTATTCCCTTTCAGTTCCAGCTTCACTGTCTTCAAATGTGTGTTCATGCCGTTCTTAACGCTCTCGTTGTTCAACTTCATTTAAAATCTGACGAGCTTCATCGTTGTAGCTGTACCCGCTAGCTAGGGCTCCAAAAATTGAATGTTTGTCTTATAAATTAGTTCATCTGTGGACATCTTGTCTTATAAGTTAAAAGGCAACTAACTTTTCTAGTTCTTTGCAGAGCACCTGCTGTCCATGGGGACTAAGTCTTTCCCAGGGGAAGGAGAGGTGTGTCTTATTTACATTTCTTGATATTAATTTTAGAATCAATGATGCATGCTGTTAGGATTACTGCTCTTAATTTGTGGGAATAGCATTTATCCATTTTTCTACGCAATGCAACTCTAATAGAATTGAAGGGTGGGACCCTCCTCCAACAAAGGGAGGTGGAGGGGTAAAGTGGTATTTTCCCGTTCCTTCTATTAGAGAGATATACAAAAGTTGTAAACAAGACAAGAAGCGGTACACCAATACTAATTTGTAACTATTTATATTGAATTTTTCATTTATGTAGTATGAGACATACATAGAAGAACACGGAGGCTCAACCAATGCACTTACGTTGTTCGATCAGACCATTTATAGCTTTGATGTTGGAAAAAGGTTTTTTAAGGATGCTTTGGGAAGGTAATAGATAAATTTTATTTATCACCATTTTCTGTAATTTCTTTACACTTCTATTTTTTTCATCTCTTTAATATAACTAATTACCATAGCTAGCTTTTGAATGCGGTCACGCTTCTTGTAGTAATGAAGCATATTTTCAAGTTGCTTATTTCCTCTAAGTTTCTGTTTTCACAATAGCACAAAGGAAATATATGGATCTTACTATTTAGATATTTCAGATTTGCAGAGTGTATTAGTGCACCTTTGTTGAGAGAAGAAACTATAGAACGGGAGTTATGGTCGATTGATGCAGGTTCCGTAATCTTTCTTTCCCTTCATAGTGGTTTCACGAATTTGTTGGTATGAATAGACTGTTAAATATTATTTGTTATTTTTGGGAATATTTTTTAACAGAGTTTATGGAGAAGTTTCTAGATGATGAATGTCGATTGGAACACTTACAATGCTGTACTTGCCCCAAACCTCATCCTTTTAACAGATTCATGTTTGGTACGTTTCAAACTATAATTGTTAGTTATCTTTTGCTATGAGCCATATTACATTTTGCACCACTTCTTGTAGGCAATATGAAGAGCTTGGGTAACCATGCCATGAGTGGCTTACGTGATCGCTTGCTGAGATTTCACCATGATTATTATCGTGGTAAGGTCATGAAGTTAATCGCTATGGGAACTGGTAAGATTAAACCCTTGATCAAAACTCCCACAAGTTGGTTGTCGTAGTTAATTCATCCGTACCCGTGAATTGAGTTCCCTCCCAACTTGGACATTTTAGCTCAACCAAATACCAATATTATTCTCATTATACCTCTATGTATTCTTAGCTGTTAAGGTATAATAATCAACATAGAAAATAGTTTCGCAAATATTTTAGACAATCTTTTGATAATATATATCACACCCTTCTGGTAACATTAGTGTAGACCAAAAATTATAGCTTGAATCTCAGCTTCTAAGGAATCCCCCCTCCTACCGCCTCTTTTGATGATTTAAGACAACCGTCATGATTTAATTAAATTAAAAAAAGTTATCTCCAACAGCTAAAATCCACTTAGTGGCTTTTCTTTTACCTTTATGATTCTTCAACAGTCCAGCAGCCCTGATCAAGGCCAAATGATTCATGATTCTGGTAACAACGCATTTTGTGATTTTGATGCTTTGCCATGTTTCGTTCAAACCAAATATACCAAAAAACAAAGAGGGGAATAATAGGACATACATAGAGCACCTGAGACTGAGCATATCTCCATCATTGAAAAAGCATGGCAGGGAACAAGAAATTCCGTAATTGTGGCCATACGCCCCTTCACCAGAAACTAAGAGTTAATTGTATCTTCCTCTTGCTCACAAGAATAGCATTTTGGTGGAAATTGTGATCCAATTCTCTTTAATCACGAGGGCCTCTTATTGCTAAAGAGATTGTAAGGAACAAAGATGAATGAGGCACTAAGGCTGATAATTGGACATGCACGAGAGTGAGGTGTTGTTGGACTGGCTAGATTTGGGTTCCAGTCAGATATTTGTTGTGATTAATTTCCTGCCGAGTTCATTCCTCTTTAACCGGGGAAATGGATAGGTCTGAGACTCAATACTATGTACATTAGACAACATATACTTGTTGATTTGCACGCGAATTAAATAGGCGATGAGGTGTAAAAATTCCTACCAATGAGTTTCATCTATACTTTAAATTTTCGATGATGATGATGTTGTATTTAATTTCTCTCATTTAAATTATAGTAAACAAAACTTCTTTCATTTATAAATCTTCAAATCGTCATTAAAGAAATTATAATGGCTTGTTATTGGAGATTAAAATAAAAATAATTTTTTTAATTATCATTTTCAACTATTAATTTAATTGATTTAATATTTTGTGATTTCTTATATCATTTTTCCTTTTTAACCACACATGTCAAATCAAACATATAATAAATCGTAGTACCTCTTGAATGAATAAAATTGTTCACATATAATATATATATATATATATATATATATATATATATATATATAGACTACCTCGCATCTTCGCCGTTCTAAAAGTGGCTATCTATTGTAAAATATTTTGTTCCAAAAATACCCTTTTATATCCTAAAGAATTACACCTACGACCTTAAAACCTTTCTCTTCGAGGATTTTATTTATTAGACCTAGTCAAAGGTCTTAATTATGTGAAAGACTTTCTCAACAGAAAAATTGGGTAGATGACATTCTATTAAAATAAAGGTAAAAGTAATATTATAAATACCTAAAATATCCCTATATAGTAAAAGGACCATATTATCCTTGCAAAAAATATCTTAATTTCTTTAAATCATTTTTATTTTTGGTCCAATCCTAGACACCCAACCCCCCAACGCCTGACGATACCATGCTATTCATGAGATTCTAGAATATTTGCAGCAAGGAATTCTCTCACATCGTTGCTGACCTCACGCGATAGTTTTGTTGACATAATTTGCTCATGGGTTGTCATTGAATTCACCATGACCGAGAGTGGTTCTCGGGAGGTTTTTTTTTTGGGGGAGTGGAGTTGGTTGGGTGTTTAGGAGTAGTTGGTGGCGCGTGGGTGGGGGTTGGGCGGTCAAGAGTTTTAGGATTTTTGAATTTTTAGAATTTTATTTTATTATGTTTTTACATTAGGTATAATAATTTTTTACAATGATATATTCCTACAAAAAATTTTATAGGTACAATAATTATATTTTTTATTAATTATCGGTCAAATCAAACTATACGCGTATTTAATGGTAAAGAAATTTTTGAAAAGTTGCGATATTAATGCGAATATATACTACGATGTTGAATATTTTCAATAAAACCTATTGAATTAGCATCAAATTAATCTGATAAAAGTAATTATTGACCAAATAAATATATAAAAAAATAAATAGTCAAATTACACAATTTAACTCAAAATTTGAATTAAAGTATACATGTTTCAATTTTTTGACCAATCACTCTATATTTTTTATTTTGCACCAAACTCATAGTTGGCAAATTTTTTTGACTATTTGTGCCAATTTCACCTTTTTAAAAAATTTTTAGCGGAAAAGAATGATTAAAGTAAAAAATTGAATAAAGTTATAGGAAATGATTTAAAGAAATTAAGAAAAAGATGGAAAATACCAAAAATACTAAAAAAAATTCAGAATAATATTATTTTATTCAAAATTCCATCACTGACGAAGAAAATATACCTAAGTGAACAAAAGTCGAGTTTTAAATACCAATTTGTTGCTGGAGCTTTTTAAAATATCAAATCGTCAAAAGTGTGTTTTTTTAAATACTAATTTGGTAGTTTGGTCGGGTTTTAACCAATCATTTTCAACATTTTGACTGTGTGAATCCAAACGTTCGATTGTTTCTTTTGGCTCCAAAGAAAAAAATATTTCTTCCTCTATCATTTTCCTTATGACCTTACAATTCATTATCAATCGATCAACTTTCATTATCACTAAATCAACTTTTGTTATCACTCAATCAATTTTCGTTATTACTAAATCAACTTTCATTATCACTAAATCAAACTTTCATTATAGGGGCGTCAATTTTCATTATCACTAAATCAACTATCGTTATCACTAAATCAAGTTTTGTTATAACTAAATCATCTATCGTTATCATTAAATTAACTATCGTTGTCACTAAATAAACTTTCATTATGACTAAATCAACTATCGTTATCAGTAAACCAACTTTCATTATCACTCAATCAACTTTCGTTATCACTCAGTCAACTTCTGCTATTACTCAATTAACTTTCGTTATAACTAAATCAACCTTAGTTATTACTAAATCAACTTTTGTAATAGGGGCACCAACTGTTGTTACTACTAAATCAACTTTTGTAATAGGGGCACCAACTGTTGTTATCACTAAATCAATTATCGTTTTGTCACCTCGGGGTTGGATAACTAGTCGGGACATCCCATCACCATGTTATCATAATCACGAAATCAAATCACATTTTTTTACAGCAAATTGTCAAGTTCTCGTTATTCCAAGACAAGTGTCATTACCACTAATCAACGATCGTTTTGACATCTCGAGATTGGATAACTAATCACGATGGACTGCAAATCATTTTTAATTCGTCCTTCAACTTCAATGTTAAATGGGCACATTATGATTGTTAACCGATTCAAAAGACCAACCCGTATTTTTATGGAATTTTTTAGGTGTTTGTTATTTGAAGGCAAGTATTCGGTTGACGTTTGGTGACTGTTTAACCTGTCCCAAACTTCGGAACACGTTTCATCACCATTCGGGTCATGCCCCAAGTTTGGGAATTTACGAATTTGGGGTTTGGAGGTTCGGGTTTGGGGTTTGGGATTGGGGTTAGGGTTTAGTGATGACAATTTTGGGGTTTGGGATTGGGGTTTGGGGTTTAGTAAACATTTGAATTTTGGGTTTTGAGGTTTGGGGTTTGGGGTTGGGGTTGGGGTTTGCTATTTGGTTTTACGATTTGGAGTGGGATTTCTACTAGTAATATAGCGGTTTGAACTTCCCTATTAGTTAAACAATCCGATGATATGAAAAACAATGATTCTTTCATGGTAACGATCCATCGACGATAAAACAACAATTGATTTAGTGGTAACGAATGCTGGTTGAGTGATAACGAAAGTTGATTTAGCGATAACGAAAGCTGATTCACTGAAATCAAATTGGGTCGTATAACTAGACGTGAAGTCAAAACGATAGTTGTTTTATAATAACGATTCTTGTTTCGTGATAACAAGAAGTTTAGAATCTACTAGTTACATGATAGTTTGATTTACCAATTAGTTAAACGACTCTAATATGAAAAACGATAGTTGGTTTGTAATAACGATAGTTGTTTCGTTATAACGACAGTTTTCTAGTGTAAATAATTGTTTTTTGGTGATAACGATAGTTGTTTCATGATAATGATACTTTAGTCGTGATATAATATCAAAATACAATATTACTAGTTCATTGTGAAGTTCTCGTTATTACAAAAAAACTATCGTTATCACCAAACAACTATCGTTATCCTAATCTCGAGTCGTATAACTAGGCGTGAAGTCAAAACAAATAGTTGTTTTAGAATAACGATACTTGTTTCGTGATAACGAGAAGTTTAGAATCTATTAGTTACATGATGAGTTGATTTACCAATTAGTTAAACGACTCCAATATGAAAAATAATAGTTGATTTGTAACAACAATAGTTGTTTCGTTATAACGACAGTTTTCTCGTGTAACGATAGTTGTTTTTTGGTGAAAACGAAAGTTGTGTTGTGATACAATATCAAAATACCATGTCACTAATTCATTGTGAGGTTCTCGTTATTATGAAAAAACTATCGTTATCACCAAACAACTAGCGTTATCCTAATCTCGAGTCGTAGAACTAGACGTGAAGTCAAAACGATCGTTATTTTATAGTAACGATACTTGTTTCGTGATAATGAGAAGTTTAGAATCTGTTAGTTATATGATGAGTTGATTTACCAATTAGTTAAACGACTCCAATATGAAAAACGATAGTTGGTTTGTAATAACGATAGTTATTTCGTTATAACGATAGTTTTTTTTTTATATAAAACAATAGTTGTGTAGTGATACAATATCAAAATACCATGTCACTAGTTCATTATGAGGTTCTAGTTATTATGAAAAAACTATCGTTATCACCAAACAACTATCGTTATCCCAATCTCAGGTCGTAGAACTAGACTTAAAGTCAAAACGATAGTTGTTTTATAGTAACGATACTTGTTTCGTGATAACGAGAAGTTTAGAATCTATTAGTTACATGATGAGTTGATTTACCAATTAGTTAAACGACTCCAATATGAAAAACAATAGCTGATTTGTAATAACGATAGTTGTTTCGTTATAACGATAGTTTTCTCGTATAACGATAATTATATTTTTGGTGAAAACGATAGTTGTGTCGTTATACAAGATCAAAATACCATGTCACTAGTTTATTATGAGGTTCTAGTTATTATGAAAAAACTATCGGTATCACCAAACAACTATCGTTATCCCAATCTTGGGTCATAGAACTAGACGTGAAGTCAAAACGATAGTTGTTTTATAGCAACGATACTTGTTTCGTGATAACGAGAAGTTTAGAATCTATTAGTTACATGATGAGTTGATTTACCAAATAGTTAAACGACTCCAATATGAAAAAGGATAGTTGGTTTGTAATAACGATAGTTATTTCGTTATAACGACAGCTTTCTCGTGTAACGATAGTTGTTTTTTTGGGTGAAAACGATAGTTGTTTTTTTGGGTGAAAACGATAGTTGCGCTTACAATATCAAACACCATGTCACTAGTTCATTGTAAGGTTCTCGTTATTATGAAAAAACTATCGTTATCCCAATTTCGGGTCGTAGAACTAGACGTGAAGTCAAAACGATAGTTGTTTTATAGTAACGATACTTGTTTCGTGATAACGAGAAGTTTAGAATCTATTAGATACATGATGAGTTGATTTACCAAATAGTTAAACGACTCTAATATGAAAAACGATAGTTAGTTTGTAATAATAGTAGTTATTTCGCTATAATGACAGTTTTCTCGTGTGACGATAGTTTTTTTTTTGTGATAACGATAGTTGTTTCATGATAACGATAATTGTGTCGTGATACAATATCAAAATGCCGTATCACTAGTTGATTGTGAGGTTCTCATTATTACGAAACAATTATTGCTATCACCAAACAACTATTGTTATCCTAATCTCGAGTCGTATAACTAGACGTGAAGTCAAAACGATAGTTGTTTTATAATCACGATACTTATTTCATGATAACAAGAAGTTTAAAATCTACTAGTTACATGATGAGTTGATAAGTTGATTTACCAATTAGTTAAATGACTCCAATTTGAAAAACGATAGTTGGTTTGTAATAACGATAGTTGTTTCATTATAACGACAGTTTTCTCGTGTAACAATAGTTGTTTTTTGGTGATAACGATAGTTGTATCATGATACAATAAATACCATGTCACTAGTTCATTGTGAGATTCTGGTTATCACCAAACAACTATCGTTATCCCAATATCGGGTCGTATAAGTAGGCGTGAAGTCAAAACGATAGTTGTTTTATAATAACGATACTTGTTTCGTGATAACGAGAAGTTTAGAATCTACTAGTTATATGATGAGTTGAATTTACCAATTAGTTAAATGACTCCAATATAAAAAATGATAGTTGGTTAGTAATAACGATAATTGTTTCATTATAACGACAGTTTCTCGAGTTAACAATAGTTTTTTTTTACAATAACTATAGTTGTTTCGTGATAACGATAGTTGTGTCGTGATACAATATCAAAACACCATGTTACTAGTTCATTGTGAGATTTTTGTTATCACGAAATAACTATCGTTATCACCAAACAACTATCGTTATTCCAATCTCAGCTCGTATAACTATACGTAAAGTCAAAACAATAGTTGTTTTATAATAATGATACTTGTTTCATGATAACGAGAAGTTTTGAATCTACTAATTACATGATGAGTTGATTTACCAATTAGTTAAACAACTCCAATACGAAAAACGATAGTTGGTTTGTAATAACGATAGTTATTTCGTTATAACGATAGTTTTCTCGTAATAACGATGGTTATTTCGTGATAACGATACTTGTTAGGTCAATTAATAACGAATGCAATATCGTTACGTATAACGCATCACGACTCTACAGTCGTTATCACGAAAAAATCTACTCGCCGCTATAATTACACAAAGAAACATAAGGGCACGGTGATTTAAGTATGATGTGAACATGGACGAATTTAGGGGTAGGTTCAACAGGGTCGAAACCCCCCAACCTCGAAAAAAAATCCAATTTCATATGGAAAAAAAAAACAAATTTAAGCATAATTTTTATCGAAGCTATATATCTACCTCTCTACCGTGCATTTCAAGGCCAAATGAAGACCACACTTGAAGACTAGTTGGAAGCAGCCAAATCTGCAAATGGACCTTAAATGAGATTGGTTGGGGCTGTTCCGAGCGAGGATCCCCTCGAATTCAAGAATAGGTTGCTCTCTTTGGAGCTTCATATCTCGTCAGAATTTATCGATAAGTTCCTCCGCCCTCTTATCAACACCTCGAAATCTCTCCTCTTGTGACTATTTTCCATAACTGTTTTCATCTTTTCACATTTGGCTTCACCAGAAATACTTGGACAGAATTCATCCACATATATGGTTGAGCTCCCGTGGTGGTGGCGATGGGTGATTTATCTAGTAAAATCTTGAAGTTTGCAGCAAATGAACCGTGTAATGGATTGTCAAGGTGAGAGGAATTGGGTGTGAAATTTGGCAGGGGTATATGAGGACAAATTGGTAACTGTGCATTTTATATTATTTTACATTAAATTTTAAATGTCTTTTTTGGTCAAAGGTTATTCGGCTAATTTCAAGTTCTGAGAGGGTTATTGGGCCCAATTGCCTTCTTCATTTGCCGTTCATGCCCCAACCCAATCACGCCACAGGCTATCTATTACGATTCATGGCAAAGGAAGACACCACCTGATTGAGGAGGAATACGGGAAAGGCATACGTACCCTTCTGGACATACTATCAATAAGGGAAACAGAATCGCCGGATATTCGCGCTTGGATCTCCTATTGCAAGACTCGCCAATAGCCTGCTCCGTCCGTTGGTCAACCACGGCCCATCAATAGACGTTCCAGGATTTTTCTTTTTTTCATTTTTCCCCTTCCATTACATCAAGTAGTGCACGAATTAGGAATTAACTTTGTTTACACATTGAATCGACGAAAGAATACCATAAGGCGACTCTTAAATGGTGGAACGCAGTGGTTGAATAGGAGAAAAGGCAATGTTTTTAAACCCGATCTGGTCATTGACCCGAACAAGGGACTAGATCAAAAGTCAGAGGGTCGATTCGGAGTCCACTTGGGATCGACCTGACTATTAAAATAATATTAAATAAATAAATAAAATATAAAAATTTCATAAAATAAAAGAAAATATAAAAACTCGGATCAAACCCGATCCCGGGTCACAGGGGTCGATCGGGTTTTCTGAGTAAACCCACGTCTTTGACCGGATTTGACCAATGCTGGTTTTAGAGGTCACCTGACCTAGTTTTTTGGCCGGGTCTCAGGTTTCCCGGTCTGACTGACCAGGCAGTGCCAGGTCTGAAAACACTGAGAAAAGGTGAAAGAAATTAGTTAAGAATCTATAATATATATAAAGTAGATGTGCATGGTTTATGTTTTTCGGTGTCTTCTACAAATGTTGCCACGTGTCCATTTGTTATTGTGTTGTATACGTATAAATTTGTCACGTGTTAAGATTCTAACTGATATTCTAAAATCTTTTTTAGTTAAAATCTCAATTATGCTTATTTATTAAAAATAGATACAATTTTAGGACTCGAACCTAAGACCTCTTATTTAGAATAATAGAATCCTACTATTTGATCCAACACCATTTTTGTGTTTAATTTAGTTGATGCATTAATTTAACCTATTACAACTACCATTTGATTGGTTGCTACAATAATAATTTCTATTTACCCAAAAAAAATTGATTACAAAATAATTCTTATTTTATAATTTAAGTTGAATTTAGTGTTCAATAATAGCTTAATAAATTTATATCATTCATCAATTCTATCAATTAATTTTAATTCTTATAATTTTAATTTTAATTTATATTTTTGTGCATTAAAATACTTTCAAATTATTACTATTTATTTGAAACATATAAAGCATTTGCATATTTTTTACTGACTCACATTTTTTTGATAAATTTTAAAATAATGATACAATAATATGAAAATAAATTTATAAATATATGATGTATAACTGTAAACTATATATTTAAACTAAAAATGAGATTATAAGTAAATATAATTTTCATAAATACGATTGTGAAAATACTACATTTTTTAATATTTTTATTAAATTTACAATTATAAATATTGGAAATTTCTTATTTAAAATATTTATTCCTTTAATATTATATCTTAAATAGAGTGAACTAAGTATTTAACTCAATACATGAGGAATCACAAGCAATAATATTTTTATTATAATATGGGAGTTACAATATATTAAAGTTCTTGTAAAAAATATTTTTATGTTCATAATTAAATTATAATCTCAAAATTTAATTATTGATACAGTTTGTTGAAAAATTGCTCACTTTCTTTTTTTAGTTTGTTAACCGATAACTAAATTAAAGGAACTGAGATAAATCAACTTTTGTAATTTATATATTTTAAAATTTTTTTAATATATTATTTGATTATAACTTTTGGAATCATTAATTCATTACAGCAATTGATAGATGTTTGTAATTTTATTAAATTTATATTTATAAGAGAAATCATTTCCTTGCACCAATTGATATTAAACATAATTTTTAAATGAGGTAAGATATTCTTGTGTTTATAGTCAGAAGTTGAAACTAAAATTGGTATATTAATGATGTTAACAAATATAGATCATACATCGATATGAAAGTTGAACTATTATTTATATTTTATTTTATTTTTTTAAATTTTTCTGGATAAAGTGTATGTTTCTTCGCACTGTTTTATCTTTTAACTTGATTAGTTCTACTTATACAAGTTTTTGTGACATAACATGTAACGCCCGCTCTCAAAACATACTTTTATAACCATAACGATTAGCAACGGAAGCTAAATAGCGTTACAAAACCTTTACATTGTCCAAGCTCATGAGTACCTATTTACACATTTACATCATATTGTACGCAAAATACATTAGATCATGGCCATTGGACACGTGCAAAAGCGGCCTATACAGGATCGGGAGCTTCCTTTGGTTTCCCCTCCATGTCACGTCCTCGAGGATTCCCCTCCGTCCCCAAGTCCACGGTCTCGGCTCTGGTCACCTATCACATATCATAACAATATCGTGAGCCACAAGGGCCCAGTGGGGAGCACAATCATATGCAATGCATGACATATTCGTAATCGTGGGCCCGTTGATAACCACATGTTTATATTGGCGCCGTAACATACAATCATACTTTAATTGGCCAGACCCCAATCCGTTGAGGGACCTCCATTTGGGCCAATTGTCTCAAACCTTTGTGAGACGAACATTATATAAACATTTGGTAGGCAACCCTATTCATCGTTTTTCATGCATGATCATGCTTCAATGTATACACATAAATAAACACATGTAATATCATATGCATATTAACATAAAATGGGTACATAAACATCAAGGTCCTATAAACCCCCAAATTGAGTATATACATGCTATACCAACCCTATAGTCATATCTACTCAACCAAAGCATCAACATCATTAATCCTACCCTAACACTTGCCTCTTTACCTATTTATTGCAAACCAACCAACATTAGATCATGATCTTACCTCAAAGCACTCTAAGTACTCTACTACCCACCTTAGAAAGATAGGACCACCAAGAAAAATTAGGTAGGTGATGGACTTGCTTTCTTCTTCACCTTGCTCCTTGAGGACTTCAATGATCTTCTATACCAACACTTGCTCCAAGTATGATATTTGCATGGATTTCTAGAGATGGAGAATCTACAAAATGTCTTGGATGTATGCTTGGCTCGAAAATGGGGTTAACCATCAAGAAAAGTGACTTTTGACCAAAAATCCATATCTGCCGACTTAAAATTACGGTCGTAAATCTCCCTGTTACGGCCGTAAATTCCAAAATTACGGCCGTAACCCAATAAATTACGGCCGTAACTAGGCACACACGCGACCGCGCTTCCGGTCACGCGACCAGCAGAGAAACAGCCCTTTAACCATCATTCCTGACTTACGGCCGTAACCGTAAGACTTACGGCCGTAAATATCACATTTACGGCCGTAAATAAGGAATTACGGCCGTAAATCCCAGTTTTTCTGCATTTCTCTTCCGGCTCATTCTTGGCGACCGTACCTAGTTCCAACATACATGGGGCAACCCAAAACACATCCTAAACATGTCATACCCATCAACACCATCTCACGACATATTCACATCATCACGACCCATTCCCAAAAGCACAACCGATAAACATACGAAATCATATAAAATCGTGACGAGATTTGGCGGGGCGTTACATAACACAATTATTTAATCACTTTATTCATACGTAGTTTAGATTGCAGATAATTTATTGATATAATATAACAGTATACATATCAATTGCTTATTCGTATATACACTTATTATATGATATGTGAAATATAAATTTAATATACATGCTCAATTAATTAAGTACAAATGAGAATTATGTGTCAAATATTTTATTTTCAATCAACTTATACAGTTTTACACCCGTACATGTGTCAAATATTTCATTTTTAATCTACTTATACAATTTTATTCCCGTGCATCGCACGGGTGTAAAAACTAATTTGCTAAACACCCACCATTCATTTATTTTAATCTCCAACAAAAAGCCATTATAATTTTAATTTATGAATTTTGATTCTATGCTGTGTTTGATTGTTTTCGTACCTTGGACTTTTTGATTTTTTCTCCAAAGTTGTGGATCGAGGTGCTAACTATTGATATGCATGTTTTTTGTTGATCATTCTGGGGAGAATAATTTTATGCCATATTTTATTAGTGTCATATTCAAGACATGATTTTGTTTTGGAGGAAATGTTCTAGACACAACAATTTGGTTGAATTTGATTGATTTGACCATTTCATTTTATTGAAGCTCTACAATTTTCGCATCCGTTCCTTTGCAAATAATGTTGGCACTACAAGGTGCTAATATTGTCCGAATGGTGTCATGTGCCCCCTAACCATTAGGGGATGGGTGGAGTGTGGATGCGTGGCAATGATTTGGACAATATTATCACCTTATGATGCCAACATTGTTGGCAAGGGAATGAAAACCTACAATTTCTGGAGTAAATCGTAGTTTCATTTTCTGAAGTTCTAATTTAATTCTAAAATAACACTAGAATGAGGTTTGCCATGTATCATAGAGATGAGTATTATAGATGAGAAATGATATGTCTGACAATATTTTAGTTTTCATTGCATTGTTGATATTTTCCATTGAAAAATATGGTTTAACATTTGGATTTTTTCCGTGTCTCTTCACCTACAACCATTAGGTTGTGGGTTCGAGTCATGTGGGGTAGGTGGGGAACCACTGTTGATCCTCCTAGTGTATGTGAGTGGGGAAAAAAAGAAAAATATTTATTTTTTACATTGCTATGGTTTAAGGATTCCTTTTATTATGTTAATTTTATTAATAGGGTTTTATTTAATTTATTTCAATGCTAGACAAATAATTTTATTTAGTTTGACATATTCTTCAAACATTTATGTACGGTGAGAGATAGGAAGATAAGAATTCTTCCAATTTAGGCTTGATTTATTCAGAATATCATTGTTTTGCTCTTTATTTGCAATCTTCTAATCTGTGTTATGATTAGGCTTGCTCTTTGGGTAAATTAAAACTTCAACTCTGAACTATTTTGGCTGTAATATTAAATGTCTCAGTTTAGTTTAGAAATTATGTTAAAATGGGAAAATATAGAAAAACATCGAAATTGGAAAGTGTTTTATGTTGGATAATTTTTATTTCAAGAAAAACGTAATATCAAAGTTCTTTTACTTAGTATGTAAGTATGTATCTTCTTGTGATTGTTGATGACTGAAATGTTTTATTTCTTTTTGAAAAGAAAAATGAAAAAAAAAAAAAAAGGTTCTTATCATTAGAGGTCCCCATGGACAACCACATGAACATAAATTGCTGCATTCTAGATAGCTCTTGATTTAGCGTTAGAGTATTTGACTGTTTATTATTTCAATTCGCTAAGTTTGACATTGACAGTTTAGAAAATTTGTGAATATATTTTTGAAGGTCAAAAATGGTAAAGGAGGGAGGGATGGAGGTAATGAAAGAGTTGTTATTTTCATGAAGACCTCGATACTAAAATTGGAGAGAGCTCTGGATTGTTAAATCTCTTTTGATTTTTTTTTTTAAAGGTAGCTATAGGTTAATTTATTGGCTTGTAATCTTTATTTTTTGAAGTAGAGGTATTTAACCCCTTTCATGATTGTATTTCTTTCATATATATTTTAGTGAAGTTGGATCTTAAAAATAGATTTTTAGGCTGAGATAGCTATATATATATATATATATATATATATATATATATAATCTCTTTGGAATTTTTTAGATCAATTTTATCTGATCAAGTTTACACTTTTTTCACACTATTTCCTCCCAATGAATTTGAAAATAAAGTGATTTATCATGTTTGAGTGTTTTAATGGATGATAATATTTATATTTAGCATCACGTTCAAGTTTCTATTAAGTTGTCAAGTGGTATTGATTTTCAAGCCAATTGATAACATGTCTTTTGAGTCCATAGTTTCATCAATTTGAAAGAGTGTTCCATCTATTCAAATTCTTAGATTTTTCATTCATATGCTTTGAAGGTTTAGCATGAAGAATAAATTTCATTTATATGGTTGCATTTCTTATGTTAGGTAACGAAAGATCTCATGGTCTTATACTCTTATTGAAGATCTTCAAGTATATATCAAAATGAATGAATTATAGAAGTTCGACTGGTAAGAAAAGGAGTAGTATATGAATGAATGAATTATAGAAGTAATAATATTTAGCATATTATTATTTTTTTCAACTAGACAATGTATAGTGAGTATGATGAATTGGTTTGAATTTTTGTTAGTTTGACTCTTTCATTCAAATTTATAGTATCAATGAGTTCGGTTGATGCTCTAAAGGTCAGATATTGGGCCTCCCTCTATACTGGTACTGTTTCTTGATATTAAATTCTTATCCCACTTTTAAATTGTTGATCGTTGAAACACATATGCGTACGTGCTTCATTGTAGGCTTGTAGCATATAAAAGTCCAATATATTATGTAATTTCCCTTTGTTAATTATATCCTCTACTTTAACATATTAACTATTAGACATTATTACTTTTTTTTTTATAAGAAACAAAACTTTTATTTATATCAATTATAAAAGCATCCAAGCAATGCAAGAAAAATAGTGGATAAGCCATCCACCATGAAGAAAACAAGAGAACAATGTACAACTCTAAGAGCCAGAACAAGGGAAACTAGGTGATGCTTGAAACAATAGAACACAAAAAGCTAATTGGGTAAAGGCGAAAAAATAGTTCTCAAGGTCATTGAAAATTCCAGTAGCTCTCGCCCATAGCCCAGTGAAGTGTATGATGCTATTTCAAATGTCCTCTAAAGAACACTACAAATTATCGAAAATCCTTCGATTCCTCTATATCCAAATCACCCAGGCTGTTGCCATTACAGTCATCTTCCAAAGTTTCTTTTTTTGTTTACTATTATCCCCGAAATACCATTTGATGAGAACTAAATCTGCCTATCTTTTTGGAAGAGGATCCAAAACCCCAAAACTTTGCCCCAAACTTCTTTAGCAAAATCACAATGAATAAGAACATGGTCAATGCTATCATTCTCCCTTCTACACATAATGCAATAAGAGGGCAAAATGTACAAAAAAGGCATTTTCAATTGCAACAAATCACAAGTGTTAACCTTTCCCAAAGAGACCAACAAAGCAAAAACTTTGATTTTTGAAAGTACCATATCCTTCCAAATGAATTTGAACTAAGGAAAGTTAGGTTCGGAAAATGGGTGACAAAGGTTATAAAGGAACAATTTACACCAAAAAAAAACCCCCGAGGAATGAAACTTCCAAACTCCTTTGTCCGGGCTAATTGGATCAATTTTGGTGGTTTCGAGTACGCTTGAGAGAGAGGTGAAATCATCAATGTCTTTATCATTGAAGTTTCTGAGGAACTCGAAATTTCAAGCCAGATTGGATAAGGATAAGAAAGAGACTACATCATTTATGGTCGAGGTTGTTGTTGGACAATCAATATAGATGGGGATACAACTCTTGAAGAGATTGTTCACCCACCCATTTATCAAGCTAAAACTATATTTTGTCAGCCTTACCGACAACAAATTTGGTGCCCTCTATGAATTTATCCCAAACTCTTGCAATGGATTTCCATGGTGCCCAAAAGTGGAGTTAACTCCAATGTTTATATCCCATCCATTTGAATGAATGTCAAACCGATTGAGTATGATAGAGTGGCAAAGTGAATCTAATTCAATGGGGAAATGCAAGCTTCATTTGCCTAACAATGCCAAGTTCTTCAAATGTAAGTTGCCTATTCCCAATCCACCATATTGCTTTGATTTCGTGACCATATCCCATTTGACTAAATGATAGCTCGAATTCTCACCTTTATCTTCCCAAAAAAAGTCTCTCATCATCTTTTGAATCCGCTTTACCACCTTTATCGGCATTTTTAAAATTGACATGACATATGTAGGAATACTTCCCAAAACCGATTGCAAGATTACAAGTCTCTCTCCTCTAGATAAACAACCTTTATGCCACCCTTCTAATCTTCTAGCTATTCTTTCAACCACCGGCTCCTAAAAAGAAGTTGCGTTTGGATTCTCCCCCAAAAGGTAGCCCAATATAGTTTAGGGGCCAGGCACATTTAACTCAACCCAATCTACTCGCAATGTTTTCAATCCTTTCATCTTTTAAATTAATGCCCACCACTGTACTCTTTGCCGTGTTTAGTTTTAAACTAGTAGTTTTCGAGAAGATGTCCAAAATATCCATAAAATATCCTATGCTTTCATCCTTGTTCTCCAAGAAAAATATGCTATCATCCGCAAATTGTAGATTTGACATCCTCACTTTGTTCTTTCCCACGTTAAAACCTTCAATTAAATTCTTTCCACATGCATTGTTTATCAATCTACTCAGCACATGCCTTGTTTATCAATCTACTCAACACATCCCCACTAAGGTGAATAGAAAAGGTGATAATGGATCACCTTGTCTTAGCCCTCTTGATGTACCAAATTTACCTCTCGGTTTGCCGTAGATCATGACTGAAAAGTTTGCTGACGATAAATATCCCCATATCCATTTTCTCCATTTTTCTCCAAAACCCTTCTTTTTAAACACAAAGTCTAGAAATTCCCAACTTACACGATCATATGCCTTTTCAAAATCAATTTTGAACACAACACCTTCTTTCTTTTTCATCCTATACTCCTCTACGCTCTCATTTGCAATTAAGACCAAATCCAAAATTTGATGTCCTTTGACAAATGCACATTGCGCCCCGTCAATCGTATCTTTCAAGACTTCCTTTAGTCTCCAAGATAGGACTTTTGCCACAATTTTATGCACAGAGCATCCTAAGCTGATTGAGCTAAAAGCTTTTATGGAAACTGAGTTCAATTTTTAGGAATGAGACAAATGAAAGTTTCATTAACTTTAGCATTCATGATGTCATTATCATGAAATTCCATAAATACCTTCATCAAATCCTCTTTAATTACTTCTCAACCTTCTTTCAAACCCGCTGTCGAGAGCCTATCCAGTCCTGACGCTTTATCTCCATCACAACTGAAGAGGGCTTTTGCCTCCCCTTCTTGAAACGATTCCTCCAAATTTGATTTACAATCCATATCAATACTTGCCCATTCTAAACTATCATGCCAAAAGTAGTTTACTCATTCTTTTTGGAAAGATTCTCAAACAAGTTAATGATCTCCTTCTCAATTTCCTCCTCCATCTGCAATATCACTCCATCCCTACTTTCAAGTTTATTGATCAAGTTGTTTGTCTTTCTCCCACTCGCAATTCTATGAAACATCCTTGTGTTATTATCATATTCCTTAACTCCTTTGATTTTTGCTTTTTGATTCCACGATGTTTCCTCTCTTATGATCAATTTCTCCAATTCCCTTCTTAACTTCCTTCTTTCAATTCTTTCCTCCCCCCTATATTCTGCCTCATATCCGCCTTGTCAACTTCCTCAATTCTACTCTTAATTGCCTTTTTCTCCATTCTCGCATCTCCAATTCTTCTTTATTCCACTTCTTTAACAATTCCTTCATCATTTGTAATTCCCCCAAGAATTTAAATCCTACCCAACCGTCAACACTACACTTTTCCCACCACTACTTTCAGTTTCTTTTGAAATCCTTGTGTCTTAACCATATATTCTTAAACCGAAATGGAGTAAGTCCCCACTTAAATCTGTTGGTGTCAAGTACAATGGGGCAATGGTCAGATGTCACATTGACAAGTGCTTTTTGTCTTACTTCCTCAAACATACTTTCCCATCCTTCCGTAAAGAGGAACCTATCTATCCTTGAGCATGCTAATCTTTAACTCATATTAGACCATATAAATCAGAGTTTAAGAGGCTTAGATCCTTCAACCTCGTATCTATTATGAAGCTATCAAAATGTCTCATGCTTATAGTAAATCTAGCTCATTCAACTTTCCCGATGGGTATCTTACTACATTGAAATCCCCTCCATTACACCATCTCTCTCTACATAACACATATAATCCCGCCAACTCCGCCAAGAAACCACTTATTTCTTTTGGACAGCACGGTCCATACACTCCAGAAAACCACCATCTTTCACCTCCCATAACAACCTCTAAAAACACTGAGATTGAGAAGTTTCCCATCCCCACTTCTTTACCCCTAAACACTCTAGAATCCCATATCAAAAGAATACCTCCTAATTCCCCAGTTGCCGGGAGAAAAGCCCATTCTTTGAATCTCACACCCCAAACACTTCCTACCAATTCTTTTTCTATCTTGCCTCTTTTAGTCTCTTGTAGTACCGCCAAATCTAGTTTTTCTTTACACAAAAAATTCTTTACCACTTTCCTTTTATCTTTTCCTCACAAGCCTCTAACATCCCTAGTAATTATCTTCATTGGACATTCTCCATATCCCTTGATGTCCTCACACTTGAATTCCTCCCTTCATAGTTGATGTTACTTTGAAGATTTTTCAGTTCCCTAACCCCTCTTTTTACACTCGGCCTTGTGTGGGGAGAATTATCTCCCCTGTTAAGGAATTTATGAAAACTTTTTTTTTTCTTTTTAGTTTGTAAAGAAACAAGGGTTAAATTCAGCCTGTTAAGGATAGGTGTCACATTCTCAACATCATCGATACTCGGGTCCTCTCCATTGATAACCACGCATCTCCAAGATTTTGGATCCAGCTTCAATGTTTATTGGGCGTTGTACATAACATATACAGGACTTCCAAACGTATGTAAGCGAGAATAATCAACTGGCTTACCTGTCCACATCTCCACCGGAGTCTTTAGATCAATTGCGGTTGATGGTGACAGATTGATCACATAACATGCGGTCTTGGCTGCTTTAGCCCAAAATGATTTGGCTATCCCTACAGTTCTCAACATCGCTCTTATCCTTTCCAACAATGTTCTATTCATCCGCTTTACTATTCCATTTTGTTGTGGAGTGTGTGCCACCGTAAATTGTCTCTTGATACCTTCTTGTTTGTAGAAGTTATCAAATTCAACGCTAGTATATTCTCTTCCATTATTTGTCCTCAAACACTTGATCTTCTTCTCAGATTCAAGTTCAACTTGCACTTTGTAGATTTTGAAAACCTCAAACACATCTGACTTTCTCTTGATTGTATATACCCAACATCTCCTGGAGTAATCATCATAAATGATACAAAATATATGGCACTTCCTAGGGACAGAGATGGTGTTTGCCAAACGTCAGAATGAACCAATTCAAAGATAGCTTTACTTCTAGCAGTCGAACTACTAAACTTCAATCTGTACTGCTAACTAGTAACACAATACTCACAAAATGGTAATTATACCTTTTTTAGCCTCGGGAGAAGCTTTTGGTCCGAGAGAATCTTCAAACCCATTCAGACATGTGACTAAACTTACGATGCCACATCATCGTCGCGTCTTCGCCCGAACTCGCCGCCGCAGTTGACGCTTTTCCTTTTTGTTGTGTTTCTCCTTTAAGCATGTACAGATTTGCAGCTATCTTTTCTGCTTTCATTACCAGCAGCGCTCTTTTAACGATCTTCATAATCCCATATTGAACATGGGTATTGCACCCAATACTGTATAATTGTCCCAATGACAATAGATTTTTCTTCAGGCCTTTCACATGTTGTACTTCCTGGATGGCACGAATTGAACCATCATACATCTGCAATTTGATAGTTCCAATACCAGCAATCTCCAAAGCATGATCATTTCCCATAGATACAGATCCTCTGGACATAGGTTCATATTGGTGGAACCATTCTCTCATTGGAGTCATATGCCATATAACTCCTGAATCCATAAGCCACACATCGGTGAACTTTCTTCTGCCTTCAACAATTGTTGTTGCCTCACTGTATAAAATTTTGCCCCGATCCGAAGTACTTGCTACACAACCTAAGCTTTTGGTGTCTCAGTATCTTTCCCTTTGGTGTCTTCACTCTTCTTGAAATGCTAACACTCCATTTTTTAGTGCCCTTTCTTGCTACAGTTATGACACATGATATTTTTTTTACTTCTTGACTCTGATCTACTCTGATTTTGACACCCACTTGGGCCATTTTCCGTTGATCTACCTTTCGCCATCATTAAAGCTTCAGCCTGCTGTGAGTTCCATAAACTATCTTCTTTACTTTTGCGTCGATTTTCTTCTTAAAAAACCACAATTATTTGTTAAGTTGATTATGAGTTGATCATACGAATCAGGTAAACTCTGAAGTAGAATTTCAACACGTTCACCCACCTCTATGTTATGCCCCATTGCTGTAACCTATGAAAATAGAGTATTCAAGTTGTTAATGTGGTCTGTCACTAGAGTTGACTCCATCATCCGAAGGGTGTATAGCTTTCTTTTCGAAAAGATTTTGTTGTGTAGTGATTTGGCCGCGTACAACTTTGTGAGAGTGTCCCAAATCTCTTTTGCCATCTTTTTCTCTGCTACACTTGACAATACTCGATCAGCTAGTGCTAGATGTAGATTAGTAATAGCATTGTCTTCCATCTCGTTCCATTTATTGTCAGTGATATCCTCAGGTCTTTCTACAATTGCCGCCAAGCAGTTATCTTTTCTCAATACTGCTTTTATTCTTATTTTCCACAGTGAGAAATTATTCACATTGAACTTCTCTATTTCATAGTTTGTCTCTATCTTTTTAAATGTCTTCTTTCCACTGACTGGATCGGACTGTAGCACAACAACCAGCTATAAACCTGGTGCTCTGATGCCACTTGTTAGGATCGTTGTGGAACTGGAGACATAATTATAACTGAAGTAGAAATGAGATAAATGAGAAATATGAGATTTTATGTGGAAAATCCCCAAATTAATTCGGGATAAAAACCATGGTTAAATTGTAAAATGATTTCACTATATAATAAAAGGATTACAACACCTTCTCTCTAATATAAGGAAAGCACAGGAGAACCATACCCTCTCAATTAAAAGAAAGAACACAAGTATTAGAAGAAACCTCACAATTTTCTCTCTAGCCTCTCAACCTCTCTCTCTCTCTCTTTATCTCTCTCTTTTGTTGAGAGATAATATGGGATTGATTTGCAACTTTATGGATACAAACATGGCCCTCAATTTATAGAATGCTCAAGGTGGTGGATTGCTATGAGCCTCAATTTTTTACTTTAAATGAATTGTACTTGTATGCGCTTTGGACTGCAAAATACAGTTTGTCAAAAAAAATGGTAGTTCAAGTATCATCATTCTTTGTAATTTATGCACGAACATGCATGGCTTAAACTTCCCCCCAATATAAAATTATTTGCACACACCCGCAACCCTACCAAGGGAAACCCCTATTTTGCACAATGCTTTGGAACTGTCACTATTCCCACCACAAAAGAAATGAATATATATAATGGGTCTTTTTTCTTTAACATTAAAATTAATATAGAAAGATAATTACAAAATAGGTCAAAATTACATGATAACTTGGCAGTTAGCCATTAATTACCAATTAAACTAGCATTTACCGCATTCCACATTCTTCCATAACTGCAACACCCCCATTCTCGTTTCCATTAACATCACTGCACTGACAAAAAGCTAAGCACAAAATATCATTTTTCCCATAAATAATTAAAATTATTGAAATAATCACCGAAGGATGTGAGGCTTTCTCCGCTACTCAAGGGACGGAAAAAAGCACTTGTCTATTATTCATTTCGTTTTCATTTGTCTTTTCGTCTTCACCCTCTCTCTTCTTATTCAGTTTCCACTTATTTCTCTGCAAATCCAATAGCTCCCTCTCCTTTTTTAACCTTTGTTGGGCGTTTACACACGCAATAATATACTGCAAACGTACGGACCGTACAAGTAATAAAGTAAGCTCAATGAGTCCGGATATCTAACTGAATCACTTATTCCAGTATTCAAAAAAAAGAAGAAGCAAAAAAAAAAGGGGAAAACACACAATTCATAGGTGGAGGTGGATTAACTAAACAAGACTAACAATGCAACTAATCTATAACCTAGAACGACATGCATGGGGATGAATGGAGATATACTCGGATTAATGGATAGCTGGGATTCATGACTTCCTCAACCGTAATCTAATGAATTTTAATGCTTAACTTCTAGATAATGCACATTCTCAATTGTTAGACCCGACTTTCCTATTTTAGCCGATTACCTCTTTCGAGCGTCAAATCGGCTCTAATTAGTTGATTCAACCTACTACATCTCTATATCGATATGTTATCAACTAACCGCATTACTCACTGTGAAAGTAGCTCAAAGGGTCACCTAGGGTTAGAAGTATATCTCTATCCTCTATAAGAACCTAGGGCGATTACTCTGTGAATTAATCTATGTATTCTCTCTCGAGTAGATACACAAATCACAAAGCATTCAAATGGTAATCAATCATTCAAATATAATCAAGCTCAAAAGTAATCACACAATGGAATGAACAACCATTCTAAACCCTAAACAAATTTGTTGATCAAACTAGGTTAAAATCCATCAATCATCCCAATATATACAATACTAACTCAACATGAAGATAATACAAGACATAAATAGATACAACATAAATGGCAGATAAAATAGAAAGAAACAAGATTTAAGGATTAGATTCCCACTTAGAAGAATCCTCCATCTTGAATGCTCCAATTTCTTCCATCTCCTCTTGACATCTTCATCATCCTCTCCAAGTGGTAATCCCCAATCCAAACCCAAAAGAAAAGGAAAAGAAAAGAAAAGAAAGAAAGGAAGAAAGAATAGAAAGGAAGAAAATAGGAAGAAGAAAAAATAAAACCCTAAGCTCTAACCTAAACTAAAGGATGAAGATGATAATTCCATGAATTGGGACTCCAAAGGGTATTAAACAAGCCCTCAAATTTGTGCAAACAAGTCCCCAAAAATACTCCCAAAAAGTGGTGAAGAAAAATGGTAGAAAAGAGAGGCCAAAACACGTTTTTGCTGGTTTTGTCGCAATGTACAGCCGTACAAATATAAAATACGGTCGTACAAATGTTTCTTCCTAATTTTTCAGTATCCGCTGGTTTCAATATTTTGGCCATAACTTTTGATCTCAATATCCTGTTGAGCCGAATCAAATTGCGTTGGAAATTAGACTCGATGATCTATAACTCTTTAGTTGATTGTGTCCTCCAATTTAACTTGTATTTTAATTAAAAAAATGCTCTTCTTTAAGTCAAACGGACATTCGATCTTCCATTAGCTTGAAGAATCGAACTATTTGATAGTCAATTTGGTTATTTTCGATTCTCTTGTGTATAAACAAAGCTCCAAAACACGAACTGGCTCGGGAGGAAGCCCTAATTGTGTTTTTGAGCATTCTTTTCCTTGTAAATTGCAACATAAGCCCTCTCACTTATGAAATATCGCATTTTAGTCCCTAACTCTAGATTTTTGGACACTTTAATTCATTTTTGCACATTTTCACCTCGTTTCCTCTACAATGAGAAATTTGTACCTAAAACAGAATAAAAAAACCTAAATATGAGTAGAAGTTCGCTCCAAATGAAAAGCAAAGAGACATAAATAAGTGTACAAAATACACACTTATCAACCTTCAACCTGTTGTCTCCTCCTCTATGCCGCCATCAGCTCCTCTGTCGGACTCCGTTCGGCACCATCGCGAGAAGTAGCGGTATACTAGTTAATATGTTCAAAAACTTTTTCTATCGACGACAACAACAACAAACTTAACCTTATTCTCTACAAGTAGGGGTCGGTTATATGGAACCATAACGAATAGTTACGTTGGATCGCAACTATGAATTTTTCTATGCCACACATTCCTATCCAATACCAGTTACTCATCCACCTGCTTAACACACATGTCCTTACGAATTACCTGTCTCCATGTTATTAACGGCCTCCCTCTCCCTCTCATTACATTTCCTACCTTAATACTCTCATTCTTTCTAACGGGGGCACTCTCAAGTCTCCGCAGGATGTGCACAAACCATCTTAGTTGAATCTCTCTCATTTTATCTTCAATGAGAACCGCTCCTTATCTACCACAGACATCTTCATTTGGAATTTTGTCGTCCCTGGTCTTATCACACATCCACCTCAGATACACATTTCTGCTACACTCAATTTTTATTCATTTACCTTCTTAACTGACCAAAACTAGCTACCATACAGCGACGCTGTTCTTACACCTGTTCTATACACTTTTCCTTTCAATCTCAATGTAATATTACGATCACATAAAATTCCTAAGGCACCTCTCCACTTCATCCTTCCTGCATTAATCCTGTGATTGACATCACCATTTATGTCAGCATTGTTTTGAACCACTGATTCTAGATAACAGAAACTATCACTCTTTAGTACCACCTCACTATCTAACTCAACTACAAGAGGATCCACCCTACTCCTACCACTAAATAAATACTCAATGTATTCCATTTTAGATCTACTTTACCTAAAACCGCAAACCTCTAAACTATGTCTCCAAAGTTCTAAATTATTATTTATACCTACCATACTCTCGTCAACTAAAACTATATCATCTGCAAATAACATACACCATGGTACTTCGTGTTGAATATATCTCGTAAACTCATCCATGACTAAAACAAACAATAAAGGGCTTAGTGTCAAGCCTTGGTGTAATCCTATAATAATCAAAAAATTATCTGTCATTCAACTGCATATCCTAAAAATATTATAAAAATAAAAAATAAAAATGTCGATCCGCGAAATCTTTTAATTGACATTTTTCCATGATTACCGTCTTTTTTCCTTTTTCTCTTTTGCTATCATAACCTTCATTTTAATTATGTACAAATTCCATTAAAAATGCCCAAGAATGAGTCACAATTCACCTCGGAACATCACAATTATTCACTTCGATCATGTTCGCCAAAACAAAAAAGTGAAAATAAAAATTATTTCTTGAAAACATTATTTTTTATTTTTCAGTCCATTAATTTGGAAAAAAAAAATCATGTTTTTACAAACTTCTCTCTATTTTCAACCACATACTAAAATCAAACATAAAGTTACCATATATATGAATACTACTTTATTTTCCAGTCATAGATAAACTCCTTTCAGTCGTAATAAATAGATAATGCTTAAAAACGCCCCATTAACAAAATCACAACGAAATACAGTAACCAAAACGCTCCAACTCAACAAAGTTCATAACAATATCCAGCTCAACTTAAAATCTAATGAGCGGGGTAAACAGCTCGAGTTTGTTCCTCTGGTTTAATGTGAACTGCATAACTCTCCAAGTGCATCAGAAGCTTACATCTTTTCTCCAACACCAGCACCCCTGCAATATTATTCAAATTAAAACAAATTGTCATGGAAGGGGTGAACTTAACTATTTAAAGCTAAGTATTATAAAGCTAAATATACATTAACCAACACAACTTAAAACATCAAACTCCATCAAAACAAGACGAGCAAAATATTTTGGTATTATTATTGTCATTCACCTCATCTTCTTCCGGGTGGTCTCTTCATGCTTCTTTGGCCTCTTGCGTCTCTCTGCCACTTTGAGTGCACTCCTGTCCTCTTTTGCACCTTTCTTGGATTTTCGTTTGTTTTTAGCAACAAGTTTTAAGGCCAGAGCCCCATTGTCACCATCTTCTTCTCCATCCTCCTTCATCTCCTCCATGTCATAATCATCATCCTCATGATTATCTTTCATGGCCTTTTTTCTCTTTTTAATAGCCATATTCAGAACTGGAGCAGCAGTCATATCACCACCTTTTTCATCCTTGCTGTCCTCAAGCCCATGACGTGCACCATTTACTCGTATGCTCGCCAGGCACCTCTTCCTTATATTCCGCAGTCTTACCCGTTCACATTCACGCGCACGTGCACGTTCACGTGCACATGTACGTTCGCGTTCACGTGCACGTTCACGTGCAATTGCACGTGGACATGTGCAACAAGTGCGCCGCCCCATCGTCCCCTACATACGCAGGCAAATCTTTAGATGATATCTTTCCTCACACAGGCCACAGCCTCAATATTTCAGAGAATGCCACTAATTACTCAAGACCCAAAACTCAGTATCAACATGACCTCAGAACCTAATCTCAAAATGTATTTAAAGAATATTTAGATGCGACTTTGTTTCTGTAACAACATTAGGCAAGCGCAGATAGACAAACCAAAAAAAAAAAAATCAAACAAACGAAGTGATATACATCAATTGCTGGCTAGTAAAAAACAGAACCTAGGCTCAGATGAAGATATCCTTTTTGGTAATACAAATGAACAGAGTTCAAATTTCAGCTAGACTCAACATTAGACATACACACATACACGATAGCTACCAACTAGTCCATTGGATATGAAACCAAAAGGCAATTATTTTGTTCAGAGGCATTAATCAAATCTAGTTACGTGAAAAGGCCAAATCCACTTAAGAAAACCTAATTTATTTTGAAAAAGAAAAAGGACAAATCGACTACTGAGTAAAACCATCTGTAGACATCGGTTCTTATCTGCAAAATGAAACATAAGAAAATTAGCCAATACCGCAAATAGTAGAGAAAATTATAAATCATTAAATCGTTTATTTAGGTTTATATAAAATTTTAATAAATTCATTATCAAACACGAACGACGGTCATCAATCAATAAAACATAAGAAAAATAACCCCAAATCCATTGACTAAAACTATCCCCAGAAATCCACTTAAGAAAACCTAATTTATTTTGAAAAAGAAAAAGGACAAATCCACTACTGAGTAAAACCATCTGTAGACAGTGGCGCGCGTGCTGGATCCGCAGGAAGTTCTCTATACTCACCGGCAGATGCGCAGAAAACCAGAGATCGTACTAAATCAAGAAGATGAATACGGCAGGGTTTGGGTGTTTCATTTTAAATTGGACCATTTTTGTGGACTTTTATTCTAGAAAAATGGGGGCCTAATATCAACAAACCCAACTCATCCTTCAGGCTTCTCTATGCGTGCGTGGTGCGTCTCGGAATTCAATTTATGTACTTGAAATTGAATTGTTAAAGGTTATTTTTCACGTGTATTTTATTTTGCGTTCATTATGTCCCCGTTTTTCAACTTTTTTTTTTTCACTTTCCATCATTTTTTATAAATTTTTTATCCATTCTTTCTTTACTCTAAATCAATCACATTCACATATCTCATCACATCCATAAATCTCAACCACTCAACTCCACTCATTCTCTCTCCTCTTTTACAATAAAAACCTTTAAAACCCATTATAATATATTCCCTAACACACCCTATTTCTCTTACTTTGTAGTTGATTTGAATTTTACACTAATGAAATTAATTTAGTTTATCTCAGATTTATCTTAAACTTAATTTTAATCTAGCTATTTAGTATAAAGGAGAACTAGGGTATGGTTAGTTAATTTTTTATTAGAGTACTTCGTTTAGTTCAGTTAGTTTAGTATTGAAACTGAATCAATAGTAGATCTTTGTTGATTATTTTTCTTTTATATTAAAGATTTAGTTAATAATTAGTTTAGTTAATTATTGATTTGAACGGATAATTGTTGTTTAAGTTCTTTTTCCAATTCTTTCTTTCTTTCTTTTTTTGAGATTTTAATATATTTTTGCAAATTTTATGTGTTATTAAATTGATTTACAAGTTATGAAAGCGTCTTTTCAACCTAAATGTAATATCTAATCCAGCTATTACTTCTAGTTTAATACAAAATTTAACACTTATTGACAACAAAATGAAGTCTCGAGTTCAAACTGAAATAGCATTAAATTCTTTCTTTTATTATTTTGGGGTTTAGTAGATTATATTTTAATAATATTATATTATTTCTTTATATTTTGGTGCATTTATGTCTATCTTAGTAATTATTTATATCATTAGTCAACGATCGTCAACGGCGGTCAACGGTCAATGGCTTGTCACGCCCCAATGCTTTTTAAAAGGTTATAGAGATAGATTTGTTGGAAATACAATTAGAATTCTCTGGAAAGCTTCTACACAAGACGTGGAGTATTCTAAGTCTTATATCTAGAATAATCCATTGTAAATATCATGTAAATATTTTAGATATTTTTTAGAGAATTGTAAAGGATTCTAGATGGCGAATGTAGGCCGCTAGATCTAATTGATCACCACTATCCATTCAAATGAAGTGGGAACTATAAATAGGGTTCTTGCCCCTTCATTTGTAACTATCCAAGATGTTGTAAAACAATAAAGATTTCATAGATTCTCCCTAACTCTCTTGATAGTATTCTGACTTTTGTGTGTCAAATTTTTCTTACTTGGCTTTCTTCGTCCAACAAAGGCTTACTTGGTGTGATTACCGCAATGGGCGGCAGAATTTGGGAAACGCTAAGGCCGCACGTTATTTGGTGAAAGCTACTACGAGTACACGTGACAGGCCGGTCTAACTGAACGAATTTCCTGAATCCGTCCCTGTCTGTAGACATCGGTTCTTATCTGCAAAATGAAACATAAGAAAATTAGCCACTACCGCAAATAGTAGAGAAAATTATAAATCATTAAATGTTTATTTAGGTTTATATAAAATTTTAATAAATTCATTATCAAACACGAACGACGGTCATCAATCAATAAAACATAAGAAAAATAACCCCAAATCCATTGACTAAAACTATCTGGAGAAATCAATTCTTACCCGCAATGCAGTGCCGCTAGACTACCTTAGTGGAAGAAGGGGAAAAAGTACTGCCGCCGAGGGAAAAATACCTTGCCTTTGTTAAGATGAAAAAAAGGGATTCGTCTCTTAAAATGCTGGGAAAGTAGAGACGGGTTAATTATCATAGTGACCACTGAACTTTACCTTTTTTTTCCTATTTGGTCATTCAACTTTAAAATCTCTTCTAACTAGGACGGGGCATGGGTTGAATTTGGGGTCAATTTTGATCCAACCAAACTAATTCGGTTTCGTGAAAGGTGAACACAATCCAACCCACTCGAAGAGTAAAACCAATCCAATCCAACATTCCAACCCAACTAAAGTCGGTTTTGGTTTGTCGATTTGGAATTTGGCATAATAACAATGTAATATAAATTTTTAGCATTTAAACTGATACAAAATTAGTTATTAGCAAAATCCAATTCTAGACTGTACATTGACGATTTTGTAAAGTCATACACTATGAATTCCTATTTAATTTTTTTTACTCATTTTCTCACAATGTATTGATTTTTCCAATTTTTATTTTTAATTATATTTAAATTAACTAGTAGGTTGGGTTGGGTTGGGTTTGATTGGGTTGACATGTATAACCCAAACCCAATCCAAAGTAGTGAAAAACCCAATCCAACTCTAGTGGGTTAAATTGGGTTGCGCAGATTGAGCCGTTTAGGTTGGTTTTTGCCCAGCCTTACTTCCAATAATTACTGAATTTAACTGAACAGCTATCTGTTCAAATAGCAAATCAAGGAAATAGGTTTGTACTGTACTTTTCTTGTGCCTTCAGTTTAACAGCAAGGAATCAAGTACAATGGCGTTGCCAGAAATTTCAAATATCGAATTGCTCAACCATACTTGATCTCTCCTTAACTATATTTGTACCCTTTCCAATTGTGTTTATGTCCACTTCAACTCTATTTGAGGTTTCCCAAATTCTATTTGTGTTCACCTCGTCAATATTTTCTTCTGCTACTCTTTTTTTTTTTTTTTTGAAATATCTCTACATATTCCAAAATATGCAAGAAGAATGATATATCAAATTACATATCTAATTTGAATCGGGACATAAACATTACACAGTTACACCCAAATTACTAAACTAAATAAGAATACTAAATTCAAATTTCAACATATCAAACACTAGAAGCCAAAGTAATTACTGCAGATTCAATTTCAAACCACCTATTTGATTAATTAAGCCTAATTGATCAATTAAACCCATTACAGACCAGAAGCAACCTAATTACTCCAACAAGCTAGTCACATCTAAAACAGTACCCCCTCTCCCTACTATTTATCTCGTCCTATAAATAAATTTGAGTCCATGGATTATTATATATGTCCAGCACAATTCACCCCTGGAGGCATGCCTCATTGAAATCATAAGTTTCAATATGACCTTCCAAAAATTTTGGAAAACACACAATTGCAAATTTAAATATTCATCACTATCACAATTGTAGGGAGGTTTTTTTTTTTTTTTTTGAGATAGAAATATCATATGTCTATCCATCTTCAACAAGACTCAAACCAAAAAATTCCTCCACAATCTGCAAAAATATTCCTTCAAGTTCCCCTTCCTAATCTACCAAAATTCTTCATATCCCTTTTCTATGGTCCAATTTACTGCGATAAAGTGGTACACTAGTTTTTCACTCAGCCTCATTCAATTGTTCTCATGCACACCACATAACTAGTTAACAACTTTATATGTCTCAAACTCAAATCTTATTTGAGAAATTTTGAAATTCTTTGTAAAATTCTCTTAATTCATAGGTATAATAGGAATGATATATCATGCTTCGAGTATTAGAACTTATCCGAAATTTTTTTCCTTTTTTTCTTCTTGAGGGAAGAATTTATCTGAATTTAAGTACTTGTACATGTGGCATGTTGCCTAAGGCAAAACAATATAGTTCTAGGATCAAAGATTATCCAGTAGTCTACGAAATATATCAATGATACTATTAGTACCCCACGCGGGTACTCGTGTTTAAGGAATTCATAGCTAATGTAGCATTTATAAAATCAAGTGTAATTTTATGAAAAATAAAAGTTGCGAATTTTTCATGCAGTACACATGCGGACAAATATCAGATCAGGATTAAATATATCTATGGATATTTTAATTAAAAGGGAGAATACTAGAATTAGATTAGTCATTTAAAACCACTTAGTGCAAAACGTAATAGTACTTAATAATATTACTCCTATGCAAAATCTGTAAAAAAAAAAGGGCATTTGACCAATAGCTACATTGATGGGGAAAATTTGCCCACTAAATCATGCACATCTCTTTTTTGATCATTAACTCATTTTTTACACAATAAGACCAAAATAGAATTTAAAAATTACAAATTTACAATAATGTCATTCTAATAAAATAAACACCCAAATTTACAGCAATGCCACTCTAATGAAAATAAAGTAATAAACATCCAAATTTACAACAATGCCACTCCAATAAAATAAACATCCAAATTTACAACAATGACATTCTAATTAAACAATTCCAAATTTACAACAATATCACTCTAATAAAATAAAGTAATAAACATTCAAAATAACAACAATGCTACTCTAATAAAATAAACATTCAAATTTACAACAATGTCACTCTAATAAAATAAACACATTTTCTCTCTCCAAATTACCATCACAAATAATTTTGCTCAACATTCAACTTTTCTTTTCCCCGTTTTTGACTTTCTCACTCTACGCACTTTCTCTTTCCAGATTAACACTGCAGGTAATCTCGACCAATATTAACTTCTCCGTTTCTCCATCTCCGGCTTTCTCTATCTACTCACTTTCTCTCTCAAGATTACCACCCACGTAATCTCAATCAACATTCAACTTCTCCCTTCCTTCATTTCCAACTTTCTCTCTCTATGCACTTTCTCTCTAGATTACCTCACTAGGTAATCGATTCACCACAAGTAATCTCGCTCAACATTCAACTTCTCATTTCCCACATCTTCGACTTTCTCTATCTACGCATTTTTCTCTACAGATTACCATCACAGGTAATCTAGATTAACATTCAACTTCTCCATTTCTCCGTTTTCGATTTTCTCTCTCTACACACTTTCTCTCTCCAAATTACGGCCACAAATAATCTCGATAAACATTCAACTTCTCCCTTTCAAGTCTTTCACCTTCTCTCTCCAGATTACCTCACCAGGTAATCAGATTACCACCACAAGTAATCTTAATCAATATTCAAATTCTCCCTTGTCTCTGACTTTATCTCCCTACGCACTTTCTCTCTCCAGATCACCTAGCCAGGTAATCAAATTACCAGCACAAGTAATCTCAATTAATATTCAACTTCTCCCTTCATGTCTCTGACTTTTTCTCTCCGGATTACCTCGCCAGGTAATCAGATTACTACCACAAGTAATCTTGATCAATATTCAACTTCTTCACCCCGCCACCACTATCCCACCACCGCCACCACCCCATTGCGGCCGCCACCATTCCTCTCCCACCTCCCCACCACAATTCCACCACCACCACCACCAAACCACCACCGCCACCACCACTTCACCACCATTCCAACACCGCCCCATTTCACCACCACCCCACCACCACTACCACCATTCCACCACCAAGTGGTGCCACTACCACCATCCACACCCACCCTACCCCACACCACACCACCATTCCACCGCCGCCACCATTCCACTACCACCACGTTGTCACCGCCACCACCACCACCACCACCATTCTTCTACCACTACCCCACCACCACCACGATCACCCCTCATCACCACTATCTCTCACGCCACCGCCGCCACCCAATCGCCATCGCCACCATCATTACCACCACCATTACCACCACCATTATTCCACCACCACCACCAAACCATCGCCACCACCATTCCACCATGGCCACCACTATTATTTACACCGATAATACTATTACCTACCGTAATAATATTATTATCGATATTATTACATGTCCCGGTAATCATATTACCTTCCCTTGTAACAGTATATCACCTATCCCAATAATTATAACGAAAACACTAAAAATGTCATTTACCTACCCCGGTAATCAAATTATCTACCATGATAATTATAACCAGAATAATAGAACACCATTCACAACTTCTTTTAGGATTAGAACACTAAATTTTGCACATAAATCAAGAAGAAATAAGGAATAATCTGCCAACATTCAACGTCTGGCTTATTCGTCATCCTACCTTCTCTCTACACACACTCTCTCTAAAAAAGTAAAGAAATCAACCATAAGAAGAATATTATCTATCACAGTATCATTCTAGATGTTTGATTCCCAAAATTAGATCCTCTATTGGCAAACCTCGAGTTTAGCTCAATAAATAAAGGCACCATAATAAAGTTAATAGAGAATAAGACAGCAAAGTCAGATACTACAACATTTGAAGATGAATTAAAGCCCAACATACAAGATACAATAAGCTTCCATTTTGCAGTAGTAAACTAATGCCAATTTCTAGAAATCATACGAAAATAAAAAACAGTTAAAAGTATCACTGAGTTGACGCTCGGTTATATGCCGTGATAATCCTCCAACAAATATGCAGTATTCTTGCTCGGTTTTTCACCCATAGACGAAGGGCTGGAGTGGAGGGCAGTGGCACTGGCTCTGGCTGATGTTTGGAGCTATCGTCTTTCTTGATTTCACCTAAAAGTGAAACTAAATCTTCTATTGTCGCTGGAGTAATTGGGGCAGCTAGAGTATTATTACAAAATAACACATATGTAATGACAAAACTCATCGTAGAATATTACTCCAAAATTGATCTTTATCACCAACAAATAGTGACAAAAAACTCTAGATCTGCCTATGCCAGTTGCCACAACAAAACAAAGTTAAGAGAAAAAAAAAACGACTTTAATAACTGGCACGTCTCAATTCAATATTGGAGGATTCAATTCGCTTTCTCTATCCTCTCATCCTTCTCTCCAAACGTGAATTCTATCCCTTTGCCAACTTTCCAATCGTGTTACAACTTTCACGCGCCATCGCAATAATGGCGGCGGACGAATGTCGGGCAAATCCATATCGATAAATTGGAGGTGTTTAAATCCTTTACCACAATAATTAGCGTCGCATTTGAATCCTTTCCCGTAAATCCCACAAAAATGAACATCCTCCGACAATAGCTTGATAGCATCGACCTCTGTTATCTCGAAATCGTCAAAATTATCAGATCTATATGAGTCTCAATCTTCATATTCGTTGAGGAAAACACTAACTTCAAATTATCACTTCTTCTGTAATTGGTAATTGGGGGAAAAGATTGGGAGAACGGAAATCTAGGATGGAGAGAGAAAGACATCGAAAAAGGAATTTTGAGCGAAGAGAATGAGAGAGAGAGAGAGAGATTGGTTAGAGAAAAATGGTCATTGTATTGTAGGAACACAGAACATAAGGCAATGGGCAAAAATGTCCAGAAAATGTATAAGAAAGTTATTGGTAAATAAGTTTTTAAAAGTTGTATTTATTGGTTAAGAAATAAGATGTTCAGATTTAGTGAGCAATAATGGCCCTTGTCTTGTATTTCTTGGGCATTTTCTCAAAAAAATTTAGTAATTCATTATAATTATTACCTTATCATGAAAACTTTATGAGTTTTTTTTATTATTTAGGCAAAAATAAATTCAATTCTAGTTTGTTGACATTACAATTCTTTTCATATTTTTACATTGCAATTGCATCACTAATTTTCAAGACTATCGCAAGCAAATCACAATTCTCGACCGTCGTCACTAAACCAAGTAATAGTTCATTATCAACATCAATCTGGAGTATTAATGCACCTCATAATTTTTATTTTTAATAGAAGAATCTATATATAAAGAAAAATGAAAAAAAAAATTCCCGCATAAACATCCTATTTTTCCTATTTTCCAATTTTTTTAACTAGCCATTTCACCCATGCATTGCACGGGAGCTCAATTTTAAACTAATATATTATATATTATTTCTAATGATGGAATATTTGTCAAATAATACCTAAACGCGTCTATAGAAAGTTTGACATAGTTCCCATTGTAATTATTACATATCAATCCTATAAATATTACACAAAATAATCACTTCTATACACAAAATAGGAAGTAAACCTAATTCCACAAAATAATAAAAAAATACACATAAACACAAAACAATACAGATAAATTACATGAAAATAATCACTTGTTATATTACACAAGTGACGCTTCTATACTTGTTATATTGCACCTTATCTCTTTGAACACTGCAAAAAATTATAGATGTTTTGTGAGCGAGATATCATTCATCATTCCCAAGAAAATTAAGATTGAACAAAATTGTCAAAGCACAATTGTTTACGTTTCAAGATCACCCACGTTGATAAGATAATCACATCACCAATATAACTCCAACAACAAACGGAAACAAACATTATCCCTAGAGAAACATAAGAGGTAAAAACCCAAAATGTATAAGTATTAATGAACCACGTCGATATATAAGCATGGTACAGTTATAACAAGTTCGTGCAAGTAATAAAACAAAGCACAATATTATACCTTGCTAGATGACATTGCACGAACTATAAATTAGTGAAGACTTCTTCGTACATGACATTTGTAGTCGTGTTGGTAGGCCGATCATCATCATCACATATCATAAATTTCAAACCACTCCTATTCGTCACACGAGATACCACGACATACAGCTGGCCATGGGTACAGATTGATTTCCTCAAGAAAACGCCAACATTTGTGAGTGTCTGCCCTTAACTTTTGTTGATATTCATGGCATAACAAACAATCAAAGGAAACTGTCTCCTCATAAAAGTGAACTGCAAGCTTATATCAGATGGAGTTAGACTCAATCTAGGAATGAGGAATTCCTCTATGGCATTTATCCCATTCAACAATCTCACAGCTATCACATGTCGCCAAGCGTCACCAAGCCTAGGGATTATAAGCCAAGTACCGTTACACAGGCCAGAGGCTTGGTCAATATTACGCATCAACATAATGGAAACACCCATTTCAACCTTAACACATGATGCAGACCTCCAGAGCAATTAATCCCATACAAGAATTCTGGAGTATGAATCTCGCGGAGCAAATCAGTGTCGGAGTCATCTGATTTACACGTGGTATCAAAACTGTAGTACAAACGCATCTCAAACTCATTGAATCCTTCTATGAAATCATTAACTATGCCAATGTCTTCAAGCATGGGGGCAAGTATGGCTCTCCCATTAAGGTACGACGGAGAATGCCCGTCGATCAGGAAATTTGGGTAGGTGCTATTATCAATAGACCTAACAGGATCCGACAAAGCAGGAACCAATAGATCATCAAGTATTTCTATTGCAAGCTCGCCATCATTCGGTCCTGCAACTTCACCATCTCCGATACTCAAAATCCATTCTGAAAAAGAACGAAGATCATCAGAGTGCTCATCCTCAGATCAATTACGCAATCTCATATTCTTCGTTAGTCTAAGCACTATGCAGTGGTCCCAGATATATAATGCGTTCAAGGATGCATTCACAATGTGTTGCCTCGATCCCTTTGGTATAACCGTAAGAATTTGTCTAAAGTCCATTCCGAAAACAATAGCCTTACCACCAAATGGTAGACGGCACCCACTGGGGTTAGTGAATCTAGCAATGTCCTTCATTGTGCGATCTAGTTCCTCAAAACAATACTTGTTAGTCATTAGGGCCTCATCCTAGATAATCAACTTGCTACGCTGTATAAGCTCAGCCAAATGACTCCCCTACCTGATATTACATGTCAAATGTTCTTCCACATTCAATGGGATGGCAAATCTAGAATGAGTAGTTCTAACCCCAGGGAGTAGAAGTGAAGCTATAGCGCTGGATGCTACAGTAAGCATTATTTCCCCACAAGACCTTATCTCAGCCGACAAGGCCCTCAATAGGAAAGTTTTTCCTGTACCTCCATATCTATACAAAAAGAAAACTTCGCCCTAATCACTGTCAACAGCTTTCATTATGGTGTCGTACACACCACGCTGCTCATCAGTCAAATCCATCAACAACTGGGAATGTTCCTCAACCAATGCATCCTTATCGTAGTCCAACTTATCATGTATGAGAATATTGTTCGGAGAAGCGAAGAAGGAGCCATCCGAGAATGGCATAGAATAGTCTTGAAGGCTTTTCCCCTGTAAGTGGAGCAATTTCTCAATCGCAGTCCGTGCATAATTCTTCTTCTGATCTTCAATTAGCTGAATCTCTGCGACAATAATTCCACTCTCAGAGAAATACGAATAAAATAAAGATGGGAATAAACCTTGCAAAAATTAACAATCTTACATAGGTAAAATATCTATAAGATTTCTCTAAAACAACACAACCAAACAACAGATAACATTCGTACTTGGATTCTGGAGACTCCTTTGTTGGCCGACTTCAATATCATTCGAAAGATATTTCCAGCACTTTTCCCACAACTCCTCAGGCCTATCCAGGCAAGCAGGAAACAACACAATGACAAAGAGATTTCGCACTTAAACATTGCTTGATCCAATACCATCAACAGTACGATGACATTTTTTTTCCTAATACATCTATAGGCCAAAAAGAGAGTAGTACATTATTAACATCTCCGTAAATATATGCAATAATCAGTAAATGCCACCGTGCAATAATTCAGTAAATATATACATTATTAGCCATACAGATGTGGACATTAATAAGTGGGTTAGCTGGTGCTTTTCTTGATCTCTCCATAGTCTACTTGTTGCTTTGTGCATCTGCTGTAGCATATTTAGCATCAAAATTTCTGGGGATTGAGCTTACCGTGCATGCCCTTGTGAAAAGCAGCTATATGGCTTAGTAACCCAAAGGGCATTAAAAGCAGCAGCAGCAGCAAACCACTCCAACCATCCTCATTCTCAGCACCACAACACCAAACCACTCCAACAAATCCAATAAAAACAGCTGAATATCAGCTGCAAATCCAATACTCGAAAAGCTGAGAATTGCAAAGACACAATAGCTTTTTCTATTACCAAACCAAAACACACAATAGCTTTAGCTAGCAAGATTAAACTAAATTAAAACCATATCCATTATCAAAATATCAAACCATTCCACCCATATCCATCAAAACCATATCAATCCAATATTCTAAAAACTAAAACAATCAATTATGACCAAACACAAAAAAAAAAAAAAAAAAAAAAAAACTGAATTCTCTCAATCCTAAGGCTTTTCAATCTGCACATGCTTCGTCTTCTTATTTGTATTTGAACCAGCAGCTGAATCATATTCATCATTCCCATTGGCACGCTTAGAGGAAGCGTGTGGTGGAATCATCGCCGCCAACTTCAAAAGATGGCTGCAATATACCAAAAAAAAAAAAAAAAAAAGAGAAAAATGTAGTGGGTGCCATGCATAAAAGCAAAGAACAATACAAAGAAAGCTTATCTTAGAATATTAAATTTCCTAAAATTTAAGAAATAAAAGAGCATCCAAACACCCAAGTTAAATCCAATCGTGTTCGTTGATCAACCGGTTTCCCATGTCAACTTGCGTCTTTGACCAAACAAGATTTTAGTGTAACTTGGCCCGGCTTCTGATATGAATTCATGGGTTTCCGCCCAAAAATATTCATTTTAACCAAATAAAAGTTGATACGATTGGATTTTGATAGTTGGATCATTCACTAAAATATGAATAATCATGATATTAATGTTGTAAACTGTGACAATTTATCAGCATTATAATGATTGTTTGCGGTGTATATATAATTAGAGAGCAATTTGGCCGCCCTTCATAAATATTGTTTCACAACTCAACCGTGTCATATTCATCATGCTTTTTCTTTATCACTGGGGCCGAGTCCGTGCCATGCACGTGAGCGTGGATTGGTTTGTTCTAGCGTCGAAATGTTCCCATTGGTTCACCATTTGATAGAAAATGTGATATCTAATTTTCCGAACAACGAAAAAGCATTTATTCCAGTTTTGCAAACTCGCTGCAAAATATTTTACCACACAATATCATTCATTAATAGATTTTAAGGTACAATCTATTAGTCCCAAGTGCTGTCCATAGTTATATCTTTATACAGTAAGGCTATATATGACATAGATAGGAGGCAGCCTAGGTATTGCACCTAGAATAAATTTTTTCGGAAAATGGAACTGGTTTTTTTACATCGTTTCCTAAAATGATGGAGCTAGTTTAGGAAATGGTGTCCATTTTAATGCGCTTTGCCAGATGCAAAGATGCACCAATGTATGTGGTAGCATATGTTTCGGTTGAAGCCCCGAGTGTGTTCTTCTGGTAAGAGATGTCTTCCAAGTCGGTATTCTCGTGCTTCTCTTGCTATTACTTGTCCAACCCAACCACCTCGAACCTCTTTGTTACAAATTGTTGTCGTGAGAAAACAGATTTTCCACGATCTCGTCCATCCAGCTTGGCAAAACACGACTAAATCTAAATGGATTAGTTCCCATATATTTCAAACTGAACATAATAGCTTGTGACCTTCAATTGAATTCCACTTAAAAACATTAGTAGGAATTCTTTTGACAAACAAACTCGAACACTATATTAAAGGGTAAGTAACGCAATAGAGTGACAATTTCCCATCACTTTCATAAATTGATTCAAGAAACAAAAATAAATAGAGTGAAGTGATAAACAAAATTAATAATACAATTGGAACGTAGCCCATCATTACAACGACAAACTAATTTTAGTAAACAACGAAAACTTTTGGTCAACATAAGAATAACATTTTCTTTATACGGTAAATTGTGTTCGTGATCCCCAGCTTTTCACTTCATTTCCACTTTGATCCCCTGTCTTTTTTTTTTCTTTTTTTGTAATCGCACAATCCTCAATCTTTCAAAAATTAGCGGCATTACTCCAAATGGGCCTGTTAACCTACGATGATTATTCAATAAAATAAGAGTAATTTGATAATTTAACATGTATTTTTACATTTTATTAATAAATAAAGATTAAGTCTTCATCTTCATTTAAAATTTAAAATTTATTATAAAATGAAGGCTCTCGTAGTTTTTGTTGAAAATTAGCTCTCCTAGAGAACTTGCTTGGTCTAATCTCTGTGAATCATTAGGCCCAAGTGAATAATCCTACTTTTATGTTGGACAACCTTAATTATTCCTTATACCAATAAGAAAAGAGAGTAATCCAAAACTTCCATGAACATGCATTCAAAAAATTAAAAATTATTATGCTTACTGGATGAGATTCATTGCCACATTCAATATTTTGATTGGGAAGCGCTACTTAACCCTACCAATTTAATCCTCACACCCACATTTTCTGCTTGAAGACGAATATAGCCTTTGTAGTCGGCCTTCAATGACAGAACATGCATGTTCAATGCTCGGCCAAGAATGGCCGAGCATCATAGAAGGATGCTCGGCCAAGGATGGCCAAGCATCCTTTGGGATGCTCGGCTAGCTTTGGCTGAGCATGGCCGTTTTATATTTAATAATAATCATGTATTAATCATGTGTTAAAAAAACTTATAGAATAAGAAAACTAATTGATAAATTAATTAAAAACTACAAACTACAGACTACAAATAAGGAAAACTAATTCTAACCAAGTTAAATCACCCTAGGCATACCGGGTGATAAAATAAAATTACAAATAAATAAACAAAAAATCAAAATTACTTCGAAAATAGAAAAACGCTGATTTCGCTGCCTAACCGTGCATAACAATGGGTTTGACTCGCGGTGTCGAGCTCCCCCAAATCGATATATTATTTATCCAAAACAGAGTTTGGATGCCAATTTCCTAAACAAATAATTATCATAAACAAATAATTAATATTATTAACACGTGATTATTGTTAAATATAAATTAATTACACTATAAATTTAATTTATAAAATTAAAAAATAATAATAAAAAAAGGAAGCTCGGCCATCATTGGCCGAGCATCCTTGTAGGTTTTCCAGACTGGATCTCAACCCGTTCAATATATTAGATCAAATAGGTTGAGGACTTCGTGAATCTATATATTAATAAAGAGAGACACATTTTTTTAATTTGGTTGGAACCAGTTTTTTCCGCTCATAAAATTTCACTTATATTGATCTTTTTGAATTTTTTGGAGACTATTTTCTCACTCATAAGATAACACAAGTATCCTTATTTCAGCATTATCCTTAAACAACCATGATTATCCTACCATAATAATTATCTACATTCTATAATTCTATATTGTATATTTATATTTATAAAAAAAATTATTTACATTCACATTTTTATTTATTCTTATCCTATATCTATATATATATATATATATATTAATAAATAGAGACCGATTTCGGAGGAAAAATTTTCCCTCATATTTTAGCATTTTTTGAATTTGGTTTTCCCGCTCACAACACATTAATTATATTTCACAATAGATATATAGAATATACATTAACATATAGATTAATAATGATTAACCATATATATTAGGAGTTTGATTCTTTCCTTCGTTTCTTTTTTATCCGATAGTAACATAGACTATATATTAGGAATTTGATATCCATCTTATTGTCTTTAACTTATCATCATGTATGTATTGAAATATTTTGTTTATAAATAAAGTAAGTATAAATTATAAACAGGCATAGACATAAATTTTTAACAAAAGTTAGACATAATGTAATTTATTAGATATATTCTGCTAAATTCTCTCCTCATTTTTGTGAAAATTACTTTTAAAAATAATTAACTATTTTTAGAAATAATTAATTTATTACATATAAATAGCTAAGAACCGAAAAATAATTCTATACAAAATAAAATTAATTAAAATTAATAATTTTGTTAAGATTTAATTTTTTTGGGATGCAAAATTACCAATCATTAAATTTTGACAATTTTTTTTTTAAAAACGTAACATTTAAATTTAAAAATTACACTGTACTCATTAATTTATTTTAGAAATAAATAATTATTTTTAAAAATAATAAGCTACAAAATAAAATTATTATTAGCAATTTCGCTAAAATATAATCTTGTGAAGATATAAAATTATAATTCATTAATTTTTTACATGAAAATTAAAAGAAACATGCAACATGAAAATTAAAAAATTAGATAAAACCTTTTAATGAATTTCATAAATAATTAATTATTTTCAAAAATAAAAATAGTTAAAAAATTAATATTAATTAAAATGAGCAATTTTGCAAAGGTTTAGCGGGTGTTAGGTTGCAAGTTTTTGCAATTTTTTTATAGATTTTAATGTGTAATAGGAAAGAAAATGAGTGGGGTTGAGTGATGGAGATTTATATAGTGCAGTGAATCCCAAAAAATATATGGATGTAATTGATTTGACTTTAAATTAGAATGTGTGAAAATGTGTAAAAAGTTGTTAAAAGTTGTAAAAGAACGAATTTTAGTGTGATAAAAGAGATATGTAGCATCAATTTTTCTAATTACTTGAATATATATCTATATCTGTATTTATACCTTTTATATTGGAAGATATCTTTTAAATTATAAGATATCTTTAAAGTTAGATTCGTACAATTCTTAAAATTGTGGTTATATATTAAGCTAATTATTTTGAAAACAATTAATTCTATTTAGAAATAATTAGTTTAAAAATGAAAATTATTTAAATTAATTATATTTCACTTAATTATTATTAATTATATTAAAAAATTTTAATTGGACATCGTTTCAATGGACAAAGATTATTCAAAATTAATTATATTTTTCAAAAGGGAATAATATAATTAATTTAATAAACAAAAAAATTAAAATTCATGAGATTGCTACAGTTAGACAGATTTTTCCTAAAATTGAAATAAATTTTTTACATTGTAGGATATCTTTTAAATTACAAAATATCTTTAAAATTAGATTTATATAATTCTTAGAACTATAGATTTAAAGCTAATTATTTTAGAAATAATTAAATCTTTTTAAGATAATTAGATAAAAATTAAAATTAATTTTTAGATGATTTAATTGGTTTTAGTTTCATTAGATAGAAATTCACACAGTTTTTTTGGATGAAAATTAATAAAAAATAATTATATTGCTAAAACGAGAAAAATAGTATTAATTTAAAAAAATAATTATAAATTAATCATATTACAATCTATTGGCAAGATTTCTCCTAAAACACAAAAGATATCTTTTAATATCTTTAAAATTAAATTCATATAATTCTCAAAGTTGCGGCTATTAAACTAATTACTTTAGACATAAATAATTAGCTTAAGAATAGTTAGCTTAAGAATGAAAATTAGTTAAAATAAATTATACTATAGGTAATTAATTCATTACGATGACACGATTATGACACGACATAGATGAGAATGAGAATTTTCTAGCGAGGGCAGTTGACGAAGAATGGGAAGTTCCCTCTTATTTCATTTTTCACTCGACTTCGATTAAATGAAGATATGCCCGAGGCAAAGATAAGGACAATACCAGGGTATTGGGTCTGCCAAACTGTACCTACCATATTGTCATTTCTATAATATATTTATTGTAGATTATATTTCACAATAAAATTTTATAAATTATTATTCATATATTGATTGTCAATATCATGTATCACACGGGTGTAGAATTAATATCCCCGAATGTATATTCAAATATAATAGAATGTAACATAATTTCAAAAAAAAAAACTATAAGCTCAGCAAAAGTTAACGGAGTTTTTTATTTTAGTTATTTTAATAATTATAGCATTTAATTTAATATTGTTTTATTTTGCATTTAAATTAGCACAACCTCTATCACAAATTGTTATCCCATTCAATACAAGTGAAACTTTATCAAAATTTTTATAAAATTCTTTCACTATTATATTAATTAAGTTTAGTGCTCTAACCAATATTCAGTTCACATTTTTTGTTGTTCTATTTTTATACTATTAATATTTATCAAAACCTTTATTTGTTGTAAATTAAGTTTTGTGCTTTTTGGTAAGTTTCGCCTTTGATGTTTGTAGGATGGATTAGTATGAAATACATGCGAAATTCTATCAAAATTTTCATAAAATTATTTTATTGGCTATATTAATTAAGTTTATTTAATTAAGTTTATTGTTGTGGCCTCTTATTTACTTTATTATCATCGAGGTCTTATAAATTGTTTAATGAGATGTGTTCTTACTTGTGCTATTATAAGTTACCATGTATATCGATCATACAACCATTCCTTGCGCATTGCGTGACAAGAAAGTTACGAAGGAAAGACTACAACATGTTGTCCATTGCGCATTCAAGATTGATGTATTTATGAATTTTATAGTATGCTTGGTATTATTGTCTAATGTAATTTTGTGGATAATTAACGAATATTATTATTATTGGATACGAATGTAAAATTATGCTGTTCATGGAGATTTCCGAAATATTAATTGTTACAAGTTGTATCAATATTCATAGGGTGGAATTGACTAAAATACAAACGAAACTCTGTTGAATTGTTTTTGTTTTTTAAAAGTGAATATGCTTTACTTAAATCGTGTGATGTTTTAGATTGTAGTGTTATTTTTTTGTAATCATTTTCAATACTGATAACTTATATATATATTAATAGGAATTACGTATCAATGTATCCGGCTCCCGTGCAGCGCACGGGTGTTACTGCTAGTGACCAATAAAAGAAAGATGAATGACTGGGAATTCGCCAAACTATAAAATTTTTGGCAAAAGTTCAGCGTGCCCATCAGACTGAGGACTTCGTGAATGTTAATGACATGAGTAATTTGGTTATTCGTTGATTTGATATCTTTTCCAGAAATTACTTGTCAATAGGTTGCTCATTTTTCTCTAATTTAAAAACTTGAGCTTCAATCTGCCAACAAAATAAACTCCAAATAATTGAAATAATCAACTGAAAAACACGTAAAAAAAAAAAGAAAGTATAATTATGATTTAATCCAACCCTTCCACAGGATGTTAGAAGCTGAGATAATATTATGTCATTATTTGTTTCCTCACTCACAGAACTCGCAGGGAATTTCCCAATGGCATTAGCTGAAAAGATTGATACATAATTATATATATAGACAGAGTCATATTTTTCGATGAAAAATAAAAATTAAGACTAACGAAGCGTGTAAGCGTAATCTTTGCATATGTTACTTGCCCCATAAAGAATCACTATACTGATTGAATGATTAGACCATTTTCTCAGTACCCATTGTAAGGTTAAAAGGCCATCATGGTGATCTCTTTCAATGGCTACGTACAGTTTCTCCAATTGAATTTCCATAACTCTGCCCGATAGAAGCTTTATTTTCTTTTCTTTGCACAAGAAAGTAAAAACTCCAGTAGTTCGATCATGGGAAATAGGCACGAGAAAATGAAAGCTAACAAATCACGAGTTTTGCTAGAATCGAAGTAAAACCTGCAGAAAAGAACAAGAGTCATCTGCAGGCTATAAGAAAGAAGCATTAGACATTGTACAAATTGTGCAGATTAATATGTATCGAGCGACATACGTTTGCTTCCAAGCTTGAAGTCCAAATGTAGGAAACTGCAAAAATCTACATTCGTCTTTTCCTTCGGTAAAACCACTGGAAAAACTAGATGAAACTCAACGAAAAACACTTCAAGAATCCTCGTACTTGCTTTCTACGAAAACCGCGAAAAAAAGAATAACTTTTCGTCCAAACGTGGAAACGTAAAGCAAAAACTGAAGATGAAGAAAAGGGATAGTTTATAGTTACTTGGCCATTTTGTCACCTCTGGAATGAAATCCATTGATAAAAATCACAGTTGCCATCCCACTTGGAAAGGTCAACTTGTAGTCAATAATCAAGATCTGGGGACCAATTCAGAACTTTTAAAACTGTGAAATATTACCTCAATGCATAGAATCCAGAGTATAATGTGGTCCAAATTCAACAAATAAATAACAGAGCTACACTGGGGGAAAATATAATACTCTATAGACTAGATTTCTTGATTCAGTCAATCTAGTTTATGCCAAAAATGGTACCTTTCTCAGAGGAATGAGTACGAAAAGGTCAATAAAACAAATCAAGAACAGAAAAGCAGTCATCCAACCAAGCCCAGGTTCCTTAACACTGCCTGGAGAATTTCGCACTGTACTAAATCAACCTGATTGGTCAAATATTTTCTTGTTCAATCCCAGAAGATAAGATCCAAATCCACCTGAAATCAACAAATCATCATTAAAACAAACAACCTTTAAAAAAATAAAAAACAAATAAAAAGAAAAACAGAGACAAATGTATCTTAAGATAAAATATTCAGGAAATTTAAACTTTCACATAATTAATCATGTTAAACTTTCATCAGTGAAAATTTACATTATAACTCAATTATGAGAAAATTTTACGTTATGTAGGAGATGTAAGTTGTCAGGCTGACATTTTCACAATATAAAAGAAAAATATTTAATGCCAGTATGACAGAGGTCCTCACCTGTGGATAGAATGGACGCGATCCCATCTTCATTTTCTCAAGAAGTTCTAGAAATACCGGAGCCCGTATAATATGTAACCACTGAGATTATGTAACAAATCCAGAATCACATAATGAATTTCTAGTTAGAACTCTACATGGGGTAATCTCTCTCAAGACAATAGCAATAAGTAGAGAACAGAGCCTATATGAAATTGTTATGGTACAAATCTCACATCAACAATCAACGACGAATAATAATAACAATCAAGCTGAATTTCTATAAATTGCACCAATTAATACTAAAATTGTTATGAAATTCGATTGATATATAGATGATTACAACTGAATATGAAGAAAAGGGGGGCCGAGGAGAATTGGCAGAAAAAAGGGGGTGAAGGAGAATGAGAAGAGGGGGTTAGGGGAGAGGACGATCTCTCACTTCTCAGTCGATCAGAACAATACGCAAAACTGCTTCTCTCCTTTTTCTCGAGTGCTATACTAAATAGGACCGGCTACAGCAACAGACCTATTGGGCTAGCAAATTGGGTTGTGAAGTGACCAACTGGAGTGCTAATATTACTTAAGTCCAAATTGGATCAGCCCATGTCTCATGACAGAAATATGCATGTCTTCAAATAATAATAATAATAATAATAATAATAATAATAATAATAATAATAATAATAATAATGAGAATTGTTCATCAAACTCACTCACTCAGAATAGAAAACCTACTCTTCTAGTCACAGGAATTTTTTAACTCAGATTATGCCCACAATTAATGCTAATCAAGCATTATTCTCTTCATGAGAAACGCATTCTAGTATCAGATGTAAAGTGACGAAACGTATATAATAGGACAAAACTCACAAAATATTGCCACCAACCCCATCTTCAATTCAATTTTTGACCGAAGTGAGCGTAATTATGAATTATGAATTAGAGGAAATTGAAAACCTGCTAAGTGCTAACCCAGCGGTAATGGCAAGAAATTGAGTCGACAAAACAAGCGACGTATGCGATGGGAAGGGGGCAAACTCGTCTGTGCACAGCAAAGCTAATCACCTGTATCTATTGTCGTGCGAGAACTCTGAAAGCAAGGATTTTACAACAATCGATGCAATAATGGAAACGATTGCGAAAACTCGACGAGAGAGAATCAATTGAAGAGAAACGCTAGAGAGAGAAACAGTGAAAGTGGGATTAGAATGCGAGAATTGGGGAAGCACTGAAACCGTATTTTAGATAAGATTTTGCCGGAGAAGAAAGGTAGAGCAAAGAAGGAACCGGAGTTTAAAGGACAGCCAGTGTACAGACTAGAGAGAGAGAGGGAGAGAGAGAAGAGGCGAAGAAAGACCAAGAGAAAGACGGCGAAGCCCGGGCTTTTGGGTATTGAAAGGCTAAAAGGAAGCGTATCGAGGAAGCCAAAATCTATGGGAGCGAACGACGTCGTTTGCAGGTCCAACTTTCTGAACAGTACAGTTGGGTACAAACTTGTAGAATAGTGAATAGTGAACTTGGATGCAAGGAGGATTAATGAGTTCACTCGTTTCCACTTTTTTCCCCTTTTGCAGTATATAATTAGGGTGTGTATTTAAATCTGCACTAACTTTATCTACCTCTTTTGGCCAGAATTTTGGCCAGAAACTTTCCAATTATATCCTCCTCTCTCTCTCTTCTCTCGGCTCTCTCCTCTCTTCTATCTCTCTCCTCTCTCTCTCTCTCTCTCTTCTCTCTACAGTTTCTTTGTGTTTTCACATTAACTTAAAAAAAAATTTTTTTTACAAAGTAAATTTTATGGGAAATATTAGACTACTTAATAATTTCAACCCTCCATCACTTTTAGTTTTAGATAGACAGGTTATAAAATATGTAAATCTACCATTATACCAATGATTATGACATACACTACTATGGTGTTATAGTATGATCCAAATTTTATTTAATTTTTGTTGATGGATACAATTTTTTCAAATTTTTTAACCACTTTTACAAGTAATTTCAAATTTTTGCAACCAATTTGTGATGATATAATAATTGGCTTTATTATCTAAATACGCTTATTAAAAATCAAAATTTTTACAACTATTTCATCGTAATTTCAATTTTTTTACATTTTTTTCAACCACTTTAACAATTAATTTCAAAATTTATTTGATCAACTTTATCCTGGTTAATTTAATATAATTATTAAATAAATTTAAAAATAATAGTACAAAATTTTTTTTTTTTCACTGTTCGCCCCATTGGGGGTGAACAACTTATTGTCACTCTCAATGGGGCTTAACAGCTTATAAGCTTCGCCCCAATGGGGCTAACAGTAAAATTAAAAAAAAAAATTTAGATCTTATTTTTTTAACTTTGTTTAATAATTATATTCAAATTAACCTGATAAAGTTTATCAAATAAATTTTGAAATTAATTGTTAAAGTGGTTAAAAAAAAAAAAATCAAATTATTTGTGATAAATTGCAGATTTACATATTTTATAACCTGCTTCATCTATCGAAGTGATGATTAAATTATTGGTAGTCTAATATTTCCCATAAAATTTATTTTGTAAAAATTTTTTTAAGTCACAATTTGAAAACACAGCAAACTAGAGAGAGAAGAGAGGAGAGAGAGAGAGGAGAGAGATAGAAGAGAGGAGAGAGCCGAGAGAAGAGAGGAGAGAGAGGAGAGAGGGAGGGGGTATAATTGGAAAGTGGTCAGAATTTGGTCAAAAGTGGGTGTATAAAGAAAAGGGGTGGGTGCATTTAGCCACACCCATATAATTAGAGCTGTTTAGGTTTTCTCCTGTTGCAGACTTTTCACCAAATGATCATTTGCGTTGTTTTTTCAGTTTCAGTTCTGTTTGTTTTATCGAGTGGACAGAGTAATAATCCATCTCAATGTGACCGATCTTGCGGTGGGGTGAAAAACAGAGTTCCATACCCGTTTGGTTTCTCAAATGGTTGTGAGATCAAGTTGGATTGTACCGATGGAAAAATTCAAATAGCTGATTTTCGAGTCGAGAACGTGACGTCAGATAATCTCATCATCAACCTTCCGGCGAACTGCAACCGTTCGATCGAACAACTCTCTCTACTATTCGGCCCGAATTATGCCCCGACATGGCGTAACGGTCTTCTATTGCAGAAGTGCAGCTCGTCAGTGAAGGATTGCGTGATTCCTAACGTTCTGATGCAGTCTCGATTCGCTCGAACTGAAGGCTGTAGCTCACCCCTGGAAACCATAAACTGTTATGCGGATGGTGATGCGAAGTTTCTAGATTATGATAAGGTGAGGAGAACAGGGGATTGTAGTGTTCTGTTTTCGTCAATTGCTGTGGATTCAAATGAAAATGATGATAGTGGTAGTGGCGGTGCAAATGGAAGCTCCACCATGGAGTTGAATTTTCAGGAGATGGAACTAGGGTGGTGGCTGGAGGGATATTGTCGTAATGGTAGAAGTAGACACTGTCATCCCAATGCGAATTGTACGAAGGTTTTTCAAGGAAACAGAACAGGGCTTCTCCGATGCAAGTGTAATCCCGGATATTCTGGCGATGGTTTCCCCGATGGTAAAGGTTGCCTGAAAGGTTAGTTTGATATCATTTTCCTTATTCCTTTAATTCATATTTATTTCCTATATGAAAATTGGATTTATTAGCATAAATTTTTGTGGATGACCCAATTGCACTTTACCAGTTGGAAAGGGTTGAGTCTAACCAATCCAAATACGACACTTATATGCATCCAGTCACTATTCTTGTTGGAACTGTTGAACATTCAATTTTTTAGTGGAAATTTTGATTTGAGGATTTGTTGGCAAGAACAACCAGTTAGTTTTCTGAGTAAATTTGGATATTTATTAATCAAGCTTGGGATTTCTCAGATATTTAGCGTCTTGTAAAATGCCTTCTAATTTGATGAATCGTGGAAACCACCAGAAGCAATTGGTGGTGGCTTCGAAACCACCGCCACTGGTGGTGCTTTCGAAGCCGCCGCCGCCGCTGCCACCACCAGCAGCAGCACTGCTTATGGTGGTCATTTTGGGGGTGGGGGTAGGGGAAGGGGGAGGTTTTTTATTTTTGTTTTTTTTAATTTTTGATTTGATTTTATTAATTCTTTATATTCCGATATAATTTATACAGTTATATATTCCCCATAAAATTTTATTTATTTACAACAATTACATTTATTAACTATTGCTTAAAATCAAAATGCGCATGCCTCTAATGTTAAAGAAAATTGTCGAAAATTATGATACTAATGAGAACAAATATTACGGTATTGAAACAAATATTACGGTATTGAAAGTTAATTTATAAAAACTATTTAATCAATATCAAATTAATTCAATAGAATTAATTACTGATAAAATACGCATTTATAGAAAAATAAAAGGTAAAATTGTGCAATTTAACTAAAACTTGGGACCAAACACACACCAAATTTTTTTTACTGTTTGAGCTATTTTTTAAAATTTTTTTTATTTTGGGCTACAACCGCAGCCGGTACGCTTTTTTTTTTTTTTTTTAGTATTTGTGCCAAATTCCTTTTTTTTTTTTTAATCCAAATAATCTTCATTATGGGTTTAAATGGAAATATATAAAAAAAATTAAAGTTAAAATTGTTAAAGTTGGAAAGATTTAGGACTAATTTGGACATTGCTAAAACTTGGTATCTTCCATTTTTCTTTTTCTTTGTTTATTTGGTTCATTTCACAAAATCCTCCAATCTTTCAATAAAAAAATTATTATTTGACCATTTTACCCCTGTCCTAAAAGACAAAAAAAATGCTAGATTAACGGTGGATTTGGATGGAAACCATTACTGAGGGTTTCCGAGGATAATTTCTGAAAGGTTTGGGGGGGCTATACGACCAAAAAAAAAAAAAGAATGCGGTTGGATTTGTTACAAAATGGATACTTTGAAGTCCTTTGTGAAAATGACCCTCATATTTAATACGAGTTTGGTGGATTTGTATTGAATAAGTAAAAGTTGGAGGAAAGAGAATTGATTATAGGGAGATATATGTTCTGAACTTAATTTAATGATGGCCAATATGAGAAAGATTGAGCAGTGAATTTGTTATCTTTATGTGCTCGGGGACTTGACATTAGCTTCCGAAGTTGGCAAGTCATATTTTTGGTGTATCATCTAGTTAACATCTGACAAACAAAAAATAAATAAATAAGCACGCTCTTGTAATGAGACATTGAGGCTTTAATACTTGGCCCCATATTATTTGGAGAACACCATTTCTTTACCATGATTTTCCCCATGCCCGTGCTAGACGTGGTAAGGTTTTCTTGAGTTGAGCGTGCTTCTGATAATTAAAGTAATTGCAAGGGGCATTTTCTTTGAATACGTCGACTGAAAATTTTCATCAATAGTTCAGCTATTAAGACTTAAGCAGCAGGACTGTATAACTATTTTGAAGACAAGAAATCGAGATATTATTTTTACTAAACTGCTTTCGACAAGGGAAAACAGTACTTCTACTAGCAGTGTACATATTATATCTTTTGAGTGACTGTAGACTTCAAATAAAATTTGAATGCTAAACATTTATCATGCTGATTTCTCATTTTCTCTGTTTTTGCCATGTTTCAGTTTTTGATTGCAATCCTTCAAAGTACATGTGTGGTAAATGTGGTGGAACTAGAGTAAGCCTTCTAATTGGAGGTAGTTCTTTCCCCTGGATTTTTAATAATGTAGTCTTTAGTTCTTCGTATGGGTCCTCGTAATGTTGGTCTCCTATCATTTTTGCGTGAAGGAAAAGTTAAAACGAACACAGGCTCACTCTTGTTCATGTACATGGCTCTTCAATTAACACTTGTAATGAAATGATAGCATATTAGCATTCTAGAATAGATTCTTTCTTGCTTGACACAGTCCATTCTTTTTTATTTGAAGGAATTGTTGCTGGAGTTTTATTGGTTGGTATTCTTGCTCTTGTCTGCTACTGCATAAAGAAATCTTGATAAGGCTTTTTTTTCTTTTTTTTTTTTTCAATGCAGTGATAATGTGATCATGATCTCTGCAAATTTCTCTCTGAAACAGGTCCCTGCCATTAAAAATATGACGGTGGAGCTTAATGGAGTCCTTTTCCCGCATGCTTTGATGACCTTGAGAGAATTAACTATAAAATGTGCACAGCATTACTCATGGTACTCCTTTCAAATTATTTGGTCATCGTCAATTATTTGTACATATATTATTTGACCATTTCCTCAACTTTGATCTTTACAGGTATGCCATGAGATTTATCTCTAGTGCAAAGGGAAGTCCACTACTTCCCATTCGTTTTACTTCTATATTTGATAATCTAGCACCATCTTTTCTTGATGTGTTTTTTGATCCTTCCAGTCGCGTGCCCAATCTTCCCGACATTACCATAGGTATCTCCTTTACATTGTGTACTTGTGCAAAATGCATGCCATTGAGTAAATTGTTTCTTGAGGTTCACTTATTGGTCATGTGACTTCTAGATCAGCTTTAATTTTGTCTTTTGCAAAAGGCAATTTGACCAATTGATCAAGGACCATTAGTTCATGGTCTTGCACGGATTATTATGTGTTCCAATCAAGAAGGGGAGTCTTTTGAGTTTTTCTGGTGATGCACTAGATGAATTCAAGTAGAACGTGGAAAGAAAACTCAAGTTCTATTAAGCATGGTTTAAAAAATCCCAACTGAGGTGAGCAAAAAATCCTGAAAGCAGTGGCGCCTCAAAAAACCCGAAAGGCAGCGACCGTGAGGCAGTCCCCGGAGGTGTCCACCTTGTAATCTGTGTGCTCTTAATTCCTCTAAACTTGTTTTCTTTTCTTTATAGCATGTTTGAAAGTCTTTATAAACTTTGAACACTTCGAGAGCTTGTTGAAAGAAGAAAATGATTTTTTGGAGAATGTTTGGGTTAAAAGAAAGGAAAGGCTATGTAGAAAAACCATGTAGAAACCTTTTAAAAAAAGTTTTTGTGTAGACTAAAATGAGTATAAGAAGTAATTCTGAAAGAGTTCTGTCTCAATGAAATTACTTAGTATTCAAGCATTTTGTAGGATCCGTAAGTACTATGATTTCTTCACCACTCATTTCTATCTTTTTATAAAGAAAAGTGCTCATAGATATTTCTCAAATGTGTTCTTCGGTTTAAGGCTGATAACGCATAAAATTCTGTTTCAACCATTTTAGGGATAGCTCACTGTTTGCAGAATAAATTTTTGTTTCTCAGATCATCTTCTGTACAAGTACACTACTCTGCCAAGTAAAATAAAAATTCTTTTTTATTTTTTATTTTTGGTTACTTGTTTCTTTAGAGATATTTCTTTTGTTTGTTCCGGCACTTTAAATTGTTCCATCATGAGTTTGGAAGATTGCTTATGATTTATCATAAGCATATTTTGCATTTTAACTTTTTTGTTAAAATTGGGGTCTATGTCTCTCATGAAGAAAAGTTCCTCAATCCTAGGTTACATCTCTTTAAACATTGCCGCTAACCAATTTTAAGCTGAAGTATGTGTCTGCCCTATAGGTTGACTGGGATTAGCATGGTTAGGGTGTCGATGCTATTTTTTCCCTCCAGTCCATGAAAATGGGTCTACTTTGACTTTTCATGTGGATTGATAAATTGTAATTAATATTATTGAAAAAGTAAATTTTACTTGTATTTTTTGAAATATATCACTACATTAAATGATGATAATTTATTTTTACTGAATAACAATGCACATTAAATAACGATATATAATAAATGCTAAGACATATAGGGAAAATGAAGAAATTTATTACACGTTAAAAATGACCTATACTTTTAGGATGGATAAATAAGTAAAACAAGTTTATCTTTTTGGACCGGAAGGATTAATTGTTTATAACCTGCTAGAATGAATGATGTTGTGACCATGTTGCTTAAATTCTTGTCTGTTGCTTAAATTCCGGAAACAGGTACCCTCAAGCTCATCAGTAAAATCATAAATGACAAAGGTTTCTCAGGAACAAAGCGATATTTTGGTGACCTCGGAAAAACTGTAAGTTTAGCCTCTTGTTTTGCAAATTTATAAATGGTTTGTGAATGGGACTAGTAATAAGAATGGTGGTAGGTCCCATGAAATATGTTCAATGAATAATAGCCTTCGTTTGACTGAATATATAAATCATTCACAAATTTGTATCCAGATAGAAGCTTAGTCTCCCTTAAAAGCCCGAATAGTACTCAATACTTATCTTACAATTTTCGTAAAATCCCATACCCTTTTCTTTTTCAGGTGAAAATTGCAGGTTCCGATGTCCTTTTTGCTGCAGTAAGTGTAATATCAGACTCGGTTCTTAAGGGGGCAGAGGCAAATGGTTTCCAGGGAATGGTGAGATTACTGCATGGCTGCATCTAGTTATGTCATATGTTACTTTACCGGCATTTCAAATGACTATTTGGGGTTAAATCTTTTCTATAGGTGACTGGTTTCCACCATGGAATTCTTAAGTTGGCAATGGAGCCTTCATTGTTGAGTAGTGCTTTCATGGAAGGTGGTCTAGATCGAAAAATTGAGCTTGACCGCAGTCCTGGGATAGATGAGGTAATGTCATATTTACCATCCGGGAAGCTCTAATGCTATGAACATGTTTGGGTAAGCTTTAAAAGTTAATTCTCACATTAATAAGGTTTAACTTTTCACCAAAAGTAACTTTCTCTACCTTCTCTCTTCCCTGTAAAATCAGCTTTTCTTATGTTGGAATTTTTAGGTCTTAACGGATGGCTGGATGGGAGAATTGGAATAGAATGTAGGACATGATCCTTACAGATCCTCTTAGGCTTCTTTACTTCAATCTTTTTAATATTGTCTATCAAATTCATTTTCATCAACTGGAACTGTTCAACCAATTTTCTTACTTTTGTAGCTTAGTCAACGTTTCATTTTTGAGTGCTAATGGCATTTTAGATATAGTCTCAATGGTGTTGATGAATGATGTAGTTATACATTGAGGGATACTTGCAAGGAATGTTAGATGCAATCTATAAACAAGAATACCTTAGGGTGACAGTCATTGAAAACCAGGTACTTTCTCATCTCTAATGCATTATTATGTACATAAGTGCAGTCAGTGCATCTTAGTGCATGCAAACACACACAGAAGTGTGTATATTTTATACACGTATATGTATATACCATATTCATAGATACTCATTTTTCTCTTGGACTCTGCTACAATTTCTGAATTCACTAGGACCGAGGATATCGGTAAATTTGACCAATTTTACAGGTAACTCTCAAGAACCTGCCTCCAAACAGTGCTCTGATAGAGGAGATAACAGAGCGCGTAAAGGGTTTTCTAGAAAGCCAAGCATTGTTGAAGGGATAGTCTTCCAAAGTTTTCACATTCTCTTCAACATAGGTGAGGCGAAAATGTAAGCCTATAGTCAAATCTATTGAATATTGATCTTCTTGTCACGAGGCGAATAAGCAACGCCTCCATGTTTAGCATACGTTCGTTTTAACTATTTTCTACTTTAAAAATAATTTTGAATATTCAGTATGTCAAACTTCAATATTGAACACATATGTTAAATTGCTTCATATTATTATCCATGTATCTTGTGATCCCACCACTAACGGGTCAGGTTTTAGCAAAATAAAAGTTTACCTGGCTTATTGTAGTGATGACTTTGTGCGAGCACCTGTTTGTGAGTTTCGCGATTCGTACACTCAAAAAGAAAGCTAGTAAGGTTATTGCCAGCATAAAATGGAAGGAGAAACTGAAGGTAGAAGATGACAAAGCTATTGTCCCGTCGTCCAGTGGTGAAGAATAAAAGATTAAAACAGTATGGAAATGGGGGATTGGGAAGTTTGTGTTGTCTGGTATAGTTGCGTATATCGATGGACGATTGTGTCGTAATATACCTAATCGTGTAGCAAGAAGGATTGTTAGCGGTTTCTTGTTGAGTTTTCTTGACAAAAATGATGAATGGAAGTAGTAAAGATATAATTTAGAGGGTGTTAAGTATTAATATGAACTCATATTGTAGGATTTTGTATTTCATAGTTAATTATGGTATCATATATTTTATACGTGCTTGGTATGAATTATTTAATTATTTAATAATTTTAGATTGATTAAAAATTTGAAATAACTAATAAATTAAACCGTTTTTTAACGCTTAATCTTCGGGCAAGCTCGTTGAAGCTTATAAAGCTTGAAGTTTGATAGTGATGCTTCATCATATTTTACGCTTTTTAGAATACTGTTCTCTATTAGACTCCCTTTTTAATATTGGTGATGTTATGGTGGAACTGATCCAAATGAATTGTTTGTCTTTGCGATCATCTTGTATGTGTACTATGTGCTATTAATTATCGATTAGAACTTGTATATCTATACTATATTAAAAAGTGGGGATGTGTGGAAATCTTTTTATTTCCAATAATATCCCCACTTATATTTTATTTAGTCCAGAATACCGTTATTAAAAACGTATATTTATATAAATAATTAATGAGTAACTCTTCATATTACATTGAAAAAATTAAATTACAAATATTCTAATACATTTTGATTGTATTCAATGTGTATGACTCAAAATGATTATTAATAACTTTTTTATTTTTTATTTTTAAAAGAGAATCTTTTACAAAGTCATGTGGCTGTATGATAATCTTTTGATTTAAAATTATATCACAAATATTTTTATAGTGCAATAATTTAAAAAATATAATTACATAACCAATTTTGGGCGATTTTTAAAAGTACTTTAATTTGATCAAACTATAAATATTTCGATATATAATATACTTTCATTCAATATGTATAACTTCAAAATGTATATTGATCAGTTTTTTTTCTATAATATCCTTCATAACTTTCTAATTAAGATATCATATTTTTATAGTTTTAAAATTGCATTTGTATTATATTTAATCAACTCAAATATATGTGATTAATCTTATTGGACAAAAGGTTTTTGTATATTAAATGTTTGGATTACCTTGGTAGAAAATTGAGGTATTAATATTTTTACTTAGAATATAAAATGATCAAAAGTGCCATTTAGCTTACACATATGAATTACTCATACTATGTTGCTTTAATTTTATATTTTTTGAAAAAAATTAAGTTTAAAACTTAAAATTTTATTATTCAAAAAATCATCATTTTATCCCACGTGCGAAACACGTACTTAAAACTAGTATTCTTAAACGTTGAATTCATGAACTGACTTAATGAGGGTAATTACAATTTATAATCAATTAACATCCTGTCATGTCACTGTGGAATCACAAGAGAGTGGCCTTTGATTGTCACCATAATTATCCAAATGTAGAAAATAGAAATTAAATCACTTAATTAAAACCAAATAACTGTGATTTCCTCTAACATAATTTATAAACTACAGTTATAAAATAGACGATATGTGACACACAATTGTGTGCTTTTCAACATATAATAAAATGGAAAAAAAATTAAAATAAAAACAAAAAAGCCCCCTTGTAGTTGTGGCTGCGGAAAATTAGAGAGGAGTCCAGTGTCTCATGATCAACTTGTTAAATGACATCTAACAGCTACTTCTGTTGTAAACTGTGGCCTGATCGGTCCACTTTTTGGGGTCTTTTTGTGTATCGTTGAGTGGATGATCTTAGGGTTAACCGCACCAATGTCTAAAGTTTGCATCACTATTAAGTTTATTTCTTTTTTAAGCATCATATCTTGATATTTTATTATAATTTGTTATTATATTTGAAATTTTAAATACTTTATAATACTTTTGAAATTTTTCTGATACTTGTGATCTTAGTTGAATTCAAAGTTATGAAAGAATAGAAAAGGAATCGCTCTACACGAGCTTAACAGATCTCATATATATATACTAATGTCATAACCCTAATAATACACCATGTTCGCCATATAATACTACAAGAACAAAAACCCTACACACTTAACCTAGCATGGGCCGGGGGAGATAGGCCCACGAGAAGCCCACGGCTTTCTTAACACTCCCCCTCGAGCTGGAGCATACAAATCAAACATGCCCAGCTTGAAACACAAGGTCAAAAATCATTACGAGGAGAGGCTTGGTGAAGATATCACCCAACTGATCTTCAGACTTCACATATGGAGTAACAATCTGCTTTGACATCATCAAATCACGAATAAGGTGACAGTCAACCTCGATATGCTTGGTGCGCTCGTGAAACACTGGGTTGCTTGCTATAAATATTGCCGCTTTATTATCACAATACATCGGCATAGGAGAGGTTATCATAATACCCATCTCAGACAAAAGGAACGAACCCAAATCATCTCAAATTCAGATGTGCCATAGCTCGATATTCAGCTTCAGCACTTGATCTAGCCACAACATTTTGCTTCTTACTTCGCCAAGTAACAAGATTACCACCAACTAAAGTACAATACCCAGACGTTGACCGACGATCGGTGGAGTCACCTGCCCAATCAAGATCTCGAGAATCCACTAATATCGATATCTTTGTCAGAAGGCCGATAAAGAAGTCCCTTTCCAGGAGAACCCTTCAAGTAGTGTAAAATCAATCACAAAGATTCCAATGAGGAACGCGAGGATCGTGCATAAACTTACTAACAATACTAACAAAGATAAGTAATATCGGTAGTCACCGTTAGATAGATGAGACGGCCAACAAGGCGGCCGATATCTCACCCGACTAGGAAACACCTCCCCCTGCTCGCATCCAAACCTTCATTGTAGGATCCATATGATTATTTATAGGCTTTGAACCGAGAAGCCCAGTCTCAGTAAGTAGATCCAACACATACTTACGCTGAGAGAGATTAAGGCCATCACCTGAACGAGCAACCTCTATCCCAAGGAAATAACGAAGGAGGCCTAAATCTTTCGTATGGAACTGCGCCCCTAAATATTCCTTCAAAGTGGAAATACCAGCAACATCACTTCCAGAAATTATAATATCGTCCACATAGACAATGAGAATAATGGTACCAGAAAAGGAATGCCGAACAAACAATGAATGATCACATCTTTGAGCGGCTAAGGCCAAACCCGGAGAACTACGTAACTAAACCGATCAAACCACGCACGGGGCGACTGTTTCAACCCGTAAATCGCCTTCTTCAGCTTACACACCATATGTTCTTGGCCTGGAACAACAAACCCAGGGGGCTGCTCCATATAAACCTCTTCATGTAACACGCCATGCAAAAAGGCATTTTTAATATCCAATTGATATAAAGGCCACCTCTTACAAACAGCAACAGAGAGCAAGATTCGGACTGAATTAAGCCGAGCAACTGGAGAAAAGGTCTCCATATAATCCACCCCATAAGTCTGAGTATACCCTTTGGCAACCAAACGAGCCTTCAAGCGTTCTACAGAGCCATCTGGTAAATACTTAACCGTATATACCCATCGACATCCTACCGTTGTTTTTCCAAAGGGGAGCGGGGTCAAATCCCAAGTCTTATTCTCATGAAGAGCAGATATTTCCTCCGTCAGTGGTGACTTCCAACCAGGGAAGCTAGTGCCTGAGTAAGAGAAGATGGGACCGAAACAGAAGATATGGACAATGCAAATGTACGAAAAGCAGGAGCAACACGATGAAATGAAACAAACTGAGATATAGGATGGGCTATTTTGGACCTGGTTCTTCTAGCAATGGGTTCTACATCAACACTCTCGATCTGAGCGGCAGAGCCTCAGTGAGGATGATGATTGGTTCAAAGGCAATTCACCTACGATGTCTTTTCTCACAAGGTCATGCGGCGATGATATTGAGCATAAATGGGCATATCACGCCAAAGTAGTAAGCGGAACACGACTCGACACTTCCTTAGCTGACAAAGATCACAAAGGACAAGCTGGGGCGAAACGGATCGAGGAGATGGACTAAGAAACTCCCACGGCGACAAGATACTAACTCAATCAAATTCTTTGCCCGGAAGAGGAAAAATAGGATGTAGACTCAAAGAATGTGACATTAGCACTAACATAATACTGATGGGTAACAGGATTATAACAACGGTACCCTTTTTTGCGTGCGGGAATAGCCAACGAATACACACTTGACAGACCGAGGGTCCAACTTGTCACGACTGTACGGTAGAACATGGACAAATGCGACACAACCAAACACTCTAGGTGGAACATGATAGGTCTTTTGACCAGGTACAACAACCGAAAGGCACTGTTTAGCAAGGACAGAAGATGGCATACGATTAACAAGGTAATTAGCCTGAAGAACAGCGTCAGCCCAATATGGTTTAGGAACTCCCATAGCAAACATCATAGTACGAGTAACATCTAGTAAATGACGCAATTTACGTTCAGCAACCCCATTTTGTTGCGAGGTATATGGGCAAGTGGTTTGATGAATAATCCCTCGATCTTCACAAAAGGATTTGACACACGATTGGGTATATTCTAAGGCATTATCAGACCGAAATATTTTAAGTTTAGTATGGAATTGGGTCTCAATTTCATTGTAGAAATTTGAAAGAATACGAGGTAACTCAGTGCGATCTTTTAACAAATACAGCCACGTCATTCGTGAATAATCATCAACAAATACCACAAAGTAAAGAAAACCATGACAAACTTTTATTTCTTGCAGACCCCAAATGTCCGTGATGGACTACATCAAATGGACACAACGACCGCTTATCAATCCTATCGTGAAACGTACTACGGTGATGTTTTCCCAATTGACACGCTTCACACTCTAAAACAGACATAGGACTCAAATTAGGAATTAACTGGCGTAATTTAACAAGAGATGGATGACCAATACGACAATGCCACTGAAGTGGCGACACAGATGCACTCGGTGCGAGGCGTGAACCTAGACTCCTCAACATCCAACACATATAATCCATCGCGCCATATCCCGAACCAATCATCATCTTCGTGCGGAGGTCCTGAAAAACACAACCAGATGCGGTGAAAGTTATAGAAGCAGCTTTAGAGCTTTAGTAAGAGCACTTGTAAACAAGGTTAAATGAAAGATTTGGTACATAGAGGCCCGATTTCAACTCTAAAGATTGAGTTGGATGGAGGGTTCCACTACCAAGAACTGGACGCGAAGAACCATCAGCTAAACTCATACTAGACTTAGTAGGAACAAAGTTGGAAAGAAGAGAGGAATTACCAGTCATATGGGCACTAGCTCCTGAATCAATGATCCAAGATGAAGAAGGCATTGCCAAATTAGCGAACTTACGTAACTCACAACAGCGGTAGCAATGGGCATGCCAGAAGATGTAGACAATGAATTTAAACGACTCAGAATCTGATCCAAAATAACTGGAGTCGTGTTATCAAAGGATGTGGGCGGCGCCACATCAGATGCCTCCAGAGACTGATCAACAACATGATTGGCATAAGCTGGCTTCCCATATTTATCCCAACAAAATGGTTCAGTATGTCCTTCCAAACCACAATGTGTACATTTCCTTTCGTCATTACCGCCATTCTTGCCACCACGACCACGATTACCTCTACCACCACGTGAACTCCTACCATTAGAATTTCCACAACCTCCCACGACCATAAGAACCTCGACCACCACTCGATCCTCTCGCCCACCAATACTAGAAGCAGCATAAAGAACGCCAGATGACTCTTTTTGAAGGATAACGAGAATCACCACTCTCTTGACGCCGCCTTTTAAGACGAGAAAGCTTTGTCTTGTAGGAACTGTTTCACTAGCTAGAAGCTGATCTTTGTACACGCTATATTCGGAATTGAGCCCATGCAAAAGAAGCGCTACCTGAAATTGTTCTCGAGCTTGTCGTTGTTGCTCGAGATCCACTGTAAGCGGTTGATAAAGCAGAAGTTCTTCCCATGTCCCTTCATAGTCTCAGAATACTCATCAAGAGTTCTCTCACCTTGTTTGGTCTTAAATAGGGATTCATACAGATCATAAATACGTGAGATATTGTTCTCTTGAGAATACATTTCCTTGAGGATGACCAAACCTGTTTAAATTTGTTGGTAAAAACTGCACATTAGTAAGAACTTTGGGTTCCATACTGTTCCATAACCATGTTAGAACCATCGAGTTAGAGGATTCCCACTCCTCATATTCTGGATCAGTACTACTTGGAGGATCATCCTTAAGAAATTTGATTTTCCTTTTAGCACGAATAAAGTGCTCAACAAAGATAACTCCAAGACAGATAATTATTCCCATTCGCACGAATGTTGGTAATCGGCTTGCCAAGGTCATCATTAACATAATACAAAGGTGGCTTCTTTGCCAGGCCGCCTTGGTCTGATGCGGGTTTCACAGTCTCTTCTCCCATTATTCACCGGATCAAGCCAAACAACAGACAAAAACTGAATTTCAACTTTTCACACCAAAACAACCAACACAATATATCTTTGTAGCAATCAACGTGGCGAGATTGCTTTGTAGCATCGACATCAGAGGGCGAGTGTTACCGTGAGCTAAGTATCGTATGGCGAGATTACCAGAAGCATCGACATCAGAGCCGAAAGTGTTAACAGAAGCAATACACATCAGAGCGCGACATCAGAAAGGCCGAAAGTGTTCTTGTGCGCCAAGCGTTATCGTGGCGATTATTGTAGCACGCAGCGTTCAGAGCTCAATAGAAATACTGCACAAATTGGACAACAACAAACGTGGATTTGATCGATGTAGACTTGATTTCAACAACTCACAACACATGCACCAAAGAACACTACGAAGTCCACACCGATCGAGACACAGCACAAACCCACAACTTTACCAACTTTAATACATTAGAGATGCAACACACTTGACACAAAGGATTTAAAAACCCCCCAAGAACACTTCAATTATGGGAAAACAAGGGGAAGAAAAGAGGGGAACGAAAGGTGTTTGAAAGAGGAAAAGGAGAAGGATTTGGCTCTGATACCAAGTTGAATTCAAAGTTATGAAAGAATAGAAAAGGAATCGCTCTACACGAGCTTAACAGATCTCATATATATATACTAATGTCATAACCCTAACAATACACCATAAGCCGTCATATAATACTAGAAGAACAAAAAAAACCCTACACACTTAACCTAGCATGGGCCGGGGGAGATAGGCCCACGAGAAGCCCACGGCTTTCTTAACAATCTTATTTGTCACACACAATTTATTTGACTTTGAAGTAAAAAATAAATCTTGACAAGTAGCTAGGTAATCAATATAATATTAACCTATAATATTATGAGTTCAGTAGATAAAACTTAAAGAAAAATACATTTTTCATGAGGATTCATATATATTGATAAAATTATGAGATTATGGAGAGGTTAGATCCTGTCGTCTATTCTCCATTTTATTGGCTCTCATCGTATAGTTAAATGGTTGAAATTGATGAACAAAATGATTTTCTAATTTGTTGGAAGAGCTTTTCTGAGGAGAAAAATGATTATTATTTTTCTAAGGGCATCTTGTGGTTAAACAACGAGTAAAATTGTGGAATATATGGATATCGATAGAATGAATCGCAAAAGTTTTTTAAAGTACAATATACTTACATTTCTACAGTAATAATAGGTAAATTAATAATCTCTATTAAATACTTTCTCCATTTTGTGGGCTCCTTTACTACATAATAATTTTGCCTTGTTCCGGCTCTGTTAATTTATAGACGTCACACCATAATTTTTCAAATTTTTTCGAAGAGTTCTCCACGCAATCAATGAATTAGGAAGTACATAGAGAAAAAATACATTAGTGTTTACTCTACACAAAAAATAACGTGGTTTAAAATTTATTCTTCAATGGGCTTCATTAATAATGTAATAATTTGATAAGATTGCATTTAATTTCTCTTATTTAAATTATAAAATCACAATATCTCACATAATTTTTAAATATATCTAGGTGCTAGGTAAGAAACACGTTATCTGAGTGCTAGTTCACATATTGCATTGAAGAAAGTTTCTCAATAGAAAATTCTATATATCTTTATGTCACACTTAACACTCAATTTTATTTTCCAATCAATTGAGTGTACTTAAAAAAAAATTTTCTAGCCGCTTCCAAAAAAAAATAAAATTCTAGTATTAAGCAGGATAATTAGAAGTTAGGACTTGGAATTCTTAATTAATGAATATTGATTATTTATATATAGAGTCATATAATTAACTAAAAGATTTAAATTCGTATATGTATTTGAACAATTTTAACTAGTACAAATATACAAGAATAAATACACCCAAAAAAAAAAAAAAGAACAAATAAACCAAACGTACCAAAAATGGTAATGATAGGAGCACCTTGGTTTGAACTAACCTACTAGCAGCCCATGGTTTCCTCCCCCGTGTCGTCATTTCATTTTCAAGCCGTCAACTTATAACTTATCCAAAATAACTGCCTATTTAAATAACTATTAGCTAAGTGGAACTATCACTCCACCAGTCAGCAAATAGCGCATTCCTTTAAAATTTGGAACAGTGCTAGGGGAATAATCAAATTTATATAATTAGGTGTACAATCTTTTAATAGAGGGGCATGATCCCACCAATACAGGAGGGATAAAAATAGTATTTTCCATACCCCTCTATTAGAGAATTGTACACCTAATTGTACAAACTTGATTGTTGCTCTAATATTATTCTAAAAATTTTACTAAAATTTCCATTTTAAACTTACAATTCGATATATCCTTGTATCTAATATCATATTGTCATGATAACTGATGGTGGTGGCATGGTGCACGCATATCTTTAATGGACATCATAATAATAATAATAATAATAATAATAATAGAAAAAAGAAGTGAGACGAGCGAGATTTAAAAAGAAGGAAAGAGAACTAAAATAGAAGGGAGAAGATGGAAGCATAATGCTATTTTATGTAGGCCATGCGTATGATAACTTTTCCAAATATACAGTGTATTATTTTCTCCATCCCACAAAGATATATTCATTTTTTATCAATTTTGTCAAAAATATATGTCACTTTCTATTTTTGTTTATTTTATTTTTTTACTTTTCCTATTATACCATTGTTTAAAATACATCGTTATTTTTAAAAATATAACATCATAATGTAATGGAAAAACGTACTTGAAAAAATATAACAAAATTTTACTATTCCCACAATATTGATTACAATTTCCTTAATTCTTATAAAAGTCAAAATAAGCCTATTATTTTGGAAACAAGTGAGTATAATGATACCACATAAGTTGTTCCCTCCACCTCCTACATTTAAGTTGTCCCCTTCACCTCATTTCCACATTATATGGACATTGAGAATGGAAATCGCATTGAAATGCACTAGTATCGAATTCTCTTAGTTTCTCTTTCATTTAACAATATTTTATCGAATTTCTAAGCTAATTTATGTCTATATTAGCACCAGGCACAATAATATCATCCCCTCTGGCAACAGATCAAAATTGTTTCATTTAAACAATTCCTATAAATTATCCTAAAATGTGCAATATGTGAAAACACGTCGAAATTAAATATTGAGCCTAAATAAGTCTAAGCTCACTAATACGTGTTAAAAATACAATCAATGTCTAATAAAGTACAGGCATGATAAAACGGTAAAGTTGAAACTTCAAATATAGGTGTCGCCTACTTACCGAGGTCTTTTTTTTTTTTCTTTCTTTTCTAGAATAAAGCCCACCGAGTTTTTCAAAACACACTGGTACAGAGAATCCGAAACTGAAACAGGTTGCGAAAAGAAAAAAACCTGGGACCAAAAGTAAGGTACTAATTTTTTTTCTTTTGTAAGAAAGGTACCAATATAAATAACAAGATGCGTACAAATTTCTAAAGAGTCAGCAGGCCCACAGAAACCATGACGAACTTCTATAAAGCAGCTCACCTCCTCTCTCCTACCACTCCTATTTCCCCTGTCAAGAAAAATAGCAATTAGCAATGGCGTTTATGATATCCAGGAACCAGCAATCTTTCCCCGAGTCAGACAGACAGAGTCACGTCGAGATCGAACCGGTGGACTCAGTTACCACTCAGCTCCTTCTCAAATCATCCTCAGCCCAGAAACCACTCGACAAAGACGTCATCCTCAGGCGTATTAGGTACCACAAGAGATTAGAAAAGGTCAAGAAAACTTTACAGGCAATTAGGTCGCTGGAGAACGGTGGCGCCGCCGGTCCAGTACCGGATTATGATGAGAAATGGGTCGAACAAGGCGATGCTTTCTCCTTCCCCTGAGACTCGCGGGAGAATGGCGGTGACGGGATGGCGGCGACTCTATGAGTGGAGGATGAGAGTTGTTATTACAAGAATGCCACTGAGAAAACGTATCTCAGTGAACAATCCCCTGAGAAAAATCCAGGGGATGGGTGTTGATGGCATCGTATGTATTTTTCCCATTTGTAAAGATAAGTTGTCATGTTGAAATAAATTATGATGAAATTTTTTACATTGTTCTTCTCTTGCAATATTGCTTATTATAGAACCTAAGATGAAAGATGAGATCCCTTTTTATACATTACCAAATTGCTCGAGTGCTTCGAAAACCTAAAATGGAAGGTTAGGTCCATTTTTGTATATTTTGAAAAGGGTAAGTCCTTCATATGTAATTTATTTTAATTTTTAGGTGTGAATTTGGTTTCCCATGAGTTCACCCTAGCTACGGTATCCAAGTGTTGAAACTGAAAAACAACTCCAACGGCAACAAATGTTGAAGCCCATCACTGCTAATTCAATAATCACAGTAAATTAAACAGTATCATTAATAATGATAGATATAATATGTTTGGGATAACATATTATTCTACACGGGACTTTGGGCTAGAGCCGTAGGAACATTTTGTGACATTGATAAATATTTATTTAGTGTAGATCCCGTCAGTTATTTTTGTAACTTTGTATAGTATTATTGATAGATTTTATATTGATACGCTTGGTATTTTTTTGGGTGGATTTCTTATCCACTTGTATTGTATATTCCGAACTTTTGTGCAATACTATCTTTCATTTCTTATTAAAATAATAATAATAATAATAATAATAATAATAATAATAATAATAATAATAATAATAATTGTCTATAACGGGATTTGTTGTTATTTGAAGAGCAAATTCAATGAATCAAACCTTTTGGTGTTTATCAATTTTATTATTACTATAATAAATTAATTTAATATAAGCTAATCAAGAAAACTTCAGTCTTTCATAAAAGCTGAATTTAGAAGCTTCTCTATGCTACAACAGCTCTATATATGAGATACCCAATAGAGTGATTCTATATAGATATTTGAATTTGATATTTTTCATTGACATTATTGATGTGGTATATTTTCATTGGATAATATAAATTTGCATTAAATGATAATCATATGGACACCTATTCATCATCCAATGAAAAAATGACACATTAGAATGTCACTTAACAATATCAATTTGGAATGTCTATATAAAGTTATTCTTTTCTTTATCAATAAGCACTTTGACAAAGTAACTTACTATAATTGCTTTAAATATCCCTAAATGCGCTCCTAAACAATCATTATAGCTTGTTTCGTTAAGCTTTTCATAAAATCATATTTCTGCATTGTCATTTTCAATCATTTATTCAAGTTGAAATGACAATTTTTTTATATTTATTTAAAAAATTTTATCAACTTCCTTAACCACATTTAAAAATCCCAACCAAATAAAGAGGATGATCCTCATTTCAGACAACCTAGTGTGATATTTGCAACTAATGGGAGGCACTGCCATTTTCATTTATTTATTTCAATTCTAAATATAATGGAAGTTTTAAATTGATCAAACTTGTTTGATAAAGTTTTTTCTTAAAAGAGAAGTAATTTTTTTTCTAATATTTTCTAGAGTAAATAAGCGTAAAAATGACTGTTAAATAAGTTATACGAAACAAGCTCTCTGCGGCTGATCAGATTCTGATGAATCTTCATCTTATTATTTTAGAATCATCTGCAACTTTTATTTGGTGCCAGTTCGAGACAAAAAGCTAGATCACTTCAAAAGTTCCGAGTTATATGAGAGGCACATGGAAAGTGTATACTAACAGCAGATAAAGGCTAATGATTCGATTATAATATTAATGTTATGGATCAAAGTATTGGATATCTGAGTAGAGTAAAGTCACAAGCACTGATTTGGAAGCATAACATAATTTATTGTAACGATGACAACTAATCGCAATAACAAATTAACAATTTGCCTAATTATTGCAAAAAGAATAGAAGCTGATTGGAACAACCCACAACCTGAGGCTTTATTTGGATGTATTGAAGCATTATGTATATAATCTTTCATAAGTACAATATTAGAAACTTACAATAGATAAGACTGTCCCCTTTGGCCATTTCTAAGGGTTTAAATAGATAAATATCAGTCAAGTTACAAATCTCACTATATTATGCTTGTTATGTGACCCAAAAATGGCAAAAGATATAACAACATGGCATGTCACTGCATAGCGTGAGGTGTAAAAATTGCAATTCATCTCCAATCTTTAATTTAGCAAGCCGGATGAGGAAAGGAAACGCAATGCTTGGTTCGAATTATTCAAAACAGCGGCAGATCTTGGTACCTGCATCTTTCGTCTCTTCAAAAAGTCCAGTGAACTTTGTGGACATTCAGCAGGCCGGTTTTCCTTTAACATTATAATAGCTAGCCTGTCAAAACATCAAGGGCAAAAAATGTAATTTACGCATGTATTATAGTAAACCCTTCTTTTGCTAAAAACTTGGCCCCCGTTATCCAACACATTTGAATTTATTTGAATTTGACATAAAAATTTGGTCAAACTAATCACATTCACATATTTCATAGGACCCACATGTACTACAAACTCTCCACCATTCATTTCAGAAATTCAAATTCTATTTCTTGGAATTGGAGGCTAAAACCCCTCGAGATTTTAAGCTGAATAGTAGTAGAAAAGTTATAACAGACACAGGCGAACTTAATCTACCGGTGAGAATTTTTTCTCTTGCGAAGGCACTAAGTCTGTAGGAAATTCATCTGATATGAGCAAGCAGTCAAATGTGTGGGCAAGAAGACTCACCCGGAAGCTTTTGTTCTCTTCCTTCTAGAATTAGAAGCATTCGGCTTCTCAGCTTTCTCGTCTTCAGAGTCTGATGTGAACACTTGCCTGCATTGATGAAACAATTTTTCTTGGTTAATAACTCATGATATAGAAACAAGCTAGGCAACAAGCGCATACAGCATGAGTAAAGAGAAGGCAAATAGAAAGTAGAGTAGCATACTTCTTATTAACTGCCTGCTCATTAGCTACAATTTGTTGGACAATATCATCTGGCAGCAGTCCTTCGTTATCCAGTGAATCTTCATCTGTTTCACTTTTTGTTTTGTTTTTGGTGCTACTTTTGCGTGATGGTCGTGAGTCAAACTTTTCTGCCCATTTTTGGCGACGCTGTTTTCCTTCACGAACGACCCTACAAAAGAAGGATCATCCTTTGTCACATACAATGTGGATCCTCTTGATGGTTACTATGTAGAGATTCAATATCAATTATATGATTCTAAGTTCTTTCTTAAAGTCTTCCTAGAGTACAAAGAAGAAATAATTAAACCACCAACTTTAAGCATCAGTATTATCCGAAAATTCAAGGGATATTAACAAATTCATCTCCGCGACCAGGAAATGTCATTACATATTCCAGAACCCCCGAAACGCCCGTTTTCATCATCCCAAATCTAAGTGAGATAAGACTCTGAGTGAGAGACAAGTACTTTCAGTTCAAAACAGTGTTTGAACTCCACAAATCTTCATCAATTATCAAAATCATGGATGAAATGAAAATTTGAACAAACACTTAACTCTTCTTTGCCGAATTTGCGCTCATAATTCTATATTTCTTCGAGTACCAAACAAGTTATGAACTAATTAAATACACCGGAGAATGCCACGTGTTTCAAGTGAAAATCCTGCCCTATTCCAATCTATATTAGCAATTTTACATCTATAATCGAAACTACTAAAATTCTCAAGCAGTTTTAAACTGAGCTCAGTTGACATATGACATGCAAAAACATGACAAAAATTAGGACAATAAAATAGGGATTACGCTAACAGCATTGCGCTTAACACCATAGCAGATTCACATAAAAGCCCATCATTTTTACCGGCAAATTCTCCGAAGCACATTACGATAACTTATTGATTCGTCAGAAGGATTAATAATGCCCTGAAAATGTAAATTTACATTCAATTCAAAATATAACGAAACGTCTCGTACCGGGCCTTATTTTCTCTTTGTACCTTCCTAATCTCCTCGTCCTGTTGCGCACCCTGAAATTTAAGGAACGAAAAAGTAAAACAACTTACTAAGCAGGTTTCGTTCTCATTAGACAAAGTATGATTTTACAGTTGACAAACCTGATGAACAGTAAACTCCTCCGGTGCACCGGAATCGCTGTCAATTTCTTCTCTGTCAGACATTTTTGCCGTTCGAATTCTTCAATTGATTGAAGCGACGATGAATTCTCTCGGGGTTTATGGCCTAGGGTTTCTATGGCCTCAGATGTGCAACGGCGGAAGTGTGGGACTACTTAACAAATGAATTAAAAGAACAGGGGATATGTGAATTTTGTTATAAAAGTAGGAACAATAGAGCGAGAATTCCCTCGGGTGCCTTGTCAATTATAGAAAAATTTCGAATGACCCAATCGTAATTACATAATTTCACCAAGAGTATAATAGTTATTCACATCAATAAAATATTATAAAGAATTCTCTCGGGTGCCTTGCTTCCTATATTATATTCATAACACTCCCTCGAACGACTATTAAGATAAACGCTTTCCTGACTTATTCTATAAAAATCCAACGGAAAAAAATTTACAAACTGATTGTAAAAAAGTTTGGAGTGGTTATATATTGTTTTGCCAAAATATTGCTCCCCCTGATTTTTATCAGCGGTATATGAGTATTCACGTGCTACCTCGTTAAAACCTTGTCAAGAAAATTCAGTGGAAAAAAATTTTATCGAAGGAAAAAAAATACAGCTACTCCATTTGATTTCATATCTTAAGGACGGATATCCTTACTTCTAGTAAAGGATTTCAATATCATCATTGTTTGGATCTAAAGCATTATGTCTATTATAACTTGATCCAATAGATACATTATTTTGATTTATCCTTAGCATTCTTGATCTGGTACCCTTCGCGGGTACCATACCCACTCTCTACAGCCCCCCTGCAGGTGGTGGGGGGGAGGGGGGCCCACAGCCATTTTCCTCCTTTTTCCTCTTTGGTGGGTATACTGTTCCGGTACCCTTCACGGGTACCGGAACAAAACTCTTATCCTTAGTCCTCAATATACCATGAATATACCTCGTTAAACCCTTATTAGGAAAAACCAGTGGGAAAAATCCTAATGAAGGAAAAATAGTACATTATTCATGTGAATACGTCTTTAATGTTGCCTCATTAAAAACCTTGTTAGGAAAACCCAATGGGATAAAACCTCAAGAAGGGAAAAAGAATGCAATGCGATTTTATACAAATATCGCAAAGCATTTCAAAATCTTTCATAGATTTGTATGAGTATCATATACATTGGTTGATACTCTTCATTCATCTCCACGTGAATGAAATTTTAGATGTTATACAATATCATGTTATATTCAAGCATATATGTAATCAACAATCTTGATCTCATTTTCTCATTATATCGAGGTATATACCTAAATCTCTTCCTGAGATTTCAATTAGTTGAGATTGAAATTCACTGTTAAAAACCTTGTTTGAGAAAAACCCTTTGGGACAAAAATATCAATCAAGGAAAATAGTACAAAGATATTAATTTCTAAACAATATTAATGTAGATATTTTGGAGATGTTCAGACGACCGATACAATAATACATTTGGAATTCTTCAAGAGTTTCATTCTCATTTTTCATCAAGCCGCATACGAATACATCAATCAAAAGGGCATATATTTTAGCATCGTATTTCGATAGATTTCAATATCCTCACTATCATTGATAATATGTAGCTATCTTTTCATAATGCTGTCGACACTTTTAATTTTATTTCTTTCCTCATATCAACATAACTTATCGAGATATCTCATTATCAATCCTCTTGTAGGATTACACAATATAGTTATGTCTATATACTCTTCAAGAGCATATGCCTCCGTTATTAAGATCATCTTTAATAATTTGCTTCGATATATATGATTGGAGAAATCTCATAATATCAACGCTTTCCTACAAGGCTAACTTATCAAAGCATCTTAGCTGATATATGTGATTGTTCATAGCATCTTTTATGCATCTTTGAACTTCAAATTCATATTTTAATTGTGAGGATATATCATAATGTATTTCACATATCATTTTCAACCTTTAATACTTTAATACTCCCCCTCATGCTGAGAAGATTTAAAACACCAAAACTCATACAATTGGTATGATATTAATCATATGTTCTCATTATTCAACCTTAATATGAGAATTTAGACAGTTTACATTCTATTCTCGATATTGACAATTTATTGGAGGACTTTAAATAATTTGCCATATAATATCCCACTTGTATGCGCACACTCAAATCCTTCAGGGATTTATTCAAGTCATTGGGATATATATTTACTAACTTTATCATTAAATTTGGAAATTATGCTCATATCGTGAGCAAATCATTTCATAATCTTCCAATTACGAATCATATAGACATGTGACTATCTAGTGGATCCATATCATAATATCTAAAGTAGTCCATATGGAGGATGAGTTGGCCCATATTTCTCATCCTTTATATATTCCAGATATATTTGAGATTTTATTCCCAACATTGGCCAGTAATTATTTATCGAGAATAATTATTTGAAGAATTCTTCTAATTCTTCACTTGAAATATTGATTTCAATAATTATTTAAACCTGATGGTTAGTCCATACGCAAACGAGTATTATTGAACTTTTAGTTCAGTAAATTCTTATATCGATTTCACTAGTATCTGTATAGTGCTCAACATAATTTATTATAGAAACAATTCACCGACATATTACATCATCTTTTGGTGACATTATTGTCTACTACTGTACAAACACGAATTTACAGTTCATACGCATCACATCTGGCTACTGTTCTACCGCGGAGTCTTAGCTCTTACGCTTACAGAGTCGTAACTCATACGCCTCGTATTATTCTATAAATAGATCGTCCAAATTATTGCAAAATTCATCCTAACAAGGGTCTATACATTATAATGGATCATATGCTCTTAAATCTTCGAAAATATTATCCATCACTACCGATCAAAATCCTAAAAAAGATTTATCGAGGTAGGCTTGAAAGGTTGAGGATGCTAATAAATAAGGGTATCACAAGATATCCGATGGTTGATTGAAGCAAAGGTTCGATTATCTGGTGAGGTTTCAATTCCTTCTAAATACATGCTTAGTATTGGTAAAAGTAGTTTTTCAAAAAAACAGAGAGTAAAAAAATTAGGAGGATGCTACAAGTGTGCTCGGTGGACATGTGACACTCGATGTAAATCTGTAGGGTATTTGGCCAGAAACCGCGAAGATAAAATAACATTTATTAAGGATGGATTGAGTAAGGAGCCTTTAGATGATATTCAACAGGCTCTTGAGACACATCCTAGTGGGCATGTACAAGGTGAACTGATGGCCTTATAGGCCAAATTTAAAGATGAACAATCACGTTATAGTCTTGAAAAACTTACTTTAGAAGATCTTGTTTGTAAATTTAGTAGAAAAACTTAATATAATAATTTTCTCATATTAATATAAGGAAGCTCGGTATAATAACGAAAATCAATATATTTCTTTTATTTGTAAATATCGTTTTTCAATTTTTAAGATATATATATGTATATATATTATTTTTAATCACCGACAGGTATATGTCATTTCACTAAAATTTTTCTACATTTTTCTCTTTCATATTTGTCAAAAAGTAAATAGTACAATCAATTATTGGTTTCAAAATTTTCCTTTAAATAGAGAGATTCGTATCTCTCATGTTCATACGTTGAAAGTATAGTGCAAAAAGAGAGATAAGAGTAGAGATGGATATAGAGATTTTAGAATCATCTCATACAAGTCAGCTTTTACCTCACCAGATTAAAACCGTATGTATTCTTGGTGGATCTAAACTGATAGGCCATATTCAATATGTGGATATGGTAAACCAACTCGTTCAAAGAGTTAGGGAAATAAAAATCAATATACTATATGGAGGAACCAATAACAAACTTTTAATTAGACTTATAATGGCCACACCATCATGGGGAATAAGAGTTTCGAGTGTAATACCTTTCCATCGAGTTGGATCTAATACTGAATTGAGTCGGCTTCTACCATGGGTTCACCGGGTTGGTGCTGCAAGCGCAATCCATCCACCACTGCATGATGTATATAATGAACAATAGCGATGCTTTCATTGTCCTTCCAGGCGGTTATAACACACTGGAGGAAATATTCAATATAGTCTCGTTGGCACAGTGGAACTTTCATGTCAAACCAATAGGTTTGTTGAATATTAACAATTTCTTTGATGGCTAACTAGCGTTCCTAGATCAGGGTGTAGATAATAAGTTTATCTCTCATTCAGCGAGAAAAATATTTATTTCTGCTAGTACTGTTGATGAACTACTCATGAAATTTCATGCATATGTGCAAGAATCTATGGAAGCCCAGATCCATCGGTCACAGACCACTGGTGTCAAGCGAAAAAGAAATTCGGATCCTTTAGATATTTCATTATGAATCCTAATGTTGATGGTGGCAGAGTTACGGAGAATTTATACTCTCGAGACGCATCCCTTATTTATGGATTCAGTAGGTATTTTCTTTTCGCATTTCTATATTTTCGAGTATTTATTACCACCTTTTGATATTCTCAATATATTCCACTTTAACTTGTTTTCTGCTTTTTTAGAGCAATAATTATGTTGGCTTTATTTAGATATAGAAATCTGTTGATTATACTTCTTCAGAAATATTTTATTCTTATATCAATACGATCTCATATCATCACTGAAATTATTTCATATGATCCCACCATATGATATATTTCCTTTGATCTATCAATTTGGGATTTATTGAGCATTTTATTTTCATATATTTATCCAATGTTAATTTCTGATACCTCTTACTCAATTTTCACCATCAACATTCAAAAACGTGGAAATGAACATTTCTTTATTAAATACTTCTTTAAGAGTATTTCTCATCATATCATAATATACTAATCTCATAATGAGATTTTTCACCACGGTATATTGTCTTTCTTTTATCACAATGTGATTCTTTGAGCAATTTCATTTCATCAATACATACAATAGTAAATTCTGGTGTACTTGCTCAAATCCCTTTATTAATATCAATATGATATTCTTATCAAACATATATAAATCAGTTACCCTTATTTAGTACCAATCGTAGGGTTTAATCCAACCACATTTATAATATGTATCCAAACATATGGTATAACCCACCATATTGAAAATATGTACACCAATCGTGTGGTATAACCCACCACATTGGAAATATATGCGAAATTTAAAGTGCATAAAATTAAATTGCAAAAATTAAATTTCCTCCAATAGGTGTGTAACGATCGGTCTTTTCTTACCCGAACGAAACACATTTCATTTATACTTTCAAAAGCGGAAGCATTTATATACATATATATATACATATCAAAACCACCTTTGTTCGTTCACTTAAACTAGTACAATATAAACACACAAAACGCGGCCGCAGGATGTTTAGGTTTCCCCCTTCTTCCTCACATCCCACATCACGCTCGGGAGGATCCCCCACCACCGCCTGCACATAAAACATCAATATACAACATAATGAGCCACGGGGACTCAGTAGGCAATAGATGCAAATGCTAATGCATGTCATGTTTATGCTTTGGGCCCGGTTATAGATCCTCGGCTTACAAGGCGCCAGAACATCATTGGTCAGTCCCGCAAAGGTTCTTTACGCTTTGCGGGCGCCGTCGTAATGGCCGCCCCCAAAGGTTCTTTACGCTTTGGGGCGCTGTGGGGCCGCCGTCTAAAGGTTCTTTTACGCTTTAAACCGCCCGTAACATCATACATATTGTAAGCACACAATCTACAACCCATATATGCATGATCATACTTTCATGTTACACATACTTCATCCTCTTACCATTTAGCCCATATGCTCTTCATCATATCATAGCTCATCTTGCATCTACCATGGTCACATAGCATAATATACATGATATCATCTAACAACATAACATAGCATAGCAAACCCTACAATAACATAACCTATCTCTTCACCTAACATAGCATACCATAACTTCTTCCACATAGTTTCATATCATAACATTAGCTAACATATAGCATGTAGGATAACACATATATTTACTCATCTACTACCTACTTCAAAAGGCAAGAAAGCAAGCTGATGGATTGGTTGGATACTTCTTCTTCTCCCTTTCCTTTCTTCTTCCCTTCCTCTTGTTGATTCTAAGATGGCAACTAGAAGTGATTAAATGATCTTCAAGCCAAAACTCATGTAAAATCCTTGGAATCACCTTTGAGAGTGTTCTCTAGAGTTTTGGGGAGGTTAGGATCAAAAATGAGGGTAAATGGCCGAGCAAACGTGTATAAACCCTATCCAACAAGTCACGACTTAAAATTACTACCAGAATCTCCATGTTACTGGCCAGAATTCAAAATTACTGACCGTAACTCTTAAAATTACGATCAGACCTCGGGCACACGCGATCACGCGCTTCCGGCCACGCTGACCAAAGCAGAGAATCAGCCTCTTAACCATCACTCGACTTGTCAGAACCATAAGACTTACGATCAGAATATCACATTCTACGTCAGAATACGCAAATTACGGCCAGAATCCCAATTTTCTGCATTTCTCTTCAGGCTCATTCTTGGCGACCATACCTAGTTCCAACATACGTGGGGCAACCCAAAACACATCCTAAACATGTCATACCAATCAACACCATCTCCCGACACATTCACATCATCACGACCCATTCCCAAAAGCACAAACGATAAACATGCGAAATCATTTAAAATCATGACGAGATTTTGGCGGGCGTTACAAGGTGGTTGAAACCTACCTTATGGGAATTATTACAATAAATATAAATTTACAGAATTTAAATCGCGAGAATTAAATTGGATAACATTTAACTACTTCTTCAGGAGTATGGTCTGCTTAGTAGAAGGTATCACTTTAGCACATAAAGTGCAAAAATATATAAAACCTTCCGATTAGTGACGGTTGAACCCATCATCAAGTAGGAGGTAGTGCAGTATTTAAATTGCAATAAATAAAGTGCGAAAATTAAATATCTATAGAAGCAAATTTGTTCTAACTATTTTTTTTTCAAAATATAATCATCGTCAAAGTAAACGGCCGTAAATCGAAATATCTGCCGCCAATCAAGCTACTAGTTCTGGCGATCTTGCTGGTCGCGTGGCACTACACATACCTCTTTATAAAGTTTTGATAGTATAGGCATTAATACGTAAATATTCACAAGTCCAAGGACCGTCTTTTTAATTTTTTTCAAAGTTGGGATACTACTTTATAAATTTTGAAATTTTGATATATTTCAAAATAAACTGTTATATTATCAATATTGGTGTCAAATCGAAGATCTCGTTAAATCGAGTATAATGAAGTCGAGAAAATTTGATTTTGATAATGTATGCTCCTTATATCTCGAAAAAACGAATGTTATAGTTTAATATATTATTTTATTATATATACATATATATTATATATACCTCTCCGTTATTTTGCTTGAGGTATTCATCAAATTCTTCAAATGTGCTAGCATTCACAATAATCAAACCATTAATACTTTGTTAATATCATTAAACTATAATTAGACAGTAGAGAGACAAATGGATTGTATCAAGCCAACGGATGAGAGAACATTGACAGCGACGCAAAGTATTACGGCAGAGAAGTGATGATGTTGAAGCATCGACAAATAACCAAAACGAATCAAGTGTGGATATAGAAAGATGAAAAAGAAGATGATGATATGTATTTCATTCTTGTTGACATAGCTGTGACTGTGGCTTCAGCCATGGTGGTTTCGGTTATCCTTATCTTTTACATTTACATATTTGAGAATATGTGGAGAGAGAGGGGGGGAAGAGAAGAAAAGTGATAAAGTTTATCATCTAACTAATATTAAGGTTTCTGATACAGAGGTTCATCAATAGATGCAACTGTAAAGCATATTCCTTTCATATTACTTAAATGGCTAGAGACTCGTACTGATAACGTGTTATAAAAGTATAGAAACAATAGAGAGAATTTACAGAGAATGAATTCTAAGGAATTCACAGGAATGAATTTCATTAATAACTGAAGCCCTATTTATAGGAAAACTTCGAATGACAATCGTAATTACATAATTTCATCAATGGTATAATAGTCATTCACACCAATAAAATATAATAAAGAATTCCCACGGGTGCCTTGCTTCCTATATTATATTCATAACAAATTTCAAGTTTCAACTCGTGCCAAAGGTTTTTTTTGTTTCTTTCTTTCTTTTTTTGGGGGGGGAGGGGGTGGGTTTGGAAGTTCGGGGAATAGAGATCCTATATGAGGAAATAGTTGCAAATGCCAACCTTCAAGTGAAAAAATTTGTGGAAATTGTAAGAAATGTCCAAATTTAAAATGATAATTTTAAAAATGGATAAAGTTAATTGCATGTGTAAAAGTGTTCATTTTTCATTTTCTTGGACCAATCTACCCCTATGTCAGTAATATTTGTCATTCTTGAAGTTCAAGTGTTAAAAATTATAAACGTCAATTTTGAATTTTCAAATGTCAAGATACCACCTTAAATGGTTAAAATTTTGCTCGCTTAATTAAATAAAAAATAATATGATCAAATTGATTAGTTCTTTAATGTATATAAAATGGGCGACGTTTAAAAACGTCCACGCGTAATTATATAAATGATTTTTTTATTATTAGGTAATTATTTTGTCTATATTATTTTACGTTAATGTCCACAAATCATACTCATAGGCGATAACAAAAGTTCTCTCAATTATTTAATTATCTAATAGATCTATAACTGCCCATAATGTTATATGTATGTGAATAGAATTGTATCACTACAAAATCATCATCATCAACTATGTTCAAAGGCTATTGTAATTTAAAATAACATTCTTGTTGAAAGTAATGATCATCGAATATAATATTCACATCAGATAATGTAAAATTGCATAATTTCCAGGAATATATTTACAAATTGTATAGAACGATGTTTTGATATAACATTCTTGATATTTAAAAACTGTCAAGAAATACATCTACATATAATAATAATCTTAATATTTACAAATTACTAGAACGACATTTCGAAATTATATAATCTCAAAGGACAATTTAGATATTATGGTAGTAAAATTGAACATCTTTCCATTAATCATCAAAATTAGACGCATTTAAAGTTATAAGACATTATTTGGCTATTTTGCAATTCTCTCAAAAAAATTTTGATGGTTTGATTAAGCTGTCTAATTCCCTCTTATATTTACAGTACACAATATGTTAGGTACACCACATTTTAATTGCGTGAAAAGGACTTCAACTTTGATTATAACTACAATTATATCCATAAATTTACGTTACATTTTTTATAATGAATTTTTCATAGTTAACTCACTTTCTAAGTAAATATTAATTTATATTTAAATATTGTGGTAGTATTCTTTGAAATTAACAAACAATATTCATATTTCCTATATATTATAGTTTATATTACTTAAAATTATCATGGATAAACAAGTAATTTGACGTTTAAATAAATAAAATTTTGAAACAAAAAATATCAATACAGATCAAATTTAGAAGCAGTGAAACATCAAAAATAATAATTGAAGAAAAAAAGTTAAGGATGTAATTCCATAAAAAGCAAGCATTAAAAATATTTAAGATAATTAGAATGTAGTGTACTTATTAAAATTCATAGTGTGAATATAATTAACCTTTAACTAATTCTTTATCACTTTATACCATTTTTACCTTTGTTCTTATTATAAATAGTCTTTTCATTCTCTTCTTCACAAATTTCACGATTTTCTTTTCTTCTTCTTCTTATTCTCTCTTCTTCTTGTTCTTCATTAATTATTTTAGTCTTGAGAAATAGGAAAATACATATTCTTCATTATATATTATATATATGTGTGTATATATATATATATATATATATATCTTTTAAAAGTTTTCCATTGAAATTATATGGTTAATCATTTTTTTATTTTTGAATTTTCACCATTCAAATTGTATGGAGAAAAGCACAATCGAAAAAGACAAGAAATGCGCTTTTTACGTTTGTACATGTTAAAATTTTACTTTTTAAAGTTGTTTTGTTTCTTATGAAAACGACACTTGTTTGGAGTTATTTTTGGTGGAAAATAGTATTTTCCTGCAAATCGTCATTAAATGACCCCAAAACGATCATAGTCGTTATGGAACAAATTCGAAGGATCATGATCATTCTGAGCGACCCAGTGGTCATTATGAACAACTGAATGAGTTGTTCAGTTATTTTTGAACGATTGAGTAAGTCGTTTAGTTGTTTTTGAATGACTAATGTATTTATTTTTCGCATTTGAAAGAACATTTTTCAAATATGAAAAATGAGTGAGAATTTTTTAGTTTGAATTAGATTTGTTAAGGGTAGTTTAGGTTTAGGGAGATCTCAATTTTTATTTTATTTTTTTAAAGTGAGGCCTCAAAAAGTTAGGCAAACTAATACTACGCCATTCCAAAATTTTGCCTTGATAAAGAGCCTATTTGATAAGATTTATATTTCTTTCATCCCATGTATATATATTTATTTTCTTTTTTTGGATATTCCAAATATATAGATTTATTTATTTTTTAAAAATTTTAATTTACACTATTTTACTAATATAGCCCCATTTAATATTTAGTTATTACTATTCATTTTAAATTCTACTCATTAAATAAAGATAAATTAGGAATATGGTTTACAAAATACATATTTTTAATATTTTTCTTAATTTTTGCGAAAAGTTAAATTAACTTATATATATGAGACGAATGGAATACTACCCGAGAAGGAGGGAGGGAGGGAGGGATAACCTCTTTAGCACGAGTTTAATTTCTCATTTTAACCACGTACTACTTCCCTCTAAAAGTTTAGGTTGTGTTCATTGATATTTTTAGGATGTTTTTCTGCTTTCAATTTTCTAAAACAATGAAAATATGTTATCATCATCTATTTCCAAAACGAATTTTCGAAACCAACAAAAAAAATTATAAAGAAAACACAAAACAAGTTTTGTCATTTTAGGAGTTTCTGCATTAAGTTAAAAACATCGAAAATGTATTTTTTTAGTTTGTAGTTTTACATTAATTAACTAGAGATCTTGTATCTCTTTGGTCGCTACCAGATCTAGTTCAGGAGATCCGTAGTTGCGAACAATTATCTAGTTTGGTTCATCGGTGAACTAGTTGTTATTATTGTTATTATTATTATTTCGGTTCGGGGGAATGAGGAGGTAGGAGGATAGTAGGTTGAAGAGCATAGACAAATTACACGATTTTAAAAATATATAAAACTTTTATGTAATTTCTATTGTATTAGTATTTTTTTTTTAAATTCAAATCAACCATATATTACTTACTTCAAAAGAAGAATTAAATAATGAAGCGTATTACTTTACTATTTCTTAAAAGTTCAAATCAAACATACTTTTTTTTTCTTTTCAACAATAATCTTTTAAAATATCAAAGCGAACACATATTCGATTTTTTCAAAACATCCATCAACCATAGAAAATTGAAAATATTTTAATTCAAAATTCCAACTTAAAATACAAAGCTCGCAAATTTTTAACAAAATAAAAATTCACCGGACAGGACCTCGTCGCCTCGGCATGGATCCGAGCATGGGCCACATGGAGGGGACGCACTTCTCCACCACGAAAAGGGCCTCCCCAAAGTACCAAAGCTCCACGTTACGGTGGACTAGAAGTGGGAGATGCCCAAACGCGGTTTATGTCTTTTGGTCAAAGAAATTCCATAATTTCCTTCATTGAACAAACAAACAAATACGATAAGAACAAACGAGGATGTGGAATACCATTTTTGCCCATTAAACAAAAGCTTTATGAATCAGAACGTACCCCCAGTTTAGGCATAATTTTTCCCAAAAGTTTAGATCGGTCACTAATGCTTAAAATTTATATTAATTAATAGCTGCACAAGTTGATAAATGATAATATTTCGACACGGGATGCTTCATTAAAATTTTAGTAGACAAACAAATTCGACACTGCAACATGAAAGGCATACGACATACACGGCACTAGTTTGGAATCAAGAGATTCTTTCATTGATTAAAAGCTCAATGACTTAAAAACTTACGAAAAAAAAAGAAAGTCAATTCTTACCATTTTCCTCCAAGAAATGAATCAAAACAAAAGAACCGGATTTGGGGATATCCACGGAGTTGTTAATACAATGACGCTTCCGATCAAATGCCAATATAATTAGTACTATCTCCATTCCAAAATTATAGCCATTTAATTATCTTCACATAGATTAAGAAAAATACAATTAATAGTATGAAAAGTATAATTCAAGATTATTTTCCTAATATACCCTCTCATTTATTAGATGTTTTATTTCAACTACTTTATTTTGATGATATCAATATATATTAAATGAGAGTATAAAAGATAAGTAATATTTTAATTACATCATTAAAAAGAATGTACTTATATTTTGACGATTTAAAAAGAATAGTGATTATATTTTGACTATGAGATTATAAAGTATTAACTATATCCGGAAGGTGTCACATGCCCCCACCATCAGGGGGTTGGTGGATAGTGTGTGGATATGTATCGGCGATTTGGATGCCAACTATATTGGCTGGTGGTCATCAAGGTAGAAATGTCATTTCACTAAATGTATAAAACACTAAACCCCAAATGGACTCTCCTCTTTACCGGGGAGAATGATTCCAACTCTCTCCCCGCCGTTACTGTTCGATCAATAAAATAAACCCCAAATGGACTCTTTCTCTTTACCGGGAGAATGATTCCAACTCTCTCTCTCAAGTCCACCGTTACTGTTCGATCAATAAAATCTTTCTGAAATTTTGAAACCCAATTTATGCTGCAGAAGACGACCGCGGAAACTTACCACAATCGAAACGACGCGGAGATTATATGACATTTAATGGATGAAAAAAAGCATTTATTTCCACCACAACAACATCAACTGTTTCCTTCAATTCCTACATAAATATTGTTTCACGAGTCAACCGTGTCATATTCATCATGCTTTTTCTTTATCATTAATGAGTTCACTCGTTTCCAGTTTTTTCCCCTCCTGCAGTGTATAATTAGAGCTGTTTAGGTTTTCTCCTGTTGCAGCGATGATTTTTCACCAAATAATCATTTGCGTAGTTTTTTCAGTTTCAGTTCTGTTTGTTTTATCCAGTGCACAGAGTAATAATTCATCTCAATGTGATCGATCTTGCGGTGGGGTGAAAAACAGAGTTACATACCCGTTTGGTTTCTCAAATGGTTGTGAGATCAAGTTGGATTGTACCGATGGAAAAATTCAAATAGGTGATTTTCGAGTCGAGAACGTGACGTCAGATAATCTCATCATCAACCTTCCGGCGAACTGCAGGCGTTCGATCGAACAACTCTCTCAACTATTCGGTCCGAATTATGCACCGACGTGGCGTAACGGTCTCCTATTGCAGAATTGCATCTCGTCTGTGAAGGATTGCGTGATTCCTAACATTATGCTGAAGTCTCGTTTTGCCCAAACTGACGGCTGTAGTTCACAGCTGGAAACCATAAACTGTTATGCGGATGGTGATGTGAAGTTTCTAGATTATGATAAGGTGAAGCGAACAGGGAATTGTAGTGTCCTGTTTTCGTCAATTGCGGTGGATTCAAATGAAAATGATGATAGTGGTGGTGGCGGTGCAAATGGAAGCTCCACCATGGAGTTGAATTTTCAGGAGCTGGAGCTAGGGTGGTGGCTGGAGGGATATTGTAGTAATGGTAGAAGTAGACGCTGTCATCCCAACGCGAATTGTACGCAGGTTTCTCTTGGAAACAGAACGGGGCTTCTTCGATGCAAGTGTAATCCCGGTTACTCCGGCGATGGTTTCACCGATGGTCAAGGTTGCCGGAAAGGTTAGTTTGATATCATTTTCCTATTTAATTCATATTTATTTCCTATATAAAAATTGGATTATTTGCATAATTTTGTGTGGATGACCTAATTGCACTTTGCCAGTACGAAAGGGCTAAGTCTAACCAATCCAAATAAGACACGTACATGCAGCCAGTCATTTTTCTTGTTGGAATTGTTGAACATTCAATTTTTTAGCGGAAATTTTGATTTGGTAACAATTTATTGAGGATTTGTTGGCAAGAACAACCAGTTAGTTTCCTGAGTAAATTTGGATATTTATTGATCAAGATTGGGATTTCTGAGATATTTAGGCCTAATTTTTTTTATTACAAAATTATATACACGTAATTCTGTGTAACCACACACATTTTCTAATATAATATTAACCATCCATTCTATACGGAATTACGTGTATATCAACTTTATCACCAATCAAACATACCATTAGCCTACTCTAAAATGCCTTCTGATTTGATGAATTAAGGAAAAGTAGATGAAATAGCTGATCCAATGAATATAATAAACAAATATACTTTGACTTGCTCTATAACCTTAAACATTGTGGTAGGTGAAAACAAGGATTCTTCAAACTTGAGGTTCCTTTCTGGAATTTCATGGTTGACATAGTGGCATTTGGTAATTAGGATGCCTTAAAAATTAGTCGAGCCTGTTGTGTTGTTCATGAATGATTTCATTCACGACTTGGTCGATATGAAATAAGAATTTCAAAAGAGTTCGACTTAGAATAGAAATACTGATATTTTTATGTAAAATATGATGCCTTCAAGATTTGTCGAGTCTATTGTATTGTTCGTGAATGATTTCATCCATGACGTTGTTAATGTAGAAATGAGAACTCTGAAGAGTTTGACTTTGGAATGATGATATATTTATGTGCAAAAAATATGATTTTGTTGATGAAGTTTACAAGTTATATTCCTTCTTAGGGTTGCAAATTGCTTCTGAACATTTTAAACGTCAACGCCTCTGGTATTGAAATCCATATTATAATGACGAATATGAGAGGGATCACATGCTTATCCTGAAATTTTGAATGATTATATTTAATCGGTTTTGCTGATATTGGGCATAGCGCTTCCTAACAAAATCGACTTGTTCGGAGATGTTTACCCTTACATTATTAACTGAATCTTATACATTAAATTGCCCGATGTGGGATATAGCACACTCTCTCATGCACAGCGTGGATCATGCCAAAAAACTGTGAACAAATCGATATTGAGGGCACCCAACATCATAAATGGGTCTAGCTCTGATACTATCTTAAGATATTGAGCCTAACTTTTCCTAACAAAACCGGCTTAATAGGGGAGGTTTACTCTCACCTTATTAACTGGATCTTATAAATCAAATTACCCAATGTGGGACCTAACACTCTTTTTACCAAGGGAGAACATAGAAAAACCATACCCACGCTGACATGGCGCTCTGTGGCTGCACCACGTCGGCGTACAAAATTGTTTAAATTTTTTTTAATAATATCCACATTGGGTGGAGTAAAGGACACATATCCCCCGATGATGGGGAGTCGGTGGACCCCACAATTTTTTTTTTGCCCCGCGTGTGTACACGTACCTACGTGGGGAATGGAGCATAACTATGTATTTAATATGAGCTTGGAGGATTTGTATTGAATAAGTAAAAGTCAGAGGAAAGAGAAATTGATTATAGAAAGATATATATTCTGAACTTAATTTAATGTGTGTTAGCGTATAAATTAAAATGTATTTTATGAATAGGAAGAGAGATAATTAATGAAGTTGGATGGTGGAGATTGAATGTGACTTGTTTGATCAAATTTAAATTTTGAAACGAATAAATTAAAATAAATTAAGATTTGTATGCTTACCGGCTCTAATGATGGCCAATATGAGAGAGATTGAGCAATGGATTTGTTATCTTTATGTACTTGGGACCTGGCATGAGCTTCCGAAGTGGTAGGTCATATTTTTGGTGTATCATCTATAGTTAACATCCGACAAACAAAACATAAGTAACTAAGCACACTCTAGTAATGAGGCACTGACGCTGTAATACTTGGCACCATATTATTTAGAGAATACCATTTCTTTACCATGATTTTCCCCATGCCCATGCTAAAAGTGATAAGGTTTTCTTGAGTTGAGCGTGCCTCTGGTAATATAAAGTAATTGCGAGGGGTATCTTCTTTGAATACGCCGATTGAAAATTTTCATCAATAGTTAAGCTGTTAAGACTTAAGTAGTAGGATTGTATAACTATTTTGAAGAAAAGATACCGAGATATTATTTCTACCAAGTTGCTTTCGACAGGGAAAATAGTACTCCTACTAGCATTGTACATATTATATCTTTTGAGTGACTATAGACTTCAAATCAGATTTGAATGCTAAATATTTATCATGGTGATTTCTCATTTTCTCTGTTTTCGCTGTGTTTCAGTTTCTGATTGCAATCCTTCGAAGTACATGTCTGGTAAATGTGGTGGAACTAGAGTTAGCATTCTCATTGGAGGTATTTTTTTCCCCCTGGATTTTTAATAATGTAGTCTTTAGTTCTTCGTATGGGTCCCCGTAACGTTGGTCTCCTATCATTTTGCGTAAAAGAAAAGTTAAGTTCATTTACATGGCTCTTCAAGTAACACTTGTAATGATATGATAGCATATTAGCAGTCTAGAATAGATTCTTGCTTGCTTGACATAGCCCATTCTTTTTTATTTGAAGGAATTGTTGCTGGAGCTTTATCGGTTGGTATTCTTGCTCTCGTCTGCTACTGCATAAAGAAAAATTCTCGATCTTTGAGGAGTCGACTGAGTGCAAGACATCTGCTTAGTGAAGCTACAGGCAGCGCCAATGTCCCATTCTTCCCTTACAAAGAAATCGAGAGAGCAACAAATTACTTTTCTGAAAAACATAGGTTGGGAACTGGTGCTTATGGCATAGTTTACGCAGGCAAGCTCCATAATGACGAGTGGGTCGCAATTAAGAAAATAAGACATCGAGACCGAGAAAGCATCGAGCAAGTAATGAATGAAATCAAGCTTCTCTCCTCTGTGAGTCATCCTAACCTAGTTCGGCTCTTAGGTTGTTGCATTGAGAATGATGAGCAGATACTTGTTTACGAGTTTATGCCAAACGGGACTTTAGCCCAGCATCTTCAAAGAGAGAGAGGCTCTGTGCTTCCATGGACGATACGTCTCACCATTGCCACTGAAACAGCTCATGCAATTGCTCATCTTCACTCGGCGATGAACCCTCCAATTTACCACAGAGACATCAAATCGAGTAACATACTGTTAGATTACAATTACAACTCAAAAGTAGCAGACTTTGGGCTATCAAGATTTGGTATGACAGATGATTCCCACGTTTCCACAGCACCTCAAGGGACCCCTGGCTATGTCGACCCTCAGTACCACCAAAACTTCCATCTTTCAGATAAAAGCGACGTCTATAGTTTTGGGGTCGTTCTTATCGAAATCGTCACAGCAATGAAGGTCGTTGACTTTGCTAGACTCCACAGTGAGGTCAACTTAGCTGCACTTGCTATTGACAGGATTGGGAAAGGTCAAGTGGACGAGATAATAGATCCATATCTCGAGCCGAATAGGGATGCTTGGACGTTATCTTCTGTACACAAAGTAGCTGAGCTTGCTTTTAGATGCCTTGCTTTTCACAGGGACATGAGACCTTCAATGATGGAGGTGGCGGACGAGCTAGAACAGATCAGGCTCAGCAGTTGGGCTCCAATGGATGAGAATATATGTATGGGATCTTCAGTGGCATCTTCTTGTTCTTCACCGTATGTTGGGAGTGAAAAGTCGTTAAACACCATGACGAGTAGAAAGTCGGGCGTGGGTAGTCGGAGGGTGGTTGGTTCACAGAGGGGTGGGGATGGCCTCCCTATAATGGAGGAGACAGTTGATTGCTCACCTATTTCTGTTCAAGATCCTTGGCTGAGTGAACAGAGCTCACCGTCAACAAACAGCTTATTAGGTAATGTAGTTCGGTGACTATCGAAGTATAATTGCATGCACATCTTGTGGATATTATAGTGGCAATGTGAAGTTTTGTGTTCTTATCCCGTGAATGCTAAAGGAGGTGTCTTTCACATTTTTCAGTAGTCTTCATAAAGATTATTTATACTTTTATACTGTAATCAATCTCTCTGTGAAATATGCATTTGCTTTCTTTATTCATATGGTATAATTTATGAATTCAATATTGAAGACAGGTAAGTACTAGAGGTTACAGCAGTATTTGGGTAAAAACTTTACAACACTAGATGCACTACTACTACCCATGACTTCTTGGATCAACAACTTGATGAACTTTCCTGGCTTCCGTGCTTGAAAATTGGCCCACAATACGAGCATGAGGTACGGTGGATTCTCCCCGAGCAAGCGCATCTATGTTTTCAAGAAAGTATTGCCTAGGTAGGCGACCCACAACATTCCCCTCTTCATTCCCATCTTTGTCTAGGAATGCAAAATGGGGGATACCCTCAACGCCAAACTCGTCTAGCTCTTGCTCCCACTTCGTGTTATCAACGTTAAGCATAACAAAGTTAACTCGGTCCCTGAATTGCAAAAGTAATTTTTGTGGTAATAAAGGGGGACTAATGTTGAATGCTGCATCAAATAGCGAGTATTCTTCAAGATGATAGTTTGAAGAAGGGAAATTCAAACAACCAGTACAAGTACAAGCACAAAATTGAAAAGGCGAAAGTTCCAAAAGTCGAAAATCAGCTACAAACAAGCACCATTAATGTGGAATGCTAGCTTCAAATATATGAAGATGAAGACAAGGATCTACAAAGATCAAGCTCGCACGATTGTCCTACAAGGAAATATTTACTTTTAATGCCTAGACTTTTTCTTTTTTTGGGGTCCCACCCCCACTAATCCCACAAGGTCATAGCGCTTCGACCGGGAGACGCCTCAGTGGTCCCAAGAGGCAGTGTTTTTACTTCGCAGGGAATCGAACCTAAGACCGTGCCCCCAGCCATATTCAAATACCGTCTTTCTACATTTCTACTGTCATTGGTATAGAATAAAGATTCAAAGGTACATAAAATTATTCTTGAATTCCTGCTGTTTCATATAGTGGAACTAGAAAACAAACTAATTAAACTGATCAGAAATGTTCATTATGTGTAACTTCACTATAGATAAAGCTCGAACTCAATTGCTACAGGTTACCACTATAGTGACCACAATGAGCACAATTAAAATTCAGAGATTACGTTGTTCCTTTTCACAAAAATGCTTAGTATGCAATGATATCAGTTTTGGGCACCATGTGTTAGAGCTGACACAACCATAATTGAACTATCCAAAATGCCAGAGACTTTTTCAGACATTTTTTTTTTGTCCTCCTTTACATAACTGCTTCAAATAGACATAACAACTATAAACATCACAAAGCAAGCTCAAGCATCACTAGAAACTTACTTGTACTGCTGTTCCACCTTGTAGACATCGGGAGCTAATTCTTTACATACTTCACACCAATCTGCATAGAACTCCACAACAGTAGGCTTCCCATTAGCAAGAGCCTACACAATCAGAATCCAACGAAGAACAAAGGAAAAAAAAAATGAAGAATCATCTGTATATAATACGATTCAATACTATCACAAATGCTCCAAGATTCGTAAAATGGAAACTCGTAATTAAAAAACCTTGACAGTGGAAAGTAGAAGTACTTAGTGACATTTAACTGCTATGATTTTGGAACATAGCTAGAGTCTTACAGATATGATAAATTTCTTTTCGAAATTTCATGGTAGTGAGCAAGAAAAGAGATGATTCATCATAAATCAAGGAAACCAAGAATTCACTTATGCTCTGAGAACTGCTATCTGTCATGGATTTTATGATGTAAAACTGTTACATTAACTGTTAAAACTTCAATTAACCCAATTCGATCCCCAACTCTTTCAAGCAAGATGATTTAATGGTCTATATGATGATATATGAGCAAACCTCTTCATACGATAATGCTGCAGCAGAGAGATCCTTCAATGACACACCAAAGTCTAGCCGTCCTGACACGAAAAGTCCAACTGCTGCAAGGACAGAACCCACAGCAATCCGCCTATTCAAATTCTTGTCTGGATACTCCGGAAATCCAACGCCTGCTGTTGAAGGAGATGCTTCGTCACTGGAGTTAGTCCCATTATCATCATTTTCAGATTTAGGATCTACCAATACCTTCTCCTGCACTAGGCATGGAAGTCATACTCAAGTTCAATTCCAGTGAATGTCTAATTCAAACTCGATTCTGAGCTCAAATTATCCATACCAGCTCATGCAAAGTATTAGGTTTGTCGAGAATTTAGGTTAAGGGAGAATCAGTCTGAATACTCAAATTGAAATATAGAAAAACGTTATGACACTTCCGATAACAAATTACAACATTTAATTGAAGAAATCGATAATAAACTTGCGCAATTAGCTATCACTATCACACCTCTGTTGTATTGGAGGAATTGGGGTTGTTTTGGCAGAAAACTCTTTGATTTATGCGAGTCTGATTCCGCGATTGCAGAGAGAAATTCACCGAAAGGGGACAGTAATGGCGGGAATGGAAACAGTAAGGGCGGAGTCTGGAGAGGCCCACGGAGGAAGACGTTGTAGCCACCCGAGCCATGGCGGAGAAGCGGCGGCGATTATGTTTGTGGAGCAAACGATTGAACGTTTGACGTACGGTAAGGTAACGGATATGGATTATTCTGCCTGGATCTTTGGGTTAATTATTTCAGTAGTCACTGAACTGACAGATTTTGCTAAAAGAGCTACAGTACTACGTAGTCTGCCAAAAAATTAAAAAGGCATCAGATTAATTTTTGCAGTGTCTCTCTCAATTTTCTCTTTCATTTTAAATGAAATATAAATTAAGAAACGTTTCCATTTTCACAAGGAGAAACTCGTGACTCATGAGTATTGATGAAAGAGCACAATAATACTATATTCAATTGGATACTAAGGCCTTGTTCTTTTGAAGAGTTCGCGTATTTCTATGTAAAATGTGTGGTTGGTATTGTATTGAAAAATGTGTAGTTAAAAATGTGTATAAATTGCACGGAAATACGCAAACTCATGAAAAAAACAAGGCTTAAAACAAATTCACGAAGAAATGTTATTCTATCATTCAAGTGAAAATGAAATGGTTCCATTACCATTTATCCACATTCTGAATACAAATGAGAATCGATTGATAAAATTTATACTCCGTAATTGAGATTAGACATGCATATGTTGCAATTATTGAAGGCAGAGATCGATTTAAGAAAAATATTGAGCTAGAGTGACTATTGATTGTTGATCGTCAAAGATTAACTTACTTGTAAATTGTGATGTGTTAAATTCGTAAATCCTTAAATATATATACATGATGATAGGAAATATTTTTTTAAAGGTTTTTACTATTTTTTAATTACTTTTTATCCATTCTTTCTTTACCTTAAATCAATCATATCACATCCACAAATCTTCACCATTTAACTCCACTCAGCTTTTATAACCGTCAATTTGCAAAACGTGAACAGAACAAATGTCATCTGGTGAAAAATAAAACTTGTACTGTTGTACATAATAATACAGTGAAATTTGATTAATTGCATCATGATTTCTGAGCTTCTGGTCCTAAAATACCATTCACAATGCTTGTGGCCAACAAAACTCCAACCGCCTCCGCTCCCGCCACCGTTCCCGCCTGGGCCAGCCCTCCGAAACTCACCGCCGTTTCAATCTCATTCTCCGCCGCCTCTATCCCCTTCTCCGCTGCTTCTACTCCCTTCTCCGCTGCTTCTAATCCCTTCTCCGCTGCGTCAATCCCCTTGTCGACTGCCTCAAATCCTTCCTTCACAAGTTCCTCTACCTTCTCCTCCGCCTTCCGCAGCCCCGGTTTCAGCCCAAACAGCGGTATATCCGCCGCCTTCGACGGCAGTTCCATTGCCTTCAGCGCCGTCGCTGCGGATAGGAATAGCAAGCAATTTCTGCGGCTTGGAAGAGCCGCCGGTGCGTGTCTAGTAGCGTGCGCCTGGCGGCGATTGGCGTGCGCATTGCGCACCCAGCCAACTGGGAGTGCCTGAGCTAATACAGTGGAAGCCATGGGTGGTCTGTGTCGCCCAATGGGGAAGATGATCCTTTCAATTGAAATGAATTGATTGTGTGGCCTGGCATTTTCGAATTGACATAGCAAAAGGACAAAAAGACCCCAGCTGATGAAGGAAAAAAAAAATTTGAAAAAATACCCAATGTGTCATGACTTTTTAATGTCAACCCCATTACTTTTCTTTTTTCTTTTTTTAATAGAACCCAATTAGTTTTCTAAAACACATTATAGTAATGATATATTGCTCTCGGGTATTTCGTAGTTATGGAATTATCGGGGTATTTTACGAATTCAAGATCTTCGCTTAAATCCAAATCGATCTAGATTCAAAGACGGCGAGATTTAAGCTCAAGAATTAAAAATTTTTCAACACCATGTGTGCACATACGATCAAAATTTTATGACATAATTTGACCTTCAAAACGGAGGTCGTATGGACCTGTAAAACACCCGGGAGTTCCGTAACTATGGAACACCCGAGAGCACTTGATCATTTTCAAAAGACTTTAGGAGCTTTTTCCAATTCAATGGATAGGAATACCCGTAATACACTCTGACCCCCGACTTCTTCATTATCAGACTCAAAAAAGGAGAAAAAAAAAAGGAAAAAGCAATCGTCATTATCAGCCTTGGAATCGCCGATACATATTCAAATTTCGGTCTTCTCTTCATCCCTAACCTCTTATCTTAGAAAATTAGAAATTTCGATGCTACATCTTTTGCTGATTGATTTATTTCAATGTGAGAGAGTTTGATACCGTGTTGGCCGCTGGAATTTTTTTTACTGAAACTTTTAAAAATACTTATATTCTATATATTATACGATATAGAATCTTGCAATTGTTCATTTTTTTCGGCGATTGGTTCATCTTCTCCGATAACTGGTCAACTCCAGATCTACTCCATTAACTTTTCAAAATTCATAATATTCTTCATTAATGACATCTTAGGGCTCCATATGCCTCCAATCAATCATGAATGCAGAAATTTCACTGCGTTTACTAAAGATTTCCACTAGTGAGGAGGTTCAGTTGGTGGGTAAAGAAGAAAAAGAAACACCTTTAGGAAGAAGGGAATTAAATGCGCTGGAAAAAGCAAAAAATAGCTACTGACTGTACTACAAGTCTGCAATTGGGTCGAGTCATGTACAGTAGCAAGGAAGGGCCAAATCGGGTCTTCAATTTGAAAATTTTGATGTCTTTGGCTTTTAAGAAAAAGAAATGATACCAATGGGATTAAGAAAAAACACCATGCTATTTTTGTCTTTACTCCAACAAGATTTTACAAAAATAAAAAATGGTAATAAAAAAAAAAAGGAGGATTTACCTGTTAGCATTCTCATCCCTGCCCCTATATCCCTCAGGAAAAAAAGATAACAAAATTGTTACGAACATTCACTTTCAAACTTGAATTTAATCAAATAAATCACATTCATACGTTGAGGAAATTCATGTATACTGCAAAAAATCTTCATTCACTCATTCTTCCTTACTTCAACATCAAATGTGAATGCTAAAGGCCTTTTTGAAGTTGACTCGTGTGATCCAAGCGGGGCTATTTTCTCCAACACTTTTTTCTCTCCTTGTTTCTATAGATTGTGGCTCTTGTATTCACATTGGTAGGAATAGGAATGTTGTAGCTCATAGCCTTGCTAGTTTTTCTATGTCATCCCTTACTTCTTTCCATTGGCTCAATTGTTTGCCATGATTTCTTTCATGACTCTTTAGTGATGATTCTTTTTTCATGAATGAATGAATGCATAGTATGTTTACTTAAAAAAAATAGAAAATAATAAAAAAATGTTAATGCTAATATGACAATTTTTCTCCCTTTTTCTGGAAGCGGTAGATACTGTCCTCCTCGCATGACAGTAAGTCATGCTTTGAACATCTCCATTGGAGACTTTAGAATGGATTCCCAATTTGCTCCAACCTAATGGAATATGCAAAATCGGATGCAGAATGCTACCATAAAACTCTCTCCCGGTAGCGATGCAATTCCACATTTTTAATTTTAATTTTTATAGTTTCTATTTTGACCTTAAGTACTGCATTGCATTTCTTATTCAGTGGGTGTTAGTGTATGTGTATTTATGAGTATTTATGAGTTTTGATGTGAAATAGGAGAGAGAATGAGTGGGATTGAGTGGTGGAGATTTGTATAGTACGTGAGTCCCAAAAAATATGTGGATATAATTGGTTTGACTTTAGATAAGAATGAGTTAAAATGTATAAAAATTTATTAAAAGTTGTAGAAGAACGGTGTTATTTGTTTGTTTTTTTGGTGTAATTGTGTCCCTTGTGATGCCTCACTGCAGCCGCGGTTATTAACTAAAGTGATTATCCCACATCGAAACCTATCAAAAATGGCATTGAAACTTTGCCTGATAAAAGGAGCACATGGGTGTCTGTTTTGCAACTTCTAACCGCCTAAGGCTTTGTTCTATTGGGTGTTAACCAAATTCGCACGCAATTCCGTATACCTTATACTCATTTTCAACCACACATATTTCCCAAAATAATATTAATCACACATTTTTACACGGAATACCGCGCGGAACAACTAAACCCCCAATCAAACAAGGCCTTAAACTAAAATAAAATTATCAAAGTTAAAAATAAAAAACAAAAATTTGGGACCAGATCAATGAAGGTTATTAGGTATTAAAAACGAAAATTCTGTGAGAACTGTGGGACTTTTGCAAATTCCCAAGGGCAAATCGCATTCGCAGCCATGAAAGCAGCCATCAAACCAATGCACAGTTCACAGGGGCGTAGACCGCGCCTTTAGTTTAGCTTTCCGTTTTGCGCTCTGCCTACATCGTCAGTCGCTGCTCGGTCCAGCTCTCACGTTCCTCAGTCGCACCGAAAGTAATTTTTAGGTACTCAAAACTTTCTCTATATTATCTCACTTCAAGTTTCGGTCAATACTATTATATTATGATTTGTGATTACGCACTTCCCCTTGAATCTGTTCATATAAAACAATCTTCATAATTTAAAATTATGTGTCGCTACTTGTAATGGTGATTTGTGAACTGCTGAGCTGAGCCAATCTTCATATATAGTGTTAGATATAATTTGTAATTTTGATTCATTATTTAACAGTGAATAACACCGTAACTTTCATTACGATTCGCGAAGGCAGGTGTGCTACGATATTGGTTCATAATTTAACAGCTTCATTTTGGTTGGTGCTATACTCTTGGTCAGTTGCATTTGATTTTTTCGTCTCTTTTTAAATAAGGTGTGTAGATGATTTACTGGTTTAATCTATTTATGCAAATCTTTCCTTATGAGTCACAGTTTCTTCTTGAAAAGATCCTTTTATTTATTTCCTGATGTGGATAATTTGCTATTGATGGCATCAGTTTGTAGATTCTTCTATGAAGAAATCCAAGGATCCATTTGAAATTGCATTTGAGGAGCAAGATGAATCACCTCCAGAATCCCCCACTGGCTCTGATGAGAATGAAGCACAAGCTAGGTCTGCTGGCCCCACTGGCAAGGCCAACGAAGAAGACGAGGAAGAAGAGGAAGAAAACATGGAAGCTGAGCTTGAAACGTTCCCAACTAGGGGTGATCCTGATAAAGTGGCCATAATGCAGTGAGTTAATTGAGTCATTTCATTTTTCTCTTAATACTATGGATGTATTGTTACTTCTCATGCACAATGTAAATTTTGAAACCTGATGTCATGGTATCATTGATTTCATGGTCTGGTTGTTCATTTAGAATTAGAATGGTCACATCATTTCTTGAAATAACAAAAATTATCATGAGCTATACACAGGTTAATTCATATGTCTGATTTTATATCAACACCCATCTAATAGATTCTCATGAATCACTCTTTTCTTCAACCTACAACCTCCGAAAGCCATCATTTGCTCATTCTTGCTCCTTCCCGATGGTTGCATACCACTGGAAAAAGTAGTATATCAGTAACAGTCACGTCTTATGTCTAAGTTAAGAAAGAATCAAAAGGGACAACAATGGACACAAATGAAGCTTTTTATACAGAAATCAACCTATATTCTTGAGATTCATTTGTATGCCCATTAATCTGTGAATAAAAAAATGTTGGTTTACAGGTTTTATCTCATATACATATGTTCACCTTCACGTCTTTAATTTCATGTTAAAATTTCCATTTGCTCATTTTATTGTTCATCTGAACTCATTTTGTTTGTCAGGGCTATTCTTTCTCAGTTTACAGTGGAACAGATGAGAAGGTATGAATCTTTTCGAAGATCTGGATTTCAAAAATCAAAAATGAAATGGGTAGGCATCACCTCATTCGTGCTCTATGCTCAGAAGCCCCCCTCTTTCTGTAGCACACATGAGCCCTGAAGTGACATAATTGCAAATTGTTCAATTAAGTTCTTGTTTGGATAAGCTGTGTGGACAAAAAGTAGAGTTGTTCTAGCTTATAGGCCGTTATAACCTTTTATGAAACATATACTAAACTTTTCTGTAATGTAATGCCTAATGTCAGCATCTCTTACTATTTCCTAATCGCAGTTACTGAAAAGCATAGCTGGAAGTGCCAACATTTGTAAGCGTATGACCATTGTGGTATCTGCAATAGCAAAAATGTTGGTCGGGGACCTTGTTGAAACTGGTATGCTGATACAGGATTTTGTAGTTATTATAAGCTAAAACTTAGTGACTTTTCTTTTGCTATTTATTTTCTGGTTAGAAAGCTTCTCTTGATAAATGTGAATCGAAATGAAAAAAATACAAAATATAAACTGGAGCTTTTCAATTTTGCAGCCAGAATAGTGATGGCAGAGAGAAAGGATAGTGGGCCAATTAGGCCGTGTCACATGAGAGAAGCATACAGAAGACTGAAGCTTGAAGGCAAGATTCCAAAAAGATCAGTGCAAAGGCTTTTCCGTTAAAAGAACATGGCGATCATCATTCAGCTAAACTGACATTCTTTTCCTGGTAAATATGATCTCTAAACTTTGGCAAGGATACTCATATTTTCATCTGAATATTTGGGCCATGTCCATGTCTTGCCTGTGTCATATTTTTCTTTTGTCACAAGACTATGGAGAAGTACTGTAGAATTGCTCAACTTGATGACTTTGTATTGGAAATTGTGCAATCTATGAAAGTTTTGCAGGGAAGCCTGATAGCAATTAATGCACCAGTCCTCACAAATTTTATCCTTGAGCTTCTCTTTGGTCCATACTCCACTGTAGAGCTAACTCATGTTTCACATTTGCAAGGTAGGACGTTTAGGGATGAGGTGTCGTGTTTGCTTGTTCCATTCACATTACATCTCATTGAATTAAATTTATTTTTTCTTTCTCATTTTTTTCAACCACTAAGATATCGATTTGACAATTTGTATACTTTTTAATACATTTTCTCTAACTTTCAATCATACATCTAAAGTAATTTTAATTCCATCGAGTTTAATGTGAATACAACAAGCCCTTAATATATCAGCAATATTATTTATCTGATAATTGTATGATTAACCACCTTTAGCGGTCCTATTTCTCTAGTAAACATTTGGTTTGAGTTACTATTTCCAGAGAATACGCATCATTTATGTGGAGAAAAAACTGCCTTGATTCCCATTTATGTTTTTTAAAATATTGAGAGTTGCAACATGGTGAATGGAGCTTTCCATTGGCTTAATCGTTCGGGACATTTAATTGTTTCAATAGATATAAGCGACGAAAAATATAGAAAGTTTGTACTACCACAAGCTTTTTTTTGTTTAAAAACATCAAAGCTATGTTTATTAATGGGCAAGCTTTCCATGTTCTCCCAACGCCCCGAAATATGCTATGGTATAAGGGTGATGAAAGAATACAGCACTGGGGAATCTATGACAAGAATGTTTTGAGGTTGATACAAATCGTAATGTATGCAATCACAAACAAAGAACAATACTCATTTATAACGATGGAAGATTCTACCGTCTATGGCATGTTGGGAGGTCAGGTTTTGCCCCCCTTCGTCTAGGTGTAAATTGTGCTTTGTTTTAATAAAATTCTACCCCGGGTTTGGATTTTCGATCCGGAATAGTTCATTAAAAAAAATAATAAAAAATAACGATGGAAGATTCTTGTGTACAACTGCTGTTGGTGATAGTGAGATTTGGTATGCATTTATCTCGCAGAGTCTCTTGTTTCACCGCATATAAGGAGCTAAAGATTTGAGTTTTAAGTCAACAATTAATTGTTGTTGAACATTTTAATTTGTCATATATTACTGCACACATAGTTTATGATAATTCATATTTGAATTCGGTTGAAGATTTGAGTTTAAGTTAAGGATGATTTCTTATTAAATATTTGAATTTGTTATGCATTGCATACATAGTTTATGACACTTCTACTCCCTTGCCCACAGTGTGGGTAGGGGAGGTGTGCCCATGCCTGACGTGGCCAACATGCGTGGCGGCCATGTCAGCAGGGGATCCCCTGACTAGCATGGCTCCCTACCCACACAGTGGGTAGTGGAGCAATAGGCTAGTTTATGATACTTCTTATTTGAATTTAATTGTGATTTATTGAGTATTCAATTTAATGACAATAAATTATATATGTGTTTTCTCGAGCTATGCTACAAGTACAACGAGGTGTATAAATACATACACATGGCATGATCATGTTTTTGCATATATTATATCATTTTTAAATCATCAATAATCAAATAAGGCGTTATGTGTGTGTGGTATGCATTCTTGTGCATTTCTGTTCTATTATAGATATGGTTGGATACTTGGAAGGGTCTATTTTTAACGAGGCAAAACATTATTTGCTAAACAAAAATGAGTCAATGATCATCTTATTTTAACTTCACAAATAAGCTCTTCTGAAAATGTGTCATGTAATCTACTACAATTGAATGTTTTGGACAATGCGAGAAGTCTCAAACAAGTAAATGGTTATAAATTATAATTTTGTTAGGTTTAAGATTCTCTTTACCCAATTTTTACACTAATTTTTTTGAATTTATTTTGAATCACACATTTATGTGGGAATCAAGAATTTTTACGCTCTTAATCTCTTTTCAACCGAATATTTTTTCAAAAATTTAAAATTTATTATATATGGGTGATGAGATAATATGGTATTAGGGGATTCTATGACGAGTGTTCAATCTGGACAAGGTTTTTTTGGTTTGTTTTTTTTTTGTGTTTTTGTTTTTTTTTTTTTTTTTGTTGAACCAAAAATATGGACACTTGGAAGGGTTTCGTTTCTTCTCTGTGGCATGCTAGTGGTTGACCGAAATTCTTCTTCTTTTCCTATTTCTTAATGAAATTTAGGGGAAATGTTGTTTCTGGTCAATGGTCAGTGTTGATTAATAGGTGTACAGAACTCTTCGATATATCTTACTTTTTCCTTCTTATGAAGAATTTTTTAGATTTTTGTTTGAACCAAAACCACGAATTCTAACAAATTATTCTTCAAGATGACAATAAGAATAATTCTATTTGCAAGTGGTGATGATTGACAAGTAATAATATGACATTAATTGATTAGTCATGTTAAATTTTACAATATATTATATTTAGAGATGATAAATTAATTATTGTTAATTCTTTACATCATCGATGATTGGTAAACTACGATAGTAAAATATCATTATTCGTATTAAAATCTTATCGGATATGATAGTTGCAATAGAGACATGCCACTTCATATAATTTTGACCCAAGACATAATCATGAGTTCAGTGTCTATTATGCTGATAATTAATTCTATTAGGCTAATTTTATTATTATTTTTTTCACTCATTACAATTGTGTAAACTGATCCAAATACAATGTTAAAAGGAACGTAAAAGTATATATAGGATTCCTTCTTAGTTATTGGCATCACATATTTGTTTGATTCCACCACCACCTATACTTTTTATTTCTCAAACTCTCATGTGATCTCATCTACGGTGTAGGCAATAACCACCATTTTTTTTTTTTTTTGTTTTTTCTTGCCTGGATGCTTGTTTATGGGCTGTTTTCTAACATATACCAACTAATCAATTGATAAATATATACCAATCATTACATAAAAAACCACACGAAATTACAAAAATTTTCTTGTACCTTTCTGTTTGTTTTATGTTGTTATACTTTGGTTCTTGTTATCCAAAACCCATGAAATTCAGTTTGTTTCTTGGATTCTCAGAGGAACAAAAACAAACATAAAGCCTTAGTAAATTTCGGTACTTTCGAAAACTGAGTTAATGGGACAAAACTGATCGATGATCTTGAAGTGCTGAATGGTGTCCTATAAAATGTTAATGGATATGAAAAGTGAAAATTACAGAAAAATTGGGAGAAAATAATTTCTTGGAATCAAAGGAAAAGAAAGAATGTGCTATAGAGTGAACTGCAAGAAATGTGGGAAGTATACATGGGGTGGGTGTGGGGAACACTTGAAAACCCTTTATGGAAGTATTGACAAGGGGAAACGCTGCATGTGCAAATCTTGGCCTGGGGTTGTTATCGCATCTCAAGATCAAGAAAGCTCATCTACAACCACTACATCGACCGGTATAGATTACTAACTTATTGCGCTATTGTTGCTTTTTTATAGAGTGGTGTTATTTATTAGTAGTGTAATGTATCAACGATTGCATGACATTTTGACATGTGTTGGTAATGATCTTCACAAAATACTAATGCGTGGCGTGCAATATCCACCAATGTCAAAATGTCACGTACTCAGTGATGAAATCAAGACCTTTGATAAACAATATTATCAATATTGTTGATTAACAAAATTATTAGCAAGTACGAAAATGATACATTCCATTGGAACTTCCAGTGTTTTACGTGATAGTTGTCCTTTGCTGCTATGTAACAGTATGGTTCATTTACCAATCTCCTATTGTTGCGTGGTAGCGCCTGGACGCACCATGTCGACGCTAAAACTTTAATAAAGTTCTAACGCTGGTAACGTATCATTCCTGCAGCAAAGTAATGGATTAACGATTAATATTGGTTGCTATAAAGGTGTCCCAAGAAAAAAAAAACCCACTAGTACGTGAACACACAATTTTAATTAATATCAAAATATCATGTAATCGTTGATCAAATCAGCACCCCTAACAAAACAACATTATTCTTTACTATGTAGTGCAACAATTATATCACTTCCATTCTCCTACCAATATATTGGTATTGTAAGGTACTAATATACCATGTGGTGTGTGGGTATTAGTCCAACATGGGTGTGTCCCCCCTCCATTCAGGGGGAGGGTAATACGTGGAAAAATTGGCACCATAAAGTGCGAAGTTGTTGATAGGATATCGCTAGAGATAATTATATATGTTATTCGACTATAATGGACGGAATTTCTAACCTAATGATGCATGAATGTGTGAGTCAATAAAGCTATGTGTTTCAATCCTCGGACTTTCAGAATCAGATTCTATAATAATTTATAATTAATTGGCGTACCCTGTGTTTTGTTTTCTCATGCAAATGTTCTCAGACACATGTTATCAAAGTTATTAGCTATGTGTTGCAATCCTTGGACTTTCAGAATCAGGTTCTATAATAATTTATAACTAATTGGTGTACCCGATGTTTTGTTTTCTTATGCAAATGTTCTCAGATCACACGTTATAAAAGTATTGTAGACTTGTAGTCAGTAGTTTTGTAGTATAATATGGCACCGCATGGTTATGGAGTTTAAACAATCTGCAAATCAATTCAAGCCCCTAAACAAGAAAATGCCAAAACTTTTGGGTATTGAAAATATGATCGAATTGACGAAAATCTAGACAATAACATATGTTATACTTTAGCTCGCAAATGAGGCCTGACTCGGGTTTGATCGGAGTTAAGTCGGGTTAGCTTGCACAATGTGTTACATTGTATACATATAAGAAAATTGTGAATTTTAATAAGAATCAGTTGGAACTGAAAATATTCAAGTAGTAGAGTCGTGTTTTCACGTGTTAGTGACTTGACACTAGTTAGCATGGGGTCATTGGTCATGATATCATATGTGGTTTTCATGTGAAAACACATGAAACCACATGTGGTTTACGCCAGTGCTAGTACTAGAACAAGGCTTCACTTAGAACTACCCTTTAAGAAAGCGGACTCACCAAGCTAGCTTACGGCCAACAAACTGAGCCCGAGGGCCCAGTTAAGCAGGCCATGAGTAGAGCCGAGCCTGAATTGGTTGAGACAGCCCAACTCGATACATGCATACAAAAATTTAATGAGTATTTATTATTTTCTATTTGTATCAATTAACACTAGCAATCTACGAAGTACTTTTGGAGTTTTGGTATTCCACGGATGTCTCTAATCTTTTCTAATTTGTTAGTATCAATCTGCACTTACACCCGATTTATTGGGGCTATACTCGTGATAGGATTGAAGTTTTTGTAGTTTATATATATATAGATATATATTATGTGAAAGATGAGAGAAAATAAGTGAAATTGAATGATAGAGATTTGTGTAGATATATAAGTCCCACGAAATATGTAAATATGATTGATTTAATCAAATTTAAATTTAAAAAGAATGAATAAAAATATATAAAAATGCAAATAAAAATGAGTAAAAAGGTTAAGGTTATCATGGGATATATTAATTACTCTCCGATGACTCCCTGCATAAATGGGCCATTTTTCACTAGTCTAGTCTCGAGTCTAGAATTTTTTATTTTTCATTTTTTGTTTTTTCAAATTGATCAATAGGACAAAGCTGATAGGGCATAACGCCAAATTTAGTGTTATTGTCTCTAATTACAACTTTATCGTGATCCTGGCATAAATCAACTTTCTTACTAGCTAATAATTACTAATATGTTTTGTTCATTTGTGATGTTCTTGCAGATGCAGATAATAAAACTACAACTTGAAGGTGCTTCACTTGTTGTGGTTAGCAGCTCAAGACGTGTCACGTGTGAAATAAATAAAGGGTTTTCTTAAAAAAATGATGGGATTTATGTTGTCTGAATAAATGTGCTGCGTGCAGTGTGTTTTAAGTTTAATTTAAATAGGTCAATATGCGTTGACCAAAAAAATTAAAGTGTGTGCAAATATTTCAATTGAGAAATGTAACGCTATGTTTCCTTGTGCAGAGTGAATTGAGTCACGGGGTTTGTGCTCTTTTGGCTCTGCTTTGTTACGATCTCTGTGTTTTGTTCTTTCCAATTTACTCAACTTACAGTCAAAGCAATTAATTAATAGCCCATATTAATTGCACAACATTCATTTTACTAGGAAAATGTTCGAAAAAGAAATACTAGTACTATACAATAAATTGTCAAATGTAAATAAATAAATAATGTGCTAGTACTTTATTATAGTAATAATTAATTAGTTTCAGTTAATTAGATTAGATTTGAAAATTGAGTGAGTGACACTATAAGTCGCAAATGAAACCCATCCAAAAGAAAGCAATTTTTTGAATCACACCGTCTTTTGAATGAATTTAACAAAAGTCGGTCTCTTAGTACCTATCATCTAATCAAAACAATATGCTAGATTGTTTTGATTGGTAAATCGACTAAAAAGACAAAGACGTTAATTAGAAAAGCAATTTTTTGAATCGCACAATATTTTGAATAAATTTAATAGAAGTCGGCCTATTTAGGCCTTGTTATACATCCAACATAAAAATTATCAACTTTTTTTCTCTCTTTATTTCAAACCACTCATTCAATTATTTAATATATTTTTCTCAAATTTTAACCACACATTTAACATGTAAATCGAAAAAATAACATTTATCACCAATAGAACAAGACCTTATTGCTTTCTAGTTTCATGTTTCTCAGCACTATTTTTTTCCAGTAACTTTCATTAATTTTTTATCTCTCATCATTTTTAACCATTCATACAATTATATATTTTATATTTTTTAATATATTTTCTATAATTTTTAACAACATATCTAATATATCGTTTGAGTAAATTAATATAAATTAATAATATTTTTTATAGAATAAGCTCTAAAAAGACAAAGGCATTAATTAGAAATTATATTATTTTATTAATTGTAATTTCATTTGAACAGGCAACCAATATATTTATATGATCAAAGCTACTGAAGCTTGATGCTTGATGGCGTACCCAAAAAAAAGAAAAAAATGTCACATGATTTGATACGTATTCATGAAGTTATTAAACATATAAGTCAATAACAGAGATTGAGGTAATCAATCATCATCCAATTTTATTCCGTTAGCGTAAAGTTCACTGCCTCGGAATTGGCGGAGATAAAATTGTGCTTTTCAGCATTTTATGTAGAACGGAATTTTCAAAATAAATCTTCTATAGGAAGTCAAAATTAAGCTACTATCTCCGTTCAAAAAAATATGCCCCCGTTGGTGTATGTGTATTTATGAGTATTTATGAGTTTTAATGTGAAATAGGAGAAAGAATGAGTGGTGGAGATTTATATAGTACAGTGGATCCCAGAAAATATGTGGATATAATTGGTTTGACTTTTGATATGAATGTGTTAAAATGTGTAAAAATTTGTTAAAAGTTATAAAAGAACGGGCTGATAATCTATTATTATTTTTTTCGTCCGTTCCAAAATATAGACCACATTCCTTTTAAAGATAGAGTTAAAATATAACTTGTCTTTTATGCTCTCATTTAATATACATTGGTATCATCAAAATAGAGTAGTTGAAATAAAACATCTAATAAATGAAATGGTATATTAACAAAATAATCTTGAATTGTACTTTTCTAATACTATTAATTACATTTTTCTTAATCTGTGTGAAGATAAGAAAATGACTATAATTTTGGGATGGAAGTAGTATCAATTTAAATTTTTAAATCGATGGCAAGAGCTAGAGGGACTTGTAAGCATAAGCGAGAGTTGAATGTTGTAGTGGAGGAGCCACGTTTTCTTCTAACAGCGTCCGCCGTGTGATTTTCAGAGAGAGGGAGAAACAATATCTAAATTAAGCGTTTCTAGGTGGTAACGTGCCATGCACATGAGAAAATTTTTTTGAAAAAAAGAGCTAATTAACATGTAAAATAATCTAACATTTTGAGTTATTTTTGTTTTCTTTGCATTAATTCCATGTCATAACATAAAAAAAAAAGAACTATAATGATAAAATTTTCTGTCTAATCAAATATTTAATTGGCAAAAAATCGCTCATTTTCAAATGGGCGCCTGAGGCGGATACCTCTCTTGCCTAAAAGCAGGACAAGACATGTCTTCTAATTTTGAAGAGACTAATGCCTGAAAATTATTTGTAAATTGAGTCCAAGTCTCCAAGAGCTACAATCCCAAAAGAATTGGATTCTCGTTCATAGGAAATCGCTGGGAGTTTTTCGTGCTAAACTCTGTAACTTTCTTTCAGAATAGGAATTGTGTTTTGTAGTTCGCTTATTTGCATCTAGTTCACTTTGTAACACATTTTAATAAATAAGATCGATTATCCTTAATATGAAATTTCAAGTCTTCTCATTATAATAAAATATAGAACAGACTTAGATGCCGTTCTTCTCAATAAACTTGACCAAAAAATTAACATTGTATTGTCTTCCATGCTTACGGAGTGAATGTTTTTGTCTTAATATTTGACAAATGTACTAATGAGTCGTGATCATGGGAGAATGAAAATGCACCTATTGATGAAAAGATAAAACAACCATGTGATATATAGGCAGTGATGTTCACCTCCCACTGTGGGGAGGTTATCCTCCCCCACAATGAGGAGGTGTCACCTTTTAATTGGTGGGGAGGATGACCCCACCTGCCCCCCCACCAATCAGGGGGGACACCTCCTCATTGTGGGAAGGATAACCTCCCCACAGTGGGGAGGTGAACATTTCCGGATATATAGGAGTTTGTTTGGTGTAGATATTTTTAAAAAATTATTTTTCTTCGAGATAATGTACATATTCCACACTTTTATAATTTTTCTTGACTTTCTAAACGCAAATAAAAAAATTATTAATTTCACCTGATTTTTTTCCCTCCTTTTCACATTTTTCTTTTCCTTTTCAGACAGACTGTATGATTTAATTCAGTATGAACCCTCCACCACTAAAGTATCTTAATTTCTAAAACGTGGCTTTAATTTGGCACTTCATTGTCGTGGAGACAAGGGACCGCATAAAAATGTCCTTATCATTAATTCACTAATCATTGCTCGTTAATTAAAACACATAATAATGCGGTAATAAATTACTCCCTCCCTTCCCATTATATATACTCTTATTCCTTTTTAAATTATCTCAATTATATTCTATAAGCCTTTTTTTTTTTTTATCTATTTACTAATATACACTCATTTACTTTACACACGTTTAAATCATTTTATAGTTTCAACTTTCAATAACTTTTAGATTCATTAAATAAGGACAAAACAAGAAAATCATTTATATTATTTACTTTTCCAATAAGAGTCTTAATCCGTGTGAAAAATAAAAAGAACCTATATGATTAGGACCGAGGGAGTACTTTAACCCCCAGTAAATTATGCCCAAATATTTAAGAGGTTGTGTGCAAAATATTTTTTCTTATAATTTTCTCATACTACCCCCGTCCTATAAATATAGTCCACTATTCCTTTTCCACCAATCTCAAAATATAGGCCGCATTCTTTTTAAAGATGTAGTTAAAATATTAGATGTCTTATATACCCTCATATAATGTATATTGTTATTACAAAAATATATTAGTTGAAATAAAGCATCCAATAAATAAAAGAGAATATTAGGAAAATAAGTTTAAATTTTACTTTTCGAATACTATTAATTATATTTTTCTCAATTTTTGTGAAATTGGAAGTGAGCAATATTTATGGGACGGAGATAGTACGTTTTAAAATTTAAATTTAATTAAATAAATCATATTCACGCATCTCATAGGGTCTATTTATATTACTACCTCCGTCCCATAAATATAATCTATTATTTCTTTTCCATCCGTCCCAAAATATAGGTCATATTACTTTTAAAGATGTAGTTAAAATATTAGTTATCTCATATACCTTCATTTAATGTATACTGTTATTACCAAAATATATTAATTAAAATAAATCATCCAATAAATGAAATTGCATATTAGAAAAATAAGTTTAAATTTTAATTTTCCAACACTATTAATTATATTTTTTTATTTTTATAAAATTAGAAGTGAGTTATATTTATAAAACAAAGATAGTAATAAATATCACCATTTAACTTTCCTCATTTTCTCTCCTTTTACTCCTAAAAATATGTATTTAAAAATTTACAAACACCGTCTTAATCGCATTCAATTGGTGTTTCTTTCGAATTTGAAATGGAATAATAAATTGTACTAACCTACATTTCCTGTCACTTCATTAATTTTGCAATTAATACATACACAAAGGTGGATGTCTGCATGTCCAATTGTCTTTGATTTCAAATTCGCAACTGTGACGGTTTTGAAATTAAAAATATTTATATTATTCCCAAAAACATAGACAATTTTCTATTTTAGTGTGCATTTTTCTCTATTGATAAAATATATTATTACCCCCATCTCAAAAATATAATCCATTTCTATTTTTACAAAAATAAAAAAAAATTAATAGTATTGGAAAAATAAAACTTATGATTATTTTCTTAATATACTCTTTTATTTATTAGGTATTTTATTTCAATTAGTTTATTTTGGTGATAACAATACATATTAAATGAGAATATATTAGATAACTAATATTTTAACTATATCTTTAAAAGGAATATGACTTATATTTTGAAACGGGTTAAAAAGAAAAAGTGAATTATATTTTTGGGACAGAGGTAAAATATCATTATTTGAGCACAAGGCGGGACCATAGGGGTAGGGATGAGGACATAAAGTTGTGTCTCAAACTTGAATCAAATATACCAGTAAGGAAATACATTTTCTAACAAGACAAACTACATTGAACGCAATTAAGGGTGATAGGGAATGAATTATAATGGTTTTTAAAGGTTTTTAATGTAAAAGAAGAGAGAAAATTAGTGGAGTTGGGTGGTTGAGATTTGTGAATGTGATGAGATATGTGGATGTGATTGATTTAGTAGATAGAAAAAAGTTGAAAAAAGTGTTTAAAACACTTTTAAAACAAAGCCTATCTAAAACTTACTTATTAATCAAAGTCAAACCAAATCTACATTTACACTGCACGAGTGTATTTTTTTCCTTAAATCTGTTGCAAAATAATATGTTAGTCATCAAAGGGGTTGGCCTAATGGAAAAGACATCCCATTATCGGGTGACAGGCCTAAATTCGATAAAGCATCTCACTCCTACGATTTCTACCTTGTATTAAAATATATATATATATATATATATATATATATATATATATATGTTAGTCTAAAATGCAATAAAGCCAATACCAAGCAATTACTCATGTGTGTTTGGTAAGTTTTTGTAATCGTTTGAATGAATATGTTTATAAGCAATTCTAGAAAATTAATCAATTTTTATTCTTATATTTTCTTCTAATAAGTTGGTTACTTGGATAAGAAATGAATTGTTTTTATATTTCAATCCATTTATAAATATTATTATTCACTTTTTTATCACTTTCTTCGGGTTATAAACCATAATTTTTGCAATCATTTTCCAACCACCTTAAATAATTTAGTACAATCAGGAGCTAGGCTATGAATGAATTATTGGGTAATTGAAGTTTGTGGGACAGTGTTTGTGTTTGGGAATCGATCTTTTTCTTTTTTGGGCAATACTTAGCACAAATAATGCTCACTACAATTCTACAAGTGATAATAAACAACAATAATTCTAAATGAATTATTATGTACAATTAAAGGTAACATTTATTGCGTACTAAAAATATTACTTTTTATTAGAAAAACTGTTGAATGATTGCAGTAACTTTATCATCCTCAGACCAACTAACGCAAAACCTGTGCATAATAATTATTTTAAAGAGAAACATATTCATAAGTTGAAATCATAGAACATATCATTCAAAAAGTAATTAGATATTGGTGATTTATAGCAGCCATTATTGATGAACAAAGGATTGAGCCCCATGTAAAGTGCAAACCCAACAACTAAGGACCAACAGGTAAATAATGCGATCTCGATGTATAGGTACTTATTACTGATAGTATATAAATAAACAAGAATAAGTAACGACAATTTTATAGCTAGCAGATGGCCTACTGCGATTGCTTAGACCATTGATTTTACTAATACAAAAAGGCTCTAACTATCAATTTTATTTGAGAAAAGTCGTCAATACCATTTTTCGTCTAAAGTTCCAACTTCTCAATTTTGATAATAAATACTTTAAAAGTACTAGAAATACCATCAATAACTTGAGCTTTTCTTGTCTTGCTCTTTGTCGACAAAATTTTAATTTTATGTGTGACTAAAAAAGTAGTATTCTAAAAAGTGTAAAACATGATTAAACAATAATATCCAATTTTAAGTTTAAACGGAGTATAAAATATTTGCTGCCTGAAGTAAAAACATTAAAAACTAAAACACGTAGGTGTGTTTGATTCACTAAAATTTTCGAGGAAAATATCAAATCAAAGGAAAAGTTTTCCTACTTTAATGTTTTGATAGGAAATTTTTTTATAGAAAATATTTTCCATGTACAACTCTTTTATACACAAAATAAGTCATTTTCCTAGAAAACTCAATTCAAAATGGAGGTAAGAAAATATTTTCTAGAAAAATTAAGTGAAGAAAAATGCTTTCCAAAAAAACATTCAAACACACCCGTAAAGTCACAAAGTCAAATGTCCAATGAAAACATCTCCTGAACAAAATCAAAACAATTTTTTTTAGAACAAAGCTAAAAAGTAATTTCAAGAGTGAGTAATCCGAGTAATTCTTTGGGTCCATAAAGGCAAGAAAATTAAAAAGGATTTATTAAAGTGTTTTACAGACAAATCATGATGATCGCAATCACAATAGCAACAACTCAAAATGTGTCTCATGAAAGGCAAAATAAAGTCACGAATTCCTTTATGCAATCCAATCAGATCTTTCTTCCTTCCTTCCATAGAAGAAAAACAGAGAGCGAAAGAACGAAGATTCTGATCTGATTCAAAAGAAGAAAAATCATTCAAATTTCATTAACCTATCAATCATCTCCCCACTTGCCTTTCTCGATTTACACCCATTTTGTCCATTCTCACTTTCTTCCTCATCTCAATCCATTTATTTATGCTACCAACTCCCTTCAGAAACCCCCTTTAGACTTTGGAGTCATTTTTGCTTCAAACCTAATCATTCCATATGAACCTAATCATTCCATATGACTTCAAACGCAGAAAGTGCAGTTGATTTTTGTGCTTAGTCAAATCCATCCTTCATGGATCTGCTATAAAGTCTTTGGTTTCCCAACGCAGCTTAGGGTTTTTCATTTTTTGTTTACAGAAGTTAAAAATGGCCTCCGAGAAATCCAGTTCCAAAGGCCAAGCATGGTGACTGCAAATCTTACTCTACTCTTTTCTCGTCGAGGCATAGTTTATTAGATTTTTGGATTTGATAGTTTGATAAACTTCTTTTTCTGATTCTCCTGCAGGTTTTGCACTACAGGATTACCAAGTGATGTTAAAATTGAAGTTGTTGATATGACTTTTCATCTCCACAAGGTCAGTCTCTGGTTTCAGCTGAATATGAATCAGTTCAGAGAATATCAGAATATCGCTCTGTTTTGATTTTGATTTTGATTGTTCAAATGTTGTTTTTGTCTGGTAATTTTCAGTTTCCTCTGATGTCAAAAAGTAGAAAGCTTCACGAGCTGATAACAGAGCAAGAGAAGAACACAGCCACAAGTAGAATCACTAGAATCCAAACCGTCTCTGAGTCAAACCAGGTCACCGAAAACGACAATGGCGACAAAGAAATCAGAGAAGAGGAGGAAGAAGAAAACGAAGATGAGGAAGAGTGTCTCATCATGCTACCGGATTTCCCGGGCGGATCTGAAGCCTTCGAAACCGCCGCCAAATTCTGTTATGGTGTCAAAACTGACATCTCCGCCACCAACGTGGCGGCTCTCCGCTGCGCCGGAGAGTACTTGGAGATGACCGAAGAGTACTCCGAAGATAACCTCATTTCCAAAACAGAGAGGTTTCTTACTCAATCAGTACTTAAAAATATCAAACACTGTATTAGAACTTTAACCTCCTGTGAAGGACTTCTACCTTTGGCGGAAGATCTCACCATTGTTCAGAGATGTATTGACGCAATTGCTTCTAAAGCTGCATCTTCAGATCCGTCATTGTTTGGCTGGCCGGTGAACGACGGAGCTGGTAACGGCAAAGGTGGAGTTGAGAATGAAAAGAAAAAAATCGTTAATCCTAACAGAGGAACTGGAACTGGAGCTGGAATGGATTCGTGGTTGAATGAGCTTGGATTATTAAGTTTGCCATTCTTCAAACGACTGATTTTCGCCATGAAAGGTTCAAATCTAAGTGGCGAGATGATAGAGAGCTGTTTGATTTATTATGCGAAAAAGTACATTCCTGGTATTACACGTACAAGCCGTAAACCATCTTCTTCTTCGAATATACCCTCAGAGAACGACCAGAGAGATCTCCTCGAAACTGTGATTGCTAATCTTCCCGTAGAGAGAAGCTCGAGTTCAACTTCGAATTTGACCAGATTTTTATTCGGATTATTACGAACTGCAAATATATTGAATGCATCTGAAGCTTGCAGAGCAACACTGGAGAAGAAAATTGGATCACAGTTAGAGCAAGCGACTCTAGACGATTTGCTCATTCCGAGCTATTCGTATTTGAACGAAACATTATATGATGTTGATTGTGTGGAAAGAATTTTGAGATATTTTTTGCAAGGATTAGAGGATAGATCTGTGAATAGAACTGAAGGAGAAGAAAGATCTACTGCATTGATGCTAGTTGGAAAATTAATCGACGGTTACTTATCGGAAATTGCATCAGATGCTAATTTGAAGCAAGACAAATTCTTCAATCTCGCCATTGCTTTGCCTGATCATGCTAGACTCTTCGACGATGGCCTCTATCGTGCTGTTGATGTTTATCTCAAGGTAAATTGATAGTTTAATTTGCATTAAATTTAGATATTTATAATTAAATTTGAATCTGTAAATCATTTTCCCTGCAAATTCATAGGCACATCCATGGATTCTAGAGGCAGATCGAGAGAAGATCTGTGGAGTTTTGGATTGCCAGAAGCTAACATTAGAGGCGTGTACTCACGCAGCCCAAAATGAGAGGCTTCCGCTTAGAGCGGTGGTGCAGGTTTTATTTTTCGAGCAGCTTCAGCTCCGGCAAGCCATCACCGGTGGTTTGCTGGAGGCTGACGCCGGCCTAACGGAGGCGGACCACGGTGGAGAAGAGGAAGAAATCGGCGATGGACAAATGGCTGTGGCACGGCGGCAAGAAGGAAGCAGCACGTGGATGGCGGCAGTGAGGGAGAATCAGGTGCTGCGCTTGGACATGGATAGCATGCGGACGCGGGTGCATGAATTGGAGCGAGAGTGCTCCACCATGAAGAAGGCTATTGAGAAAATTGACAAGAGGGACCCCAGTGGACACGTGGAGAGAAATGGTTGGAGGAACTCCCTCACAAGGAGGTTTGGGTGTAAATTCAAGACCCAAGTGTGCGACTCGCATGAGCCGGCAGTGAATGAGGGAAGGAGAGGCCGCAGCCACCGGCACCACCACCACCAACAATAGGCCCAACATTTCTCTGGTACTTGTTTCTTGGTGGTTTGAATACTTCATCATTGGATTCTTTTTGGGTTTTCTATTTTCATTTATGAATTTAGAAATTTTATTTCTTTCGGAACAATGTAAAGTGGCAGAATTTTAGATGCATTTAAATGTAAAATAATTATGCTGAATTCATTCTGGTTTGATTGGGTTGACATACGCTTCATAGGAGATTCGTGCGGCGTCCTCATTAATGTTGCGATATTACCTTCTATGCGAAGAGAATGTCAACCTCAGTCTTGAATCGGACATCAGTGTAGTGCGGCCTTTGTAAGTTTTACGTGACTACTTGAGTTCTTTTACATATAGAATTTTCATAGCAAACCATTGACCCCAAAATCCTATTTATAGAATCGGAATTTATTGAAACCGAACGGTTCCACTTTTCATAGAATCGGAATTTATGGTTCAATTCTGGGTAATGTACTACTTTAAATTGAACCCAAAACGCTCACTCCTATATTTTAATATAATTGTGGCTCTTTGTAAGTTTTTATTTTTATTTTTCACTCGCCTTGATCGGGCAGGTGATGGATTGTAACTCTTATATTGTAACACTTGTCTAATCTTCGCCAATGGGAGGTTAGGCTCGCCGCCCTTAGTTTTGTATTTCTGTTTTTCTTTATTTCAATAAAACCAAAATATTTTGAAAAAAAAAAAAGACATCATAAAATAAAAAATCTCCCCATTACAAAAATAGAGCATCCATGGCTTACTCTTGTACTGAGCGACGACGAGCAACCAGTATCCAACCCCCAACTCCCAGCGTTCGGTACTCCAAGAGTACTAGAATTTTTCCTTCAACTAACCTAATCCTACGCTTATTTTTTCTTAATTGTACATTTTAACTTGGGAAATTGACGCAAATGGTCTAAAAATGTGCAATTGACAAGTTTAGTCCAAAATAAAAAAACATAGCTCGATTGGTATAAAAAAAATTTGAAGTGCGAATTTAATCCAAATGGATGGAATCCGTCTATTAAATCATTAATCAAAGTCAAACTTTTGCTATTTTGTCATCTTCTCAAGGGGCAATTTGGCCATTTGGTTTGAAATAAATTGCACCAAAAGTCCTAATTTTTGGGTATTATTACAATTAAGTCCTAAAATTTGAAAAATATATACTTCAATCCTAAATTTTAGTTAAATTATACAGTTTTACCTTTTATTTTTTTATGAGTGCTTATTTGGTCCATAATTAATTTTATTGAATTAATTTGATACTGATTAAATAGTTTTTATCAAAAAATTTCAATACAATAGTATTTATTTGTATTAATATCATAACTTTCAAAAATTTTCTTTAACTTACAATTAGAGATGCACACATTTTGATTTTAAGTAACAGTTAATAATAAATTTTGGCTATCAGCAAAATTGCTGATAGAGCTTCATGCTTGCATAGGGTTGTCAATGAGCTTGCCCAATTCAATAAATTTTGATCCAGCCTGGGAAAGGTCGGGCTCGGATTGCCGGCATGAGTCGAGCTTATTTGGGCTTGGCACGCAAAACTTAGTGAGTTTTGGTAAGCCGGCTAGGAAACAAGGTCCGGCTCGTACTTTTGTAGGTTGGATAGTTTAGCTCGTAAAAGTTTGTATTTAGTTGGTCACTTTTGAAAATAATTGTGTTAAATTTTTAAGTTTTTGTTGTTCATATGTTTAACCATAGTATATATTTCAATTTTTTATTTTTTAAATTTTATTTTCTTTTTGGTCAAGGTAAATAATCGTCTATTTTTCAAATTTTATTTTTTTGCCTTTCAACGTGGATACCTTGATCAATTTTCATGCATTATTTAATTTTTAAATAAATATTTTATAGTATTTGTTGGCCTATTTTTATAGGCTAAAGTCGGCTCAACTCTACACGGGCTTGAGAAAACTCAAATACCGAGACAGAGTTAATTTTAGGGTCGGGTTCGACTTGGCTCGAGTCATTGACATCTCACTGAGAATATAATATAGGAGTAATTTTATGGGGGTAAATATGGACTAGCTCTAATTTTTGGGGGCAATGGGGGTGTAATATTAATGAGCATTAATTTGTGGGGGAAATAACGTGATTGCTTTAAAATTTTGGGAGGTAGTTTGAACTTCAAAAGGGCTAGTTGGTCTCGGCTTTTTAGGCAATGGACCAAAACATAACATATTCCAGTTCAAAAAGCAAAGCAAATAGTTCATCGTACATTCGTACGTATTAGTGGACTTCTGTCTGTCTTCACTATTTTTATGTACCAAAGACAATTTGATCACTACATCGTGCTTTGTACTATAGAGCTCCACAAAAATCACTTGTCATCATATTGGGAAATACAGAAATTTTCAAAAATCATCGATGGATTTTTAATTATAAGATTATCAGTTTGATGTTTGACCATTCGACTCCATTTGAAATCTGAACTAGATCTAGAATTAACGATGAGGAGTTAGAATTTTAATTTTTTAAGATTTCAGATATGTCACGTCAAAATTTTAATAATATTTTGGGTCAAAAATATTGAAACTTACGGTCACGTACGAGCATCCTGAAAAATTAGAAAATTCAAACTCTCCTCGCCACTTGATTCAGATCCTGGTCCCTGATTTCAAAACGAATAACGAGCTCAAAATAAATACTACATAAGATTCAAAACCACCGATGGTTTTGGAAACTTTTGTTGTCCCAATATGACCAAATTGTTGTGGAGCCTAAGATCGTTGGTTCAATTCGTGTGAACTTGTAGTTTTTCATGTTATAAAAAGAATTTGTAATTATACTTATATTGTATTCATGACACACATATCAGTTCAATATTGAAGGATGTCAAAATAATCACATCTAATACTGATGTGACATATATTCTACAAGTATAATAATCTCGTACCCAAGTAAATATTAAATTTGTATTTTTCAAAAAAGACAATCAGATTCGATTTAACTTTCAGGAATTTCAAAATCAAATTAAGCCACTTTTGATTTTTTAATTACAATTTTATCAAGTTAGAGCAACTCCAATAGCCTCTTTATATTTAAAGAGTATCTTTTAAGAAATAAAGTATTTATTAATTTAGAGAGTGGGTTTTTATATGTTCAACACACTCTTTATATTTACAGAGTAAAAGTATTGAATTTTCTGATTGATCTAAATTTGTAAAAAGTCAATAAATAAATATATCTAGAGGTGTGAATGCATTAAATGGGTAAATACAAAACCAAATAAAGAATATATCTAGAGGTGTGAATGCATTAAATGGGTAAATACAAAACTAAATAAAGAGTGAATTTGGCTCTCCAAATTTGAAGAGCCAAACCCATTCTCTAAACTAAAAAGCTAATTTAAAGAGGCTGTTGGAGTATGATTTTAAGACCATAATCTTTAAATTAAAGAGTATTTTAAGTTTAAAGAGTGTGCTGGAGATGCTCTTACAACTCTACTGTATTATTCAGAAAAATATTACTGCAAAGTACAAACTTCTATTTTTGAGCCGGACATGGGCTTTGGGCCCACAATCTTAACTGAACACCAATGCAGTGCAATTCGGCACCGTAGGCCGAAATTACAAGAGTCAGAAGAATGAAGATTCCAAACTTACATTCACACTAATTTCTTCCTTTGCAATAAATTTTATATTTTACTTTTAAAATATCCAAATAGTTTTAAATTGATTCATCATTAATATATAACAAAATTTATGCCGAATAATGTACAATAAGAAATCAACAAATATAGTGAGAAAATATCACTCACCATCACTCACTACTTACCGGTTTCCTATATTAATCAAATTTCTATCTGGATGGGACTATTCACAACCCCCATATTTTTAAACACAATCCCCAAAAAACACCATTTCTCCAAAATATCCTCACATTTATATAAAACATAAAAATTCAGAGATGTTCAGCCAGACACTGGCGAACATCTTCAATGCTGCTTGGCCAACCATGGTCGAACATCTTTGAAGATGTTCTCCCATGGCTGGCCGAACAAAAGGGGAAAAAAATTCCGATCATCTTCTCGGACTTTGGCTACCACCATCAACCAACTCCAATTGCCATTTCTTCTACCAACGACCACCAATGCCAGGAAAAAAATAAAAAAAATTTCAGGTCATCTCCTCCGACTATGGCTACCTCCATCAACCAACTCCGACCACTGTTTCTTCCACCAATGACCACCAATGCAGGTGATCTAATTCTTCTTCTTCATCATTTTTTTAAAAATGAAAATAAAGATATTTTGGGGAATGGTTTTTTTTTTTTGGGTGCGTTTAGAAAGATGTGGGATGTGAATAGTCTCACCCTTTCTATCCTCCACTTGTATTTTTTACCTAGGCAGTTCAGTCAAAAAAAAAATCTTAGTGAATAATTGATTTGTCAACTTATTTATTATTGCAATATAAAAATTTAAAATAACAAACCAATTAATCTTTCACGGCACTAAAAATTAATTAACACAACTTACAATAACATAACTCTAACATAATATTTGTAAATATACAGTCTCTCTCTCTCTCTCTCTCCGCGTAAGTTCTTAATCTCTCTTTTTTTTTTTTTTTTCCAAATCATAGTAGGAAAAATTTGTTTATGAAGTAGAAAAAGTATTTTTGTAACGGAAAAAATGAGTAGCACTTCCCGCCACGGAATAAAGAAGCAAAACGGTACCTGGATCCGCAAATTCGCGCTGTTTTTGGCACCCACGCGACACTGAGCTACAAACAAGCTGCTCCACTTCTCCTCATTGTAAATCAAGCCCTCAAAACCATTACAATGTATAAATTGCCACACTCTAATCATTCACTCTCATTACATAACCCTCAGCAATTCGCCTATACTTTGATTATTAGCATTTCGGTTTTGATTCAGATCTCAGAAAGAAACAATGAGGAAAATTGACTATTTGGGGATGAAGACCGATCAAGAAACCGCGGAACTGATTGATTCGGATTTGAATGAGCTCAAAATGGTTGCGAAGAAATTGATTAATCATACTGCTAACTTGGGTGCCCTTGGATTTGGCACTGCTTTACTCAGATGGGTTTCCTCTTTTTCTGCGATGTCAGTTTTTGCTTATTTTTATCTTAATTGAATTTCTGGATGGTTCCCTCGTTGTTATGATTGTGGGTTTGATGCGAATTTTTGAATTTCTTGATTTGTTTTTGATTTTCATATTTCTATCTGAATCATAATGTGATTTTCTGGTCAACTCATAATTCATATTCTTGTTCTTGAGAGCTCGTTCAATAAAGCTCGTCCCACATACATGAAAAATAATATTCTGGTGAGATATTTGTGCTCCTTAAAAATCAGAAAAAGAAAAACTGATGGTGAAAAGAAGTTCTATCTAACAAGAACCAATTCATTATTCATGAGTCCTACGTCTATGTTAGATTATGCAAGTAATCTAGGATGTTTTTTTATGGAACTCAATCTAGGATAACATTGCTCATTGTTTTCCATAAAGATATTCCCTAGTGAAAGTAGATTCATTCTTGATTAGATGAATAAGTTGATAACTTCTTCGATTTTTCTCGTATATGCAGTTATTTGTTGATCCTGGATCGAACAAATTGGAGAACAAACATGTTGACTTCACTTCTTGTTCCATATATTTTCCTAAGTTTTCCTTCAGGATTGTTCCACATATTAAGGTAATGATCTTAACATGACATTCCACTTTCTTTCTTTCAACCAGTCAGTTTCAACAAGTTAAACTTGCATTGTGGCACAGGGGCGAGGTTGGAAAATGGATTGCTTTCATTGCAGTTGTATTGAGGCTTTTCTTCCCCCGACATTTCCCAGGTAAAAAATTGTACTTCCTCTCCTGGTTAAGTTATATTCGGATTGGTTATGATTTTACTGTCTTCAATTGATGTTTGTCCCTGAGTTAATTGTTTTCTTGATTGAATATAGATTGCCTTGAGATGCCCGGGTCATTGATTCTTCTTTTGGTGGTTGCTCCAAATTTGTTTGCTCACTCGGTGAGAGACAGTTGGGTTGGAGTTGCAATAAGCATCGCGATTGGTTGCTATCTTCTACAAGAGCATATCAGAGCGTCTGGTGGATTCCGCAACTCCTTCACGCAAAGCCATGGAATCTCAAATACGATTGGGATTATCTTGTTGTTGGTTTATCCTGTTTGGGCTCTTGTTGTTCATGCTGTTTGAGTATTCTCGTAGAACAATAATATTCATCATTACTGTTTATCCATCATCAGTGATGTGACAGTTAGTTGACAGTAATTGGTTTGTGAATCATTTTAAATGTTGTACAAACTTAAGATAACAAATTTGATGCTACATCACTGATTGATCGTTACTGCTTATAAATAGCATTACTCTTTTTCGAATTAGTAGGTTTCCTGGATTGTAATGTAGCCACAATATTCATTCAATACTACTTTCTCTTGTGGTTCATAAAGAGCTTATGATTCTACTTTGGCAAAATGTGATTCTTTTCAACTGTTTTTTTTTACTGATTATTGTTATATTAAATGGGATTTTGATTTTTTGTTCTTTTTGGACACGCAAGTGAATATCTTTATCCAGAATAGCAAGATTGCCACGTGGCAAGTCAGAAAACCAGAAAAACTAACACAGATCACCCCTTATCCTATCTCTTATCCTACATATATATGAGCCACTAAATTAATTTCTCCACTCAAATTACTACTATACCACTTGTGTACTAGTAGTTTGTAATAAGGAGAAGCAAGAAACAGAGGGTAATCAAGAAAACAGAAAAATGGCTGCCTCATTGCAAGCAGCTGCCACTCTGATGCAACCAAACAAGATTGGTGGCTCAGCCAGAAATAGCCTGCAGTTAAGGCCTGTTCAAGCCTTCAGAGTCGAGCCGGCTGGCTTCAGGGTCAGCTGCTCTCTTCAAGCTGATCTAAAGGACTTGGCTCAGAAGTGCACTGATGCTGCCAAGATAGCTGGTTTTGCTCTTGCCACTTCTGCCCTTGTCGTCTCGGTACATCTCCTTAGCCTTTATGGGTGGGGCAAATGCTATAGACTCGGTTTGTACATTCGATAAATTATTATTTTGCTAAAAACTAACTTTTTAATTCAAACAGTAGTAGTTATCATGTTATATGTGGGCAGCAATGAGTAGCATCTAAGATATGTAGTTAATATTGAAATTTGATTTTGACTGAGTATCAGTGACACAAGTAGAAGTTAATACTACAACTAATGCCAGAATTCATTCATTTGTGATCACTATGAACATGTCTAACTTCTTGACAAATTAGTATTTAGTACTAGACAAATTCCTGTGATAATTTCAGTGAAATGTGAGTAAATTTAAGATGCCCTTAATGGTTTCACAGGGAGCAAATGCTGAAGGAGTTCCAAGGCGTCTAACCTACGATGAAATCCAGAGCAAAACATACCTCGAAGTAAAGGGAACTGGGACAGCCAACCAGTGCCCCATCATTGAGGGTGGTGTTGACACCTTTGCCTTCAAGCCAGGCAAATACAATGCCAAGAAGTTGTGCCTAGAGCCCACTTCCTTCACCGTCAAAGCCGAGGGTGTGAGCAAGAACGCACCCCCCGAGTTCCAAGAAACGAAGCTCATGACCCGTTTAACCTACACCTTGGACGAGATCGAGGGACCCTTTGAAGTCTCTCCCGATGGGACTGTCAAGTTTGTGGAGAAGGACGGCATTGACTACGCTGCAGTCACAGTGCAACTGCCAGGTATTAAGGCTTAGGTTCTATCTTAAAAAGTCAACTTGTTAAGAGAAGTAGTCCTAACACTTCTGTTATATGTTGCATAACTATTTTATAATCTTTTGATGTGAGATTTATCTCTTAACACCAGGTGGTGAGCGTGTGCCTTTCTTGTTCACAATCAAGCAACTTGTAGCATCGGGAAAGCCGGATAGCTTTGGTGGTGAGTATCTTGTCCCATCGTACAGAGGCTCGTCTTTTCTGGACCCAAAGGGAAGGGGCGGTTCAACTGGTTATGACAATGCGGTGGCTTTGCCCGCCGGTGGAAGGGGAGACGAGGAGGAGCTGGCAAAGGAAAACATAAAGAATGTTTCGTCTTCGACTGGAAAGATCACGTTGAGTGTGACTAAAAGTAAGCCCGAGACTGGTGAGGTGATTGGTGTATTTGAAAGCATTCAACCGAGTGATACTGATTTGGGGTCTAAATCGCCCAAGGAAGTGAAAATTCAAGGAATTTGGTATGCACAACTTGACTCGTAGAAGTGTTGCAGTGTCAATGTACCAATATTTGAGTCGAGTTTTGTTGTACGAAATTTGAGAAGTATGGAGATGATTGATTATCTTGGTTGTATATTATCTCGTTTTTCCCGCTATGAAATGATAAATATCGACATGGTAAGTTGTCTTTTTGAGCGACGCTCATGGGTTTGTTGTTTTGTAATCTTAGCATCTGAATCTCAAGAGATGTTTGATGTGTTTAAGGTGATCAAAGTTCATATGTCTCGATAGCATTTGCAGACTTAAATGAACTGTTCTCTGGGCGCCACAAGAGATCTTTAAAAGATATCTCAAAATGTTATACTCTTACCATTTATTAATAACTAGTGTATTTCCCGTGCGAGGCACGGGAATTTATTTCTGGTAATAAGTAATTGTATTTAATTACACAACACAAAATTTAAAGTTAATACAAATTAGCATTATGATAGAAAACTAAGTCAATATTATTATTTTAACACAAACTATTACAAATTTTGAAAGACTTCCTTATATATAACATTAGTGGTTGTATTTGTCGGTTTTCCATCTTTATCACATAACATCTCCGGTCATTCTCGTAACTCTCGATATTTTAGCGTACAATTGTCAATGAGTAAATACAGGTCTCTTCAAGAAAATACCCACCTTCAAGAGCGACTGACTTTGACTTTTATTAATTGTCATAGCGCACAACAACATCAAAGTAAATTGTTGTCGTTGAAACCTAAAAGGTAGTCAGGTATCGGATGGAGTCGACGTCATTATTGGAATTAAAAACCTTTGGACTCGCACTATTTCCTGCTAAAATCTGAGCTTCTATAACATGAGATCCAAGCCTCATTATGACTAATCTCGTTTTATTGCAAAACCCCTTTGAGTGATCTATATTCCGTAGTAACATAATTGGCATAATTAAGTGTATTTTTTGAACAATACACAGAAAATTTTAGATTTTGGTTGTTCGTACACTGCTTCTCTACCTCTTGTCATACCAAACCATCCCACCACAAAATATGCACTTCCAAGAAGAATTGCCCATGTCAACATATTTTACATGTTGGATAATACAAAATTGTTAAAATATACATTTAAGTCTAAAATTTTATAATAAAAAATAATAATGACACACTGTGTCTATTTAACATAATAAAAACTTATTTAAAATATAAGAATAATAATAACAACAACAAAATTTAAAATTAAAATAGATTAAAATAGAAAATAAAATCACACATGGTCAAATCGATAGTGGTTGAATAATAATAATAATAATAATAATAATAAGTATTTATAATTCATCTTTCAATAATAATAATAATAATATCTACAAATAATTAAAAAGATCGGTAGTAGATGGAAAATAATAATGATGATATATTTAATCAATATCTTTAAATAATAAAACAAACATTGGAATTGGAGATTATAGATAACACGATATTTTTATGATTTTTTTATGTATCTTATCTTATAATTTAGATTTGATTTGAATTATTTGGCATGTGGAAAATAGATAGTATTAGATTTTGAGGAACATGCAAATAGAGGATGGATAGGCACAAATATGCCGTACAAAAATAAAAAAAATAATATAATAAAGGTAAGAAAAAGAATAGGCGGTTAAATAGAAGGCGGATACTTCTGCTTTTATATATTTAATAGATTAATAGATGTTATTTATTAACACTGGCGAAGCCAGTGTGGTCCAGTGGCTTTTCTAAATTTTAGTTTTTGGGCCTTACTCTAACTAAACAAATAATATATATATATATATATATATATATATATATATATATATATTTTGTATCCCAATTCAAATGAATAATGTAGCTACAAGGACAAGGCTCTCAGTTCTCTAGTCTCTCATTTCTCAAGGCTCTCCGATTGCCGTCAACTCTGCACTCACGGCTCACGCCATCCACCACCACACACCACTCTGCTTGCCTGCTAGCTGCCTCGCCAAATGCCTTGAGTATTGCCTATTTGCCCATTTTTGCTCAATAAGTCGACTTAGCCATAATTTTTGGGCATATGGTGTATTTACTATTTGTAATTGTTGGAAAATTAGATATTCAATTGATGAATTGAAGTAACTAATTAGTGAGAATTCGAAGTAATAATTAACCATCAAGAGCTTTAAAAATGGTTAAATGATAAATACGAAAATGGAAAAGATAAAAGGGGAGCCAATGCCTAAGCTAACAATGATCAATCTGTAAAACTTAGGGTGTGTTCTCTTAGTTGTTTTCGAGCTGTTTTATTTTGAAAATGTTAAAAATGCGTTTTGTTCATTATTTTCGAAAACACATTTTCAAAAACATTTTCAAGATTTGTATAAAAAACTTGAAAACATCTTTTTACCGTTTTCAGCGTTTTCTATATTAAATGTCGAAAATAAGGAAAACGCGTTTTCGCATTTTAAAATTTACATTTATTATATTTGAGCCCCAAATTTTTATTTTTATACATTTTAGTCCCAACCATCAACGACCACCGCTATGGCTACCGGAAAAAAATCAAACCACCAGAACTGATGGATCTGGTGGTTTGGCTACCAAAAGTGGTGGTCCAACCGCCATTAATGGGGGTTGGACCAACCACCACTAATGGGGACCAACATATGAAGATGGTCTGACCATCAGTAGGTGGTCGAACCACCTGCTGGCGGTTCGCGACCACCTACAGAGGTGGTTCGAATCACCGCAGAAGTGGTCGCGACCACTTGCAGAGGTGGTTCGAATCACCTTGGAGGTGGTCACTACCACCTGCACCACCTTCAGTCACTGGCGATTTTAAGTGGGGAGAGAGAGAGAGGGAGAGAGAGGGATTGAGAGAGAGAGATGGGGTGGGTAGGGTTGGGGTTGGGTGGGTGATGAAGATGAGGACTTTTTTGTTAAGTTGAAAAGTTTATGGATCTTTTTATAATTTTTAATATACCAACTTATTGTATTTTTAAAAGTATAAACCAAACACGTTTTCTATTTTCTCTTTTTAAAAATATTTTTGTAAAACAATAAACCAAACGCATTTCAATTTTCTCAAAACATCAATTGAAAATAGAAAACACGAAAATATTTTCGAAAATGAAAATAGAAAGTACAAGACAAAGAGAACGCCTCTTAGATTTTTATAATCAACATTTTGTTATATTCAGGCTGTGTTTGTGTGTGTATTAGATTATAATTTATTGATTAGGTAATTTTGTTCACCTATTTAATTGAATATTTCAATCTATTCATCTTTTTAGGTGTGAAAAGCCAAATTTTTATTTGATAAGTGAAAAGGTTTATGAAATAGCAAAATGCAATTGTGGTCGAAGTTGAAATTGAATTTGGTTTAATGGTTAATTTGGTTTGACTATTTATATTTGAATATGATTAATTGCTTTGTTAAGTTGGATATATCATTCAACAATTGTTGAATATGATAAATTACTTTTGTTGGACATTTCAGATTGTGGAGAAATGCTTTAAAAAAATAGTTGCTCAAGAAGATGTGCAAAGCAAAAATATGATTTCAGAAAGTACAAATGGGAGAATGATAGCCTAGTTATTTACGTAGATAGACATATTTTCAAAGATTAATAGCGAAGTCATTTTAAAATGGTTTCAGAATATGAAAATTCGTAAAGAACAATTATAAAGAACGATATTTATATTTGTTTTTAGTACTATGCCTTGTTCTACATACCAATAACCTTTATCAACTTTTTCTCTCTCATCATTTCTAACAACTCATTCAATTATTTAATATATATTTTTTTAATTTTAACCACACAATCAATACGGATACCAAGTAGTTCTCTAAAGAACAAGGCCTTAATGTATATTTTATTTTCTATTGCCAAGAATTTCGGACAGTATTAACTTTAAATCCTGGCTCTGCCACTGTTTATCAACATTACTGATTCGATTTGCAATATGATGACTATAACATTGGCTGCTACTGCAGGTTTGTGTGCCACGTACTGTCTTATGATGACATCAAGGTGATCAATATTAAAATGTTATATAAGTGATGATAATAATATAACTTTGTTGAAAAAAATTATAATTTTGTTAAAATGAAAGGTTAGGTAATCTTAGATATGGTTTTTTTGTTTTTGTTTTGTTTTTGTTTTTGTTTTTTTTTTTTTTTAAAGTAGATTAACAGAACTAGTTTACTGGATCAGAAAATGATTAGAGATGAGGGATGGAATTGTAAAAAAGCGGTGGTTGCCATTCAATTTGGCATATTTACAAGATTTGGAAATTTTTAAGAATTAAAATCGATTATGACTAAAAAGGAATATATACTATGCAATTATTTGTGATGATTAAGTAATCAACGTGTTTATTAATACAATAGTTTACTATTCTATGCTACATCATTTTAGTCACAGTATTTTAGTCACAGTCGAAGTTCATATTTTAAAGTTTAAAAGACTAAACATAGAATGAAACAAGAAAATAAATCACCGATCGAATGGAGATTTTCCCTCTTACTAATCTTTAAAAAAAAAAAGTCCGAATATCATTTATTCTGCCTTCATCCCTATTTCTTCTTCTCCTCCTCTTCTTATTCGCCATTCTCTTGCATATGTAATATGTTGTTTAAAATCCCCATCAGTCATTCGGTCGGAACCACCGTTACAACCATATATTAGTTTATTTCATGTTTTTTTTTTCTCAAAAAATAATATTTAATGTTTCTTTTAGCAGTGGGCCGTCTTATTTTATTTTATATGAGTTGTAAAGTTTACAAGCATAGTTGACCATTCTAGAATTCCTCAATTGTTTCAATTCATTCGGTGGCTAGAGATTTGTAGTTAAATTTTGACTTTCTTAATATTATTATTATATTGATTTATATGATTATTACTTTGCATTGGATATTTATACTCCTCCGTCCCACTAGAATAGACACCCATCATTTTTCACACATATTAAGAAATATCTTAAATATTATTGGAATTACAAGATATTTCTATATTATTCTTATTTTATCCTTACATTAATTTACAAAAAAGTAGTATGAACATTGCAAATATCTTTGGGAGATGGAACGGCTAATTGATTTTTAGTATTCCAATAATATTAAATATGGGTACTTTAGTCAACTAAAAAATAAACCATATTCTCAATGAAGAAAGTGGACTATAATTTAGAACAATCGAAAATGGAATATAAGCCTATCTTAATGGAACGGAGGGAGTATGTACTTCCACTACTTTTAATGCAGATTAATTATAATTATATTTAGAAAGAAAAAGAAAAGAAAATTATCAAGATTAAAAATAATAATCTAGAAAATAGAGATAATTTGTGGTTGAAACTAATAAGAAAAATGATTTTTTAAATAATGGCCCCTAAACAAGCTCTTAAGATATCTTATTTTGGTACATATGTTGAAAAAAAAATTGGATTGACCATGAAAATAACGAAACAAAATATGAATCTTCATATGACACTTTAGTATTGATTGATGTTGTAATGTATATTTGATTGCCTCATACTAGTACACAAGTAACTAATTAAGAAATGTTTCGCATCATCATTGATCTTATTAATGCCATTGATAAACATAATTATTTGTATGGACAACGGTTTTGAAACAGTAAATCTAACATAAACATAATAATGTTTTATGTATGGGGCTCTCAGCATTGTGTACATTTTAAACAATCTTGACGTGACACTTTAACATTGACTAGTATTTTAGAGTCCATCACATGCTAGCACATTCGTTCATGAACAAAAACTAGTGATGTTCATATCAGGAATCTTGATAAATTGCATCATATTGAAACTAACAACAACAATTACGAAGTGCAAATCTACTGTCTCAATTTCTATTTTCTTGGTTGTCTTATTTAATTAAAATAATTCATATGCACAATTAAATATACTAATTTGATGATGTATACGGATTTAATTGAACGAGACAATCAAGAAGACGGAAATCGACACAAAAAATCTTTGACACGTGACCTAAAAAATGCAAAGTGGGCCGATGGGGCTAATAGTATTGTCCACAAACGTATAGAATCGGGCAATAGAAAGACAGCTAGAAGAGCATATCATTGCCACTCCATTCATTCAAATAATTAAGAATCATCCCATGATCTCTGTCAACAAAAAAGCCTCGGTCCACCTCAAACGTCGGTTCTTCTTCAAGTTCCAACCGTCCATATGAGGATTTCATCAGATTCTCCGTAGTCAAATGATTCCCATGAACCCTTTTTTTCAGAACACATAAATCTTCTCTTTGCTGTCTCAAGTAATGAAACCTTTGATTTTATTCTTTTATTCTCGACTCAACATTAATATTATCAATTGTGTATTATGTGCATGCCAGGTCCATCAACACTTGAACTATGTAAGACTTAGAGAATGTCTCATTGAAAAATTATGAATCTAATAAAATATGTGGTTGAAAATAAATAAATGGAAGATGTGTACATTAATTCACCCTCCAGCTAGAAAATACTATATTTCTTGTTTTCAGTTTTAGGGAATAATATAATAATAAGATTAAAGATGTGTGATTAATAGTTTAATAATAAAAAATATGATACCTGGCCCCATTAATGTTTTTCAGAAGTCCATAATCTATCTATATATTAATAAAATGAGCACATTTTCCCGCTACTTTCACCTATTTTTCTAAATTAAAAAATCAATTTTTAATTATGACAACGAGTTTTACCGCTTCTACATGTCTTTTCCAACTCGACTTCTTCTTCAGCGTGTATACATATATACACGCATCGCGTCCACCTATTTTTCTGAATTAAAAAAATCACACCATTAAAATAAGCCAATACATGTATAAGTTGGATACATGCACCTGGTATTTATATTAGAAAAAATGACCAGTAACAACCTATATATGTCTCCCCGTGCAACGCACGGGTAGAAACACTAGTATATCATAATTTTGTGAAATAATAATACAATATTGATCTTTATGTAACTTTATAAAATTGTATCACATCACTTATTTATTTAACTAATTATAAATTACATTGTACAAATAACATAATTATTTGAGAAAAGTCATGAACATGTCACATGTGGCAGAAGTAAACATATTATGTAACATCTTATCTGATTATGACTACTAGCAAATTGATTATCAAAATATAGAAAATAAGCGTTCATTATCCTACACTCTTACGTGCACGCATGTATCTTGATAAAAAAATTAGGTGGGGTCACATGAGTTTATGATTAGGGGCTTGATTATGTATTATTTATCCCACCTAACGTAAATACTAAAAAAGTAAAATTAAAAAAAATTTAATGACGTGGTGCGTGCCCTGTGAGGACATCACGTCACGAAGTGTGCAGCTTCTCCTACACACTAGTAAATATTACATTTCTAACTTTGCTATTCATACAAGTTTAGATTATGCTAATTTTGACCCATTCGAGGAATAAATAATGTTAGTCAATATATACCGCATCACCGCCAAGTCACCTGCAACAACATTTATCAAGATTCTGGCTTTTTTTTAAAAAAAAATTATATTCTCTCTATCTCAATTATATATAAAGCTGATTATATTCGCGCAATAAATATTATTCAACACACCACATTCTAATTATTATTGTAAAGGTTAATTAATTCTCAATGTTCACTTCTTGATATACTTACATGCGTTCACATTCTTAACTTTTTTCCCTTCAATTTTTATTTTTAAACTTTCATTAATTGTAAATTTGGTATGTATAGATAGTTTTTCTCTAAAATTTTTATTTATTTAGATGTTGTTTACTTGTTTCTCCATGATAATTTTAAATAGTGTAAAATTTAATGGACTGAAAACATGAATATTACTTTTTAAGTTAATTATTAAAAATTAATTAAAAAATTTGATGGCATGGTAGTTGTTATAAACAAAGTTGAAGACTTTTTATACAATTAAAATGAGGTGTATATAACATATTTTGTAGTGTAAATATAATTAGTCCTTATATAAACAATGTTTTTCTTTTTTCCTTTTTTGACTATCCCAATTATATGTAAAAGATCTGATGCCTACATATGTGAAACTTAAGTTGTCCACATGCCCCGATGGGCGACACGGATTTATATGTGGACCCAGTTATGTTGGGGGCAGTTGTCGCCCATCCGGGTACATGTGGGCAACGGATCTTGAGTCCCAATTATATAGTCTATTTCTATTCATTTACTATTATACGCATTTCATTTGCATACCTTAAAATCATTTAATGGGTCCAATAATTTTTCAAATTCATTATTAATAAGTGTAAAGAAAAGAAAATTATTTGTATTATTTATTTTCCAATAAAAATCTTAATTCGCATGAAAAATTAAATACACCTATTTAATTGGAATGGACTCATCGGACATATCGTGGCAAACAAGCTAATAAATGAATTTAAATATGTTATTTTAATTCCTGTCTTTTTTTTTTTTTTTGCCTTGATTAAATGTGCAGTTTAAGAGACTTGAGACAACGTATCTGAAATCTAAATTGCACTCCCATCGTCTCAATTATATTAGACATCTTTAGTTTTTATAGGAAAATTAAGACTATCACTAAAAGAATAAATAATATAAATGATAATCCTATTACCTTTATTAATGAGTATTGGAACAATCAAATGATTTGAGGTGTGAAAATTAAATTGACGTATAATAGTAGTCCATACCCTAAAGAAAAGTGTACAAATATTTTTCTCAATTCGGGTATACACCTTCAAACAAAAATAAAATAAAATAAAGAAAAAGTAAAATACCATTTTTATTCGTCTTTGTGTTCGAGCTCAAATGTTCAATACTCAATCAGATGAAGTACACCAAAATACACAAAAATGGATCTTACACCTAATGTGGTCCTACTTAAAATTTTAAACTCTGGTTATGTTAGTTAACCCACTTGGCAGGCCAAGAAAAAAAGGAAAAACAGAGAAAAAAATATTAAATGAGGGAAATAAAACTCTTCTTTATTTCCTCCTTAACTACTCTCCACCGTTTCTTTTTCACCTCCCAACAAACCAGAGCCATCCTTAAAGACCATCAAATCAATTCCCAATAAAAACCCGTTACATAATTCTATCTTTCTCTCTGCCAACAAAAAAATTTTTAATACCTTTTGCTTACTGTGATTTTGGGATGAGAAACGTGGCATGGGTTTTACAGAGAATTAAATGGCGATGAATAAACTGTGTGTTTGTGTGTGTGATCAGCAAAATCGCCATAAGAATTTCAAGAAACAGAGAGATCTTGTTCTATGGATGAATTGCCAGGTTCTATGGGAACAAGTGCTAGCCTGGCTTTGAGATTGGGACAGGCCATTTTTGCTGTTGCTTCTCTGCTCTTCATGTGTTTGGATATTCAATTCTACAGTTATACTGCTTTCTGGTAATTCTTTAATTTCTTAATTGAGTTTTTGTTTTTGCCTTTTTCTTTTTGGGTATGTTTTTTATTAATCTTGATTCTTGAATTTAGTTCTTTCCCCCTTTTTGTAATTACATATGCTTGTAATTTGTAATGATAGAGTTTAGGGAATTACAATTATTTGTGGGGATTACATCTTGTGCCCTTTAGTGATACATACACATTCAATAATTGTGGTATTATAATCTATTATGGGTAAAGGTTAGATCAGTGTTGGAAATTGTATAGGAGGACCACATAATTGTCCATTTTATTGAAAAAGAAAAGGAATAAAGGATGTGATATCTATGTGTAAAAACAACATTTAACATGGCAAATCAATTATACTTCAACTAACTGTCATATCACTGGTAAATGGTTATTGATGAATATCATTGCTCAAATAGTAACTATTAGGTTTTGTGAGTTTTATAGCACGTTTTTGTATCTTTTTGAGCCACGTCAAGGGTCGAGATTTGTATCATTAGGAGAGATTTGACATGCACTCCTTCGATCCACCAAAGAAGATTGAAAATTACATTGTAGTTATCAAGTGATAGCAAGAAGTGTTTACAACTAAGCGTTGTGTCACAATATTTTAAAGTTGTGACAGATGATCCGATTTTAATTGAGTTGTAGAATTAGTACTATCTAAGATTAATTCCTAAGAGATCTCTCTTTACTTGCAGCTTTTTGGTGACAGTAATGGGCTTAATGATCCCTTGGAGCTTGACACTTGCCGTGGTGGATGCGTTTTCCATTTTCGTCAAACGTCCTGCTCATCAAACTGGGCTACTTTCATTCGTCATCGTTGGAGATTGGGTATATATATGGATATGATTTTGACTAAGACTAAGACTATCCCCATCCATTGTGAGAGCATAATGAATCTATTGTCTTATCTGCTGCTGCAGGTTTTATCGTTTCTGTCATTAGCGGCATCGAGTTCAACGGCTGGCGTGTCTGATCTCATGATAGCGTCAAATAATTCGTTTTGTATTGCAAATTTATGTACGCGATATCAACTGTCAGCTGCAATGGCGTTCTTGTCTTGGTTTCTCTCGTTAGCCTCCTTCCTCTTCAACATGTGGCTTCTTCCTACTACATAATTCGTCTATGTATTATATGTTGCTCGTCGTTGGGATGCATGTGTAGAAGTTAAAGCTGAAGCGGGGCTTCTCAAGAAAAGTTTTGCTTTTTTAGTATACATGTTCGAAATAGGAACTTTTTCCTTGTAATCTTTGAAGTGTACATATGTTGAATCCTCTTTTCAGCTCCTTTATAAATAAAAGAATATATTTTATTGATTAATTAAGTTTTTTAAGTATCAGTATTGGAAAATTGATCAATAGCAATGTAACACTTAGACGTTGCTTTATTATTTTCATATGTTAGTATTGTATAAGTGCTACAATGATAATTAGTGGTAGACTACTACACAAAAGTTATATTATCACTCTTTTTGAATCTTAGTTGTTACGTTAGTTTCCTAAATGATAGTATTTTAGTTTCATAAATGATATACGCGGGACTCAACAAGGATCCACACGAAAGGAAATCTCATCCTTCTGACATGTTGAGCGGTAAAAGGAGTTAAGTGAAATATATGGTTATAGTGGAATTAACTTCTGTTTGTTTGTACTAACAGAAATTGATAACCTATATAATGAATCACATTATTCACTTAGGGTGTATTTGATTGCAAAGCCAGAAAATGATTAGAAGGAAAACGTTTTCCGGATAAATGAATTGCCATGAACCCTTTTTTTAGTTGTCACATTAGTTTCCTAAATGATATACGCAGGACTCAACAAGGATCCACATGAAAGGAAATCTCATCCTTAATCCTTTTGACATGTTGAGCGGTAAAAGGGGTTAAGTGAAATATATGGTTATCGTAGATGATGTTTCATTTTATTAGGGGCACTATCGAATTAACTTCTGTTTGTTTGTATTAACAGAAATTGATAACCTATATAATGAATCACATTATTCACTTAGGGTGTGTTTGATTACAAAGCCGGAAAATGGTTGGAAGGAAAACGTTTTCCGGATAAATGAATTTCAAAAAGTTTTTCAGGGAAAATGATAATTGTAGGTGTTTGATTGCATTAATTTGTAAGTTGGAAAATAGTATTGTTTTCTTTGTTTTTGTATTTTTTTAATGAAATTTGAATATTTTCCTTATTTTTATGATTAAAATAAATTGTCTATTAAAAAATAAAAAAAGAAGCAAACTTTTCCCCAAAAACAAAAACCATCTTCCTCGAAAAACGCTTTCTTTCAAAATAAGAAAAGAATCTGATTTGAGAAAATGGAAAAACGTTTTTCGAAAAAAATTGTAATCAAATAGACCAAAATTCGAAAAAATGAGGAAAATTTGGGTTTTTCTAGAAAAGTTTGCCCAATCAAACACACATTTATATATATAGATTGTCAATCTATTGAGCAATGTATTGAATCTTCTATCACGAGTACTAAAACTGAAAATGTTTTTTCCAGCAAGACAACACCTTTACCAGCAAATCATTATGTGCAGTCCGAGGAATTAGACTTGTCGTAAAAACTGCGAACAAAGTCACTGTCAAATGATCAAACATCGTATGCTTAGATTTTCCAGATATCTGATCATTAGTTCCCACAATCCATATATCAGGTCCAATATTTACTTCGTACACACTACCACTGTTACCACCTTCACCCACAACTCTAACATTTCTTGTTCACCCCGGATCCTCCATTCCCTAATTGAGAAATGCCCCTCAATGAGCCATCTCAAAACCCTGCACGCCCAAATCATCCTCCAGGGACTCACTAACTCTGCTCTAACTGTGAGCAAACTCATCTCCTTCTATGCTCTTTCTCCATGTGGTGACCTACAACAGGCACACACACTGTTTGACGAAATTCCTGAACCAAATAGGCACATGTATAACACCTTAATTAGGGCCTACGCGAATGGCGAAAACTCTGAAAAGGCACTTGTGCTTTACCAACAAATGGTTTGCTTTGGTATTCTCCCAAACGAGTTTACGTTCCCTTTTATACTGAAAGCGTGTGTGACTTTGAAGGCGTATCGTGAAGGGATTTTGGTTCTTGTTCATGTGATAAAGTTGGGGTTCTTGGAGTCTCATACTTGTGTGCAAAATGGGCTTATAAACCTCTTTGTTGGAGCTGGAAAGATTGAGTGTGCACAAAGAATCTTTGATGGGATTGAGCCTAGGACTGTAGTTTCTTGGAATTCATTGATCAATGGGTACTCGAAAATGGGTTGTTCAAAACAAGCAATGTTATTGTTCTATAGGATGAGAGAAGATGGTTTTGAACCAGACGATCGTACGTTAGTTAGTTTGCTCTCTGTTTGTTCAGCAAACTATGATCTTGAATTGGGGAGGTTTCTCCACTGGTATATTGAAATTAGCGTGGTTCGTTTTGATGTTTATGTTCATAATGCAGTTCTTGATATGTATGCCAAGTGTGGCGATTTGCAGACGGCAAAAGCAGTTTTTGATCGAATTATTGGTAAAAACATCGTCTCTTGGACTTCCATGGTTAGTGCATATGCCAAACACGGCCTAGTAGAATTAGCTAAGATTGTGTTTCATCAAATGCCTGTGAAAAATGTCGTTTCTTGGAATTCAATGATTTCATGTTATCTCCAGAATGGTTATTACAGGGAAGCTCTAGATGTCTTTACAAAGATGTGTAATTTTGGGATGCTTCCTGATGAAACTAGTGTAATTAGTTCTCTTTCAGCATGCAGTCAACTTGGCAATTTAGAGACTGGAATGAAACTACATCATTATGTACGATGTAGCAGTATGAAACCTACTATTACACTCTGGAATGCACTGATTGACATGTATGCAAAATGCGGCTATACAGAAAAAGCGTTAGATGTCTTTCTTGAAATGCCAGAGAAGAGTATTGTGACATGGAATGCCATGATTGGTGCATTTGCAGCACATGGCTATGGAGCTAGAGCAGTCGAGCTTTTTGAATCCATGGAAGCTGAAGGCATAAAACCCGATGCAATTACCTTTACGGGTTTGCTTTCGGCTTGTTGTCACAGTGGTCTCATTGACACTGGAAGATCTATTTTCCACAAGATGATTCATATTTACAGAATTTCCCCTGATAGTGATCACCATGCGTGTATGGTAGATATTCTAGGCCGTGCAGGGTGTTTGGAAGAGGCGGTCGAGCTGGTTGGAAAAATGCCTATGAAGCCAGACGTGGTTGTATGGGGTGCTTTGCTGGGTGCTTGTAGGACTCAAAGAAACGTTAAAATTGCAAAGCTGGTTTTTAAGCAGCTATTGGAAATGGAACTGTATAGTGGAGGGCTTTATGTGCTTATGTCGAATATATTCTGTGAAGATGAAAGGTGGGAAGATGTGAGGAAGATAAGGAAGCTAATGAAGGATCGTGGTGTGAGGAAGAGCGATGCAGTTAGCTTGATTGATATCGGTGGAAATATTTGTGATTTCATGGTTGATGATAAGAGACATAAAGCTTCGCATGGAATCTATACTGTGCTCAATCAGCTAACAGATCACTTAAGTCCACAAAATGCAATCTTGGCCTGAATATCAAGTTTCGGTTGGGGCCCACAATATCTCAGGGTCGACCCTGACGCCAAGGGTTTTCGGAGGTTTGATAGGTCAAATGTTGTCAGGTATTGATGCTTATCTCAATGCTTATATTTTTATGCTTGTGATGATAAGACGGGGTGAAGCAAGAGAAGGATCTTGCTCTCGAGTAAAAGGCTTAGCAATTTCTTAGCTGTGATTTATATTTTGGATATAGGATTTTAGGTCCATATATATATGGTTTTTTCAACCAACATGTGAAATGCTGGTTTGATTTTCGGGTTACGAGTGAGAAATTCCTCTAGTGAAGATTAACAATGCTACTCTCAACTAATGTAAGGATCATGTTGTTGTGATCATTCAGGTCAGGTCAATTTGATGAGTGTAAATATGAACAAGTAACTTCTAACAATTTTTTTTTTTTTATGAGTTGGCTCTTATTAAACTCTTCGAGTCAAATACCAAGTGAAAATAGCATCTAGGAATACGGTACTACTTTTCACTTTTGAGATCGAGCGTACCTATGGCTATGTAGAAACAAAAATTTGATTAAGGAGCGTTGAAAAATAGGAAAAGTTATGAATTTGATGGACTTTGTTGTTTAAATATACTAAAATTCCTAAAGAAAAGGCCGAAAACAGGCGTTTAAAAAAATGACAAAAACAACACTGAAGCAAAAATTTAAAAAAAAAAAAAAAACACTGTATTTTGGGCTGTCAAACAAACTTGGATGCTCGAGATCTACCATACATTAGTGGTGTTCGATCTACCCCTTAAATTTCAGTTGCTAACAACACCAACCTGTTATGGTTGCCATTGTAAGGTATAAGACTTATCCCACGTAGGAAGTATGGGCTCCTAATGTGTGATTTATAACCCTCTGAGCACCCTCCCCTTAATAGCTAACTTTTGAGGTGAGTTCTACTCAAGTGGTTGTAACAATGGTATCGGAGCAGGTGCCACGTCTCCCGGTTGCAATCGAGCGGCATGGATGGTGACGCCGCATAGCAGTGTTCGTCCGGGGCTAGTAATGGCTAGCGCAAAGATAGTCGGAGTGGGCGCTGGGACGATGGAGCGTGGTGGATTGTTATGATTGTCATTGTAAGGTATGAGACTTGTCCTACATAGAAAGTATGAGCTCCTAATGTGTGATTTATAACCCTTTGGGCACCCTTCCCTTAATAGCTAGCTTTTGATGGTAAATTCTGCCCAAGGGGTTGTAACACAGCCTTGCAAATGTGAAATTATTGGCAAAATTCAGCCTCTGCTTATTTTCATTAATAGAAGGGAAAAAAAACGTGAGGGCTTCCTGTTTCTCTAGATATATGATATTAATGTTGGCAACCGCCGTTTCATTATTACATGATCATATTCGCGTCGGTTTTGTAATGACACATTGTTGTTGTTGTATTGTATTAAACTATTTAGAAGTCATCTTTAGGTAAGGGAAAGGACTGATTGTAGTTCAACATGGTGAGTGTTCAGTTGCCCACATGTGGGCAACTTATGTTGCTAACATGTGTGATGTGGAGCGCTGTGAGGGCGCCACGTCACCGAGCCAAATTTTTTTTTTTTGGAATTACGTCAAATGAAATGAATAATACATAACTGTCCCCTGATGGTGGGGGGAGGGGGTTCATTTGGGCCCCATCTTTTTTTTTTTTTTTTTTTTTTTTCCGACCCAAAAATGGGTGTTGGCATGTTCAACGGAACATGACTAAGTTCAACGTCTGAAGACTTACATTCTTTCTACATTGGACCCTCAATGCATCAAATACGTCAATCCATATAATGTATGCGATCTTATTAGATTTTGTATCACCGATGGATAATAATAATAATAATAATAATAATAATAATAATAATAATAATAATTAATATATGATATGGTTAGAAACTCATGTGATTAATATATAATAAGCTTAATTAGTACATAAGTACTTTTCCGTACGTTAATTGAGTTGTTTTTATTAGATTCGTCTTCTCTACTGCGGCACCCTTCATTTTCTTAATCTGTACACAAGCGTAGCTAAAAAAGTATCAATGATTGGATTATCAAGAAATAGAATGAGAGTACATTGTATCAGTTGTTGTAATGATATTTCACAGCTTACGTTAATTTATACTTTGCCCCCGCTAGGGAGTAGATTATAATGGTTTTTAAAATTATATTATGTAAAAGAGGAAAGAGAATGAGTGGAGTTGAGTGGTTTAGATTTGTGGATGTGATTAGATATGTGGATGTGATTGATTTAGAATAAAGAAAGAATGGATAAAAAAATTGTAAAAAATTTCAAATGTTGTCATGGCGGTTGTTTGTCCCTACTAGACCGTGAACGGGTTTGGCCACGACAATGTACAAGTTCTCTACGATTTCATGCGGTGGTCAAATAGTGAAGAGATTTTGGATAGGGTTTTGAATCTCTGGTATACAAATATTTGAAAATTTTTAAGTGACCTTAAAGGCCCATATAATGATAATGTTAGATTTTTTAAAGTGTTGTGACAGATAGAATAACAAAATGTTAAAAAATATATATAATATGTTAAATTTTGCATTACTTATTATATCTTTGTAGCATAATCATAGAAATTAATAACGATACTGCTAATTTTATCTGTGTTGATTCGTTATTTGTTAGCTGCGGCTTGGCACTTTGTAATTATAGGGTCCATGTTACATCCAGAAATTGTGTGACTTCTTTATATTAATTGACGTTGAGATAATAACGCGTTCTTGTGATATGAATACTATGACACTAACTAATATTAAAATGACGTGATGAATATTAACAAAAGTTTTCTATTTATACATTGGCACTTAAAAAACAATCAATACAAACTTACAATATTATATCGGTTATATAACATATCTGATAAATAATATGATTCATTCAATTAATAATACATTAAGGGTGTGTTTGATTGGTAAATATTTTCTAGGAAAATGTCAAATCAAGGAAATCATTTTCCAACTTTGGTGTTTGATGGCAAATATTTTCCTGGAAATCATTTTCCAGGTACAAGTGCTTAAAGCACAAAAACAATAATTTTCCTGAAAAACTCAATCCAAGAAAGACGTTTAATTCGTTTCCTAATTCGCACTAATTCCTTTCCTAAATCCTATCAAACACAGTTATCTATTTGGATAGTCCAAATTAGTAGCAACGTATATGTCCATGCGGAATTCTGTAATGTATCTTGTTTCGTTGTACGCAATAGCATTTGAATAACTTGATTTCCATTTTTTCTTTTTCTTCTTTTTCCCCTTTTTTGTGGGATTTTCGTTTATATTTACAGGAGTCAGACGAACTACCAAACTAGCTAGCATTTGGTAATTTGGTATGTATATTTTGATAGGTAAAACAAGAAGAAAATTGCAGATTATTTTTTATGTTAGAAACTTGTATCATTTGGTGTAGGTGCTATATAAATTTGACTTTTTAAAGATGTAGCAATATGTACCATAAATAATCCAGTAACTCTTTCCTACTTGTGACTTGACCTCAAGGCTTGTTTTATGCACTATCAATTTTCACTAATTTTCATTAATTTGTTTTTAATTATTTTTAACTATTTATATAATTATTTTATATTTTTTTCCAATTTTCAACCACACATCTAACCGTCGTTTGAATAAATCTATATTTTCCCCAATAGAAAAATTCAACAAAAACAAGCCAAGTCAACTAATTAGTTATAATCTATGATAAGTGCGTCTCAACTTGGAATCGAGCTACGTACTAGTTGAAGAGTAGTCAAAAATATAAAATAATTAAGAGTATTTATGAATAATTAATATATAATTTCGATGTAATCTTTTATATTACCATCGTGAGCAACGATTAATGTCATAAAGAAATAATTTATGAGTACAAATATGTCATTTTCTCAATATTTTTTCCATATTAATAGAAAAAATAGGAAAATAAGGTATGAAAATTCGAATGCACAAAAAGTGGGGATTCTGTAAGTTTGAGTGAATCATACTCACACGGACTCCTCGCAGTCGATAGCGAAATAAAAAATGGCGAGGATTTGTCGGGTTGTTGGGAGTGCTAGTTCCAAGCCCTACCAGTTACCTGTCCCAAATAAAACTATTTCCACAAATAAATAAATAAATAAAGGTAAAATAATAAGAAATGTCTACGTGTCTTCTTGCATGGTTATGTATCTTACACATCCTAACTTTGCCACGTTTGACGCTTCTTCTACTCGAGCCAAGCTTGACCCTTCTTTTTCAAGAATACAAGTCTACAATGCTCTACGTTTTCATGATCCCTTCTAAATTACTCCTTGCAAAAGTCCATTAGCCTTAATGGCTTAGAACTTACCTCTCATTATTCAACATTCCGTAAAGTTAAACATCAATATCAATTTTACAAAAAATGAATTTTTATCAGTGTAGGAATAGTTTCTACATGATAATGAATTCTAAAGTAAAACCCACCTGAATATGGAAAGGAGGCTAGTATCCTCCCTGACAATATCAGTTAAATTAAGCATCCCTGAATAGTGATCCGCCACGAGCTTGGGAAAGGCCTTTTTAAGAGAGGGTCTAATTTATTTCCACCAAAAAAAAGAGGATCTAATTAGCATGCATAGTAATTTTAACTTTTGATTTGACTTTTTTTGTGTTTCTATTAATTCCATGTTAAAAATAAAATAAACAAAAAATCAATTATTTGTTTGGTTTGGAAAAAAGCCGTACCTTTTAAATGGGAGCCTGAAACAAATGCCTCCCCTGCCTAAAGGCAAAATTGACATTGCTCCGCAAATAGGAGAAACAAGTCTGTCAACCACACATTTTATTCTGATATTATTCTCTAACTTTACCAACAAAAAAAAAAAAAAACTTTATTATCCACGCAAACCATAGATGATGCAAACTAAATATCTTTTTAACAATAAACAAGTGGTGGATCCACATGCTAAACTAATTACATTTCAAGTGGTCATAAAGTGTGTCACACTTGATGAAATGGTCCAAAGTAGTAAATCTAATACGTAGCCATTGCTTACTTCAAAATATTCATAACATCCACTATGCCATTAAAATTATTAAACTTTGCTTTATTTCCAAAACTAGGTACTAGGCAAGGTTGAAGACGATCAAGGTTGTTGGAAATTGGTAAATTGCATGAGACCCACCATTAACATTAAGCATTAAATTCGAATATCACCCATATCATCTCTATTTACTTTCCACCATCTTTTTTGCCCGTTTCATTCCTTGCTTTTGCTTTCATCAATCCATTCTTGGAAAGCCCATTATCTTAAGAATGGAATAAAGCGAATAAATGGGTCCCATTGTTATTCTTGTAACTATTTGGAATTTATGCCTTCATGGCTTCAACCATGATTTGGGCCAATAGTAGTGTAAAGGGGGAGTGCTACATTCATTCACTTTGAGCGTAACAAAAATTGGAACTTTTTAACCAATGCTATCATGAAACGGGAGTATAAATTTTTCATAGAATTGGTTAAAAATGAGTGTAACAAAAAACTGATTAAAAATTAAACACTTCTTTGTTGTATTTGTTTCCAATTTATGAAACATTTAAAACTTGTGTGCCTTCGTATTCTTTAGGGCATCTCCAATCACAAACTCTGTTACAAGTTCTGGAACTCCATTTTACAGTTTCGGGAATTCTATCCTCTACACCAATCTCCAACCCAAAATTCTAAAAACAACATCAAATGAATAGGACCATGTAATTTATATTTTTTAACAATTAATTTATACCTATAATAATTATGAAATTAAGTATTCTAATTGATTAAATTTAATTGAAAAGTGATGATATTTTAAATGTAAGAAATAGATTTTAGCGTTAAAACAAAAAAATTATACATTACCATATTCAAATACATTTTATTAACAAAACAATAATTAATTTCATCAATTAATCATACACAATTTAACATGACATGAAACATAAACGAAAATAACATAAGTAAAAAAAATTATATTTCATGTAATAATTGAACCCAAAAAAAAAAAAAAATAGTTGATGTGGTTTAACCTGCATGTGAATAGTGAAACTCCAAATTTGAAATTCCTCTATTTGCAGCCCCAATTCCCAAATTGCAGTGCGATTGGAGAGGAACCAAACTGCATCTCCCATTATACTGTCTAGTTGCGGATAGTTTGAACATACATTCTGCAATAAAATAAATTTTTTATATAAAAAGAAAATTCACTGAAAATGAAACAACTACTACATTGTAGTTTATCTTCTCTCAAAATATAGCAATTGAATAACAAATTCAAAATTTAAAACCACAAAAGTAACTCCTAAACTTTTGTCAAACAAGTTGTAATAAATTTATAAATCATCATCAAATCAAATGAGAAAAAGAGCAAGTTTTTCTAGTTCACGAAAATGTTATATTCCCAGCGTTATTCTCCCAGCATTTCTCCCAACTACTCACAACTCCACTGCCTGAATGCGGTGGGTAGAAGCGCATCTCTCACATTTTTTCTAAAGCGTTTAAAGTATTTCTTAACATAACATTCCCATTCTAGTTCAAATGTTCAATTATTGAGCAATAGAGATGGTACACTACCCTACCCTAACCTACCCCTAAAATTAGCCAAAGTTTTCCTTTCACTTTCCTCTCAACTTTTTCCCCAATAGAAAATTACTTTCCAAATCAGTCCAATAATTTCACCAAGCAAATCTCCACAGTCCCCATTCCCGTAATTTCTTCGAAAAAACTGGGCCTCAATAGTACAAAGCACTCCCCTCATACAACCTGTCACCTGCTACTTACAGGTTGGCAATCTCTTCCCGGCCCACTGATCGAAACAATCAAAAACCATCTCTCACTTTCTCTCTCTTACGTGGCACCTGGTTCACTTTCCCATACCTCGGTACGCCCTTTGTGTGTCTATATATACACGTAAACCTTCACATTTCTTCTCCCATGTTCTTCATATCATTTCCCCAATTTCCCCTCCCAGGAAATAGAAATAGAACAAACTTTCATAATTCGTATGGGTCTATGCAGTTCCTGTGAGTCACCGTCGACGGCGACGGCGAAATTGATATTCGACGACGGTAGATTAATGGAGTTTTCGCATCCGGTTAAGGTTTCGTATGTGTTACAGAAGAATCCTTCCTGTTTCATATGTAACTCCGATGAAATGGATTTTGATGATATCGTATCGGCTGTCGGTGATGATGAGGTGCTTCAGCCGGGTCAGCTGTACTTCGCGCTGCCACTGAGCCGGTTGAGGCGCCGGCTCAAGCCGGAGGAAATGGCGGCATTGGCGGTGAAGGCGTCCTCGGCTTTGACGAAGAGTGGGGGTAAATGCCGGAAGATATTGGTGTTTCCCAGCGAGAATGATATGAAGAGTTTGAGGAGGACGGCGGCTTATCACGGCGGCCGGATCGGAAGAGGGAAGCTGACGAGAAATTTGAGTGCAATAGAGGAGTAAGGGTGTTTTGGGAATTTAGCACGTAAATTCAGTTTTTGGTAAATAATAGTCTAGAGCTGGGTTAACCATTTAGATGATGAGAATTGTTAAGGTTTAGAATTATTGCCGCCATTAAATGGCCGAGAAATGCCCTGTGATCAAAATTTAGTTGGTTATTATTGATTCAAAGCGGCGTCGTCTTCATTAAATTTCTTTCTTTTAATTATCTTCGTCGTTTTTATTCTTGTTCTTCTGCTCAATATTTAATTATTTACATATGTCCACTAAAATTCTGATTTTTTTTTTTCATTTTTATGTTTATCTATTGTATAACTTCAATTTTTTCTTTCTAGAAAAACAATTGTTTATATGGTAGCGATCTCGTATCCACGTGGGCAGGTATCCACGCTGTCCAAAAAAAAAAAAAAAATTATAAGCTCCCCACCATCAATGGGGTATGTATCATTTATCTGAAGGTATCCACGCTGCCCAAAAAAAAAAAATATTATGAGCCCCCACCATTAAAGGGGTATATGTTATTTATCTGACTCAACGTGGATACTATAAAAAATAAAAAATAAATTTAAGGATAGAAATTTACTTTATGGCTTGCTTACAAATGTGCGCAATTACACCAATTTTCATATATTAGTTATGTTCAAGTACTCCCGAGTGTCTATAATTGTGAATGCTGGGATATTCGATTCTGTCTGATTTCTGTTTTGAAAATTGAGACCTGATTTAAGTCAGTAGATTGGAGTTCTCGAGAACAATCGTACATTAAAAAATCTTTACTAATTATTTTTTGTTGTTTCTAATTTTCATTTTCTAAAAAGTAAGAAGTTTGACTTCTATATCTTGGGGAAAAATAAAAACACGAAAATACGTCAAAATATATAAACCTTTTTTTTTATAAACAAAACATGGTAATAACAACAACAATAATAATTAAAATTTTGAATTTGTAACACAGGAAATGGAGAAATGGTCCTTAGGGCTTGTTCAGAGAATATTTTTTATTTATTTAAATAATTAAGATATATGATAGAAAATTGGAAACATATATTAAAAATATAAAATAATTATTTGAATAATTAAAAATAATGAAAAATAAAAAATTAATAGAAATTTATTGTGTGTAGGATAGTATGAAATGATAAAGGGCTAAGAAGGGAGTTGACTTTGTATAGTTTGTTGTGTACGCAACATTTATTAATCAATACCAAGACAATGAAAAAATTAATTAGATCATTAATTGTCGGTCAAAACTAACGTCACAAGATTCATGTATACGTATATTTCTTCAACAACTTGCAAAACATTAATACGTACGTTATTGTTAGGTGTATAAAAATGTGATTTACAGTGGCAATAGCATTGGGAAAAAAAATTGGAAAAAATAAGATAAAAGTGAGAAAAGTGATTTAAAAAAAATAATTAAAAAAATATGGGATTCATAGAAATATTTGTGTTTATATCTCTCCAATGTGGACATTGAAACAAGATATTATACAATGGAGATGCTCTTATGATCTCGATATTAAATGATGTTTAAAGTGATCAAAATTCAAAGTATGTTGAAATAGTCACATATTCTATATTGACGTAATGTATATGATATACGTTAGAAAAATAAATCTGTGCCGCATGGACATTAAATAACTTCCGTCGTCACTTGTCAGGTATATTTTGTTTCGTTAAATATCTTTTAATTATTAATTGTAACTACTTTTTTTTCTTCAACATATTCTATATTGACATAACGTATATGATATACGTTAGAAAAATAAATCTGTGCATGGATATTAAATAACTTCCATCGTCACTTGTCAGGTATATTTTGTTTTGTTAAATATCTTTTAAAATAAAAATAATAATTAATTGTAACTACTTTTTTAAGAAAAAAAGTAACTTCTCTAATTGATTTTTCGAGCAATTTTCTTCTAATAATTCGCAGGGATATTAACACTTTAACTGGAATAATATTATATAATAATATTATAGTTTTTGTGTTATTATTAATTTTAGAATTATGAATTTTAATTACACATTATTTCATTTTGAACAAAAATCTAACTGTGGGTTAATATGTATTAATTGATTGCTAAATGTTAAATTTAATTTTAATTAAATTTTATGTTAATGGTTAGCTATTTTATTTTTCAATGTCATTAAATAAATTAATTGAATTTAGTCTAATTAATTTAATTAATGTTTGTTTGACTTGATTTTATCACATGTGTTTATTATGTAAAATTTCTATAATTGCAATAATAATATATGGATTGCATTAAGATTTTAGGCCTTGTTTGATTCATATTAAATTTCAATCTTTTTTTCTCTTTCCTCACTTTCAACCACATACACCATTATTTTACATTTTTAATGCATTATCTCTCATTTTCAACTACACAATCTACACATAATTCTAAAACTTAAATTTTAATGTAAATCAAACAAAGCCTTAATCACCTATATTGTATTTCATTTAATCCTACAAGATAAGATAAGTTATCAAACCCTACAAGATAAAGGTAAGATTTTAATTATATCTATCATGTATTTCATTCTAATTATAGTCTTTTGCTAGCTTTCGAGATTCAATTTATGCATACCCATTCTTCTAAGAACAACCCTCAAAGGTTCTCTAAGAGGAGTCCCGTCCGCTACGAGAAGAAACCCCTATACGAAGAGATTTTTACGGGAGGTAAAGATCTGTTGGTAGCTCAGGGATTATAAGAAACTATGAAGAACGGTGGGATATTGGCTTGTATTATATGCTATGAGAGAGTAATAGGAAGTGTTTCTTGCTATTATCTTAGATGTTGCATCGTTTATGCCTAAATACATACTGTAGCTTGCTTGTATTGAGTTAAAGTTTATTTACTAATGGATTGATATTTATCCGTAGGCTACGGGCACATGGTTTTTCACCATGCGGGATTTTATAAGTTAAAAATCCTGTGTGCAGTGTTTATTTTATTATTTTTATATTGCTGCACAAATTTTACTATTTCTAGTTGTCACACATTATACATATCCACCTGTCACATCCAGATACATTTGGATCATCTAATAAATCGAAACAGTCTGTGTTTTATTGTGGCTAACTAAATGCAATATAGACACATCTAAGCACAATGCTAAGTAAAATTAGACAACTTATGACTTTCACTGATACTCTGTTAATTATTTGGTTTATTATGATTTAATATATTGATGATTGTTGAACAATTAATAACAAACTAGCTTTTTTTACCCGTGTGTTGCACGGGAGGCTAATGTATCAATAATTTCAGGATTAGATATATATTAATAATATGTTAATAGCATCACCAAGATAATAAATCGAGTACTTGTGAGCGCATCAAACTTCTAAATTAATACAAGTGATGAGAGAATTTTATAAAAATTTCAGCAGAGTTTCCCTTATATATCGTACAAATCGTTCCTATAAAATATGTAAAGAATAAATATACAAAAAAAAAAAAAATTGATTTACAATTCTCATCAACAACAAACATAATATAAAAACAACACCGTCAATACCATAATTGAGTCACTTAAATCTAAATCCCAATAATAACTTCCCCCAAGAATATCAACTTCATATTAATTGTCAAATGCATCGTGATACAATAATAACATACATTCTTACACGAGATGAATATCTCGAACTTCAGATATACCCAAATGCTCATGGTCTTATATGACAAACCTATAAAAATATGAAGATATAGTATCAAAAGTCAAACATAATCAATCTAACTTGCTCTTAATGGTGGAATTTCCAATAATGAAGCAAGCGTACTTACCTTAGTCGAGCACATCTAAACTTTCGTAGAGCCAATGATTTTTTCTTTAACATTATTCTATATTCTATTATATGTAATATCAAATTTTGAGAGGTATTAATTATACCCCCGTGCGATGCATGATACTGATAATGATTATGTGAATAATAAATTTTTAAAATCTAATTATGAAATATAATCAACATACAGATATATTATAGAAATGACAATGCAGCTACTACAGACTCCAATATCCTATTCTTGTCCCCGCTTGGAGACACTCATCCTTACCACCACCACATCCTTATTTAATTGAGGCCGACTGAAGATGATATAAGAATTGCAACAAGATGGAGACTCTTATTTCTTGTCCCCGTCGTGTTAGAAAATTCTCATTCCCATCCACGTTCCATTATGATCGTTTAATCGGATACTTGGACTGCTGGCAGTAATCCCTGTGCACTATACGTGGAAACATATCTATTGATATGCGATTCCCATAAATATCAATAGAATAACATTAATGATGTTAAAAATTATTATAAGAAAGTCAACACAATCTAGAACATTACACGATTTAGGTAATACATATTCAAATTTTGAAAGAATTTCGACAGAGTTTCACTTGTATTTCGGACAATTCCATCCTGTCAATATGCAATAATTTAGGTATTTATTTACTGTTTAGCAATATAATTAATTTTGATTAATTATTTATTTAACATTTATCACACAAAAATTAAATTTTTAATTAATTTTATTTGCAAAATAATTAATCATATCTAAAATTAATTAAAGGGTCCAATCGTTTTTTAAAATTTTAATGTTATATGTCTCTTTCAATTTTTACACAAAAAATTAAATAGTTTTAATTCTGTATCACGCCAAAATTAAATCCTAGCGAAATCCGTGATTTTAATTATTTTTTATTTCTTTGCTAATTATTTGTAAAAATACTTAATGGTCATTTTCATAAAATCCCCCAATATTTTGAGTTTGTAACAATTGCAATCACATCCCCTTCTTTTAATGTGGAAGCCCCCAATCCTTAGTTTAAGTGTCACTGGACCCCCATTGATCGATTCGATACAATTAACTATTAAATTGGTTTTTTTTGTCATTTTCTGCACTAAAGTTTGGGAGTAAAATTTGAAATAATATTTTATTTCACAATTTTAAATATTTTTAAACTTCACAAATTTTAAGATTAATGTGCAATTTAGTTCTAAATCTTGTTAAACATTACAATTTTAACTTTAATTTACAATTTAGTCCTAAATTTTTTTAGTTTACAATTTCAACCTTTTTCTTTATAAATTGGCATAGATGGTCCATAAATTTTGCGATTACTAAGAAATTGGTACAGAAAAAAGGTAGCGTTGTATGAATTTGATTGAATTAATTAATTTGATACTAACTTTATTTGGTCTACAATTAATTATATTGAATTTATTTGACACATACTAAATAATTTTTTTCAATAATTTTCAACGGAATAACATTTCTTCATATTAGTATCCAATTTCTCAAACTTTTCCTTAGCATTCGAGATTCGTATATTTCAATTTTAACTAATAGTTAATAATAAATATAATTAATTTATCTCTATAAAAATTTTCATCATGCGGGATTTTATAAGTTAAAAATCTTGTGTGCAGTGTTTATTTTACTATTTTAATATTGCTACACGAATTTTATTGTTTCTAGTTGTCACTCATTAGACATATCCATCTATCACATCCAGATACATCTGGCCCATCTAATAAATCGAAATAGTCTGTGTTTTACTGTGGCTAACTAAATGCAATATAGACACACCTAAGCACAGTGCTAAGTAAAATTAGGCAACTTATGACTTTCACTGATACTCTGTTAATTATTTGGTTTATTATAATTTAATATATTGATGATTGTTGAACAATTAATAACAAATTTCGTCTTTGTGATATTGAAAGAGAAAAGTTAATATAATCATATTTACATCTATTCTAAAATTGAATTTATCAAATAATTTTATTTTATTTTATTTTTTTACATTAATTTTTATTTTACTTTAAGCATTCTTTTAGCTTTTAAGATTCACGTGTAAAGCACGTGTTACATATTAGTATTAAAAAAAAAAGATAAAATTATGCTTTAAAGAATTGTACAATAAAATGTTTTCTCTGGGGAATTTCGACAATTGAATAACGGAAAGTGAGAATTAATGCGAAAACCTTCATTTTCCGTGAAAATTTTTACCATCAAACACAATAAAAAATTGTTACTACTAAGAAACATCATTTTCGAAAAGAAGAATTACTAAGAAACATAATACGAAAATTTAAGAATAATTTCTTCACATTAAAAGCAGCGTTTAGCTTTGGCTATTTATTTATCTCACAACCGACTTTTAAATTATCTACCATTGCAATTGAAATTAAACTTCAATTTTAAACAAATGATTGCCTGAAATCTTCCAGCCAAATAGGAAACCAAAATTAGTTAATTCTAACAATATATATATATTGTGGCATTGCTTGGCAATCGTTGTAGCCCAAATGTAAAAGAATCGAACAACATCATAATAAAGACACTGAATTTTTTGTGTATCAATTTAGATTATAATTTTTTTATTGTACCTTTTATTGCTTGTTTTATCGAATTATATAGTTACTAATACACTGATGCAGCTGTATCAGTGATTAATAAAATCTTCTAACATGTACGTGATTAAATTAAATAATTGAATAGTATAAAATATGATACATTTTGCAGAAATATGATCGAAAAGAAGTTTGAAACAAGAATAACTCGATTGAACAAATAGTATTTATTTATACGCTCATTTCATTTCAGATAAACAAGTCAAAATTGGAGCCAGGTTCCACGAAGGAAGGAGGGTTGTTGGTTGGGGGACAGATTAATTTAAAAAATTGATATATGAATAAACATAGAAATTCTTTACAGCTGGAACCATGAAAAATCCAAATAATTAATGAGAAGACGACTCCTACATACCATGTACATTTCATGCCAAAATTGTGACTACAAAACCACTCTCCATCCCATAATTAAGACTGTGAACTAATTTGTGACTTCTTGAATATTTAAAATATTATGCTATGTAATGTTACTATGATCCATTTTGATTGGAAAAGTATTGCGGGACCATTGAGACACCTTTTGTATTACTCAGTTAAAATTTATTATTAGGTGGTTTGTATTTTCAAACAAGTTTTCTTCTTAAGATATGACTGAGTATCCCGTGATCATAAGGGCCATAATTCATTCAATATGAAATTCATCAATTTTTTTTTTGGCATTAAATCATTACTTGGAAAAATCTTATTTATTACCCGTGAAGAATAAATTAGTCTATTCACTTGCCGCGCCTTTACGAAATGCGCAAAACTATGTTCTAAAAATTATTTCTAGTTTCAATTTGTGGGATCGAAAAGTTTTCTTTTTCGTATTCCATTTCAACTTTATTTATAAAACAGTATTGGTAGATCAACAATGTTAGTGATGATAGGTAGTGTAATATCCATTTAACACCAAGATATGATCTCTACAATATCCAACCAGTGTGAAAGTGTTATATTGATTTAATTACTACTACAGATAAATATTGTTACCAAGAGCAGTACGTAGTTAAACATCCTTCTAAAAAATGCAATTTTGAAGCTTTAATATTGCCTATATAGGCTAAAAACAATACCTTTAATTTTTTTTTCCTCAAATTGGAAGAATTATTGTCAATAGGTTTATGACTTTTGTTACCATATCATGCACTAAACTAGCAAATTGGGTGTCTTAATCAGGCCATTGTCAACAATGGTAGGACCGTTCAAATAATCATAGTTGCACTTTTTAGCAAGTTGTTTAACTAACGATTATTATTAAATGTAAAATGGAATAAAGAATTAAAAATTTATTCCTGCATAGCAAAACCAGAAATGAACTTTTAGAACATAGTTTTGAGTATCCCTTTATCACTATGCATAGGCATAATATATTCCACAATGGCATGCACGTAAAAGTCAATTTCTTTTTTTTTTTTTTTTTTTGCGCTTACTAATTAATTACAAGCTATGAAAATAAATACCTGCTAGTTGTACTTGTATACAAAGTCAGAATCTGATATGTGTTTTATGAATGGAATGGATTGACTCATGGTACAAATAATTGAGAAATCATTTAATTTTAAATTTGTTTAGTTTTATTTTTTGATTATAATATATATTCTAGATATTTATAACTTGTTAATCATTTTATGTCTTATAGTACTAGAAATCAGTTGTGTACGGTATTCGTTATTAACATGTGATGTGTTTGGAAATATTTCTAAGTTTCGACTTAGGTATAAAAATTATAAGGTTCGTCATTGGCTGTATAATTAATTATATAACTAAATAAGATATTACAATCTTGTAAAGTGAGACATTACCATTACTCTATCATCTTTTTATTTAATTATTATCGCACCTCATATTGTTATGCAATTATATATTAGCTCATTGTATGACTAGAATTATCTTATTCAATATTCAAATCATAATTTACATTTTCGAGACTTTTGACTTTTAAAATGACCCACTGGGTTGCACTATGAATGGACCAGCTCATTCCAAAGTAAGCCCAAAATTATTTGGATTTTGCTTTCTTATTTGCAGTTTTGTGAATATTATAACTCAAAAAATATGTAAATATGTACAGTTTTGAGTTTTGTTCATTCACATTCAGATAGGGGGACAAAAAGAAAAATAAGGGCTTGTTTGATTGGTGAGTTATTTGTTGTGCACGATATTCCGTATAAAATGTGTGGTTAATATTATATTGGAGAATGTGTGTGGTTGAAAAGAGGAGAGAAAATTTTTTTATTGGAAAATGATGGAAAGAACAAGCTCTTATCTGTATGATTCTTTTTGTTTTTAAATATCAGTGTTTTCCTTTTATTAATTTTCTTAACTCTCTTTTATAACTCCGTTTTGTTTTCAAGTACAGTTTTGCCTTGACAATTTAGATGGCAATTCAAGTTTTTATTCATATTTTTGAACAAAGCGTTTACAAATACAATTAAACTGAAACACATTGTACAATGAAACCTCTTATAACAATAATATAATCCCCCCTACAGGGTACTATTACTAGGGCACTATGACCCTTCTCAATTGAGAGAGTAAAATTCCCTTTATGGGAAATCGAGCCCGAGACCTCTTTGTCTCAGATCCTCAACTTTGACCTCCTAAACCATCAGGGCAAAGCCTCGTTAGCGACATTAATGACACCGTTAACATTTATTTTCACAACAAATGTTACTGAAATTTTAATAAAAATGAGATATTTATAAAGAGTTCGAGGAAAATAGGGTTTGCAGCCCTGAGATCTCCACTTATCATTTGAATATTTTCACCTATACTAATCCTTGCACTAGATATGAAATTTGAGACTAGAAATCATTAAGTGCTTGTTTGGCAAAACTTTTTCTTAATGATAGTTTAATCTTTCATTCAATTTCAACTGCACACACTACAAAATTCAGAATTATGTCAATGAGCATCTGCACCAGAATTATATACAATGCTGAGATACAAAATCATCTGTTTTTTTTTTCCCAACACACCTCATTCCAAGTAACACAAACAAGCTAATATTAAACAGCATCCTCCAATCTACCCCAAATTCTATTCCTTTACACAAGAGACTAAGAACTGAAATCACTACTTCACCAGCTCTTTCATTATCAGATATCTGAAAGAAAAATTATGTGGGACCCACTCAATGCTCTTCTTCGACTTCCCAAGCTGACGTTTCTTGATGCTCTTTCTCAGAGAGTCAGGCAACGACTGTTGGATCATCTCCATCGCGCTAGCTTGACATAACCCTGAATCCTTGGTGAACAACTCAACTAGTTTGGGTAACAGGATTTTCTTGTCTTTTACGTCCCCGAAAGTAGCCCGAATGTAATCTTCTTTTGCAGCTTCTAGATCTTGAAATACCCTTTCGGGCGTGAAAACACGAACCTAAGACAAGACATCATAGTTTAGTAAGATCATAGGTTCTGATTACCAGTGCTATTCAGTTAAAATCAAACATCAATATCAACTCCGCATTTGGTAGTCCCACCACTATTCAACCTAAAAAACTAATTTTTTGGCAAAATAAAAGTTTATCCAAACGGGGATTTGATAAGTACCGCAGGATCTGAGTGGCTCCCGGATGAAAGTGCGAAGTAGAGAAGGGGCTCGGGATGTTCGATTGCATATGCTTGTCGTTCATCACCGGCCTTGAACTTTGTTCTTGTAGAAAGTAGTGACCAAAGCCACTGCATATAGATTTACTTTTATCAGAATAACTATATAATAAACTAGGTGAATCTACTACGGTAAGAAGTTGAAGTTGGCTAGATTTTACCTGTCCAGGTCGAGACATTCGACATCCTAGGATAGAGTTCTGCATGACATCTGCACTTACAATTTGACCTCCAATATTATAGGCAGCCTAGAAAAGACAGACATGTTAGAACAGAATTTTTTCAGTCGAGCGTTCAGAGAAAAATTAATCAGTTCTTTTTTTTTTTTTTCACCTTCAATAGTAGTAACATTCTCTTCATGCTGTTTTGTGGGACCCCGTAAGCCAAGAATGCCTGTCAGTACAAAGTTAGATCATAGTCGAGAAGATTAACAACATTAATGTCTCATTAAATTGTCGACTGTGATCCTTACGTGCATCACCAAAGCATTGTGTACATTGATCCAAAATGCCAACTTCTCCTCATGCGACATCTTTTTAGGGTCTACGACTTCCAGACGAGAAATAAGTGACCTAAAAATGAAAAAGAATTCAATTATTATTATGAATTAAATTTATACATGAGTATGATCATACATGAATATGATCATACGAGCAATCCTCACCTAAAATTCTGTAGCAAAGGTTCAACATCACCCAATTTCTGACTGTCTCTGTAAATGCATTGTACTTCAACCATTGTGCTGTAAGGCCCACTAAAATCTTTAAGCCCTTCTACATGAAAAGGATTATCAAGTCGAACATCGAAAGAAGAGTCGTTTCTAAATCCAGGACTCCACAAGTCACGTTGATCTTTAGGAGAAAATGCACTGATGGATGATAAAGATGAAGTGGGTGATGAAAGGCCTTGATTTGTCAATGACGGGTCTGCAAGCTTGCAATATATAGTCGACATGCACTTGATCATATCTTCTGAAAGCTTATTTGGAGTGTCTGGTATGTGATCAGATATACGCGTACCAAGATGCTCCGCCAGAGTGATCACGTTCGAAGACATATTCTGTGCATACTGTAGGGAAACGAACTATTAAGCTTCTCTTCGATTTAACCTTTTTAAAACAAAAATTGGCTTCTATTACTCAGTCACAGTCAAACATTAGATATTAGTGTCAGTCACACATCTCTGATCACACAAAACTACTTAGTGATATTCAAATATCTCGTGGAGTCCACCATTACTTAACTTAAATGCGATAAAGAAATGGGATCTCAAGTCGAACATCAATTTCAATAAAACATCTCCATCTATGATCTCACATAACTACTTATTGATATTACGATATCTTGTGGGCCCCACCATATGCAACTTAAAGGCGATAAGGAAATGGGATAAAAGATCAAGATACCTCCATCATGGATAACGGTTGAGAATGACATGCACGAACGGCTTTACACAAGGCCTCTGCGGGAGGAGAATTTACATTTGTTGTACGTTGGGAGAGGGATGAGTGAGAGCGTTGAACACCAGCATCCACTAGCTTCTCCTCGTATAGACTATTGCCTTCCTTCCATGAATTGGAATGAGCACCACTACTTTCTGCTGCCATTTTTTCGCTCGTTGATGCCAAGTCTAATTTTGAGAAATCTAGACGCCTTCTCCTTGGAGTGGTTAGAGGTGATTTTGATCCATCGTTTTTCTTGGATGGGGATATTGAAGACATTTGTTGATCAAATGCTTTCCTGTATAGTGAAAGAAGATACTGCTCCAAATGTCCAACTTCCACTTCTAGAACTGAAATTTCCTTGATGAGTTCTGTTGCCGGCTGGAGAAGATCAAAGAATACTTTCAGTAAAACCGTAAATATATGATTGCCTTGAGGAAATAATACTTTGTGCCTGTTTTAATCTCTTTCTAACTAAAAATTAACTTCAATATTAACCATACTCCTCATTGTTATCTACACATTTCGTGGTTCCAACCACAATTGAGTCTAAAGTGTTAGCTTTTAGCAAATGTTGACCCAAACATTCATAACAAAAACATCCTAGACAAAGATCATGTGTGTCAACAAAAGTTTAATAATGTAAAGGCTAAGGATTGGTACCTTAGGCATCGCAATTTCGTTTGTTACATCATGGCAAGATTCCTTGTAACCCAATGCTCTTTCCAAAGCACAACGAACAGAAACTTGGTCTTGTAACCTTTTCTCGAGATGCAATATCTGTGTAGAGAAAGGAAAATGTGACGTAAAGAAGTAAGAGTTGACGACCTATTTACCATCTCTGCCAATTCTTAAACTTTGAAAAAATTTTAGATATACAGTTGGGACTGTTAGGTTTGGACAGTATCATTAGCAATTGCTTACCTCTTGTCTCAAAGAATTTTGAATTTCAGCATTAGACGGTTGGTCCTTCTTGCCGTTGAGACAAGTATCTACTGGTCCCATATCCTGGTATAAACGAGAGCAACGTTTGTATCTAAGCGTCTTTATAAAAATCATTACTTCAATCACGAATGCAGATGGATGTTAAAAAAAAGTATCTTTACCAATTTCTGTCTAAGGGCATCGCCTGAAGAACGAGTCGAGGAGTCTTCCTGAAGTCCTCTGCCATTAGGGAGCTGCCATTGCCAAAAACAAAACCCATCAAGAAGTATTCAGATTTTGATTTCGATCGATTTTTATACATACAAACTGTCATTTATTTGGGAAATCCAAAATTAAAATTAAAATTAAAATTAAAATTAAAATTGAGGGAAAAAAAGCAAGCTGTCTTGACCTTCTACTGCTGACTAATGTCAACAATTTCTTAATTCATGATTTCTAGAAGAAAAAGGTATGCAAACAAGAGAGCCAGGTTCTTGATTTCACACAGCTCACACACGCTTCTCTCTACTCATTTTTCCAACGGACCCTCCAACGGTTTTTCTAGGTTGTCTTGTCCAAATCAGTAGTTTCAAACCAAGATTTAAGGCTCTCAGAAATCAAGAAGATCAAAAGCATAAACTCCGAAAAGATACATCTCTGAGAATTCCCATTTCCATTTTCACTTACACAGAAGTAATCAGTAGTTAATTAACAAAATAATAACAGTAATTACCTCTTGGAACGCTTGTGTTTAACCACCAGGGGCAATTTACCGGTGCTAAAACCTTCAAAATTCATCTCTGCAATGAGAAACACAAAATGCCATTACAACAAAAAGCCCACACAGTAATGGCAGAAATAAATGCACAACTAAACAAGCAAGAAGAAACAGAAAACATTTATTACCATCACAATCTCTGTAAAAATATCAAGATTGAAAAATGCCCAAAACAATGGTGAAGAAAAAACCCAATCCAGATACAAAACCCTCAAGACTCCTCTTCTGATGGGAGATCATATGCGAACAATGAGCATATAAAGGTGACTCTTTTGACCATAAGATTTATGCTTTCTGAAAGTAAAGCCCCCAAAAAGCTCTGTTTTCACAACAATGGCGGAGTTGTGGTGTTAAAAGAAGTGTAATCAAAGTTGAAGAAAGAAGAAAAGAAATCTCCTACAAATGTCAAAGTGTAGAAAAGTGATTGAATACCCTAAAAGGGAAAACAAAAATGGTAGCCTATGCTAAAAGTTTTACAGGGGTAAATACAAATAGCCATTGAAATTAATTTGAGATAGGTGAAAATGTGATTCACAAAGTCAATCCCATTCCCCACATTCTTTTCCCTTGTTGGATGGCATAGTGGAGTTGGTGACCGTCTCTCCATCGTTGTCCCATACTGCCCTATATATATATGCAGCCTAATTGTTTTATACTTTTATACAAGAACGAGAAATGAATATGGGACAAGGTATATTAATTAATTAATAATTAAATAATAATAATAATAATAACAATTTTTACAAAGTAATGCTGAATTTTTCAATAAATTAGTTTGTTATTATTTTTTTTTTAGTGAGTCCGACTGAAGAGAAGTTATTCTAGTGTTGATTGAGATACAAAATAGATGAAAAATGGAAAATTAGGAAAGAGAAATGAGAGAATGTAGGATAATTTAGATAGATGCAAATTTACGTGTAATTGATTTGCATCTTAACTATTAGTTATCTCTATTACAGGACTGAAGATGTCAATTAATTGATGACGAGTAATTGATGATGAATTGTCTTGTAAAACTCATTTAAATTTAGTGATTAAATGTATCAAAAAAAGTAATACGATCTCGATACTTTTTTTGTTTTTAACTTATTGTTTGAGAATTAACCAACGTGTTTGACTATGATGCATGATAGTTGAAGGTACTCGATACACCTTATTTTGCAACATAAAGTGCTAAAAAACGCGTTCCCTTTTTGGGTTTGAAATAGTATTTTTCTGTTCCAAGTGCAAACACGATAATATATTTTGGATTAAATGCATTACCTACTTGGTTTATTTGTTAAAAATAATTTTTACTTCATTATGAGAAAATAATGATGATTACTACAATATGATTAAAACTATCATAAGTATAAATATTTTGTAAAGCACCATATAAAAACAAAATTCTATAGTATCAAATTATCATACTAAGATGTTTGAACAGTAGTTTTGATCACCTACCAACATGTGGGTAAGTTAAAATACCCATATAATAATTTGACAATTTACCATTGGTCCGGAGTGTAGCCTAGCTACATGCTGATTTGAACCACTTTGCGAACTGTCACATCAATTTGTGGGTATTTTAACATATTCACATTTGGGTATGTAATCAAAACTAGTTTGAACAGCAATGGTGTTCAAGTGCTCCGAGGCCAGTAATTCTGGCCTAGGGCATTTTCTGGCGTTCGGCTCGATTTGAAATCAACGGATTTGGATTGATCTGATGAGGCGGAGGTCAGGAATTTTTCAAAATTTTTTATTTGTTGGATCTGTGGTAGGTCAAACTTTTTGGCTAATTTTTAAAGAGAACATATTCGACGGAGGCTTATTCATGTTCATGAAAGATTTGTTGAAAAGAACATATTCATAATATTTAAACCTCGTTACAATTTTATTATTTTCCTTAGTTTGAAATACTTGTATCACTTGCTAACTGCCCAAAAATAGTATACTATAGAGATAACCCGTTCTAAAAGGTGTTGTAGGAGTTTCGAGGTCAACAGAAAGTTACAAAGGAAAATGTGAATATAATAATATAAATAAATGGGAAATTCGAAGCCTCTGAAATTAGAGGTTTAATTTTTTTTAAAAAAATTAATGGCCCTCAACTTTTGTCTTGTAGGAGGATTTACATGGGGGTGGGGTTGATTAAACATATATAGGACCCCTTCGATCTAGATATCGAAGAAGTATTAGTAATTAATAATAATTTACATTAAATAATCTCATCTTTCAAAAACAATTAAAAGTTTGTGACTTGATCCCCATGAGATTGTCAATGGAAGCAAAAGTCACAGAACTTTTCTTTATATATATCTATTATTGACAAGATCATGATAAACTTTTAGAATTTAATGACGCAATTTAGGATTTAATCATTTTCCCTTATACATATTTTTGAGATTTTTTATCAAAATAAATAGAATTGAGATAATTATTTATACAGTTACTCAATTGCTGAATATAGAAATCGACACACTTTATTAACCATTAAATTTTTACTATAGAAACTGAATGATTTTACTTATCACGTCTCCAAATAGAAGTGGTTGATGGAATTCCCAGTCTCATCCATCGATCTCTTATTGCAACATATTTTCTAGGGTAGAGATCTTTACAAAAACAATATATTTATGTTTATATTGCTCTAGCAGTCGACCCTAGGGTAACTCCATATGTCAAGGACCTAGCTAACTCGCTAATTTGAAACTTTGATTAGGACGTAAAACAAACTATTGGGCATAAACGGAATAATTTTAGTCAACATGAAAAGATTGGGATGAGAACTTTAGGGTAAGTGAATAATAATGTCACCTCAAAAAGGAGTTAAAGAAAACATTGGATGCCTAAAGAGAATTAAAAGTTTTTGTGGGGTTTCATTTGTCTAATCTATAGTTTAAAAAAGCAAAAAAAAAAAGTTGGAACATTTTAAAGAAAATAAATTTGTGGATATCCACATTGTCATTGTCTTTGAGTATCAAAGAAATTATGGTTTGTCATAGAATCAGCAAATAAAATATGGTATATGAGACTTGACCATTTCCAAGACGGATACAAATGGAAAAGATGATCATAGCAAAAGGTCTACGAGCCCCACCTTTTGTCGTTACATTGACTCACTCATTAGAAAAGCTTCTTTTTTACAGCTACACCGCAGGCTAAACTGGGTGGGTCAGACTTGGGGGGGCGGGGGTGGGGAAGAATTACAATTAAGTGAACAATGTAATTCTTATATAGAAATGAACAATTTTAATTGATATATGTAGGTATTACAGAATATTTCAATGTGATCATTTTATGACTTTAATTTGTAAGGTCGTGTAAATCTATCGCTGTATATACTATTGATAAGTCTACTATACAATTGTTTGTGTAAGTAGCCAAAATTATATGTGGCAATTGTATGTGTTTTCTTATTCCTTCTTATGTTTTTTTCCTCGAACTATCTCAACTCGAAGATTTAAACTCGAGATAGAAATTTTATTGATGTGTAAAAAGCGATACAAAATGAGAGAGGGGCTTAATATCTAACCTTTCAAAATAAGCAACAAAGTACAGAGATTAAGTGGTCTTATATATCATCTACTGACTCTGAACAAAGTTGCAAATAATGAATACAATTAACAAGCAATCCACCAACATATTCAACCTATACCTAGTGTATTGGTAGCGTTTTGCTGTCTGTTGGGGCTCTTTTTCATGACAAATTCTATTCTATCAAGTAGATATTCCACTCTCTTGATGATCCTGGTAGGATTAATACATATATTGCAAACTATATATCATAAAAAAGAAGGGAAAAAATGGAGGAAGTTCTTCACCGTTTTAGTTGTCAAATATTTACATGGACAAAATCAAATAATTGATCATTACATTTATTCTTCTCATTCAATATTAGAATTTGAATAAAAGTGACACATTTTTTAAAATTGATTACTTTCTTGTTACTTATACGGACGACTCTTGAAAAATATGTAGAGAACAATGAGCAACAATTTTGTATGAGTGTGATTAAAGTTTCAAAAGAAGAACAAAAGTAAAAAAAAGATGCGTGAAATTGAAGATATTTCATTTCCAATTTAGTTGAGTTGTTCTTTTTCTTCTTCCCACATCATTAAAAATATAATGCAGAAACTAAATGCCAGACAAGATTGATAGAATATGATCAAAATACTATCTCTGTCAAGTGAGATATAAATTAGGGTTTATGACTTATGAGGAAGGGAATTGGTGTTTTTGGACTCACATGACAGTCTATTAGATGGAAACGAGTAGCTCTGTCACATACAAATTATTATGATACTTCTATTTTATCTTATTACCAAATTGTGTATGGAGTGTCCACAATGTCAAACTTGAAGATGCTAAATTGTTTTCTTTAACTAAATTACAATATTGGACTAAGTGAAAAACCAAATTTCTAAGGAATCTGACAGACGTGCCTCGTAGTATCCTCAATAATAGAGCTACATTATTTATACTCTCTAGTTTTGTATATTACAAAAAACCAACATCCCACAAAATTTGCTGGAAAAACTAAAAAGGAATTCTATACCACTGAGATTTCTATCACTATTTATATTTATTTGCCAGTTACTAAGCACAAGATTAGGTGATAATGATGAGTCCATATATACTATCTCAATTTCTGTCTCATTGGTTGTCACGCAGGTTGTTTCAGTTCAATGCGATAACCAAAAAGACAAGAATTGAAACAAACAAATATCAGTCGTTACTAATGTACACATTGTCTTCATGGTTTGTTTTTTAGATATATATAGTTACACTCCAAGATCATATTAATTCGAATTTTCTTTTCTATGTATACTTAAGAAGGGAGTTGACAGGGTTGTTTCACAGTCAATATTATCAATTGATACAAATACATTGATTGTTATATAACAGTAGACTACATATCATTTCTATACCTATGAACCTTAGTGTAATGATAAACCTGAAGTCCAAATGGAATCGAATATGAATGTAACTAGATACATAATCGAGGATTTAAGAAACAATTTGCAGCATTTAGCAGCTTCGAGAAATGAAACACGAATTTCAATTCATATGGTGCAAGAAGACAAATATGAATTCAAAATTATAAGAGACATCTAAATTTGATTCTAAGATTTTAATTCGTCCTTGCACCATAAAGGGGCTTTTGTAGACAACAAATGTGATGTTTCCATTCAACTTTTGCAGAGGTTCTTTGGCTTGCAAATAATTACAAAACTATAAGTTACAAAGTATATATAACAAGAAAGTTTCCTGTTTGATGTTGAGAATACCAATTTTATTGGGCTAAGAAACAATTTAAAGTGTTACTGTCCAAATCAAAAGGTGAAGTGTGCAAAACATTGGCATTAGTTCCAAATCATGAAATCAGAATCTTTCTTTTCTTCTTGTTGATCACTGATTGCTGATAGTGTATGTACATAAACTGAGTCCTCGAGGCGCGCGCAGAGAGAGAGAGAGAGAGGATCCGATAGAGTAATTCTAGTACTTCAGTAGTATTGAGTGTTGCATTCTCAAACCAATAAAGCACTGTCACTTGCATTAAAAGAGAGAGATAAAGAGCAGGATTTATTGATTTGAAAATATGTTTGTGTGTTTTGATGATAGAGCACTTATGGTACTCCAATTATATCGAGTTAGGTATTTTCAGATCAATATAGTACTGTTATTTGTAAGAAAAAGATTTCTGGTGCTTCTATAGTACCGATGATGTAACAATATCTACAATCTACAAATAAATTATCATAATTAAGTAAATAATATCTACTAATTTTTGCATGTTTTAACTTTTAAGAAAGGGGAGGGGTGGGGTGGGGTTATGATAAAGGGGATGTAATCCCAACGGTTAGACAGAAAAAGTGAAGTTTCCAAAGGCATTGGGACAAATGAGTCAATGCCAAATGATGTATGGACGCAAAAAGGCATAAAACAGCCACCCCCACATAGGCAGAGCAGAGTGATGGAATCAGCAAATAGTCCATCAAATATGATCCAAATGTAAAATAAATCAAGCGTGCATATGGCAGGCAGATTTGACATAATATAGTATTCAATCCACCATCCATCTCTCATGGCCAACAACCGCCGCACTGCCACCATCCCACTACCGTCCAGCCACCACTAACGGCTCCGTCAGAAACCCATCTAACATTTGTGCCATTATGCTTTTTGACACAATAAAAACATGGCCATATACTTTGATTAGTATTGAGTCGAAAGGAGAAAATATTTAAATACGACTGTCTCATTTAATCAGAAAAGCCGAATATGAATGAAGACAAAGTGACGAAGGCAACTACAGCAGCAGATAAGGAAGAAACATGAATCAAACATTTTACTGGAGAACAAAGGGCCAATTCCAAACAATCTCTCCCTGTTAGATGGTCTCACTATTTTACGTGCTAAGAGCGTCTTATCAAACTCTCTCAAGAACAAGTAAAAACAAGATGAAAAACATAATCCCATAAAGGCCATTTTTTTTTTTCCTATTTGATATTTTAGGCCGTAAACTTGAAGATTTATTGTTTTGTAACTCAATTAAACTATCATGCAAACAAGCATTACAAGAACATTTGACATCAATTACAATTGTCTGAAAATCTCTGACATATACATTTTTAACAAAGTCGTGTTTCTCACAACTCACAAGAAACTTGATTACCTTCGACATAGGAAAAGAAAAATAAAGCAAAAGCAACATTACAGAGAAAGGCAAAAGGAACATTATCAGACCACATGTTACAGAGGGAGGCTTCATAATTCACTTGAACTTTCTTCCAGCAATTTATGCTTTACAAGATCAAATCCATCCAATACTGTTGTTTTAGCAACTGTTAAAGAATGCATCTTTACGTTTTAACCAAAATTCATCTGCCGGTTTTACTGTTTCAAACGAGCCCTACTTCTCGTCAAACGACCTTCATCAGGCGATCCACATGCAACAGTATTTCTTTTGTTCCTTTTTGTTTTGGGTATTTCATTTATCACATTACTGTCATCTCTCTGTTTTTGCTCAGGTTCAGAGTTCTTACAATTTGATGGAGCTTCTTCATCTGTGGCATTGTCAGCGCAGGTTTGCAGTATATGGTCTAAAATATTTTTTCTCATAGACCCTACACAGTCTGCACTGCCCATCATGAAAAGATCACGTGCTACTGTAACTCGAAGATCATCTAAGCCCACAGGTAGGGAGCTTTTCAAGGTATGAGTCGAGGAAGTTCCATTTCCCTCAGAACCAGAAATCTCTTTCGAAAAATCATAATTCATTTTTTCTTCATCAAGAGATGGGTCAGTGAATTCTTCCCAGTAATATGGAAACCCAATAACAAAATGATTGCAAACCTGGTCAGTTTAAAAGTTAAAGAATCAACAAATTTCAATCCATCTGAAGAAGAACGTTGTCAAGTAGGGATCTGAAATGGGATAAAAGTTAAAAGATTCACCTTAACGAAAGCAACTACCAAGAAATGAGTTCAAAACATAATTAAAGACGTGACATAAGATAAGATGCTAAAGGGGACAACCGGAGGGCTTTCAAACTGAAACCAGGCACATCATAACGTAAACATTCAGTTCTTGTTTTCACTTCCTCTGTTCATTTTACTTTTTTCTACTGAAAAGTCAACTTCTACTACTAGTCAAACATCAACATCAACCACACATCTCACATCGTCACTTATTGTTATCCACACACCTCATGATCCCTCCACTATTCAATCTAAAACAAGTTAGTTTTTAGCCAAATAAATGTTTACACAACACACCAATAGCCTCCACATTCACATAGCAATCTATATGGCTCAAGTACTAATTGTATGCTTCATTGGAGATGAAGATAAACAGGGTAAAAACTCAATACCTCTTCGGAGAAGCCATTTTCAATAGTGTGAGTCCTGTTCAGATGTCCGTTAATAGTAATAGTTATTCCATCCTCTGTCTTAAGAGTGAAAGCGTCGAGTCTTTGGGTTATTGAAGCAGAGTGGAAAACTCTTACTGGTTGTCTCCTGGTTAATGGAAAATCAACCAAGCCAATAACGCAGAAATGATGTAACATTCATCTAAGGATAATGATTAAGGAAAAACGTGATATTCAGAATTCAACACCAACAAACAAGAAATCGACCCAACAGGATTATACAACGAAACAGCCAATTAAGGAGGCATGAAACACAAGATTGAGCGAGTTCTTGGAAAAATATCACACTAGAAAGGAGCACATACATGACACACTAGATTGGCAACAGAATAGCATAAGCATTCAATTGAAAATTGCCTTTTAGAATGTGAAATACAGCAATTCAGCACAGGAAAACATTCATCAGCTGTTTTATCATACGGTAATTTAATAAGTTGTCAGGGTTTGCTTATCAAAAACTCATATTTGCTGCTGACTCAAAATTTCAGGAATTTCACCAATGCGAGAGATATCTCATTATTGGCCAAATTAATATTACAAAATTAAAAAAATAAAAATAAAAATAAAAAAACGCAAAAGCTGTTTAATGAGATATGGTCATATGGGGCAAAAAACCCCAATCAATACGTACTCCTATTTTCAACCACTGTATCACTATCGGAAATCGAAACAGAGAAATAGAAAAGTAAAGTAAAAGATATTACTCTCTAGAACTGAAACCGCCAATCCCTAGTCGTCTTTCTTGTGGATTGTTATCGACTTTGATCAGCCACCAATCGTGCAGAAAAACCTGCAAAATGAAGAAGAAAACATTGAAATGAGTGCCCGAGACGAGCGATTGTATTTCCGTGCGGTAAGCCAAAAGATAACGTACGGACATACTTCCTTCGGAAGGAAAGAACGGACGGCAGTGGTGCTGGAAGAGGACGGAGTTTTCCGAGAGTACATGCGGCTGAGGAGATCGCGGGTTGGGGTCCCCATTAGTGGCTCCCTCGACGGGTTTCCTCTGCAGGGTTTTCCAACGGTGGGCTATAGGGTCCTTTGGCGGGGGTTCAAAACAAGTTCATGGTTTTCAGGTTGTCCATTTTCATTCATCGACTGATGGACTATTTTCATTTTCTTACAGATTCTTATTTAGAGCCCGTTAGCACATAACTTTTTGTTCATTTTAATTCATTCTTTTCAAATTTCAAATTTGGTCAAACAAATCACATCCACATATCAACTGTACTTTTAAATCTCCACCATTCAATTCCACTAATTCTCTCTCTTCCTATTCATAAAAATACATTTTAATTTATACGCTAACACACTCTTAATTTAATAGCCTTATTAGCACCGCCAGGACCCAATATTTTGGCTCAATACTTACTAAGAACCTATCTTTTTATTGTAACATTTTCGTCTTCAACCTAATATTTTATTAAGAGATAAAGGACTTTTTACACCAAAAAAATCAATATTGGCCTTTTATTTTTATTAAATAATATTAAAATATTTATAATTAAATCCGTAACTTTTCAATAAATACAAATTAATCCTCATTCACAACACCACCATCACCACTCCGACGCCATCACCACCAACTCCGATGAAACTTTGACCAAACTGAAAAATAGATCTAATGATCGAAAACCATCAACACCAGCAACCTAGTGATTTTGAACCACCAGCAATAGCAACCTGATGGTTTCGACTGCTAGATCTATTTTTGGCCTAGCCGGAGTTTCGCGAAAGTTGGCCTTGGTGGCTCTGGAGTGGTGGTGGTGTAAATGAGGACTAATTTGTATTTATTAAAAAGATACAAACTTCACTATAGATTTTTTTTAAAATTAATAAACATAAAAGGGTAATATTGACTTTTTGACACAAAAAGTCTTTATCTCGTAATAAAATATTATATTAAAGAAGAAAATGCAAAAAAAAAAAAAAAAAAGGAAGATGGATCCTTAGAGCGCATTGAACGTTGGGCTCTGGTTGTGCTAAATTACTGATAAGCCTAATTAATATGTAGGGTTATTAATTAAAATTAAATACCATTATTTAATATTGAAGTATATTTTAAAAATACAAATAAATATTACTTTTTGCCATGTTGGTGTTAAGTCGAGACTTCCCAAAAATATTTATAGTTACACATGTAGAGTTACGATAACCAACCAGTGTATCGTTGCCGACTATAGTCTCAATTTAAATTGCACCGAAAACTATGAAGTTAATGATGTAGTGAATCAAATACGAAGATGACAAAAATATAATACAATTTCAAACAAAAAGAGCGTGATGAGAGGCGACGATACTTGTATCGCCCACGCTTGTAATGAATATGAAAGAAGAACTCCCAAGGACCAAATATAAATAGTCTCATGGCTATGAATAACATGATTGATAACTTTAATGCTAGCATATGAAGTTGTATAAACATGTAGTGATTTTGCCTTGCTAGATGTTCCTCATCCTCCCCACACCCGTCGAATTCTTTGCATTCTTTGATCTTCTTCATGAACATCGCTGAGAAAATTTGGTTACATATGTAACTTCAGCTAATGCTGAAAATATTGGAGTAACATAAATTAGTACCAAGAGATGATGATAACTTTAGAAGCTCAAAGTTACAAAACTGATGACCAGATGCCCAGTGCCATGTTTACCTCATAACCAACCAAATATTTCTAAGGTAAAATCACTTTTTCACTGTAAAATTTGTCTCAAGAAAGAGTTCCCAAGCATATTCCCAATCTCTCTTAAGAAAAATTGAGCCCTTCGTGTGAAAACTGAAATAACGAACTCATCTCAATGCACAATATATTTCACTTTCCAAAAATGACACCTACCTTACAAGATCCAACTACTCTTCATAGTGTTCACTTCTCTCTGCTCTGTAAATGATACGATAGATGTGTGGCAACTCAAATTTGAAAGGACAATATATTCTAGCAACAAATGACTACAAACAAGTTTTGACGATAATTTATTTTGAAGAAATGAGCAGTAAGTGCAAAATTTACCCCAGAAGAGCTCGATCAACAACAATTTTGACTTGACTGACACGACAGAGCATAGATGGATATACAATTATGCGATGTTATAAGCGATGGTTATGTCATAAACTGATGATTCAAACACGAGCACACAATTCTTAGACGTTATAAGCAGCAATGGTTACGTCGAACTAATGAGACAAGCAAAACAAATGATTACACAATCCTATGAGATATTGAAACACAGAGGAATAATTTACACAAATGTGATAATATTTTTGCCAAAGTTTCTTGGAACATACTTTTGGTGTATATGGTCTGCTGCTTGTTCAACAATTAGTTCGTGGCAAATAGAAATGTCGTGAATGAGTTCATTTACTGCCTCTGTGTCATTTTGCTTCAGCTGCTAAGTGCTAAAATTCTTGTCAGTTGCTAAAGGAAAAATAATAATAATAAAAATAAAAATAAATAACAGATGAGATATCAAGATTCATCACATTGATCAGGAAAAACCTAATCCCTAAATCCTACATCAAAGAAAAACTATAGGTATTAATCACACAGATAGGAGCTGATTGTATAATATTTGTCATGATTAATGCTTAAAAGCATACATTTACCTATTCCCTTCGGAATTGCCCCAGAAGAGGACGTCTGGGGCATGGCGGTTGAGGGAGGTATGTCCACCCGAAGAGTCTGCAAAGAAGATGGTCTCAAAGGTGATTCTACCAGCAGCAGCTGAAAGTGTTAAATATTGACTAAATAAAATAATGTTTGTGGTGATACAACCCACATGATGTGAACGTATAGGAAGAATTCAATTCGGATTCGAACTCAAAACTAACGAAAACTAAACACGAGTTGTCATTCAAGAAAAAGAGTTCAATTCGAATTTGAACTCCTGAATGCATAAGTGTTATCCTTTTGCAAGTTGTAAAAAGCGAAGTTCGATTTAGATTTGAACTCCGACAACTAAATATGAGTTGTAGGATAGTTGGCGACAACTAAGCTCTAATACCAATCTCCACCATGACTAAATAAAATAATCATCATGCTTTCTCTATGCAACACCAACTTCACCACCAGTCATAACCATCAAGGGAGAGAATTATCATACTCCATCATAAAGAGTATACCATAGAATTAATCACCAAATTCTAAAAATTTCAAATAGCCACATGTCAAACATTCTTGCTGAAACTTATGATGTAATCTCCTTGCCTAGCCATCGACATCTATTCCATTACACACCTTGCATAACAGCTAAGTCAATGCGCTCATGCAAATTGTGGATCCTCTAGCACTAACACATCCTCTTCCATGGCAACTTGGAGACCAATAACAAGCCAAAAGAACCACCACAGCTTTTTATGGAGAAAAGAGACGCCATTACCGACAATATCAATATCTCCATCAAATGATTTTGGAGCTATTTGTCGAGTCCGCTCTACTGTCTAGATAATTTTTTTCTCTAGTGCAAAATTTTCCCACACCACTTGCTACCAACCAGATTGACAACCATCGACTTGAATTTTGCAACAAGTGAAAACAATTCTCTTCCATCATGATAAATCTACTATCTATGTTACCATTGGCATTCTAGGATCGAAAAAAAGTCATCCATACGAACCACCACCATTCATCCTTGGATAATATTCACACACGAATAAAAACTCTGCAAAGACTTTGGGATCCATCGCCAAGATCACATTACATCAAGTTGCCTGGCATTTCTACTTTGTGATCTTAGTTTAGTAAACGTAGACGCCAAACTCCTCCACACCGAAAGGAACTTAGTCTCATACCACTTGTTAGGAATATTCCAACCCGAGCGACATTTCAAATTACCCCAGGATCAAACTTTATTGTACAATTTATCAGAAGAATGCGAAAATAGCACAAGAGAATAATAACATAATCACAACACAAGATCTAAGTTGAAACTCCTAAAACAGGAGTAAAATCACTAGTGTTGTCAAACAACAACCAATCGAAAAATCCAGTATGTGGAAAGTTATTCAACCACACTCTAAGCAATTTTTCCTCTCACTCAATTCCACATGCACCAAGCTCTCAATAAACCGTACAATTTCATTCTCAAAGAAAAGTTCAGTTATAGAGAACACTCATATGGACTATTCGACACACATCACCAAGAAGCCACTCTTCTAACCAAGAAAAGCAAATAATCACTTTAGAAGAAATCAAATCCCCTAATAATGACTTAACATACTTGAAGGAGAATTCTTTCCGCCTTTTGTACGCCTCATCCCCAAGCTAGCAAGAAAATATTCCTTTACCGAATATTTTGATAATGATATCGTAGAAACTAAACATTTCTTAATATAAACAACACTCTAGGGAGTTTCTATATTTCCTCTACTTTTAGTCTCCCTCGGGCAATGGACTAAGTCCTTTATTTATAGGCATCGAAAAGATCCATCGGCATTGACACTCATGCTTAGCCATTGCCAATTATTCTATAACTCAAGCCTAGTTGTTGAAGTTCAAATCTAAATCGAATTTCTCTTCTTATAACTTGCAAAAAGATAAGCTTGCCGATTCAAGAGTTCAAATTCAAATTGAACTTTTCCTTTTGAATGACAACTCATGTTTAATTCTCGCTAGCTAGAAGTTTGAATCCAAATTGAATTCTTTAGTCCGATGTGACATTTTCACATCAGGAGCTGTCAATGGATTGGATATAGCGATATCCGATTCGATCCGATAAGAACAATTCTCTGATCCGATCAGATAATCCAACAGATTTTTAATACTTAAATCCATATCCGATTTGCTACCTTATCGGATATCTGATGTGCTCAAATTTTTTTAGCATATTTTATGTTGCGATGTTTGCATATTAATGGGTAAAAGTTTGCTCTTATAATTAATATTGATTAAACTAATTTAAAAGTATAAATTACTACACAGAGCTCTCTTATCACTTGTCCAATCAAGACAAACTTTTTCCATTCTCCCCTCCTTAGGATCAACAACTAATCAAGCAAAGCAATAGCTTACTTCTGCCAAACTAATATTTAATGGCTATATAATTCATAACTATAATTTTGACAATTCCATAAGTAGCCATCTTATATGTAAACCTTAAGAATAAAAAAATAAAAAATAGAAAAAGTCGAATATTTTACCTTATGTTCGATGAACTTGAAAAAAATAAAAAGAAAAATAAAGAAATTAGTCAAATACAGACATAGCAACAAATTAATGAGCAGTGATCATGGTTTAGATGATAGTAATTTATGTAGTAATTAAAAAAATAAATTTTATTATTAATTAATCAAAATTCGGATTGGATTGTTATCGAATCGGATTGACCTATATCCATATTTACTCAATTTAATTAACGGATTGTTGAATTTAGATCTTTATCGGATTATCGAAGTGAGACCTTATATCTACTGTTAATTCAATCGGATCCGAATCAAAATCCGATCCATGACAGCCCTAATCACATCATGTGGATTGAACCACCACTAACATTATTTTATTTTAGTCAATTTTTCGACCGAAAGAGCAGGATGACAGTCTCAATCCACATCATCATCATCGTGGCTTGTGGGTGACAAACTTAATCCCGCATATATAGCAGGTGTAGCAAGATAGATCTTCTCGTATCATATGTACCACACATATCAGAGTATTACCAGCAGCTAGCTTTGAAATCATAGTGATTCTACATTATCAAGAAAGTAAACACGGACAGGCGGTATAGGGAACTACAAGATATTATGATCATGTAGAAAAGTTGACGGCAGTACCAAATACCGGTTGCAGTTATCCGATCAGAACTTCATTCCACTTGCTTGAAACAAAGCAAAATACAAGGAAAGGCCATAAGCAATGCCCACCAAGATTGGCATCCCTGTTCATAGAAGAAAAACATCAACAACTTAACCTATTTGTCTCAAAATTGTTAATGAACTCTGTGATTTACACTGGTACGAAAAGTACCTAAAGTGGACGTCTTTGCAAATCGAGTCGTTTGTTGTTTGCTTGGATGATTCGAGCTTGCTAACATCTCCAATTGCAGAACCATGGAGCAAATAACCAATAAGCTTCCCATTCTTTCCCTCACAACTCTCTCCCTCATATCTAATGATAAAAATCCAGCGATTCCATAAACAAAATCTTCAATTATAACCTTGATGAACAAGAGCAACCCAAGCCGAAGTGCGAATTTCGCCAATTTTCTGACTTTTTTCTCTGTTTTCACCAAATTGACAACACAAGCCGCAGCGTACAGAGGAAACCAGAAGTACCAATCTGAAAATAAGTGACAAAAAGCAACGTGGAATTGGGGCGAAATTTAAGAATAAGAAATTGAAACTGGGATTTTGATTTTACTGACCTGTGTCGTTTAATTGACAAGATGCAGATAGGGCAAAGTGAAAGGCCATTAACAGCGAGCAAAACCTCGGCGACAGATCACTGCGTGTAGCCATTGGAGTATTGATAGCTAATTGATCGATGGTGTAGTAGGATTGCGGGTAATTGAGCGTTGACTTTGAGGGGATTTTCAAGGGAAGATAAGTTTAGACCTTGTTGCATAGAATATAAATTTTATCCTTTTTTTTCGCTTTATTTTCAAGACTTATTTAATTATTTAATATATTTTTTAAAAATTTTAATTATATATTTAACACGTAAATCAAAAATATCAAATTTATACCACAAAAAAATACCTTTAATTTCTTATTTGGGTGTGTTTCTTGGAGCATTTTCATTACAATTATCTATTTTCAATATCCATATTGGAAAGAGAGATATAGGAGTTGTTTGATTGGGTATAAAGTTAATGTGCACGGTATTCCGTATAAAAATATGTGGTTAATATTATTTTGAGAAATGTGTATGTGATTGAAAATCAGTATGAGGTATACGGAATTGCGTGCGAATAAATTATATACCAAATAGAACAAGGCCATAAAATGTTTGATAGGTCCCATATTTTTTAAATTTTATTTTTGTCTGGGCGCGTTTTGTCGCGGCACGCCAAAGTTTGTTTTTTATTTCCTTACTCGATTTCAAAACTACAAATTAATGTAAAAGTGGTAAGTAAGGATCGAACCCAAGAGGAACGGTGTTTAATCTAGTTGTCTTTATCAATTAATATAGGAAAGTGGGGGTTTTGAGAATTTTGAATGAAAATCAAATGACAAAAGATAAGATCAAATAAAACAATTGAAATAAATATTTAGTTCTTGGGTTGGTTGTAACCACTTGTGTTTATCTTTCCCATTAACGTGTTCTTATTCCTTCTTCAATTTATCAACTCACCGATTAACCAAGAAGCTACGATTAACGAATTCTTCCTTAAGTGTATTAAGTAAAGTAAACTCTTTAACTTAACATCTAGCTATTGGATAACCCTAAACAAGCTCTTAGGATTTAATGCAAAACTAGTATGAAATGAGCGAGAAGAATGAGTTGAATTAGATGAATAATTTCACAAGCTCGAATTAATGCATCTAAGATGATTTGTTAATAAATATGCACGATATTCATTTGCTACTTTAGATTGGAATCTAATGACAATTACGGATCAAAATTTCCAATCCTAACAAGTAACTTGAATTTAAAGATTAATTGATTCAATTGGGCGGGGTGAATGCAATAATCAAATAAACTCAAAACAGGTTTACAAGCATAACAAATCAACAAATTGAAGTAGATGAATAGATAAAACGTTACTAAAGAGTTAGAAAAAGATAACAACATGTTAGTTGAACACAACGTCCTCGAACTAGATAGAAAAGTCTTAACTACTCATAATTGCGGGTTTCATACTTTTTAGCAGTGTTAGCCTTGTATCACCACCACTATATGATAGATTATGCAAAATATAGTAAACAAGTAAATAAATACTAAGAAATAAATAGAGAAATAAAAGGGAAAAGAGAACTTAGCGAAGAATTGATCCGCCGGAATATGAAAAGCTAAAATCTTCAAGTTAAAACTAAGAACAAATGAAGAAGAAAATTTTATTGGAGAGAACTACTAGCTAATTCTCTTCTACTAAGTTGTGTATTTCCTTCCTTACAAATGCCTCTATTTATAGGCAAAATTTCACAAGAAAACATGATAAAAAATTATACAACTACTCCATTATGATTCCACTAATTGGTAACCACCAAATCATGATCTTAAATTGCTCCATTAGTTCAAATATTGTATCATGGTATAGGTAAGCATCTTGGCTGAATTGTGCAATTGGAATTTCCTTTTTTTGATATTTTAATAGAAAGTTATGAATTTTCTATCAAAACATGGCCCAAGAAATCCTCCATTCACATCACTCTCGGTTTTGCCCATTTTTGACCATGATATAATCCGAATAATTTGAAGAGGTCAACATCAAAGTTGTAGCCCTCTGAGTGTCCTTTCCAACAATATAAAGCGCAGGTCAATCCGAATTTTGTAGCAAAAGTTATGGTTAAATTACTGAACTGGCGAGAATTAAATTCTTGATTTTTACTGACTTTGTCCTTTCTCTTCAAATGGCCATAACTTTCACTAGGAAACTCCGATTTGGGATCCGACAAAAATGTGAAAATCCTCTTTTGATATTCTTTGATATTGGCACAAGAAAAATTGTAAAAACAACTTTTCATAAAATTGCATCGGAGGCCCTCCATCTTTAAATTTGCTTGCATTTCGGTCCCAAGTTCCGTTTTCGCTCCGTTTTTATCCATTTTGGCTCCTTTTGATTTCTTGTGACTCTAAACACACAATAAAAGAAAAACACATAAAAATAAACATATAATACTAATAAAACACACAAATACGTAAAATAGAAGAGTTATTGAAGTGCTTTTCTAGCACTTATCATTGTCTCTTATCATTTTTCTCATTTTTATTATCCCACTTTTTCTTTTTAATTTCCGTGCCATTTTTATATTCTCACATCCAATTTCATATTCTCTATTATTTATTTTTATTATTTTTAAATTTGTTTTTACCTCACTCCTTATTTTCATATTTCTCTTTTTTTTCTCTATATATCCTTCCATCCAACTCCAATTAAAATAATCATATTCTCTTTATCCCTCATCCATATTATCCATTAACATCTACCATACATCTCCATTGCATGTGAATATTAAGCGGTGATGTGGAGGAGATAGATAAAAAGAAGATAATTATTTTAATTAAAAGAGAATAGAGGATGTATAGTGAAAAAAAGAGGAAAAAGTGAAAAAAAAAGGAAATGTGTAGAAATAAATTCAAAAATAATGATAAAATAATAATGGATGATGTAAAATTGGACTTCTAGATATAAAAGGGGCACCGAAATTTATGGTGAAAAAGTGGGGGAAAATAGGAAAAGTGACAAAAAGAAAAGAAAATATGAAACCCACAGCTTTTTTTGCATTTGTATCTCTCCGCCATGTAGGACACAGAAAGTTTCCAATACCATCGATGGTGTTGGAACTACGGCACCATCGATACCATTTTGGGGGTCGATTCAATCCCCGTTTTCAAATACGAGACCAGATTTAGAATCAGCACGACGATTGAGAGTTTCAAGAATTTTCCGATTTTTTTTTCGGCGGCTCCGTAGCCACCATGACCGCCGATCAAAATTTTGACAACATTTTTTGCCCAAAAATATTGTCAAAACTTTGACCGGCGGTCACGGCGGCTACGGAGCCGCCGGAAAAAATGCAAAAAATTCCTGAAACTCCCCATCGCCGTGCTGATTTTAGATCTGGTCTCGGATTTGAAAACGTCGAATCGACCCCCAAAATGGCATCGATGGTGCCGTAGTTGCAGCACCATCGATGGCTTTAGAAAAGGATTGATGTAGGACATGGACATCCATATTACAATGGAGATGCTCTAAGGCCATCTCAATAGCAATGTTAATTGCCATGGTGTGGAAGTAGAGCAAGAAAGTTCAAGCACCATCGAGCATTCCGTATCTTACGGAACGCTCGAGCCATTTTGATGGCCCGTTCGACCTCCATTTTAAAATTCGGGACCAGATCTAGAATCAGCACGGCGAGAGTGAGTTCCAGGAATTTTCCGAATTTTTCCGGCGACTCCGTAGTGGTCGTGACCGCCGGTCAAAGTTTTGACAATATTTTTGGCCAAAAATATGCCAAAACTTTGACCGGTGGTTACGGCGGCTATGGTGTCGCCGGAAAAAATTCAGAAAATTCCTGGCACTCCCCCTCGCCATGCTGATTCCAGATCTAGTCCCGGATTTCAAAACGGAGGTCGAACGGGCCATCAAAATGACCCGAGCGTTCCATACTTAAAAATCGCTCGATGGGACCAGAACGTTCCTGGGAAGTAGAGATAGATAGGAATACAATTATTCTTTTATTTAAAAGTGAATGGAAAGTAAATGAAATGAAGTATAGAAAAAATGGGGGAAAATGAAAAAGAGAAGAGATGTAGGAATAAATTCAAAAATAATAATAAAATAATAGTAAAAGAATTCTGGACAGATGTTTATTTTTAGACGTGGTACGAAAATCTATAAAGAAAAAATGAGATAATTGAGATAAAATTGATTTTAAAAATAAAAAAATGGGCCCCCTCTTCATTTTTCTTCCTCTCTCTACTGGCACCTGAAGCAATGCACTGCACCATTAGAGATGGCCTAAGAGCATCTCTATTGCAATCGTGAATTGGGGAGTTGATATGGAGGAGAGAGAAAAAGAGAAGATAATTATTTTATTTACAAAGAGAATAAAGGATGTGTAATAAAAAAGAAAGAAAAGTGAAAAAGTAGGATCGATATAGAAATAAATTCAAAAATAATACTATAGGATGTGAAATTAGATGTGAAAATGTAGAAGTGACACGAGAATTTATACAGAAAAGTGGAGAAAAAGTGAGAAAAGTGAGTGGAAAAAAAAAAGAAAAGTGGGACCTGTAATTTTTCTGGGTATCACTCTCTCTCCTCCACATCATAAAAATAGAGATGGGTTATTTAGGCAAAAGGATCCCAAACTATTTATTTCATAACAAATCTAACCATATTCTTTTTTCATCCTACTGGGACCTCAAACTTTCTATTTGTTTCATTGCAAGCCCCCTTAACGGATTCCATCTATTTGTCATTTTGTGTACTGAAAGTTTGTGGCCCTTTTCTAAAATAACCTTATTGGACCAATTTTAACTTTAATATATACATATTAGTCCTAATGCATTGTTATGCTTACAATTTTAACTTTAATTTTTGAGAACATGACACAAATAGTCCAAAAAAGTGGCTACTGCAAACTTTGTCCTAAATAAAAAAATTTGGTGCTCATTTAATTCAAATAGATGGAAACCTTCCAACCATACAATTAATTCCTTCGATTTTTTCTATTTCGTTTATTTGGTCAATAATTAATTTTATTAATTTAATTTGATACTAATTAAATAGTTATCGAAAATTTTCAATACATTAGCATTTGTTCGCATTAATATTATAACTTTTTAAAATTTTTAATAGCATTAAGAACTCGTACATTTTAATTTTAACTAACAGTTAATAATAAATGTAATTATTATAACTAAATAAAATTTTAGTAGGAATATATTACTATAAAAACATAACGAATATAAATAGCAATGGCAATTTGGGTGGACCGGGCTAGGCCAATGTTAGCCCGTGATCGGCTTGCTTGGTTTATAGGCCAGCTCACATGGGTTGGTAAGTCGGGCTGGACAAGCCCTTTTTTCGTTTTGACCCAACCTGAACATCGGCCCATATGGGCCAACCTGTACCGATCGACCCATATGAATTAAAATTTAAATTTTTAATATTTATTTTTTTGAAATTTAATATTATAATAATAAAAAAGAAAAATAAAAAGATTTGGCCATGGGGGACGTATTGTCCCCTCGTGGTCAAAGTAGTTGGTTGCAGCCTCAAAAGTTTTTGGCAATTTTTATTTTTAGTTTTTTAATATTTGTAACAGGCCAGTTGGCCCATGGCATTTGACCTGGTCCGGGTCAAGACATAACAATCCGCGTGCCGTCCCAAGGTCTGAGCCACCAACGGGTAGGCTGGTTCGGATCCGAGCAGCCGACCCATCTTGAAACCACTAAATGTAAAGAAATAATATAATACAACGCAATAGAATTTTAAAAAGTTATGATATTAATGAGAACAAATGCTATTGTGTTGAAAATTTTAGATAAAAACTAATTAATTAGTATCAAATTATCTGCATGACTTGAAGGATTCCATCTATTTGAATTAAATGAGCACCAAATTTTGTTATTTGGGACAAAATGTGTAGTAACCATTTTTTGGACCATTTGTACTACTTTTCCAAAAATTAAAGTTAAAATTGTAAACACAAAAAGGTATTAAGACTAATTTGTACACATTTAAAGTTAAAATTGGTCCAATTGAGTTATTTTCAGAAAAGACCCCAAACTTTTAGGAAGACAAAATGACAAAAATGGATGGAAAATTGGATGGAATTCATTAAGGGCCAGTGAAATAAATTGAAAGTTTGGGGTCAGTAGGATGAAAATGATGAAAAAAAATGTGGTACGATTTGTTACAAAAGAGATAGTTTGGGGTTCTTTTGCGTAAATAACCCAATAGAGAATGTGTAGAAATCTTGCCATGGAGATGCTCTAAGATGCTCTTAAAACATCTCCATTGCAAGCATGGATTGGCCATCCCATGTGGAGGATAGAGAGACACAAAATAAAAAAACATCGGTCCCATATTTTCTTCTTTTTTTCTTTCATCACTTTTTCTCTATTTTTCCAATTTTTTTGCATAAATTTCTGTGCCACTTATATATTCTCACATCTAATTCCATATTCTCTATTACTTTATTATTATAATTTTTGAATTTGTTTCTACATCTCTCATATATTTTCATTATTCTCTCTCTTTTCACTATACAGCCTTTATTTTATTTTCAATTAAAATAATCACATTCTCTGTATCTCTCTCTTTTATATCATCCTTTAACATCTACTATCCAGTGGAGATGCTCTTAGGGGAAAAATAATAAATAAATAAATACAAATGGAAAAGATAAATGTTTTCCAATTCCATGGAAAACAATTTCAATGCATCGTATCCTTATTATTATCTTACGGGAAACTCAATATTGAAACTTTAGGTGAAATATGATATTAAAACTTATTTATATGAGTTCGGAAGTTTGAGACCCTTTTTGTATTCACAAAATGACGGCGAAAGTGGAGGCTCTATGCGTTCGCCTAGTTTCGGGACCACCGCTACTAGTATACTGATTTTATGCCATGAAATCTATTTGTGGGGCCATTTTTGTAAGGACCTAGTAAGAATTTTACATGAAACAAATCAATGGTCGAAATTGCGCAACAAACATGATTGTAGGATCTGTGGAAGAGATTACAGAATCTGAAATTTCCGAATAACAAATTTTGTTGAGATGAAGAACAAGATCTTGTTGAGTTTTGTGAAAAACTTTAGTGAAATAAAAGGTCATGTTTGATTAGTCAAAATTTGCTTGAAAAAATGTCACATTAAGGAAATCATTTGCCATATAAAATATTTTCTATGTATAATTCCCTAAAGCACACTTTTTGCTCATTTTCATGTAAAACAAAATCTAGTGTAGATATAAGAAAATAATTGCAAGGAATTGATTTTTCATAAAAATATTTTCCATCTCCAATTTCTTGTGCAATCAAACAATCATTAATGGATTTTTAATGGTTGTCAGTGAAATAGGAAAGAAGAAAGTTTTAATCTAAGACAAAGACAGATGGACATACATTTTCCTCTTTTAGACCCTACTAAGAAAACTTCCTAACAAGCAATGATTAGACTTGGGTGCGTGAAAATATTTCATGAAACTCTCTCCTTTAACAGCTCAAGCCTCAAAGGCTAATTCGTTGTTCATTCACTAGTTTTGCTTCTTTTTCATCAATCACTGCTTGAAGTTGTTTATGGAAGGTTACTTAAGTTTTCACGTAAATTATCTATTTTCAAGAATTGCTCCCTCAAGCGCGCGTGCAAAATAGAGAGCAAAGATAATTTGTTTTTTGTTTTTGCCAAAGCTCACTCAATCATGAATCACCGGAGCAAACCTGTCGTGCTATGTGGAGTTTCGAAGTGTTAATGTACTTTCTCTTTTATAGTTCACACAATGATATACTAAAATTACTTTTTAAAAAAATGCTAAAATTGTATTTAAAATATGTTCTTATTTTACATAAAATAAGAAATATTATTGAGGTATGAATTTCATTGGATGTTTGATTTACGTGGTGTTAGTGGTTGAAGACTTTAACATGATTTTCACCCCTACCACTTGTATTATACTATGATCTCGACTCAAACATCAGTATAATCCACAAATCTAGCAAAATTGTTAAAAAAATAATAACAATTGATTTTTATTTTTTATTTTTTGGACATAAGCCTATAGAGATTCGATGGCCACTAAGCAAACACCTATATCCCTAATTGATCATCTATCAAGGATTTCACGAGATCAATCAAATGGAAATAGAGCTTCACAACCATTTCTATTTACAGACAAACTCAACAAAAAAATTACCCCAATCAGTAAATCTAACCGCAACTATCAAGAACACTATGTTAACTAAGGACGTAAGCGCATCAATCCGAACATTGAAGATGTAATTACAAACTTCTTTCAAGAGAATGGTTGCGATTTTCAACCAAAAGGAAAGACAAAGGAGTAAACCTGGAAATTAGATAGAAAGAAGATACATATAAGAGTGGGATAATCTTTTATACTCCAAGACAAATGAACCCCTTGATCCAACGATTATTAGGCTGTCACGTATATATTTACGAGTAACTCATCGAAATACATATGTTTCCGAACTTGTATGTTATATAGTCATTTAAGATGCATTCGATTTGAAATTATTTTGTTTAGATTTTAATTTTAATCCGAAATTCCGATTGTCTAGATATCTGAGGGGGCCCAAAAACAACGATGCATTACATTGTAGGTCAGGGTCCTTTCCACTATACCAATTGGCATCGATAATTACCACATGTGGCTTTATTTTCACTCCTCAATTGCCAACTCCATCTCCATTATTGCACTAGCACAGCAGCACAGCACCACCCATGTCTACAAAATAATGCAAAAAAGTAGCAAAGTCAAAAGTAATCCAAATCCACTCATTTGAAAGTTGTGTATATTCTTTTAATGCTTTGGTATGTATAGTGGGACCTATTTAATTCATTTGTCCTTGGATTTGTCAAGAATTGGATGAGCGAAAAAGGATCCATTATTCAAGAACTTGGGTTTGTTTTAGTAATTATAATAATTAGGTCAAATTGTTTGAATATATGTTAATTTTTTTTTGAAAGAAAATATATGTTAATATTTTGAGAGTGGAATATATTTTAATATTGATAAATACGTTATAGTAATTTATTTATTATTTTTGGACAAATTTATGTTGTCATCCCGCGATTTATTTCTTTTTGTAGTTTGCTCCCTTAACTTCCTTGTAGTTGTCATAGACTTGTAGTCACCATTAAAAGTTGTCTTAAAAACTATGTTAGAATCAATCCAATTACACATAAATTTTCGGATGTGTCCATTTTAGCCTAGTCCTAGACGATGTGAAGGAGTGCTAGCTATGCGCCTGTTAGTTGATAGATTGACAGTTTGATCTAGTTTTTTCACGTGCCATTTTTCACACTTATTCTTGTCACATATTCTATTAAGAAAAATTATCTTTTATATTTCTCATAATTTTTTACTTTAATCATACATGAGCGACCATAGGTGAAAATATAGGGAGAATATAGCTACTTGAATAACAAAAAGTCACAAAAAAGTTGACGAACAAGCGATTTATAGAAAAACAACATTGTAACACATGTATTTTATCAACATGTTTGTCACTTTGTTTGTTCAAATAATATTTTCCATATATGTGAAACATTATTCAGATCTTTTCAAAATATAATAGAATGACAATATGTAAAAATACACAAATGATCCAGTGTGCAGCTGTGAACGGATGATCAATATGTATCTCCCTTGATGATAGGGGATACTTGCCCATCATCTGACTATATATGTGTAATATGTGGGCACTAGATCATGAGCGAAAAAATATAAGCAATTGATGGTTGTGTAATTTCGTCAAAACTCCAGTGTCAAACACTAAAATTTCACCCTCAAAATATTGAATATTTCACATCAAGATAAATAACAACACTTTATTGGTTGTTTGTTTTGCGCAATGTTCTCCAAAAAGAGGTCAGATGAGTGGTAGACAATAGATAGCTCAACAATGTCTCTAATCCACTATCCAAATAAACACGGCGTTGATAATTGAATCCCTTCTATTTGTGATAATGTTTGAATTTTCCATGCATCAATAAGTATAGTAATCCTTGAAAATTATTTTTTGTTCCAAGGTTGCTTACGTTACAAACTACTCCATTCATCCATAAATTAATTAATGAGTCCCGAGGTGCACCTTTGACCAAGGAATGACGATTATCCACAAACGAAATTAGTATGCTAAGCACGTGATCTCCTCCAAGTTTTAATATATTTTTACCTATAAATTTTGTGGAACCTATCTGTATTACAAAAATCTCCATCATTTAATTCAACTCATTCTCTCTCCTATATTACATCAAATCACATAAAAACACATATCCTAACACAATTGATGAGATTTTTATTCTTTATTTTTTGACACTGAATATAATTTAGATTAATTGATAATCTATCGACAATTAAGTAGTGTATTATAATATTATAGAGTGATAGTACAATCACAGTCACATGTAATTTCACTTAATCTTGCAACATTAAAACAAAATCTCGCCACACTTATTGATATGATGTGTTTGATTTTTATCTTCTTCTTTCTTTTTTTTTCCTTTTTCCCCCTTATACGCTTTGTTGTTTTACTTTAAAATGAGAAATGTAGGGTGAGAATCTTGATCAATTTACAAGATAGATGCATCTTCAATATTAACAAATTCCAAGCCAATGCCCACAATAATAACAAACTCCATCTAACCACCTAAACTTACCTAATTGCACATCGCATAATGCATTTTAACAAATATTTTATATGTTCTTTGTCAATACAAATGATCTACCATATGTAGAATATTTATAAATAAATTTGATTTTTTTAACACTAGTAATTACAACATTTAAAATCTTGTGTATTAAAAAAATAATAAAATCTTGTTTGTTATAATTTGAACAAAAACTATTTTTTCAATACTTGTTTGTCTGTTTTGACAAATTTATTTATAATTTTATATCGTTTTTCTTACTTTTTAATTATACATTCAAAAATAATTTTATAAAATACATTTATCACACCTGGAAAAATAAAAAAAGTCTATCATAGAAAGCAAAGAGAGTATTATTCAGGGTCTACATTTCAAGTTACATGATTGGACATCTTGAATGGATTCATATGTTTGATATATTCTATAATTTAGAATAACACTATTTTGCATTACTTGTGTTCAAATTAAAATAGCGAAATTCGAAAATTAATGAAAATGTAGGTAACAATTTAATTTTTAGTCCATAAAAATTAAATTATGAAAACAACTTCATTAGATTTTAGCACATTTGACAGCGCTGCAATAGGATCTAAAAGTTCCATTTTAAAACAAGAATCTGCCATTGCTGCACTTCTGTTACCACAGTCCACAAAACAAGGAAATACAGGTATAGGCCAAAATAAAGTATGAAATAATTCAAAAACTTCAAATAAAATTGCAAGAACCTAGGCATTATAATTGACACCAGTGGCTTTTACTCGGAGACTCTGATTAAAATAATAAAAAAATAAAGCTCAAAAGCAAAAAACACCGCCCCCACTGCACTTTGCATGCCTGTGATAGTGTGATCACTCACTGTTTTCGTGCTGATGAGACATGTTATAGAATTTTCACAGGAAAAAAAAGAAAAACAATATATTCTCAGATGAGACCCACAAATTTATTTATTTATTTTTATTTATATTCTTTCATCATTCCACCCTGTTAATTGTTAAATCTCTGTTAAAGTGGTTCCCTGGATGCGTGACATCAAAGTTCCATTCAATCATTTTCAGAGGGCTCGTCGATTCATAAATTAAAGCTATTCAGATTTCGCATTTGTTGTTTACTCTTTGTGCTTTACTAGGGTTTCTTCAAATCCTAAGTCCCTTTTCCCTTTTCTGTGGAAACTGGAATTAGAACAACAATTTGAAGAATCTTGAAGATCTGGTTTACTGTAATGGAATTTAAACCAGTTTTCTTCTGGGATCTGAATTTCAATTTGGTGAGTACTTTTCCTCTGTATATCTATCAGTGAATTGCAGAGTTTCTGTATGAGGGGTTTTCAGTTTTCTGTTTGTTTATCTTAATTGAAGACAGAGAAGTTGATGAATTTGTTGGATTTCTTTAGGGTCCACATTCTTGTTTTGATTGTAAGTGCCATAAATTGACTTAAAGAGCTTTGAATTTCTTGCTGTAAATGGCTGAAATTAGACTTACAACCAGAGTAGAACAAGGTCAAACCAAGATTAGAAATGTCCCAATTGCAGTGACCCCAGAGGGATTCTGGTGTTGTCCTTCTCCAGTTGTCTTCCAAAAATCACTCAAATCACAGAATCCCCTAAACAAGTCGAAATCATCAGCTCCCCCGAATCCTAAGCCTCAGAAAAAGCCCACCTCTGAAAATGATCGAAAACCGGCAACCTCGAAACCTAGGACGACGTGTCTTGTTAACGACGAGCAAAGAACATGTAGCTCAGATACTCCTGTTCTTAATCCGGTGATAAGTAGTGAGAAAACGCCTCGACCAAAGATTGAAAACGTACCAAGGAAGGTGTCAATTGAATTTGGTGAATCTGGGACGAGTGATTTGAAGGTGATTTTGCTGGGGAAGCAGGGATTTGCTGTGAAACTGAGTGTTCATAGGAGTATACTAATGGAGAATAGCAGTTATTTTGCCCACAAGATAACTGAACAGCAGCCGGTTTTTCCGTGCCTCGAGATCGATGAGTGCGAGGATGTTGAGATATATGTTGAAACTGTTGGATTAATGTATTGCAGAGAACTTAAGCAGCGGTTGATTAAGCAAAGCGTTGCTCGTGTTCTTCGCATATTGAAGGTAATAAAGAACTCTCCATGGTTTTTCTCTTTATCTATTTAGTGTCAAGATTTTACCTTTTATTCATATGAGATTGTTTAGAGCGATCGCCTATCTAGATTACAAGAATTTGTTGGAATTAGTAACATCACAACATCACAAGATGTTACCTATTGTTCATGTGTGCAATGTCAATGCTCTTTTATGAGGGGACAAACTCAAGGGTTGACCCTGAGATGTTGGGCGTCTAGACAAACCTTGATATTGGGGGTTTTTTCCTTCTGTATGGTCGATTTTCGGGTTCTACTTTTCATATCATATCCTATATAAAAGAAAGCTTTATACTTGGTCATAAATAGCTGTCCAGTTCGCCTTACATCAAGATTACTACTGACGAACTTGATCTAGTTATGAACAAGACATAACATAATTCATATTCTAACAACCTTTGCAGGTTGCAGAGCAACTAGGTTTCACATCTTGCATACAATCATGTTTGGAGTACTTAGAAGCAGTCCCTTGGGTAGGAGAAGAAGAAGAAGAGAAAGTAGTATCTTCAGTATTACGTCTCCAAGAAGAGGGCATTGGAGTCACACCAGTACTCAAACGAGTCTCTCCCGAGATTCCAAAGCCACCTAAGGACACTCTCTCCCACATATTGGAGTTAGTTCTCAAGAGCAACGAGGATAGAGGGCGTCGTGAGACAAAATCCATCGTACTAAAACTTCTTAGAGAAAATAACAATCTTCCAAGCTCGTCTGGGTCATTGTACCAATGCCAAGAAACACTGCATGCCTCATGCAGAAGCTGTGTAGACTCATTGCTCTCTCTGTTCAGAGAAGCAACTGAGCCTGAGTTTATCAACAAGCCGGTTGAGTACAGAGAACCAGTGGCTAGGTCATTGGCTGTAGAAGCTGATAATCTAACATGGTTGCTTGAGATTTTAGCTGACTGGAAAGCAGCTGATGAATTTGCTGTAATGTGGGCCAGCCAGCAAGAAATCTCAGCCCTTCATTCTAAAGTCCCAATCATGTTACGCCACCACGTGAGCACAATTACAGCAAGGCTATTTGTTGGGATAGGAAGAGGTGAACTTCTTCCTTCTAAGGATACTCGACTCTTACTGTTGCAAACGTGGTTACAGCCGTTGATCAATGACTATAACTGGTTACAACATGGAAACAGGTCGTTTGATCGTAAGGTTGTGGAGGAAGGAATTGGAAGGACGATTTTAACCCTGCCCTTAGAGGATCAGCAAAGTATTTTGCTTTCTTGGTTGGAGAGTTTCTTGAAATCTGGTGATAATTGTCCTAATCTTCAGAGAGCGTTTGAGGTGTGGTGGAGGAGGACGTTTGTTAGACCATATGCAGAATCGGGACATCATCAGCAGCAACAACAATAGAAAACCACAAATTTCGTGAGTTGATATTTTGGATCTTAGATTGAAGCCTAAAGATCTTTCTTGTACTGATTTGACTCTGAATCCGGATATAGACAGAAACCTTAAATCTTCTCGAGGATTAACATCAGACTGAAACGCTTGAAGGACTTCTTCGTTGGAGTGATGAATGTAAATGATTTGCTTAATATGTTTGAAATGTGTAATAGTTACAATTGTATTCATGTTTGTTGTGTGTTTGATACTGTAATAGTTAATCCATTGCAAGGAATGTTCAGTAATGGAACAACGAAGTTTGAGTTCCAGCATCTTTTTAAGGACCCGTTTGGCATAACTTCTGCTTCTTGTGAAAGTGCTTTTTAAGGAAGTTATCATAGACAAGGTACCTCCGGAGGATCTTTAAAACAAATAATCTGCAAAAGGTAACTTCTTAATTTCAGAAGCTGCTTTTTGACCTTCCAAAAGCCAGTCCAAACTGGCAGTTTACTTGCAATGAGACTCAGATAACCTGCTGAGATAACCTAAAGCAGGAATCCTGCAAAACAAGGCTATTGGTTGTTGGGCCAGCCCAGCACATTTCTCCCGCCTTGGGTGCCCCATCAGCCCACTTTCAGGAGCATGCTGCAACAGACTTTTCATGGGCTGGCCCTTCCGAGATTTTCATGAGCCGGGCCATCCAAGACAGGTAGGCCAACCCACAAAATGGACCACGATCAACACCTCTTGCTTTCATAAACAAAAGTGAAAAACTGAGAGAAGCTTTAGTGGGACAATGGCACCACTGCAATGTGGTCACCATACCTCACCAATAAGGTGAAAACAACTTGACTACCGAGGTTACAAAAGCCACCACCTCGATTGTTAGTGTTAGAGACATTTTGACGATTGAGGATTAAGCACTGCATAAGATGGTGTGATCGTTTTACCAAAAACTTTCTTGGTAAGAACGACATTGCTTATTAACTTATAATAATTAGATGAACATACACGTTCTTGGAATCATGAGCAAAACACTTGAGTAATCTCGGAATTTGAATCTGAAAAACATGGACATTAATATTTGAAGTGGTCCTTATTTTGTAGAAATGAAAAATCCCTCTTTCTGAAATAACCACCATTCATTGTCTGGATGAGGATAGACTTGTGGTCCTTTCCTCAATAATTACAAGGAGAGGTTGAAGTCTATGTGATTTTGAAGGGAAAGATTTTGCAAAATTAGAGTTTGATGTGATCCATGTTGGATAGACAGACAAACTCATGAACTGATGTATGCATGTTGTAGGGTTTGACGCAGCATTACCATGTCTTGCTCACGTTCATCCAAGCAAGAACGAACAACAGTCATAAAATAACTACATCACTGTTTATAAATCTCTGTGTATTTCATTTCATATGATTCAAAAACTTATGTGCGCAAACTTAGCATTCAAGTCCATGTTTAGTAAGCAGAACCTTGAATGCAATAATAGATTTGGAGTGTAAATCTATATTTTTTTATGTATTATTTAATTCATGTCCTCTTAGGTGTTTATTCAGTCAAAATTACTCATTTATACAATTAAATATATTGATTCAATAATATATGCTATTTTAACTAAACGTAACAATTAAAGAAATAAGGATGGAGACACGACATCCGCATTAAAATAAATTATACTTCGTAGATATGAGTGGAGGAGGTAGGAAAGAATTGCTACCAGGTTGCTTTAGGGCTTCGAAGCCCAACATCGATACGTGTCAATACTTATCCCATCAAACATGAGGGCCCACTGTCTGGCAAATGGATGGTACTTTGTTGATTAAACTTATTGGGCCAATGGCCCACCATCAAGTAGTTGTCACCTAATGCCTATTGGGCTGAAATCAAATGTAATTTTTTCTCTCTGCCAAGAAATTAAGAAAGAATCTTATTACATCCGTCCCAAAATTATAATCATTTTTTATTTTCACATAAATTAAGAAAAATAATTAATGGCATTGAAAAAGTACAATTTAAGATCATTTTCCTAATATACCATCTCATTTCTTAAATATTTTATTTCAACTACTCTATTTTGATGATATCAATATATATTAAATAAGAGTATAAAAGATAAATAATATTTTAATTATATTTTTAAAAGGAATATGACTTATATTTTGGGATGGACAAAAAATAAATAGTGAATTATATTTTTGGACGAGGTAGTAATAATTAATTAATATTGATTTCCAAAAATTTATAATTATTTGTGTGACCTAACAAGACAAAAATACCATTCTCAAGCAGTGGGAATCCCGAGGCCTAGTCCTGGTATTGTGGGCCATGCACAGAAAGAAAGCCACCCACCAGAAATAAGACAATTTATGTAACATATTTAATGCAACCATTTGGTATTAACCTGTCTTCCTCTTTATCATAGTTTGTGTGCATATCCTACAAACCATATCACACTTTTCACATTGTTTTTAAAAAAAGAAAAAGAAAATAAAAAAAGAGTTCTCCTCCTCATAGAGTATCAAAATTATATATTTCATGTCACTTATAAGCGGGATTACATTTTCTTATTTACAATTAGGAATATATTATATTTTACAGTGAGTTTCACAAAAAGATGCTTAATTATTATTTTCCGATATATATAGAATGCACCATGATTAAGTAGATGAATAGCTTGTTGAGAATTGTCATTAGTTGATATTCAGTTCAATTGAGTAAAGATAGTATTTACATTAAATTCAACATGTCATTAAGCTCGGTGTTTCCGATATTGAACATGTGTAGGCGATCAGTATTGATTTAATTGAAGATTTGAAATGTTGTTGGTCTTTCAAGATTGAATGATTGAATAACAACGCTCGAGCCGGCTAGAATATAGGCCGTCCTAATTTGTAGTGTCTATATTTTGGAGCCTTCTTCTCAAACATGAAAAGTTAATTGTCACCTACTATACCCTCTTCTCTTGGCCCATGATTGATTGTATATAAAACTTCAATATCACAGCCATTTGAGAGAGAGAGAGAGAGAGAGAGAGAGAATATATTGTTTTTCACAAGGACTTGTTCAAGAAAAGTCGAGTCAACCAAAAACTAAATTCTTGCAATTACTGCTTTTCTTCATACTATAAAGGTATTTTATGAATGTATAAGTAGAGAAAAATTTTGAAATAAAGTAGAGAAAAAATATTGAAACCCTAAAAAATAATATTTTAATTTTAAAGAAGAATGTGAAGTTGAAGTTAAATATTTTTTTTTCGTCACAATTTTTATAATTAAAACAAAAAGTCTTTTATTTATATTCTTTTTATATAAATTATTATCGAATATAATGTACCATGTCCACCAAGACGCACACCACAACAAGATGTACTTTGAGAGAGACATGGTTTTATGTCCAAACACATGACAGGGAAATAATATATGATATTAAACATTAATTTTTAGGTTTTTATATTTAACATCAACTCCCCATTATCGTAGACTCCAATTCAAATGATTAAATGTAAATTATTGGCTAATCATTTGATCAGTAGGTACTGCTTTGCCATGCACGTCAAATTTGGACAAAATCTGATAGTATCATCACAACAACTTTAAAATTCCCAAACTGAAAATTCATGGTTAAAAAGGAAGGAAATTTGGTACAAGGTAATTGTTGCTTTGCATATAGTTTTTCTATAAATTAAGGCACTGTCATGTGGAATCAGTTATATATATAGATTCAACAGAAATTTAATTTTAAGCCATATATATATATATATATATATATATATATATATATCAAGAAGATGTGAAAATTGATTTCCTAAAGAAGTTGTTTTCCATCGTTTTCTCCACCAAACAATAACAAGCTAAGCTGCATTTTCAAGTAATTTAATTCCAATATTAGAAAATAATATCTCAAGAATAAACTTTTTAATTTGGTAGGACACTATTTCCATAGACAATAATACAATAGTCTATGATAATTAAGCGACTATATTAGACTATGATAGTAGTTAATTATTAGGTGATACGAGAGAGAACCAATTAAACGAGATTTTCTAGTTGGGCAAAGAGGTACGTAGTACTGTCCATGAAGAGCTACTACGTCAAACTATTGTAATAGTAATTAAATATTAGCTAAGTGGCACGGGAAAGAACGAAGCTATGTCACATTTCGAGTTAATCGTGTCTTTCTATTGGATGGTCCTACTAACCTATATGGTAGGAGCTTGCGTACTGTAGAAAATTCACATATCTGCAGTGTAAATTGTGTATGTGGCATCAGTATCTCACTAACTATTGACTATTAACCGCGGAGAGAATTGCTAAGCAATTGAATCTATCACATAGTTTCTTTGACACGATGCGGTTGAACAATCACGACATTTGGTATTATTTTTAATTTCAGTACTCACCATTAGTATCTTATACACTAATTAACTAGCAAATGTTTAAATATATCAACCCTAGGAACAAAGTGAAAATCAAACTTAAAGGGACTTATTAAAAAAAAAAGAACTCTACTATAAATTAGAGCATTTTTGACAGGTAATTTATAAATGAATTCTTTTGAAGGTGTTTATAAATTAGGTTAAAGAATGATAAAAATATGGTTTAGAAAAATGTGTTGAGAAATAAATTTCTATTGCCAAGAAAATGCTCACTTAATTTGGCTACTTATGACACAAGATTTCGCAAACATGAAAGGGCTAGAGCTTGTTTGAGGCCGATATTTAAAAATTTATTTTTGCAGCAAAATAATTTCTCCAAAAATTTCAACAAAACAAACATTATATTAATTTTTTGGTGGTTAAAAGTGAATTTTTTTATTAATAAATACAACGCATTAATTATTGCGTAACAGCATAAGTCGCTCGGAAAGGACAAGGGAAAGTAAAACCCACGATATAAGTCCTCGTTTGGCAAATTAATAAATACATTTCAAATAAGTATGAAAATGATCTTATAAATATAGAAATGTGAATAGATAAATACGAATGCTAAATTAGTTATGTTGTTCAAAAGAATACGACTTGAATAGAATCTATAAATTATTTTTAAGTTTTTTTAATTACTTTTTAAAAGTACTCTTAACGATTTTATATTTGTTGACAAAAAATAAAGTTTTTAATTAATTAACTTTATGAACGTCATGATTATGGGAGGACAAAAAAATTAAAATTAAGCGGATAGAACCGAAACTAAACTTTAAAAACTAAATTGTTTGATTCTTTTAAAAAATCGAAAAACAAGAAACCGAAAGTTGACTGATTCTTGTTTAATAACCCAAATTTAAGTAATGTCGATTAAAAAATTGACTCCATGTGTTTTTCTAATAAAACAGCTGCCACAGAAACATTTTATTAGAAAACACAATAACTTCGTCTTATTTCATAAGAGACGACAATAATATCTATCATGAAAAATAATTTATTTTCTCTCATTACTTTGTTCACTGTATATATTTTACGAATATAAAATCTCCAAAACCAAAACAACAACTGATCATGATTCATGACTAGAATCATGATCGTTTGATTCTTATGCATGCAGGAATGGAATTAATCGAAGCTCGCAAACTTAATTTGTCCACCGCTAATCATGATACATGTCAATTAACCTAGTTACATCAAATCTAATTAAGATTCACAATCTCAATTCTTGTTGATTACTTATTAATTTAATCTAATTAAAATAATCCACACTATAAAAACAGCTCATCTGGACTCTTACTCCCAATTCCCAAACATGCAACAAGCTCAAATAATAAGTTTAGGTATAAGATTAAAATACACAAAATATATAAATCATGATGATCATATTGTAATAACTATACAATTACGATAATTAAACTCCGTAAACTTTGCTAAAATTACTTTAGTTTTCTACAATATGAATTACGTGTTTGTCTAATAGACATGAAGAAAACAAAAATAATCAACCTAAGTAAGTAAGAAATTAAAAGGTACTGAACAACAGCCAAAATATATATTCTTTTTTTTTTTAAATTTTATTTTAAGCACCGTATTAATATATACTCCCTTTAATAATCTCTAACATCCCCCAAAATCTCTAACTAAAAAGGGACTCTTCTCCGGTAGGTTTCCGGCATGACGTAACCCTAGCGTCAGTGACACGTCACCTGCAGTGGTCCCGAATCTTATAAGCGCAGATTCACTAACATCAGAGGCATTCCCAGTATCCGCATATGTGGGCGGGGGAAGAGGTTGCGCCGCCACGCCGGAGGAGGTGTTGGACTGGTTTTCCGATGCGTTGATAGCGATGAATGAAGGGTCATTGTCTTGTTCATTGATTTGAGATCTTTTGCCTGGAGGAGTAATTGCAGCAGCTGTACACTCTGCAACTGCAACAATGGTGGAATTGGGTTGCGTTGAAGTTTGTGCTGCAGCATTATTATTATTATTATTAGTTTCTCTCTCTTCTTCTTCCTCGGTGGCCTCTTGTTGATACATCTCTTCCACCATGGGTTTCCACAAACGGACCCTGGCATTAATGAACCAGTTTGAGACCTGAGAAAAGAAAAAAAACATCATTAAAATCAAATTTCACTTCAATGTGATTGATTGACCGCCGGTAGGTTTTGTAATCAGTTCATCGGATTTAATTATTATTATTATTATTTTTTTTGTGTGACCCATTCAATGTTACCAAGGGTTAAATACTTGACAATAAAACGTTGTACGTACCACAATTGTTTAAGGATTAGGGCAATTAAGGTTCATAATTTCACATGGAATTTGGCAGTTGCACTTATAAATAACATACTATTATTTAGTAAATTATGACTTATATTTTCTGATTAAGAATATAGAGTCTCTAGTACGACCAGTACACTAAAGTATTAGAAACTTTCCATCTAATGCACGAAATACATTGGATAAAAAAAAGTTCTAAAAAAGCAACAATGCAATATGCAAAAACATTATATAAGGGTGATGTGAGTCGGGCAAAAAAACAAAAACAAAACAAAAGGCATTTATAGGTACAATGGTTGCATCTACAAAAACTATTTTTATGACTCAATAATTAGTTGTTTGTAATTAATTCGAGCTGAATATGCTCTATTTAAGTCTCACATAATGAACATTAGTAAGTTACAAATGAAATTATTGGAGGGCTTAACTTTTAATTTGTACAGTGTATTCAATTAATATAGAATAGAAGTCTTTTATTTATTCTCATATCAGCTACAATCTGTTCAGTTTTTAGATTTTGAAAATAAAAAATCCTTAATTAATGCCAATGTTTAATTGGAAAAAAAAAAATAAAAAGTCGAATAATTCTGTTTATAAGCAGTTCAATACAAAATTGTCTCATTAGAACTGACGTACGTATTAGTACTGCTAATGAAGGTAGACGCTAAATTTGTACTAGTTACGAATAGTGACGCTAAAGATAAAAACATGCCATGAGAAAAAGAAAGATCATATTCATTGGTAGATGTGTGATGAGAGGCTTTGCCTTTATATTAATCATTGTCTGATCAGTCAATAATTCAAAAGCAGGTAACTTTCTAATCTTCATTATCGGGATCCTATACATGCATGAAAATGCATTTATTAATTACAGTGAAAACACGCAACCTTTACACAACTCATAAAAAGGGAAAGTAATAAAAATTTAGTGAAAAAAAAAAAAAAAATCTCATGTTATCAGTACAATTTTTTATTTACATTTATTGTAGATGTCTTTTCTGGATTTCATAACGTGATTGTGTGGTTAACGTAAGAGAGAGAAAAGGAGAAACCTTTGTTACTGGCATTGTTTTTTTCTTACAAACTTTTATGTCTCATTCTACTAATACTAGGTAAAAAAAAAAAAAAAAGAATAAAAAATTTTTCCAAAATGAAGCAAAATCGTGTTTTGGAGTTACATGGAAATGTATGATGCAGAATCCGAAGAAAGAAACGTGATTACAAACCTGGTTTCTTGATAGACCAGTCTGTCGAGCCAACAGATGCTTATCTGCATCACTTGGATACCTGAGAAAAAAGAGAGAGCAGAAAAGAAAAGGACATTACATTCAGAATCCTTACCCAAACCATATAAAGAGATAGACAAGCTTTATACGTTTTTCCCTAAATTCAATCTAAAGCTTTCTTCACTTTCTTTCCTTTTTTATTTTATTTTATTTTATTACTATTATTTTTTTATTTGTGGTTCTCCCCTTGCATGGGGCGTGACAGTCTAAGATCATAAAAATTAACGAAATAAAAAATTTTAAAATAAAATAAATAAGTGACACACAATTTAAAAATAATCATCCTGGAGTCGTCCATAAACCTTCGTATTTGTAGTAGTTAAAACTGTACGTCACCACACATTGGAATTGAAAGTCATATCATTTATTTAATTATGACTCTTTATGAATAAGCGGCCAACATTTATTCACAAGAACTACTTAGTCTTCAATATTCTCGGAAGTACTAGAAATGCTTGTGTACGTAGAAGTCTACCCCTTCTATTGATGTGTAATGCTAGAGCTTTACATCCTCGTACGGCGTAAACTTGTGTCTAAAACTATATTTCACTCCACAGATTTTGACACATTATATATACCAATGCAACCTTATATGTTCATGCAATATAATTATATCTAAAATTTACATATATTGCATTCACGCAAGACAAGTTCCACCCTAAATTTCATTTTAAGAAGGAAATTTTTTTTTTAAAACATCTAAGAGCATTCAATTTGAAGATATATGCATGTTGTCAAGAAGATAAATGATGATCACGTATTCAATTGCTGACTACCTATAAATAGAAGTTAAAGTTTACTAATTCTTACAGGTTAGATATAAGTAAATAATATTAATCGATTGAGGGTATGTTTGATTGGTGATAAAATTAATTTTCTTAATATATGTATTAAATGTATGATTGAAATTTATGGAAAATATATTAAATAATTAAATGAGTTGTTGTAATTGATGAGAAAGAAAACGTTAATAAAATTTGTGTTAAATTGTGTTGAGTAGAACAAAGATTGAAATATTGAGTATGATATACTCATATGACAAGAAATTTTCTTTCGAGCAATGATCACAAAGCAGAGATAGGGTAGTGGTGGGGGTGGGGGGAGGATAGAGTCATAGACCATGGAAATGTGTAATGAATTATTGACGATTCACATTGTGAACTAACGTATAAGAAGAGATTTTAAAAAATGAATAAATAAAAATGGAGTAAGGGCGGAAAAACGTACGGATGCAGAAAATGTTCGAAAAGCCAAGCTCTCAAGATATTAACAGATCTTTCAGGCAATCCTCGTTGAGGTCTCCAAGCTTCTTGTTCCATCATTCCCATTTGATGAAACGCTCTTTGCTGCCTCAAACTTTGCTCCAATATTCTCAATCTCGGGGTCTCCCCTTTCGTCACTCCCGACAGCCCACCGCCGTCTTTCTCCCCCAACACCTCGCAGCACTGCTTCAGTTGGGCGGCAATGGCGTCTTTCAGGCACCGGAAATGTCGCGACATGGCTTTTTGTGCTAGCGACGTGTACGGTACTGCCGCCCCGAATCCCATCACCATGTCGAATGAGTTTACGACCATTTGCATTTGTTCGCAATAGTGGTTGTATCTTCTATCCACCTGAGATTAATGAATGGAGAAGTTGTTATAGATCTTGTTTGGATGAGCTTATAAGTTGTTGTAAGGAGTTAATTGGATTATTAGCATAATCCAAGGTTAACTGTCAAGTCAAATGAATGGACATGATTTGACTTTTTAACGTTTCATTTGGACAAGATAATAATATGATTCATATGAAATTCATCACCAAATGATAGTTCTATATGCCCTAATTATTCATATTTTATGAAATTAAATAAATCAATTAAATCTAGGGTAGCTAGCCGGCGTGAGACAACTAAATTGATAAATAAATAAATAAAGAAATAAATAAATAAAATTTCTGAGAAATTAAGAGAGAAGTGAATGATTACGTGCCTCATCAAGCATGGACAATAGTTTAACTTTCCTTCTCTGATGGTCAAGTCTATCAGCAGCTGATAATGGGGGTGGATCTTTCGAGGAACACGACGAATTTCCTCCACCACCGCCACCGCCGGAGCCACTGGGATTGGAACTAGGGTTTGTATTATTTTGCTTACCACCAAATTTGTTCTTCTTGAATTGAGACCTACCAACACTACAAAATTCTTCCAACAATTCTTGGGCTGGTTTCGCATATTTCGAATTCCTCAACATATGGACGGACGAAAACGATGACGACGACCCTAATCCGACCTGCAACTGGTGGTTATTGGGACCCACCACCAGTGTCTGACTACCACCACCACCACCGCCACCGGCTAGGTTCTTGAATTGGTATGGTGTTGAAGTCGACCCACCACCACCACCGAAGAAAAGCATGCCACTGGCTTCCCCGATCCTGAATTCCTCCGCCTTGGCGGCTTCGAGATGTTGTAACGAAGAAGATAGTGATAGAGAAAGGCCTTGTCCTTCGACAACTCCGGCGATTTCACTAGGGTTTGTTTCGTTCCCGCTGTTTGGGAGCCAGGTGAACTGGGAGGCTGCGGCCGCGGCTCCACCGCCTGGAAAAGCCGTGGTGTGGTTGTGGAAGGGTTGCAGAGTGGAGGAAGAAGAAGGATTTGGGAGTAACATGTGGAGAGTAGATGAAGATGGAGGTTGATGATGATGAGAGTGAGTTGGAGAAGGTGACCTTTGTTGTTGTTGTTGTTGTGGGTTCATCAAGAAAAGCTGCATGGCTGCTGCTGAGTCTGCATTAATGCCTGAAATCTGATTCTGTTGTTTTAAATCCCCCAAACCTCCACCACCACCGCCGCCGCCACCACCCACCACTCCTTGCCTGTTTGAGAACCACTCACTCGTGGCGGCTCCAGTCGGAAAATTAAACATTTCGGACAACATCCCAGCAGTTTCATATGCTGGAAGCCCACCGGATTCTTCCTCTTCCATACCGACTAATGGTGGAGGTGGCGGAGGTGGGTCGAAGCCTTCGACTCTTATCTTGTCCCGCCGGATCTGCGGCCCCACTAGGTGCTGTTGCTGTTGTTGTTGTTGTTGCTGCTGCTGTTGTTGTTGTGATCTCTCGAATCCATTCGAGAAATTAAAAATACCTTGATGAAATTCTTGGGACATAGAATTGGAGTAATTTTCCTCGTCCAAGAAAATAATTCCGGGTTTTGAAGCTACTGCTAATCCCATATCAGTATCTTCTTCTTCATCATCATTTCAGTAAAGCAGCCGCTGATGCTCACCTTCTTCAGTTCTTCTTTCTTTCTTATTATCTGCTAATTTTTCATCGGATCCATCAAAAGAAAATTAAAGGGAGGAGAATAAATAAGTGAGGAGAATAAAGATTTCAGCTTTATGTAATATAAATATAAACATATATATACATACCTCTTATAGTTGCAGGTTGTAAAAGTGTGCAAAGCTCTCAGACATCGTTTTCTTTTTCTGTGGGATTGGGAAAAAGAAAATTCAGAGAGTGGAAAAAAAAAAAGAAAAAGAAATTCTTGAGTTCTTGTGTTTTTAAATTTTGGTGTGTGTATAGTATATCTCTGTCTGTTGTTTCTGAGGCTGTCGTTTCTCTCTCTTGATTTCTCGTAGCAGTGAGACTGTTGTTGTTGTTGTTCTCTGCAATCGCCTTCTCGAAAGAGAGACCAACAAAAACAAGAGCATTAAAATAAAGAAATGAGATGCCTTCTTAAGATCAACCACCCCACGCCCCCACCCCACCCCAACCCCAACCCCGATGTGATTTTTATTTTTTAGATTTTTTTTTCTATCATTCTCCAACTTGCAAAGAAAGTTTAAAGGATGGGTTTACTTGATCCAGCTACAGACAGAGAAAGCAGACCTGAATTATTAATCTCAATTTTGGAATGGCAAATATACCCCTCTTCTTAGTGTGAAGAGTCAAAAGAAAAACATTTATCTAAATTAGAATTTTATTGGGTGAAAAATGAAAACAAGAAAAGAGAAATTCGATGTGAGGCACATTTTATTGAAGATAGTGGTCAACAAAGTCAATTACATAAGAGTGCATAGGTAATGTGGTATTTTTAATGTAAAGATATATCCCATGGTACGCTTTATTTTTTATTTGTTTTTATATATTTTTATTTTTATTTTTATTTTTTAATTTAAATTTAATCAAATCAATTATATCCACGCATTTCGTAGAATTTATATATACTATACAAATCCTTACCATTCATTCTCATTCATTTTCTTTCCAATTTCATATAAAAATTCATTAAAAAATATAAAAAAAACTTCAATCTTATCACGGGCATGGTGTGTTTGTAACTTTGTATACAAATAGATGATATATTGGTATCATTTGTGCAATATACATGTTACATTATTACTCATTTTTCTTTCGTACTTTCCTCCGTTCCTTTTCTCTACTCTCATTTTACCAAAATAAACTTACCATTTCTTTGTCATCCTTTTCACCAACTTATACGTACATTGACTAGATAATTTCTTTAAATTTTTTAATTCTCCAACTTTCATTTTCAACCACACATTAAAAACTAAATTTAATCTCCCGACATTTAATTTGAATAGAACAATTTGAATAGAACAATTATGATAAGGTCCTTCACTCCTTCTGTTATACCTGCGAAAAATTGTGGACTAGAAAGCAATTCACAGTTCATATGTCACCTCAGAATAAGGAAATAGATGAAAGACAAAAGGGCAATAAGGATATTAAGTAAACTTAAGGTGATGCTCTTTGTGTTTTTATTTTTTGTCTTTTATTTTGAAAAACTATTCTACAAAAGAAAAAGAAAAGAAAAACGTGTTTGATTTGAAATTTTTGAAAATTAATCATAAATTGATACAACAAAAATTACACAAAAATTCTAAACTGTTCAATTTGACCCTCATCTTCGACTTACTACGTGCCAAACCCTCTAGCACACACCACCCATGCATTCTTTGCTACCACATGTAAATCCCTCATCCATTCTCCCTCTCTCATCCGCAAAGGCGAAGTAATTGTTCTAGTTCGCCCGCGAACAGTTGAACAAGAAGTAGGATCTAGATCACCGGCGCTAGCATGATCTTCTAGGAAGAATACTCTCTGAGCAAAATGAGCATGCCTTCGTGTCATCTTTTTTTTAATCTAAAAATCATTTACTACTAAAAAGTCAAAATCAAATATCAATATCAATCACATATCTCAAATCATCACTCATTATTATTCACACATCTTGTGGTCCCCACCACTATCTATCCCAAAAATTGATTTTTGGGCAAATTTTAGGCCTACACGAACACACGCTGAAAATAATACTGCCTCTAGATTTGTAATTCAAGATATGATTTTCAATTAGTCACAACTCACGTACGGACTCCAAACTAGATTTTGTTGTCTTGACATATATATATGTTACCGGTCTTAAAATTTTGTAGTGTGCTCCTAAGCATAAACAAGACATTAATTTCTTGGGTTTGAAGGGTATTAAGAGAACATATTACATAATTCATGGGATATAATATCTTTTGCACGTTACAATTTTTAATTCTTGTTTGGTATTTAAATAAATGACAAAAATATTGTCTTCTTGCTGGCAACGAATCACCAAAACAGGCCCCTTGGCGACTACCTATTGCAAATTAGGCAATTTAAAAATCATTAAAAGCGTGTACTAAGTCAATCTAACCTCCGTTTGCAAGAAAATAGGTTCTTGTGTTGCCATTAATATTTAATAATAATAATGTTAGCATGTTGCACACTTGAAGCGTATTACTTCGTCTGACGTGTGATATGACGAAGGTATCATTCGTCGTTTTTATTTCTATAAGTTAATCAGTAGTAGTTAATTGCAACTCTTATGCTTTAGTTTTAGCATTTAATGACAACAATGATTATAATTTTTTTCTTAATCTTCGATTGGAACATGCTAAAAAGAAATTAAAAACACTTGCCACATTTTTGGAAACAAATAATTTGTGTTTATTTACAAACGGTTTTAGATGGTGATCAAATAATACTCTCAACTACACATATCAAAATTGCGTAAGTGCTAAAATAAATTTTTGTTACAAAAAATCATTCTTTTTTTTTGTTAAATCTATTTCATTTGAAGATGGTTGCAAAAAATTGTACTATTTCAAAAGAAAAAATTTGCTCATTTAAGTAATTTTCCGTAGCGCAGCAAAATCTTTGCTATACTATCAAAAATGATATATTCTCAGCGCTGGAACTTTACTAAAATTCTAGCACTTAATGTGATGACTGTCCCTTATTGTCATGCGGCAGCATGGTTCACTTACCAATCCCCCCATGTGCCATGTGGCAACGTCAGCACTCGGACTTTAACAAAGTTCCAGTGCTGGAAATATATAATTCCTAACTACATCATTGATCTTTTTCCGCACTATTCTCTAGCTAAATCAAGGGATATTTATTTAGATCGAGGGTTTATAAACATTTATAACAAAACACAAATTACTCAAAAATCAACCTATATAGAAATCCCAACATGATCATGGCACACTTGCACAATGTATGGCTCCGGTGGTTACCAAATCTCAACCATATGTTTCTTCTTTCCACATCGCTTGATCAAATCGTAACCACGTATTTATTGAGACCCATATTCTGTAATGAATTACGTATAAAGTTAATTTGATCTATTCCAAATTGTATACTATGACACATATTGGGAAGATGTAGCATATGATCAGTCATATTAGAGTGTTATATTAATCAATTTGACTCATAGTATATATGATACACTTTAAAATACACCAAATTAGCTTCAGGATTACACATATATAACAAAAATGAATTTACATTACTTGGAAAATCATAACATGATCATGACACGTGCGAAAGGTAGGGATCTTGGTGGTTAGGTTTGTAGGGGAAGTAGGGGTTTGAAAGCCACATATAACTGATTTATAGTTTAATGATGCCAATGATAATACGTTTTATTCGGACCATTTTATTCAACCTGTGTTTTATGCTACACCATACAACGTAACAATTACAAGATTTTGTGTATCACTATTTTTCTCCACTGAAACGGGAATTAATGCAATATTATCTTTCTCAGTTAGGCAGTAATTCATAATATGAAAACAATGTCATTTTGTTAATTTGTTATGTAAGTAGGTAAAGTATACCAGTGACTTAGTCATTTGAAAAGTATATTAATTAATGTTGTTAAAAAAATTTATCATTCTAATTTAATTAGTGTCGACTTGTTATGTGTCGTCTCTTTCAAAGCTAATTATTATTTCAATTACGTAACTTTGATGAACGAGTTTTTAGAATAAAACAATTTAGAAGTGGTCCTCGATAAAGGTGGTTCTGCTTTAAGTCGAGTGAATAGGCTGACTCAGGCCCAATCCTTTAGGGGGTCCATTTTAACCTGTTATACATGGGACCCAACTGTGTATTATATTTTTTTAAAAAAATTAAAATGCTCAAATTTAAATTCATTACAAACTTATAGGGCCATTTTAAAGTAAAATAATGGAAAAATTCAAGTATTGAATCCAAATTTGTAGCCTTTTTTTTTAAAAAAAAAAGAAATTTAGGCTCATTTTTTTATCAATATTTATTTATTTTTAGGATCATGGGTTGTCTGTGTTGGCTTTAATTGAGTTTTTTTTCCTTTTTACTTTGCATTGGAGATCTAACTAAACTTTTTATATTTTTTGTTGCCTTATTACTGTACATTTGACTAATTTTTACTGTAACAGTAGTTGAGTCTCGTGTGAAGGGAAAAATAAAATAAAATAAAAGGGGCTCATTTTTGGAAATTCGATTCAGACCTAACAAACTACGGGACCGTTCCTGGTCCTCGATATATATAATGATTTTCTTTTAGAATGGTGTTTATTTTCACTTAATAAAATATTGTGGTTTTAAAGATAAAATAAAATTGCAGAAATTTCATGCTTAACATCGTTATCTCCATTCCCCTTTACCTATACATGATAATTACAAAGTGAGAATTTGTCAATTTACGTTTTTAAGAAATAAAGTCATGTAATGTTTGTAGGCTCAATTGCTACTCAACACTGACTGTTTTATTTGTATAATATGTAATGTTTGTAACTGCAAACCAGATTGACAGTTGACAGCCAACCTTCTTCCCCTCTATAAATCTTCTTTTTGGGTGAAATAATCACATGAATCTTACCCCTTCTTCACACGCTTGACAGCCCCACTTCATCATACATTATCATTGATTTTCCAAATATCTTTTTCATAGCCACCTCTCACGTGCCAAAGTCGGCTGCACACGTGCCCCTCTTTTATTATTTTCACACCCCACACCCCCACTTTTAATTTCGTGTGTGTATATATACTTATATCGAATTTAAATTTACAGTCGTAATTTTTATATCTTTGATCATTTCATTTGATCAAAATAATCTGTGCCAAATTATTTTAATTATTGAATGAGACAACTGATGGGACATAAATTGAGATAATAGATCAGCACAGTAAATTATTTACAAACTTGTCATTGTAAGACTTAGTACGCACAAATAATTAGAGGGACAAGACTAAATGGTGTAGGAAAAATTTTGGGACCACGTGATCTTTTTTAATTCCAGAAAGTGTGGACTATTTTAAATTTCTCCCGAATGAATCATTAATGGACTCTGTCAAAAATGAAAATGATAATTTATTTTGTAAAGGAAGACTACATCCTACTTCTACTGTATATTTATGTGTCTGTTTAGGCATTAATGTACGTTAAATCTAAAAATTAATAAACAAATACATGTGCAAATAATTTAAAGGCGTCAAGATAGGTGAATCCTTCTCAGCTTTCTTTAATTTATTATTTGTTTAACATCGAATTTCTGAACTCTAACTCATCATATCGATTTTTCGAAAAAGTAGCAAGATTTAAATTAAGTCGAAACTAAATGAATACTATAACAAATTTTCTTTACGTTTTAACTAGACATTTTTTCGGAGAATAAAATTTATATTTTAATTAAGGGCAAAAGGACAGTGCTAAAACCGGAAGGTTAAGGTGAAAAGGAAAGAATGGTAAACAAGGTGGGTGTCGTACGAGGAAGAGTCAGTGCCAAATGCCGATAGCTATTGTAACTGTCTCTTTTGCCTATTGGAGAAATGATGGAAAAGGAAATATGATACAATGCCAAACCAAAAGGACAGTCCCCTTCAAAACCAATCACACTCGCATGACACACACACACACATACATTATTAAACTCATATAAAAGGAAGTGATACCTTAATCAATGTCGCGCAATATTTTATCGAGTTTACATATGTTATTTCATTTCAGTCTAATTAAAACAGGTAACACATGCACGCACCCATTTGTATTAATTCATTTGAACTATTTTGATTTAATAAGACAGTTTAGACTTTAGAGATAAAAAAAAAATGAGATAGCATATTTGATCTTTATATTGTCAGCTAGTCAATATATTTCTGCTAATAGTACGTGGCAATATTAATTGTTGGATGACATGGATCTTGTGGCAACATATATATTCTCAAACTTATGAATAGCATAGTTACTTATTGCATCTTTTAAAAGTATAATGCGCGTGTTCGTGTATACCTTTTTTGGTCTAAAATTTGGTTAAAAATAAACTTTTGGGATAGATAGTGGTGGGAAACACGATATGTATGGATAATAATGAGTGATGATGTGAAATATATGGTTGATATTGATGTTTGACTTCGACTTTTAATAGTAGATGATTTTTAGATTAAAAAAAATGACACGAATACACGTTTAAATTGATATTCAATTTAGCAAGATTTTGTGACAAGTCGTAGATGATATAGATTGTTCTTTTGTTTTTTCTTCTTTTGATATAGATCAAATATGCCTTTTCTTTTTCGGATGCTGTTACCTTTCTTCTAGCTTTTTCATTATAAAATTATTTTAGCTTGCTAATAATTATTTCGTTTTCCATGACCACAAACCCACTAGATCATTAGATTTTATTTTATGATAATTGCCTTTAATTTGTGTTGAAATTCTTGCAATACCATTAAGCTTGTTTAGATCAAACTTATGATTCGATTTGAGTTTCTTAAGGACAAAACTTGAAAATGAGAACTGAATTTTATTTGGTGGCATTCCTTGTAGTTCGAACTTCATCACCTATGTCCAAAAGTTGAGAAGATTGTGAATTATATTCCTACTATTACAAAGGTGTGATAGGAAATGTCACATCAATAGCAAGAACATTTTGTCCATGGTATATTGTACAAAATGTATACAAAATGGAATATAGTGAAGAGCTTGTATGCATTATTATGATGTAGAGAAAGGAATCACTTGGAGGTTGCTTTGTGCGCTCCAAAAGAATTATTATGCATTATTACAAATTACATGCACAATTATTAAAGAAAGTCATTAAGATAATATTATAAAATTAAATTAAAAAGAAGTCTAGTCGATGATCTAATAGTGAGCTCTTGGAAAACAAATTCAGGGCTCGGAACAGAGCATAACTCTATATATAATAATAAGCTAAAAACTCATCCAAACCATGACATTTTCTTGTTGGGACTATAACGTACCTAGTTTGGTTTAGTAGAGAATATTTTAAAATCAAGTACTTATACTTATTAGAGACATGACAGTATTTTATTAGTTGGTGTCTTTATACACTTCACTTTGACAATAGCTCTAGAGCATAGCCTAAGAATACTTTCTAAACATACATAAGCAAGCTACTGGAGTCTAGACAAATAGAGACCATGTAAACAAGTTACATGCTAGTCATGCTCTCATAATTGACCAACCCATTTGAATTTCTTAATTGGATTTTAAATAATGAAGAATATACGAAGTATAATATGAAGTTTATATTAATTAATTTCTCCAATCAAGATTAAACAAGTCAGCATAATAATTCAACAATGCAACAAAATACAACATAATAAACATATTCTAATAAGCCAAACATGACACAATTATTTTTCCACAAAGCAATAGGACTCGCAATTTGAAATTTAGGACAAGATAAATTTAAATATTATGAGAGGGGTGGGCGTGGGGTAAGTCCTAATGCGAGTCCACATATGTTGTCTCATTTAAGATTTCATTGATTGCTTCATCCAATCAAATCATTAAGGTCTTGTTCTATCCAGGATAAATTTTAGAGCAATGATAGGGGCAGGTATAGGGTTAGGTAATGATTTAGGTAAAGTGATTTTTTAGACAAAATTACCCCTTATGCCCACCCCACATTCAAGGGCGGGGGATAATTTTGTCCAAAAAATCACTTTACCTAAATCATTACCTAACCTTATACATGCATTTATCATACACACTTTTTAACCACATACACACTTTTTAATACAATATTAACCACACATTTTACATGGAATACCGCGCGGATAACTTTTATCCCCAATCAAACAACCCCTAAATTAATATAATTATGCAGGTGGACTATTTCGATTAGATGTTACAACTTATAGGGGGACACAAAATTAAATAATAGATGTTATAAACTTAGTAAATATATGGCAGAAAAAGGAAAAGAAAAACTTTGGTGAAGTTGAAACATTACACTTATGGATAATTGAGTATTATATATATTTGCCTCGAATTTTCAACGCTTAATCAGTCAGTAATTTAAATTCTTAAAACTTAAGTAAATTAATAATTAGCTTAATCAAATGAAAATCCAATGACCAATGATAGAGTGATTGCTTGTTAAATATGTACATTTATAAGTTAAACAATAAACAAAAAAGCAACATTTGACCTAACGATGTAAAACATTAACCAACAAATTACCAAAATCAAGTGGGATCTCAAGATACTATGGCTGATGTTTAAGCAACTAAAACCTTATATTTTACTTAGTATTTAAGTCCCCACCAAACATTATATATATTGAATTGATGTTTCTACATTGTTTCGGTTTCCTCTTCCATTGGTCTAAAAAGTTGAATTCCAATTATATTAGAAAAAAATAACTAAAATAAAAAAAAATGTTAAGTGAACATAATAGATCACACAATGATTAATATGAAATTAGCAGCTGATATGTTCGAAAAAGGAAAAATCATATAATTAAGATCACTGATTAATCATTGATTTAAAAGTAATTTGATGTGTTCGAAATAGGAAAGATCTTATAAGTATTTACTAGTCAATCATTGTGTGATCCATTATATTTATGTAACATACCTATTGAAATAATATAATGTGAAATGTTATCTTTATATTATAAAAAGAGAAGTGCCATGTTGGCAATAGTGCCAACATGGCACTCATTAATATTTTTTAAAAAAACTCATAAAAGTCAATTTTGTAGCTAAAAAAAAGAAAATTCTATTTTTGGAAATAAACTAACATTAATTAGTAGTTTTAAATAGGAAAATTCTTTAAATATAATTATTTTTTAATGAAACATAAATTTTTCATTAAATGTGATAAATAAAATTTAATAAGAAAAAATTAGTTTTGGAAAAGCTTTAAATGTAATTTCATTTTTCAAACTTCTAATCGAAAATATTAAATAATAAGTATTTTATTTATTTATTTTTACCGTGTTAAAAAATTAGAGTTTTAGATAGTTTTGATTTGTAATGTGCATTGGATTATATAACTAGTAGATTATTCTTAAATCAAATAAAATTATAATTGAATTTGCACTGAATAATTTATTTATTTTTAAATAAAGAGTAATTTATGAATCTTTATCTTTATATTTTGAATTTTTATATTATTATCATATTATTAATCTTTATATTACAATTTGTAAAGTGGCATGGAGGTAAAGATGCCAACGCGGTACACATTAAATATTTTTTTAAAAATTATAAAATTAGTTATGAAAATAAACCAACATTCATTAGTAGTAATTAAAAATATAATTGAAAATAAACCAATATTTAAAACAAACATTTAATGAGAAAAATTTATTTTGGAAAGACTTTAAATATAAGTTCATTTTTTAAAGGTCTCATTCAAAATATTAAATAATAAATATTTTTTATTTTTTATTTAATTTTATCATGATAAAATTATAGGTTTTGATAGTTTTGTTTGGTTACGTGAACTGGCATATTAAAAAAATAGTGGATATTTTTTATTTTTATCCTTTTTTTAAATTAAATTGTGAGTGGTTAAAATTATAGCTGCATTTATATTGAATAATTTATTTATTTTTAAGTAAAATAGTAATATATTAATCCTTAAATTATTATAATTGAAGTGCCACTTTTGGTGAACGCCTTATTGGCAGTGCCAACATGACACATAGTTTCTAATTAAAAAAATTAATTAATATTTTTCCTTTTTAATACAAATTGATGTGATATGCTCACTAATTGAATTTTGCATTGGACGTACATTTTTTGCCTTTTCTAAGTATATAAAATTAAAAATAAAAATTTTTTGTTTCTACAATTAACATACACTTTACGTAAATGGAAAGAAATCAAATGAATTATGTAAATACAGAAAATTATCAGTATTATTATAAATTTAAGTTACTTAAAATTAACTATAATACTTCTTATACAATAGAGTTAAAATTAAAAATTAATTACAACTAATCACTAAAAGAACGCATAAAATCATAAAATTTAGAAATAAGATAATGCCCATTTCGTAAAGAAGAAATGTGTTCAATATAAATTTGATATGTAAAAACCAGAAAGACACGTTTTGATAATCAAAAATTTTTATATATTCATTCCTCATGGTTCGTTTACAATTAATTAATCTCTACGATCATTGTTGTGCATGCTATACAAGGCAATTAGAATTAAGGTTATATGTTTTGATAAATTTCTTAATTATGTGATACACGTGAATTTTTATAATTTACAATTGTAATTTTACTCAATATTTTTTGCATTTATTATAATATACAATATTATAGATTTTCATAATTATTTACAATTATACAATCTCCTATGCATAAATTACATTAATTCTATAATTCAACATTTATATTTATAATTTTATATCAATTATTTATCGTACATAAATTTAATTATTCCCGTGCAACGCACGGGCGTGATACTAGTAAGTTTATAAAAGTATAGTACATATGATGGACTAATGATTCAAGATATTGTTTATTTTAAGGAAAGAAATTAAACAAACTACTTGTATTTGTAAACATATTAAGGCAATTTGGATATCAATATGGGCCCCAAGGATGTTACACATTAATTGCTTTTGATAGGCTCAAAACCTTTTTTTTTTGACAAAAAAATAAAAGTATTTTTTTTTCCAAAGTAACATGGTTATATTAATTAGACCAAGTAAACTTCTTGTGTGCCCATAGTTTAAAAGATCATTACTAATCCGACCTCAAAAAAGATCATTACTAATCAAAGTCACCTTAAGCCAACTTCCTCTAAATGAAAGATTATCTAACCCTCTAAAGAAAATTATCCAAATATATCGGAAAAACAACTACTTATTCTCATAAGCAGGGGTTAATTTGGTTCTTAAAACCTTATGAATTCGTTGCTGAAGTGACGTTCAAATTGAGTGACTGCAACTTTTCGACCATGGAAATTCAAGATTTTGACAAGTCTGGATCCTTTGAAACTCGGACCTACTCAACGTGATTCCTCACACTAATTTTCAAAGCTTGTTTCACAAATTAAAGTTTCTTCGAAGAAAAAAGATATTCAAAAAAAATGTATGTTTCAAAAATTAAATAAAGAAGTTATCCGGAGGGAAAAAAGAAAGAAAGAAAAACATTTCTTTATTATATGGATAAAAACATAATTTGTAAGAAAAATCGATTGTCGGATAAGTTATATCAAATAGCACCCAACTATGATCTATCAAAAGTAAATTAACGGATGAAATAAATTAGAATTGAACTTATATTGAATCAGTGTTGTGTAACTGAGCCATCTATTTCTCTCTTGACAATAATTGAATAATCATAGTATTAAAGGCAAAAGAATTATTAACATTCCACATAGTTGAGCACAAGACGAGTGACAACATCTAACTCCATTGTCTAGCATTCAAGTTGCCGTAGGAAAAAGGAAACTTTCGAATAAAATTAAACGTGTGGACATAAATAGTCCTGCCTTATCAATGACTTGAACCTCCATCCATCTCAATAAAGAAAAACTATCTTTTCAATAGGGACAAAAATGAAAAAGTTTTAATTTCTTATTAAATAATAACATTATTAAATTGGGTTTCTACTTGATTAATTAATATCCTTTTCTTAAATTAAATTAAATAATCCAACTTTTAATTGGTTGGCTATGTTCAGTTTTACTGGGAATCTAACAGTAATGTCCTTCTCATTTGGGTCACTTTCCAATCTGAAGGTTACATTAAGTTAAAGAACCAACATTCTCATAGTATGGCTCCACCTTTTCAAGATTTTTTCCAAAAAAATAAAAAATAAAAAAATGAACAGTGTAAATTTTTGAATTTTAGCAGTTACTTTAATTTGAAATTGACTGCTTGAGATGAAAATGTTGTAAAATAAGAGAGGGAATAATTGAAAATTTTGAAAGAATGAAAATACATGTACAGAGAGAGGGAGAGAAGCATTTTCGGTAATATGGGCTATGGACAAACTTTAGGGGAAGGGCCCATTAAGAAAAGGACATGAAATATCTGTAAGGTGGTCCTAGGTGGTGCGGTGGGCAGAGGGTGGCCCTGGCCACGTGGGAGAGGTGGTCCAGATGGGCCTTGAGGTGTTCAAAACGTGAAACGTGTCTAAAAGTGATGGTTGACAGACTGTTCCGGAAAATGCCATCGAAGATGGGAAAATGTTATGGCTAGCAGTATCTCTAGTATACTCGATAAATTCTAATTTACATGACGATTAAATTGATAGATTTCTGGTTTACCTCAAGTGAATAGATGATATGACTCCAAAATTGTTCTCCAGTGGATTCCATCGTCAATGTGTAATATTGATTACGTGATGAAAGTTATTAAGTTGTCTAAAATTTACTTAGCAGTGTACCCAGATGCATCTGCGTTGCGTTCAGTTAGCCAAATTAAAACACGGACTGTTTCAGTTCACTCGATGAGCTAGATGTATCTCGCTAACGAATGACGACAAAAAACAATAAAATTCATGCAGCAATATAAAAACAGTAAAATAAGCACTACACACAAGATTTTTAATGTGAAAAACCCCACATGGTGAAAAATCACATGATTGTCGCCTACGAGCAAAAACCAATCCATTAAATTCCAACGAGTTTAAATCTTTACAAGAAAACTAAAGGCTAGTTTACACATAAACTAAGTAACATCTAAGAATATGAAAACACTCCGTCTTCTCCTTAGCATGTAATGCATGCCGGCATCCCGTTGCTCATCAGTAGCCTTTTGTAACCGCGATCCTGCAACAATTTGTACTCCCGTGACAGTCTCTTAGTGTTGGGGTTCCTTTACTAGTGGTTGGACTCTTCCTGAAGATTTAAAACCTCATCCAAGATCAGTTGTGGACTTTAAAGCACGTGCATGTCAAATAATCCTTGAAGTTTACAATAGATCTGATGTTAGATGTGGATGGAGAAGTCAAGAATTTACCACCTATTGTTCTATGAAGCACACGAAAATTATCATGATGGTAGGCGTGTAAAATAATGGCCGCAATGAACTTATTTGACTCATCTTAATTATATGTAAGTTAATTTTTTGCTACAAAAGAAATTTTATTGTATATAAATTCCTACAAAATAATAGAAGAATATTAAGTGTAGGATTCTAGTAAAGATAGTAAGTAAATAAATATAATAAAAGAAATATAATTCCAACTTACAATAAACTCATGTGAACTTACCAATTTGTAAAGAAGTAGGATCTTAGCATAAGTGATAAGTTGGAAAATTTAAAGCCCAAGAAATATACTCGGTGTGTGATTTCAATTAGAGTCCTCTGGGAATCACAACTCTAAGTAACAATAAATCACATGCTAAAATAATTCAATTAAAAGTCCAAGAACATTCTACATGTGATAAAAATTCAATTTAGCTTGATAAAAATTAATTAAATAAATTTTAATTAAATTATAATTTATCATGTATGGAAAAATAGAAATGACAATACATTAACTTATAAAAAAAATAAGCTAATACGTGACAGAAGTATTTAACTTATATAACAATACACATTGCAAGACTGAAAGTAATTTATTGATATTGAATTGATCCAATATCTATATAGATATATGTTAGTGTGTGTTTCCAAAATATATCATTTAATATTGAGTGCAATTTTGTTAACACGATGAAATCATTTCGAACGACATGCCATTTTAACTTGAAAATGCATTGTCAGCATTGATTGGAATGCAAAAAAAAGTTGGTAAGGATGGTGTGGAGGGGAATTTATTTTAGTCAAAGGCTACATAGTACATAAGATGCTTTTTTCCTTTTGTTTTCTTGGATGGTCCTATTTTTGTAAGGTAGAATTGAGAGCTATTGTATCTCCTTTTTGTGTTCGATTCAATCATTTTTCATCTTGCAAATTTTTGAATGGATCTTGCTTTAAATAGTCTGACTCCTAAGGCGAGTTCATTGTACAAGAAAGAGCCGTGATATTTGAGCCCATGCATTTGAATTGCCGGGCCTGTGTTCCAATGCAAGGTGATAGATCTTGGGCTGTTTCATTTCCTCGTAACATAGCCCACCATCTCTAGTGTTACTATTGGGCTACAAATTGGGCCAGCGGACAACGATAGCATCGTATATAAAAAGCCCATAAGTTTTCGTAGTGGCTTCCGAAACCCAAAATGAAAGAGAAAAAGGAGATCCACAAACTTGTGATGTGTTTGATAAAGATATTATGCCATTTGATGATGGAATAATCATTTTCCTTTATAGCAACTAGTTGTTCATGTCTAACTTGCTGACGGCGATTGAGTTAATTTCATCCAAAGGGGGGAGATTGGTTGACCCCAACAATGGAGACACGGTAGATGAATAGACATATGAGGAGCTATTGTTTGCTAAAAGTCGAGGATCGAATTTGTGATCCCTAGAAAATAATTTGAATAATATAATTTTAAATCACCAAATATAAGACAATAAGCTCCATCATATACACGATTAACAGTTAACATGAGTTGCACGTTATTTTGAGAGTCTCTAAGAAGGTTAGATAAATCGCTTTGTCGGTAATTTATTCCTTCAACAACAACTTGACCTTTGCATCTCTCTATGTTTTTACACCTCGTGAAGTTGTAATGAATCATTCTAAACATGCTAAATACAATATACAAGGAGCAAAGGAATAGAAAAGTTATATTAGATATTCATAAGAGAAACATTTATTGCTAACATCAAAATTTTCTTTTTCCTTATCCTTTCCTTTTTTTTTTTTTTTTTTGTATTTTTAGCATGCACAGAGGGTGCATTATATTCCAAGAAATATATTTCAAAGCTATAATTTGTCCAATTAATTATTATTGATGGATAATGAATTATGAAATTGTTGTCGTTATTCAAAACTTCAATAATATTAAAATTTATGAGAATTTTCTAATATTTACTTGTTCATCTTTTCAATTCAACAAACCAAAATCAAGTGGGTTCAGTGGGTCCCCCACATACAACAACGAAAGGGGCAGAAGTTTCAATGGCCACACTTATTGATCAAATTCTGTTTTTTAATTAAAGGTTGCTTTGCCAGCTAGGAGCAAAAAAGGGCTCACTGAATGGAATTCTTAGATTTATAGCGAAACGAACAAGCCCTAAGTCTCCTAAACTTTTCAGATCCTTCAACGTTTGTTTTTTAATGAATATCTTGGAATGCTCTTCTTTTTCATTTCATTTCATTTCTTTTTTTTTAATTCTTTTTCAATTTTCAAAGAAATAAACAGAGGAGAATTTAGGATTTTAAAAATAATTACATGGGTAATTGTGTCCAAAAATGATTTCCTAGTCAAGCCACTTGAGCAATTGTTTAAGACATAGGATGGTGTTTGTTTTGTAAGAAATATTTTACAAAAGATAGCCCCTTTTAGAAGGGGGAAAGATTGAGCTCAAGAATCAATCTACAAGACTATGAACAATTTGACACGTAGATTAAAATACTAAAAAAGTAATAGAAACCCTAAGGGTGTGTTTGATTGGGAGAGTTTTCCACGAAAAAAGCAATTTTTCCTCATTTTTCCATTTTTTCCGGTTGTTTGATTGTATTTTTTTCTGGAAAATGTTTTCCAATTTTTCTCGAAATTCGTTATTTTGCTTATTTTGGTAGAAAACGTTTTCCTTGGGAAGGAGATGGTTTTTTTGGGCGAAAAACTTGCCTTTTTTTAATGGATAATCTGCTTTAACCATAAAGATAAGGAAAATGATCAAATTTCATGAAAAAACACAAAAACAAGGAAAACAATACTATTTTCCAACTTATAAATTAATGCAATCAAACATCTATAACTACCATTTTCTCTAGAAAACATTTTCTCACAATTCATTTACCTTGAAAACATTTTCCTTTCAACCATTTTCCGACTTTGTAATTAAACACACCCTAAATAAAAAAGAACACTGCACTTTCGAACTTTCATCTTTCTCATACAACTCTGAGGAAATGGATTTAATCTTTACACTCTTAACCACGGCCGCCTGCCGCCCCTATAAGTTTTAGCCTTGTTCAATAAATGTTGCAATGTTTGAGTACAAGCAACAACTAAGGAGGCGTTCTGTTTGTTTTGTATTTTCTATTTTCATTTTCGAAAATATTTTTGTGTTTTTTATTTTTATTTGTTGTTTTGAGAAAATTAAAAATGCGTTTTGTTTATTTTTTTGAAAAATTATTTTTTAGAAGAGAAAATAGAAAACGTGTTTGGATTATATTTTTAGAAAAATACAATTTCGTATAATAAAAATTACAAAAAGGTGTTAAAACTTTTCAAAATATTCAAACAAGGCCTCATCTTCACCGACCCTACCCCCACCCACGCCTTCTTCTTCCTTTTGCAGTCGTCGGCGATTGATGACCACTTGCGAAGGTGGTTTTCCACCTTCGCAGGTGGTTCTCCACCTTTGAGAACCACCTTGAGAACCATCTTCGCAAGGTGGTCCTCGAAGGTGGAGAACCACCTACGCATGGTGGTCCTCCACCTTAGAACCACTATTGCGGTGGTCCTCATGTGGAACCACCAGATCTGGTGGTCAAATCGTCATATTTGGTGATTTGACTTTTCTGGCGGTGGCCGAGACTGAAATGCACACAAAATAAAATTTGGGACTCAAATGTAATAAATATAAAATTTAAAATTCGAAAACGCATTTTTCTTATTTTCGATATTTAACATACAAGACGCCGAAAACGTTAAAAAGACGTTTTCGTATTTTCTATACAAATCTTGAAAACGATTTCGAAAATGTATTTTCCAAAACAACAAATAGAACGCATTTTTAATATTTTTAAAAACAGAAAATTATTCAACAATAGCAAACAAAACGCCCCATAGATTTTTCTGATATGTGTTTGTGATCTAGGATCCAACATTATTTCGTGGACTATCAAAAGTCAACCACAATTATAATGGATAAAACTTCTTTTGAGGCGGGTGGTGGGGTGCGCATTACGTTATAGGGTCGATCATAAATATGCACCAAATGAAAATTAAAGACTTAAAGACTCTACATATTTGTTGACATGTGATGTGAGTTGCAGAGATGGGCCTCATAATCACAGCAATTAAGGCAACTAAACCAACCACCCCTTTGTTCGGATATGTATTATTGAGACACCAGTCACACCACAATTTGTGCATGAAATGGTTCATAATTTCCGCAACTTAATCTTGACACAATTATGGTTAATATTAACTTTCATTAAAGTACAATATTAACGTGTATAATGTTAAGTACATGTGGACTTATGAATTATGATGGTAGATTCTCTACTAATATTGATCAGGATATTAACTCTCCATTAACTTTGCGTTGCTTAAGTACAAATCTACCAGTACCTTGTCTTGTTCGCTATAAATACCCACCCTATTGGAAGAGGGACATAGAAAATTATACACAAGCCAAAAGTAATATCCTAGATACAGAAATAGAATTAATTATTAGAGAAAATGCCAAATATGTCAAGGTTTTAAAATATAAACAGAAATTCAACAATTACTTTTAGAAATGACCAATCAAGCAATAATTTTATTTTCTAATTAGACCAAAAAGCCCCTTCTCCCACTCCACCCCACCCACCCCAATCCTAGATATAGAAATAGAATTAGTTATTAGAGAAAATGCCAAATATGTCAAGGTTTTAAAATATAAATCCAAATTCAACAATTACTTTTAGAAATTACCAATCAAGCGATAATTTTATTTTCTAATTAGACCAAAAAGCCCCTTCTCCTCCTTCCTCCCACCCACCACACCCCACTCCTTACTCACACATACTAGATGTGCTTTGCATCTTCTCCAATTCACTTCCTTCCCTACCCACTCAACTACTTGCAACTTCTTCCTACCACCCCAACCACTGATCTCCTCCTTCCTCCCACGCACCGTCCCTAACCCAAATTTCCAAGCACCAGATTGGTAAAACCATGGAATGCGGTTCTCCATTTTCTCTATGACAGAACCATGCCATAGAAGACGAGAACCAAATGTAGTTATATGACCAGCGCTGAAAAAGATATCGATGAAGATGACCTACACCAAAAAACATATAGGAGAAAATGACTTCATGTTGTTGAGATGAAGGATATATATGGGAAGTTAAATCAAAATTGTTGCTATTGTTGGGTTTTTAAAAAATAAGTTGATGTATTTGGGATTTAGAAAAAGTAACTTGATATATTTGTCTTTCACTTTAATTATTAATCTCATTGTCCTGATGACCTGCTTGTCATCACTTTAAAACACCATATATCAGAGGTGGAGGAAGGAAGTGGACTGTGCTATAACGCAATTTGTCCCAATGCAAATTTTCCTTTCCATTCCCCCATATCCCATCTCACTCTTATTTTTAGCACTTAGTCTAATTATCAATCTTTTACCTAAGTGTTGGACTAATATAACTTGTATGTTACAAAATATATGTGAATATATAATTTCAATTTGAATATTGCAATTTATCAAGTCAATTTATGTGTATATACTAGTATTATGCCAGTGCGATGCACGGGGAGATTATGAACTGTTTAAAAGAACGTTAAAACTACGAATTAAACAATGAAAATATATGAAAATATTTTGATCCCCACGCATATTTTTGTAAAAGAAATCACATATGGTTTATCATAAATATGAGTGATTTTTGTTGTAAACCATATGTGGTTTACTGTGAGGGTATAACCGGCAGAGGTTCTAGAAAATGACTGTGAAAATGTATTAAAATTTGAATTAAATAAAAAATTTATTTTTTGATCATTGAACCCCAATACACATTACCCGTAAAAGCTATTTAAAACTATTATTTTAACATGGTAAAAATAAATAAAAAATATTTTTTATTTAATATTTTTAAATCAATAAAATAAATTTATTTAAACAAAAACTTGCTACCAAGGTAATGCTGTACCAAGTTGACATTCTAATTTCTATTAATTATATATATATATATATATATATATATCAAAAATTAAAATGTATATAAAAAAGTTAATTTTTATTTCTTAAAATAATTCAAGTATCATTGTAATTTACAACTTTGACTTTATAATATCATATTATATTTTCATTAATACTTGTACATAGTTCATTTTAAATTATATTTATAATTCACAAATTAAAATTTATATAAAAAATTAAACTGTACATAAAAAATAAAATAAGGAAAAAACACTAAATAAAGAAAGTAAAATAAATTAAATAAGAAAAACAAAATAATAAATGTACATTTAATGTTTTTTTTTCAAAATAACACTTTCTTTTTTTAGTTTTAAATACATACGTGGCAACTTGGCATTGCGCGCCAACATGATACAGTGCCTAGTTGATACTCCAATTTTTTTAATATAAAGATTATTATCATAAATTAATTAATACTAGCTGTTTCATCCGTACGTTGCACGGGGATAAAATTTTCAACTAATAACGTTATTGATAGATGTTAATGATATTAACATAAAATCTAAAAAAATAATAAAAATAAAGAATGAGTTACAACAATAAATTTAAAGAATTTAAGTTGAAACAATTCTATAAAAATTTCTATAGAATTTCCCCTATATTTCATACTAATCCATCGTACAAATATGCAAGGAGCACCTCACGAAAATCCACACAACTTAATTTACTATTCTCCATAGAATAGTAACTTAATTAGCATTTGCACCCGTGCTTTGCATGTGATAATAATTCGTGGCAGCAATTGTCATAATAGATTACATTTTGTTCATTGTAAGATTAATCTACTTATGTAAACCCAAAATAAAATGACATTAAATGTTATAGTTATTAAAATAACCATACTAAAATAACTCTACTAACATTCGTAGATCTCATAATTTTTTCCTTAAAATTATTTTACATTTTATTATATGCAATTATAAATTTTGAGAGATATTAATTATTATACATCAGTATGATGTATGTTATTAATAATTAATATATAAATAATGATTTTTAAATTTTAATTATGAAATATAATCAGTATAAAGATATATTATAAAAACAACAATGTAATCAGTACAGTCTGACATACCCTAAACTGTTCTTTCCACGTTGGGAAACACTTATCCTCGTTCCGACCCATCCTCATTTACTCTGGGCTGAACGCAAATGATATAAGAATTACAAACTTCTATGCCCCGTTCCCACCCCCGCCCTGCTAGAAAATTCTCATCCGTGTCAATGCGCCATCATGATAGTTTAATCCAAAACTTTTGTTTCGATAATTTATTTCTTTAATAAATACATTCTAAATATATTAAACACATATATTAACATATTAGGTATAAACTTACTAATTTAACATATTCGACATATTAAATATTGAATGATTTGATATAACATTTAAATTAATTTGGATAAGACAAATAAATTGAAATATATGTGATTAATACTTAAAATATACAATCTAACTTATTATACTTAAAATAAAATAAAACATCAACAGGGAAAATTCAGTATAAAATAAATAATTAAAGTAAGTAGGATTCTTAATATTTATTTAGGAGACAGAAATTTAGATAAATATTTAATATAGTTGAAAGCCAATTAAAATATTCTAACCGAGTCTTATAATTTCAATAATTGATTGAGGTGATAGCCAATTGTTTAAAAAGAATTCTTAGATTTATTCCCCAACGAAAGCGATATATTAAACTAAAAATTATTATATAATTGTTGGTTCGAGTAGAATCAAAATAAAAAATATTACTATTTGAATACCTATTTTTGGAGCTTGTTACTTAAAAAAAGAAAAAAATATGGAGCAGATCCTTTGAAACACCCGTAATTATACAGAAAAAAGTAGTATTTTGTCGTCAACTGTAACTCAAAAGAAATATTATAGAAAATATAAAAACATATGAGAATAAAAAAAGCATAATTTCAGAAAAAATGAAATTGAAAAAGTAAATAAAGTTAATTAGGGACTAATGATCACTCGAATTACTTTACAATAAGATATAATACCCCAATTGTAAGAATCCAAAATCTTATAGGCGTTAACTTAATTTTATTTTAAAATGCATAAAAATGCAAATTAATTTCGTAAGCATATTTTTCTTTCCGGTAACAATCTAATTAATTTTAATTATTTTTCATTTTTTGCAATAATTATGTTTCCCCATTTTTAGCAATTTAATTAATTTTGATTAATTTTCGTCTAATAAAACTATCTCAAATTTTATCCAATGAAAATATATCCAATAAAATCTGAGAAATATAATTAATTGTAATTAATTGTAGTATAATTAATTGTAATTAATTGTATTATAATTAATTCTAATAAAATCTTTTTTTTAGCTAATTCTTTATAGAAATAATTTATTATTTCTAAATAATTAGTATTTTAACCACAATTTTAAGAATTGTATGAATATAATTTTAAAGATATTTTACAATTAAAAAGATATCTTCCATGTAAAAAGATGTCTTTCATTTTTTAGGGAAAATCTCGCCAACCATGGAAATGTAACTAATTATAATTATTATTTATCTTTTCATTAATGTTATATTTATGTTTTAGCAATATAATTAATTTTTATTAATTTCTTTCCAACGAAATTGTGTCAATTTTTGCCAATTGAAACCAAATCCAATTAAATTACAACAATATTATTAATTTTAATTAATCGTAATATAATTATTTTTAATTAATTTTTATTTTTAAATAATTATTTATGAAAAGAATTTATTATTTCTGTGATAATCATTTTAATATCGGCCGACTTACTTTACAATAAGATGTAATGCCCCAATTCTAAGAATAAAAATCTTATAGGTGTTAACTTAATTTTATGTTAAAATACATAAAAAGATAAATTAATTTCGTAAGCATATTTTTCTTTCATGTAGCAATGTAATTAATTTTAATTATTTTTCATTTTTTGAAATAAAGTTATGTTTCTATTTTAGGAAAATTAGGAAAAATCTAGTCTACATTGGCAGTCTAATTAATTTTAATCGTTATTTATTTTTTAATTAATGTCATTTTTATATTTTGGAAACATAATTAATTTTTATTAGTTTTCTTCCAACGAAACCATATCAATTTTCGCCTACTAAAACCAAGTCCAATTAAATCTTAACAGTAGTATTAATTTTAATTAATTGTAATAGAATTCGTTTTAACTAATTATTATTTTTAGCTAATTATTTATGAAAGGAATTAATTATTTATAAAATAACTATTTTAATATCATCACTTTTAAGAATTGTATGAATTTAATTTTGAAGAAATCGTGTAATTTAAAAGATATATTACAATTTAAAGGTTTTTTTTCATTTTTTAGGGAAAACCCCCAGTAATTTAATGATTTCTTGCATTTTTTAAATTAATTATATTTTTCGTTTTAACAATGTAATTAATTTTTTATCAATCTTTGCCCACTAAACCCATGTCTAGCTAAATATTGGCAATAGAATTTATTATTTTAATTAATAATAGTTTAAATAATCATAGTTAATTTTTGTATTTAATTTAATTATTTCTAAGAAATAATTAGTTCCAAAATAATTTGCTTGATAGCCATAATTTTAAGAATTATATGAATCCAATTTAAAAAATATCTTACAATTGAAAAGATATCTTGGAATTTAAAAGATATAAATATATATTCAATAAATTGATCTTATACATTTATTTTAATATTTTATTTAAAAATTAAATAAATTGTAATTTTTTATCCCATCAAAATTAAATTTTAGTGAAATCACTAATTTTAATTAATTTTCATTCATTAGCTAATTATTATTTTTAAAAATAATAAATTCTTTCTAAAAATAATAAAAGGTCCAAGCTAAGTTTTTAATTTTCATGTTACATATTTATTTTAATTTTTATGTAAAAATTTAATAAATTGTAATTTTTCATCGCACAAAAAATTAAATTTTATAGAAATCGCTAATTTTAATTAACTTTTATTCTTTAGCTTATTATTTATAAAAATAATTGATTTTTTCTAAAATTAATTATTGGGTCCAACGTAATTTTCAAATTCTTTAGTACCCATTGGGGATCATAGTAGTGAATTTTGTCTCAAACTTGAGCCAGTTGCTGATAAGTTTTTTTTTAAATTTTTTTGTAAAACTTTAATGAATCGTAATTTTGTAGTGTAAAAAAAATTGAATCTTAGTAGGATTGTTAATTTTAATTATTTTTTGTTTCTTAGTTAATTATTTAAAAAATTATTAATTATTTCTGATCTTATTTTTTAATTTTAATGTTAAACTTTTATTTGAATTTTTATGCAAAAATTTATTCAATGGTAATTTTTATGGCATAAAAATTAAATCTTAGTAAAAACCTGTTAATTTTAAATAATTTTATTTTTTAAATACCAAAATTATGAAAAAACAATCAGTTAAAAATTCATTCCAATTCTCGGAACACCCTTATATTGTTTGACACATAAATATATATTAATTGAAGATTTGATAGAAAAAATAGAAAAAAATTGAAATTTGTAATATTTGAAGGAAAAATATATAATACTTTTCCCAATAAACTAAATTATAATTGATAATAACAGAAGCTAATAAGGTAACAAATTAAATTTGTTATTTGTTATTGAAGTTTTGATGTTAAAGTGCAAAATAATGAAATATCTTATTATATTGGAATTTTACGCACAAACATCAATTAAGTGTCGTAACAAATTATTAAAATTTTTTAATCTTATTACATCAGTAGTTATTAATCTATATTAATATCAATTTATATTTAAGTTGGGTACTAATTTATATATTTGGGGTAAATTTTAATTTTTTTTTAAATGAAAATTTATATATTGATAGTATACTTGTTTTAAAGCTCTCATCAAGTCGAGCAAAATAGAATAAAAAATTATTATGTTTTATATGTAGAAAAAAAGAGAGGAAATGATAGAGATAATATTTAGATATTATGAGATGAGGTAAAGTAGGGTAGAAATAATTAAATAAAATCTCTATACATTAATATTAATATATTATGGAAAAAAATAAAAGAGAGTTGGATATGGATTAGGAAAGAAAAAATAAAAAGAGTTTATTTTAAGCGGGAAAACGGATTTACGACAATAAAAAATATAATAAAAAAAACCTCATTTTCTATATATATAAATTATTCTATATATAGATAGAAGTTTATATTAGGCAAATTCAATAGGCGGGAAAAATTAAGAATGTATTTTAGAGGGAAAAAAGGCTGCTTTTATATATATATATATGATTAATAAATAATTAATTAATAACTAAAATTGTTATATAAGTGACCAAACATCGCAATTGATGTTTAGCCACGTTTGGCTGAACATCACGTGTGATGGTCGGCCACTTTTGGCCGACCATCATGACGTGTGTTTGGCTAAACGTGATTAAACATTGCAATTGGTCTTCGGCCACAACTTGAAATTGCGGTGTACTTAATTAGTGGGGATAATTTTGACATTTGTTACGGTGATATTTTGACCTGTGGATGTATTGAGTAAGTTATAGGGTGTGTTTAGCCGATGCCTTTATGTATTTGCTACAAAAGTACGTTTGTTCATCAATTTGAATTTTTTTTCTTTTTTCAATATATGCCTAACACATTGGCACTATCAACGTGACACTGTTCAACTTGGCACTTCTATTTTTATTAATAGTATGATATGAAGTATGATTTCAACCATTGCAATGAGTATAGATAAACTAAATTTCAATCATTTTAACTTGTATATATAGATAAATTAAATAACTGTATATGAAATCTTATTAGTTAAGTGTTAAATCTCCAGAAGATTATAAATTATATATTCAAAACATACTTAAAACATTAAATTCGCATTAATTAAATTAATTATTTTTTAAATTACAAATCCATGTTAAATTAATTATTCAAAGGTTAAGTCTGTTTTCCTTACATTCAAAGAAATACGTATATATTTTTTTTGTTAATCAATAATCCGAGCTTTTAAAAAAATTAATTTTTTTAAGTAAAAAAAAAAGTTTAATATTAATGATAAGATTCTAATGTATTTCTTCAAACCCTTATACGTTATTATCCCTTCCCTTATATAATAAAAATCAGAGCTTTTAAAAAAATAATAAAACACTATTGCATTGCCATTTTTTATAAATGTTTATTAAGGAAACACGTGTTTCCTTAATTATAAACGTGTTTCCTTTTCTTTTTTTTTTTTATAAATGCCTGTTTCCTTAATTGATTAATTATTAAATCTTATTATTAAGAAAAAAATAATAAAATTTTTTTTTCCTAGGCGGGAAACTATGTGTAAAAACACATATTGGTGGATTAGCTTTTATATATTAGTATAGATTATTAAGGATAACATTGAGTTGACCATTCCTAGCCTAGTAGCACCACTCCAGTGGACTACAATTGAGAAAGATTGTACTTGTCATCCAAGATTGTATCTTGTACAAATTTGATTTTGTATTATCTCCTCTAATATTTTAGATATCAATTGTAATTAGTTAGGATTTGTTTCTCTAATTGTTACCTTGTATCTTGTATTTAAGGATTCTATTATAAATACTTTAATCGTCACCATAAATTGTTCCATCTCAAGTTTTAGCATGTTATCAGAGCATTGAATCTCAAATGAGACTTTGAATGTTTTTTTAAGCTTGGTTCATGGCTCTTGCTCCTTTCGCTTTCTTTATTCTCTTTTCTCCTATTCTTCACAAACTACAACCTCTGTTGATTGCTTGTCCCTAAGTTTCTTGAACTTGGTTCTCCTTTCTCTTTTTTCTTTATTTTCTCTTCATTATGTCTCAAGTCTCCACCACCAACGACCACCAAGTGGTGCCAGTCACTCTACTAGTTACTCTGTCGGCTTCTCCTCTCTCCCATCTGCCTCATTTCACTTTCTTGAAAATACATTTTCCATGAATCTTCCTTTTCGTTTAACTTCTACCAATTTCTTTTCCTAGAAGTTAAAATTCATTTCCTGATCTTTAGCTTCAATCTCTTATGCTATCTTGATGAAACCCCATAACCGTCCTTCGAAACTCTTGATGTTAATGGTACTCCCACCTGATACGTAGGAGATACGTGTGGAATAACTGCAAGTGCATTGGTCGAAGCAAGTAATAAAGTAGACTTGGTTAGAGTTTGGGTTATCGTATCCACATGGATTGGTATTTGTATGGAGCTACCTATTCTAGCGTCAAGAAAAGAAATCAATTAAAAACACACAATCAAAAGAATGGAAGTGACCAAACTAAGCTAACTAAAGCAATGAAAAGAAAGACATGAAATGGGTAAGAATGGGAATGAGCTTAGACGAAGTATAGTTGGGATTCATGAATTCATTCAACTGTGGCCTAATCAATTCAATGTCTAAACATAACTGCATACATCAAAATTTTTGACCCAATTGGACCAGGTCAATTTTTAATTAGCCCACTAAATCTTTTAATTGGGTTGATTTTAATTAACCCATGAAATCCATTTGGTCGGATTAATTCTAAGTTATTAATCCATTAAGACTTTTAAAACCCAAATGTCTATTAAAACCCAATTTTCAATTAAAAAATCATGGCCCATCCTATCTTAGGGTTTTGTTTAAATGACTTATTCAAACAAATTAGATAAGTCATTAGGGTTACAAGGCAACCTACAAATGCCTATAAATAGACCCTCAAACTCATTTGCAAAGACCCTAACAAGGGTCAAGAGGAGGAAAGCTGCAGAAGTTCCAAAATCAAGCTAAAGTCAAAAGGAAAGCAAGAAGAAGAGATATAAACATCTCATCAGTTCTTCAATTCAAGCCCAAGTAAAGGAGAAAGGAAGAAGAAGAGATATAAGAATCTCTTCAGTTCTTTGAATTGACAACGAAGCCGACCACTTCAAGATCAAAGCTAAATCTACATTCAAGTCCAAATCAAATTCTGGAGACAAAGCCCTCCTACAAAGCCAAATCAAAATCTGAGTTTGAAGAGCCAAGTTAAAGCTCTTCAACAAATTCACACCGTCAGCAATCAAGAGTTTTGAAGCGTAGGATCAAGCCACATGGCCCCTCATCTTCAAACATAGATCGTTAATTGGAGGAATGTACAAGTAAGAAGAATCAATCCAATACAAATTTTCAAATTCAATTTGTAACAATTCTTATTGTATTATTTTATTAATACAAAAGAAATTTTTCGTTATAATAACATAATGCACATTCTCAATGTTAGACCCGACTTTCCAAAAATAGATAATTCCTCTTTCGAATATCAAACTATCCTTAATCAATTGATTCAACTTACTATATTTCTGTGTTGATTGGAAATAAACTAACTGCATTACTTGTTGTGAAAGTAGCTCAAAGAGTCACCTAGGGTTAGATGTATATTTCTATCCTCTATAAAAACTCAGGGCGATTACTCCGGGTCTAAAGTGTGCACTTTCTCTCGAATAGATACACAATTCACAAAGCATTCAAATGGTGATCAATCATTCAAATGGAATTAAGCTCAAAAGCAACCACACAATGGCATGAACAAGCAATTGCAATGCCATAAACAAATACATTAATCAAACTAGGTCAAATTCCATTAATCATCCCGACATTACAATATCTAGCTCGTGGTGAAGATAATACAAAATATGAATACATTCAAAGTATAAATGGAAGAAAGCAAAGGAAGATACGATATATAATGGTTAGATTCTCCCTTTTAAGTTTGAATCCCCATCTTAATTGTTCCACGCTCTTCCATCATCTCTTCTTGTCTTCCTCAACTTCTGCTCCAAGCAATGATCTCCAATGCAAACCCAAAAGGAAAGAAAAGAAGAAAACCTAGAATTAAACTAAGCTAAGGAATTGAGAGTTAAGGATTGGGGATTTTTGGTGTGGTATTTGACCATAATTTATGTCTCTATTATCCCCAAAAGGCCCCCAATTTAATGGGAAAAAGAGGGAGAAAATCAAGAAAATAAAAGGGAAAATGCAGGCTACTAGTTCTGGGAGGGTTACGGCAAGTGGTCAACTTACCGTGTAAGTAACACTCTAAAGCATTTTAGTCGTTTTTTCTTCTTGGAAATTGCACCACGGTCTTCCAACTTTCAACTTGTTTACCTTGGTCCTCAACTTTTGACTTTTCTTACAAAAAGGTCCCAAATAAATTACATCCAAGGTCCTTCAGCTTTTGGGAAATTGCATTTTGGTCCCTGAACTTTTGAAATGTGACACTTTTGGTCATTTTTGTCCATTTTGCATTGTTCTCGTCCCAATTGAGGACATTTGCCTAAAAACATAATAGATACATATAAATAAGTATATATTCACTCGATCTAATAATAAATTAATCATTTAGAGATATAATTAAGTGTGCCAAATGCACACTTAACACCACCCTAACCCGGCTTTACTAACCTGGAAGTGCCAAGACCAATTGGTATTACATTCTGAAAATTACGAGTTGTCTGGTTGTTGGATTACTTAGACGTATCTGGATGGTGGTCAATTATAGAAGCAATTTGTTCACAATTAACTGAAGCGAGATATATCTGAGTTATGTTTCGATTAGAGCCTAGATATATCTAGTATATGATAAAAGGAACAAATACGTAAACAAGCAATCAACACAAGGATTTTAACGTGGAAAACCCCTCAGGGTAAAAACCACGTGTCTGTACCCTGCAAACAAACAGATCCACTAGTTGCCAAGAGTTTAAACCAGTTACAAGGAATTAAAGGATTGAATTACGCATAAAACAATCAAACAACTAAGATACTAGCGAAACCACTCCCTGATTTCTTTCTCAGTCTGTACTGTGAGCCAACGTCCCGTCGCTCTTCATCAACTCCTTGTAACTCCGCAACCCTGCCTGGACTTGCGCGGGTCCTCCAACGGATCAAGACTCCCGTGATGATCTAACAGCGTTGAGGCTCCTGTGTAGTGGATTCTGACTTTTCCTGAAGCTTTGAGCTAATTGACTTTAGTAGTGGACTTGTAGAACTCGATGCACTTATGATATCACATTAGGCACGATCACACACTTCAACTCTAAGTGCATGATGAAGCAAGTATGAACAAGTTGCCATGCATGCGTGTAGGTTATCACACGTTCCTTTGTTTTTCCTCTCAACATGCATCCCCCAAAAATGTGCATCCTCCGCCACCTAAATTTATTTACGTGTGTTGCTTCTTTTTCTTGCCACCCAAGTCATCTGTTCACCCATCAATTCCTATCTCAAGTTAGGTAGGATAAGATAACTCAAAGATAAAATAATAGACCTAAGAATTTTGAACTCAGGTTACCTTAATTAAAGTTCTTATCATGGATTTAAACACATGGCAAAGATAAATAAAAGATAATATAAAATATAAGATAAGTAAGGATAAATACAAAATTGAACTCTTACCTTATCTTGTAGATATTGATAACTCACCAATTAATAATATCAAGATTAAATAAAATATAAGATAAGCAAAAATAGATAATTGAAACCTTATCTTATCTAGTAGAGATTTTAAACAAAATAGGTGAGTGAATTAACTAGGTCAATTTTAGTAGACGTGTATAAGCTAGAGTCCCAACATGATTCTAAATAAATCACATGACCAAGCAAGTTGTAATTTAATCAATGTAACTATTAAAAGTGAATTAACAATTAAATTAATTATGTCATGCATGGCAAAAATAATTAATCATTAAAAGCACATGCATGAGGAAAAATAGAAATGTCAATAAAATAATAACTTATAAAATAAGTTAACACATTCCATTCTCATCTCCATATCTAAATCTGTAATCTTTCTCACAGACATAGCCAAAACTTCTCATGAAGCCTAGACCGAACTCGCTCAAATTTTCGCTAAATGTTCTCGATCAATCCTACGTTATAAAGCGTAAAGACAAACTTGTCAATCTTACTTGGACAAGCTTACCCGATACATCTGCTTCTGCTATGTTACTGCTATCTTTGGCATGCACGAATTGGTCATCCATCTGTTCGCATTACAAGTGAACTACTTGGCGGTTTCTTTTTATCGTCGAATTTGTGTTCATCTTTTAGTTGGGAATCCTGCTTATGTAATATAAGCCACCAATTCCCATTTCATATTTCTAGTCTAGAAAGTGATAGTCCATTAGAAACTATATTTTTCGATGTTTGGGGCCCAAGTCTGGTTTTGATGGATTTCCATATTATGTCGTCTTTGCCAATTATTATATGAAGCATGTCTGGTTCTGTATAAGCTGCTTAAATTCGACGCTTATGCTGTCTTTTTTAAATTCAAAATGCAAGTCAAAAATCTATTTAATTCAAAAATTAAATTTTTTATTCTAATGTTGGGGTGAAATATAATTTATTTATCTATTTGTTGTTATTTACTTCTATTGTGTATATATATAAATTTAAAAAGCATATTGATCCTAAGCACGCGAATTAATGAGATTGTTAACCATACAAGCAATCATAATTAATAAAATTAATTTTAAAAAAAGCATGCGAATTAAAGTTTTACTCCCTTCGTCCCACAAAGATATACTCATTTTCCTTTTTTATTCGTCCTAAAATATAGTCTACTTTATATCCATGTCTATATAATTTCTTTATTTTTCCTATTATACCATTATTTAACTAGTTATTGTAAACGTGCATTGCACGTTATTTTAAAATACATTCTAAAATATTTTTAAATTAGATAAATTTAATCAAAATATATTTTATTTATAATATATTTTTTACTTATATATTAATTATTTGATTCAATATATAATTTAATTTGCCAAGAGAAAAATTTTGGAAAAGATAAATTTAGTTTGTGAGAAATATTAACATGTTTAAAAGAACTCATAGTGTTCCCATGCCTTTATAAATTTCAATAAGATATTTTTCAATAAGATATTTTTCAATAAGATTTTTCTGAGTTAAATTTATTACTTAAAATAGTTTGCAATTTCTTTTTAAATGGTGCAAATTTTCTTTCAAAAACATGGCACAAATTTGAGATGGTTATTTGTGTTAAATATCTTAATTGTTACATACTGTTTGAATTTATTTATACAACTTAATTGCATAATAGTTAATCAAACTTCATCAATAACTTACTTTTCAAGAAGGAATTGATATTCAGAAACTTCTATTTGATAGTTAAAAAGATAGAAAAAAATCATTCTATAGGATTTGTTTTCCGCTGATTTCAATTTTAAAGTTATGTATTTTTTCATTTCATTTCGTTAGTATTTGATAGAATTAGTGCATGCAATCAACTCTATAGTTTTTCATTAAATAATGACGTCACATATATTTGAAACTAATTTAGGGAAGGATTTAGAAATTTTAATGATACGGTCAGAAATTTTAATGATACGGTCTATAATAAATAAAACAATTAATTGGTTAAGATTATATTGTACAATTTTTTCTATGTAAAATTTTAAAAAAATAAAAATAAAAATTGGGTCGACACGGGCTACAGTCCTGCTTCCCAATCCCTAGATTGATCCCTGGAAGCTATCGTCAAAACTCATAGGAAAAATAACGAATGATAAACCAAAAAAAAAATTACAAACAATGAGAAAATGGAAAACAGAGTGACCAAAAAAATAATTTTATGTTAGTGTCAATTTTTTTTAACAAATTAAAAATTGTTCATTATTGCAATTTAGAAAGGCAATTGAAAGGGTTGTTTAACAATTTCAAAGCATGATGCAAATGTAATTTGATTTAATATGTTAGGGTAAAAATAGAAAAAATGTTTCCCATCATTTCTAGACTGTTAATACTAATAAATTGTTCGTAATTACAATTTAAAAGGGCAATCGAAAGGGTTGTTTAACAATTTCAAGACATGATGCAAATGTAATTTAATTTAATATGTGCAGGTAAAAATGAAAAAAATGTTTTCCATCCTTTCTAGACTTTTAAGAGTAGTATAGATGTGCATTGATATTAAGGGTGATAGCCTCCCTATTTTACTACTTTTTTATCCATTTTTATTCATTTTTTTGTCAAACCAATCACACCCACATATCTCATGGGGCCTACATGTACTTCACAAATTTGTACCATTCAACTCCACACATTTTCCATCCTCTTTTACATAAAAATTCATATAAAGACCATTAAAAAAAATCTATCCTATCACCTCCATTAATGAAAATATATTATCATCGTTTTAATGTATGAGGATATTTAAAAAATACAACTAAATTTTATTTTTTTAATAATATTAACTATACTTTTCTTAATCCACATAAAAGTCAAAATAGGTCTATCTTTATGGGACGAGGGGGCATTGATAATATTAAAAATTTCACAATTTTCTGTGCTTTATGCAATAATGTAACTAGTTTTCATAAAAAAAAATGAAGTCATCTTTACAGTTCTACAAATATTTATTTTTAAAAATTCAAAAATCATGTCGAAACATCTTAATTACAAAAAATCAACTGTCATTTGTACTGAGCCATTGCCCAGTACAAAATTTGGGTGATTGCCTGATGCCTATCACAATTTTTTTTCTTTAAAGATTGTTTAATGCATTACAATAACATTATGCACTTTATGTAATGCATTAAATATCATTACACATGCTGTGTAATGCATTTCAATAAATTTATAAACTTTGTGTAATCATTACAACATCATTACATATTTAAGATATTGCATTATAAAACCACTGCAAACTTTTCGTAATGTATGATAACACCTATAGATAGGTGTAATTAGGCTCTAAGAGCAAAACGATAAAGTTTAAAAAAAAACTATAGAATTAAGTCTAGAAAATAGAAAAAGGAAAAATTGAAATTTGGGGGCACAAACAACCCCAAATGGCCAAAATCGATCGTTCTTCACCACCAAGAGGCCATGAGTTATGTTTGTGTCTCCAATTCTCTTTTGGGAAGGTATCATTCACCTTAATCAGATACTAGACGCCGAACTATCAAATTACAATTATGTACATTTCGGTTCAATTAATCTTCGATCCACTCAATCGTCTGTTATACATTACTGTGTAATGGGCTTCAAAATTAAGAAAGTACATATATAATAAAACACCCGTGAGATCGCTTGTCAAGTAACTGGGCTATTTCCCATTGAAATCTAGGCATAACCAAAATTTGCGACCAACCTGATTCATGTGAAATTAGGTCGCGCGAGGGAAAGTGAACTCTTGACCTAAGGGTTACAGGACCAACTCGAATGTTCCTAAACTACATTGCGTTGACATTTAGCTTGATTTTTTAAAAGTGAAACTTAAAATTATTATTTTTCCTAATTTTTTCAAAAACTGAATGAAAACAGACTTTAAAAAATTGTATCTAAAATTGAATTTCTTGGAAAACGTTGTGCATCTAGCAATAAAGATAAAATTCGGTTCCTTAGATTAAACATTTTCCGCAGAAATTAAACCGATGAAACAAACCCTTGTTGATGCAAAATAGAAATTGTTAAGTAAGATATTTCCAATAATAAAAAAAAAGAATATATTCAAAAACACTTTTTACTAATTTTGTATAAAAAAATTGAATCCGTCGGTGCAAAAGTACAACAACACCTTTGAGTCTGAATAAAGAAATAAAACAGAAAAATAGAATTATTATTATCCAATGGGGCAGAGCCGCAGATAGTTACCGGGCCCCAAAACACCCATAAAAATTTTTTTATCCACTTGTCACAATTTAATAGCACCATAGTAATATTCTTACAACCTGACACAAAATCATACGGCCAAGAGAAAAATCAAGACCGAAAAATTTTGTCCCTCCACACCTACGAGCCACCCCTAAAACAAGTCAACTTGTACTATTCGAACCATACAATTGTAATTATTATTTTATTAATTAATTTCACATTACTATTGTTTCTTATCAAAATTTTTCTGAATAAAAAAATAATAGTCATCTATATTTACAAATTACTATTAAACATTTTTTCCATGTATTATATATATATATATATATATATATATGTGTGCGCGCGCGTATGTGTGTAAACGTTTAGCTTACAAATTCTCACCTCTCTTTCTTAGAGTTTTGTAGTCTTGTATCTAAATATTCATCCTAATAATACCACATTAAATACTTTACTATTGAATTTCATTGAGAAATGATATATGAGAATCAGAAGTAATTTATACACATGTGAAAATTTCTTTTGTTCGACGAACTCGTCACTTTGATATTGAATAATGTTAATCACGATTGAAGGGAATTTCTCTATGACAAAACAATATCACATAGCCGTCCGCCTTCACCAAAATTAAAAGCCACCGAATTCTTCAAAATTTTTTCAAAAGCTCTTGCTAATCTACCAAATTGTTTCATATCTTTTTAATCTTTTGTTCTTTCCATATATTCTTCGATCGAATTCACGGGATAAAACGGTATACTACTATTAATGTTCATATGTGAACATGGTAAATCAGCTCTTACACGAGAAAACCAATCCTTAACAAAAATAAACAAAAACCTATAGATTTGTGTACGGGAAAGGTTTAGTGAACTAAGGGTGGAAAGATGTGGCTAATTTGGTAAAGCACAAAACAAGTCAACAAATTTGCACTAGTTCAACCTCAAACGCCATAAATCGAATTATCTTTCTATCTTTAACAAAAATACATTAAAAATCCTTACATCATCTTTCTCTCCAACAGTGATAATTATAAAAGTCTTGCATCATTTGGCCTATATTAGCGTAGAATTCAAGTACCGCCTGTCTACTTTCCTTTAACCAGAATGTTCTTCTTGTAGTCAAGCAAGAAATGAGTGCGAAATGGATTTCACGTCTTATGTTGGATGATTCTTGTCGATTACTATGTTAATTTCAACTGGGCAATCGGATTCTTTGTCTGATCTGGGGTTCTTCAGATTTCTTCAAATTCTGCAGATTCTTCTACTGTGTTTCTGGTGAGCCTCTGACACACATGATTTACTTTTCCTCGTTTTGCCCCTTTTTATTGTCGACAAGTTGTTTGTCCAAATATCCGAATCAGCTTGCCAGAGTTCATGAATCTGTCTCTTCTTCTTCATCATCAGGTGGGTAATTTTGTAATTTACTAATTTTGGGTTCTGATTTCATCGGAATTAGTTGCAGAAATAATTTATCTTCTTAATTGAAAATTGGGAAATTTGCGATGTTATTCACCTTTTTCTGATTCCTGGAGTAGATGTTGAATTCAAAATCCGGTGATGTTTTCTTTTTTCTGATGATCTTAGGATGTCCCAATACTGCTTGAATTTGAGATGATGATTGAAATATGTCCATTGATTATTTGATTTTCCACTTAGCTTAAGAGTTAACATTGAATTGTGGAGTTTATTTTCTAATGGTTGTTCTTACTAGAATGAACACGCTTAGTTTGCAGGATTTAGCAGCGATTCATGCGTTGCATCATGGGTTGGCTAACAAAGATTTTCAAAGGTTCAAGTCACAGAGTCTCCCAAGGGCAATACGGGAAACACGAAGATCATACCATTTGGGAAGAACCTCGTATTTCAACGGTATTGTGGATACTGTTAGTTGTTGATCTTTGCCGATTTTTTTTTTTTTTTTTAATGTTATTCTTGTGCTAGATTTACAATTTTGGGCCTGAAATGTAGGATGCGTGGTCGGATTTTGATAGAGAAGAAATTGATCTTGCAATTGCAAGGTCTCTGGAAGAAGCAGACGAGTCTCTGGCTGATGAAAGTGTCTCTCTTGCAGAAGATGTAAGTATTGCTGAAGAAGATGAGAAAGAAGAGAAAGAAAAGAAAGAAGAAAATAAAGAAGATGAGAAAGGGAAGAAAGTGATTGGTAAGTCCAGCAGGACGAGAAACTTACCTTAATTCCCAATGTTTGGAGTTCTTGTAAGTTCTTTGATCATTTGTTGTCAAGTTACAACAAGTATATATAAGACTCGTTTTTACAACCCGCGTAGTTTATATCTACTTTTACTATGGTTAAATTTTGGTTAAAGAAGTTGCAACTCTAATTGTAGTGTTTTTCAGATAGTGAATCTCAATCTCACTTGGAAGAAGATGAAATGCTTGCAAAGGCTATTCAAGAAAGTCTAAACGTAGAGTCTCCACCTCGATATGATTATGGAACTCGAGAGGATTATGGAGGTTACCTTCCGTCTTTTCCATTCTACTATAATACCTCCAGCTTCAGGTAATTATTCTTTAATTACCTATGTTTAGCAAGAAGGCCCTGTAAAGAAAATGTATTTAGGATCCGTTTGGCACATTTGGCTTAAGAAGGCTTCTGGTAGTATAGCTTTTGTTAATACATGTTAACTTAAAGGGGCTTCGGTATAAACTTTATGTTTAGTTAGTCAAGTTAACAGTTAACCAAACACACACCAAGGGATAAAGTTACTTTGGGATCCAGTTTCCTTGCACCGTTTGGACATAATGTGGTTCTTGTTGTAGAATCTGTGCTGGCTGCAACCGTGATATAGGCCATGGAAGATATTTGAGTTGCATGGAGGCTGTTTGGCATCCAGAATGTTTTCGTTGCTATGCTTGCAATCTCCCAATTTCTGACCACGAGGTCTAGAATTAAACCTTTTATTTTTTGTTCTGATTAATGTTGTTTATTCTTAGATTCTTGATGTTTCTTGTTTTGTCCTAATCATCCGCAAACAAGTTTACCAACTGTTCTCTTTCATATTTGTTCCAGTTTTCGTTGTCCGAGAATCACCCTTACCACAAATCCTGTTACAAGGAGCTGCATCATCCCAAATGCGACGTCTGCAAGAATTTCGTGAGTATCTATTCTCCATGAATACTCTTAGTTAACACCATTCTCGTTCTGGATCTTGTGCAAGCAATTGATGTAGCGCGATCTCGAACGCTCACATCACCTACTTCCAACTTGTAGCACGGTTCAGATCGCGCCATATTAGGTGTTTGCACAAGATCTAGGGAAGTAGCGTGCACCAAATCGGGAGTATAGTTAACACTTACACCATAGTTAACACTTATGCCTGTTTGTTTTAACTTTTTTCTCCATCATCTTCGACCGATATAGATCCCGACAAATGCGGCTGGTCTTATCGAGTTTAGGGAACATCCTTTTTGGCATCAAAAGTACTGCCCGTCCCACGAACATGATGGAACACCTCGGTGTTGCAGCTGCGAGAGAATGGAGGTTGGTCAAGAAATTTATAAACATGATTAGTCTATAAGGAGCAATGTTACTGGTGCAACAAACTGTTTAATGATGATTGAAATTCTAACCTTGGCCTAAAAAATATTTGAATTTATTTCCCTAAAAATTTTGAAGGGAAAAGTTGGAATTTCAATCATCGTTGTACATGTTGTTGTACAATTCTATTGAACCAGTAGCATTATTTGTCGAGTTTTTGAGCTGCTTATTAATGGTTGGATTTTTCGATCAATGCAGCCAGTGGACACGAGATATCTGATTCTTGACGACGGCCGGAAACTATGTCTTGAGTGTTTGGACTCGTCGATAATGGACACCCACGAATGCCAACCCCTTTACCTCGAAATTCAAGAATTTTACGAGGGTTTGAATATGAAGTTGGAGCAGCAAGTTCCTATGCTCTTGGTTGAGAGACAAGCCCTAAATGAAGCCATGGAAGGAGAAAAGAATGTAAGATTTGTGTTTTACAAATGTTGTATTGCCACAAAAGTTTGAAACCTTTGTAATATGTTCGTCTTGTGTCTAGGGTCATCATCACATGCCCGAGACTAGAGGACTTTGCCTGTCCGAAGAGCAGACCGTTAGCACTGTATGTACATCTTTCACCAAAATCTTACTTAAAAATGCTGAACATAAGTTGTGAAAGTCTTCTTTTTTGCTTTCTTTGAGATTAAATTGGTGCCCATTTTTCCTGAAAATCCAGATCTTGAAGCGGCCGACAATTGGTGGATATCGGATAGTTGATATGTTTACTGAGCCTTATAGGCTAGTTCGTCGATGTGAAGTAACAGCAATCCTTATTTTGTATGGTCTTCCTCGGTAAGTGTTGTGTCCTTTGTTTCGTCTAAATAATTAAAACTTGCACTTCCATGGCTAAAAGAAATTTAACCTCGTTTCTGTGCAGGTTATTGAGTGGTTCAATCCTAGCTCATGAGATGATGCATGCATGGCTTCGGCTTAAAGGTGATTTGTGTCTTACTTAAAGAAAATCTTCGTCTCGATTTTCTTTTATTTTATTTTTTTCCTAGAGCTGAGTGGTGACTAGTGACCCCAGTGGCCCCACCCAGCTCTACCACTTTTCATGGACTTGGAGATTTCCAACCTCTCACCTTTGACCTTGAATTTGTATCACGAATAGTAGTGAAGCAGTCTCGTAGTCGTGACACACACTTGTCAAGTGCATGTTGGGTTAAGACACGTCTCTGGTGTAAAACGTTTTATCTCGTTTTTCTTCTCTAGTGTAAAGTGTAGATTATGGATGTTTTTGCAGGTTACCCGAATCTACGGCCGGATGTGGAAGAAGGTATCTGCCAGGTGTTAGCTCACATGTGGCTAGATTCGGAGATTGTTGCTGGCTCAGGCAGTAGTACAGCTTCTACTTCATCTTCATCTTCATCTTCCTCCACCTCATCGTCTACTTCATCATCATCGTCTGGATCTTCAAAGAAGGGCAAACGATCGCAATTTGAGAAAGATCTTGGCGAGTTTTTCAAGCACCAGATAGAGTCGGACACTTCGACGGCTTATGGAGATGGGTTTAGAGAAGGCGAAAAGGCTGTGCTCAATTACGGCTTGAAGAGAACGCTTGATCACATTCGGCTTACCGGAAGCTTTCCTTGTTGATTTCAATGGTGATTGGTTATGGATGTTGGTAAAGGTATAAAATAAAATGAATAAAGATATAAAGATTAATATTTAGTCATAGAAGTAAAGCTCTGGTTCTTGTAAGTTTTGACATTTTAGGCAGTTCTTGTTTTGTGTCAAATATTCATACGTGAAGGGATATAAGTGTTCATATTGGAATATTCTTCTTTCATTTTCATACTATTCTGAAAATATATAAAAATGATAAATTTATGTTGATCATGCTTTCGGTTTTGCTAGTGTTGCAATAACATTGGTGTCGACAGTCTATTTTTTCCCCACATCACAGTATAAAATGGTCACATTACTATTTCATGCCAATTTTAGTATTCATTTCAAACCATCGATTGATATTTTTTTACTAGTTAATTTAGTGAGAGTTTGTTTTTTTTTCATAACAAATAAGGGCTTTGTTACAAACCCAGCACTTCCAGCAAGATACAGCTCTCCTAAGCCTTAATGCATTCAGAGGAGGGCAGTGAGTGCAGAGAGAAACCAGCGTTGGGTTTGTAACAATTTCGGCCTAAACAAATATGACGGCAAAGAATCTCTCCCGAGTTCCCACTCTATTGTCTGCAATAAAATATGAATCTTTAATATTTCATTCTCTCTGATGTATTAGGTATCTTCTGTTGTCTGTACCAATTGATCCTCACATTAAAAGACAAAACCGATAGTCCAATGGTTGTGTAATGTGTATCCATCAACTATTTCTTTTCTTAGTCTTCTGCTAATTTCTTACACACAATCTAACACCAAGGACAAGTTCTTGCCGTCTAAACCTGGATTTATAACCTCACTTACCATAACAATCTAAGATCAAATCAAATGGCAGTTAATTCTCTGCTCTCAGTGTCTTCCTTGTTTCTCCTCTTCTCATTCTCCCTATTCACTGCTCAATCTTCAGACAATATGAACTTCACATGTTCCAAGAATTCAACCACCTCATGTGATACTTATGTTACATACAGAGTGAGACAACCTTATTCCGACCTAGTCAACATATCCCAACTGTTTCATGTTGACCGGTCGGAGATAGTGGCGACAAATAATCTTCCGCTGGAAAATGCTCGACTGGTGGCTGATCAACTCTTGCTTATACCAATCAAATGTGGTTGCAGCGGAGTTGGGTCGAGCTATTTCTCGAATGTAACATACGAGATTAAGAAGGACGACACGTTCTATTCGGTCTCGACTAGGGGTTTTCAGAACCTCACGGATTATCGAATGGCGATGGATATGAATCCCACATTGAAGGCGAACAATTTGACGATCGGCGAAAAGGTTGTCTTTCCGCTGCTCTGCAGTTGTCCTGGAGATGACAAGGGGGTCAAGTACCTAGTCACTTATGTATGGCAACCAGGCGATGATTTACTGTCCGTGAGTACTATGTTTGAAGCATTTGAGTTGGATGTTTTAGCAGAAAACAATAACCGAAACTTCACGGACGCGATTTGTCATCCGATTTTGATCCCGTTGAAGTCGTCTCCCATTCTACACCCAGAATCCCGTCCGTCGCCCGTGGAGAAGAAGTCTAAACATCACTGGCTTCTCACAGCAATCTTCACCACTGTGGTGGCTCTTTTGATTGTTTCATCAGGTGTTTTGGTGTACATACATCTCTTGTACAAGAAAAAACGAGCATTGGCCCGTAATAGTTCTTCATTAGAGACATTGGATCTTATTCAAACCAAACGAGTTTCTAAAGATGAAATATTTGAGCCGAGTAAGTTGCTTCCCGGAGTCTCGGGATATCTTGGCAAGCCGATAGTGTACGAACTAAACGCGATTATGAAGGCGACAATGGATCTAAACGAGCGATATAGGCTTGGGGGATCGGTATACAAGGCGATGATTGATGATCAGGTTTTTGCAGTAAAGAAAACACGAGACGCCTGTGAGGAACTGCAGATACTACAAAAGGTGAATCACACGAATTTGGTTAAGTTAATAGGAGTTTCCTCGGATAACGATGGGAATTTCTTTGTCGTTTATGAATATGTCGAAAATGGATTGTTAGATAAATGGCTATTTTCGTGCACGAAGGAGTGCCTGACTTGGAGCCAAAGGTTATACATTGCCTTAGACGTCGCTAATGGTATTCAATACATGCACGAGCACACTCAACCGAGCGTCGTCCATAAGGATATCAAGACGAGCAATATACTCCTCGACTCTACTTTTAAAGCCAAGATTTCGAATTTTGCTATGGCTAGACCCGCAACTTGCTCGGGCATGTTAAAGGTCGATGTGTTTGGTTTTGGTGTTGTGCTTCTCGAGTTACTTTCCGGCAAGAAAGTCATGGAAGCGAAAGATAGTGGTGAAGTTGTGATGTTGTGGAATGAAATAAAGGCAATCTTGAAAGATCAAAATCATCGAGAAGAGAGGTTTAGGAGGTGGATGGATCCTAAGTTAAAGAATGTCTATCCCATCGAAGGCGCGTTTAGCTTGGCAACCTTGGCAAGCGCATGCATGTCGGAGAAACCCTCGGACAGACCGGGGATGACTGAGGTTGTCTTCAACCTATGTGTTCTGACACAATCATCCCCCGAGATGTATGAGAGATCTTGGACCTCCACGTTTGAAGTTGAGGAAGTTTTGCCCGTAATTAGTCCGGTTATAGCTCGTTGATTCATGCACACAGGTCTATGCAATCATGTGACATGTCACAATCTTGTAAAGTGAGATAACAATGAGAGAGACATCTAAATTTATAGGATTTGAATCGTTCACATATGTACATAATTCTATGTACAAGTAGCATTATTGTATTAATAATGATATCATGAGAGTTGTAAATTGAGTGCTTTAGTTAGCTTTGTGTAAAAATGCTGTACAAATTTCTCATGTGAATAGAAAGACCAGACAGTACATGTGAATACAATGTTGTTTGTTCAATTACAAACACCAATAGAATATGATTCTGAGTTTTGGACATCTAATTGTATCTTCATCAAAGTCGAAACCACTTCGCCAGTGCTCATTCTATTCTCCGGTTCTCGTCCTAAGCACGAAATGCTTAATTTCAGCAACCGCAATGCAAGTTCGGTTTGATCAATGACCTCAGCATTCGCGTTTATTCTATCCAAGGTTGACACTGTCCTTTTAGACAAAAAAACCTCTTGTCCACTCTCCACAAAGACGGCATCTTTGCCTGTAATAAGTTCTAACAAAACAACCCCGAATGCATACACGTCAACTTTCGGCGTCACATTTCCATCCCGTAAATACTCAGGCGCCAGATAACCTTTAGCTCCCGTAACACCGCTTGTAAGTGAATTTCCATTACTACCCCTTGAGGCTAATCTTGCAAGACTGAAATTCGCTATCTTGGCCCTTAAATCACTGTCGAGCAATATATTCCAACTATTAATGTCCTTATGCACGTATGCTGGAGACGTAAAGTTGTGAAGATAATGTAGACCATTAGCGACGTCTAAGGCAATACGAATAATGCAATTCCAGTTCCGAATATGCCCCTGCTTCTTGAGCCATTCTTTTAGAGATCCATTTTCCATGAACTCATAAACAATATAGACAGCATGGTCATGCTCACAAAAACCATATAGCCTAATCAAATTAAAGTGGTTGATCTTGCCAAGAATTTCAATCTCATTTGTCGCACATTTGGTCGACTTTCTTATGGCTACTCGTTTTCCACGAAGAACCCCACGATGAACAGAGTTACTCAGTTTCTTATGGGGACTGAAGTTTCCGGTGGCTGCCGCCAGTTCTTCGATGGAATATACCTTCAGCATCTCCCCAATTCCAGCGACTTTGTCTAGTATATGCTCCTGTAGTTTTTTCCTTTGACTACCTTTCGACAAGGGCTCGTTTATTCTCATCTTCCTCTGATAGAAGAACCCAAGAAACAGAGCAAAACCGAGGACTGCTAAGCAAGAACCAATTACTATCCCAACAAGAAGAGCTTTAGACGAGCTTTTACGCTTTTCTTGAGGACTCATTGGGCTTGGCTTGGACCCACTTGTCGGGCGAGTTTTGGTCTGAGAGGGTGAGGGTTCTTCGCGAAGAGGGATTAAAATAGTGGTTAAGGGATAAAGAATTGGATCTTGGTTAGAAAGCCCGTTAGCATTTGCTAAACTTGTGGTGTTAACATCAAAGCGACGACTAATCTCAAAATCATTATCGTCCCTAGTGACAACATATGTCAACAAAAACTTAGTACCATTGCCACTTTGTTCTTTTGTGGGACAAGCACATCTAAGTGGAACTTGAAATCTCAAACCTTGATGTAAATCCAATTCGCCAAACGGATTATTTCGCATAAGCGCATTACAAGTTGTTAGTCCCTGATAAATGATGTTTGCGATGGTGAAGTAGGTGCTATCATTGGCTGGAGAAACATAAGATGTGTTTGCTTGGTAGGACCCACCCGAACATGAACAAGTTATGGGGATGATAACCTCCTTGTCTGAAGGAAGAATGTCTGAAAACGAGATGTTGTTCAGACGAGCGAGTTCTGATGGAACAGAAGATGTGAAGTTGGATATGGAAGAGACTGTAACGTAAGGAGGCTTTGTTCGGAAAATTAAGAAGGCATTGCAAGTTGGCTTTTCGCCATTGCAGATGTAAAGATGGGAGTTTTGGCAGTTCAAGATTGAATTTCCAGAGTAATTCTGCTGTGCAAGAGAATTTGACGAAAATAAGGTAATCAGGAGGAAGATTGTTAGTAGGGTATTGTTCATGGTGATGTATTGTAGTTTGAAGAAGGCTAAGAGGTGGAAGGACTAATCCCACAGCGGAGAAGTTAGCAATTATGGATTCAGTTTGGGTAGGAAAAATTGTTGTCTTTATACAATATTGAGATGGAAAAAATCAACTTGCTAAAGATTAAACAACTGTGGAATGAAAATGAAATCTTGAGACTTAAAAGCACTTACGAAAAGGACATTATGGTTATGACCATAGAGAAGGGTTGAAAGTTTATTTGTTACAATAATAGAATGTTGGCTTAGGTCTTCCAATGTTGAATGAAGAGAACCATTGTAATGATACTTGCTAATCTCCATCCATCGCAGCGTGTACCACCCTTTCATAATACAAGAGAGAACAAAATAGTTATTTTATTCTCCTTGGTTTAGTACAACACACCTTATAGTAAATATGATACAGATACTATAAATTGAATTGTTTCCATCATTATCAGGGTCGACCCTTAGATGTCGGGACCTTTTGGGCAGAACTTAAAATTGGAGACTTTTTTTATACTCCCCCCGTTTCATTTTGATAGGCATTGGTTTGAATTTCACACGGATTAAGAATTTGAAATTAACATTTGTTAGAAAGGTAAATTTTACTTGTTTTTTTTTCAATATACTCCTATATTAAATATGACAATTTACTTTTATTAATAACCATGCATAATAAATCTGGGGTAGATTAGGAAATGAAAAAGTTAAATTTATACTTATAAGAAAAGCATGTTATATTTTAGCACGGACGAAAAAGAAATCAAATCTATCAAAATGGAATGGGGGAATACAAAAACTACTTTACACAAGGGGTCCTTTGGCAATCCAATTTTATATAAGTGTCGTCACTGATAATTACTATCATCTAGCTTTCCAGGACATGCCAAAAAGCATATTCTGCCCGGTAGATTCTGGTGATTTCGTAAGCTATTATATTTACTTAACCTATTATATTCAAACTCTTTAAAACACTTGCACTCTTGATACTTATTGTTGTAATTTAAGAAGGAATGAAGTGATATTCGAGCCAAGAAAATTTGACTAAGTGCTCAGGTTGATTACAACGGCTAAACATATGAAGTACAAAATTATTTCAGGAGGATCTAACTTCGGCATCGTGTGCTTATTCTTATTCCCGCAGCCGGCTGTCTAGCGTCATCACGAATGCCCTATGTTGATATATTCTTTTATGGAATACTAGTAATAATGATTAAAAACTTGATTGATTATTGTCGTGTGAAAATAACTTCAACGATACATAATAACTCATTGTTAGGGAAATTTACTATTCAAAGACCGAAAAAACAATGTCGGTTTTCACAATAAACAAAAATCTTATTCTTTTCGTAGTTCACAAAAAAAAAAAAAATCATCAATTTGCTTTGATTTAGCAAGGAACTCGTCAAATTCATGTAATTTAGGTTTTGCAATCTATTCAACTCTTTGACATAGATTCTAGAACAATAGTAGTGAAACCATTTCGATGATTTGTTGGAGGCAATATTCTTATCGATTTCTGGCAAAAAATATCTACTATAGTCTGATTCCGCTATATAAAAAGGGTATACTAGTTACTTAAAATTTTAACTATTATTGATGCAATTAACCCAATATTTACAAAGGAAAAATTATATGACTTTTGATATTCCATCTAAAAAGCAATATAGGGCCTAATTTTCTATACGAATAATTTTATATAGACATTTGAAAACATTTTTAATTATCATTCTAACGTGTCACTGATTGTTTGGGCGATAAAGAAATGCATATATAGTGTTACTGGTGGAATGAAGAAACAACTACATGGCTGCAATGAGGCCCACAAAGGGGCCCACACTACACGTGGCACCAAAGTCGGGCGACAAGTGAGTTGGAAGGTCCTCACCGAGGCCGAGGTGCCCAACCTTTCCAAGGTGCCCCGCCCCCGAGAGTCAAAGTGACCCACGTGCCAAAACAAGTCATCTACGACTGATGTGATATAAAATCACCTGCGTGATCTTCAAGTACGCTGGCTGCAGCAGGCGGTCACATCTTGCCACGCCCCTACACTCCTATGATGGGATTGGGCCGCCAATGGCATTCGGACACGTGGACAGTCATCATGCCAAAACCAACAACCAACTCATCAGATAGTGGTATAACTAGAAGGAAGGAAGCAGAAACCAGGTAATACAAAATCATTCAGTATATACTATTTTCCATTAATTCACTATCAAGAGCTTCACACTCTGCCGAGTGGGTCTCTGTAACACCTCATTTCAGACTTCACAGTTCTACCCACGTCAATCCTACCCTCTGTAAGATGGCTGACTTGACCGTTGAAGCGCATGCGATCGCCGATCCCTCCATCGTCTGAGTGGTCGATGCTCCTAACGGTTTATCTTAGTGTGCAAGTAGACGAAGGAAGAAAGTAGAGGTGAGGAGCAACTGTGGACTTCATTTCCGGAGGTCAACATATACTGTGCCCATATTAGAGCAAAACTAATGTGGGGCAAAATTGGAAAAGGGAAAAAAGCTAAGGTGAAAAAATTATTAGGGAAGAAGTCATTTGCAAATAATATTGAAGGAAAAAAAACTAGGGGAAAATGAGCCAAATTATTAGAAAAATTAATTGTAAAAAGAAAATAAATAAATAAATAATAAATTCATCACAAAAGTTGAAAGAGTAACCCTTTTTTGTCCACATATAATTGTATTATTGGTTAATTTCAAATTTTGTATGGCCATTTTGAGAGGCTTTATTCTCTAAATTTGGTCCCAAATTTTCTAAATTTGGGACCAAATTTAGAGAATAGAAAATTTGGGACCAAATTTAGAGAATAACCCTCCAAATTTAGGTTTATGGATCCTAAATTTATATATTATTTTGCATGTAATGGGGGCAAAGTCTTGCTCTTACGATTGAATTTTTATGTATTTTTATATTAAATAGGAGAGGGAATGAGTGAAGTTAAAATGTGGAGATTTGTACAGTATATGTAGATCCCGCGAGATATATGAATATGACTGATTTAACCAAATTTAAATTTACAAAAAAATACATTAAACTGCATACAATTTCAATCCTAACATGCACACAACATCGCTAATTCGCATCTTCATCACTGACTAATGTTCTGTTGCCCACAATGGGTACTCTTACGATACGCACAATGGGTTGGATCAATGACATGTGTCCCTTGATAGCGGGGGGCCCACAATTTTCCCACACTTTTCGTTGATCCAAACCATTGCAGATATTATAACGGTACCCACTATGAGCAACGAAATGAATTGCTTCATCACCTAATAAAAATATGTTCTGTCAATAGTGATACTTAGAAATATCAATATAGAATTACTCTTTCTGTAATATTATCAATGTTTTAAAAAATATAAAGTGTGAACAAGAAGTTTCAAGCTTATACGAGTGGGTCTAAACATAAATTGTGTCATTATAAGATAAAAATATGCATTAAGTGATAGGTACATATAATCACTTCTTTATTAACTAATGGAAAAGTGACATCGAAATGTCGCTTAAGAATAACAATTTAAAACATCGATTAAAAATTAGTCTAAAATGTGTAAAACTTTAAAGTCAAACTTCATGCCTGGACGAGTTTCATTTTTCAAGAACAAAGTTTGTTAAAGCATGTCAAGTAGAGGTTTGCCCCATGGGCTTGCTCTATATAATATAATTTTTTATTAATTTCTATTAATTTTTTTCTTATCATTCTCAATCATTTATATAATTATTTTATATTTTTTAATATATTTTTTTCAAATTTTAACCATATATCAATACGCTATTCCATTCGAATAAATTTCTAATATTTTGTATAAAACAAATCCTTGATTAACTAATTGAGAGCCTGTTAGCAAACAAAACAAAATACATTTTAATATATTTTTAAATTTCAAATTTGGTCAAATAAATTAGATTCATATATTTCTTCACTCATTAAATCTCGACCATCCAACTCCACTCATTCTCTCTTCCTACATATAAAAATACATTAAAATTCATCCGCTAACACCCTCTCAATTCACCAGGTACAAAACAAATCCTTGATAAACTAATTGAATCCACCACGTGTCATCTATTTAGTGCCTTATTTTTGTTTCTAGATGTGCTTTTTCTCCAATGTCAAACTCCACAAACGCCACTGTACATTTCCACGACTGATGTCTGATAGACAACTAGACGTTATCCTCATCTAAATCCAACCAACCATCCTAAACATAAAAAATCTCAGACTCCCTGAAAATATGAACCAAACAAAAACCTCCACAAAATTAATTAAACCCCCCAAAAAACAGAAACAGGAGAAATGAAAACAGAGGAACCCCTCCGGTGATCAAAATCTCATCGCCATTTTTGCTGATCTTCCTTTTTTCTCTCTCCAATGGAAACCATTCTTTCTCCTCACTCTTTCTGTCCATTATTCAAGGCCCCTCTTTCTTCCTCTCCTCTCCAACCCAAATCAAGTTCTTGGCTCAAACCCATTTACTGCAACCTCAAAAAACAATCAATTAAACAATCTTTCATCAAACCCGCAAATTGGATTTCTCAAGTGCATCACGGATTAGCAGCACTCGCCATTTCTTTGGCGCTAAATTTTAGCCCAATTCTGCCGTCTGAATCTGCCTTGGCATCGGAATTTGATGTTTTGAATGATGGTCCTCCTAAGGATTCGTACGTTGTTGATGACGCTGGCGTTCTCAGTCGTGTGACGAAGTCTGATTTGAAGAGATTATTATCGGATTTGGAGTCTAGAAAAGGCTTCCACATTAACTTTGTCACTGTCCGCAAGCTCACTGTAAGTATTTCTGTCCAATTTGATTTAACCATCTTGAACCTGTGGCTGGTATTGATGCTCTGATTGACTACTAAAATTGAATTTTTCGTTAGAAACAAATTGAATCAAACACAATCTTAGGCCGTATTAGGATAAGCTTCTATTTCCAAAAATCTTGGGAATAAGGAGAGTGTAATGGACAGATGTTTGAGATGTGTATCCGATGAGATTGTAATGAGTACTTGTTTGAGATGTATGGTGTAACGGTGCTAATCACGAGCTCGTAATGAGCAGTTGTTCGAAATGTATCTGACTAGTGGTGGTAATCACAAGATTGTAATGAGTAGTTGATTGAGACACATCTGATCATGAGATTGTAATGAGTAGTAGTGAGAAATGTACGTGAGTAATGGTGGGAATCACGAGATTGTAAGGAGTAGTTGTTCGAGATGTATGCTTAATACTGAAATTTGACTTTGACTGAGTAGTAGAAGTTAATATTTACGTGGAAAAAAAAACAAACGCAAGCTTAGTCTTAACGTACCCTCGTTTGCAATGTAGATTTGCTTTCATATTGAAGGCAACAAATTTCGTGTATCTAAGAAGCATAATTGTTATAAAGGAGGCGCATGTAATTATTGAAATTTTTAGGTTATTAAGTATAGCACTAACTTATCCATGTCCATTGTCAAAGAGCAAAGCCGATGCGTTCGAGTATGCCGACCAAGTTCTCGAACGGTGGTATCCGACCGTAGAAGAAGGCTCCAACAAGGGCATAGTTGTACTTGTTACCAGTCAAAAGGAAGGAGCAATTACCGGTGGCCCTGATTTCATCAAATCCATTAACGATACCATTCTTGACGCCACGGTTTCTGAGAATCTCCCAGGTATCACATCCATGTTTCTGATGAGTGTGTTATCATTGAAAATTGTAAGAGTCTATTATGAAATTGTTGATTTCTCTTGTTTCAGTCCTAGCTACGGAGGAGAAGTACAATGAAGCACTATACAGTTCGGCCAAACGGCTTGTGGCTGCCATTGATGGGCTTCCAGATCCCGGTGGGCCCCAGGTGAAGGACAACAAAAGAGAATCGAACTTCAAGACAAGGGAGGAGACAGATGAGAAACGAGGGCAATTCACACTTGTTGTTGGAGGTTTGTTAGTGATTGCTTTTGTTGTTCCTATGGCACAATACTATGCTTATGTCTCAAAGAAATGAAGTTATTAGTTATTACATCTTTTCTCTTGCCCGGATTTTTGTCATCTTGTAGAGTTGAGCGAATGTATAAAATATTCCCCTAATGTTCGTATGAAATAGTCGCCACTCGATGTTTATAACATTGAATTCGTAAAGTACAATTTCGGTTCTTATATATGTCACCATGTATGCTGACTAAAAAAAGACAACCTTAGCTACAATTCCTTATCTAGGCATGCTTATAGTCATTTCATAAGACAGCATAGCAGTCGAAACTCTTGTTAAGGACTGGAGAACCTCGTCCATACTTGGACGATGTAATGGTTCCTTGTTTAGGCAATGCTCTGCCAGCTCAAGTACTAACATAACTAGGTCCGAGGGATAGTTTCCTTGTAGAGTAGAATCCATTAGGTTTCTTAGACTCTCTTTCCCGTTTTCCTCATGAAGAATGGGTATTAGCATCTCCAATAACGCCATGTTCACACATCCATATATCTCGACCACTTGTTTTCCTGTTAGGATCTCCAGCAAGAGAATCCCAAATGCATACACGTCGAGTTTCGGGGTGATTATCCCGTTCTCCAAATACTCTGGAGATAAGTAGCCTTTCGTCCCAACAATATGCCTTGTCAGGGCAAATTGACCATCTTGCCCTTCAGCCGACCTTGCTAACCCAAAATTCGCAATTTTTGCTCGGAAATTGCTGTCGAGGAGCACGTTTATGCTATTCAAATCTTTGTGCACGTGGGGAGGTGTTGTGTAACGGTGGAGATAATTCAACCCCGTGGCTATATCTATGGCTATCTGTATTCTCTGATTCCAGGTCAGGACTTTGTTATCAGTGTTGTGTATCCAATCGCTCAGTCGTCCATTGATGGCATATTCGTAGACGAGGTACCAGGTTCCCTTGTTGAAACAAACGCCGGAGAGACGTATAAGGTTGAAGTGATTGATTTTTTTGAGTAAATCGATCTCTTTTGTGACATCTCCATTCATTTTCTTGATGGCTGCAAAATCTCCATTGATGGTACCTTGATAAACCGAGCCCTTGATTAGAGACTCAGGACTGAAATCTTTGGTCGCAGCTTTAAGTTCTTCAAAAGTGTACACTTTAAGAGATTGAACAATACTGGATAAACTGTCCAAGAAATCCTGTGATTCTTCGTCCTTGTTTTTGTTAGACGACTTTTGAACTGATTCAAGATTGTACGATGATGATGAAGCTCGTTCAGTTTTCTCTTTCTTTTTTCGAAAGAACGTACAGAAAACGATAGTTCCAACTATTGATGCAATCATCAAACCACCAAGAAAACCACCAACAGCATAAACCCATCTTTTGTTCGAACCACCACTAGGTGGCAGTGAAACCGGTGGTGGTGGTGGTGGAACTGGTGATGGTGGTGGTTCGACTACTTGGGCACTTTCCGGTGGATCCTTAAGGGGGACTAAAAGAGTAGTGAAGGGATAAATAGTGGAGTCTTGTTCTGACAATCCATTAGCCCTAAGCGTATCGCGTGTACTAACCCCGGAATTTCAAACTTATCATGGAAACATATTGCCCCCGGGTGACCAAATAACTCAACAAAAATCTCACGCCATCACTACTCTGGTTCTTACTAGGACAAGCACATCGTAATGGAACGTTAAGCCTCGTACCAGTGTACAAGTTGATCGTACCAACACTATTCTGATCCTTGATTGCTTGACATGTCGATAAACCTTGAAAAATGTTATTCGCAATCGTGAAATATGTATTCCCATGTTGCACAACGTAAGATGTGTTTGCCTGATAGTACTGACCTGAGCACGAGCAGGTGACAGGGGCGAGCACGACCTGATCTGTATTGAATGTTGAGTTTTGAGCAACCGAGTTGAGTCGAGCGAGTCGAGATGGGTCAACTCCCAGTAAGTTGGCGATGGTGGAGACATTGTTGAGCTGTGGCTGAGCTCTGAATGTGAGATAAGATTGGCAGCGTCGGGTTACCCCGTTGCAGGTGTAGCCGAGGGCAGAAGTGGAACTATTCCTGCTGTGGCATCGTGTTGTGGCTTTTCTTATGTATGGCTGCTGAGCAAGAATCAGAGGAGAGAAAGAGATTAGATAGAGGAAGATGGGAATGGAAGAGATGAGAATATGGGAATAATTCATCTCAGTTTTGAGGGAAAATATGAAACATCTACCGATTAGCTGAATGTGTTACGAGAAATTATGGTTTTCAGACAAGGGGAATGAATCCAGAGTTTGGAGAGATTATTGTTATAAAAATGAAAATGAAGTTTCTTGGAACAAGGGTGAGATGAAATGAAGCACTGGGGTTGTTACCCACTGTAAGCACTGGGGTTGGTACCCCGGTTTTGTTCAAGAACACTCGGGTGTTCCGTAACTACGGAACACCCGGGCCATTTTACGGCCTCGTTTGGCATCCGTTTTGAAATCCGAAAATTTGGCCAAGTTCAGCACGATGAGACGGAGTTCCAGCAACTTGGAAAAAAATTTTCCGACACTGTGCCGGTGGTGGTCAAAGTTTTTGGGCTAATTTTTGGCTAAAATTTTGCCAAAAACTTTGACCGGTCACCACCAACCACCACGGTGCCGGAAATTTTTTTCCAAATGCTTGAGCTCATTACGTTGAACTCACAAATTTTCTGATTAAACTGAGACGGACGAAATCAGTAAATGGCCAGTTCCGTGAGTTACGTAACACCCGGGTGTTCCTTATCATTGCTGGGTGGTACCCACTGTTATGCTCCCAAAATTAAAAAAAAAAGTAAATAAATAAATAGGTGGGTGTTGACTTTCTCTGAATTATTATTAGAAAACAGAAATTATTCGTTGACCATCTCTGATCAATGTTTTTCAAGGTGCTGTCATTTATGGAGAAAATATTAGAAAACAAAGTTGAAAGTGTCTTGACAAACAAGCGTAAATTGTGGAGCAAGTCACGCGAAGACTTGTTTAGAAAAATTTGATGCGGTAAATGAGGGGGAAAAGTGAGGAGAGTGAGCAGTAAAAAGGAGGAAAGAGCGGAGAAAAATAGAGGGGACAGATAGATACATCATGTCTAGTATTTATTGTAGAATATGCGACACAAGACTTATCACTTTCACCTCGTTATCACGTTGATGGGCCTATTGGATTGCTGTTGGATAGTGAATATCGAAGTCGCAAATGAAATAGGAATAGAGAAAATATCTCCAATATTGTTCATCCTTTAAAGCATCATTTCTATATTTTTTTACTGTATAGGTAGGGTCAGCACTGAGATATTGGGAGGTTATCCAAAATAATTGATATTCAGGGTATTATTCTTTCCACAAATTCGATGTTTGGGGCCTTTCTCTTTCCACCCATTCAATGTTTTTTACTTACAAAAAAATAAATAAAGTGGAAACCCTAGGCAGACGCCTTAGAACCAGTTCTGTATCTTAGAACCAGCTCTGTATGTATAGAACTACTTTTTCACAATCCAAGAACTATCGTCCGTTGGAGATGCTCTTCTGTTGGATGACTCCGGTCTCCGTTTACAAGACTTAATCTTTGTATCATCATTAGATAATGTAGACCTTTCACACACATGTTTTCTGCTTGTCGAGTCCAATATGCAGACAATACCAAGAAAGCCACCATAATCTAGAGACTAGACTTGGGACACTTGTGTTTTCATTCAATGTACGGAGTCACTTTACCTAAAATTTCTAGTTTGAGATGTTCGTTTGCTTTTGTGTATGACGTGAAACAAATTGGGTAACTCACATTCTTGAGGGGTTGGCTATTTTACATTTGCAAGACATGTTTTAGTTGAAAGGTTACCAAGTTTTATCTATGAAAATGCAATTCCATATGTGAATAAATGAAAAAGGATTTTAAAAGTTCAAAATCAAAACTACATTTTGTGTGAGCTGAATCCATTTTCACAATGCTCGCTTGCGGCTCATCAGTTTCTGTTTTTAGAAATGTAACTCATCCATTGACGGGAATATTTTTCGTGTGCAATTTTGGAAATTGGATGTCGCAGCCATCGGTATTAGATGCTTTGCCATTATTTATTAAGAATTTTGTTATATAGGCACACAAAGTGTCCGCACAACTTCACACAAAGGATTTAATTTTCAAATTTATATAAAATTGTATGTACACATCTTTATATATCTATATCTATGTATATAGAAAAGCAGGGAAATTTCAGCCTATTTTTTAATTAGATTAATTAGTTTTCCCACCTAAAATAAAGTCCTTTTTTGTTTTTTGATTTTTGTCTTTTTTTAATAATTAATAATTAATCTCAAACAATCAATTAACTAATCATTATCTAGATTGAATCTTATCCTCACCAAAATTAGATTTTTTCAAATCTCCACTGATTTAACTTATCTTTTGTATTTTTTGTCTTTTGATTTTTTCCTTTTTTATTAAGTTATAATTAATCCCAAAAAAAATTAATAAATCATTATTTATATTAAATACTAAATATTAAATCTAAATTTTATTTCCTTGCATAAATATTAATAATTATTATTTTATTATATATTTCTAAGCTGAATCTAAATATTTATATTTATATATAGAATAAGAGATTTTTATAAATAATTAACTACGAGACGGAAATTAGGGTGTGTTTGATTGGCAAAACTTTTCTAGGAAAATGTTTTCTACAATAAATTTTTTCATTTATGGAAAATATTTTCCTACTTTGTTGTTTGATAGAAAAATTTTTGAAGGAAAACATTTTCCATGTACAATCATTTTATGCACAAATAAGCCACTTTTGATGGAAAATCTAATCCAAGTGGAAGGTAGGAAAATGTTTTCTAGGTGATTCAAATGAAGGAAAATATTTTCCATGAATGCAATCAAACACACCCTTAATTCTTAAGAAAATAAAATTAATTAAAATTAATAATTTCATTAATATTTAATTATTGTGTGATACAAAATTGGCATTCAGTAAATTTTTACACAAAATTAAAAGAGAAGTATAACATTAAAATTTAAAAATTTGATTCGATTCACTAATTAATTTTTAAAATAATTTATTATTTTTATCAATGTTTAAAAAACCGAACCGGTTAGCAAATTAGAGAAGGCAACGGTTTAAGGGTCAAAAGGTTGGACTGGGTCAAACTGTTTTTAATTAAAAAATTAAAAAATAAATTAAAACCAATAAAATTAAAAAAACGATTGAACCATTACCTGAACACCGGTTGAACTGGTCGGTTGACCGATCTTTGACCAGTTTTCTAATGGTCCGAATTTAAATTATAAGTGGATAGAATTTTGGACCGATAGATGGTTGAACTGGTCGGTTCGGTCCAATTTTCTAAACATTGAGTTTGATAAATAATTAGCTAAGAAATGAAAATTAATCTAAATCAGCATTTTCGCTAAGATTTAATTTTTGTGTGATTCAAAACTAAAAGCCACTAAAAATTTTACATAAAATTAAAAGGAACTTGTAACGTAATTAGATTGGTCCATTTACTTAGTTTTAGAAATAATTAATTATTTTCAAAAATAAAATTAGCTAAAAATGAAAATTAATTCAAATTAGCAAGTTTTTCGATTTTATTTTGATATGATAAAAAATTACAATTCATTTAATTTATACGCAGAAACTAAAAGAAACATGTAACATTAATTTTTTTAATTAATCATTCAGTTGTAACATTAATCCAATATTTTTAATTAATTGAATCTATATCTATATCTTTTAAATTACAGATATCATTTAGTGAAAATAATTAATGGAAAAAAGGGTTTTAATATTGCATTTCAACAGTTATATCTTTTAAAGGGATTTTAGATTAGTTTGGATGGTTTTGTTATTGGATTTGATTAGTAATCAATCAGTTTTGAGAACTATTATTTCATTTCAGCAGTTTATATCGAATTTGAGTTATAATTCTCATCAATTTTTATAGTGTTCACATAATTTGTTACAATTGGAAAGTTCAACATACTTTATAATTTTTTTCCAGTAAATTAATTTGTAATACAATTATTGTTGTTTACAAGTATAAAATAAATTAAAATATGAATCAACCCAATTCGATGGAGTGCTTTCGGTAAGTTATTGCAACAATTATTCTTTCATCAAAGTGATAACTTATTTTTTCTCTCCTTTTTTCCTCATTTATTTCTTATACCATTAGGTTGAGACGACACAATTCTTAAAATAGTAAGGGTAAATTTATGGATGGATCGTACTTTCTTCACACGATTAAATTTTCCTCTTAGATCATTTATTTTTTGTGCCCATATGGAAAATATTTTTCAATAGTGAAACAGTTCCAATCAGAATAGTGTTGGACTCACACTATTAAAGTTTTTTATTTTTTTATTTTTTATATAATCAATTTTTTAAACCATTAATAGCAGTCAATACAATATTTTGAATTGTTTAGGCAAGTCGATGGATTGATTGTACTTTTCTCACACTATTAATTTTTTTCCTTGGATCATTTGATTTTTCTGCCAATATGTTAATTGTGAATTATACTTCTTTTGTACGGTTGATTAATATTTTTAGTTCATATAATTCATTGCAATTGTAAAAATCCAATATACTTTATAATGTTTTCCAATAGATTAATTTGTAATACAACTATTACTTTTTTACAAGTATAAAATAAATTAAAATATTAATCGGCCCAATTCGATAGATTGCTTTTGGCAACTTTGAAACAATTATTTATTTCTTCACATTGACAAATTGTTTTCTCTCTTTTTTAATTAATTTTTATACCATCAGGATGGGACAACGTGATTTTTTAAATATTAAAAGTAAATCTATTGATCGATCATACTTTCTTCGCACTATTAAATTTTTTTTCGTAGATCATTTATTTTTTGTGCTTACATGAAAAATCCTTTTCAGCAGTGGAAGATATTTTCAATCAAAAGAGTGTCGAACTCACTTCGTGTGAAAAAACGATTATAGTTTTTTCGCAATAATAATTTTTTTTTCCTTTTTTGTATTATCAATTTTTTAAACCATTAGTACGAATCAACACAATATTTTGAACTGTTAAGATAAATCCATAGATTGATTGTACTTTCTTCACACTATTATTTTTTTTCCTTAGATCATTTAGTTTTTACGCCAATATGTTCATTGTGAAAATTAATTATACTTTTTTGTATGGTTGATTAAAATTTTTAATTCACATAATTCGCCACAATTGCAAAAGTCCAATAAAATTTTTAATTTTTTTTACAATAGATTAATTTGCAATGCAATAATTACTATTTACAATTATAAAATAAATTAAAATATGAATTGACCCACTTTGATGGATTATTTGCGATAAATTGTTAAAATAATTATTATTTCTTCGTAATGATAATTTTTTTTGTGTCATTAATTTTTTATACATTTTGGTTGAGTCGATAGAATTTTTTAAATTGTAAAGGTAAATTCGTTGATTGATTATACTTTCTTCGTACTTTTTTTTCCGCGGAACGTTTATTTTTTGTGCCAAAATGTTCATATATTAGCTTAGTAAATTAGTGTCTCATTAGTTCAATTGACACCTCAGTCATGAATCAATATTATTAGTTACTAAACATTGAAGTATAAAAATTAAGAGTATGAATTGTGTTCTTATTCTAATTGTATCATAATGAATTGTTGAATGAATATATATGAAAAAAAGAAGAGATTTAAAACTAAAAGTATATATTTATTGACTTAAATTATCAAAGATTAGATTTAAAATTGTAATTATCTTATTAGTACTTACACCATCATCTTTATAATGGATCAATTTGGAATGAGATAAATTACATTATATTTTATTATTTTTATTTTTCTAATTCATATAGAGTGTGTACAATTTTAAAGTATGAATCAAACCATAATAAGGTAGAGAAATAGGCTTTTAGGTGATTAGTAGTTGTTTTTATATTCTAATTCTTATGATAATACAATATTCAATCAATATATATGGAAAAAAATAGATATTGAAAAATTTGTTCCCTGCATAACACACGGGTGAAACAGCTAAGGTTTGAATAGGAATGGTATATTGCTTCGAGGGTGACGCATAGGAAGGGTTTAAAGTTTGTGATATATGATGACAATGGTCGTCCAACTACCATGACAAAAAATATTGTCTATAAAGAAGTGTTTAAACTTATAGTACGTTTCATACTTATTAATCGTATTAGATACGTTGTTAACTTTATTTTTTTTTTTACATAAATCCCTTATGTCATTCATGGTTTGACATGTGAAATGAAGGATTGTATTTAAATATTATTGTGTTTGTACTCTTATATTTATCCAGGTATAATGTTTACTCTTCAAAAAAAACTCTAGGTATAATGTTCCTGTCACAAATATGGCAGAGTTATACAACTTGATTATATGTACCATTTATGCATTAGAAGATCCCGTACCCATGCCGTAAAAAAATTCGTATGGCCCCATCGGCACCCACCATCAAGGGGCAATTATATATTATTCATCTAATTTAATGTAGATACTAAATTTTTTTTTATTTTGGGGGACGTGGGGCCCTCACCCCTCGTGCGCGTGCGTACCGTCCCGACGTCGAGAACAGAGCATCGGTGTATGCATTAGTGGCACTGTATTTCAAAAAGGTAACTCAATATACTTTGCGGTCGAAAATTACCCTTTTAGTGAGTTTTATTGATTATATCTGAAATATGAAGTTATTTCTAATATTTTTGTAGGTTTTTTATGCTAAAGCGCCAGTATTTATGTAGAAGTAATATCAAAGATGTTCCGTTCATTTAAAATTTATTTATTATTTTAACACAATTCAATTGTATAATAACACAAATTTTTATATTCTATGTGATAATAATGGATGTGACTTATATTTGAGTGCATTCATTATTTTTGTCAAAACATGAAGATCTTTCTATTTTTTATCTTGTGTATTGTTGTTGACTATTATTGATGGTACTATGTTTGGATTGCTTTAATTGTTGATGTCTTTAAGAATATTGTAAATTAAATTTGTGTTTTTTGGTGAGTTTTCCTCAAATTTTTGCAGGATGAATTGGTACAAAATAGAGGAAAACTCTGTTGAAATTTTTCAAGAATTATTTCATTAGTTATGTTAATTAAGTTTATTGTTGCGACTCATTATTTATTTTAATTTTTTGAGATCTTATGTTAATATGACTAACACCTACTAATACTATTATTAGCTAAAAAATTATGCCCCGTACAACGCACGGGTGAAACAACTAATATAAAAGAATGAGTGACTGTCATAAATATCGCTATATTTTTCCTCCTAAATGACATATATAGAATTATTGTTTTCTTTTTAAAAAAAAAAATATTTCTCTTTAATGGTGACACCTTGCACAATGGAAAATGTGCTGGCCGGTTGCCTCTTAAACGTGCAAACATGCCCCATGCCTTTCAATTTCCTATTTTACTTTTATAATTTTCAATTTTTATTTTTTCTATTTTGTTTCAGTTTTTTTTCAAGGAAAAAATACTTGAGATATATATATAGTTTGTCTAAATTATTTTTCTTCTTAGAGGACAATCTTTTTTTTCAAAGTGATTGTTTTTAGATACTACTTTTTTCTTATAAGTGTTTTTCTTGAGTTCTAACTAATTGTGTAAATTAAATATTAAAGACATTGAAAATGAATTGGTCAATGTATTTGGTTGTGCAACCATTTTATATTCATAATGAGCTTCTTTGAATATGATAAAAAATAATTTGACCAAAATTTTAATATAGGCTAGCAAGTGAGAGCAAATGATAAAAGTTTTATCTATAAAATTGTCTGAACACATTAAAGGTGGAAGTAATTATAATTTATTTATTTTTAACTTTTCATCAATATGATAGTCTTTTTAAAATTATTTTAAGTTCTAAAATAGTGATAAAATGTAAAAATTATATGAAATATGGAAAAATTAAAAGTTGAGTTGCAACATTTGTTTCTTTTATAAGTATGACAATAATTTGAAGTTGAGAAATATTTTATATTATAGTCAAATCGAATATCTCAAACTGCACAGTTGTTGTAAAATCAAAAACTTTCTAGAGATTTCATCTCTTAGATTATAAAAATTTTCATATAGTAAATTTTCAAAACTATCATGCATCGCACGGGCGCTACACTAGTTATGTATATATAACCAAATCTTGACGTTAATGAAAGTTGCATTACAAGAAGTAAATTGTAGTGTGAGAATAATTTACAATTGATTTTTAACTCAAAATAATTTTTTTTTTTTTAAAAAAAGCAACATAGAAACCAAGTGAGCGGGGTCCAGTACCCCCATAGGACCCCACCTAATCGTTGCTATTTCTCTACAGCACAGATTTTAGGGGCGACAGATCGTGCATAAAGATCTTGTTTTTGATAGTATGACACATTAGACAAATGTCGTCCTTGTAGAAATCTATCTATATATAAAAAGTAGCAACATATGACTAAGGTTTGAATAGCATATGTTAAGCGCTTTATTTAATACTCAACAACTTAGTTAATTGATTTAATAACATGTTATGTTTTAAAAAACTTCAACTTTACATTCCAACTATATATTCAAAAATCATTTTTTGAAAAATCTCTACAAATCATAATCTTCGATTTAGATTATAAAAAAAAAGTTAAAACAAAATTTGATTCAATGAAGAAATGAGATTGAACCGACGAATAGCTGATGAATCAATTAAAAATGCTAGAGTTTTGGACCTTTGGAGTGAGTCTCAGGAGATTAGGAGTTAAGACTACCAACCAGAAGAAAGCATTGGAAAATTGAAACGTGTTTGACACAACCACTGCATGTTTTTAAAAAAAAAAATTTTAAGTAGAAAAAATGAAGCACGCTCCCCAATAATCATATTGGGTCCTATCATGAGGAGGACGAGGCGGTCGCTTCAAGCCTGGCCCTTTGGGGACCTATTTTAATCCATTGTAGTTGAGGGCCAACTGTGTATTATGGTTTTTTTTTTTAATTGAAGGGCTCAAATTTGAATTCAACCCAAATTTTTAGGCCTAATTTTAAGAATAATAAGAGAACAATTCAAGTATCCAACCCAAATTTTTGGTCCCATTTTCAAGTTTAATAAAAAAAATAATAGGAGGGGAGAAAACGAAAAAGAATGGAACAATTGCAACCATTAGCCATCGGGGAAAAAAAGAAAAAAGAAGAGACAATAGGGACTCGACGTTCTTTTTCTTCAACTAGAGGGTAGCGACTACCAACAACTCAACAAGAGCCGCCACTAGTGGAGACTCAAGAATACCCAGGGCCAGAAAAATCTGTGTTGGCTCTGGTTGAATGTTTTTATTCTTTTTACTTTGCGTTGGCACTTGTCTGAGTTTTTTATATTATTTGTCGGTTTATTATTGTGCATTTAACTAATTATTACTATAATTCTAGTTGAGTCTCATGCCTCGTTTTATATTAACTTTGTGAAAAAAAAAATTAAATGGATTCATTTTTGGAAGTTCGACTCAAGCTCAACGAACTTCATGACCGCCCCTACTAACAAGCCCCATATCCCTCTGCCAGTGTTCCATGGGCTAACTTGGTAGTGTAGGCCCCCCCCCACCCCACCCCACCCCACCACCCCAAAAATTATTATTAATAATAAATAAATAATTAAAATCTTATTTTATCACTTAACCGAGAAAATGACAAAAATTATTCTCCAAATTTTTTTGGCTATAAAAATATAAATTAATTATTTATTGACATAAATTAATTAATATAATTAATAGAGATCCGAAAATTAACATGTGAAATCATTTTAAAAGGTAAGACTACTCAACTTTTTAGATAATTGCTATAAATAGTAATTGTTTTGATATAAATTATGGTATTGTTACAAGCCAATATTGTGTTCCATGCTTATCTGTGCAAATTATAATTTATTAAATTTTAAATAATTTTTTAGAGATAGAAAATTTCGTGCATCGCACCATTGTATATCTAATTTTCAACAGTAGTGAACTTTGGTCCCCGATTTATGTTTTTCATGCAGCAACGTCCTTTTATCTACAACACCACCTACACTTTCCTATAGTTCCGAATTGGGCTAAAGGTCTGAAAAGTTTGGAGTGAAAGTTGATTTTGTAAGGTTTTAATCGAACATGTGGGCTGATATACGTAATTATTGTGTATTAATTAAAGGCTATCATATTCGGTTAAGCCCGTTTAAAGTGATCTAATACGGTTTCGAATATTGAGAACTTATGCGTCAATTAAATTAAAGTATGGCTTTATATGTGTGTAGATCTTGTAGGAGTTCTAATTCATGATGGGTGAATTAGGTTAGCAGTATCGTAAATATATATGGTTATAATTAAAAGTCATGAGTCGTTGTTAATTCTTTTCACTTCTCATCATCGTAGAGAAATAAAAGAAATTCGTTGACTTGGAAGATCACAACCACAAAATTTCAATAGTGCAAGTAATGGCTAATTTAGGTACGCTTCCGCTTTGGTTTGTATATACTCTCAATGATTCAACACGATAGATCCGAGTTTAAAGTGGAAATTTATTCCTACAAGTGGTATCAGAGCTCATCGTTGTTGGATTATTGGGGATTAGATTAAAGTTTTCTTTGTGGTTAATATACACGAGCAGGCTATTCATGTGATTGCACGTATTAAAGCTGCCTCGACAACTGTGCAAATATGTAACCAAATTTTCGTGTATCATGACATTGTCTTTGAGGTTGCTGTATACATGTATATATACCACGTATGGAACAAATAATAATGATAAATCCATCCTTGAATTGATTTTGAATCTGCACATCACATATGATATATGCATACGCAACGTATGTATGCTTGAATCCGTATATTTGCATCCGTGTATGAATCTGGATATTGTGTATATATATATCAGCTGTATGTGAATCTGGACATTTAAGGCTATACGTGATTCAGTGTGTATATATGTATATCTTGCTCGTGGAATTGGTTTATGGATCCGGACGAACTCGCCTTTTCTTTTGGGTTCAAGGTTTCCTTTTAAACTGAAAAAAAGGGGTATTGGGGTTCGGGTCGTCGGCCGGTGGTCGTCGCCGGAGTTTGCAGCGGCGTAAAACGGCGTGGGCGGCTAGGGTTTCATCCGTTTCAGTTGCAGGGACCTCGCGCGGAAATTAGACGAATCCGAGGACCTCGGGTGCAATTTTCGTGTTTTAACATTATTTGCAATTTAAGTCCCTGACTCTTGTTGGTGCGTGTAAGTTGGTCCAGTCAACTCCTTTTCCGCGCTCTCAGTCCCTGCGCTTTTGAATTAGTTGATTTCAGTCCCCAACAGCCTTTAAATTCGTCCGTTTCAGTCCCATAAGTTTTAAAATAGTTAATTTGAGCCCTATAAGTTATAAGATTAATAATTCAGTCCCTAAAGTTTGGAAATTATTCCATTTTGGGCCTTTCAAGTTTCGAATCTTGCAATTCAAGTCCCCAAAGTTTTAAACTTGATTAAATTGGTCCTCAAAGTATGGAATTTTTTAATTTTTGGCCAATCAAGTTTCTAAAATTGCAATTCCAGGCCCCTAAAGTTTAAAAATTCTTAATTTTGACCCCCAAAGTTCTTAATTATTAACTTATTAGACCTTTGAAGTTCCCAAAATGCTTATGTATGCAAAATTAATTATTTTCTTCTCAAATTTTGGTACTAAGGACTCTTTTGAAGAGGTATAGTATTCGAAAGTGAATTGATTGAAGCAACAAGTTGCCGAAGCAACAAGTTGCCAAAGCAACCTCTATTGTGGAAATTAATCAACTTAGAATATTAAAAGGTATTTGTGTGTGTGTGATTCGTGCAAATTTTGATCGGCCAAAAGGAATGTTAATATTTGGCTGAATTACATACACAGCTGTGGTGATAATCATGTGGCGATTATTTGGTTTAACGTGTGATCAATAAATCCGTCCAAAGATAGGTTTATTGATTGACATGTCTTATTGCCAGTGTTTGATCACTACACCAAGAGTGCCACTTACAAATCGATATTTCTATCCAAAGATTAAATATTGATGTTGTGCTAGGCATCTTGTGCTGGGCCCTACCACTATTTGAAAATTATTATTTGCATACTAAGCACCTTCATGTGAGCCATTCTAATTGTTCTCTATTTAGTTTCAGATTCTGCTTCTAATATCTCTACTAACATCAATTCCATTCCAATGCTCAATGGCACAAATTTCAAAGCATGGCAAGAGAACGTCTTGATTGTTCTCGGAGTCATGGATCTGGACCTTACTTTGCGGGTCGATCAACCTACTGCACTCACTGATAAGAGTACCTCTGATGAAAAGAGGGAGACGGAAATGTAGGAACGATCGAATCGCATAAGTCTAATGGTCATGAAGCGTGCTATTCCAGAAGCATTTCGGGTCACCATGTCCGATCAGGTGACTACGGCTAAGGGTTTCCTTGAGGATCTCGAGAAGAGGTTTGCCAAGAATGAAAAGGCTGAAACTAGTATACTTTTGGCTAACCTTCTCTCAATGAGGTATAAAGGAAAATGGAACATCCGGGAGTACATTATGGAAATGTCTCACACTGCTTCAAAACTAAGGGCACTCAAGTTGGAGTTATCTGAAAGCTTCTTGGTGCCCTTAGTTCTGATATCCCTTCCGGCACAATTCATTCAATTCAAGGTGAGCTATAACTGTCAAAAGGACCCATGGTCCCTTAATGAGCTCATCTCCCATTGTGTCCAGGAAGAGGAGAGATTGAGGCAGGACAGAACAGAGAGTGCTCACGTAGCCACCACCTCAAAGGACAAAAGGATCAAGAAAAGGAAAACCGATAAGGAAGCTACGGTTACGGCACCACAGAAGAAGCAGCATAAGGAGCCAACTGAGGATGGTTGCTTCTTCTGTGGAGCTGCAGGTCACAGGAAGAAGAATTGCACCAACTATCACGCATGGCGTGCAAAGAAAGGTACTCTTCTTCATTTGGTTTGTTCTGAGGTTAATTTAACTTCGGTACCTAGACACACATGGTGGATTGATTCGGGTGCAACAACTCACATCAGTGTGTCTATGCAGAGTACTGAGTTAAAATCAAGTGATGGTGAAAGATACATCACGTTGGCGATGGCAAGACGGTGGAAGTAGAGGCAATAGGAAAATTTAGATTATTGTTGAGGACTGGATTTTATTTGGATCTTGATGAGACATTTATTGTACCGTCTTTTAGACGAAATTTGATTTCTATTTCTGCTTTGGACAAATTTGGTTATTCTTGTTCATTTGGAAATGGAAAATTTAGTTTGTTTCTTGATTCAAAATTGGTTGGTTCCGGTTCTCTGTCAGGTTACGATAATCTTTATTTAATTGATACAATTGCCTCCTTTAATGAATCCTTACATATAAGTACTCGAGGTGTAAAGCGTAAATTAACTTTGTGAGAATTCGGCCTCATTGTGGGACAAGAGATTAGGTCACATCTCCGCATTTGAGAATTGAGAGACTTGTGTCCTGACCAAATTCTCGATTCCCTTGATTTTACAGATTTTGACATGTGTGTTAACTGTATAAAGGGAAAACAAACCAATAAACGGAGATATCAAGCCAATAGGACTTCAGACGTCTTAGAACTTATACATACGGATATTTGTGGATCGTTCCCTATGGCTTCTTGGAATGGTCAACAATATTTCATAACATTCATAGAAGACTTTTCAAGATATGGCTATATATATCTCATTCATGAAAAATCACAATCCTTGGACGTGTTCAAAAATTTTAAAGCTGAAGTTGAGAACCAACTTAGCAAAAAGATTAAAAGCGTCAGATCTGGCCGTGGTGGTGAATACTATGGTAGATATGACGGTTCAGGTGAACAATGTCCAGGACCATTCGCTAAATTCCTAGAGGAATGCGGCATCGTCCCACAGTACACCATGCCTGGTTCACCCACTATGAATGGTGTTGCTGAGAAACGAAATAGAACGCTTAAGGACATGGTGAGGAGTATGATCACTCATTCTACCTTGCCACAATCACTCTGGGGAGAAGTATTAAAGATCGCAGCATATATACTCAACAGAGTTCCAACTAAGGCAACTGATAAAACCTCATATGAGCTTTGGACGGGTAAGAAGCCTAGTTTGAAGCACTTACACGTTTGGGGGTGTCCAGCTGAGGCAAGGCCTTATAGGCCAAATGAAAAGAAACTGGATGCAAGGACTGTTAGTTGCTATTTTATTGGATATTCTGAACGGTTCAGGGGCTACAAATTTTATGATCCCACAACTAAGTTGATTTTTGAGGCAGAGAATGCTCGATTCTTTGAGGATGTTGAGTTTGCGGGGGGAGAAAGAGTTACGGACTTTGTCTTTGAGGAGGAATATGTTGAAATTCCTCCAATTGTCATTGACAATGATCAGGATCAGGTTCCTATCCCTGACGTTGTTCAAGAAGCAACTCTGGATCAAGACAATGTCATGTTATCTCCAGACGAACAAACTCTACAACCTCAAGAACCCATGCCATTAAGAAGATCCACTAGAGAGAGAAGAAGTGCAATTTCAGATGATTATATTGCATTTTTCCAAGAACATGAGGTTAACGTTGGAGTGGTGGAAGATGATCCAATCAACTTCCGTCAAGCCATGGAAAGTTCTAACTCTCAAAAGTGGTTCGATGCCATGAATGAAGAGATAAAGTCTATGAAAGACAACGACGTATGGGGCCTCGTTCCATTGCCTGAAGGTGCGAAACTCATTGGTTGCAAATGGATATTTAAGACCAAGAGAGATTCGAAGGGCGATGTAGAGAAGTATAAAGCTCGTCTTGTCGCGAAGGGCTTTACACAGAAAGAATGCATCGATTATAAAGAGACTTTCTCTCCGGTTTCCTCGAAAGACTCTTTCAGGGTTATAATGGCATTAGTGGCATATTTTGATCTTGAGTTACATCAGATTGATGTTAAGACAGCGTTTCTCAATGGTGACATTGATGAGATGATTTATATGGTACAACCAGAAAACTTTGTATCAGGCGATGCGAAGCAAATGGTTTGCAAATTAAAGAAATCCATCTATGGACTCAAGCAGGCGTCTCGACAATGGTATTACAAATTTCATCAAGTAATCACCTCATTCGGTTTTAAGATGAATCTGGCCGATGATTGTATATACCGCAAGTTCAGTGGGAGTAAGTGTATTTTTCTGGTTTTATATGTCGATAACATACTGCTTGCCAGCAATGATGTAGGCTTATTGCACGAAACCGAGAGATTTCTAGCAAAGCATTTCGAGATGAAAGATCTTGGTAACGCCTCTTTTGTATTAGGAATCCAGATACATCGAGATCACTCTCGGGTATTCTTGGATTATCACAAAAGAGCTACATCGAAAGGGTACTTAAAAGGTTTGGTATGCAAAATTGTAAACTAGGTGATACCCCTGTGGCTAAAGGAGACAAGTTCAGTTTAAATCAATGCCCCAAAAATGATTTGGAAATTAAAGAGATGCGGAAGATTCCTTATTCATCAGCAGTAGGGAGTCTGATGTATGCTCAGGTTTGTACGCGTCCAGATATTGCGTACATTGTTGGGATGTTAGGGAGATATTTAAGTAACCCGGGAATGGATCATTGGAGAGCAGCCAAACGGGTCATGCAGTACTTACAGAAAACAAAGGATTACATGCTCACGTATAGGAGATCAGATCAGTTGGAGATCGTTGGTTATTCTGACTCCAATTTCGCAGGATGCCAAGATAGTAGGAGATCCACTTCAGGCTATATCTACCTGCTTCCTGGAGGCGCTATCTCCTTGAAGAGTGCCAAGCAGACACTGATAGTTACCTCCACCATGGAAGCGGAGTTTATAGCGTGTTATGAGGCATCAAATCATGGAATATGGCTGCGAAATTTTGTCACTAGGCTGTGCGTTGTGGATAGTATCGAAAGACCACTTAAGTTATTTTGTGACAATAAATCTGCAATGCTATATTCCAATAACAATAGGAGCTCAACGAAGTCAAAGCATATAGAGATCAAGTTCCTAGCTGTTAAAGAAAGAGTTCAGAGTGGGACAGTGTCAATAGAGCACATTGGAACAAACTCCATGATTGCGGATCCTCTCACTAAGGGATTAACACCCAAGGTCTTTCACGAGCACACTGCTCATATGGGTGTGATGTCTCTTGAGGGTATATAGTTTCAGTGGGAGTCTGTGTTTTTGTGCTTTTCATATTAGACACATACACTGTCTTTTGGATAAAGTTTATGGATATAGTTATTTCGGTTATAAAGTTAAAGTCTTATTTTGTTGTTATCTCTGAACTCGTTTGAAACGATCTCACTAAGGTATAAAGGTGGACCAGTTGGAAATAGGCATGTTTCAAATAACGTTGCGTGAAATTTCCATGCTACACATCCATACTTGATCCATGTCATTCAATTATATTGGTTTATGTGACCATTGATGGGTTCGATTACCTATCTAAGTGTAACGACCATTGTGATCCTAAATTGATATAATTGATGGACCGGATTGTTTGGGGATGCATTTGGTAATGATAGCAAAATTCTGAGTACTCATAAGGTTATACACAATCATAAGGTGACATAGATAGCCCAAGTGGGAGATTGTAAGGTTTTAATCGAACCTGTGGGCTGATATATGTAATTATTGTGTATTAATTAAAGGCTATCATATTCGGTTAAGCCCGTTTAAAGCGATCTAATACGGTTTCGAATATTGGGCTTTTATGCATCAATTAAATTAAAGTATGGGCTTTATATGTGTAGATACTAGGCCCAGAGTTCCTAATTCTATGATGGACTGAATTAGGTTAACGGGCCGTCATAAATATATATGGTTATGGTCCCCAGGTCACAAGTGCGTTGTTCATTCTTTTCTGACTCTCCATTATCAGAGAGAAATAAAAGAGCCGCTTGTTGACTTGAAAGATCACAACCACAAAATTTCAATAGTGCAAGTAATGGCTGATTCAGGTAAGCTTCCGTTTTGGTTTGTATATACTCTCAATGATTCAACACGATAGATCCGGGTTTAAAGTGGAAATTTATTCCTACAGATTTTGCCCTCGAAACTGCTTATATATTTGTTTATATTGGGACGTTCGAGTTGTCTGGTTGACTGATTGGTCTTCACCTTCACGCCATCCTTCTAGGGTGCTCAAACGCTCTTTCCATTTTGCTCCAAGTGTGTTGGGATTTCCACTTACAAAATGGGTGATAGGGGTTGGTTTTTAATAATTTTTAAAAGTTTTTAATGTAAAAGAGGAAAGAGAATGAGTGGAGTTGAATTGTGGAGATTTGTGGATGTGATGTGATAAGTGGATATGATTGATTTCGGGTAAAGAAAAAATTGATAAAAAAAGTGATAAAAAGTGGCAAATTTTTTTTTAAAATATTGCCTAACACCCTAAAAATCAATATTTTGTTAATGCAAATGTATGATTTGTGTAATAAATTAAATATAAAATATAGCTCAAATAAAATAATCAAAATCAAGATAAAAGTTAGGAAGACTGGTCCACGAGAGCCGTGTCAATGATACTGTCCTAAAGTCGTGTTGCTCTTCCCTCGTGCAGGTATTATCGGCATGATATGGCTCTAAGATAAAATCTCTAACTCTCAATTAATTCTCCATTTATAGGCACAGCCACAAGAAGAGAAAGAACAAGCCTCTATCTAATTGTCAAAATAGGAAAAATTATACGTATAAAATTGTATTATATATCATATATGTATCTATATGTGTGTGACTAATGTAAGAGGATCTTCAAAATAGTGGTGCACACTATTTTCGACAGAAAGCAACAAACGGCTTTAGTTTTGGGTGATGACTGATGAAGAGAGATCTCAAAGTTGTATGTTAAAAGTAAGCCATCCACTCTTTCACACATTTGGAAACTCAAAAATATAGCTAGTGGCCGTTTATAATTCATTAGGACAATGGATGATAGAACATGCAAGACTTGGGCAATTAAAATAATGGGGTAAGTTTCACATAAAACTTAATTGGCTCTAAAAGTTACAAAATTAAAATAAAACTGAAAATTAAAGGGAATAAAATTAAAATCAAATTGAATGTTTTAAAGTTTCATTTTTCAGAATATGTTACAACATATTTGCATACTCTTTTTTTTTTTTTTGCTTTTTCTGTGTCAAGTTCATTAAATAAATGGGTGGAAGAGAATAAATTTAAAAAATTATGAATAGATGAAAAATAGGTTGAAGGAATATATATATATATATATATATATATATATATATATATATATAAACGCATTTCTCAACCAAATTTGAGGGTTGGAGATGGGTCTTCTACACCAAAGTTGGGTATAAAAAAGACATGAACGAAAATTAAAATTTACTATATATGAAGAAAATGCCATTTTAGTACTATTAGTATCACCTTAAGTTTGTAAATACTGAATAGCGTTTCCAAATCTTCAGAACGTGTTTAGGCTTAGGTTGGGGAGCGAATTTTATTGCAAAATTGAAGGTAAGGCTGGACATGGCCTAATAGAAGTATCAAGTATCCAACCCCTAATAAGGAAATTGGAACCAATAAGTGTGCTTGATTGGGGGAGTAATGCTCCCATGCCCATTGTGGGCATGCCCACTCCGCGAAAAAAAATCGTGTGGCCCCCACCAACTCCAATAATCAGGGGAATAGTTATATATTATTCATTTCATCTAATGTAGATATCAAAAAATTAAAAAAATTCAACCGGATGACGTGGCACCCTCACAGGGCGCCACGTGGAGGTGTGGGCATGCCCACTGGGGGCAGGGGAGCAAACTCGTTGATTGGGGTGGAAAGTGTTAACTTTTAAATTTTCCAATCAAACGCGTCATATCCATGGAATTGAACTCAAGGACAAAAAAGCGAACATTTTCGAAAAAGATTAATTATGTTCACACTGTACAATCTTTTATCTATACCACATTTTAATTGCACAAAAAGTTCTTCAACTTTGTTTCTAACTACAATTATGGCCTCAAATTTTGGTGACATTTTTTATAATTAATTTTTAATAACTAACTTACTTTCCCACAAATATTAATTTATATTTAAATATTGTGTAAGCATTTTTGAAATTAACAAGCAATATTCATGTTGTACTATAATTTACATTATTTAAAAATTAATATGGATGAACAAGTAATTTGGCATCTAAATAAATAAAATTTTAAGACAAAAACTATTTATCTAAATCAAATTTACAATTAGTGAAACATTAAAAATAATAATTAAAGACAAAAAATTTAGGATTTAATTGCATCAAACATTAAACATTAAGAACCTTTAAGATAATTAGAACGTGTAAATTTTAATATCGTCAAATAAATCGCATCACAGATCTCATAGGATTTACCTGTACTAATACATCTCCAAAGTTCAACTGCTTCCCAAAAAAAAAAAAAGTACATTGTATTTTTAACATACATCTAACTCAATATTGCGATAGTGGGTGTTTGCAAACTATTAAAAATGCATTTTTAAGAGTATGAAGAGAGAGTAAATGAGTTGAATTGTGAAATACATGTAGATCCTATAGAATATGTGAATGTGATTTGTTTCATTAAATTTAAATTTTAAAAAGTATGAAGAAAAAAGTTTTTGCAAACACCCTATTATGCAAGGGCGGATCTACTGGGGGGCTTACAGCGGTGGTAGCCTCCCCAACCCAAAAAAAATTCTAAAAGTTTATATAAAAAAAAATTTATATATAATTTTAGTGGAATTAAAATTTTTTTTTTGTATTGCAGCCTCCCTGGCTAAAAATCCTAGATCCACCATTGCTATTATGTATCTAGTGTCGAGGTAAGATGTGCTGCCTCGCGAACACAATAAGAGCATATCTCCAATGAAAGCATTGTCTAACAAATGATGAGGCAACAAAGTGCGAAGGGAAAAAAAAAAGTCGAGCGAGAAAGTAGATTTTTGTTTTTAATAGAAGAAAGTTAAACTGCGTAAAAGCAAAGAAAATAAATGGGAGACAAAACACATAATGTTTAACTAGTATCACGACTATACGATGTATGAGAATAATTAAATTTATGTATAATAGATAATGGATATAACATTATAAATATATTGAATATAAATGTTGAATTATATAATCGATGTAATTTATGCATAGGAGATTACATAATTGTAAACAATTATATTTATACAGTCAATGCAAAAAAATACTGAGTAAATTCACAATTGTAAGTTAAAAAAATTCACGTGCATCGCATAATTGAGAAGTTTATCAAAACGTATAACTTTAATTCTAATTGTCGTACATCACATTGCATAACAATGCTCGTGTAGATTTCTTAATTGTAAACTAACCATTGGAATGAATATATAAAAACTTTTTGATTATCAAATTAAAACATATCTTTCTCATTAGTACATATCAAATTTATATTAGACATGTTTTTTCTTTCTTAAATGGACATTACGCACTCTAAACTCTAACTATAATTGCTACTTAATTTTAACTATATTGTATAAGAAGTATTATACTTAATTTTATGTAACTTAAATTTGTAGTAATACCGATAATTTTCTGCATCTATATAATTTATTTGATTTTTTTTCTATTTACATAAATTGTATTTTAATTTTAGAAAGAAAAAATTTATATTTTTAATTTTTATACTTAAGAAAAGGCAAAGCGCGTGCAATACAAAATCCAGTTTGTAAGCATATCACATCAACCACATTAAAAACGAAAAACATCAATTGACTTTTTTAATTAGAAACCGTATAATAATATAAAAATTAATAAATTACTATTTACTTAAATAATTAAATTATTTAATTATGACTACTCACTATTTGATTTTAAAAAATAAAAAAAAATGCCTGCTATTTTCTAACAGTCCAACTCACATAACAAAGTAAAACTATCAAAAACTATGATTTTAACACGAGAAAAATAAATAAAAAATATTTATTATTTAATATTTTGAATTAGAGCTTTAAAAAATGAAGTTATATTTAAAGTCTTTCCAAAATCAATTTTTTCTCATTAAATATTTGTTTTAAATATTGGTTTAGTTTCAATTATGTTTTTAATTATGAATAATTAATGCTTGGTTTATTTTCAAAACTAATTTTTAATTTTTTAAAAATGTTTAATGTGTGCCACGTTGGCATCTTTGCCTACGTGACACTTCACAAATTATAACATAAAGATATTTATAGTAGACGACATCTAGATTAATGACTTATCAAAATAAATATTGTATTATATTTTATCATGTCCACCTTCTGCAAGAATTTTAGTACTCTAAGAGTATCAAAAATTCAGTACTCCAAACCAAATAAAATTGCTCACCTATACATAAGGAGCTACATTATTTACTAAATTGTAGCTCCCCCAATATGCAGGTGGGCAACTCTCATTGATCTGGAGTACCGAGTTCACTATTCGCGGCAGGGGCAAGTTGGGGGGCTAGACTCGGTTGTGGCCCAATCCTACCCCAAGCCTATTCCATGTAAATGTCCATCTCTGATATGTTCAATATAAATCGCAAGTTTAACCTATTGCAATTGGCAGGCTTTTGCTTTAGCAACTATGCCCCGTTAGGCTTCTCTTTAAAAGTGTTTTAAACACACTTTTTTCAACTTTTTTCTTTCTCTAAATCAATCACATCCACATATCTCATCACATCCACATATCTCAACCACTCAACTCCACTCATTTTCTCACCTCTTTTACATTAAAAACCTTTAAAAACCATTATAATCTATTCTCTATCACCCTATATGTGGGAATTGTGCTTTCATTATTATTGTTAGGTACGGGGCTCGATTCCCCATGGCCTTTCTACCCCATGTGTTTTTGTGTCTTTTTCCGCTTTTTGTCTTTTCTTTCATTATATATATATATATATATACACACACACGAATTTTAGTTATTGATTAATATGAAATTCCAATATGACTTTCTCACTTAATTACTAATTAAATTAAATGCCTCTCCCTTTGAGTCAAAAATTCCAATCTCATATTTCTATAAATTGTTTCCTTAGCTTTTGAAATCAACAACTTCGATTTTGTAAAAATATATTGGTAAGTTATAAGTTTATTAGTCGTAATTGTTCCCATTGTACAATATGGGTTCAATCCATTTGTGTATCATATGTATTTCGAATACTTCTTCTATTTGTTGTTGATTTTATTTTTTGATTAATTTGTTATTTGTTTGCAATGACTTCATTGATTAAGTCATTCACATCCGACGACAAAAACAAGAGTAACGTCAGATGAGAAAAAATTATTATATGGGAAACTTGGGGAGAATTTTCATTTTCAAAGGATTCTTTGTGCTACTATTTATGAACGGGAATCTTGATTCTCGATATATATTGTGACAAATGGGAAAATTTATTATATTTTTGTTATCTTCCTGTAGAGTATTAATATTATTTCTTTTTACATCAATATTTGTTAGTGATGTATGTTTTCGATAAATCTAAAGACGAATTTATCAGACGAGAACATGCAATACGGTTAGATATAAATTCTATTATAGTTTAATCTTATGCTGCGCAAAATCACTGGGACCTACTCTAATAGGTACATTTTGTTACTATGCGAGAAAAATTTATCGCACTTTAAACCTCAATCCTTATTTCTGGCTATGCCCCTGACTCTAGGAGTCTTAGAATTTTTTCCCATTATCGCATCATATAACTAACATTGCGAATAGAACTTCCATTGAAAGTTCTCGAAAAACCAAATCAAACAAGCAACACAATCGAATCTTACAAACTACAGATAAATAGACTTCAGAAAGCTCAACTAGTCTCTCCATAAATTGCACTAACCAGTTTATTAACATTCACGGCATATGGTTTGCATGCTTCATTCCATTTACACAATTACTTCACACGAAAACCTAACAATTATTCATATTATATTATTTTCATCAGACCATAATCAAGAAATTAAAACCGTAACTTAAACAAATTAATTAACTCAAATTCAAGTAATCATCATCTGCTGAAATTCACGATAGTCAAGTTCGCCATTACCATCCACATCGAAAACTCTTATCATCTCCACACACTCATCGTACGATTTTTCGTCCCCCAATCGACTCAAAACCCGCTGCAAACTTCTCGGTGTGATCCTCCCCGACCCTTTCTCCAATTCAAATATCTCAAAAGCCCTCTTCAAATCCTCCTCTTCACTTTCCTTCTCCATCAGTTTCATAAAATCTTGAAAATGGAGACAATTATCCTTATCCGTATCGAGGTCATTAATCACTGTCATTGCATCCTCGTATGACATGTATTCTCCGACAGATCCAAAGTAGGATCTCAGTTCGTCTATAGAAATTTTTCCGTCATTGTCACCATCAAAACGACGGAAAACTTCCTTAAACTCCTCTTCTCTCGAGTTGGTGCTACCGGATTTTCTTGGCCACGTTGTGATAATGGGTGAATTTGGAGTAGTTTTCGGAGACTTTGAGGATTTTGATTTGGGTTTTAGTAAAGCTAACGTAAGATTCTTCGGAGAAAAACTACGAAAAGACTTGGAAATTTTGAGGGGTTCCTTGGAAACTTTAAGGGGTTCCATGCTTATGATCTACTGATTTGATGAGCCTTAATTTATAGGGTGGAGAATTGTAATGTAAAAAGATTTATGCTGAAAAAAAGGAAAGAGGAAAATGTGAGGCAGGTATTGTTCAGGATTGGAAAGTTACGGGCAGCTGAATTTCCATGAAATTGCTCGATAGGTAGGAATTGAATGATTATTAGGTTAAACTTTAAAATGTAGGAAACTGCATGGAAATTTCTTGGGGCCCAAAATAATTGACCCTGTACTTGCATGGAAATTTCTTTTGGCATGCAGGTACTTGCATCTGTTGAGTCATGAGTGTCCGCAAAGTAATAAGTCTGCCAAGCAAGATTCGGACTACGATTTACCTAATAATGCTCCAACACCATTGAGTTTTTCATAATAATGGAACGTTGGGTGGTTTTTCGATCACATACGATTTTTATTGAAAAAATTGAAATTAGATTTAGAGCCAATACTGCGAGGCGAAGCTTGATCAATTTGAAAAATTTTCCGACGATGCCGTTTGCTCAATATCAAAGTTTTTTGCCAAAAACTTTGACTTAGACTTTGACAAAAAACTTTGACTTTAAGCAAACAGTATAGCCTGAAAATTTTCTGAACTACTAGAATTTCGCTTCGCTATGCTAATTCTAGATCTGGTCTCGATTATCCCAACGAAAATCGTATGTGATCAGAAAAACCATCGAGCATTCTATAGTTACGGAACGCTCGATGGTGTTGGAACATTACTAATGATTTACCACTTGGCTGAGATTGTGGTTATGTGCGTACTATTCTGTAAATTAATTTTCACAAGATTGTTACATATAATTATGATGTCCAGTAATTATGAACCATGAGTTATTTGTGGTAATACTCTTTTGCTACCTCCTCTTTTAGTGTGTGTTTAGATGAACTCTTATTTTATTAAAAATTAACTTTTTAATTAAAGTTAAGTAGTAGCGCGGGATGGCAAAGTTTGTGAATAATAACAAGTAACTATTTGAGATGTATGATTAATGACAGAGTTTAATTATAACTAAATAGTTAAAGCTTTTAGATTGGGTAAAAAAAAAACTATGGCCTGGGGTATACTTGAGATAGAAATCATTGAAAAAGTGATTTGAATGTGTGATTGAAAGTTGAAGAAAAATAATATATGAATTAAGAAAAATTTGTCAAATTAATCAAATAAATGGATGAAAATACTAATTGACAAAATAAGTTTTGTTCAAAGTTGTAACAAACAAACTCTTAATATGCATGTGAGGCTCAAATGGTTAATAGCAGGTCTTACCATGCATGTTTAAACCCTAAAAATGTTTTTTTTTTTTTGTTTGGAAAATCAAATATAGTTTCCTATTGATATCAAATTTCAGCTAAAGTCTTTAATTAATGTCAATATTTTATCGGTCATGGTCCTCATGGAGAAAGTAAGAACTCCACGTATAAGTTTAACATGAAAAAAAATAAGGGTATATTTAACAAAGCTTACAAAAAAAAAAAAAAAAACCGACTTTAGATGTGTGCAGCTGAAATGTAAAGAAAAGATATATAAAATATAAAAGGTTTTCAAAATCATGTAGTGAGTGGTTAAGAATGACGGGAAAAGAAAAATAATGTTAATTGTATTTAAATGGTATCAAACAAGCGCTGAGTTTGATGTTTGGTTGATGGGAATTTCTTATAGAAATAATTTTGGATGTGCTGCATGGTACATTAAAAAGAGAAAAGGAAAAAAAAAAAGAAGTAATTACCTAACAAAATTAGGTTGCCTATATTATTAGTGGATTTGGACAATTAGGGAGCTCGAGCATTTTGCCTAACTCAAAAGAAAATTGTTTTGGTATATAATGCATTGTATATAAATATAAATATATATACTCACTTTCGAGTTACCATATGTTGTTTTCTTTTCACTTCTTCAAATCTGATTCAATCAAAATAATTTATGTGCATAACTAAGCTAAGTGAATTAACTTCATAGTATGTTTTAGCTAGGTCTTTAATTAATATAATTAACTTTGATTGAAATTTATAAATAATTAATGAGTTAATTTCACTGCTGATCATCCAAATTACACAAAAATAATTTTTGCGAAACTTTCACCCATACAGACTTATTTCGCCAAGCAATTAAGGGAATCGAGCATTGACATTTTGACATTTTTCTAAAAATAAAATGAATACCAGCAAATTTTAATTTGGAATAATTGGACCACTAGGAGGATTTTTCTTTTTCACTTTTTCTTTTTAATGTGTGAACAACAACTCCAATAAATTACACGTTGATAATGATTTTTTTTAATTTTAGTACAACGCTGATAATGATTTTTTTTTTGAATAAGAGCTGATAATGATGTTGATCCTTGGTAAATGTGTCCTACTTGCAGGCATCTAAGAAATGGGCTGCAGCGCGGATCCTGTGCTTTTCATAGCTTGAGGCGACACATAAATTAGGCGCTCTGGGCTACCGGCCCGGTACAACAAGTATTTTTTTAAAAACAAGCTATTGCTATTAATTATTAATTAACTTGTAAAAAGATTGCATGGATAAGCCAACAAGACCATGCAAATATAAGCCGACAACGCTACCAACAAGACCACACAAATATACACATTCACATAAGCTGACAAGGTCACATTTATATAAGCCACATTCACAAGACACAATAAAGAAAAATTCATATAAAATGCCGTATTCATTTTCAATAATTTGTTGAGTAATAGTAAGCTATTGCTTACTTCAAAATAAAGACATTGCTGTAGGAGTAAATGAAAGTGACAATTTTTTAAAAAAATCCTACCAATAAACATCTATTATCCATTAAAATAACAACCAAATAATTTATTGGTTAAAACTTAATTTATTGTGCGAGCTTCAATTTTTTTTTAATTAAATGATAGTGTCTGGTCTAAAATTCGCTTCGGGCGCCTGAGGCAAAGACCTCAATGGCCTCAACATATGGACCGGCTTTGATGGGCTGCATCGTACATTTGAAAAAAAAAAAAAGTAATTACCTAACAAAATTAGGTTGCCTATTTTATTAGTGGATTTGGACAATCATATCAAGGAGCTCAAGCATTTTGCCTAACTCAAAAGAAATTGTTTTGGATCGTAAAAATGTTCACTTTCGAGTTACCATATGTTGTTTTATTTTCACTTCTTCAAGTCTAGTTTAATCAAAATAATCTACATGCATAATTAAGTGAATTAATTACTTCATAATGTGTTTAAGTCCTTTAATTTTGATCAAAATTTATAAATAATAATGAAATAATTTCATCGACGGTCATTCAAATTATACAAAAATAATAAAATAGTCATTGAAGTTTCAAACTTGCATCCGCGATCACTGAAGTTTAGTTAATTACTTTCACCAATGATTGATGTTCCAAATCGTTCAAAATAAATTTAAAAGGACCAAAGTGTAATTTTATGTCTAAACATACCATTAGAAGGAAGATCCCTAGGTCACCACCACCACCGGCTGCTTCAATATGCACGACTACAAAATCCAACTACTATCGCTGGCGCCCTCCCTGCTGAACTAGATTTATGGTGCAATTTCGCACCAGATTCTTATATGATTTTGACGGAGAGATTTATTTTATTTTGTAGTTTGTACCAGTAATATGGTGCCTGATTTTACTGCAATTTTGCATCAGATTTGTAGTGAATTATTGAACTAGTTTTTGGTGGGATTTCACACCGAAACTAGTGTGCAATTCTACTTGAAATGTTGCAAAATTTAGCAAAGAGAATGGAGATATGATGACTTGCCGAAGCAGGCAACAACAATGGTTAATGGAGTGAGAAAAATGTGCGCTTCTTTGGAATTCTACTTTTGGTCGTCATAAAAATTTTCTTTGCAATTCTTTTTTTCCTTTGCAAACCCAAGTTGACTGGGTAGGGATGGGATGAGTATTTTGCTTCTCTACTCTCTAGCGGGATAAGAATGGGAATCCCTGTCCCACCCCTTTTAATTTAATTAATTAATTTTTTGAAAATTAATATTTTTCTTACTGTTAAGAAAAATTAATACAAATAAAAAATGAAAACAACGTAACACAGTACAATTAGCAACATTTCTCTTCGCCCGGCCTCGACGCCATTTTTCTGTGAGATAGGTATGTTTTGGTATATTATGTTTTTCTGAGTACGGTGCAAGGAGTTATACAAACACACACATGTTATGATTGAGTCATAAAATTTTATTTTTTTAAGCTAGACTTACATGCACTGATTTAAAAGGAATGAGATATATGTGAAAGTGACTAGAAGCTTGGGGACATTTCAGATAATTAACATTGTTTATTTTTAAATGCAACAAATGTAATTGTATTATTTTTTTAATGTAACTAGTGTTTTTACCCATGCGTTGCACGGGGAGTCATATATTTAAGATATAATTTAATTAGAAGCCGTGGGTGTATTTTGTATTCTACAATTTTTTTTAAAAAAAAAATCTCACCCGAAGGCGGAAAGGAGGACAGTAATGATCGGTATTGGGTTTGTGATAAGGGAAGGATCTGTAGAAATTTAAATAGGTAAATATCAAGATTATTATCGTTTGTGTGGGAACATGATTTTTTTATTAATTATTTAATTCAAAAAATAGATAGAATGAGCGGGAAAATATTCCGGCTTTATATATATAGAGATTTTAACTAATTATCCAATCTTAACTGGTTATCCTGCAAAATTGGTCTAGGTTTCGCATTTAAATGATAAAATAAAATTATACTTGTTTATTTTCTAAATTTGAGTTACAAACTTACAACCGTATCATAACTTCTTTTTATTCGAACCATGCCCTCCTTTTAACAACTTAAAAAATTTGTATAAAAGAAAAAAGGTTAAAGCCAAACTTGTCCTTCAATGTAATTTTTAACACTCATAGTCAATTCTCTTTAACTTAGCCAATTAAAAGAACTGTCAATTTTTTTATGTGAAGGTGGGGATGGAAGTGCATTCTACTTTAACAACATAATAATAAAAATTTATCTTGACAATCAAAAAATAATACGTCAAGTTTGTTATGAATATAATAATAATAATATTAATATAATATAATTAATGAGGGAAGTGAGGGAAATAAATTATTATATTTTATTTATGTGAATGACTATTATACCCTTGATGAAATTATGTAATTACGATTGTGCCATTCGAAGTTTCCCTATAAATAGGGCTGCAGTTATTAATGAAATTCATTCCTGTGAATTCCTTAGAATTCATTCTCTCTAAACTCTCTCTATTATTTCTATACTTTTATAACACGTTATCAAGACGAGTCTCTAACCCTTTGAGTAATATGAAAGAAGTATGCTTCTGATTAAATCTTATAGATGATCTTTCTGTCAGAACCTGGATTATTACAATTTGAAATACTCAATTTTCTATAAAATCTCTCTGTCCCATTCTCTCTCTAAAAGCGAAGACACCTACAGTACTCAGTTATAAAAATCACTCTCCTACAGATCAGTCACCACAATACCAATGTCAATTAGTGGAATTTTCCCAGCCAAACACACGACGAATACCTGGTTTCAAAAATTAAGTGACAAAATGGAAGCAAAAGGGCGGAGAGGTATATATTATATATATTATGTTATTATTTTATAATATAATAATATATTAAACTATAACATTCGTTTTCTCGAGATATAAGGAGCATACATTATCAAAATCAAATTTTCTCGACTCCATTATACTCGATTTAACGAGATCTTCGATTTGATACCAATATTGATAAGGTAAACTTTCAAAATTTACAAATCAAGACTCAACTTTTGAAAAAGTTACAAAAGGGTCCTTGGACTTGTGAATATTTACGTATTAATGCTTATAATGTCAAAACTTTATAAAGAAATATGTATAACGCCACGCGACTTGCCAGCGGCACGCCACAAGAAGGTAGCGATGTGCGAGTATGTATTAATGTTTTATAAAGAAATATGTGTAGCACCACGCACTTGTTAAAGACCGCCACAAGAATCGTAGCTAATGTGATTAGCGGCAGCAGATATTTCGATTTACTACTGCTTACTTTGACAATAATTATATTTTGAAGAAATAGTTAGAACAAATTTGATTCTATAGATATTTAAGTCTCAGACTTTATTTATTGCAATTTAAATATCGCAACACCTCCTACCACGATGATGGGTTCAACCATCACTAAACGGAAGATTTTATATATTTATGCAATTTATATGCTAAGTGAAGGGTAATACCTTCTACTAGCACCCTACTCCCAAGAAGTAGTTAATCATTATGCATTTTAATTACGGCAATTTAAATTCGTAAATTTATATTTATTACAATAATTCCCATAAGGTAGGTTCGACCACCTATTGGAGGAAATTTAATTTCGCAATTTAAATTTACGACTTTAAATTTCAGCATATATTTCCAATGTGGTGAGTTATATCACACGATTGGTATGCATATTTTCAATGTGGTGGGTTATACCACACGCTATTTAATGCTTATTACAAATGTGGTTGGATTAAACCCCACGATTGGATAAGTGATTTATATATATTTAATATGAGTATTCTATTGATATTAAAGAAGAGATTTGAGCAAGTGATGCCAAAATTTACCGTTGTATGTATTGATGAAGTGAAATTGCTCAAAGAATCCCATTGTGATAAAAGAGAAAGAAAATATACCGTGGTGAAAAATCTCATTATGAGATTAATATATTGTGATATGATTAGAAATGCTCTTAAAGAAGCATTTAATAAAGGAATGTTCACTTTCCACGTCTATTGAATATTGATGGAGAAAATTGAGTAAGTGGTACCTGAAGTTACCATTGGATAAATAGATGAAAGTAAAATGTTCAATAGATCCCATGTTGATAAATCAAAGAAAATATATCGCATGGAGAGATTATATGAAGTAATCTCATCGATGATATGAGATTGTATTAATATGAAAATAAAATGCTCTTGAAGAAGCATAATCACTAAGATTTCTGTATTTGAATAAAGCCAATATGATATTATTATTATTACTCGCATAAAGTACAAAAACAAATTTCTAAGTGGAACATATTGAGAATATCAAAGATGGCAATAAACACTCGAAAATATAAAAATGCGAAAAGAAAATACATATTGAACCCATAAATGAAGGGTGCGTTTAGTATAAATATCTCGTAATTCGCCACCCTCAACATCAGGATTCATAATGAGATATTTAAAGGGTCCGAATTTCTTTTTCGCTTGACACCAGTGGTCTGTGACCGACGGATCTGGGCTTCCACTGATTCTTGAACATATGCATAAAATTTGATGAGTAGTTCATCAACAAGATTAGCGAAATAAGTATTTTTATCTAATGAGAGATAAACTTATTATCTACACTCTGATCTAGGAACGCTAGTAAGCCATCAAAGAAATGGTTAATATTCAACAAACCTATTGGTTTGACATGAAAGTTCCACTGTGCCAACGAGGCTATATTGAATATTTCCTCCAGTATGTTGTAGCCGCTTGGAAGGACAATGAAAGCATCACTATTATTCATCATATACATCATGCAGTTGTGGATGGATTGCGCTTGTAGCACCAACCCTGCTGGACCCATGGTAGAACTGGCTCCAATTCGAGTATTAGATCCAACTAAATGGAAAGGTATTACACTCGAAACTCTTATTCCCCATGATGGTGCGGCCATTATAAGTCTAGCTAAAAGTTTGTTGTTGGTTCCTCCATATAGTATATTGATTTCTTGTCTCCCTAACTCTTTTACGAGTCGGTTTGCCATATCCACATATTGGATATGGCCTACCAATTTAGATCCACCAAGAATACATACGGTTTTAATCTGGCGAGGTAAAGACTGACTTGTATGAGATGATTCTAAAATCTCCATATCCATCTCTACTCCTATCTCTCTTTTTGCGCTATACTTTTAATGTATGAACATGAGAGATATATGAATCCCTCTATTTAAAGAAAAATTTTCAAACCAATAATTGATTCTACTATTTACTTTTTGACAAATAAGAAAGAGAAAAAGGCAAAAAAATTTTAGTGAAATGACATATACCTGTCGATGATTGAAAAATAATATATATATATATATATATATATCTTAAAATTGAAAAACGATATTTACAAATAAAAGAAATATATTGATCTTTGTTATTACACCAAGCTTTCTTACATAAATATGGGAAAATCATTATACTAAATTTTTCTACTAAATTTACAAACAGGATCTTCTAAAGTAAGTTTTTCAAGACTGTAACGCATTTGTTGATCTTTGAATTTGGCCCATAAGGCCATTAGCTCACCTTGTACGTATCCACTAGGATGTGTCTCAAGAGCCTGTTGAATATCATCCAAAGGCTCCTTACTCAATCCATCTTTAATGAATGCTATTTTATCTTCTCGGTTTTTACGGACAAGTACCCCAGAAGTTACATCGAGTGTCACATGTCCACCGAGCACACTTGTAGCATCCTCCTAATCTTTTTGCTCTCCGTTTCTTTGAAAAACTACTTTTACCCATACCAGGCATGTATTTAGAAGGAATTGAAACCTCACCAGATAATCGAACCTTTGCTTCAATCAACCATCGGATATCTTGTGGGATACCCTTATTCATTAGCATCCTCAACCTTTCAAGCCTACTTCGATAAATCCTTTTTAGGATTTTGATCGGTAGTGATGGATAGTATTTTCGAAGATTTGAGAGCAAATTATCCATTATTATATATGGACCATTATTATGGTAAATCTTGTAAGTGCCTGATAATTTATAAACGCCAAGATGAGGTAAGGCTGCGTTGGAGCAGTATCGAAACATGAAGCGTATGTGCTAAGATTCCACGCTTGAATAGTGATGTGTAATAATGCTATCGAAACATGATGGAATATGTCGGTGAGCTATACATATGATGAAAGTAATAAATCATGTTGAGCACTATACAGATACTAGTGAAATCGATATAAGAATTTACTGAACTAAAAGTTCAATAATACTGCTTTCTGAATCCGACTACCATCCCGGTTTAAATAATTATTGAAATCAATATTTCAAGTGAAGAATTAAAAGAATTCTTCAATGATTATTCTCGATAAATGATGAAATCATTACTAGCCAATATTGGGAATAAATCTCAAATATATCTGGAATAAAGGATGAGAAATATGGGCCCACTCATCCTCCATGTGGACTACTAGATATTATGATATGGATCCACTAGATAGTCACATGTGTATATGATTCGTAATTTGAAATTTACGAAATATTTGCTCACGGTATGAGCATGATTTCCAGATTTAATGATAAAGCTAGTAAATGTATATCCCAATACTTGAATAAATCCCTGAAGGATTGAGTATGCGCATACAAGTGGGATATTATGTGGCAAATTATTTAAAGTCCTCCAATAAATTGCCAATATCGAGAATAGAATGCAAACTATATAAATTCTCATATTAATTTGAATGATGAGAACATATATGAGTTTTAGTGTTCTAAATTTTCTTAGCATGAGGGAGTATTAAATGAAAATGATATGTGAAATGCATCATACTATATCCTCACAATTAAAATATGAACTTGAAGTTCAAATATGTATAAAAGATGCTATGAACAATCACATATATCGAGTTAAGATGCTTTGATAAGTTAGCACGCCAGAAGCGTTGATATTATGAGATTTCCCCAATCATATATATCAAAGCAAATTATTAAAGATGGTCTTAATAACGGAGGCATATACTCTTGAAGAGTATATAGACATAACTATATTGTGTAATCCTACAAGAGGATTGATAATGAGATATCTCGATAAGTTATGTCGATATGGGGAAAAGAAATAAAATTGAAAGTGTCGACACACTATGAAAAGATAGCGCTACATACTATCAATAATAATGAGGATATTAAAATCCATCGAAAATGCCGATCTTTGAAATATATGCCCTTATGATTAAAGTGTTCATGCGGGTTTAATGAGAAATGAGAATGAAACTCTTGAAGAGGTTTCAAATGTATTATTGTATCACAGATGCAACGGCTCAAAATATCTACATTGATATTGTTGAGAAATTCATATGCTGTACTCTTTTCCTTGATTGATGTTTTTGTCCCAAAACGGGGTTTTTCTCAAACAAGGTTTTTAATGAGGCAGCCCAATCTCAACTACTATGAAATCTCCAGAAGAGATTTAGGTATATATCTCGATATAGTGAGAAAATGAGATCGAAGCTGTTGATTGCATATATACACTAAATATAACATGATATTGTATAACATCTAAAATTTCATTCAATGGAAATGAATGAAGAGTATGAACCAATGTATATGATACTCATACAAATCTATGAAATATTTTGAAATGCTTGCAAAGATACTTGTATAAAATATGCGTTGCACTCTTTTTCCCTTAATCGAGGTTTTATCCCATTGGGTTTTCCTAGCAAGGTTTTTAATGAGGCAACATAAAGGCGTATTCACATGAATAATGTACTTTTTCCTTCATTAGGATTTTTCCCACCGGGTTTTTCCTAATAAGGTTTTAACGAGGCATATTCATGGTATATTGAGGACAACAAGAGAAATCGACACGTTGTATCTATTGGATCAAGTTATAATAGAGACAATGCTTTAGATCCAAACAATGATGATATTGAAATCCTTTACTGTAAGTAAGGATATCGGTCCTCAAGATATGAAATCGATGGAGTAGTTGTACTCTTTTCCTTCGATCAAGTTTTTTCCCATGGGTTTTCTTGACAAGGTTTTAACAAGGCGTACGTGAATACTCTTATATCGTTGATAGATATCGAGGAGCAATGTTTTGATGAAGCAAGATATAACCACTCCAAGCTATCTCTGCAATCGGTTTGGAAGTTTTTTCCCACTGGGTTTTTCTCCAAACAAGTTTAGAAGACATTTGTATTAATAGTCATTCAAGGGGGAGTGTTATGAATATAATAATAATAATATTAATATAATATAATTAATGAGGGAAGTGAGGGAAATAAATTATTATATTTTATTTATGTGAATGACTATTATACCCTTGATGAAATTATGTAATTACGATTGTGCCATTCGAAGTTTCCCTATAAATAGGGCTTCAGTTATTAATTAAATTCATTCCTGTGAATTCCTTAGAATTCATTCTCTCTAAACTCTCTCTATTATTTCTATACTTTTATAACAAAGTTATCATTTATAGTATAATAATTTATAAAATCCCTGTCAATTATCTTTAACTTTAAGAAAAACATGTACCAATTCTTTGACTTGAAAGGTATGAACGAAAATGTATCGAGTCAACTTTAGCAACGTATTAAAATTTTGTCTAGAAAATAATTAAAGAAATAATACGCCAAAGCAAAAGTTATCATCAAATATAATTTTCACCACTCATAGTTAGTTCTCATTGACTTAACAATTTGAAAGAAACATGTACCAATTGACAGGGGCGGATCTAGCATTCCAAATGAGTGCAGGCCAAAATTTTGAAAGGGATAAAATATCATAAATTACAATGAAAAAGTCATATACAAAAATAAATATTACAATTGTTCTCTACGAGTTTTTATAGATTGATATCGCTTTATAATGACATCATTATCAATTTTCAAGAAGATCTCTTTTTCTACAAAAACGAGAAGTCTATCATTCAACCAATCATCACCCATTCGACTGGTCAATCTATCCTTCACAATATTCATTGCAGAAAATACTCTTTCAACACTAGCCGTTGCAACTGGAAGAATTAATGCCAAAGTCAAAAGCTTATAAACCAAAGGAAACGCCTGTGTTTCTTAGTCTGTACCAACTTCTCTGCAAGGTCACCAAGTCCTTTCAACTCTTTAAATAAGTCGGTAAAGCGCATATCAACAATATAATTATCAAGTTGATCCTTAAGATTGAGAACATCTAATGTTGAAAAATCTTGTGGATAAAACCCCGCCAATTTAACCAATTTGTCATTGTCAAAAGCTGAAAACGAATCTTGTGGAGATAAACATGCTATGCAAAGTAGCAACTCGTACTAACCTCTGGGAAACGGTCATTTAACTCATGTAGTTGCAAATCAATCACAGCGCAAAATAAATCAACACGGTAGTGATGCAAATTTGTTATATTTGGTGCGTTACGAACTGGGCGACCACGAGAATCAAAACGAATAAATATGTCATCCATGTTTGGCACAACAATACAATGTTGCTGACAAAAATGACAAACCTCCTCAAACAATGAATCCCATCCATCATCTCTCAACTCTTGAAGTCGGTACCTACAAACTCTAACCAAACCTATTGCATTCACAATATCTTCATCTCTCCTTTGTAATGCTTGTGACAACTCATTCGATATTCCCAAGATAATTTTCATCAGATGCAAATTGAGAACAAAATCAAAGCAATGCATCGCCTTCAATAAAATTTCAATCTCCACCTTTTGAATAGAAGTAGTTAATTCATCATCGTGAATCACATCAAGCACATGACCCACAGGAGTAAACATAGAAATCAAGCTAATCAAAGATCTATAATGTGAACCCCAACGTGTATCACCTGCTCATTGAAGACTAGATTGCTGATTAAGGCCTCGTCCACTTGAAATCTCTCCACTTCCCAATGCCTCAACAATATAGTTTAATTGTTTTTCTCGAAGAAGATCAGAACGTTTACAAGAACCTCCAACAACATTTACCAATTGAGCAACAATATGAAAAAAATCAGCAATTAGAAGGCTCTTTATTGCCACAGCTACAAGGGCTAATTGAAGCCGATGAGCAAAACAATGTATGTAACATGCACTTGGGTTCTCATTTAAAATGATTGCTTTTAGTCCATTAAGCCTCCCTTGCATATTACTAGCCCCATCATAACCTTGTCCTCTCAATCTAGAGATGCTTAAGTTATACCTAGAAAACATCTTATCAATAGCCTCTTTAAGTGAAAGTGTCGTGGTACTAGTGACATGTTCAACTCCAATAAAATGTTCTTTCACACGGCCATTGCTATCTATATAACGCGAAACAACGGACATTTGTTCCTTTGTTGACACATTACAAGATTCATCAACTAGAATAGAATATAATGAGTCTTCAATATCTTTCAATATAACATCAACCGTTTCAACAGCACAAGCATGAGCTAAATCTTTCTGAATACTATGTGCTATTAATTTGCAATTTTTAGGAGCGTTTTCCAATATCACAGCAGCAATATCCGGATTATGATCCCTTAAAAATTCCAAGGTGACAAGAAAATTACCTGGATTAAGAGAGTTTTCCGATTCATCATGACCCCAAAAAGGTAACCCTAGTCTCAACAAATATCGTGCACAATCAAGAGATGCAGTAAGCCGAATGCGATAATCATCCTTTGTCTGCTTTGATTGTTTGTCCAAAACTGTTTGAATATGCACGTTCTGATTCATCAATGCATCACAATTCATTCGAGCTTGATTATGTTCACTATCATGCTTCCCAACATGAACATTAAACCTCGATTTATCATTCCAAGAATTGAATCCCTTGGTAACAAAAGTTTCCCCTCTGATTGTTTCCCTCTATTTGGTTTGAAAAGATAGCAATAGAGACAATAGGCAGCATCTTTAGATATACTATACTCCAACCACTCATGTTCAGTAAACCAACCAGGAATAAATCTTCTAGATTTTTTTGTTGAAACCGTCTTCATGGGAAACTTGTGCTCAAATGGTTGACAAGGACATTTCTGCAAATATGCTCGTCGAACCTGATCTCTAATCTTAGGACTATATCTTGATATTGAAATTCTTAATCCAGGGTCATAGGGAAGGCACGTAGAATCAAACTCCTCAATCATAATTAAATTTCTTTCAATTGTATTTGTGTTTTCCCCAACTCTATTCGAATTGTCCTCAACTCTTGAATCCAACACAACTCTTTTAGAGCTACCTTCACTAGCATTTTCTGGACGAGGTTTTTTTCGTAAGTATTTCTCCATAATCTGATACATCACATACATCATACATGAACATCATACAAAAAATTAGTGACTAGAATTACAGGCACAGTTAAATAAGTATACAAATAGCTTTACTAGCACAAACGACACTATACTGACTTACTGAGTTTCATGACATAAAGCAAACTCACTAAAAACCTGACTAACTGAGGTGACTAATATGGTCCATGGAAGATAAAAAACTAATTTAAAACAAAGTTAAGAAGTCTTCACTAATAATAATAACTGTAACTCGCTAAAATTAGTGCTTGATGATCCAAAAATTACTATTATTTCTCTTAAAACTTATTTTCTGCTATATTTTGTGACGGTACAATAACCTTTTTCAAAATTTTCAACAACATTTTTTCAAAAAGATAAAAGGAATCTATATATATCAATAACACAATTTAAATAAAATTAATTTTCTACTATTAGAATTATGATCAATGACCGGCGCACAGCACCAATTGAGTTAATAAAATAAAATTGGAGAAACCCTAAACATCTAAATCATTTGAAGTCTAAAGAAATCCTTTTTATTAATATATTGAAGAACCCTAAAAATCTAAATTATCAATCTTAAGCAATAACAACCTTAGATATTAGAGAATCAACAATCAATTAACCACAATTCCACAAACATATCAAATCAAGTATAAAATTAAGATTTTTATAGACATTTTGAGTAATTACATAAGTGTTTTTTTTAACTAACAATTAACCCAAACAAATAAGAGAAAGAGAATAGCTGAATAGATTTACCTCTACCAAAGCACCTCTGCCGTTCCACTGCTTAGAAAAGAGTCCGGCAAGTCGGTGATTTTTCAATATTAAGACATTCGAAACTTCAAAATACCTTCGCGAAGTGTTTTTCTGGAGAGACTATGCACCAAACCACTACTTTCAAAATTGATTCCAAAATGCCTTCTCCACAAGCCAAGGTGTCCTGTAAAGAGAATTTGTTTAAGAAGCCAAGATCAAAAAAATAAAAATTCAGGGAAAGAGAAACTTCCAAATTTCGTACTCAAAACCCAAACCTCGTCTATTGGTCTATGGATTTTCGGCGGTGACCACTTTCAACACCGATGAGAAGTTTTCAAGCTGCCAATTTTAGTTTTTCGTTTTTCTCGTTTATCCCCTTTCTTTATTTTAGTCGTTCACTCGTTCTTCTCGTTTCTGATTTCTCCCCTTTCTTTATTTTAGTTGCCGATTAAAATTTTTTGTATATTCAGTGCAGGCCAACCCAATAGGCAATAGGAATTTGGGCCGCTGGGCTCGGAAAATCAGTGCAGGCCATGGCCTGCACTGACCAAGGCCCAGATCCGCCCCTGCCAATTGACATGAAAGGTGAGCATGAAAATGCATGAAGTTTATTTTAACAACACACTAAAAATTTGTCCTGACAATTAATAAGTAATACACCAGAGTTAAAGTTATCACTTATACTAATTTTAAAAATCACAGTCATTTTAAAAATCACAGTCAATTATTTCTTAACTTAACTGTTTAAAAGAACTATGTATGTACTAATTCTTTGAATTGCAAAGCATGAATGAAAATGCATTAAATGAACTTCAACAACATACTAAAAATTTGTCTCAACAAGTAAAAAATAATGCACAAAAGTTAAAGTAATCATTCAAAGTAATTTCTCAAGAATATGTCAATTATATTTAACTTATCCGTTAAATCATTATCAGCCCTTATGTCAATAATAAAACAGTCATTGAAGTTTCAAACTTGCATCGGCGATCACTGAAGTTTAGTTACTTTCACCAATGATTGATGTTCTAAATCATTCAAAATAAATTTAAAAGGGAAGGTGTAATTTTATGTCTAAACATACCATTAGAAGGAAGATCCTTAGGTCACCACCACAATCGGCTGCTTCGACATGCATGACTACAAAATCCAATCACTATTGTCAGCACCATTTCTACTGAACTAGATTTATGGTGCAATTTCGCACCAAATTTTTGTACGACGTTGCAGGAGAGATTTAGTGCACTTCCCACCAGTAATCTGGTGCCTGATTTTAGTGCAATTTTGCATCAGAGTTGTAGTGAATTATAGGACCAGTTTTTGGTGCGATTTCGCACCAAATTTGGTGTGCAATTCTACTTGAAATGTACCAAATTTTAGCAAAGAGGATGGAGATGCGGTGACTTGCCGAAAAAGGCAACAACAATGGTGGATAGGATGAGAAAGATGTGAGCTTCTTTGCAATTCTATTTTTGGCCATCATAAAATTTTTATTTGCAATTTTTTTTCCTCTGCAAACCTGAGTCGACGGGGTAGGGATGAGATGAGTATTTAGCTTCTCTACTCTCTAGCATGACAGGAATGGGAATCCCTCTCCCACCCCTTTTTAATTTAATCAATGTTTTGAAAATTAGTATTTTTCTTACTATTAAGAAAAAATTAATACAAATAAAAAATAAAAATGAAAACAACACAGTACGATTAGCAACATTTCTCTTCGCCCGGTCACATTGCCGATAGCTTGTAGCACTCTGCACTAGCATTCTTTTGCTCTTCATTAGACAGATCTTAGTTGAGATCTCATTTCCCAAATGGCCGTTCACTATTGAGCATGAAAAGCTTAATCTCAACTTCGGAGTTTATTCTATTGAGCATCAAATGGCTTTCTTTGTTCAATATGTGGAATTTATTCATTTATTCTTATGGCATATATATATATATATATATATATATATATATATCATATGTTTGATAAATCAAGACTTGAGCAAGGAACATGGCAATTTGCATATTCTAATTGTCAAAATTTATAGTTAACATATATCTTTATATTATAAAAAGAGAAGTGTCACGTTGGCAGCAATGCCAACATGGCACTCATTAATATTTTTTTTAAAAAGCCATAAAAATACATTTTGTAGTTAAAAAAATTCTATTTTTAGAAATAAACCAACATTAATTGGTAGTTTTAAATTGGAAAAATTCTTTAAATATAATTATTTTTTAATGAAACATAAATTTATCATTAAATGTGATAAATAAAATTTAATAAGAAAAAAATAGTTTTGGAAAAACTTTAAATGTAATTTCATTTTTCAAATTTCTAATTAAAAAAATTAAATAATAAGTATTTTATTTATTTATTTATTTTCACCGTGTTAAAAAATGTTATAGTTTTAGATAGTTTTGATTTGTAATGTGCATTGGATTATTCAAATAGAGTATTATTCTTAAATCAAATAGTGAGTGCTAAAATTATAATTGAATTTGCACTGAATAATTTATTTATTTTTAAATAAAGAGTAATTTATTAATCTTTATCTTTAGCTTTTCAATTGTTATATTATCATACCATTAATCTTTATATTATAATTTGTGAAATGCCAAAGATGCCAACGTGACACACATTAAATATTTTAATAAAATTATAAAATTAGTTTTGAAAATAAACCAACATTAATTTGTTAGTAGTAACTAAAAGTATAATTGAAAATAAACCAATATTTAAAACAAACATTTAATGAGAAAAAAATTGTTTTAGAAAGACTTTAAATATAACTTCATTTTTAAAGTTCTAATTCAAAATATTAAACAATAAATATTTTTTATTTTTATTTAATTTTATCGTGATAAAATTGTAGGTTTTGATAGTTTTGCTTGGTTACGTGAATGAGTTTGTTCAAAATAGTGGGTATTTTTTACTTTTCTATTTTTTAAAATCAAATAGTGCGTAGTTAAAATTATAACTGGCTTTATGTTGAATAATTTATTTATTTTTAAGTAAAATATTAATTAATTTATTAATTCTTAGATTATTATAATTGAAGTGGGACATTTGGCGAACGCCATATTGGAAGACACACGATTTCTAATTAAAAAAAATTAATTGATGTTTTTCATTTTTAATACGGCTGATGTGATATGCTCACTAATTGATTTTGCATTATACACTTTTTGCCTTTTCTAAGTATATAAAATTAATAAAAATAAAAAAAATTTCGTTCTACAGTTAACATAAAGTCTACATAAATGGAAAAAAAATCAAATGAATTATATAGATGCGGAAAATTATCAGTATTACTACAAATTTAAGTTACATAAAATTAAGTATGAGACTTTTTATAAAATAGAGCTAAAATTTAATAGCAATTATAGCTAATCACTAAAAGAATGCATAAAATTATAAAATTTAGAGTGCAAATGTCCATTTCAGAAAGAAAAAAATATTCAATATAAATTTGGTATGTACCAACCCGAAAGACACGTTTTGATAATAATTTTTTTTTATATATTCATTCCTAATGGTTCATTTACAATTAATTAGTCTCTACGAGTATTGATGTGCAATGTTATATACGGCAATTAGAATTAAGGCCACACGCTTTAATAAACTTTTTAATTATACGATGCATGTGAATTTTTATAATTTACAATTTTAAATGTATTCAGCATTTTTTGCATTGATTATAATATACAATATCATAGATTTCAATAATTATTTATAATTATTCAATCTCCTATGCATAAATTACTTCAATTGCGTAATTCAACATTTATATTTATAATTTTATATCAATTATTTACCGTACATAAATTTAATTATTGCCGTGCATCGCACGGGCGTGATACTAGTTTTAATAGATTTAAACTACTATTCGCTTATCAACTACTCATTTTAATAGTGCATAAATAAATCTTGTAAGATGAATATAATAGTTATTTACTTATTTACTCATTCTTGATAGGAAAATAATCATTTTTGAAATATGTTTTGCAAAAGAAAGAAAGAATTCCAAAAAACTAGAAAAAACAGATTCCTTATTTCCTAAAATGCTTGGCGAATTTAATTTTTTAGAGTAGTATTTATGTATAGTTAATTGGTTTGAGAAAATGTTTGCCTTTGATGCTCTATTCATTATGCATTCGTATGGTGAATTTATAATACTCATGGACTATATTCTTGAAATTTGGAATTGAAAAAAGAATAGAATTAGATTATTAGAAATCTATGTTAGCTATTTCGAACAATTACATTTGATTAGTTGGTTAATGTTAAATAGAAATATGTTTTGGTCTAGTTGATTTCTCTTTTCTATTTTTCATAGCATTGGATGTAGAACTTGAATTTCTAGAGGAATTAAGAACTGCGGCACTTCCTCCGAGCAGGAGAACTGTGGAGGCAAGGGATCATTTCAAAATTATAGGAAATCCAAAAGCCTATGATGTGAGCTGTGAATGCATGTATTTATTGTGGGAAAAGTTGTGCTTGTGACTCTAGAAAGTGTAAGACGAGTACATTGAAAAATCATTTACTCCAAACTTGCAAGAAGTATCTTGCAAGTTTGGCACAAAAAAAGAACAAACGACTTTGAGTTTCCAAATAACTACTAATGGGGGGACCAATATAGTTGCTGTGGGATTTAACAAAGAAGCTTATAGGTCTGCTTGTGTGAAATAATAGTTGTTGATGAACTACCTTTTAGTCACATAGAAGGAGAGGGGTTTAAACTACTTGTAGCGTAGCAAGCCCTAAGTTTGAACCACCATCTCGAAGGACAATTGTTTGAGATATTAACCAACTTTTTATAGATGAAAAGTTGGCACTTCGAAAGTGCCTCACTACCTACCAGTAGAGAGTTTCACTCACTGCTAACATATGGACATCCTTTCAGAATGAAAATTATATGTCTCTTACGGCCCACTACATTGAGTCTGATTAGAAGCTCCAAAAAATGTTTTTAAACTTTTGTGTGATTAAAGATCAAAAGATGAAAGTATTGGAAAGTTAATAGAAGATAGCTTGCTTGAGGGGATTAATTAGTAAGATATTTACAATCACTCTAGCTAATGCTTCTGCAAATAAGAAAGCAATTGGATATCTTATGCGGAAAATGAACAATTGTGGTGATGAGCAATCGATTTTGGGTGGTAAGTATTTGCATATGAGGTGTCGTGCACATATTGTGAACTTGATTGTTTGTAAAGCTTTAAAAGAGATGAATGAGTCTATATTAAGTATTTGTAATGAAGTGCGGTATGTGAAACCTTCATCGGCTCATTACAAAAAATATAAGGAATGTGTGATTAAGGAGTTGATAAAAGCAAAATCAATTGTGTTTTTAGATGTTTCCACTAGGTGGAATTCTAATTATTTGATGTTGGAGGGTGCATTAAAGTATGAGAAAGCTTTTGAGCGGCTTAAAGAGAACGATGGATATTTTCGAAGTTACTTTCAAGAAGACAATAGCAAAAGGAAGTTGGACCTCCTACTTCAAATGATTGGAAAAATGCTTATGTGTTTGTGAAGTTTCTTAAGAACTTTTATACCATGACTTTGGAGTTTAATTGTTCGTTGCAAGTGAGTTCCACCTCTTATCTTCATGAAATTTGTTCACTATTTTCTATACTAGAAGAATAGAGTGCAAATGGAGATTATACAATATCCGAGATGGCTATTAGGATGGAGTCAAAATATAGTGAATATTGGGGAGAGATTGAGAAAGTGAACTAATTCTTGTTTGTTGCTATAGTGCTTAGCCTAAGATACAAATTGGATTATGTTGAGTATTGTTTTGGTGTGATGTATAGTGACCATTTGCTTGTTTGTTCCTTGGTTCATGGTGTGAAGAATCTCATCATGGAAATGTATGATTGGTATGTGAAGTGGAAAGATCAAAAGGACAACAGTCAAGCATCGAATGATGTTGATTCGTCTATAAGTGAACTAATAAGTGGGCCATCTTAATCAAGAAGTGGGTCATCTCAATCAAGCAAATCAAGTTCCATCTCCACCCAATCGTCTTTTGTAACGAATTTTCGGATGAAACAAATGGCAAAACATTCAATCAAGATTAAAAATGATGTAGAGCGCTATTTGTTGGACCCTTATGAGCACGATCACGACCCGAATTTCGACATTCTGAATTGGTAGATGGTTCATGGAATTAAGTACAGTACCTTATCAAAAATTGAAAAAGATGTGCTTGCAATTCAAGTGTCTATGGTGGTTTCTGAAAGTGCTTTTAGTGCAGGTAAAAGAATTCTCACTCCATTCGTAGTTCTCTAACACCGAGAATGGTGGAAGTGTTAGTTTGCTTGTAAAATTGGCTACGATCTACTCCAAGTGAGAAAAAATCTTATTTGAAAGAGATAGAGTATTACGACACTTTGGATGAAGGTAAATCAAAATCCAAATATTTATACAAATAAATTAGTTAGATGTAGTTAATTAATTTGGTTATTGGTAACTAACGCAATGCTTTTGTGTTTTGTGCTTTGTAAAGCTTTCAAAGTTAAGTACATCAAAGGAAGATGCATCAAGTAAGGAGAAATTATTGGCATGTTATCAAATTTTGCATCATTAAATGGATTTAAAGATTGGAGTTTTAGTTAGAAGTTTAAAAATTAATTAGTATGAGATTTAATTTAGGATGTTATCTACAATCCAAAGTAGTAAATTTTAATTAGCGGGAGATTTAATTTATTTGTTTAGTCATTTAGTTATAATAATGACATTACTTAGGTAAATAAGGTCATTTTGTTAGGTGTTATTTACCACTCGAGCTTCTAACTATTATCATTACGAACACGTGACTCTTAATTTTTCGTAAAGCGCTATGACTTTTGTATAGGTTGACATGATTTTCAAAGTTTTGGATTTTGGACGTCTCAAGTTTATTTTGCAAATGGAATCATGGAGCTACGGGATTTGGATGAGATCATAACCCATGAGACAATCACATTTGAAAGTTGAAACTTAATTAGAATTTTTTGGCTTGTTATTAGTTATTTACTTATATTTGTAAACTTTAATTCGTGGTTTCACTTTGACGACTTATATGTTTTTGTAGTGCATGACTTGTGGAGTTGTAGGTTGTTTTGGTTTGGTATGGTTTCTTTAGTTTGTTTGGTTGGTACGCATTTTTAATTTGGTCGTATGCTTATTGGCTAATTGTTAGAATATAATGGTTAATTGGTATGCTTTTTTGGTTGTTTTTGTTAGCTTTAATTGGCATTGTTATTTGCTATAGTTTCTTTAGTTTGTTGGATTAATATCTCATGAGAATAAATTGTGTCTCTTGATTTATAGTGACTAGTGAGGTGGTGTTTATTTAGTAAATAATAGGTACAGATTTTATTGCCTTGCACAATTAATATAAAGATGTTTTTGAAATTGTAATGGTATTTTCACAAATTTATTCTTAAATTTTGCCTAAGAGCACAATTAATGTTGGGTAGAAAAACTAAAATTTTGATTTTTCCACTCAACAAAGCCCAAATAATGTAGATTGTTGAGGGTGAAAAAACCTATTTGTGAAGGGGAATTGGGTAAAAATGGGGCTAAATTTAGCTGCATTTTTACCAGCCTCATTTTTACCCAATTCCCCCTCACTTTTTAGGGCCCACACAATTTTTTCATCTGATAGTAGTTTGCCAAGTGTCACATTTGTGGGACCAAACTTAATTAACACATTTATTTGTTTTAAATAGAAGAGAAAATACACCTTATTAAAAATTAAAAATGTACTAGTAAGAAAAAATAATATGGTAGATTCAATTTTGAAATAGAAAAATTAATTAAAAAAAAAATCAGAGTTGCAAAATACGTTTTTATTGGAATGCAATTGTCATTGTCAAATGGATCGAAATTGGTCCATATAAACGAATGAAAAGATTACCAAAAATGTTATTTATATAAATAAAAATATATATCCAAATTTCCACCCCTTATTTTCCCCTTAACATTATTTGGAAATGGATTTTCCTCCCTAAAGCAGGCCGATTCGATTCAATTCGATTTTAAATGCCGGACGGATTCGATTTGGTCTGACTTTTCCAAACCGATGGAAACCAATTCGGTCCGTGCCCACCCAGACATTTTTTGGCCCGCCCAGCCACCCTTTCCTGTTTATTATGTAATGGTTACTCTCTAAACCCTATAACAAGCAGACGACCAAATAAAGGATCGAAAGAAAAACCCTAGTCGCTGACCATCGTTAGGAGTACTCAATAAGCCCTGAACGGCACCTTCTCTCAAAAATCTTCGAGGCCAGGTTTTCAATTTCAGCTTCCTAAACCCTAGCCATGGCGGAAGAGAACGAAGAACAAAAATCCTTGGAAGATTTAGAATCAGATGAACAATTAGGCGAAGCAGAGAAATCCTTTACCGATTTGGGAGTAAATGAAAAATTAATCAATGCGTGTGACACTTTAGGCTGGAAAACCCCAACGAAGATACAAGTTGAAGCTATCCCTCCTGCCCTTGAAGGTAAGGACATTATCGGGCTCGCGCAAACAGGTTCGGGTAAAACTGGTGCTTTCGCCATTCCAATTATACAAGCTTTTCTGGAGAAGCGGCAAGCTTTTTTCGCCTGTGTGCTCTCGCCAACACGTGAACTTGCTATCCAAATTGCCGAGCAGTTTGAAGCTTTGGGGTCCAGCGAAGGCCTTAAATGTGCAGTGGTAATATACGCTGTCTCAGAATTAACTGCTAATACGAAATGATATGAATTGATTGTAACACATATCTTGTTTAATTTTTGAATCTGTTGTGTTGTTTTGGTTGATTAGAGTCGTCAAAAATTTTTTTGCAGCTCGTGGGAGGGGTTGACCTTGCACAACAAAGTGCTTTGCTCCGGAAGGGGCCGCATATTGTTGTGAGTGTTCTTATCTTTTATTGGAACTGGGCACATTTATAATTTCACTTTATATCTTTTTGGTGCAAACTGTGAGTTCACAAACCAGCTTCACAATGTGCAGAGCACTGATTATCGAAGTGGATGGAAGAAAAGGAGGGGATCTCTTTTGAATGCAAATGATTTACTTTGTTTGATTATTGGTGGTTTTAGATTAAAATACAGAACCAAATATATTTGAATAGAATGCAAGATATAACAGTGAGGCGGAAAAGATTCTATCAGAAGTTTTGAACCAAATGGTTTTTGGTTTTCATTTTTTCTTTTTTCGTTGCGGAAGATTTTGACCACTGTACCCTTTTCTATTCAGATGCTTGGTTCAAGTGCAGGAGATGTATATATTTCTCTCAACTTTTAGAACATCTTAAGCTACTGTGGTTTCTATGGTGGATGTTACTTTCTTTCTTGATGCAGTTATTTGCTATGTTGACTCATTGAAAATGTTTCGTCTGTTGACTTACTTCTTGTAGGTGGCAACGCCTGGTCGTCTTGTTGATCATCTAGCTAATACTAAATGTTTCTCTCTCCGTGCATTGAAATTTCTGGTAAGATTCTATACTGATAATATAAGCTTCAAGGACAATCTTCTTCCTGTCCCTTCACCCATCCATCTTTTGCCCACTTCTTTTATTCAATAATCTGAAGAAAATGATCTTTAAATATATTTCAATGGTCTTTGAGATGCTGTTATGACTTGTCAGTACTGTGAATTTCTGTTGCTAAAATAATGAGACGAATTCTTTCTGAAAAGTTAGAACTTAACTGAGAATTCAGTCTATGTTTGGATTTGTGTGCGAGGATTTGATTATGTATTTAGATGACAGGTACTTGATGAAGCAGATAGACTGCTAAATGAGGATTTTGAAAAAGTGATTGATCAGATTTTAAGCGTTATTCCTCGTGAACGGAGAACATATTTATTTTCTGCAACCATGACTAAAAAGGTATGCAAATTAATGGTGATAATATTATCTTTAAAAAAAAAGGATTCAATTAATCACTTATCTGCAAGGGAAGAGAATGTAGCTGCAAAAAATCTCAATTGCCTAATGAGTTCTTTATTCAATGTAACAGGTAAAAAAGCTGCAGAGAATTTGTCTTCGAAATCCAGTAAAGGTATATCCTGCCATTCTTGCTCGTCATCCTTTCGAGTTTTCAGTAAATATGGATCTTATTTGTTCATATTTTACTACAGATTGAAGCTGCTTCAAAATATTCCACAGTTGATACACTAAGGCAGGAGTATTGCTTTATTCCAGCAAAGTATAAGGTTCCTCTCTTTCACCTGAAATCGTAAAAGAGACATTTGATCGCTACATGTTCCGTCTTTTATGAGTATACTGTATGCAAATTACAATAATGATTATTGGACTTTGTTTGAATTTTATGTATGTAGTGTATATTGGCTGTATAAGGCGGAAAATATTGAATAAAAAATTTCGTTATTGCGACTTTTTTCAGTTTAAATAAGTGGTTAAAATATGACCATTAGGGATACGATACAACTAACAAGGACTTACTTTTTTACTGGAAGGAATCACCATTAGGGATATTCTTTGTTACATTATTTCATATTGTTCTGCTTTAGTTTTTAATTTATACCTTTTATTTCTTGAAGGAGTGCTATCTGGTTTATATTCTCACCGAGAAGGTCGAAAGTACGTCTATGGTTTTCACTCGAACGTGTGCTGCAACAGTTCTTTTGGCTTACCTTCTTCGGAACCTTGGATTTAGAGCCATTCCAATTAGTGGTCATATGAGCCAGGTATAGTTAAAACAAAGAACTGATTTACAGAAATACTTATTGCATGTTTCGTGTGTGAACATAATGTTTTTCCAATATTTTCTGTTTATTTTCAGGCAAAAAGACTTGGAGCCTTAAACAAATTCAAGTCTGGAGAGTGCAATATACTTATCTGTACTGATGTGGTCAGTAGAGGACTTGATATTCCATCTGTAGATATGGTCATCAATTATGACATTCCCATGAATGCCAAGGTTAATCTTTATTCTTCGATTTGTTACTATGTTCTTGCCCAAAACATGGCTGGTTTCCGTTATATCCAATTTTAGGATTCTCATTTGACACTAACTATGTAAGAGAGCAATCATCTACACCACCAAACCCCCACCCACCCACCCACCCACCCACATTGAAAATGATGGCATGACACTGGTATGTCAGCACCCTGAGCTGACATGATAGTGTCACATCTGCTGTGGCCATTAGTTATCCTCCCCCTGCGGAGGAGACAATTACTCATTGGCCATTGGGAGTAGATCATTACTAGTTGGCTGGAATGCTACAAATCCTCTCTTTGGTTTTAGTAAATTTATAGTCTTAAATTGTCATTTTGAGACTTCTTAGGATTATATACATCGGGTTGGAAGAACTGCTCGTGCTGGACGATCTGGGATTGCTATATCATTGGCCAATCAATATGATCTTGAATGGTTCCTGCAGATAGAGGGACTTATTGGTGAGAAGCACATTTCTATAACGTCATCACAGAGTTATCTGTCTTTGATTTTCTATATACCAAACTACCATTTCTGTTTCAGGTAAGAGGTTACCTAGCTACCCTGCTGAACGAGACGAGGTTTTGAAACTGTTAGAACATGTAGCGGAGGCCAAAAGAATATCTATCATGGTAGGCCATCATCTTTGTGATATTATGGCAATTTTACGTTAGTCATGTAATTACTGAGTATGCTTTTGTTTTGCTGGAAGAAACTAACTTTATAGGTTAACAGTGGTGGAGATCAAGAGATGTGTAAATAATAATGATTAGTGATTTGAGATTTATGGTTAATATTGGAGTTTTACTTTGATGAAGTAGTAGATATCATGATTTTATTTTGTTAAAACTTTTGTAGAAAATTAAAGAGACCGGCGAACACAAGAAGAAGCGAAAAGGAGGTGAAGTTAATGGCCCGGACGAGATTGAGAAATATTTAAGTCGAAATAAAGGGACGAAGTCAAAGAAGGCAAAAAGATGATTTCAAGAGAAGTAGAGGACCATCTTCCAAGTTGTGTCCAAATTTTGATTATTCAATTTTGTTCTTTTAGAGTATAGTTATATTTCGTTGCTGGGAAAATACCAGCGCTATTTCGTAGGATATGCAAAAACTCAACAAAGATTCAATATGAATTGGTTTCTCAAAACGTATGGTTAAAGATTCTTGCATTACATACTTGATCTCTAGTGTGTTAAAATCCTTTTTCTAAAAATTTTGTTTAGGCCTCGTTTATGTGATGTTTAAATTCCAGATGAGCGGCACTCTTTGCACCCAAAAAAATCAGCCTTCCCCAACGGCATCATAGTTGTCTGCCGAACAAATTTGTTTATTTATTTTTTTATTTTTAAGTAAATTGGGGGCATTTTAGGAAGGTGGATTCTTTGGGTGTGAATAGTCCTGCTCATTTGGAATGGCGGAACAAGGCGAAGAGAAAAAAAAAAAAAATTGGCATTGCTCATTTGCTGCCATTCTTGTTTGAAATGGCAGACTGGGTGGGGGGGCGGGGGAATCCCCTTTGTTTTTGCTGCAAATTTGCAGCGAGGGGGAGAGCTGCAGTTTCCAGTAGCAAAAGAGGCTGCCACATTTGTTGCTGGAAATTGTAGCATTTTTGGCAATACCTCGGGCACCCGGTTTCTTCTTCTTCTTCTATTTTTTATGTTTTTTATTCTTTATTATTATTATTATAAAGAAATTGGGAGGGGTATTTTGGGGAAGAGGGATATTTTGGGGTGTGTTTAATAATGTTTGGAGTGTTAATAGTCCCACCCATTCCAAATTTGTCTTTATTGTTTTGTGTTTGCTTATACTCCCTTCAGTTGAAAGTTTAATCTTATCGTTTAGTCATGTTTCATACTTTACACAACATTGGTTACAATCAAAATTAAAAACAAATAAATGAAAAAAAATTAAATTATTCGAAAAATAGAAAAACGTTGATTTCGCTGCCTAAACGCGCTCGGATGGCCAAAATCCATCGTACATCATCGCAACGCAATGAGTTCGACTCGTGGCGTCGAGCTACCCCAAATCGGTATATTATTTGTCCAAAACGGAGTTCGGACACTAAATCTATAATGTGCGGTTTCGTCCCGTTCGATCCAACTCATACATCATATCTTCATTCCTCAAATCAAAAAATAATATCAAAAAAATATTAATTAATTACATTATCAATCAATTTTTAAAAAAAATAAAAAAAAATTTTTTTGGATGCTCGGCCGGAGTGGCCGAGCACCCACAAAGGGGCTCGGCCTAGATTGGCCGAGCTCCCCATGAGGGAGCTCGGCCAAGGCAGGCCGAGCCCATCATATGGGGCTCGGCCTGCCTTGGCCGAGGTCCCTCATGGGGACCTCGGCCAAGGATGGCCGAGGTGTTTTTGGGATGCTCGGCCACCCCGGCCGAGCATCTAAAATTCTCCGCGCACCCACTTTCTTTTATTACGCGATGGGTAAAATTGGAATTGAAAAAATTTGAAAAAAAATGTGGGTGCATGGATTAAAATTGTTGGTGTGAATAGCACAACCCATTTTGATATTACAAGGATCTACCTACCTAGAATTTAGATAAGTGGACAACGCCACATATCAACTCCTCAATCTAAATTGATCAATTAGTCATTTAGAAGTGCCGTCAGTCCGGCATGTTGCCGTTGTCTTGTTGATTCGATTCAGCGAAGGGGCTGAATGGTATGAAAAGCAGTTACAGGGTTCATCATACCAAATTCATTATGAATCATCTCTCGGGTTGATTTCGAAATGGAGATTTGCCGCTTGCCCAAGCAATTCCCGGCTACTAATCTATGGCACGGGCGAACTTCTACGTTTCGCCCTTTTCTATTGAGATGCAACCTGCCTCAAAACACAGTGAAATCTGCGAATGGTCAAATGTTCATTTTGGGAATGGGTTTCGTAGGGCAATTCTTCGCTGAGGATTTAAAGAGCAAAGGATGGTAAGATCTCTCTTGACACTTTTATTGACACCGGAATTTATTATACATACTTAAATACCTTCGAATTTGTAGTGGAGAGAGAATTTGAATCCAGTAGCTTAATCGGTTTATTGTGAAGGGTAGTAAGTGGGAGCTGTACAAGCGTTGAGAAGAAAAATAAACTTGAAGAAATGGGATATCATGCTTATGTCTTTGATGCGAAAGACCCTCAGTGAGTTCTTCGATTTTTATTTTAGGTCTTGTGCTTTTGAAGGGTTCGCGCATTTTCGTGTGAAATGTGTGGTTAGTATTAGATTGGAGAATATGTGTTTGGTTGAAAATGAGTGTAAATTGCACGAAAATGCGCGAATTCCCTTGTAAATGGTCTGGCTCTTGAATTTCAACTACAATTTATGGCAAATTTTTAATTTTTCTTGAGTTTGGGTGGAAACTATTCAACTGAGTGTGTTTCGAATTGTTTATAGGACTTCTTGTTCTTATTTCTGCCATTGAATTCAATGAAATTGGATTATAACTGAGAAAATGTCAATGCTATAATCAAACTTGCAAGCAGAGGTGATTTGAGTTTTTTCTTATGTATTCTATACATTTTCCAGAGCTGAGATCCTAGATGTCATGAAAAATCACACGCATCTCCTCATCTCCATCCCACCAGTTAAGGGTCTTGGCGATCCGGTAATTTTCTCCCAAAATTATCTTTACGACGAACCATTATTTCTTCAGTATCTTTCTTGTACTATCTTGTCTTCTAATGGTTACCATCTTTCAGATGCTTTGTCATAAAGAATTATCGAGAAGGAGATTGAAGGATGGGAGACTTGAGTGGCTTGCTTACTTGTCGTCGACTAGTTAAGTCTCTCGTTGAATTTACTTGTATTTGCATTAGCATGCTTATCCTTCTGTAGTTTGATTGACTCTGTCATACTTTCTTGTTAATATTATTTTTGACTTAAAAAGGTGTGTATGGAGATTGTGGTGGTGCTTGGGTAGACGAAGAGTAAGTCTTGATCCACATTTATTCAATTAATGTATACAGAGGATGCATCCTAACAAGATTATGCTCTGTCTTTTGACAGTTATCCAATAAGACCTACAACTGAACCTGCCATTACAAGGTTAGCTGCGGAGGAAGAATGGTTATGTTTGGGACATGATATTGGAATTGCTGCACAAGTGTTTCGACTAGGAGGTATATATGGCCCCGGTAGAAGGTTTGTTTTTTCATATTCAAATCTTGCTTAAAAAATGGGATTCTATTATCATGTTATTTGTGGGATTGAGTTTGAAGATAGTCTGGTTAGCAATAATAAGTTGCAAATTACTTGCTTGACAGTGCTATCAATACCATTATGAAACAAGAACCACTCTCGAAGGGTCAGACGATGAGATTATCCAAACAGTATACCTCTCGTGTTCATGTTGCTGACATTTGCCAAGCTCTCAATGCAAGTATTCTAAAGCAATCCCCGTGGTATGTTTCGCTTGTCTTTTGTGTACTTTATAAAAATTACAAATTAACTTTTCTGTTGAATTATGGTGGGGACCATGAGAGCTGCGAATAATAATAGAGTAGTGATATGAGATATGTGGTTAATATTGAATTTTGATTTTGACTGAGTAGTAGAAGTTAATTTTCTTTTTAGGGAAGTATACAACATTGTTGATGATGACCCTGCTCCAAGAACGGAAGTTTTTACATGGGCCCAAAATTTGGTCGAACAAAAATTTCCGGGCCATGTGAAACAATTTTCATCGGATGAAACAGAAGATTCGCTTATCCAAGATAGAGTTTCCCGGGGAGAAAAACGAGTCTCCAATGCACGAATGAAGAAAGGACTGGGAGTGAAGTTGCTGCATCCTACTTACAGGTCTGGATTGCAAAGCATCATTGACCAAATGGATGTTTCATACCTACGGAATTCACCGGGTTCATAGAATCAGTGGTGTCTTGAGTTCACCTTTTGATTGGAATTACTCAACTTACAAACATACATGGTGTATAGGTGAATGTTTCCTACTTTTCTTTGTCCTTACAAAAAGGAACATGCCATATACACCCAAATTTGTACACTTGAGTATACACTCTCTAATAGACACTAGATCCCACTAGCATGGGGGGTAAGCATGGTATTTTAATTTTTACATTGTCCTCCGTGTGTATAAATTTAAATTTGGGTGTACATTTAGTATAATCCTTACAAAAGTGTGACACAATAATTATGAATTATCACATTCAATCGAAACACTCAACATACATAATCAAGTGTATCAGTTCAATTGAATTAATTCAATGACAAAAACTATTTTGATTAAATGTAATAACTAAGAAAATAAGAACCAGACAGTACATATAAACTCGATCACGAGCCCACTTACTACCAACATCTCATCGTGGTTTTTAGAAATCTACTCACCAAATCAATAATACGCATTACAAGAATCAAAGATAGACGTGAAAAACCAACATTAAAAGAAGTACTCTTCACAGTTTACACACAACAACATTACTTGAACCGAGTGATTTACAAGAAGATAACTACACCTCTGCCTAAAATCAAAGGTGGTCATGAGCCCAAGCATCTTAAGCAACAGCTTAGGGTCCAAAAAATATAAGGGTCCCAAATTTTAAGTCAGTGGGCATAGTTGCTTTTTCTTTTCCATTTTTTTTAATAAAAGCCCAATTGTTACTTATTCAGAAAGAGTTCAATTTTAATCTATTGCTAGTTTATATTATTATTGTTATAATTTTGAAAAATTTTATTTAGTACAAGTTTTTATTTGAAATTAGTGGATATAATTTTTTTAGTAAAAAAATAAAGAATAAAAAATTATTCATCAAGGGCCTCCGATGAGATTTTGCTTAAAGCCTCCAAATTTCTTTCTATATATTTACTACATTCCAAAATTTAATCATGAAAACGTGATTTACAATCTTTCCGAGTCCAAAATTGTATCTTCTTTCCCAAAAACAAATCAACCTCTCTAAAATAACATGTAACTAAATGGTATAAAAGCACCCATATTTATGAACTGGAGAGGAAATCTTTTGAAGCAAAAACACACACAGAGATGAAGTCTCACTGCGTGAGAGAGAAAAAAGCATGCATTGATTGGGTGGAGAAGCACTTCAATGACTGTTTATGCAACCTTAAAGATGAATTATCGTTTGGTATTGGAATGATAAGCCTGGTTTGCTGGGTAGTTGCAGAGATCCCAGAAATCATTACCAACTTCAGATCAAAATCCAGCCATAGCGTTTCTCTTCTGTTGCTTCTCACTTGGATTGCTGGGTATGTATATATATATGTGTGTATGTATACTTACAAGTTAATTATGATTACATTTTACTTTTATTTTCTTGTTGCAGAGATATATTCAACTTAGAGGGTTGCCTTCTTGAACCTGCCACGGTTAGTCCCCGTCCTTTTGGTCTAAACTAATTCTGTATAATTTTATAAACAGAGTGTTGTTATTCGTAAACAATGTTGATAGATAAGTCGTTATGTGATATTTTATTTTAACATACAAATTTCGTGTATTTTCCAATCCAAGTTATGATTTTAACCACTTAAGTACTCTGTTTTCTTTTTCTTGCAGTTGCCAACCCAGTATTATACAGCTGTGGTAAGACTATTTTATTCCCCCCCTGTAACGACCCAACCCCGTCATGGCCCACCCGGATTCGGCCTGCTACGCCCCGGCGAGGACCATACGGATTTGGGTACGGTCCGCTACCGATCCGATCCACTTTGGCATGATATTGTCCGCTTTGGGCCTGATCCGCACGGTTTTATTCTTGGGCTAACCCTAAAAGGCCTCATGCCTAGTTGGATGGGTCTCTTAACTTATAAACTGAACTGCCCTCTCATGCCCAAGCGATGTGGGATTGTGGGTGTTACAA